>CM059869.1:39662863-41020092 GCA_030490815.1 Acer saccharum
CAATAATCCAAATATTAATCAATGACACATTTCAAGTACTAGAAACATACATTTGTTCTATGTGTTTGAAGTTGATAATATCTATACCAAAACAAAGTGTTACAAATAGATAGACTGATAGAAAGGAGAAATATACATTAAATTGATCTCCTACTTTGGAGCTAATTGGCGGCCTTGGTGGGCTTCTTGCAAGCGACCCATCTTCCTCCCCCTACAAACATATGCAAACAATCTAAAATTAATCAATGACAAGTTCCGTGTGTTTGAAGTTGATAATATCAAAACCAGAAAAAAGTGTTACAAATAGACAGACCGATAGAAAGAGAGAAATATACATTAATTTGATCTCCTACTCTGGAGCTAATAGGCGGCCTTGGTGGGCTTCTTGCAAGCAACCCATCTTCCTCCCCCTACAAATATATGCAAACAATCTAAATATTAATCTATGACACATTTCCAGTACTAGAAATGTACATTTGTTCCGTGTGTTTGAAGTTGATAATATCTATACCAGAAAAATAAGTGTTACAAATAGACAGACCGAATAGAAAGGAGAATATACATTAATTTGATCTCCTACTCTGGAGCTAATGGGCGGCCTTGGTGGGCTTCTTACAAACGACCCATCTTCCTCCCTCTACAAACATATGCAAACAATCCAAATATTAATCAACGACACATTTAAAGTACTAGAAACATACATTTGTTCCGTTTGTTTGATTGATAATATCTATACTAGAACAAAATGTTACAAATAGACAGACCGATAGAAAGAGAGAAATATACATTAATTTGATCTCCTTCTCTGGAGCTAATGGGCGGCCTTGGTGGGCTTCTTGCAAGCAACCCATCTTCCTCCCCCTACAAACATATGCAAACAATCTAAATATTAATCTATGACACATTTCCAGTACTAGAAATGTACATTTGTTCCATGTGTTTGAAGTTGATAATATCTATACCAGAAAAAAAAAAGTGTTACAAATAGATAGACCGATAGAAAGAGAGAATATACATTAATTTGATCTCCTACTCTGGAGCTAATGGGCGGCCTTGGTGGGCTTCTTACAAACGACCCATCTTCCTCCCTCTACAAACATATGCAAACAATCCAAATATTAATCAATGACACATTTAAAGTACTAGAAACATACATTTGTTCCGTGTGTTTGATTGATAATATCTATACTAGAACAAAATGTTACAAATAGACAGACCGATAGAAACAGAGAAATTTACATTAATTTGATCTCCTACTCTGGAGCTAATTGGCGGCTTTGGTGGGCTTCTTGCAAGCGACCCATCTTCCTCCCCCTACAAACATATGCAAACAGTCCAAATATTAATCAATGACACATTTAAAGTACTAGAAATATACATTTGTTCCGTGTGTTTGATTGATATTATCTATACCAGAACAAAGTGTTACAAATAGATAGACCGATAGAAAGAGAGAAATTTACATTAATTTGATCTCCTACTCTGGAGCTAATTGGCGGCTTTGGTGGGCTTCTTGCAAGCGACCCATTTTCCTCCTCCTACACATATACGCAAACAATCCAAATTAATCAGAGACACATTTAAGAACTAGAACATACATTTGTTCCGTATGTCCGAAGTTGACAATATCTATTCCCGAACAAAGTGTTACAAACGGACAGATAGATAGAAAGAGAAATATACTTCAATTTGATCTCCTACTCTGGAGCTAATCGGCCGCCTTTGTGGGCTTCTTGCAAGCGAACCATTTTCTTCTCCCTACACACATGCAAACAATCCAAATATCAATCCAAGACACATTTTGAGTACTAGAAACATATGGGGATCGTGTGTTCAAAGGGCCATATTACACTGAAATAAAGTGCTACAAACGGAATAGATAGAGAAATATACATTGATTTGGTCTTCTCCTTCGGAACTAATTGGTAGCCTTGATGGGCTTCTTTGATCCTCTACCCTTGTTGGGGAATTCTTCCCATATTTATCCTCCTGCACATATGCATGCAAACAATCCAACCAATATTAGTTCAAAAACACAACACACACACGTATTATATTGAGTAGAGTACTTAGAGATATTAGGAATATTGTGTGTTCGAAGCGGACAATATTTATGCTGAAGCTAGCTACGTGTTACAACAGACATAGAGATTGATAGAAAGATATATACAGTGATTTTCATTTGTCTTTCAGCCTCTGAAGTAGAATTTGCATCAGTTTGTTGATCATGAGTTTTAGGATGGTCATGATGATCATGATCATGATCACCACCCAGGCACTTGCAAAAGGCCTTGAAGAGAGAACAAGAGTTATTCGACAGCAGCTTATACATCTTTTCTCTTCTCTTCTTGAATTTGTATTTTCCTTTTTTTGTTCTCCTTCTTCTCCTCTCTGGTTGTTTTTGTGTTTGACTGTTTGGTGGGTATTTAATATCTTCACCAGCCACTTCGAATCTCAATTGGGAGAAACAGTCAACTGCCATTTTGTGTTTAATGACTTTCTGTTCACATTTCATTTTGGTTTTCTTTCTTTTAATGGATTTATATATTATATTATGGCTTATGGGTTCAAGTACTATATAGTTTTATGTTATTGAATGTTGGTCTCATTTTCATGTCATGTAACCTCTATATAGAATAATCTCTCTCTCTCTCTCTCTCTATATATATATATATAAATTTTCATCTCAGTGTGCACTAAGGAATATATATCAGTGCATTGCATCTGGATCATTAAATTCACATGCTTTGACTTGGTATGTATACACTTGTCAGTGCTTCTCCATAATCTGTGGCCCATATGCAATGCACTGATGTATGGATTTGGATCCTCTTCTTACCTTATATTTTTCTTGACCTCACCTAATCTTATAACACTAATCATTTGTAATGAATGTATGATTAAGATGTGATTGGTTTCCACAACCACTTATCAACAACGAATCACATTTAAAAAAAGATGATGTATGAAGAAGGTCCAAATCTGTATTTTATATCGGTGCGCATTGAAAAAAAAAATGACTCTCTATATATATAAAAGCAGAAAAAAGAAGAAGCAATTAAACAAATTCTTTTATTTTTTTAATTAAAAAAATAGATATTTGGACCATTTATGTATTGTTTGTTACTAACAAATCCTTGACTTATTGGGTATTAAATTAATTTAAAAAATTATAATTTTGTTCGCTTTACGGTTATGGTAAATAAAACTTTCATTATTATTCTGCCCAAATATGAATGACTTCAAATATAAATTCTCATTATTACTTACACCAAGATGTGTAGTTCTCTCACAGTTTAGTTTCAGTTTCTTATTTTGTCTTTGTTAGGTGGTAGACGGTCCCGATCCTATCAGGATGCATTGATATAACTTTATCAGGATATTGAATGTGAGCCACTCATTTATAACAGTGATTTGACAAGTGCATACATACCAAGTCAAAGTATGTAAAACGAGTGGCTCACATTCAATATCCTTATATAATTCTATCAGGATGCATTGATAGGATAATTTTCGAGGTGGTAGAACTATATAGTTATGATCTAAATGCTAACGATATGCACATTTTATAATACAAAAACTAGAATCCTTAGTAGAATTACTATATTCCGTAATTTAAGTAAATAGTTCTGCGTAGAATTATTGTTGTTGATACTTATTATAAACATTTCAACCGTGCTAACTTAAGAGTTCTATATAAATAATAATTATTATTATTATTCGACCAATAAACCAAAAACAATAATCAAAACACACAAAAATAAGAAAATAATAAAGATATTTTATGTGGTTCGGCGTAAGTCTATATCCACTGAACGCACCAACACTCAACTTCCATTATCAAATCGGTGTTTACAACGGTGAAACAAAACTCTCTATTTCACACAGCAGAGGTCACCGTTTTTTCTCTCTAGCACTCAAACCTTAAGAATACAAGAGTTTAAATAATGATATCCTGGTGTAAAATTGTAGCTCCCCAATAAAACATGATATGACAAGTAATTAGAGCTCGACCCTCGATACATTAAGGCGACATTACTGATTCAGGCTTCACAATCCAACCGTACTGCATGTTTATAACATCATAACGTTATAGAGTCGAATCCCACATTAAAAAAAAAAGTACGGGATCTTGATTCCGATCGTTCCTTTCTCCCTCAATATAACAATTATTTTAAAAAGAGTTTACTCATGACTTTGTCATCTCAGTTTCCCACACCTAACCACATGCACCTCTTCTGGGCGACTGGACCTGTTTCGAGATAGATTTGCCAACTAATTTACATTTGTTGTTTTGTTTTTGATTTTTATTGGCTCATACAACAAATTAGTAGAGTACTTGGGATATGTAATATATAGCAAACCATTTTTGAACGAGGTCTGTACGGTTCCTCTTGACTTGAGACTCTTGACAGTTGACACACTCAATCTCATATTTAAATTTTGATTTAATTATCATACTAATTAATAATTAATAAAAGGTGTTAGGTTATTATTATTTTTTCATTCATATTTTGTTTTGTTCATACTTAATCACAAATTGCACATCCTCGATCTCTTCTCCCCTTCTATGTTAGTGGCGAATAATTGAAGTCTCATAGGAATTTTAGAAATATATGTTAGAAGTTTTCTATTCAGAGTTGTGGAAGTAAATTTTTTTTTTGAACGGTATATTTTATTCAAAAAGGCCAAAGAAGGCAAAAACAGAAGAACAAACGGACTGAGCCCATGGCCCAATGAAAACCCAAAAACCAAAAACACAAATCCACCAAGGCCGAACAATCTGAACAACAACTGAACCAAAAAAGCTCCTCACCACACAACACCCAATACAAGCCAGCAAAACACCAAGAAACAAGCAAGAAAACAGTAAACAAAGAGCTAAACCAGCAGCAAAACAAAGCTGACAAAAAGAAACCCCCAGCTAAAAGGTAACGAAGGAAACACAAAGAAAACCTAAGACCACCAACCGTAGCCCCATTGCAAAGCACAAGAATCCATGGGCTAGTATTTGGACACCAAACTTTTGACCAACTCATGAAACCTATTATCATTCTCCTCTCCCCTCCTGGAAATAATATCTAAAATCACCTTCTTTTTAACATTGAAATCAAAACCACGGGCCAGACCTCTCTCAATCACCTTCGCAATTTCATCGTGGAGATTCCACACCACTTTCGTCTTGACCTCTGGCTTTTGTTGCTACATAGAGTCACAAACACTAACATTCCTTGTCTTCATACTATGACTCCTCATCAAATACAAGTTTTTCCTCCCTCTTCTTCTCTTAGAAATGCGCCCACCCCCCCCCCCCCCCCCCCCCCCAATATTTCCCCACACAAGAACCCACAAAACAAACTTTCAAAGCACAAGAAACCACATCAACATTCACATTCAACGAAGAAGCTCTCACCCTAACCGTAGACCCAACACCACCTTCCTTGATACTAGCACCCATATCCCCACTAGCTTCTTTTGATTGAGATAAGACTCCTTGAAATGCTCACTCTCCATCACCTCCCTTCCTATAGCTCTGATAATGACATCCCTGTTATCCACGTTACTTTTAGAAGGATTGGATCCTTTTGATAAAGCTTTACAACTTGCTTGTTTTCCAACAAAACTTGACTTGTATCATTTACTCCTATCTCAACCACTTTATCAGAGCTCCAATCAAAACCATCTTTTTGATAAAGCTTCACACCTTGCTCTTCTTCTAACAAAGTCTGACCTGTATCATTTACTCCCCTCTCAACCACTTTATCATAGCAGCCTTTTAACAAAGCATGTCCTGAATCATTAACTCCCACCTCAACCATTTTCAAAAGACTTTGAACTTGTTCCAGTAGAGGAACATCACACAACCCCACAACTTGGCTCAATCACCACGCAATCCTTCACTTCTGCTTGAGATGAGCACCTCTTCAAACCTGGCTGTCCTCTGACCTCCCATCCTCCCATAACCTTTTTACCTTGATCCACAGCAAAGGATGGCACATCCAGCACATGCCTTTCCAAACCTGGTAAAGCTTCATATCTACTTAAGAAGACCACCTCTTCAAACCCAAAAACTTCGCTAGCCAAGCTTGATCTGTCGGAATTTCACAAATCTGACAAAGTACGATTCTCTTCCAGCCGAAACCTTAATTGAACTAGGACAAAGCTGATTGTGAGGGATCAAAACCAAAATCCTTCCTCTATTAAACCTCTCCTTTTGCACTTTATCAACCAATAAAGGTTCACCTAGTAACCTTCCCAGCTTGATGAAGAATGATTTATTCCAAAATTTCAAGGGGGCACCAACATAATTAATCCATACCAGGCGAGCATGAGGAGCTGATTAATTGATTCCATTCTCCATTGAGGAGAATCTGTCATCCCATAAAAATCTGCTTGAAACAAAGTCATCCCTCTCCAATTTTGAATCAAAAATCCATAGTATGCTTTTGTCACCTAGAAACATAGAGTAGAAGGAAATACCTCTTGAAATTAATCTATGATTCACACTAGAAACATTGGAAAAATCCTTTAAAATACCCACTGCAGACTTAGATAGCCGTTTATCTTCATTGTCATTGTTGTCCCACTCCATTTCCATCACCTTTTCGTCCTTCTCTACCTATTTCTTAAAGCAACATTTTTGGTTCCCTCTCACAATCTCAACAAAAGATCGATTTCCTCCATTGCCACTGCCCCAATCTTCTCTATCTCCAACCTTTGACAAACCTACACCACCGTGAGCACCATAGTGCTTGAAACCAAAGCTTCTTCTACTGTTCCAGCCAAAAGAAGGCACTTTTGCACATTTAGGCCAGCCAAAAACAAGCATACCATCCACCATCTTTACCACTTTGGATGCTTCCTAATCATTTCAAAACGAATGAACCCAAAACAAACTTTCCGAGAACTCTTTTTTGATAACAAGAACACATCTCTAACCTTTCCAAAAGACTTAAAGATCCCCCACAAACCAAACAAATCCAAACATGGATTCAGATTGTCTATAAAAATTGAAACCCAACCTTCCCTAGCTATCTAAACGGATCACTGCCGTTAAAAGCTGCCTAGCTCCCTTTACAGCCAATGGAGTCAGGTTCTCTCTCTCTCGGATTCTCTCTCTCTCTCTCTCATGTCTGTTCTATACATATTTATCAAAATTTGTGGAAGTAAATATTGGGACTGCACATGTAATGCTTCATCTTATCAAGTTCCGATAAACTCCTACATGTTAAATGTCAAATGTAAAAATAATAATAATAATAATAATAATAATAATTAATCACAAATTGTTAATTTGTTCATGTGAAAACTTATAATATTTCTTTCTCATACCCTTGGTCATAGCCCATGTTATACGTATAATTCAACTGAAAGACACGTCAGTAAGAGAGACGAGAAAAGTTAGAAACCAGTGGGTTAAGGCTGAGCCCCTCGTGTATATAACATAGGCCAATACCACAAGGTTCGTCAAGAAGAACATCATATATAGGTTTGGAGTTCCGAACACCATCAACACTAACAACAAGACCTAATTTGGCAATGAGAACTTCATAAGGTTATGCAAGAAATTTTAAATCAACTACTAGTATGCATCTCCTACCATCCGCAGATGAACAGACATACCGAGGCAGTGAACAAAGTGATCAAGCACAACCTGAAAGCCAATATCGTCGTTGCCAAAAAAGGGAATTGGGCCGAGAAACCCCCTCAAGTACTATAGGCATATCAAACTATAGAGAGAACCTCAACTAGCGAGACACCCTACTCAATAGCATTTGGAACCGAAGTCGTCATCATTGTGGAAACAACATTCTTATCCCCGAGGGTTCAACTCTTCCAACCAGAGCTCAATGTTGACATGATGAAATACAACAGGGATGAATTGGAAGAAAGGAGGGATTTGGCCCAAGTAAGAAATGCAGCCTATCAACAGAGAGCAGTGGGGGTATTACAACTCACATGTTCGAATAAGGAGGTTTCAGCTTGGCGACTTAGTCATAATGAAGGTATCACCGAATACCGGAGATGGGGCAACATGAACCCTTGCAAACAAATCGGAAGGGCCATACCACATTGCGGAACTAGCAAGACATGGAGCCTACTACATTGCTCATCAAGGAACATGTATCCTATCGCGACCTTGCAATGTTCAACATCTGAAGATATACTACCCTTGAAATGGATTTATCTATTGTGAAAGTTTATTTTAGATTCGCTGTTTTTTTAGTTTTTTAGCCTTTGATAGCATTTTTTATGTTCGTGATTCTTATTAATAAAATATCCTCTACAGAGTTAATGCCCATCTTTTGTTTAAAGAATCGCCAATCTGATTTGCTCAGCAAAGTACAAGAAGGCGAAGATAACCTCGTAACGCTAAAACCGCTTCAATACTAAGAAAGTGTCCGAGAGGTGTTAAGCACTTGGATTTAACCCATTAGAAAATGCTTGTCGAACTGACTAGTGCAAGGTAGTGTCAGCAATCTGACCACCTCGCAGTTCAAGAAGGCGAAGATAACCTCGTAGCGCTAAGACTGCTTCATTACTAAGAAAGTGTCCGAGAGGTGTTAAGCACTGGGATTTAACCCATTAGAAAACGCCTATCGAACTGACTAGTGCAAGGTAGTCTCAGCAATCTGACCACCTTGCAGTGCAAGAGGCGTTTGTTGGGATTTATGCCATAATGCTTGTAATTTGTAAATGTTATAAATTCAATAATAAAAGAAGTAGTTATTTCATTCAAATAAATTAATTCATACGTTTATATTATATATGCTAACATCCAAGATTGTTAGATGTAATCTCAAACTGAGTATATGAATATCATATACAGAGGAATTTGGTTTGAGACATGTAATCTAAAGAGTCCGTAGAAAGCAAATAAAGCTGGGTACTTTATTTGTAATTAATCTATAGCTACGGTCCATTCTGTATTGAACGATGGTCTTATCCTAGACTACTCATATGGTGTGATGAGTATGGAGGCACCTTATATAATGTGATCATATAGGACTATGCCACGATCTATATGAATCTGTCACTAAGATCTGTTAGTTGAAAAAATTCATATAAATCGACTAATGATGGCTATATACGGGTGATCCAAATCCTGAGTGTCTTATTGACTCCTTCATATTAGATCGTGGATTTTGATTTACCATGGGTGAGATCAGAATAGCATTCTCGGTCAATATCTCCGTATCTTGGAATCACGGTATGGCTTGTGGTTGGGAAGGTATGCACAATAATGGAATCCACTCATTCTTGCGAGAAGTAGATGTTAACCGAAAATTGTTACTGGGGTGAATTTTCAATTAACAATTCTTATGACTGAAATCAGGGTAGATCACAGTTGGAGAGATATCAAGTTGTTCGATACTTACAAATTCTTAGTAAAGCAAATCAAATATAACGATAAAGATGAACCAAAAACAATATGGCAATAAGATCACATATAACACGTTTTTATTGAGAATGAACAAATAATAAGAGTACAATGGGGATTTTTAATGGCTATGGTAGAGAGATAAAATTCAGTTTGGCAATGGCGGTGGAGCTCTCGTGCATGTTGATAAGTGGAAAAGAATAAACTAGGGTTCTTGAACTCAAGTTGTGGTCCTTTTTCTGTATGGTAACATGTTGTATATATACGTCCCAATGCTTGCTGAGCACTCCTCTAAATTCGGTCCAGTGACCTAGAGATTTTCGGGACGTTCCATGACGATTGGCAAGAAGATCGTAGGATTGATTCTAGGAATCAAGAGATCCCTTATTTTGCAGAATTTGATAGAGTTGACTTTGCTTTCAAGTAGAGCTCTTGAGTGGCGGGAATGAGCCAATTTCCTTATTATTAAAACGCTGTCATCTTACTGTCCTTCTTAGTAGCTTGATCTTGGCATACCTGCTCTTACCTTGATACTTGGTAGTCCTCTAGTCTGCTACTTACTACTTGGTTAGCTGGCTCTATGAGGGATTGGGGTACATAGGCGTCCTTCCTTCTACTGGATCATGGTATAAGAGTATCGGGGTATTGGCATTCCAGGTTGGTATGGTAGCGGGATACTAGGATTTCACAGCAATAGAGTCCTTAGGAACTTGGCTTCTGTATTTCTTGGTACCTGGGAGACTAGGAGCCCTTGACTTTGACCCGGACTGGTAGAAGGCCTACCCGGTCACTTTAATGGTGGGGTACCGGGATGCTCTTCTACAATGTCTTTCTATCTCAATTATTCTCAAATGTTGATGGAAAATTCTTCCTTGAACCCCTGCCATTTTTGGCGGTTAACAAAAGTCCCCCTGACTTGAACACCGGTACCTTGCTGGGGTTGGAGTCAGGATACCAGGACACATGAGGGATTTTCCTTATCTTATCCAGCTGGTTTCCATTGTCTTGGAGGAAATCTTCCTTCAGCACGCACATCCTTCTTCAGCACACTCATAATAAATGAGAAATCCATGTGTCAAGCCCTGAATGGTCCACTTGTTTGAATTGGCCGTTTTTTGACATGATTTTCTGAAACTGCCTCTTGCACATCTCCGGTAATTAATTTTTGTTCCCTTTTCTATTCCGGTAACCGCCTATCTTCCTCTATAAATAACCCAACCTTCTTCCTTCTTACACACCGATTTCAAAATTTGAAAGCAAAAAACTAGCTTTCTCTCTCTACGCTCTTTCCTCTTTCTAGCAACCTTCCAAACTTTTTTCTTCTTCTTTGTCTCTACTTTCTTCCATGGCAACTTCAGTAAATCCTCCTCTAACTTCACCAAACCTTTTTGACAGTATCGACGCCCTTTTCCATCCAGAAGAAGACGTTTCAACTAGGAGCCATCCTCTGAATCCGAGGAAGATGAGGGCCTAAGAAGAGGGTGACATGGCTGGTAGCAGCAATCCGTTCAACTAGGAATCCCAGAAACGAGTCGGGATTCAACAACCAGCCTGATGACTCGGTCCAAATCGTCGATGAAGAGGACGACAAGGATGTCGAAGATGAAGGGGATAGTACTCCTACTGTTAATTCCGCGGGGGTACTTATTGCACCTTTTTCCTCCTTCCATGATGGCCGGATTGTCTCTGATTCCGTTTGCACTATCGACACCATGGCTCACTTGAGGAGGGACTATAGGATTCCTGATACCATCACCCTTTCTCTCCCTCATCGGGGTTATGATGTGTATACCCCTCCTCCAGGCTGCCTTCTAATTCATGTAGCCGCCTTCGAGTGTGGGGTCAAGCTTCCTCTTCATCCCACCATTCGCAGTACACTTGTCACTCTGGAAGTGGTCCCACTACAAATCTCGCTGGGATTCTGGAAGCACTTGATGGGTTTCCGGGTGCTCTGGAAGGAGCAGTGCGAGAAGGATGATGTGGCGAGGGAACCTAGCTTTAATGAGCTCTGGTATATCTTCCAGGTAGCAAACTTGGTGCCCATAGGCCAGTTTTACCTGAGAGCATTCAATAAGATAAAGTTCATCGTACCCGGGGCAAACGTGAAGTACAACCTACCCTAGAAGGACGAATGGGTCATGGTAGAAAGAGATTGGGGCCACTCAGTACATATCGGGGGGAACTAAGTATCCGGTCCCTACCCAATTTACCAAGAGGGATAAATGGGATAAGGGGAATATCTCCACGGAGACCATTGGCGTCATCCAGGAGAGGAATTACACGAATATGAAGTACCCCTCCAACGATGCCTATGAAAGAGCTAGGTTGGAGTGGTATCTCAAGATCTCCATAGCTCATCCAGGTATGTGATTCTGCACCTTTTTTTTTTTTTTTTTTACTTGGTGCTAACCCTTTTTCTGGCAGTTTCTGCTAATCTTCTTCTGCCTCCTTTTCCTACTTTTTCAGGACCAGGGTTCCCAGATCCCCTTCCAACCAACTCTATTGTTCCTTCTCCTACTTTTGGTGCTGGAGCTGGTGCCGCATCTGGGTCCAGATTGCCCGTATCTGAAATAAATACTCTGTGTGTACAATATTAATCTAGGAAGGGGGGGGGGGGGGGGTGAATAGATTTTAATCGATTTCACCCAATTTTCGTGTATGGTCAAGATTACAAAAATACCCCTAATAGTCAATATAATATAGCAAGTGTAATATGGTGCGGAATGTAAAGAACACTTGATATTTACGTGGAAACTCTCACGGGAAAAACCACGGTCTAGTAAGTGCGCCACACTCGAACCTCGAATCCACTAAATATGTAAACGATTACAACCTAATCCTGGTATATAATCACACATCTACCTAATCCTGGTATAAGTGGACCTAATCCAATTGCTTATGATTTATGCAACCTAATCCCGGAAGCTACACAAGTCTTACTTCTCAATGAAGAGATAAAGAGCCTATGTGAATATATGAAATATCCAAAATGCAATAAAGAGCTAGGGAACCCTATATGCTTATCTAGGATGACAATATGGCAATTATAATAATCCTAGATATTAATAGCTAAGTGACATGTCAAAAAGCTTAGCTAATCAAGATTAAGCAAAACCTAGATAACTATCACAATACAACACTCAATCAATTTATCACAAATAATCTCTAACTTGTATTTAGCATATGATCTAAAAACATACAAATAATCAAAGAGATGTCTTAATATGAAAAACACTAAAATTAGATGAGATTAGTGAAGAACATACCAAGGAAGATGTGATGATACAAAACCATGCAGGGATGCATCCTATATGGTCATGGATGATCCTAGATGAACTTTGATGAACAAAGGAAAAGCTTTGAGTGTTTAAAGGTGAGTTCTTGTGAATTTTTTCTCTAGAAAAATATTCAAAGGAAAAATATGATTTTTGAACTCTTAAAAAACAACCTAAAAACATAGAGTCATATATATAGAGGACTTAAATGAAGTGAGGTCGTTTTGGAAAAATCGCACCTGATTGTGCATTGTGCGTTGGAGAGCTGCGCTGGTGGACCAGCGCACGACCAGCGCAGAAACAAAATATGCACTAGGCGTTGGTCGACTAGCGCAACTAAGAGGCGCATGACCAGCAGCAAACAAATGGGCAAGTTACGCTGGTGTGCTTGCGCTGGACGACCAACGCACGACCAACGAACGACCAGTGGCAGACCACTGGGCGATCTACGCTGGTGTGCTACGCTAGTTTGGTGCATAGCGACCAATGCACAACCTATTCCTTTTAAGCTCACACAAAAGTGCAAGGGTAAACAGGTAAGGAAAATGCATCCTAATGCCTAACATGATATGTCTAATAGTTACAAGATGCAATCAATATACTCATGCAAGAAGAGAGATTTAATTAATCAATAATGCAGACATAATACAAGCACATAACAATCAAGAATAAGAATTATGCAAGTGTTGTGTGTGTGTGCAACTACATCTCTTCAAAGCAAAGTAAGCACTAGAAATTTATCTTTGGTGCTTCTTCTCTTGAGGTTTTGAGAGCCTAATCTACCCTTACAAAAACCCCAAATATGGTTTGTATACGAAATAAGCCAATTAATAAACTGAGACCTTACAATCTCCCCCTTTGGCTATTTCGTTACAAAACCACAACTCACATAGATCCTCACAACATAATTGAAGCTACGGGACAGCAATGAAATTCTAAATTACAAAGAGATAAGAAAATAAAACTTCAAGTCTGAAATCTCTTGTAGAATTATCCAACCTTCAAAACAAAAAGATTACACTTCCAAAGCAAGTGTATGTGAGCTGATCATGTGAAGTTAAAACAAGCATTTGCATTATATAATTTTTCAATTAAGAAAACATGCAACATTATGAAATGAATGTGCAATGCAATGCTCCCCCTCAATGGTTTACTCCCCCTAAATTTGTATTCTCCCCAACATGCACATTTGCTACTCTTAATTAGCAACTCCCCTTACCACAGTCTACTCCCCCTTTTTGTCATGATATAGGCAAAGGAGTAGTCCCCAATCGGGTCACTTCTAACAAAGAGAGATAGTAGCATACAAGATATTTGCATAATCATATAAGTCACTTTATGCATCTCAATTAATTGGAGAGAAACAAGGAGATTTATTTAAAGAAAATGTGTGAATCAAACATGCTTTGCATACAAGACATGTAACATTCAATTCCAAAATACAATGGTATTTGGCAAAGCAAATGACAAAGGTTTCTAATAAGAATTCAAACCAATTTCACCATTGTCATGGGAGAAGCAAGGATATAGAGATTTTATTGTTTTCAATATAAGAGCAACTATATCCAACTTTATAAGCGAAACATGGCATGAGCGACTTTGCACCCTATTTGATTTTTCCGGGTGAGATACCCGTATGATTGTAACCATGTTCAACCAATAAAGAAAGAGGGACATTTGGATTTTAACATCCTTTGAACGGATACAAGATCCTTTATTCATTTTGAGTCCCATAAACTTGTTCACACAAGTTTTGCATTTAAGAATATGCAATCATCAATTCATGCTTTTTTATTTGAGCATGTTATATGAATTTCATGCTTTTCCATTTGACATTAGCATGTAATAAAAGAATCATCATGTCATGGAGATAACTATAGGTCATTCAAATCATACTTCCTATGTAGATCTCCTAGTCCAAAAATGCATGATTGAACATAAATATGACATGGATTGTAAATAAAGCATGGTTCACACTTAATGAATTGAAAACATATATACATATGTACAACCAAGCTTACTCAAGCAATTAAAAAGGAAGCATAAGATAATTCAAATTTTTGCATGTGACAAGTATGCAAAATAGCTCTCTTTGCTTGAGTTCCCCATATGGGGTCAAAAACCAAAACATATCACTCCACAAGACATATCCCAATAGATCTATTAAGTGTTTTAAATTGAGTAGCATCTAAGGGTTTAGTAAATAAGTCCGCAAGTTGATCATTAGTACCTACATATTCAAGTACTATGCATTTATTTTCAATAAGCTCTCCAATGAAATGATGGCGGATGTCAATATGCTTAGTTCTAGAATGTTGCACCGGATTCTTGGAAATATTAATGGCACTCATATTATCACAAAAGAGAGTGAGTGTACCTTGGTTGAATCCGTAGTCGACTAGCATTTGCTTCATCCATAGGAGTTATGTACTCGGCCTCGGCCGTGGACAAGGAAATTGAGTTTTGCTTCTTGCAAAACCAAGACACCAAGTTGTTGCCTAGGAAGAAGCAACCACCTGATGTGCTTTTCCTGTCATCACAATTTCCTGCCCAATTCACATCACTTAAGCCTACAAGACTAGCATTAGTGTCAAAAGAGTACCAAATCCCATAGTTGGATGTCCCATTCACATAATGAATGATTCTCTTTATGGAAGAGAGATGGGACTCCTTAGGATCCGCTTGATACCTAGCACGCACACCCACACTAAAAGAGATATCGGGCCTACTTGCGATCAAATAAA
Organism: Acer saccharum; assembly: GCA_030490815.1. Lineage (NCBI taxonomy): Eukaryota > Viridiplantae > Streptophyta > Magnoliopsida > Sapindales > Sapindaceae > Acer > Acer saccharum. The sequence goes on from CM059869.1 coordinate 39,678,265, forward strand.
GTAAACTACCTATCATGCCCCGATATAGAGTTTGTTCCACACCTTTTCCATTTGCATCCTTGCTAAGCTTCAAAGTGGTATTCATTGGTGTATCACAATGTTTGGCATTTTTAAGACCAAACTTCTTCACTAGGTTTTTGGCATATTTGGCTTGGGTAATAAAAATCCCATCATCTAATTGCCTAATTTGCAAACCTAGGAAGTAACTAAGCTCACCAACAAGACTCATCTCAAATTCATGAGACATAACATCAACAAATTGTTAGACATTGGTGTTGTTGGTGGAGCCAAACATAATGTCATCAGCATAGATTTGAGCTATAAATAACTCATCTTTCTTTCTCTTGATGAATAAGGTCTTATCAACACTACCCCTTGTGTAGTCATTATCAACAAAAAATTGAGTGAGGCGCTCATACCAAGCCCTCGGTGCTTGTTTCAACCCATATAAAGCCTTTTTGAGGCGATAGACATGGTTGGGGTGGTGTGCATCCACAAACCCCTTGGGTTGTTCAACAAACACTTCCTCTTGCAAGAAGCCATTTAGGAAGGCACTTTTGATGTCCATTTGGTGTAATTTGAACTTATGAATACAAGATATGGACAAGAGAAGCCTAATGGACTCTAAACGGGCAACGAGAGCAAATGTCTCCTCAAAGTCGATACCCTCAATTTGAGAGTACTTTGTGCAACAAGTCTTGCCTTGTTACGCACTATGTTGCCATCCTCATCGGATTTGTTCCTATAAATCCACTTGGTGCCTATGACATGTGTGCTTTTAGGCCTAGGAACTAGAGTCCAAACCTCATTCTTTTCGAATTGGTTTAGCTCTTCTTACATGGCAAAAACCCAAAATTCATCATTTAAGGCTTCATCAACCTTTTTGGGTTCAATTTGAGAGGTGTAGCATGTAAAGCTAATGACATTAGTGTAAGGATTCCCGTTGTTTTTAATTGGCTTATTTCGTGATCAAACCATAAATGGGGATTCTTTGTAAGGGTAGTTTAGATGTTGTTATTAGTGCATTAGGCCCTTTGAAGACCTCATTATTGACAAGCACCATTCTAAGTGCTTTCTTGTCTTGAAGAGATAGTTGCACACACTCACAACTCATGCATATGTTTAATCTTTGTATGTTGTGTTTCTTTTTGTTGTGCATAAATGATTATTTACATCTCTTCTTGCTTGATTTTATGATTGCATCTTGTGTTGAAAACATCATAGCATTTAGGCTTTTAGGATGCATTTTTGTTTAACTTTGTACCCCTTGCAAAATTGCTTGTGGGATACAATTTTGGGGCTGTGCGCTGGTCGACCAGCGCCGGTCGACCAGCGCCGCTCACCGGCGCAAATCGCCCAGTGGCGCGCCGCTGGACTGGCGCTGGTGGCAGCGCCTGACGTCCAGCGCTCAAGCCAAAATTGGCTTGTGCGCTGGTCCTGCGCTGGTCCACCGGCGCAGGTCCACCAGCGCACAGAGTGTTTTTCTAGCGAAATTTCAAAATGACCTCACTTCACTTATGGCTTCTATATATATGCTAACTTGATTTTAGGTCATTCACAAGAGTTCTTATTCATGCTTCATACTTAGGATATTTTTCAAGAGAAGAAAAATACACAAAGAACTCATTTTTAATTACTCAAACACAATTTCATGATCATCAATCATCATCTAGCATTATCATAGATCATCTAGATGTCATCTTGCATGGAATCTTCATCATACTTTGCTTGGTAAGCTTTTCACTAATATCTTACATATTTTGTGTTTATTTTATCTAGCAATCTCAATTAATTACTTGATTGTTATTTTGTATGCTTTAGATACAAAATTGAGATTAGTATGATGTATGTTTGAGAAGTTGTATTGTGCTAGCATATTAGGTTTTGTGCTTGATATTGATTAGCTTAACTAATTGACATGTCATTTAGTTTTGATATCTAGGATTGTTCTTAATTGCATATTAATCATCTTAGATAAGCATATAGGGTTTCCCTTGCTCTATGTTGCATTTTGGATATTTTCATATATTCACTTAGGGTTGTATTCTCTTTAAGAGAAGCTAAGTCTTGTGTGTAGCAATCGGGATTAGGTTGCTTAGATCGCAAGCAAATTGGACTAGGTTCACTCATACCGGGATTAGGTAGGTGTGTGATTACTTCCGGGATTAGGTTGTAATCGTTTGCACATTTAGTGGATTCGAGGTTCGAGTGTGGCTTACTTACATAGCCCGTGGTTTTTCCCGTGAGGGTTTCCACGTAAAAATCAAGTGTTGATTTATATTTCCGCACCATATTACACTTGCTTGTTTATATTATCTTGAGGGTAAATTCGTAATTTTGACTAACACGAAAAATTGGGTAAAAAGCGTAAAATCTATTCACCCCCCCTCTAGATAGGTTTATACACACCGTGCTATAATTAGTTTCAATTGGTATCAGAGCGGGTTCCTAGACATACATAGGTGATCCTTGCTTATTTTGGTGTGTTTTGCATTTTGTGTGATTTTTGATTATTCATACATTTGCATTCATTTCATTCATTCATAAACACTATGAGTGGAAACGGTGGAAATGGTGGTGGCCACGAAGGAGCTTCTAGCACAAGGCCTCCACTTCTTACCGGTTTGAACTATTCCCAATGGAAAGGGAAGATGGAATCCTACATATGCCAAATTCATGACCGTGCATGGATGGCTGTGGAAGACGGATATGATCTCCCTATGATGACTCCCGCGGGTGGAGGACAAGATGTTTTGAAGCCTAAGGCGCAATGGAACTCGCAAGAGTTTGAGGCTTCTAAGTGGAATAGGAAGGCGATGCATGCCATTATGTGTGCAATGGATGAGAATCAATACAAGCTTATTCAGAATACTCAGATTGCCAAAGTGGCATGGGACATCCTTCAAGTTGCACATGAGGGAACCGAGGTGGTGAAGGAGTCCAAGCTTCAAGTCCTCCAAACTCAATTTGAGTTACTTAGGATGGGAGAGGATGAATGCTTCAACGACTTCGAAATCAAATTGATGGACATAGTAAATCAAAGCCATCAACTCGGAGACCCTTATTCGGATAGGAGAGTCAAGCAAAAAATTATGAGATCTCTCCCCGATAGGTTTGAATCAAAGGTGACAGCCATAGAAGAAAATAGTGGCTACATGGATATGAAGCCAAGTGAGGTAATTGGGCGTCTCCTTGCATATGAGTCTAGAAAGGCTCCTAGCAACACTACTCCTCCTAAGAAGTCTAAAGGAATAGCTTTGAAAGCATCTAAGGATGCAAAGGAGGCAAAGCATGAATCGGATGAAGACCTTGCCTTATTTGTGAAAAGGTTCAACAAGGTTATGGGGTTCAAGAAGAAGAAGGGATTTGGGTCAAGAGGACAAGATTTGAAGAAAAAGAATTCCTTCAAGAAGTTTGAGCCTAGACAAGAGAGGACCGAAAGGAAAGGGGTCCGATGCTTTGAGTGTGGTGGGATTGGTCACTTTGCCCCCGAATGTGCTAATCACAATGAAAGGAAGAAGGGTAAAGTGATGGCCGCCACATGGAGTGGGAGTAGTGATGACTCCAATGAGGAAGATGAGTCTTCTAGTGAAGAAGAGCTCATGGCTAACTTCCTAGCTTTTGCCTCTTCTCACAAGAGCAAAAGTGCTAGTGAAAAGGAAGATTTGAGTCAAGAGGAAATTGACTCTAGTGAAGAAGAAAGTGACTCCTCGTCTAGTTCCAAAAAGAAGTTTGTGGAGCAAAAGGTGCTTGCTAAATACCATGCCGAGTTCAATGATTTAGCACTGAAAAGCACAAGAAAGATTGAGAGGTTGAGAGAAGAAAACCTTGAACTTTCGGCTCACAATGACCACTTAAGTGAACAAGTGGAAAGATTGAAGAGGAGAGAGGATAAGTTAATTGAGGAGTTAGACTTATCCAAGAGAAGTGAAGAAGGCTTGAAGAGAGAACTTGTAGAAGCTAAAGGGTCCTTGGCTAGGATAGATTCTAGCACCAAGAAGCTTGATCATTTACTTGGTGTTGGAAAGAGTCCAAGTGACAAGAGAGGTCTTGGGTATGAAGATGGCAAGAAAATCTCAACCTCTAACAAGACCGTGTTTGTCAAGAGCTTGAAGAACGAAGAAACTTCATTTGTGCAACCTCCTAGAAAAAAGTTAGAAGTAGGACAATGTTCTAATGCACAAGTGAAAATGGGGCCAAGAAGGAAATCTCAAGCTCAACCCCCTAGGGTCCCTCAAGCCAACACTCCTCCCAAATTGGCTCACAAAGGAAAGAGACCAATCGTGCAACCTCAAGCTTGGAAGCAACCAAGACCGGTTCAACAACGAAGATGGATTGAACCCACATATCCACAAAGACATGGACGTGCTCAAAGGCGAGGTATGATTCCTTTTTTCATTCCTATTTGTCACTTTTGTGGTTGTGATGGTCATATTAGACCAAATTGCTTTCAATATATTAAAATGTGTAGAAAACAAAGCATGATTGAAAAGAGAAAGAATAGAGCCAAGATGCATGTTTCTAGGAAAGAAAATATTGATTTGCATGATCCTAGAAATAGTAGAGCACATGTACCAAAGACCACTAAGAAAGCTAAAATTGTTGCTAAGTGGATTAGAAAGAATGAAAATGTTTGCCATGTTGCACAAATAGCCTTGAAGGCAAATTCTTCTAATTTTTGGTACTTGGATAGTGGGTGCTCTAGGCACATGACGGGAAACAAGAGTTTCTTCGAGACTCTTGTTATGGAGGAAGGTGGAAACGTCACTTTTGGTGATGGATCCAAAAGAAATGTTGTAGGGAAAGGAACCATTTCCGTTCCCGGATTACCCTCCTTATCCAATGCTTTATTTGTTGATGGCTTGAAAGCCAATTTAATAAGCATTTCACATCTTAGTGATGAAGGATATTCCGTCTTGTTTTCTAAAGACTATTGCTCTATCCTAAAACCCGATGGACAAACCTTGTTGAAGGGCATGAGATCTAGCGACAATTGTTATTGTCTTGAAGCTAGAATTGTATCTAATCATGTGTCCATGGATGAGCAAATTGAGTTGTGGCATGAAAGACTTGGCCACATGAACTTTAGGGATCTACGGACCCTTGGAAAGTTCAATTGTGTGCGTGGCCTCCCTAAGCTTGGGAAGAAAGCCAATGGTATTTGTGGACCTTGCCAACAAGGAAAGCAAACTAAAAGCATGCACAAAAAGGGTAAGTATCTCACCACCAAGGAGCCACTTGAGCTTCTCCACATGGACCTCATGGGTCCCATGCAAACCGAAAGTTTGGGTGGAAAGAGATACATTTTTGTTTGTGTTGATGATTTCTCTAGGTTCAAATGGACATATTTTCTTAGAGAAAAATCCGAAACTTTTGATAAGTTTAAAATGCTTTGTAATAAAATTCAAAATGAAATGAACTCTAATATTAAAAGCATTAAACGGATTAGAAGTGACCATGGGAGAGAATTTGAGAATGCCACCTTTGAAACCTTTTGTAATGGTTTAGGCATCTCCCATGAATTTTCTGCTCCTAGGACACCTCAACAAAATGGAGTTGTTGAGAGGAAGAATAGGGTCCTCCAAGAGATGGTCCGAGTGATGTTGCTTAGCAACAATGTCCCTAGGAACTTATGGGCCGAAGCCATCAACACGGCTTGCTATATAGGAAATAGAGTGTTCCTAAGGCCCAGTACTAGAAACACCTCCTATGAGTTATGGAAAGGCAAGAGGCCAAATGTTAGCTACTTCCACACTTTTGGAAGCAAATGCTACATTTTGAATGACCGTGATCAACTTGGCAAATTTGATGCTAAGAGTGATGAGGGTATTTTTATTGGCTATGCCTTAAATAGTAGAGCCTATAGAGTTTTCAATTTAAAGACTCTAAGTGTTATGGAATCATCCAATGTCGTATTTGATGATACTAGGCTCAAGTCTAATGATCATGAGGAGGAGGTTATTTTTAGTGATGGTTCTCCTTTGGAGGAGGTTGTGGTGTCGCCTAATGTTGGGACATCTAATGTCAACAATGATGGCACACAACCTATTGATAGAGTTCCTCTCTTGGACTCTAAAGAACCCGCTCCATGGGTTAGGAAACTCCATGATAAAGAAGATATCATTGGAGAGGTAAATGAGGGTGTTAGGACTAGACGCCAACTTGCTAATCTTATTAGCTATACATGTTACACCTCTCAAATTGAGCCCAAAAAGGTTGAAGAAGCCTTAAATGATGAATTTTGGGTTCTTGCCATGCAAGAAGAGCTAAACCAATTCGAAAGGAATGAGGTTTGGACTCTAGTTCCTAGGCCTAAGACCACTAATGTCATAGGCACCAAATGGATATTTAGGAACAAATCCGATGAGGATGGCAACATAGTGCGGAATAAGGCTAGACTTGTAGCACAAGGGTACTCTCAAATTGAGGGTATCGACTTTGAGGAGACTTTTGCTCCCGATGCCCGATTAGAGTCCATTAGGCTTCTCTTGTCCATCTCTTGTGTGCACAAGTTCAAATTGCACCAAATGGACGTCAAGAGTGCCTTCCCCAATGGCTTCTTGCAAGAGGAAGTGTTTGTTGAACAACCTAAGGGGTTTGTGGATGCACACCACCCCAATCATGTCTATCGCCTCAAGAAGGCACTTTATGGGTTGAAACAAGCACCGAGGGCTTGGTATGAGCGCCTCACTCAATTTCTTGTTGACAACAACTGCTCAAGAGGTAGTGTTGACAAGACACTATTCATCAATAGAGATAATAATGAGCTTTTCATAGCTCAAATATATGTTGATGATATAGTTTTTGGCTCCACCAATAACACCAAAGTCCAACAATTTGTTGATGTCATGTCTCATGAATTTGAGATGAGTCTTGTTGGTGAGCTTAGTTACTTCCTAGGTTTACAAATTAGGCAAATGCATGATGGGATTTTCATAACCCAAGCCAAATATGCTAAGAACCTAGTGAAGAAGTTTGGTTTAGAGAAAGCCAAACATTGTGATACACCCATGAGTACCACTTTGAAGCTAAGCAAGGATGCTAGTGGTAAAAGTGTGGAACAAACTCTATATCGTGGCATGATAGGTAGCTTGCTTTATTTGACCGCAAGTAGGCCCGATATATCTTTTAGTGTGGGTGTGTGTGCTAGGTACCAAGCGGATCCTAAGGAGTCCCACCTCTCTTCCGTGAAGAGGATCATTCGCTATGTGAATGGGACATCCAACTATGGGATTTGGTACTCTTTTGACACTAATGCTAGTCTTGTAGGCTTTAGTGATGCGGATTGGGCAGGAAATTGTGATGATAGGAAGAGTGTAGGGAAAAATAACAAAAGTGGTACACGCAGCGGAAGTGATACTAAAATATTAGATTTAGTGACTTTTAAAAATTTTTCCTTTATGAACCTTAAACCCTTTTAATCAATAAACATGCATATACATTAACAAAAGTAAATTACCTTTTGTCGCGTGATCCGATTGACTTACGTCGATGGTAATCCTCAAGACCTTCAATCCGAGCACGAACGTGGATCACCTAGGAGCGTGGTCTCCCTTTTCTTTGAATTGCAAACCTGTGAATGGACCAAACAAAAACTTTCTTTTCTTTGTTAGTCACAAAACAATCAAAAGAATGTCAAAGATTATTCCGGTCACTTTTGAGTTCTCAATCTAATGATCGAAACTCGCGTGAACCTAGATCGATATCGTATACACAAGCTTATTGATGATTAAGCAATAGTATACTATCAAAGAATAATCTAACACTCCTTTTTGTCTTTTAGAATAAAAACTCTCTATGAATTAAGAAGAAGAAGAAGAAATAAAAACTCAAGCACAATTTCTTGTGGTGGCCGAAATCTATAAGTGTACTTATATAGGTGGCCAAATTTTCTTCCTTCTTTCCTTATAGGGTGGCCGAATTCTTCATGTGCTTTTCCCTAGGGTTGCCGCAATTTTCCTCTACAAAAGAAGAGTTGTATTGCACCCAAAAAACACATGTCTTTTAAGACTTCAAACCCTAATCCAACTCCTTGATTTTTATTCTTTTATTTTGACTAAATAAAAAGACTCCTTATTTGATTAAATAAATAAAACTAATTTACTTATTTACTTATCAAACAAGTCTTTTACTTTTAGGAAAGATTTGTTTCTTTAATTAAACAATTAATCAATAAATTAATTAATTCTTATTTAATTAAAACAAATGAAACAAAATAATATTTTTAGGTTAAAACATTAACCTAGCCGCCCCACTTGTATAAGATTGGGCGTAATATTATTTTCCTATTTCATTTAATCCATTGGACTTTAAATAAAAAGCCCACATGTGAACCAGACCCATTCTTACTAAAAGAAACAAGCCCACATGTCTTTCATTAATATATTAATATAATTGAGCAGCCCATTACTTAAATAATGTGCAAATTATATTCTTAATATATTAAATGCAATTCTAGATGGACCCTTAAATTGATCCGGTAGAATATATCAAGTGATCCATGCAAGTCCGTGTGGATTGGGGATCTTGGCGGGCCATCTAAATTTAAGCTTCAATAGACATAACCTAATCACAATCAACAAATGATTCACTTAGGTCCGATCCATTAATTTTAACTCATTCCACTAAAGAGCTAAAACTGAACTCTTAAATAAAGATAGAAAAGAAAGATGCTCCTCATTCATACCCTAGACAATCATATTGGAGATAGTGTATCCTCGTGATTAATATCAGTAATCGCCAAGAGTTCATAGACCGCCTATAACTCTCCAAGTTACCATATTTACTCATATGACCACGTTTTGAACTTGGATATTTTGACTTGTCCAGAAGCCATGTTTTCAATAGACACTATCGAAAACTCAACGTTGAGATTTAATATCCAATTACCTCAAAACATCCATATGATGATATTATACTCTCATTTAATTAAATAGAGCCACGATGTCCATATCTATAAATGAAGTCCTCTATCGATTAACAAATGAATATCACCAAACTATCGAGGATAGACTATGCGATATAATCGTACTCATTGATAACTCAAATGATATCACTTGCAACCATAAGTCCATCATTTATCTCAGGATTAAGATAGACTCTTCGATTGTCCTGATAATGAAAAGACTATTATCTACTGACGGTTCTAGATAAAGCTTTTCATTGTGATCCAGTTCAATGCACCCAGTGCACTAGATCCTTTTGCTCGAAGACACTCCGATGATTTTAGACTCATCATATCTCATTTGATCCCACTCAAATGCTAGCAAAAGAATTCTACAACTTTAACAAGATAAAGGTGCCCAACCTTTAACTTAAGTTGTGAACATTATTCAAGACTAACTAAAGAATTGTGTCTACCACATACATATCCAGATGTACGAACAATTCTTCTTTTCCCATAGTCTTTAGACCTTATGATTATTTACTTTGACAATTATAATATAAACTATAAATGCTATACGATTTGTTAAACCAGAAATCACTTTATTAATATGAAAAAGATTGTTAATTACAACATTACACTCTTGCTATTGAGCATAATCCTAACAATCTCCCACTTGCGCTATAGCAAATGTGTCATATCTCTCAAGCCCATGTTCTCTAGATGCCTATCGAAACTCTTCTGAGGTAGAGCCTTTGTGAAGGGATCCGCTAGATTTTCTGCTGACGCGATTTTGGTAATCGTCACGTCACCTCTTTGAACAATCTCCCTTAAAAGATGATACTTTCTTTCAATGTGTTTACCTCTCTTGTGACTTCTTGGTTCTTTCGAATTAGCCACTGCTCCACTGTTATCACAGTAGATAGTGATCTGCTTATTCGCACTAGGAACCACTTCTAAGTCAATCAAGAATTGGCGGAGCCAAATAGCCTCTTTGGCAGCTTCGCATGCAGCAACATACTCAGCTTCCATGGTGGAATCAGCAATACAAGATTGCTTGATACTCCTCCATATAACTGCTCCTCCTCCAATAGTAAACACAGCCCCTGATGTGGATTTTCTGGAGTCAGAATCTGATTGGAAATCAGAATCTGTATACCCAACGGGAACCAAATCCCCTCCAGAGTATACAAGCATATTATCTCTCGTTCTCTTAAGACCGTCCAGTGATCAGGACCAGGTTTCGATTGAAACCTGCTTACTATGCCAACAGCAAAACAAATATCTGGTCTAGTACAGAGCATTGCATACATGAGACTTCCAACTGCCGAGGCATATGGAACTCTACTCATGAATTGCTCTTCATGCTCATTCTTAGGAACTTGTTCCTTAGAAAGCTTGATTCCATGTCTGAAAGGTAACATACCTTTCTTGGAATCCTGCATGGAAAACCTAGACAAGATTTTGTCTATGTATGAAGCTTGGGATAATGCAATCGTTCTATTCTTTCTATCCCTTATTACTTGGATACCTAGAATAAAACTTGCTTCTCCTAAGTCCTTCATATCAAATTGTTTTGCTAACCATTCTTTTACTGATGTCAATACACCTACATCGTTTCCAATGAGTAGTATATCATCGACATAAAGAATCAGGAAAACCAACTTGTCGCCTTTAATCCTTTTGTATACACAAGGTTCGTCAGGATTCTGAATAAATCCAAAACCTTTGACAGCTTGATCAAACCTTATGTTCCAGGATCTGGATGCTTGCTTTAATCCATATATGGATTTCTGCAACTTGCATACCTTATCCACTTGGCCCTTTTCAATGAATCCCTCTGGTTGCATCATGTAGATGCTTTCGTCAAGACTTCCATTTAGGAAAGCTGTCTTGACGTCCATTTGCCAAATCTCTAGATCTAAAGATGCTGCAATGGATAAGAGTATCCTAATGGATTTAAGCATGGCCACAGGAGAGAAGGTTTCCTCGTAATCGATACCTTCTTTCTGTGTATACCCTTTAGCTACCAATCTAGCTTTAAAGGTTTCCACCTTTCCATCCATACCTCTTTTCCTCTTGTATACCCACTTGCACCCAATGGGTTTTATCCCTTTAGGTAAGTCTACAAGGGACCAGACTTTGTTATCGAACATAGATTCAATCTCGGATTGCATTGCCTTTTGCCAATGGCGACTATCAACATCCTCCATAGCTTCCTTGTACGTATAGGGATCATCGTCGTCCGGGAGATTCTCCACTGATTCTCCCAGACCGATGTATCTTTCGGGTTGTGTTCTAACCCTCCCACTACGACGAGGAATGGTAGGTTGTTGATCTTGTGTTGGATCGGAACTTACAATTGGGTTAGGTTGTGTAACCTCTCGTGGAATTGTATCTCCTAACATCTCATTCAGGACAATTCTACTTCTAGGCACAAAATCATTCATATAGTCCTTTTCCAGAAATTTAGCATTCGTCGAAACAAATACTTTAAGGTCTGAAGGACTATAGAAATAATATCCTTTAGTTTCTTTTGGATACCCTACAAATATACATGTTTCTGAACGGGACTCCATCTTTTCTGTCTTTCCTTTTAACACATGCGCAGGACAACCAAATATCCTTAAGTGTTGTAAACTAGGCTTGCGCCTAGTCCACAACTCATGCGGTGTTTTAGGAACAGACTTAGATGGTACATCGTTTAGAATGTATATAGCAGTTTGTAAAGCATATCCCCAAAAAGAAATAGGAAGTGTTGAATAACTCAACATAGACCTAACCATATCCAAAAGAGTTCTATTTCTCCTTTCTGCTACCCCATTCTGTTGAGGTGTACCTGGTGCAGAAAACTGAGAAACTATCCCATTATCAATAAGATATTGCTGAAACTCACCAGATAGATATTCTCCACCACGATTAGATCTCAAGATTTTTATGTGTTTCTCAAGCTGATTTTCCACTTCAGCTTTGAATGCTTTGAACATGTCAAAAGCATCCGACTTATGTCTCATGAGATACACATAACCAAATCTCGAGTAATCATCCGTGAAGGTGATGAAGTACTCATATCCACCTCTAGCTTGAATGCTCATAGGTCCACATACATCAGTGTGTATCAATCCTAAACATTCAGTGGCTCTTGCACCTTTGGCAGAGAACGTCCTTTTGGTCATTTTACCTTCCAAACAAGATTCACAAGTTGGTAGATCATCAACCTTTAAGTCACTCAAAGGTCCATCACATACCAATCTTTTAATCCTATTAAGGTTAATATGACCTAAGCGTAAATGCCAAAGGTAGGTTTCATCTGTTGATAATTTTACTCTTTTATGATTAGGTTCCGTTATTTCTGTGTCTAACGAGTGAGAGATATTTCTATGCAAAAAGTATAGACCGTTTTCCAATGTACCTTGGCAAATAATTTTGTCATTCTTACTAATAATAAAAACTTTATTAAAAGTAACCGAATATCCAAATTTATTCAAACAAGAAACTGAAATTAAATTCCTCTTGAATTGAGGTACATAATAAACGTCTATTAAATCTAAATGCCTTCTAGAATCCAAATAAACTCTAATATCTCCCACTGCACTTGCAGACACTAACGTTCCGTTGCCCAAGCGCAAATTGATTTCATTCTTACTCAGCTTTCTCCTTTCTTGAAACCCCTGCAAGGAATAACAAACATGATTAGTGGCTCCTGAGTCTATGATCCAAGAATCTATAGAATCAGCCAAAAAACATGTTTCTAGATAATTCAAATTACCTTCTTCCTTCTTGTTCTGGGACTTTGGGCAATTTCTCTTCCAATGTCCCTTTTCACCACAAAGGAAGCATTTCCCTTTCATCTTGGTTACTTTCTTGGTCTCCTTCTTGATAGGCCCAAGTTGCTTTTTCTTCTGTTGTTTCTTGACCTTTTGACGGGCCTTAACAGTAGCAACTTTACCAACCATATGAATCTCTTGACCTTTGCCTTTCACAAGGATCTTTTCAGCACTTTGAACATCTTGCATCAGGCCTTGTAAGGTGTATTCCTTTTTGTTCAAAGTGTAGTCCAATTTGAACTGATCAAAGGAATCTGACAATGAATTGACAACCATATCAATCTTTGTCTCACCATCTATCTCAGCGCCATGCAGTTCAGCAATGTTGAGATGTGCTAAGACTTTCATCATGTGATCTTTCACAGCCTGTCCAGGTTTCATCCTAAGATTCATAAAAGCAGTCACTGCCTCTCTCTTAGTCGTCCTAGACTTCATAGCAAACATCTCCTCTAGAGACATCATTATATCAGCAGCGGACTCCATTCCTTCATGCTGCTGTTGCAACACGTCGGAGATAGTGGCCATAATGTAACATTTTGCCATATCATCTGAAGTCTTCCACTGCTCATACTCATCTCTATACACTATGCTAGATTCATTATTAGGAGCAGGTGGTTTAGGAGTAGTTAGAACAAACTTATGTTTTTCACTTTGCAGCAACAACCCAATTTTCCTTTTCCATGTGACATAATTATCTCCAGTTAAAGTGTTATCTTTCAGGATGTTCATAAGTGATGGGGTCATGATTTCTGAATAAAACAAAACGTATATAAGTAAATAATCATGATAAAGCACTTTTAAATATTTATCTTGAATTAAATAAATAACTCAATCATAAAATTCAACGGTGATCTAACACCCATAAATGTTACGCCTCCTTTGGGAGTTCGCACCATTTACTAGTTAGACTAGGTCCCACCTAATTGTTAACATAACAACCAGCGTTTTCAATTTTAGCCTTGCAATTTTACTGACAAGAACTCTTGGGAGGATATCAATAAAATTACATTGAGTGTGTTACCAAGATATCGACCCTCAATTTTCTCTCACGAAAATCCCTCCTTGGGGAGTAGATCTCGTTTGAGTCCATTGTCTAGTCTATCCTTGTAAGGAAGTATGTTGCTAAATTCCATTCATGGATGCCCCTTGGGGGGATTACCAATAAATAATAAAGCTCAACTAACCTTGGAGGCTATAGGTGTTACAAAAACACCTTCTCCCACTCAATTATTTAAGGCGTGTGATTAAATCCCATAGAATGATTTACCAAGTTATCTAGATGCCAATTTAGATACCTAAATCATTCAATGCATGTTCATACCAAAAGAGATATATGCGTGGCACTCCTATTCTATATGTCATGTTATCATACAATAACAAATATTGTAATATTTAAGCATAAATTAAATAGCAACAATTTTGGCCCATCCTAGAAAAACAAGTAAATTACAATTGTCAGGAATACAAGATCTTCAGGTGGCCCATCAACCATACGCTCATCCTTCGGCCCAAACCCCATGGGCGTGCACGACCCACAACCCCACAAAGGGGCTGCCATGCGCAGCCCATAAGGCCTTCAAGGCTGCCGTGCGCAGCCCACCTTGCAATGGGCTTGCCATGCGCAGCCCAATCAACTCCTAGGGTGCGCACGGTGCTCGTTCATGGTTCCGGTTGCTTCGTTTTGCTTCATGTCTTCGAATCTTCAAGACCTAAATATATTACGGCAGTATAAAATAATAAATACTGCAGTATTATTATTATTATTATTTTTTTATTCACTGCAGTACTTTTACATATAAAATACTGCACTAAAACTTAAAAAAAAACTGCTGCAGTAAACTAAAAAAAATTCTGCACATATTAAAAAAAATAAAACCGAACAACTACCAAGAAGGAATTATGGCGATAATAGACCACCCTTCTTGTTACAACTCCGAAACAAAAATTACATTGAAAATCTAGAGCCAAAATCGAGCAATAACAAACCACATAAAACATATATAAATCCATACATCACATGTAATTATATATTTGAATACCTAGAGTGCCATCTCTTTCTAAACATGCATAATCACAATAAAAAGAAATAGATCCACGTATATATACGTTAATTAAATAAAAGGGTTCAACCTAGGCTCTGATACCAATTGTAGGGAAAAATAACAAAAGTGGTACACGCAGCGGAAGCGATACTAAAATATTAGATTTAGTGACTTTTAAAAATTTTTCCTTTATGAACCTTAAACCCTTTTAATCAATAAACATGCATATACATTAACAAAAGTAAATTACCTTTTGTCGCGTGATCCGATTGACTTACGTCGATGGTAATCCGCAAGACCTTCAATCCGAGCACGAACGTGGATCACCTAGGAGCGTGGTCTCCCTTTTCTTTGAATTGCAAACCTGTGAATGGACCAAACAAAAACTTTCTTTTCTTTGTTAGTCACAAAACAATCAAAAGAATGTCAAAGATTATTCCGGTCACTTTTGAGTTCTCAATCTAATGATCGAAACTCGCGTGAACCTAGATCGATATCGTATACACAAGCTTATTGATGATTAAGCAATAGTATACTATCAAAGAATAATCTAACACTCCTTTTTGTCTTTTAGAATAAAAACTCTCTATGAATTAAGAAGAAGAAGAAGAAATAAAAACTCAAGCACAATTTCTTGTGGTGGCCGAAATCTATAAGTGTACTTATATAGGTGGCCAAATTTTCTTCCTTCTTTCCTTATAGGGTGGCCGAATTCTTCATGTGCTTTTGCCTAGGGTTGCCGCAATTTTCCTCTACAAAAGAGGAGTTGTATTGCACCCAAAAAACACATGTCTTTTAAGACTTCAAACCCTAATCCAACTCCTTGATTTTTATTCTTTTATTTTGACTAAATAAAAAGACTCCTTATTTGATTAAATAAATAAAACTAATTTACTTATTTACTTATCAAACAAGTCTTTTACTTTTAGGAAAGATTTGTTTCTTTAATTAAACAATTAATCAATAAATTAATTAATTCTTATTTAATTAAAACAAATGAAACAAAATAATATTTTTAGGTTAAAACATTAACCTAGCCGCCCCACTTGTATAAGATTGGGCCTAATATTATTTTCCTATTTCATTTAATCCATTGGACTTTAAATAAAAAGCCCACATGTGAACCAGACCCATTCTTACTAAAAGAAACAAGCCCACATGTCTTTCATTAATATATTAATATAATTGAGCAGCCCATTACTTAAATAATGTGCAAATTATATTCTTAATATATTAAATGCAATTCTAGATGGACCCTTAAATTGGTCCGGTAGAATATATCAAGTGATCCATGCAAGTCCGTGTGGATTGGGGATCTTGGCGGGCCATCTAAATTTAAGCTTCAATAGACATAACCTAATCACAATCAACAAATGATTCACTTAGGTCCGATCCATTAATTTTAACTCATTCCACTAAAGAGCTAAAACTGAACTCTTAAATAAAGATAGAAAAGGAAGATGCTCCTCATTCATACCCTAGACAATCATATTGGAGATAGTGTATCCTCGTGATTAATATCAGTAATCGCCAAGAGTTCATAGACCGCCTATAACTCTCCAAGTTACCATATTTACTCATATGACCACGTTTTGAACTTGGATATTTTGACTTGTCCAGAAGCCATGTTTTCAATAGACACTATCGAAAACTCAACGTTGAGATTTAGTATCCAATTACCTCAAAACATCCATATGATGATATTATACTCTCATTTAATTAAATAGAGCCACGATGTCCATATCTATAAATGAAGTCCTCTATCGATTAACAAATGAATATCACCAAACTATCGAGGATAGACTATGCGATATAATCGTACTCATTGATAACTCAAATGATATCACTTGCAACCATAAGTCCATCATTTATCTCAGGATTAAGATAGACTCTCCGATTGTCCTGATAATGAAAAGACTATTATCTACTGACGGTTCTAGATAAAGCTTTTCATTGTGATCCAGTTCAATGCACCCAGTGCACTAGATCCTTTTGCTCGAAGACACTCCGATGATTTTAGACTCATCATATCTCATTTGATCCCACTCAAATGCTAGCAAAAGAATTCTACAACTTTAACAAGATAAAGGTGCCCAACCTTTAACTTAAGTTGTGAACATTATTCAAGACTAACTAAAGAATTGTGTCTATCACATACATATCCAGATGTACGAACAATTCTTCTTTTCCCATAGTCTTTAGACCTTATGATTATTTACTTTGACAATTATAATATAAACTATAAATGCTATACGATTTGTTAAACCAGAAATCACTTTATTAATATGAAAAAGATTATTAATTACAACATTACACTCTTGCTATTGAGCATAATCCTAACAAAGAGCACATCGGGCGGTTGCTTCTTTCTAGGCAACAACTTGGTGTCTTGGTTTTGCAAGAAGCAAAACTCGATTTCCTTGTCCACGGCCGAGGCCGAGTACATAGCCGCAGGGAGTGGATGCACACAACTCCTATGGATGAAGCAAATGCTAGTAGACTACGGATTCAATCAAGGTACTCTCACTCTCTTTTGTGATAACATGAGTTCTATTAATATTTCCAAGAATCCGGTTCAACATTCTAGAGCTAAGCATATTGACATCCGCCATCACTTCATTAGAGAGCTTGTTGAAAATAAATGCATAGTACTTGAACATGTAGGTACTAATGATCAACTTGCGGACTTATTTACTAAACCCTTAGATGCTACTCGATTTAAAACTCTTAGTAGATCTATTGGGATATGTCTTGTGGAGTGATGTTCTATGATTGACCCCATATGGGGAACTCAAGCAAAGAGAGCTATTTTGCATTCTTGTATCTTGCAAAAAATTTGAAATAACGTATGCCTCTTCTTTTAACTGCTTGAGTAAGCTTGGTTGTACATATGTATATATGTTTTCAATTCTATAAGTGTGAACCTTGCTTGTTTACAATCCATGTCATATTTATGTTCAAACATGCATTTTTGGACTAGGAGATTTACATAGGAAGTATGATGTGAATGACCTATAGTTATCTCCATGACATGATGTTTCTTAAATAACATGCTAATGCTAAATGAAAAAGCATGAAATTCATACAACATGCTCACATGAAAAGCATGAATTGATGATTGCATATTCTTAAAAATGCAAAACTTGTGTGAAAGCTTATGAGACTCAAAATGAATAAAGGATCTTGTATCTGTTCAAAGGAATTTACATTCCAAATGTCTCTCTTTCTTTATTAGTTGAACATGGTTACTATCATACGGATATCTTATCCGGAAAAATCTAATAGGGTGCAAAGTCGCTCATGCCATGTTTCGCTTATAAAGTTGGATATAGTTACTCTTAAATTAAAATCAATAATCTCTATATCCTTGCTTTTCCCATGACATTGGTGAAATTGGTTTGAATTCGAATTAGAAACCTTTGTCATTTGCTTTGCCAAATACCATTGTATTTTGGACTTGAATGCTATATGTCTTGTATGCAAAGCATGTTGGATTCACACATTTTTTCAAATAAATCTCCTTGTTTCTCTCAAATTAATTGAAGTGCATAACGTGACTTATATGTATATGCATATCTTGCATGCTTCTATCTCTCGTTGCTATGAGTGACCCGGTTGGGGACTACTCCTTTGCCTATATCATGACAAAAAGGGGGAGTAGGATATTGTAAGGGGAGTTGCAAAATAGAGAAGCTATTGTGCACTTTGGGGAGATAAAACATTGAGGGGGAGTAACCCTTTGAGGGGGAGCATTGCATTTATCATACATTGCATACATTTGCTAATGTTGTTCCTAAATTCTAAAAATGCAAATGCTTGGTATTATTCTCACATGATTAATCTCACACTTTACTTGAATTGGAATGTTAGAAACTCTTTTCAGGGATTGATTATTCTATAAGAGGATTGAAGACTTCAATTTGCATTCTCTTATCTCTTTGTAATGTAGAATATCTTTGTAATCCCGTAGTTTCTATTTTTTTTGTGAGGATTTAATGTGAGTGATGGTTTTGTCACGAAATAGCCAAAGGGGGAGATTGTAAGGATTCCCGTTGTTTTTAATTGGCTTATTTCGTGATCAAACCATAAATGGGGATTCTTTGTAAGGGTAGTTTAGATGTTGTTATTAGTGCATTAGGCCCTTTGAAGACCTCATTATTGACAAGCACCAAAGGTAATATTCTAAGTGCTTTCTTGTCTTGAAGAGATAGTTGCACACACTCACAACTCATGCATATGTTTAATCTTTGTATGTTGTGCATAAATGATTATTTACATCTCTTCTTGCTTGATTTTATGATTGCATCTTGTGTTGAAAACATCATAGCATTTAGGCTTTTAGGATGCATTTTTGTTTAACTTTGTACCCTTTGCAAAATTGCTTGTGGGATACAATTTTGGGGCTGTGCGCTGGTCCACCAGTGCCGGTCGACCAGCGCCGCTCACCGGCGCAAATCGCCCAGTGGCGCGCCGCTGGTCGTGCGCTGGTGTGGACCAGCGCCGGCCACCAGCGCCGATCGCCTAGTTTGGCGCCGCTGGACTGGCGCTGGTGGCAGCGCCTGACGTCCAGCGCTCAAGCCAAAATTGGCTTGTGCGCTGGTCCTGCGCTGGTCCACCAGCGCAGGTCCACCAGCGCACAGAGTGTTTTTCTGGCGAAATTTCAAAACGACCTCACTTCACTTATGGCCTCTATATATATGCTAACTTGATTTTAGGTCATTCACAAGAGTTCTTATTCATGCTTCATACTTAGGATATTTTTCAAGAGAAGAAAAATACACAAAGAACTCATTTTTAATTACTCAAACACAATTTCATGATCATCAATCATCATCTAGCATCATCATAGATCATCTAGATGTCATCTTGCATGGAATCTTCATCATACTTTGCTTGGTAAGCTTTTCACTAATATCTTACATATTTTGTGTTTATTTTATCTAGCAATCTCAATTAATTACTTGATTGTTATTTTGTATGCTTTAGATACAAAATTGAGATTAGTATGATGTATGTTTGAGAAGTTGTATTGTGCTAGCATATTAGGTTTTGTGCTTGATATTGATTAGCTTAACTAATTGACATGTCATTTAGTTTTGATATCTAGGATTGTTCTTAATTGCATATTAATCATCTTAGATAAGCATATAGGGTTTCCCTTGCTCTATGTTGCATTTTGGATATTTTCATATATTCACTTAGGGTTGTATTCTCTTCAAGAGAAGCTAAGTCTTGTGTGTAGCAATCGGGATTAGGTTGCTTAGATCGCAAGCAAATTGGACTAGGTTCACTCATACCGGGATTAGGTAGGTGTGTGATTACTTCCGGGATTAGGTTGTAATCGTTTGCACATTTAGTGGATTCGAGGTTCGAGTGTGACTTACTTACATAGCCCGTGGTTTTTCCCGTGAGGGTTTCCACGTAAAAATCAAGTATTGATTTATATTTCCGCACCATATTACACTTGCTTGTTTATATTATCTTGAGGGTAAATTCGTAATTTTGACTAACACGAAAAATTGGGTAAAAAGCGTAAAATCTATTCACCCCCCCTCTAGATAGGTTTATACACACCGTGCTATAATTAGTTTCAATTAGCTATTTGACGCCTAGTCCTAACAGCCTCATTAACTTCTCCAATGATGTCATTTTTATCATGGAGTTGTCTAACCCATGGAGCGGGTTCTTTAGAGTTCAAGAAAGGAACTCTATCAATAGGTTCTGTGTCCTCATTATCACCATTGGACGTCCCAACATTGGGAGTTTCCACAACCTTCTCCAAGGGAGAGTCATCATCTAAAACAACCTCCTCCTCATGGTGATTAGACTTGAGCCTAGTATCATCAATGACAATATTGGATGATTCCATGACGGTTCGAGTCTTCAAATTGAAAACTCAATAGGCTCTACTATTTAAGGCATAGCCAATAAAGATACCTTCATCACTCTTAGCATCAAATTTGCCAAGTTGATCACGGTCATTTAAAATGTAGTATTTGCTTCCAAAGGAGTGGAAGTAGATAACATTTGGCCTTTTACCTTTCCATAGCTCATAGGAGGTATTCCTAGTTTCGGGCCTTAGGAAAACTCTATTTCCTATATAGCAAGCCGTATTGACGGCTTCAGCCCATAGGTTGCTAGGGACATTGTTGCTAAGCAACATCACATGGGCCATCTCTTGAAGGACTCTATTATTCCTCTCAGCAACACCATTTTGTTGAGATGTCCTAGAAGCCGAGAACTTATGGGAGATGCCAACACTATCACAATAGGTTTTAAAAGAGGCATTCTCAAATTCCCTCCCATGGTCACTTCTAATCCGTTTTATGCTTTTAATGTTTGAGTTCATTTCATTTTGAATTTTCGTACAAAGAATTTTAAACTTATCAAAAGTTTCGGATTTTACTCTAAGAAAATATCTCCATGTGAACCTAAAGAAATCATCAACACAAACAAAAACATATCTCTTTCCATCTAAGCTTTCGGTTTGCATAGAAGCCATGAGATCCATGTGGAGAAGCTCTAGGGGCTCCTTGGTGGAGAGATACTTGCCCTTTTTGTGCATGCTTTTGGTTTGTTTTCCTTGTTGGCAAGGTCCACAAACACCATTGACTTTCTTCCCAAGCTTAGGGAGGCCACGCACACAATTGAACTTTCCAAGGGTCGTAAATCCCTAAAGTTCATGTGGCTAAGTCTTTCATGCCACAACTCAATTTGCTCATCCATGGACACATTGTTTGAGACTATTCTAGCTTCAAGACAATAGCAATTATCGCTATATCTCATACCTTTTAGCAAGGTTTATCCATTGAGCAATAGGATAGAGCAATCATTTTTACTAAATAAGACGGAAAGCCTTTTTTTTTTTTGGTAAATAAATAATATCATAGAAAGAGGAAAGAATGTACAAATACAAGGGGCATACCCCAGGAAACAATGAAACCAGAGCACTAAGGCCCAAAACAAGCTCAACAAAAAGCTCAAAAACAACAAGCTCATAAACAAGAGCTAAACAAAAGCTTTAACAAAGCAAAAAAAAAAAAAAAAAAAACACTAAAGAAAGCAAACAAACAGCCAACAACACAAGTATCATCTAGATGTTACATTCCAATTCGTAGCAATCAGAGGCCAATCCTTCAAATTGATAGAACAAAGCCAGCTACGAATAGTGTCAATAATGGTTCGGGTAACCTCTGCATTAGGCCTTCTGGAGCTCTTAAAAATACGACAATTTCGCTCTCTCCAAATAAAGTAGACAGCCACTGCAAGGAAAAGCTTTTTAGTCACAATGGAAGGAGAGTTCCCTTTCCAATGAATGGAAATCCAATCAATTAAATCATTCTAGCTGAGACCAATCCAAGTACAACCACACTTGTTCAAGAGATGAGTCCAAATGGCTTTGCTATACAAACACTCAAAGAAAAGGTGGGCATGAGTTTCGTTTTGAGAATTGCAAAGGACACATGTAGCAATAACTTGAGGATCGTAACGCTGAACACGGTCCAAGGTAGAAAGCCTACCTTTAATAGCCAACCAAAGGATGAAACCCATCCTCGGAATATTCTGAGGGAACCACACAATATTAAACCAAGGAACAAGAGAGTGATGGGTTCTAAAAGACTCCATAGCAGAAGCAGCGGAATAAATACCATTTGGAGAGGGGAGCCACTGAATAATATCATCTAAAATGGAGTTTGGATTGTAAGAAGTCATACGACTCTTGATTTCAGCAAGATCAATTGACATAGCAACAGGCCATCTCCAATTATCACCACGGACAATGGCATTAACCTTTGCATTTATAGGGAGACCAGAATCGTAGATAACACGGGAACTCCATTTCGAACGAATAGGGCCATCAGGGTGCCAATTATCAAACCATAAGGAAGTGTTCAAGCCACTACCAATAATGTGCTGAAATAAAGGACGAACTAAAGGCCTAAGATGAAGTAGCTTTCTCCAATTCCAAGAACAGGTATGAGGAGCTTTCACCTCCCACAAACTTGAACCTTTGAGGTGGTAAGCATTGATCCAACAAGTCCAAAGATTATTAGTGCCATAAACCAGATTCCAAATGTGCCTAATCATTAGCACCTTATTCCATAAAGAGAGGTCCTTGATTCCAAGACCACCCTCTTTTTTAGGAATACAAATATCGGACCAAGCAATTTTAGAACCTTTGCTGCTACCCTCAACCCCATTCCATAAAAAGCTATGAAATTTCTACTCAATAACCTTTAAGACCTTTTTAGGAAGACAAAGATGACTAGCCTAAAACACTTGACTACTGGTTAAGACCGAGATAATAAGTTGAAGACGACCAGCATAAGAAAGGCACCGATTCAACCAAGAAGAAAGTCTACTCGAAACTTTATCAACAAGTGGAGAGCAATCACGCAAATTCAATTTAGAAGAGATAATAGGAATCCCCAAATAACGAATATGAAGGGAACCAACCGTGTAACCAAAAAGGTTGATGAGCTGCTGACTAATTGCATTGGGCACTCTAGAAATGAAAGTGTTGCTCTTAGCATGATTAGCACAAAGACTCGACAACAAGGAGAACTCATCGAGGGCTGATTTGAGAACAATAGTTGAATGACAGGAACCATGGCAAAGCATAATAAGATCATCAGTAAAGCAAAGGTGAGAAAGCTTAATCTTGTCGCACTTCCAATGATATTTGAAGTTAGGAGAGTCCGCAATATGATTGGCTAAAAGTTTCAAGAGGACCTCCATAGCCATAACAAAGAGATATGGAGACATAGGGTCCCCTTGTCGAAGACCCCTCTTTCCAGAGAAGAAACCAGCAAGCTCACCATTAATAGAGATAAAGAACTTAGGAGTAGTAAGGCAAGCTCTAATCCAATTTATGACTTTCAAAGGAAACTGAAATGCAGCAAGAGTGTCAAGTAAGAAGCCACAATCAACCATATCAAATGCTTTCATCAAATCCACCTTAAGGGCCAACTTTGGCGTACTGTCATCTTTATGGTAATTTCTCATTAGCTCTTGGACAAGAATAATGTTGTCACCGATTCTCCTACCTGCCACAAAGGCTGATTGGGAGGGGCTAATAATACCAGGAAGACAAGGCTTGATTCTATTGGCAATGCTTATCAAATTGGCTTTCAAGCCATCAACAAATAAAGCATTGGACAAGGAGGGTAATCCAGGAATGGAAATGATTCCTTTCCTTACAACTCTCTTTTTGGATCCATCACCAAAGGTGACACATCCTCCTTCCTCCATGACAAGAGTCTCGAAGAAACTCTTGTTTCTCGTCATGTGCCTAGAGCACCCACTATCCAAATACCAAAAATTAGAAGAATTAACCTTTAAGGCAATTTGTGCAACATGGAAAACATTTTCATTCTTTCTAATCCACTTAGGTAACACATTTTCTTTCCTAGTGGTCTTTGGTACATGGGCATTGGATATCCTAGGATCATACAAATCAATCTTATTATTCCTAGAAACATGCATCATGACTCTTTTCTTTTTCTTCACAATCATGCTTCTAGTTTTACACATTTTAATATAATGAAAGCATCTTAGTCTAATATGACCATTAAAACCACAAAAATGACATGTAGGAATAAAATAAGGAATCATACCTTGTCCTTGTGTGTACATATGAGCTTTCCCATGTCTTTGTGGTTGAGTAGGTTCAATCTATCTTTGTTGTTGAACCAGTCTAGCTTGCTTTCGAGGTATAGCATGCATGATTAGTCCCTTTCCTTTGTGAGCCATCGGTTGAGAAGTGTTAGCTTGAAGAGCTCTTGTAGGTTGAGCTTGAGGTTTCTTTTTTGGAGCCACCTTTACTTGTGCACTATTTGAACATTGTCCTAGAACAATTTTCTTCCTAGAAGTTTGCACCGGTGAAGCTTCTTTGTAGCCCAAGCTCTTAACAAACACGGTCTTGTTAGAGGTTGAGATCTCCTTGCCATCTTCATACCCAAGACCCCTCTTGTCATTTGGCCGCTTTCCAACATCTAACATGTAATCAAGTTTTTTAGTGCTAGAGTCCATCTTGGCCATCAACTCTCTAGCAACTTCAAGTTCCCTATTCAACCCTTCTTCACTCCTCCTAGATAAGTCTTGTAAGGATTCCCTTTAGTTGATTGGCTTATTTCGTGGGCAAACCACAAGTTGGGGTTTGGTTGTAAGGGTAGTCTAGGTGATTAGTTGAAGATCAAAGACCCTTTCCAAGACCTCAAGAGGATAAGCACCAAAGGTATATATCTTGTGCTTACTTTGCCTTGAAGAGATATAGTTGCACACACACACAACATGCATAACTCTTATTCTTGAATGTTGTGTTTATATTTTGTGTGCATTGTGCTTTATTGATTATTCAATATCTCTTCTTGCATTAAATTGATTGCATCTTGTTCTATGAAATGCCATGACATGATAGGCATTAGGATGCATTCAATTCCCACACTTGCACTTCATGATTAGTATTAAGTGTGGTGTAATTCGTTTCCATTTGTGTGATCGGAAATGTTCGCGCTTACACGATGGTGTGCATGTCTTAGCGTGATGGTTGACCACTTGAGAAGGTTTCATCCTTCTCTTGGATAAGTGGTAGTTTTGGTTTGGTTGATTGGAGTAAGGTGTCTAGTTTCAAAAGATTGGATTTCAATGTTTTAAGTGTTTTCAAAACTGACCTTTGCATGGTCTTGTGACCATAACTTTTTACACAAAGCTTCAAAATGAGTTTTGAAAATTTCTGTACACACTAGACATCCATACCTTTCCAACGGTATATTATTCGTAATATTTCATGACCGTTTGGATTGGTTTTAAAATCTCCAAAGTTACAACCAAAACAGGGCAACTCTGTTGTTGTCCGTTTCTGACCTTTGGTCACTCAATTGACCATAACTTTTTCTACAGACATTGAAATGTCATTCTGTAAAAACGAGTAGAAAGTAGACATCCATACCTTTCCAATATATATTATATGAAAGGTTTCGATGTCGTTTGGTCATGTTTCGAAGCGCTCGAATGTTGAGTCGCTGCACTGATGCGAGTACCGCGAAAATGCCCATACTTTTTTCATTTCTTCCAAAACGATGTAGTTTCATTTGGGCATTATAAATACATATCTTTCTCATCATTTTAAGTAGAGAGCCACAAAATCAAACCCTAGAGAGAGAGGCTCCTTATTCTTAAGAGAGAAAGAGAGACTTGAGAGAAAAAACTTAAAGATTACATCTTTATCTCTCTAAACCCATTCCCACATGCACAAATCATCATCTAGGCATCATCTAGGTTCATCTAGCATGTGCTAATGCATGGGTCTTCTTCAACACACATGGTATGATTTGTTGAACACTTTTATCTTACATAATTAGTATTTCTACTTATCAATTTTATCTCATTTATTACCTGTATGTGTTTAGATTAATTTCTACATACATGATTGAGATTATGTGTTGATTGGGTTATTTATGTTAGCTAGGTTTTTATGCCTATTTTATATCTAGCTAATTAATCTCATTATATGATTGAGATTATTTTTGATAGCTTAATTGATTAGGTCATTATTGCCTAAAAGCTATGCCATAAACATTCTTGTGTGATTTATTTATAACTAGGTTGATAGATTGTTTTTTAATCAACTAGTTAATCTTTTGAATGTTTGTGGGTTTTTTGTGATAGCTTTGTATCTAGGATTGGTTATCCTTTACTTAGCTAAAGTTGTATGCCATGACATATAGCTATTTTCATATCTAGGATTGATTTAAATTGAATATATCATCATCCTAGATAAGCATCTAAGGTTCCCTAGCCTTGTTTGTTAATTGAATATTCATACATATTCACATAGGATTGTGCATCTCTTTTGAGAGATTGAAGTCTTGTGTGATTGACCGGGATTAGGTCGGACACCGGGAACAGGTGGTCACATAAGCAATTGGACTAGAGCCACTTTTAAAGGCCCGCTTGGTAGAAGTGGGGGGTTATTGACCGGAGTGTTAGACGAGGTCTACATAGGTTGTAAACTCCATTTCAATTAGTGGATTTCGAGGTCCGAGTGTGGCGCACTAAACAGCCCGTGGTTTTTCCCAGTGGTTGGGTTTCCACGTAAACATCAAGTGTCATTTATTATTTCCGCATCTTATTACACTTGTATGTATATTTGACTTGCTAGGGGTATTTTCGTAAAATTGACATGCACGCGAAAATTGGGTAATAATTAGCTAAAATCTATTCACCCCCCTCTAGCTTTATATTAAACACGCCTCCAGGACTTTTCAAGTCTAATATCTTTCTTAGATTATCTTCACTTTCCATGGTTCTTACCACTTCTTCACTTAAGTGGTCAACTTGAGTTGAAAGATCTAGGTTTTCTTCCTTTAACCTCCTAATTTCTCTCTTATTCTTTAACCTTGAACTCTTAAATTTCTCCATGTAGTCTTTGAGATCCATCCTATCCACATTACCATTTGTAGATTGTGATGAAGAGCAGTCATCACTTGAGTCAATTTCCACTTGACTCTCATTCTCTTCTTCACTAGAACCTTTGCTTTTGTGTGAGTAGGAAAAGGCTATAAGTTAGCCATGAGTTCTTCATCATCCGAAGACTCATCTCCCCCATTGGAGTCATCACTTCCACTCCATGTGGCGGCCATCACTTTTCCCTTTTTCTTGTTAATGTGATTAGCACATTCGGGGGCAAAGTGACCTATCCCACCACATTCATAGCATCAGACCCCTTTCCTTTCGATCTTCTCTTGTCTAGGCTCAAACTTCTTGAATGGAGTCTTTTTCTTCAAGTCTTGGCCCTTGGATCAGAAACCCTTCTTCTCGGACTTGTAGAATTTCTTGAACCTTCTCATCAACAAGGCCATTTCTTCGTCCGAGTCATCATTCTCCTCCTTCTCAACTTTAGAGGCTTTCAAAGCAATTCCCTTTTGCTTTTTAAGAGGTGTGGAGGTAGGACCCTTCCTACACTCATAAGCTAGTAGTTTTCCAATCACCTCACTCGGCTTCATATCCTTAAATGTGCTATTCTCCTCTCAAGCCGTCACCTTGGACTCAAATCTATCATGGAGTGATCTCATAATTTTTTGCTTGATTCTCCTATCCGAATACGGGTCACCAAGTTGATGACTTTGGTTCACAATGTCCATCAACCTTACTTCGAAGTCGTTGAAGCATTCGTTCTCATCCATCCTAAGCAATTCGAATTGCGTTTGGAGAACTTGAAGCTTCGAGTCCTTTACAACTTCGGTTCCTTCATGTGCAACGTCTAGGATGTCCCATGCCTCCTTAGCTATCCTAGTGTTTTGAATCAACTTATATTGATTCTCATCCATTGCACATAGGATGGCATGCATTGCCTTCCTATTCCATTTTGATGACTCAAACTCTTGCGCACTCCATTGCGCCTTAGGCTTGAGCACATCCTCTCCTCCACCCGTAGGAGTCATCATGGGTGATGTGTAGCCGTCTTCAACCACCATCTAAGCCCGATCATGGATTTGACATATATACGACTCCATCTTGCCTTTCTAAGAGGCATAATTCAACCTGGTAAGAAGTGGAGGCCTTGTGCTAGAAGCACCCTCATTGCCATCACCATTTCCACCATTTCCACCCATAGTTTTTATGTATGAATGAAATGAATGCAAATGTATGAATGATCAAAAATCACACAAAATGCAAAACACACAAAAATGAGCAAGGATCACCTAAGTATATCTAGGAACCCGCTTTGATACCAATTGAAACAAATACTCGGTGTGTACAATATTAATCTAAAGGGGTGAATAGATTTTTAACCAATTTTACCCAATTTTCGTGTTTGGTCAAGATTATGAAAATACCCCTAATAGTCAATATAATATAGCAAGTGTAATATGGTACGAAATGTAAAGAACACTTGATATTTACGTGGAAACCCTCACGGGAAAAACCATGGGCTAGTAAGTGCGCCACACTCGAACCTTGAATCCACTAAATATGTAAACGATTACAACCTAATCCCGGTATATAATCACACACCTACCTAATCTCGGTATATGTGGACCTAATCCAATTGCTTGTGATTTACGCAACCTAATCCCGGAAGCTACACAAGTCTTACTTCTCAATGAAGAGATAAAGAGCCTATGTGAATATGTGAAATATCCAAAATGCATAAAGAGCTAGGGAACCCTATATGCTTATCTAGGATGACAATATGGCAATTATAATAATCCTATGTCAAAAAGCTTAGCTAATCAAGATTAAGCAAAACCTAGATAGCTATCACAATACAACACTCAATCAATTCATCACAAATAATCTCTAACTTGTATTTAGCATATGATCTAAAAACATACAAGTAATCAAAGAGATGTCTTAATATGAAAAACACTAAAATTAGATGAGATTAGTGAAGAACATACCAAGGAAGATGTGATGATGCAAAACCATGCATGGATGCATCCTATATGGTCATGGATGATCCTAGATGAACTTTGATGAACAAAGGAAAAGCTTTGAGTGTTTAAAGGTGAGTTCCTGTGAATTTTTTCTCTTGAAAAATATTTTAAGGAAAAATATTATTTTTGAACTCTTAAAAAACAACCTAAAAACATAGAGTCATATATAGTGGACTTAAATGAAGTGAGGTCGTTTTGGAAAAATCGCACCTGATTGTGCATTGTGCATTGTGCATTGGCAAGCTACGCTAGTGGACCAGCGCACGACCAGCGCAGAAACAAAATATGCACTAGGCGTTGGTCAACCAGCGCAGCTGAGAGGCACATGACCAGCGGCAAACAACTGGGCAAGTTGCGCTGGACGACCAGTGCACGACCAGCGACAGACCACTGGGCGATCTGCGCTGGTGTGCTGCGCTAGTCTGGCGCATGACGACCAGCGCACAAACTATTTTTGTTAAGCTCACACAAAAGTGCAAGGGTAAAAAGGTAAGAAAAATGCATCATAATGCCTAACATGATATGTCAAATAAATACAAGATGCAATCAGTATACTCATGCAAGAAGAGAGATTTAATTAATCAATAATGCACACATAATACAAACACATAGCAATCAAGAATAAAAATTATGCAAGTGTTATGTGTGTGTGCAAATACATCTCTTCAAAGCAAAGTAAGCACTAGAAATTTACTTTGGTGCTTCTTTTCTTGAGGTCTTGAGAGCCAAATCTACCCTTACAAAAACCCCAAATGTGATTTGTCTACGAAATAAGTCAATCAATAAATTGAGACCTAACAGTATCAAGCCCTCCTTCGGCTCTAGTGGAGTCGCTTCCACACCCTTCTACCCCTCTTCTCACCCAGATTCTAGCACGCCTGACCCTGGGTGAGATGTTAGCACGGGCTGCCAAAGCTCGGGGTTCGCCAGTCCAAACCCAAAGGTATGCTCCCAATACTGCTGCTATCATGACCAATGTAACTACTTCTCCACCTCTTCCTCTTCCTCCTCCTCCTCCTCCTCCAACAGTATTTGCCAGGCGCCTAGCCAGGGTAGAGAAAGAAAAAAGTGCTGCCACTGCAGCCACACTTTTTACCGATCTTCCCTCTAGATTGGGGTTGTGGGACTATAGCCAGGAGAAAATAATATCTAAGTTCATTGCTGCTTGTCCTGGAGAAGGCTTGTAGTCGATGTCCTCCTTGCCTACAGACATCCTGGTTACTAAAGGAGCTTCTCTGCTTTCTAAGGTATAAACCTTGATTTTCTAGCTTGCTTGGTATAATCTTTTTAGAAGACACTTACTATTTTCTTTTCTTGTAGGGCTTTAAATTTGCTTTGGTCATGGGGTAGCGGGTAGGAGCTCTGAAGGAGGCCAATTGATGAGAATAAGGGGGCCACATCAAGAGATCCATTGCACGTTCCGGTTGGGCCAATAACAAGGGCAAAGGCTAAGAGATTCAAGGAAGCACTAAATGGCCTGATTCAAGACACTTGGGCTGATTTCGAATTATTAAAGTCCAAGATGAGCCCACATGAAGACCAAGGCTTAATTAACACCATCAAGGCAATTGATTGAGCCGAATAAGAGTGATTTGGGCATGTGGCAGAGAGCTTGGTGTTAGGATTATGCTCAATAGCAAGAGTGTAATGTTGTAATTAACAATCTTTTTCATATTAATAAAGTGATTTCTGGTTTAACAAATCGTATAGCATTTATAGTTTATATTATAATTGTCAAAGTAAATAATCATAAGGTCTAAAGACTATGGAAAAAGAAGAATTGTTCGTACATCTGGATATGTATGTGGTAGACACAATTCTTTAGTTAGTCTTGAATAATGTTCACAACTTAAGTTAAAGGTTGGGCACCTTTATCTTGTTAAAGTTGTAGAATTCTTTTGCTAGCATTTGAGTGGGATCAAATGAGATATGATGAGTCTAAAATCATCGGAGTGTCTTCGAGCAAAAGGATCTAGTGCACTGGGTGCATTGAACTGGATCACAATGAAAAGCTTTATCTAGAACCGTCAGTAGATAATAGTCTTTTCATTATCAGGACAATCGGAGAGTCTATCTTAATCCTGAGATAAATGATGGACTTATGGTTGCAAGTGATATCATTTGAGTTATCAATGAGTACGATTATATCGCATAGTCTATCCTCGATAGTTTGGTGATATTCATTTGTTAATCGATAGAGGACTTCATTTATAGATATGGACATCGTGGCTCCATTTAATTAAATGAGAGTATAATATCATCATATGGATGTTTTGAGGTAATTGGATATTAAATCTCAACGTTGAGTTTTCGATAGTGTCTATTGAAAACATGGCTTCTGGACAAGTCAAAATATCCAAGTTCAAAACGTGGTCATATGAGTAAATATGGTAACTTGGAGAGTTATAGGCGGTCTATGAACTCTTGGTGATTACTGATATTAATCACGAGGATACACTATCTCCAATATGATTGTCTAGGGTATGAATGAGGAGCATCTTCCTTTTCTATCTTTATTTAAGAGTTCAGTTTTAGCTCTTTAGTGGAATGAGTTAAAATTAATGGATCGGACCTAAGTGAATCATTTGTTGATTGTGATTAGGTTATGTCTATTGAAGCTTAAATTTAGATGGCCCGCCAAGATCCCCAATCCACACGGACTTGCATGGATCACTTGATATATTCTACCGGACCAATTTAAGGGTCCATCTAGAATTGCATTTAATATATTAATAATATAATTTGCACATTATTTAAGTAATGGGCTGCTCAATTATATTAATATATTAATGAAAGACATGTGGGCTTGTTTCTTTTAGTAAGAATGGGTCTGGTTCACATGTGGGCTTTTTATTTAAAGTCCAATGGATTAAATGAAATAAGAAAATAATATTAGGCCCAATTTTATTCAAGTGGGGCGGCAAGGTTAATGTTTTAACCTAATATATTATTTTGTTTCATTTGTTTTAATTAAATAAGAATTAATTAATTTATTGATTAATTGTTTAATTAAAGAAACAAATCTTTCCTAAAAGTAAAAGACTTGTTTGATAAGGAAATAAATAATTAATTTTATTTATTTAATCAAATAAGGAGTCTTTTTATTTAGTCAAAATAAAAGAATAAAAATCAATGAGTTGGATTAGGGTTTGAAGTCTTAAAAGACATGTGTTTTTTGGGTGCAACACAACTCCTCTTTTGTAGAGGAAAATTGCGGCAACCCTAGGTAAAAGCACATGAAGAATTCGGCCACCCTATAAGGAAAGAAGGAAGAAAATTTGGCCACCTATATAAGTGCTCTTATAGATTTCGGCCAACACAATGCTTGGTGCTTGAAATTCTATTTTTTCTTCTTCTTCTTCATTCATAGAGAGTTTTTATTCTACTAAGACAAAAAGGAGTGTTAGATTATTCTTTGATAGTATACTATTGCTTAATCATCAATAAGCTTGTGTATACGATATCGATCTAGGTTCACGCGAGTTTCGATCATTAGATTGAGAACTCAAAAGTGACCGGAATAATCTTAGACATTCTTTTGATTGTTTTGTGACTAACAAAGAAAAGAAAAGTTTTGTTTTGTCCATTCACAGGTTTGCAATTCAAAGAAAAGGGAGACCACGCTCCTAGGTGATCCACGTTCGTGCTCGGATTGAAGGTCTTGCGGATTACCATCGACGTAAGTCAATCGGATCACGCGACAAAAGGTAATCTACCTTTTGTTAATGTATATGCATGTTTATTGATTAAAAGGGTTTAAGGTTCATAAAGGAAAAATTTTTAAAAGTCACTAAATCTAATTTTAGTATCGCTTCCGCTGCGTGTACTACTTTTATTATTTTTTCCCTACACTTGGGCGTGAGGCACAAGCTATGGCGTGTGGAAGAGTTTCAATTTTAGCTGTTTCCTTTTTTTGGATTTTCAATGAATAATGAATTGATTTGTTTCCAAATATTAAGGGCTGATTTGTTTCCAAAATTTAGCCTTCCAAATAGGGAGCAAGTCAATTAGTTGCTTGTTTTAGTTTATTTTCTTTCCCGTTTGTAAGGCATTAAATGCCAAATATTTATTTCCTTTTTGGTTTTAGGGTTTCAGTATTTAAGGGTCCTTTTGATGTAATTTTCGGCAGACTTGATTTGAATGAAATTTGAGAGAATTTTCTCTTTTGTTCTTTGAGAACTAATTGGAACTTATCAGATTTCTTTGTGGCGTTCCTCCTTGACTTATCAATCGAGTATTCCATCATTGATTGTGGCGTCTTCCTTTATACCAAGGTTCACATCTCGATATAGGTGTTGGGTTGCGGTTTCCATCCGAACCAGAGGTTAGAACGATCTTAGGCATCAATCTTGATACAATCGACAAGGTTCGTATCACCAATGTTGCACTTTTGGCTGAGCTGGAAGAGGCCAAGGACGATCTGGCTTAAGCCGAGGAGAGTGTGACCTCCCTAGTCCAGTTTGCAACTGAGGCTGAGACCGGTAGGCAGGAGGCCTTAGTGGAGCTGGAGCGGGTGAAGCGTGCCCTAGACACAAAAATGATCAAGTCAACACATCACCGTGCTGAAAAAGAGAGTGTGGGGGCGAAGAGGACCGTGCTTCTGGATGAGAATCGGTTCTCGCAGGGTTCAATGAGTATTTTGGAAGCTAGGGTGGACTCCTCCTTTGCAGATGGATACTTCACTGTCTACTATGAAGTTGCCAAGGCTCTTCCTCCTCTTTTTAACCTACAGGCTACCCTTAATTGGGACCGGGATCAAATCATGGCCAAGGCTGCTCAATTTTCAGATACCGATCCAGGCAATAGGGGTCATTCTCAAGTCGCCACCATTTTGGATCCTCCTCCACATTGGGGATCTGATCTGCCTTCTGTTGACCTAGTTGAAACAGCTGAGAAGGGAATTCAGGATCCTCCTACTACTTAAGAAAACCAGACGCAGGATTCTATACATCCTATTGAGATTGTTTCAGTGAAGGAGGAAGATGCTGCTGTTGAAGCTAGAGTACCAGGTACTGGGGAGATCCAAGCTGATGCAGGAGCCGGGGTTGTTAGGGAATCAAATGCAGCCAGCTAGAACAAGGAGGCAGAGGAGAAGGGGGATGCATGACTTGTTATTTGTTATATATTCTTTCTTGACATTCATATACTATTTTTTGTAGCCCGGAAATGGGGGTTGGGCACCCTGATTGATTATTGGGAAACCTCTCTTTTCTGCAACTATTTTGTCTTGTTTATAATATACCCTAGTAGAATCTGATACTTGCATGCTTGTTTATAACCCAAATAAAACTTACTTGGGATGCTGTCAGTAATTAGTATCTTTCATGTTTGTTCATCTGGCCATATAGGAACCCAGACTTGAACTATCTCTGAAGATAACTTGGACGATAGTCCCCTTGTGAGACTTCGTAAAAATTTTGCAAGAAATTTTGACCTAGTACTGGTTGACTTTGATAAGAAAAAAATTGATCCTGATGGGTGGCCGAGGTTGCTTGGACATTAAAATCAGGATGCTGTGAATCACAAGTACTTGATACTCCCTGTATAGGGAATCCCAGTTTCGAACCAATCTTGGTAAGCATCCAAGGTTACCCTCGTCATTAGAGTTTTTATATGGATATATGGTGAAGTAAGGTACTAGGTATCCTGATAAGGTATCCCGATCCTTTGGTGCTCTGTTCTGGTAGGTAACTAAGGCCACTTTAGCACCAGGTTCTCATATATATGCATGGCGAATTAAGGTACCAGGTATCCCGATAAGATCTCTTGATCCTTTGACGATCTGTCCTAGTAGGCAATTAAGGCCACTTTAGCATCAGGTTCTTATATGTATGTATGATAAAGTAAGGCACCAGGTATCCTGATCTTTTGGCGGTCCATCTTGGTAGGCAACTAAGGCCACTTTAGCAACAGGTTTTCCTGGAGAGGGGTATTCCCTGTTCGAGGCTTCAGGAGGCCCATATAGGTTCTTCTAGTCTTGAGGATATGGTGGGCAACTAAGGCCACGAATCCCGATCCTAGTCTGGTAGGCGACTACGCCACTTAGGCATTTATGCACCAGATCCTTCCTAGAGGAGGGTATACCCCGACCAAGGCAGCAGGAGTGCCATGTGGCTCTTCCTGGTATTGAGGCGATCTGTAATGGCGAATTTACAAGGCGGACTCAGGAGAATCATGTAGGAGAACAAAACTGACTTTTATTGAATTTCTTAAGAAGCGATACAAAGAAAATTTGGGGTACATATTTAGAAATATACCAACCGAAATAAATCTTTCTTCAAACTCTAAGGGTAGAACCTTTTGAGGTGATCGGCATTCCAGGTGTGGTCTACAGGGTAACCATCCATATCTTCCAGTTTGTAAGCCCCCCTTCGAACCACCGTTTTTATCAGGTAGGGACCTTCCTAGTTGGGAGCTAGTACCTCGTTAGACCTCTTCCGGGTGTTCTGAGTTACCTTCCTAAGGAACAAGTCCCCTTCTTTAAAGTTTCGAGTCTTGACCCTTCTATTAAAACATCGGGCTATCTTGCTCTAGTAGGTTGTTACCCATTCTGCAGCCTTATCTTACTTCTCCTCGAGTAGGTTTAGGTTGGCTCTCAACTTTGTTTTATTGTCTTCTGGTTCAAAGTGTTGGACCCTAAAAGATGTCAGCCTATGTTTGATGGGTAAGACTACTTCTGAAAGTATACAAATGTAGTTAAATTGCTTAAGGCATACCTATAGGGGGGGTGAATAGGTTTTTACACCTTTTTCCAATCCCTTAAACAAACTCTCGTTTGTCCCTTAAGGTAGCCTTACACACAACACGAAACCAGCACGAAAGGCCAGGAAAGCAGAAGTCAAGATAAGTCAACTTATGGAGCAGAAACCCCCCACGATAACCTACTCGGAAAAAAGAATAAGTAGTCCGACCACAAACGAAGACGATCAGCTCGGGCAGCAAATCTCACTCGGGCACACTCGGGCACACTCGGGCATACATACTCGGGAATCAATGAGACAGTCGCCAACATTCATATGCCAAACATAATCAGCGACCAGCACATCCACGATAAGAAACGATGTGGACCATTAGAGTTCAACAAGGAAACAAGCAGTTCTCCCGCGAATAAAGGAGAAAGAATCTCGTGTAGAACTAGACTCAGCCAAAAGAGGAAACATAATCTAATTAGGACTAGGAAACCGCTTGAGACGTGGGGCCACAACACCAAACCCTAGCGGCCACCTTAAAACCCTAAACACAACATGTATAAATACCCCCACTATACACAAGCAGGGGGTACGTAAAAAAAACAAGAGGAGAGAGAGAGAGATTAAAGTGTAATATTCTTGTAACCATTCTTGATAGTGAATTTGACTTCGTTGCTAAGGCAACAATCCGTGGATGTTTCTCCAACCATTGGAGTTTTACCACGTAATAGCTTGTTATTTCTTCTTAATTTTAAATCGTTCTTGTTCATAAACTATAGCAATTCAGAAATAAATCATTGACTTGGTGACCACCAAAAATCACCGTCAACAATTGGCGCTAGAAGGAGGGGAACCCGAAAGTTTGTGACAACAATGGCTGGCGAAGGAGATGGTAGCGATTCCAGGTACAGTCAAGGCATGCCAAGTAACGAGCTGGAAGATGACACCGTGCTCAACACTGCAGATGCAACCCTAACGACGGTAGACCAATCAGCCGCCCTGGCTGGTACTCAACGTTTCCCTACAACCAATGAAGAAATCACGCAACGACTCCGCGTTTCCCTACAACAACTTATATCAGACGCAGCAAGGCAAGGAATTGACCTTTCTGCCAAGGAAGGTTTGATGTCGACTCACAATCTGTCCGCCCCAAACCAGCAGACAGTGAGATTGCGTTCTGCAATGGTGATACCAACGCCTGATGCACCCCTAAAGGCAAGACGAGATCCTACAGGCAGACCAGAGATGCTATCTGAAAGAGTAGCCAGGAAAAGTAGGGAGCATAGAGAGGGGAATGATTCTGACAAAGGGTACGATCAAGATCGGATAGCCAGGGATCGAGACCACCCTAGGAGGCACAGTCACCGGAGAGACCGATCATCCTCCTCGGAAGAAAGTGAGCAGAATCATCATCGCAAGCGCCAAAGGGGCACAGTCCGGCTGCATGGCCTAAACCGAGATCGTAAAGAGATGAACCCGGAGGAAAGGGGCCAAAAACTGACCATAAGTTAAAACTTCAATGCGATAGGGGAACCTGAAGGAGACAGAGACATACTCATACAGAGTCTGACCCGGGAAGTTCAGAATAATCGTCGACAAATGGATGCTTTAGTCAGGCGGTATGGGCGTAACGAGCTGTCAGATGATGAATCCGGAAGCCCTTTCACCAATGGGGTTCTGAGGATGCCTTTCCCGGAGAGATTCAGGATGCCCCACATTAAGCTGTTCAAGAAAGATACCGATCCAAAAGAACACGTCCGGAGGTACAAGAGCGCTATGGCGCAATATGTCCACAATGACGCACTGCTATGTTTGAATTTTCCCCAGACTCTTGGGGATCTAGGCTCCCGATGGTTTGGTAGATTGCCAGCAGCAAGCATAAGCAGCTTCGGCGAGCTGAGCAAAGCCTTCTCCAGGCAGTTCCTCGGGAACGTACACAGGAAAAAGTCAGTAGCTCACTTATCCCAACTCAAACAGGGAAAGGACGAGTCGCTGAAGAGATATCTGGGGAGGTTCGGTCAGGAAGTGTCCGAAATTGGGAGTGCAAATGACGAAGCAATAATTGCTGCATTCATCAACAACCTTCAGAATGGCCAATTGTCCTTTGACCTCAGAAGAGCCCGACTAACCAGCTATGCCGATATAATGGACATGGCAGGGGGTTACGCCCTGGCCGAAGAGGAGGATATTGCCACAAGAGGCTACTTCGTGCATGGCGGTCGCCCGGAGGGATCCAAAACCAAAGACCAGACAAAGGCACCCGACACTAAAGGTGACAAACAGAAGAATAAAACATGGGATGGTCGGGACGGACGACGAGCATATGACCCAAAAACCGATCAACCGCGGCAGAAGTTCCAGGGCAGATATACAAATTATACCCCATTGAAGAAAGATCAAGAAGAAGTCCTGGCAATCTTAGAAGAGAAGAACATGTCTAAAGAGCCACCTAAGCAGTCAACATATGCTCGGAGAGACACCACCAAATATTGCCGTTTCCACAAGGAGAACGGGCACGAGACATCCAAGTGCTTCCAGCTAAGGGACCACATCGAAACCCTCATTAGGGAAGGGCATTTGAAAGACATTGTTTTCAAAAAGGTGGACAGAGCAGATGGACAGAAGGATAGCCGATAGGATGGGCGGGCAAGAAAGCTTAGTCCCAAGAAAGCCGAGGATGAAGGAGCAATTAACACCATCTTCGGAGGACCAGCGACTGGCAAAAGTAACAAGGAAAGGACCCAGGAGATTCGGGAAGCCATGGAGGCACGGAGAGACCTGGACGTCAATTCTATTGAACCCGACCCGAAGAGAATCAAAGAGGGCTAGGACCCGATCATATTCACAGAAGCCGACTCACACGGAGTAGATGTTAGGCCAAATGACGCGCTAGTGATCAGCGCACGTATCGGTCATAGAGAGGTTCATCGAATTTTGATTGACAATGGGAGTTCAGCAGATATTCTTAGTGCAGAAGTATATGACCAGCTGAGGTTAGATAGGAAAGACCTACAGCCGTTTCCCACACCCCTCAGAGGATTTGGAGGAGTCGAAGTAAGGTCACTCGGCACGGTAAAGCTACCCGTGAAGATCGGGAAGGCTCCTTGCCAAAAAACAGTGCTACTCGACTTCGTTGTGGTAGATACAGAAAACTGGCCGTACAACGCCTTATTGGGTCGACCATTTTTGAATAAAGCCAAGGCGGTGACAGCAACCTATGCCCTCATGATGAAATTCCCAACCGAATATGGCGTAGGAGTTGTCAAGGGGTCACAAGAGATGGCCCGAAGAGCAAACTTGTCAGAGTATAAAGATAGGGAAGTACACCAAGTATACCCAGTAACGGCCCAACAAAAGGTGGGAGAACCTGAAGAGCATG
The DNA here is from genome assembly GCA_030490815.1 of Acer saccharum. Classification (NCBI taxonomy): domain Eukaryota; kingdom Viridiplantae; phylum Streptophyta; class Magnoliopsida; order Sapindales; family Sapindaceae; genus Acer; species Acer saccharum. Next base: position 39,717,527 of record CM059869.1, read on the forward strand.
TAGAAGTGTCGAAAGAATTTGAGTTGGATCCCAGAGAAGAACCCGAGGATAGGAAAGACGAGCCGACCCAAGAGGTGGCGCTAGATCCAGAAGATCCGAGTAGGACAGTGAAGGTAGGGGCAAGCTTGAGTATATATGTCAAAACCCAACTTGTCACGCTACTAAGAGACTATAAGGATATTTTCGATTAGAGTCATGAAGATATGCTGGGGGTAGACCCGAGGGTAATATAACATCACCTTTCCATCAACCCAGAGTTCCGACCGGTGGTACAAAAGAGGAGATTGTTCAATCCAGAAAGAAGCGTCGCAATCAAGAAAGAAGTGGAGAATCTGCTTTCCGCGGGGTCGATAAGGGAAGTCAAGTATCCGGAATGGGTAGCCAATGTAGTGTTGGTCAAGAAAAAGAACAAACAATGGAGGATGTGCGTAGACTTCACAGATTTAAACAAAGCTTGCCCAAAAGATAGTTTCCCACTACCGAGGATCGACCAGTTGGTAGATGCAACAGCAGGACACGAATTGCTGAGTTTCATGGACGCCTACTCGGGATACAATCAGATCCGGATGAACAAAGCAGACGAGGAAAAGACATCGTTTACCACGGACTAGGGCTTGTATTGCTACAAAGTGATGCCATTCGGATTGAAAAACGTTGGGGCAACATACCAGAGGTTGGTAAACATGATATTCGCTCGGCAGATTGGGAAAAACATGGAGGTCTACGTGGATGATATGTTGACCAAGAGCACCACAGCAGAAAAACACACGGAAGATTTGAAGGAAACCTTTGACGTCCTAAGGAAGTATCAAATGAAGCTCAACCCAAGCAAATGTGTGTTCGGGGTACCGTCGGGAAGGTTTCTAGGTTTTCAGGTACACCAAAGGGGAATTGAAGTAAATCCCGAGAAGATCAAAGCATTAGAAGGAATGGCTTCACCGAAGACACTGAAAGATGTGCAAAGGCTAATGGGATGTCTTGCATCACTTAACCGGTTTATAGCCAAGTCAACAGACAAATGCGCACCATTCTTTAAAGCAATAAAAAAGGGAAAAGGGCTCGAATGGAGTACAGAATGTGAAGAAGCCTTTCAGAAATTGAAAGAATATTTGGGGAGAGCACCCATCCTTTCAAAACCGGTGGTGGGAGAAACATTGTACTTATACCTCTCGGTCACAGAAGTGGCGACAAGTTCGGTATTGATCCGATTAGAGGAAGGAATACAAAAGCCAGTGTACTACATAAGCAAGGCATTATTACCGGCAGAAACCAGGTATTCGTCGGCAAAAAAAATAGCACTAGCTCTGATCACATCGGCCCGGAAATTGAGGCCATATTTCCAAGCGCATACAATAGAGGTGTATACAGATTGCCCACTGAAACTCATTCTTCAAAAGCCAGAGGTGTCGGGAAGGCTGACCAAATGGGCGATGGAACTCAGCGATTATGATATCAGATACACATCAAAAGCGGCAATCAAAGGGCAAGCGGTATCCAACTTTATAGCGGAATTCACCGAGCCAGACGCCGAGGTAAGAAGGGTAATGGAAGATGAACATACTACTAAATTCCAATGGAAATTACATGTAGACGGATCATCAAACACACATGGCAGCGGGGCAGGAATAGTCATAACAACCCCCGAGGGAGATACTGTGGAATGCGCCATGAGGTTCGATTTCAAAGCAACCAACAATCAAGCAGAGTATGAAGCCTTGTTGGCTGGCCTAAGGGTCTGCATAGCATTAGGGGCAGACGAGCTGGAAATTTACAGCGACTCGCAAGTCGTGGTTAATCAGGTACTGGATGAATACCAAGCAAGGGAAGAGCACATGATAGCTTATTTGGACATTGCAAAGAGGCTACTTAGAAAGTTCAAAGTGTACAGAATCTCTCAGATCCCTCGGGAGAACGAAAAAGCAGATGCCTTGTCCAAACTAGCTTCAGCCACCATAAGTATCAGATCCAAAGCAATACCTGTGGCACATCTGACCAAACCAAGTACAGCAGAATCCGAGGAAATAACAATAGCAGAGATTCGACCGAGCCCAGGCGACTGGACATACAAACTCAGAAAGTACTTAGAAGAAAACATACTACCGGAGGATGTTGTATAAGCTAAACGCATCAGATACAGGTCAACCCGGTACACGATTCTGAGGGGAGAATTATACAGGAGAGGATTCTCAAAAGTGCTGCAAAGATGCATTTCCGGTGAAAAAACCGGAGAAATCCTAAAAAGCGTCCACAGTGGAGTGTGTGGGAACCACACCGGGGGTAAAAGCCTAGCACACAAGATACTCAGGCAAGGATTCTACTAGCCGACCCTGTTCGCAGAGGCGCAGCGATTCGCAGAAAGTTGCGAAACATGCCAAACAATAGCAAACGACATTCGGCGACCCCCAGAATTCCTTAGAAGCTTAACCTCGCCCTGGCCCTTCGCTATGTGGGGACTCGACCTAATAGGACCAATGCCCACAGGAACAAAGGGAGGAGCAAAGCACGCCATTGTAGCAGTGGACTATTTTACCAAATGGGCAGAGGCAGAGGCACTTGTACACATCACTGAGGCAAACACCACCAGCTTTATTAAGAAGAATATAATATATAGGTTCGGGATCCCGAGTATCATCATAACTGACAATGGAACTCAATTCGACAATAAAAAGTTCAGAGAAATGTGTGAAGAATTCAAGATCGCAAACTACTATGCATCGCCTGCTCACCCTCAAACCAATGGCCAGACCGAGGCCGTGAATAAAGTGATCAAGCACACATTGAAAGCAAAACTAGAGGCAAAGAAAGGTGGTTGGGCGGACAAACTGCCCGAGGTACTATGGGCATACTGAACAACTGTAAGGTCGTCTACGGGGGAAACTCCTTTCGCGCTAGCGTTTGGGACAGAGGCTGTTATCCCAGCAGAAACAACTTTTACATCCCCCAGGGTTCAGTTATACAACCCCAAGCACAATATAGATATGTTGCAGCAGAACTTGGATGAGCTTGAGGAGATCAGAGATACAACACAAGTAAGAAATTCCGCGTACCAGCAAAGGGCTGCTAGGTACTACAACTCCCACGTTCGGGAGCGGAGATTCCAACTCGGGGATTTAGTGCTAAGAAGAGTATCCCCAAATACCAAGGATAAATCATCGGGATCTCTCGCCAATAAGTGGGAAGGGCCATACATCATTAAGAGAATCGTAGGGCACGGGGCCTACCTGATAGCCCGACCAGAGGGTAGCCTGGTACCCCGACCATGCAACGCACAGTATCTAAAGATCTTCTATCCCTAAAGAATCCGATTGTGGTTCTATGATTAATTTGTTTTGCTCAGTTTTTAGTTTCCGCTTTGATTATTTCAGATTTATTTGTTGATTCCATTATCATATTGATCATCTAATAAAGTTCAGTTGCTAGTATGGAGTAGCGGAATCAATAAAATCCATGAGCAATATTTCAATAGCGGCCACTCAAAAAGCCGACCGAATACACGCCAAAAAGAGTCGGGCGCCATAAAGCCGCGAAAGAGCGGACAAGTGGTGCTCGAAGGGCGGAAAAGCTGTAGTAGCATGCCCGCCTAGTTAAGGCGATACAAACGCATCCCTTAGCAAAAAGGCAAGACCGAGGTACCAGAATAGCTGGAAAACTGCTCAGAGCGCCGCTAGAAAGACTAGTGAGATACGCAGCCGTGTTGGCCGGTACAAATTACCCCAACGATTCGGCAAAACCTTGCACAGATAAAACTAGGAGACGTCCTAGGTGACTTGTGCAAGGACCTTAACGTATGGTCGTGGCGAGCCTCGGCGTAACGTTAAGGTAAAACAGCCTCAAAAATCGAAGGATAAAAGCCAGTTACATAAGATACTCGGCTAAAGTTAGTTACCAGTTAAATAAGATACTCGGTCTAATTGATTAAAAAGCCAGTTACATAAGATACTCGACTAAAGTTAGTTACCAGTTAAATAAGATACTCGGTCTAATTGATTAAAAAGCCAGTTACATAAGATACTCAGCTAAAGTTAGTTACCAGTTAAATAAGATACTCGGGCTAATTAATTAAAAGGCCATTTACATAAGATACTTGGATAAAGTTAGTTACCGGCTACATAAGGCACTCGATCAGAAAAAAGCTAAGGATTCCCGAAGGATCCATGCAATTGAAGATGGCGGAGTACAAACGGGCGAAACGAATTCAGATCGTCCCATTTATGCGTTTGTCATGCGGTGGAAGTAGAACAATATAAGAATATAAGAATAAAATTTTATTCATGTATATATGGAAAAAGTGAAATACAAAGGCAATTACAAAAGGCTTGAGATAGTTTAATAAAAGTCAAGAGGGAGGCGCTGGAGGTTGTGAGCTGCTTCCGCCGACATTCGGGTCAGGTTCCATCACATACTCGCTCAAAAGACTATCATCAGAAGGCCACACGATCACATCCTCTTCATTGTCGTCCATCCAGGTGCTATGGTCAGTCTCAGGAACGGGCCCCAAGTCAGGTCTCTCGTTGTTAATCCCCGCCTTCTCGCAGGCGTAAAAAGTAGAGAAAGACTCGGTAGTAGGAACCTCAAGGTGCATAGGATGTGGCGTTCTACCTTTACTTCTACAATATGCTCGCCACTCTCTCATTTGAACCCGAAGGGATTCCAGAGATGTATCCACATGTTTCTTGATCGAAAGGCTCCAGTTGGTCCTGGCCCGATCAGTTGCCCTATTTTTCTGGTTGAAGAATTCCCTAGCCGAGACCATTCCCCGCTGGAATTCACGCAAAAGTAAAGCATCATAGGCTGGGGACCTCTTGAAACGGTCAACATTTTGTAGTTCCAGTTCCAGCCTAGCTTCCTTCGATAGGGACTCGACTGACAAGGCCTGACGCTCCAAGTCGTCAATTCTGCGCTCATAGGATGACTTGGCATCTTCAGCATTCTGCTCAGACCGAAGCAAGGCTTCCTGAGTGGACGACAACTGATCCTGCTGTAGGGAAAAATACCAAGAAGTACACGCAGCGGAAGGGAGACTAAAAAAAAGATTTAGTATGTTTTAAAATTTTTCCTTTTTATGAACCTTAACCCTTTAAATTAATTAAACATATATAATCAAAAGTATCATACCTTTGTCGCGTGATCCGATTGACATTGCGTCGATGGTAATCCGCAAGATCTTCCAATCCAATCATGAACGTGAATCACCTAGGAGCGTGGTCTCCCTTTTCTTTGAATTGCAAACCTGAGAATGGACAAACAAACTTTCCTTTTTCTTTTGTTAGTCACAAAACAATCAAAAGAAGACTAAGATTATTCCGGTCACTTTTGAGTTCTCAATCTAATGATCGAAACTCGCGTGAACCTAAATCGATGTTGTACACACAAGCTTATTGATGAACAAGCAATTAGTGTACCATCAAAGAATAATCTATTCACTCTTTTATGTTTTTAGTCGAAATCAACACACACTAATCACTAGAGTTGGATTCTATTTTTTAAGCAAAAGAAAAACTCTCAAGCCTTCCTAGGGTTAGCCAAATTCAACCTATATATAATATCTATATATATTATAATATATATAGTGCACCGAATACTGCACTTTGCACAACTAATTTACAAGTGCATCAATTCTGCACACCTTAACAAACAATTATAATATATTTTGCACGCCTAAAACCAAACAAAAATAATATATCTTTTCACGCCTAAAACTGCATGCCTTATATACCTCTATATCTTCGGCCTTATATATTTAATATATATTTATATATTGTGGCCAAAATCATCTACCATGTAGGATTTGTCTTTTGACTTAAATCCTAACCCTAGGTAGATTTCCTTAGAATTCCAAAACCTAATCCAACTCTTTAGTGTATTTGTGACTATCTCAAAGACTTCCTTATTTGATTAAATAAATAAACCTTATTATTTATTTTCTTAACAAATAAGTCTTTTACTTTTAGTATACTACTACCAATAGTATAACTCTAGGAAACATATTTCCTGATCAGAAAAAGATTTTGTTTCTTAATTAAATAATTAATTAATAAATTAATTAATTCTCATTTAATCAAACAATAAAATAAAATAATATATTAGACTAATAAATTAGCCTTGCCGCCCACATCATATATATATGGGCTCAATATTATTTTCTTATTTTATTTAATCCATTGGACTTTAAATAAAAAGCCCACATGTGAACCAGACCCATTCTTACTAAAAGAAACAAGCCCACATGCCTTTCATTAATATATTAATATAATTGAGCAGCCCATTAAATAAATAATGTGCAAATTATATTCTTAATATATTAAATGCAATTCTAGATGGACCCATAAATTGGTCCGGTAGAATATATCAAGTGATCCATGCAATTCCGTGTGGATTGGGGATCTTGGCGGGCTATCTAAATTTAAGCTTCAATAGACATAACCTAATCACAATCAACAAATGATTCACTTAGGTCCGATCCATTAATTTTAACTCATTCCACTAAAGAGCTAAAATTGAACTCTTAAATAAAGATAGAAAAGGAAGATGTTCCTCATTCATACCCTAGACTATCATGTTGGAGATAGTGTATCCTCGTGATTAATATCAGTAATCGCCAAGAGTTCATAGACCGCCTATAACTCTCCAAGTTACCATATTTACTCATATGACCACGTTTTGAACTTGGATATTTTGACTTGTCCAGAAGCCATGTTTTCAATAGACACTATCGAAAACTCAACGTTGAGATTTAATATCCAATTACCTCAAAACATCCATATGATGATATTATACTCTCATTTAATAAATGGAGCCACAATGTCCATATCTATAAATGAAGTCCTCTATCGATTAACAAATGAATATCACCAAACTATCGAGGATAGACTATGCGATATAATCGTACTCATTGATAACTCAAATGATATCACTTGCAACCATAAGTCCATCATTTATCTCAGGATTAAGATAGACTCTCCGATTGTCCTGATAATGAAAAGACTATTATCTATTGACGGTTCTAGATAAAGCTTTTCATTGTGATCCAGTTCAATGCACCCAGTGCACTAGATCCTTTTGCTCGAAGACACTCCGATGATTTTAGACTCATCATATCTCATTTGATCCCACTCAAATGCTAGCAAAAGAATTCTACAACTTTAACAAGATAAAGGTGCCCAACATTTAACTTAAGTTGTGAACAATATTCAAGACTAACTAAAGAATTGTGTCTACCACATACATATCCAGATGTACGAACAATTCTTCTTTTCTCATAGTCTTTAGACCTTATGATTATTTACTTTGACAATTATAATATTAAACTATAAATGCTATACGATTTGTTAAACCAGAAATCACTTTATTAATATGAAAAAGATTGTTAATTACAACATTACACTCTTGCTATTGAGCATAATCCTAACACGTGCAGAGTCCTTACTCCTCCGCAGCAGAAGATGCTCGTTGCTCAGCTTCCATTTGCCGTGCTAGGCATTGATCCAGGAGCATCTGACTCGATCTAGCCTCCTCTTGACGAGCCAACTCAACCCGAGAGCAATGGTCTTCACTCTCTTTCAATTGGGCTTCCAACCTCCTTATTCTTTCGGCTTGAGCTTCGCCGGCCTGGCAAGCCCCGGACATCTCGGCCACCATCTACAGCAAGTCAACCACAAATAGAAGTAAGTAAAAAGAGGAGGAATACGAAATTATGCATATAGACCAAGGCGTTACTTACGTAGGAAGCACTGTTAAAAAAATTACAGAGCCGGTCAGATACAGTCCCGGTCCAGAAATGACTCCAGTGATCCTCCCTAATATAGGCTCGGCCTGAAGCCATGGCCCTTAGCATGATCTCGGGGGTAGGATCATCGATCTGGGGAGAAGAGCCCAAACCACTTACATCGGCTTCACGGAGTCCGGCAGATGAGGCCGCCCGAGGAAAGTCGGCTGAACCACCAACATTATCTCTGATTTGCTCCTCCGGAGGGGCCACGCTCGCATCTTTTTCAACATCACCCTCCCCCTCATTGCCCTATGAAGAATCAACATATGCAACTACTCGGGGAATCTTGGGGTAAGGGCGACCAGAAGAAAACGAGGCTTTCCTCTTCCCAGGCTGCCCCGCTTCAACGTTGCTGTCTCTGGGGGTGGAAATCGGATCAGCAGGAGTTAGAATCTCTAAGGTAGAAGGATTCGGCCCGGCTGAAGTCGAAACCTCCGGAGCTACCGCGCTCGAATGTCCCCCAACTGCTTCAACACCTTGAGAGGTAACGTTTGGCATGTTTGCAGCAAAGTGGGGAGAACTAGATCCGCTGGGAAAAGTTGCCTGCACGGGCTCAGAGGGATCCCCTACCTTCTCTTTCCCCTTGGAAGAAGGATCTGCTTGATTGTCTTGATCAGGAGAGGTCTTACTTACTCCAAAGTCTTCTGGGTCGCCCACAGCCTTCGCAGAACGGGCAGTCATTCCGTGACCTTGGGTCTCCTCGGGCACATAATCGGGTACTCCCCCCTCATCGTCTCCCTCGGAAGGGTTCTCGGGAGCATTTTCATCGGATTCGTCTTCGGGAGGGGCTATCCCGGCGTCCCGCTGACGAAGGCGTCCGGAAGACGAAGGGCTGCTTTCCGGCTCGCCTCCACAATGCCTTTCATTCGGCGAGCCAGGGCGTCGCAGACCACATCTACCTCAAACACTTCAAATGAAAGAGTCCGAGTTAGTAGACAAATTTAAGAACATGAATGCTAAAACAAAAAAAACAAAAAAAAAAAATTAACTTACGGCGTTTGCGGCTCGCAGAAATCTGAGGAAACAGACGGGCTTTAATCATCTTCCCCTCGTTGTAGAGATAGGGTTTCCCCTTTTCCCCAAGGGGCGGACTGCCGCCCGAGCCAAAGTCTTCAGCTCCTCGTCGGTAAAGGCTAAAGTCAAATGGTTCCACTGAGGCGTACAAAAGTATCGAGGAACCCGGCAAGTCATCCGAGTGCCGTCCAAGTCAAAACTGATTGATTGGCCCCATTTTTTTCCCATAAAAAACCAACTGTTCTTCCAAAATTTGTTTGAGGTGGGGAAGCCCCAAACAAACCCCTTCATCTTCTCATCCGTGGTCGGCTCGATCTCGCCCTTGACCACTACATCTTTTAGGATCCACAACTCGGGCTGGGTCGACTGAAGGAAGTAAATCCCGGTCTTCCCCACTGGCCTCAGCGAATAGAAGTGACGGATCTCGCGAGCTGTGGGAGGTGGCCGCTTCATTCTATGCCACATGTGCCACATGCACATCAAGATGCGGTAACTATTCGGGGTTAGCTACGCCGGAGCGAGTCGGGCCTCAGCCAAAAACCAAGTAATAAACGGCTGGAAAGGAAGAGTGACGCCATAAGTGAGCATCGCCCCATAGACCGCCACATGGCAAGGTGGGGGGTTCCATGCAGCCCGACCCTCGGCTGGAATCAGTGAAATCTCGTCGCTGTTCAAATCGAACTGCCGCATATATCTCGTCACCTCTTCAGGGCCGACCACGTTCGGCTCGACGTCATAAATACATATCTGCTCGGGAGAAAAGGGAATGCGAGCGATCCTGTGCTCCTCTTCAATGTCGTCCTCAATAATCCTTTGGGTCGCCACACAGCTCTTCCGAGAATGGGAGTCCTTGTAAACTTTGCGAGTACTCATTCTTTTTCCTGGTCTTCTCCTCGGCCGAATATCAGCACCAGCGGAAGAAGAATCTGACCGAGCTTCGGGCTGGTATGAGTCAGGAGGTGATGAACTCAAAGAAGCAGAAGGAATTTCTGAAACAGGAGGAACCTCAGAAGTAGCAGGCCTTTCTGGAAAAAGTCCAGAAACGTCGGCGTCAGTATAGCGCGGCTGATCGAAACGAGGCTCGTCTAATAACCTGTGAACAACCGACGCAGTGAAAGCATCATTTCGCTCAATAGCAATCATACCAACAGTAAAAAGACGGTATCTAGCTTCAGAATCCATGAGAACTAACCTTGATTAGGGAAAGGCAAGTAAATGCAGACAACAGAAGAAGAACCTTCGAGTACAGGCCTGGGGGTCGAAACAGATGATCTTGGCGAAGCAGGATTAAGAAGACAAGCTGGAGAAGAGAACAAAAAACCCAAAAACACAAGAGACACAGGCACACTTTGTTTTTCGAAAAAATGCAAAAATGACGGAAAAGAAATAAGAAGGGAAGGGGAAGTGGATAACCAACATATATAGGCGGCACATTGATTTCAAAAACGAACGAAACCCTAGGAGAAGCACATTAAAGAGGGAAAATAGAGGGGTGTGGGCTATGACGTGGGCTACACGCCGGCGAACAGAGAGGTCGTGTCTCATAAATGCGCCGTGCCCCAGCCAAGTAAAGAGGGACAAGTGGCAATCAGACAGCATCTTGAGCTGCCAGAGAGCAGAAGCGTCGCCATCAAGAGATTTCTGACGTGAATGATGAATCAGATGCGTGCGGTCGCAATTAAGACATGTCATTAAAGGCTTCGAATTAAACGAGGATTAATTATGGAAAAGTGTTAAGATTAAATATTCGTCTCGAGAAAACCTGACTCAGCGCGATCGGTTCAAATATTTAAGAGGGTATTGTTATAGGTAAAAATTAGTGGTGAAGGACACGTCATCAACACGAAAGGCCAGGAAAGCAGGAGTCAAGATAAGTCAACTTATGGAGCAGAAACCCCCCATGATAACCTACTCGGAAAAAAGAATAAGTAGTCCGACCACAAACGAAGACGATCAGCTCGGGCAGCAAATCTCACTCGGGCACACTCGGGCACACTCGGGCATACATACTCGGGAATCAATGAGACAGTCGCCAACATTCATATGCCAAACATAATCAGCGACCAGCACATCCACGATAAGCAACGATGTGGACCATTAGAGTTCAACAAGGAAACAAGCAGTTCTCCCGCGAATAAAGGAGAAAGAATCTCGTGTAGAACTAGACTCAGCCAAAAGAGGAAACATAATCTAATTAGGACTAGGAAACCGCTTGAGACGTGGGCGCTACAACACCAAACCCTAGCGGCCATCTTAAAACCCTAAACACAACATGTATAAATACCCCCACTATACACAAACAGGGGGTACGTAAAAAAACAGGAGGAGAGAGAGAGATTAAAGTGTAATATTCTTGTAACCATTCTTGATAGTGAATTTGACTTCATTGCTAAGGCAACAATCCGTGGATGTTTCTCCAACCATTGGAGTTTTACCACGTAATAGCTTGTTATTTCTTCTTAATTTTAAATCGTTCTCGTTCATAAACTATAGCAATTCAGAAATAAATCATTGACTTGGTGACCATCAAAAATCACCGTCAACACATACCTATAGGGGGGGTGAATAGGTTTTTACACCTTTTTCCAATCCTTTAAACAAACTCTCGTTTGTCCCTTAAGGTAGCCTTACACACAACAAAATAAACCAAGAAAGACATACATAGACAATATGAGAATATAATCATGTTCACAAGGTCTAAGTATATCACCTAGTTGTGTGAGGTATAAAAACAAATAAACACAAAGCACCATGTCTAGTTCAGACCTTCTGGCTGGCTAGACATGTCCTGCGGCATGAACTTGCGGCAAATACTGGCTAGCTCGTGCCGCTGGAAAGAGCCCGTCAGAATGAAGTGCACGAACCTGCTAGCTAGTTTAGACCTTCTGGCTGGCTAGACATATCCCGCGGCATGAAGTCGCCAAGATTTTGGCTACTTCGTGTGGCTAGACATTTCCTGCCGTCCAAGCTTGCCAAGATTTTGGCTAGTTTGCGCGGCTAGACATATCCCGCCACACGAACTCGCCAAACCCCATCCGAGCTGAAATGATGATATTTTACAGGGGTATTCTGGTCTTTTCACACCCCAAACCATGCCCAAATCACTCCTCTCTATAAATATACAACTCTCCCTAACCCTAAACACAACCCTAACATCCAAAGTTTACATAAATTTACATTAGAATAGCTTAGATAACCTAGAGAATCACTACTTGTTGCATGTGAGCTTCATAGCTTGGAATAAGTGGAATTGGAGCTTCATTGAAGAACAAGAAGTTTACCATCTTGTGGTTACTTCTTATCTCTTACTTCTTTCCATTTTTTGTGATTCATGTAACATGTATGTGTAATATAATCTCTATGTTGAGGGATTGATTTTCACATACTTTATATTGTAATTGATTGATCTTACTTTTATATATCCATCTTTAGCTATTAAATGTTGAATTGAATTAGATTGAATGGATACATGTTGTTGATTGACGAATTAGTAGCATGTATTCTTAATTAATAACATTTGATTAGCTATATTGGAGAGAACTTGGTTAGTAATTGCATGATCATGCATATTAGCTAATTCTTATGTTCTAGGTGTAATTCCTCTATTATTGTCATTCTAAGATCATTAGTTGATAATATTTAGAGTGGTAGTTATTGAATTACCATGCCATAGAACTAGTGAGCTTAATTGTAATCAATTGATAATATCCATTTTCATTTATCCTTGCTCTTGCATAACCTTGCAAGAATTAGTTAGTTTAGTTAGTTGTAGTTAAGTTAGTGTAACTTGGTTGTAGTTGATTAATTGAGGTCTTAGTGTAATTTAATTGTAGTAACTTAGTGTTAATTACTTGTTTATTTGGTTGCTAATATAATTAGTTTAGATTAATTAATTGTCTTGTGATCGCATCTTTAATTTACCGTTGTAGTTAGAGATTACGTATCCTTGACCTTAGGATTGATTGTAGTTTAATTGTAGCCATCATAGTTAGCATAATCATAGCCATTAGCTAGATAATTGCTTGCCACCATCTCCTTTACTTTTCTTGCTTGTAATTAGTGTAAATAGCTTGACTATAACATAAGACGTAGAATCGACTTTAAGTGTACCATACTTTCCCTGTGGAACGAACCGTACTTGCTGCTACGCGATCTAACAATCCGTGCACTTGCGGATAAACCCATACGCCCCATTATTTGCGATAGTTTATAGAACTATCCTGTGGTGCATCAAGTTTTTGGCGCTGCTGTCGGGGAGAGGCATAGTATACGTTTGTAGGTCTAGTCTTTGTTTTAGTCATTTTTGTTATTTTTATTTTTATTTTTATTTTTATTGTTCATAATCTACCTTGTTCGATTTGATCGTGTGTTGTTTGGCTGTTTCAGATTTTAGATCAATATGGAAAGTGGTAATTCAGCATTGATTAGTCAATTGGCCGAATTGAATGGGAAAGTGGCAATTTTCATGTCACACTTTAGGTAGGCACCAGCACTAGTTTATCCATCTTTGGGGTGGAATGGACACACGGACTTTGTTCCGCAAGGAGAGCCATGGTCGGGAATGCCAAAGGTACCATCCATGTATCCGTACGAATACTACAACGATCAAGCGAGCAATGATCAAGAATGGAACCACCAATGGGAAAACTTTGATGAAGAAGCATACCAACATACAATTGACCAACGGCTACTTAACATAGAAGAATGCACAGAAAGGTGTAGAAATCGGTTGGAACAATGTGTGAAGGGCTCCCAAGAACAAGCCAAGGAAGATCCACAACAACTCTATAAGGCAACCAACCCTTTCTCTTGTCTCACTGTTGAAGAAGAGCTAAGAATTGAAGAAGAGATAAGACAAGAAAAGGGAAGGAAAGAGGCGACTCAACTGGTCGAGTCCTCAGATAGCTCGGAAGGCGACCTTGGTGAAGTTTTACTCAAGTTCGAAGAAGAGCTAAGGCTAGAAAAAGAGGGAAAAGAAGTAGATTTGGTTAAGGAGATTGTGGAGTTGATAAGCCTTAATGTAGACTACATACTTAAGGCCGATATGCTTGAAAAGGAGAGAGACTCAGAAAAGAAGAAAGCACAAGAGCTCTCCATATTGGTGGAAGAACAAGAACAAGATTTCGCTCGGAAAGCGAGAATGATGCAAATGGAAGCCGAAAGGAAGGACAAGGCATTGGAGGCTGTAAGGATTCCCGTTGTTTTTAATTGGCTTATTTCGTGATCAAACCATAAGTGGGGATTCTTTGTAAGGGTAGTTTAGATGTTGGTGTTATTGCATTAGGCCCTTTGAAGACCTCATTATTGACAAGCACAAAAGGTAATACTCTAAGTGCTTACTTGTCTTGAAGAGATAGTTGCACACACTCACAACTCATGCATATGTTTAATCTTTGTATGTTGTGTTTCTTTTTGTTGTGCATCAATGCCTATTTACATCTCTTCTTGCTTGTTATTATGATTTCATCTTGTGTTTATAACATCATAGCATTTAGGCTTTTAGGATGCATCTTAGTTTAACTTTGTACCCCTTGCATGATTGCTTGTGGGGTACAAAATTGTAGGCTGTGCGTTGGTCCACCAGCGCCAGTCGTCCAGCACCGCTCACCGGTGCAAAACGCCCAGTGGCGTGCCGCTGGTCGTGCGCTGGTGTGGACCAGCGCAAGGCCACCAGCACCAATCGCCCAGTATGGCGCCGCTGGACTGGCGTTGGTGTGTGCGCTTGACGTCCAGCGCTCAAGCCAAAATGTGCTTGTGCGCTGGTCCTGCGCCTGTCGTCCAGTGCAGGTCCACCAGCGCACAGTGCAGGTCCACCAGCGCACAGTGCATTTTTCTGGCGAGTTTTCAAAACGACCTCACTTCACTTATGGCCTCTATATATATGCTAACTTGATTTTAGGTCATTTACAAGAGTTCTTATTCATGCTTCATACTTAGGATATTTTTCAAGAGAAGAAAAATACACAAAGAACTCATTTTTAATTACTCAAACACATTTCCATGATCATCAATCATCATCTAGCATCATCTTAGATCATCTAGATGTCATCTAGCATGGATTCTTCATCATACTTTGCTTGGTAAGCTTTTCACTAATATCTTACATATTTTGTGTTTCTTTTATCTAGCAATCTCAATTAATTACTTGTTTGTTATTTTGTATGCTTTGGATACAATATTGAGATTAGTATGATGTATGTTTGAGAAGTTGTATTGTGCTAGCATATTAGGTTTTTGTGCTTAATATTGATTAGCTTAACTAATTGACATGTCACTTAGTTTTGATATCTAGGATTGTTCTTAATTGCATATTAATCATCTTAGATAAGCATATAGGGTTTCCCTTGCTCTATGTTGCATTTTGGATATTCACATATATTCACATAGGGTTGTATTCTCTTCTAGAGAAGGTAAGTCTTGTGTGTAGCAATCGGGATTAGGTTGCTTAGATCACAAGCAAATTGGACTAGGTTCACTCATACCGGGATTAGGTAGGTGTGTGATTACTTCCGGGATTAGGTTGTAATCGTTTGCACATTTAGTGGATTCGAGGTTCGAGTGTGGCTTACTTACATAGCCCGTGGTTTTTCCCGTGAGGGTTTCCATGTAAAAATCAAGTGTTGATTTAATTTCCGCACCATATTACACTTGCTTGTTTATATTATCTTGAGGGTAAATTCGTAATTTTGACTAACACGAAAAATTGGGTAAAAAGCGTAAAATCTATTCACCCCCCCTCTAGATAGCTTTATACACACCGTGCTATATTTAGTTTCAATTGGTATCAGAGCGGGTTCCTAGACATACATAGGTGATCCTTGCTTATTTTGGTGTGTTTTGCATTTTGTGTGATTTTTGATCATTCATACATTTGCATTCATTTCATTCATTCATAAACACTATGAGTGGAAACGGTGGAAATGGTGGTGGCCACGAAGGAGCTTCTAGCACAAGGCCTCCACTTCTTACCGGTTTGAACTATTCCCAATGGAAAGGGAAGATGGAATCCTACATATGCCAAATTCATGACCGTGCATGGATGGCGGTGGAAGACGGATATGATCTCCCTATGATGACTCCCGCGGGTGGAGGACAAGATGTTTTGAAGCCTAAGGCGCAATGGAACGCGCAAGAGTTTGAGGCTTCAAAGTGGAATAGGAAGGCGATGCATGCCATTATGTGTGCAATGGATGAGAATCAATACAAGCTTATTCAGAATACTCAGATTGCAAAAGTGGCATGGGACATCCTTCAAGTTGCACATGAGGGAACCGAGGTGGTGAAGGAGTCCAAGCTTCAAGTCCTCCAAACTCAATTTGAGTTACTTAGGATGGGAGAGGATGAATGCTTCAATGACTTCGAAATCAAATTGATGGACATAGTAAATCAAAGCCATCAACTCGGAGACCCGTATTCGGATAGGAGAGTCAAGCAAAAAATTATGAGATCTCACCCCGATAGGTTTGAATCAAAGGTGACGGCCATAGAAGAAAATAGTGGCTACATGGATATGAAGCCAAGTGAGGTAATTGGGCATCTCCTTGCATATGAGTCTAGGAAGGCTCCTAGCACCACTACTCCTCCTAAGAAGTCTAAAGGAATAGCTTTGAAAGCATCTAAGGATGCAAAGGAGGCAAAGCATGATTCTGATGAAGACCTTGCCTTATTTGTGAAAAGGTTCAACAAGGTTATGGGGTTCAAGAAGAAGAAGGGATTTGGGTCAAGAGGACAAGATTTGAAGAAAAAAGGTTCCTTCAAGAAGTTTGAGCCTAGACAAGAGAGGACCGAAAGGAAAGGGGTCCGATGCTTTGAATGTGGTGGGATTGGTCACTTTGCCCCCGAATGTGCTAATCACAATGAGAGGAAGAAGGGTAAAGTGATGGCCGCCACTTGGAGTGGGAGTAGTGATGACTCCAATGAGGAAGATGAGTCTTCAAGTGAAGAAGAGCTCATGGCTAACTTCCTAGCTTTTGCCTCATCTCACAAGAGCAAAAGTGCTAGTGAAAAGGAGGATTTGAGTCAAGAGGAAATTGACTCTAGTGAAGAAGAAAGTGACTCCTCTTCTAGTTCCAAAAAGAATTTTGTGGAGCAAAAGGTGCTTGCTAAATACCATGCCGAGTTCAATGATTTAGCAATTAAAAGCACAAGAAAGATTGAGAGGTTGAGAGAAGAGAACCTTGAACTTTCGGCTCACAATGACCACTTAAGTGAACAAGTGGAAAGATTGAAGAGGAGAGAGGATAAGTTAATTGAGGAGTTAAACTTATCCAAGAGAAGTGAAGAAGGCTTGAAGAGGGAACTTGTTGAAGTTAAAGGGTCCTTGGATAGCATAGATTCTAGCACCAAGAAGCTTGATCATTTACTTGGTGTTGGAAAGAGTCCAAGTGACAAGAGAGGTCTTGGGTATGAAGATGGCAAGAAAGTCTCAACCTCTAACAAGACAGTGTTTGTCAAGAGCTTGAAGAACGAAGAAACTTCATTTGTACAACCTCCTAGGAAGAAGTTAGAAGTAGGACAATGTTCTAATGCACAAGTGAAAATGGGGCCAAGAAAGAAACCTCAAGCTCAACCCCCTAGGGTTCCTCAAGCCAACACTCCTCCCAAATTGGCTCACAAAGGAAAGAGACCAATCATGCAACCTCAAGCTTGGAAGCAACCTAGACCGGTTCAACAACGAAGATGGATTGAACCCACTTATCCACAAAGACATGGACGAGCTCCCATGCGTGCACAAAGACGAGGTATGATTCCTTTTTTCATCCCTATTTGTCACTTTTGTGGTTGTGATGGTCATATTAGACCAAATTGCTTTCAATATATTAAATTGTGTAGAAAACAAAGCATGATTGAAAAGAGAAAGAATAGAGCCAAGATGCATGTTTCTAGGAATGAAAATATTGATTTGCATGATCCTAGGAATAGTAGAGCACATGTACCAAAGACCACTAAGAAAGCTAAAATTGTTGCTAAGTGGATTAGAAAGAATGAAAATGTTTGCCATGTTGCACAAATAGCCTTGAAGGCAAATTCTTCTAATTTTTGGTATTTGGATAGTGGGTGCTCTAGGCACATGACGGGAAACAAGAGTTTCTTCGAGACTCTTGTTATGGAGGAAGGTGGAAATGTCACTTTTGGTGATGGATCCAAAAGAAATGTTGTAGGGAAAGGAACCATTTCCGTTCCCGGATTACCCTCCTTATCCAATGCTTTATTTGTTGATGGCTTGAAAGCCAATTTAATAAGCATTTCACATCTTAGTGATGAAGGATATTCCGTCTTGTTTTCTAAAGATTATTGCTCTATCCTTAAACCCGATGTACAAACCTTGTTGAAGGGCATGAGATCTAGCGACAATTGTTATTGTCTTGAAGCTAGTATTATATTTAATCATGTGTCCATGGATGAGCAAATTGAGTTGTGGCATGAAAGACTTGGCCACATGAACTTTAGGGATCTACGGACCCTTGGAAAGTTCAATTGTGTGCGTGGCCTCCCTAAGCTTGGGAAGAAAGCCAATGGTATTTATGGACCTTGCCAACAAGGAAAGCAAACTAAAAGCATGCACAAAAAGGGTAAGTATCTCACCACCAAGGAGCCTCTTGAGCTTCTCCACATGGACCTTATGGGTCCCATGCAAACTGAAAGTTTGGGTGGAAAGAGATACATTTTTGTTTGTGTTGATGATTTCTCTAGATTCACATGGACATATTTTCTTAGAGAAAAATCCGAAACTTTTGATAAGTTTAAAATGCTTTGTAATAAATTACAAAATGAAATGAACTCAAATATTAAAAGCATAAAACGGATTGGAAGTGACCATGAGAGAGAGTTTGAAAATGCCTCTTTTGAAAGCTATTGTAATGGCTTAGGCATCTCCCATGAGTTTTCGGCTCCTAGGACACCTCAACAAAATGGAGTTGTTGAGAGGAAAAATAGGGTCCTCCAAGAGATGGCTCGAGTGATGTTGCTTAGCAACAAAGTCCCTAGGAACCTATGGGCCGAAGCCATAAATACGGCTTGCTATATAGGAAATAGAGTATTCCTAAGGCTCGGTACTAGAAACACCTCCTATGAGTTATGGAAAGGCAAGAGGCCAAATGTTAGCTACTTCCACACTTTTGGAAGCAAATGCTACATTTTGAATGACCGTGATCAACTTGGCAAATTCGATGCTAAGAGTGATGAGGGTATTTTTATTGGCTATGCCTTAAATAGTAGAGCTTATAGAGTTTTCAATTTAAAGACTCTAAGTGTTATGGAATCATCCAATGTCGTATTTGATGATACTAGGCTCAAGTCTAATGATCATGAGGAGGAGGTTATTTTTAGTGATGGTTCTCCTTTGGAGGAGGTTGTGGTGTCGCCTAATGTTGGGACATCCAATGTCAACAATGATGGCACACAACCTATTGATAAAGTTCCTCTCTTGGACTCTAAAGAACCCGCTCGATGGGTTAGGAAACTCCATGATAAAGAAGATATCATTGGAGAGGTAAATGAGGGTGTTAGGACTAGACGTCAACTTGCTAATCTTATTAGCTATACATGCTACACCTCTCAAATTGAACCCAAAAAGGTTGAAGAAGCCTTAAATGATGAATTTTGGGTTCTTGCCATGCAAGAAGAGCTAAACCAATTCGAAAGGAATGAGGTTTGGACTCTAGTTCCTAGGCCTAAGACCACTAATGTCATAGGCACCAAATGGATATTTAGGAACAAATCCGATGAGGATGGCAACATAGTGCGGAACAAGGCTAGACTTGTAGCACAAGGGTACTCTCAAATTGAGGGTATCGACTTTGAGGAGACTTTTGCTCCCGTTGCCCGCTTAGAGTCCATTAGGCTTCTCTTGTCCATCTCTTGTGTGCACAAGTTCAAATTGCACCAAATGGACGTCAAGAGTGCCTTCCTCAATGGCTTCTTGCAAGAGGAAGTGTTTGTTGAACAACCTAAGGGGTTTGTGGATGCACACCACCCCAATCATGTTTATCGCCTCAAGAAGGAACTTTATGGGTTGAAACAAGCACCGAGGGCTTGGTATGAGCGCCTCACTCAATTTATTGTTGACAACAACTACACAAGAGGTAGTGTTGACAAGACGCTATTCATCAAGAGAGACAATGATGAGCTTTTCATAGCTCAAATATATGTTGATGATATAGTTTTTGGCTCCACCAACAACACCAAAATCCAACAATTTGTTGATGTTAGGATTATGCTCAATAGCAAGAGTGTAATAGTGTTTTTGACAATCTATTCATATTAATAATGTGATTTCTGGTTTAACAAATCTTATAGCATTTATAGTTTAATTATTATAATTGTCAAAAGTAAATAATCATAAGGTCAAAAGACTATGAGAAAAGAAGAATTGTTCGTACATCTGGATATGTATGAGGTAGACACAATTCTTTAGTTAGTCTTGAATAATGTTCACAACTTAAGTTAAAGGTTGGGCACCTTTATCTTGTTAAAGTTGTAGATTCTTTTACCGGCATTTGAGTGGGATCAAATGTGTTATGATGAGTCTAAAATCATCAAAGTGGCTTTGAGTAAAAGATCTAGTGCACTAGGTGCATTGAACTGGATCACAATGAAATACTTTATCTAGAACCGTCAGTAGATAAAAGTCTTTTCATTATCAGGACCATCGGAGAGTCTATCTTAATCCTGAGATAAATGATGGACTTATGGTTGCAAGTGTTATCATTTGAGTTATCAATGAGTACGATTATATAGCATAGTCTATCCTCGATAGTTTGGTGGTATTCATTTGTTAATCGATAGAGGACTTCATTTATAGATATGGACATCGTGGCTCCATTTATTAAATGAGAGTAGAATATCATCATATGGATGTTTTGAGGTATTGGATATTAAATCTTAACGTTAAGTTTTCAATAGTGTCTATTGAAACATGGCTTCTGGACAAGTCAAAATATCCAAGTTCAAAATGTGGTCATATGAGGAAATATGGTAACTTGAAGAGCTATAGGCGGTCTATGAGCTCTTGGCGAATACTGATATTCTTCACGAGGATACACCATCTCCTATAAGATTGTCTAGGGTATGAATGAGAATCATTTACTTATTCCATCTTTATTTAAGAGTGCAATTTTAGTTCTTTAGTGGAATGAACTAAAATTAATAGATTGAACCTAAGTGAATCATTTGTTGATTGTGATTGGGTTATGTCTATTGGAGCTTAAATTTAGATAGGCCCGCCAAGATCCCCAATCCACACGGACTTGCATGGATCACTTGATATATTCTACCGGACCAATTTATGGGTCCATCTAGAATTGTATTTAATATATTAAGAATATAATTTGCACATTATTTATTTAATGGGCTGATCAATTATATTAATATATTAATGAAAGGCATGTGGGCTTGTTTCTTTTAGTAAGAATGGGTCTGGTTCACATGTGGGCTTTTTATTAAGGTCCAATGGATTTAATAAAATAGAAAAACAATATATAGATATATTAATATATATGGCACATGGCCGAGATATATATATGATATTATATTGTTTTATTTTTATTATTTGATTAAATGGAAATTAATTAATTGATTAATTAATTATTTAATTAAAAATCAAAATCTTTTTCTGACTAGGAAATCTGTTTCTTAGTAGTATACTATTGTGGTAGTATAAATAAAATAAAAGACTTTATTTGGTAAGTAGATAAATAAGAGATTTATTTATCTAGTCAAATAAGGAAGTCTTTTATATAGTCACAAATACACTAAAGAGTTGGATTAGGGTTGAATTCTAAAGATTGATAGAGATATATATTATATATGGCAAGTTAAATTAATATATATATATATATATATATATATATGTATTTAGGCGTGCATTGCAAGTGCACTTTAACAGGTGTGCAATTTTTATGAATATGTATTTAGGCGTGCATTGCAAGTGCACTTTAACAGGTGTGCAATTTTTATGAATACATGTTTAAAAGGTTGTTTTCGGTTTCATAAATAGCTATATATATATATATATTATTATTTCGGATTTGCATATAAAAAAAAATATACATATATTATTTCAAGCAATAGAATATTGAGCGGCCACTAAACATATATATATTTTTCTTTATATATTTTCAAGAACCCTAGGTCCTTGGCTTGAGAGTTTTTTTCTTTTGCTTGAGAAAAATAGAATCCAACTCTTAGACTAGTGTGAGAATTCGGCCAAGAGGAAAAGAGAGAAAAGTTTGTTCTTATTTCGATAGTGCACTAGTAACTTTTATATCAAAAGGTTTTGTGCACAATTTCGAATAAGGTTCACGCGAGTTTCGATCTAACGATTGTGAATTCAAAAGTGACCGGAACATTCTTTGTAGCCTCTTGGAATTTGTTGTGACTAACGAAAAAGAAAAAGTTTTGTTAATCCATCCTCAGGTACACAATTCAAAGAGAAGGGAGACCACGCTCCTAGGTGATTCACGTTCGTGATTGGATTGGAAGATCTTGCGGATTACCATCGACGCAATGTCAATCGGATCACGCGACAAAGGTATGACATCTTTAGTATTATATGTTAATTAATTAAAGGGTTAAGGTTCAAATTATGGAAAAATTTTAAACTATACTAAACTCTATTTTAGTCTCGCTTCCGCTGCGTTCACCGTATTTTTCCCTACAATTGGTATCAGAGCCTAGGTTGAACCCTTTTAATTAATTAACGTATATATACGTGGATCGATTTCTTTTTATTGTGATTATGCATGTTTAGAAAGAGATGGCACTCTAGGTATTCGCATATATAATTACATGTGATGTATGGATTTATATATGTTTTATGTGGATTGTTATTGCTCGATTTTGGTCCTAGATTTTCAATGTATTTTTGTTATGGAATTGTAACAAGAAGGGTGGTCTATCATCGCCATAATTCCTTCTTGGTAGTTGCTAGGTTTTATATTTTTTTTAATATAGGTGCAGTATTTTTTTTTAACTACTGCAGTTTTTTTATTTAATTTTTTAAGTGCAGTTTTTTTATGTATAAAAGTACTGCAGTGAATAAAAAAAAAAAAAAATTTAATACTGCAGTATTTATTATTTTATATTGCCGTAATGTATTTGGGTGTTGAAGATTCGAAGACACGAAGAAAAACGAAGCAACCAGAACCGAGAACGAGCACCGTGCGCACCCTAGGAGTGGATTGGGCTGCGCATGGCAAGCCCAAGCCTTGGTGGGCTGCGCATGGCAGCCTTGTGTGGCCTTATGGGCTGCGCATGGCAGCCCCTTTGTGGGGTTGTGGGCTGTGCACGCCCATGGGAGAAGGCCGAAGGATGAGCTTATGGTTGATGGGCCACTTGAAGATCTTGTATTCCTAAACAATTGTAATTTACTTGTTTTTCTAGGATGGGCCAAAATTGTTGCTATTTAATTTTTGCTTAAATATTACAATATTTGTTATTGTATGATAACATGACATATAGAATAGGAGTGCCACTCATATATCTCTTTTGGTATGAACATGCATTGAATGATTTAGGTATCTAAATTGGCATCTAGATAACTTGGTAAATCATTCTTTGGGATTTAATCACACGCCTTAAATAATTGAGTGGGAGAAGGTGTTTTTGTAACACCTATGGCCTCCAAGGTTAGTTGAGCTTTATTATTTATTGGTAATCCCCCCAAGGGGCGTCCATGAATGGAATTTAGCAATATACTTCCTTACAAGGATAGACTAGACAATGGACTTTAACGAGATCTACTCCCCAAGGAGGGATTTTCGTGAGAGAAAATTGAGGGTCGATATCTTGGTAACACACTCAATGTAATTTTATTGATATCCTCCCAAGAGTTCTTGTCAATAAAATTACAAGGCTAAAATTGAAAACGCTGGTTGTTATGTTAACAATTAGGTGGGACCTAGTCTAACTAGTAAATGGTGCGAACTCCCAAAGGAGGCGTAACGTTTATGGGTGTTGGATCACCGTTGAATTTTTATGATTGAGTTATTTATTTAATTCAAAATAAATATTTAAAAGTGCTTTATCATGATTATTTACTTATATATATTTTTGTTATATTCGGAAATCATGACTCCATCCCTAATGAACATCTTAAAAGATAATATTTTAACCGGAGATAATTATGTCACTTGGAAAAGGAAAATTGGGTTGTTGCTGCAAGCTGAAAAACATAAGTTTATTCTGTCTGCTCCTAAACCACCTGCTCCTACTTATGAATCTCAGATTCATTTGGTTGGTAAAGTTGCTACTGTTAAGGCCCGTCAAAAGGTCAAGGAACAACAGAAGAAAAAGCAACTTGGGCCTACCAAGAAGGAGACCAAGAAAGTAACCAAGATCAAAGGGAAATGCTTCCTTTGTGGTGAAAAGGGACATTGGAAAAGAAATTGCCCAAAGTCCCAGAACAAGAAGGAACAAGGTAATATTAATTATCTTGAAACAACGTTTTCTGGCAGATTCTACAGATTCTTGGATCATAGACTCTGGAGCCACAAATCATGTTTGCTATTCCTTACAGGGGTTCCAAGAAAGGAGAAAGTTGAATAAGAATGAAATCAACTTGCGTTTGGGCAACGGAACGTTAGTGTCTGCAAGTGCAGTGGGAGATATTAGAGTTAATCTAGATTCTTTTAGGCATTTAGATTTGATAGACGTTTATTATGTACCTCAATTCAAGATAAATTTAATTTCAGTTTCTTGTTTGAATAAATTTGGATATTCGGTTACTTTTAATAAAGATTTTATTATTAGTAAGAATAACAAATTTATTTGCAAAGGTACATTGGAAAACGGCTTATTCTTTTTGCATAAAAATATCTCTCACTCGTTAGACACAGAATTAACGGAACCTAATCATAAAAGAGTAATATTATCAATAGATGAAACCTACCTATGGCATTTACGCCTAGGTCATATTAACCTTAATAGGATTAAAAGATTGGTATGTGACGGACCTTTAAGTGACTTAAAGGTTGATGATCTACCAACTTGTGAATCTTGTTTGGAAGGTAAAATGACCAAAAGGTCGTTCTCAGCCAAAGGTGCAAGAGCCACTGAATGTTTAGGATTGATACACACTGATGTATGTGGACCTATGAGCATTCAAGCTAGAGGTGGATATGAGTACTTCATCACCTTCACAGATGATTACTCGAGATTTGGCTATGTGTATCTCATGCGACATAAGTCGGATGCTTTTGACATGTTCAAAGCATTCAAAGCTGAAGTGGAAAATCAGCTTGAGAAACACATAAAAATCTTGAGATCTGATCGTGGTGGAGAATATCTATCTGGTGAGTTTCAGCAATATCTTATTGATAATGGGATAGTTTCTCAGTTTTCTGCACCAGGTACACCTCAACAGAATGGGGTAGCAGAAAGGAGAAATAGAACTCTTTTGGATATGGTTAGGTCTATGTTGAGTTATTCAACACTTCCTATTTCTTTTTGGGGATATGCTTTACAAACTGCTATATACATTCTAAACGATGTACCATCTAAGTCTGTTCCTAAAACACCGCATGAGTTGTGGACTGGGCGCAAGCCTAGTTTACAACACTTAAGGATATTTGGTTGTCCTGCGCATGTGTTAAAAGGAAAGACAGAAAAGATGGAGTCCCGTTCAGAAACATGTATATTTGTAAGGTATCCAAAAGAAACTAAAGGATATTATTTCTATAATCCTTCAGATCTTAAAGTATTTGTTTCGATAAATGCTAAATTTCTGGAAAAGGACTATATGAATGATTTTGTGCCTAGAAGTAGAATTGTCCTGAATGAGATGTCAGGAGATACAATTCCACGAGAGGTTACACAACCTAACCCAATTGTAAGTTCCAATCCAACACAAGATCAACAACCTACCATTCCTCGTCGTAGTGGGAGGGTTAGAACACAACCCGAAAGATACATCGGTCTGGGAGAATCAGTGGAGAATCTCCCGGACGACGATGATCCCTACACATACAAGGAAGCTATGGAGGATGTTGATAGTCGCCATTGGCAAAAGGCAATGCAATCCGAGATTGAATCTATGTTCGATAACAAAGTCTGGTCCCTTGTAGACTTGCCTAAAGGGATAAAACCCATTAGGTGCAAGTGGGTATACAAGAGGAAAAGAGGTATGGATGGAAAGGTGGAAACCTTTAAAGCTAGATTGGTAGCTAAAGGGTATACACAGAAAGAAGGTATCGATTACGAGGAAACCTTCTCTCCTGTTGCCATGCTTAAATCCATTAGGATACTCTTATCCATTGCAGCATCTTTAGATCTAGAGATTTGGCAAATGGACGTCAAGACAGCTTTCCTTAATGGAAGTCTTGACGAAAGCATCTATATGATGCAACCAGAGGGATTCATTGAAAAGGGCCAAATGGAAAAGGTATGCAAGTTGCAGAAATCCATATATGGATTAAAGCAAGCATCCAGATCCTAGAACATAAGGTTCGATCAAGTTGTCAAAGGTTTTGGATTTATTTAGAATCCTGACGAACCTTGTGTATACAAAAGGATTAAAGGCGACAAGTTGGTTTTCCTGATTCTTTATGTTGATGATATACTACTCATTGGAAACGATGTAGGTGTATTGACATCAGTAAAAGAATGGTTAGCAAAACAATTTGATATGAAGGACTTAGGAGAAGCAAGTTTTATTCTAGGTATCCAAGTAATAAGGGATAGAAAGAATAGAACGATTGCATTATCCCAAGCTTCATACATAAACAAGATCTTGTCTAGGTTTTCCATGCAGGATTCCAAGAAAGGTATGTTACCTTTCAGATATGGAATCAAGCTTTCTAAGGAACAAGTTCCTAAGAATGAGCATGAAGAGCAATTCATGAGTAGAGTTCCATATGCCTCGGCAGTTGGAAGTCTCATGTATGCAATGCTCTGTACTAGACCAGATATTTGTTTTGCTGTTGGCATAGTTAGCAGGTTTCAATCGAAACCTGGTCCTGATCACTGGACGGCAGTCAAGCATATTTTCAAGTATCTTAAGAGAACGAGAGATAATATGCTTGTATACTCTGGAGGGGATTTGATTCCCGTTGGGTATACAGATTCTGATTTCCAATCAGATTCTGACTCCAGAAAATCCACATCAGGGGCTGTGTTTACTATTGGAGGAGGAGCAGTCATATGGAGGAGTATCAAGCAATCTTGTATTGCTGATTCCACCATGGAAGCTGAGTATGTTGCAGCATGCGAGGCTGCCAAAGAGGCTGTTTGGCTCCGCCAATTCTTGATTGACTTGGAAGTGGTTCCTAGTGCGAATAAGCAGATCACTATCTACTGTGACAACAGTGGAGCAGTGGCTAATTCGAAAGAACCAAGAAGTCACAAGAGAGGAAAACACATTGAAAGAAGTATCATCTTTTAAGAGAGATTGTTCAAAGAGGTGTCGTGACGATTACCAAAATCGCGTCAGCAGAAAATCTAGCGGATCCCTTCACAAAGGCTCTACCTCAGAAGAGTTTTGATGGGCATCTAGAGAACATGGGCATGAGAGATATGACACTTTTGCTATAGCGCAAGTGGGAGATTGTTAGGATTATGCTCAATAGCAAGAGTGTAATAGTGTTTTTGACAATCTATTCATATTAATAATGTGATTTCTGGTTTAACAAATCTTATAGCATTTATAGTTTAATTATTATAATTGTCAAAAGTAAATAATCATAAAGTCAAAAGACTATGAGAAAAGAAGAATTGTTCGTACATCTGGATATGTATGAGGTAGACACAATTCTTTAGTTAGTCTTGAATAATGTTCACAACTTAAGTTAAAGGTTGGGCACATTTATCTTGTTAAAGTTGTAGATTCTTTTACTGGCATTTGAGTGGGATCAAATGTGTTATGATGAGTCTAAAATCATCAAAGTGGCTTTGAGTAAAAGATCTAGTGCACTAGGTGCATTGAACTGGATCATAATGAAATACTTTATCTAGAACCGTCAGTAGATAAAAGTCTTTTCATTATCAGGACAATCGGAGAGTCTATCTTAATCCTGAGATAAATGATGGACTTATGGTTGCAAGTGCTATCATTTGAGTTATCAATGAGTATGATTATATAGCATAGTCTATCCTCGATAGTTTGGTGGTATTCATTTGTTAATCGATAGAGGACTTCATTTATAGATATGGACATCGTGGCTCCATTTATTAAATGAGAGTAGAATATCATCATATGGATGTTTTGAGGTATTGGATATTAAATCTTAACGTTAAGTTTTCAATAGTGTCTATTGAAACATGGCTTCTGGACAAGTCAAAATATCCAAGTTCAAAATGTGGTCATATGAGGAAATATGGTAACTTGAAGAGCTATAGGCGGTCTATGAGCTCTTGGCGATTACTGATATTCTTCACGAGGATATACCATCTCCTATAAGATTGTCTAGGGTATGAATGAGAATCATTTACTTATTCCATCTTTATTTAAGAGTGCAATTTTAGTTCTTTAGTGGAATGAACTAAAATTAATAGATTGAACCTAAGTGAATCATTTGTTGATTGTGATTGGGTTATGTCTATTGGAGCTTAAATTTAGATAGGCCCGCCAAGATCCCCAATCCACACGGACTTGCATGGATCACTTGATATATTCTACCGGACCAATTTATGGGTCCATCTAGAATTGTATTTAATATATTAAGAATATAATTTGCACATTATTTATTTAATGGGCTGATCAATTATATTAATATATTAATGAAAGGCATGTGGGCTTGTTTCTTTTAGTAAGAATGGGTCTGGTTCACATGTGGGCTTTTTATTAAGGTCCAATAGATTTAATAAAATAGAAAAACAATATATAGATATATTAATATATATGGCACATGGCCGAGATATATATATGATATTATATTGTTTTATTTTTATTATTTGATTAAATGGAAATTAATTAATTGATTAATTAATTATTTAATTAAAAATCAAAATCTTTTTCTGACTAGGAAATCTGTTTCTTAGTAGTATACTATTGTGGTAGTATAAATAAAATAAAAGACTTTATTTGGTAAGTAGATAAATAAGGGATTTATTTATCTAGTCAAATAAGGAAGTCTTTTATATAGTCACAAATACACTAAAGAGTTGGATTAGGGTTGAATTCTAAAGATTGATAGAGATATATATTATATATGGCAAGTTAAATTAATATATATATATATATATATATGTATTTAGGCGTGCATTGCAAGTGCACTTTAACAGGTGTGCAGTTTTTATGAATACATGTTTAAAAGGTTGTTTTCGGTTTCATAAATAGCTATATATATATATATTATTATTTCGGATTTGCATATAAAAAAAAATATACATATATTATTTCAAGCAATAGAATATTGAGCGGCCACTAAACATATATA
Organism: Acer saccharum; assembly: GCA_030490815.1. Lineage (NCBI taxonomy): Eukaryota > Viridiplantae > Streptophyta > Magnoliopsida > Sapindales > Sapindaceae > Acer > Acer saccharum. The sequence continues at coordinate 39,746,681 of CM059869.1, forward strand.
TATTTTTCTTTATATATTTTCAAGAACCCTAGGTCCTTGGCTTGAGAGTTTTTTTCTTTTGCTTGAGAAAAATAGAATCCAACTCTTAGACTAGTGTGAGAATTCGGCCAAGAGGAAAAGAGAGAAAAGTTTGTTCTTATTTCGATAGTGCACTAGTAACTTTTATATCAAAAGGTTTTGTGCACAATTTCGAATAAGGTTCACGCGAGTTTCGATCTAACGATTGTGAATTCAAAAGTGACCGGAACATTCTTTGTAGCCTCTTGGAATTTGTTGTGACTAACGAAAAAGAAAAAGTTTTGTTAATCCATCCTCAGGTACACAATTCAAAGAGAAGGGAGACCACGCTCCTAGGTGATTCACGTTCGTGATTGGATTGGAAGATCTTGCGGATTACCATCGACGCAATGTCAATCGGATCACGCGACAAAGGTATGACATCTTTAGTATTATATGTTAATTAATTAAAGGGTTAAGGTTCAAATTATGGAAAAATTTTAAACTATACTAAACTCTATTTTAGTCTCGCTTCCGCTGCGTTGACCGTATTTTTCCCTACAGTTGATGTCATGTCTCATGAATTTGAGATGAGTCTTGTTGGTGAGCTTAGTTACTTCCTAGGTTTGCAAATTAGGCAACTAGATGATGGGATTTTCATATCCCAAGCCAAATATGCCAAAAACCTAGTGAAGAAGTTTGGTCTTGAAAAAGCCAAACATTGTGATACTCCTATGAGCACCACTTTGAAGCTAAGCAAGGATGCTAGCGGTAAAAGTGTGGACCAAACCTTATATCGTGGCATGATAGGGAGCTTGCTCTATTTGACCGCAAGTAGGCCCGATATATCATTTAGTGTAGGAGTTTGTGCTAGGTACCAATTCGATCCCAAGGAGTCCCATCTCTCTGCGGTTAAGATAGTCATTCGATTTGTGAATGGGACTTCTAATTATGGGATTTGGTACTCATTTGACACTAATCCTAGTCTTGTAGGATATAGTGATGCGGATTGGGCAGGAAATTGTGATGATAGGAAGAGCACATCGGGCGGTTGCTTCTTTCTAGGCAACAACTTGGTGTCTTGGTTTTGCAAGAAGCAAAACTCGATTTCCTTGTCCACGGCCGAGGCCGAGTACATAGCCGCGGGGAGTGGATGCACTCAACTTATTTGGATGAAGCAAATGCTAGTAGACTACGGATTCAACCAAGGTACTCTCACTCTCTTTTGTGATAACATGAGTGCTATTAATATTTCCAAGAATCCGGTTCAACATTCTAGAACTAAGCATATTGACATCCGCCATCACTTCATTAGAGAGCTTGTTGAAAATAAATGCATAGTACTTGAACATGTAGGTACTAATGATCAACTTGCGGACCTATTTACTAAACCCTTAGATGCTACTCGATTTAAAACTCTTAGTAGATCTATTGGGATATGTCTTGTGGAGTGATGTTCTATGATTGACCCCATATGGGGAACTCAAGCAAAGAGAGCTATTTTGCATTCTTGTATCTTGCAAAAAATTTGAAATAACTTATGCCTCTTCTTTTAATTGCTTGAGTAAGCTTGGTTGTACATATGTATATATGTTTTCTATTCTATAAGTGTGAACCTTGCTTGTTTACAATCCATGTCATATTTATGTTCAAACATGCATTTTTGGACTAGGAGATTTACATAGGAAGTATGATGTGAATGACCTATAGTTATCTCCATGACATAATGATTCTTTAATAACATGCTAATGCTAAATGAAAAAGCATGAAATTCATACAACATGCTCACATGAAAAGCATGAATTGATGATTGCATATTCTTAAAAATGCAAAACTTGTGTGAAAGCTTATGAGATCCAAAATGAATAAAGGATCTTGTATCCGTTCAAAGGAATTTACATTCCAAATGTCTCTCTTTCTTTATTAGTTGAACATGGTTACTATCATACGGATATCTTATCCGGAAAAATCAAATAGGGTGCAAAGTCGCTCATGCCATGTTTCGCTTATAAAGTTGGATATAGTTACTCTTAAATTGAAATCAATAATCTCTATATCCTTGCTTTTCCCATGACATTGGTGAAATTGGTTTGAATTCGAATTAGAAACCTTTGTCATTTGCTTTGCCAAATACCATTGTATTTTGGACTTGAATGCTATATGTCTTGTATGCAAAGCATGTTGGATTCACATATTTTCTCAAATAAATCTCCTTGTTTCTCTCAAATTGATTGAAGTGCATAACGTGACTTATATGTATATGCAAATCTTGCATGCTTCTATCTCTCGTTGCTATGAGTGACCCGGTTGGGGGCTACTCCTTTGCCTATATCATGACAAAAAGGGGGAGTAGGATATAGTAAGGGGAGTTGCAAAACAGAGAAGCTATTGTGTTTTTTGGGGAGAACATACATTGAGGGGGAGTAACCCTTTGAGGGGGAGCATTGCATTTATCATACATTGCATACATTTGGTAATGTTGTGCCTAAATTCTAAAAATGCAAATGCTTGGTATTGTTCTCACATGATTAATCTCACACTTTTCTTGTATTGGAAATGTTAGAAACTCTTTTCAGGGATCGATCATTCTACAAGAGGATTGAAGACTTCAAGTTGCATTCTCTTATCTCTCTGTAATATAGAATATCATTGTAATCTCGTAGCTTCTATTTTTTTTGTGAGGAATCAATGTGAGTAATGGTTTTGTCACGAAATAGCCAAAGGGGGAGATTGTAAGGATTCCCGTTGTTTTTAATTGGCTTATTTCGTGATCAAACCATAAGTGGGGATTCTTTGTAAGGGTAGTTTAGATGTTGGTGTTATTGCATTAGGCCCTTTGAAGACCTCATTATTGACAAGCACAAAAGGTAATACTCTAAGTGCTTACTTGTCTTGAAGAGATAGTTGCACACACTCACAACTCATGCATATGTTTAATCTTTGTATGTTGTGTTTCTTTTTGTTGTGCATCAATGCCTATTTACATCTCTTCTTGCTTGTTATTATGATTGCATCTTGTGTTTATAACATCATAGCATTTAGGCTTTTAGGATGCATCTTAGTTTAACTTTGTACCCCTTGCATGATTGCTTGTGGGGTACAAAATTGTAGGCTGTGCGCTGGTCCATCAGTGCCGATCGTCCAGCACCGCTCACCGGTGCAAAACGCCCAGTGGCGTGCCGCTGGTCGTGCGCTGGTGTGGACCAGCGCAAGGCCACCAGCGCCAATCGCCCAGTATGGCGCCGCTGGACTGGCGCTGGTGTGTGCGCTTGACGTCCAGCGCTCAAGCCAAAATGTGCTTGTGCGCTGGTCCTGCGCCTGTCGTCCAGCGCAGGTCCACCAGCGCACAGTGCATTTTTCTAACGAGTTTTCAAAACGACCTCACTTCACTTATGGCCTCTATATATATGCTAACTTGATTTTAGGTCACTTACAAGAGTTCTTATTCATGCTTCATACTTAGGATATTTTTCAAGAGAAGAAAAATACACAAAGAACTCATTTTTAATTACTCAAACACATTTCCATGATCATCAATCATCATCTAGCATCATCTTAGATTATCTAGATGTCATCTAGCATGGATTCTTCATCATACTTTGCTTGGTAAGCTTTTCACTAATATCTTACATATTTTGTGTTTCTTTTATCTAGCAATCTCAATTAATTACTTGTTTGTTATTTTGTATGCTTTGGATACAATATTGAGATTAGTATGATGTATGTTTGAGAAGTTGTATTGTGCTAGCATATTAGGTTTTTGTGCTTAATATTGATTAGCTTAACTAATTGACATGTCACTTAGTTTTGATATCTAGGATTGTTCTTAATTGCATATTAATCATCTTAGATAAGCATATAGGGTTTCCCTTGCTCTATGTTGCATTTTGGATATTCACATATATTCACTTAAGGTTGTATTCTCTTCTAGAGAAGGTAAGTCTTGTGTGTAGCAATCGGGATTAGGTTGCTTAGATCACAAGCAAATTGGACTAGGTTCACTCATACCGGGATTAGGTAGGTGTGTGATTACTTCCGGGATTAGGTTGTAATCGTTTGCACATTTAGTGGATTCGAGGTTCGAGTGTGGCTTACTTACATAGCCCGTGGTTTTTCCCGTGAGGGTTTCCACGTAAAAATCAAGTGTTGATTTAATTTACGCACCATATTACACTTGCTTGTTTATAGTATCTTGAGGGTAAATTCGTAATTTTGACTAACACGAAAAATTGGGTAAAAAGCGTAAAATCTATTCACCCCCCCTCTAGATAGCTTTATACACACCGTGCTATATTTAGTTTCAGAGGCTATGAGTGAGGAACTTATCAAGAAGGACCGTGCCTTGAAGGTACCACAAGCAGTGATATGTGACTACATTGTGGAAATGGACAAAGCCGAATTGCCAATCAAGGCTTTGAAAAAGGAGGGGGCCAAGCGAAAATCAACCAAGAAGCCCCGCACTACCCAAAGTGGAGTAAGCCTTCCGAAGGTTGCCCACAAGCAAGCCGAAGCAACTGAGGAAGACAATCGAGGTAGTATTTCTAACTTTTCTACCATATGCTATTTTTGCTCTATTAGGGGTCACAAAAAGACCCAATGTGCTAAATATGTTGAATATTGCAAAAATAGAAGCATGCTTAGGAAAAAAGTGAGAAAGGTTAGGGAAGTTTGGATCCGTAAGGACAAACTAGACCAAACCAAAGAGTTGCCTTTCGTTGCAAGGAATGACACACCTAGTGGTAAGGTGTGGGTAGTGAAGAACCACAATAGAGATTATGTCACATTAGATAGTCCTTCGAACTTCCACAGATTGCATGATCACTTTTCGAGTGAATTACGTGTTTCATTACACGTATGAACATATTTCTTTTCGTTATTTTTAGGATTAGTTTAGTTTAGGAGTCTTGAGTCTATATTTATCCACTTACCATATTACAAATGTGCTATGAGATGCATGAAAATAGATAGGTTTGGGGGTTATGCTCCTTACTTATAAACTTGTATAGCATATGCTTGTGGTGTTTTTGGTGTGTTTAGTGTGTGTAGGTCATGGAATCAAGAGGAAGAAATGCATCCGCGGGTAAATTCCGCAGGAATGAGGCCGCCCAACAAAGCCGCCGGGTTCTCTTGAACCTTTGGCGAGATACAATCGTGGTATAAAACCCACCAACCATAAGGAAGGAACCCGCGGAGTGCACCGCGACTTCAAGTCCGCGGGAAAGATCCCGCTGCACAGAACGTGTGAAGCCGTAGAAGATTCCAGAGAGTTGTCCGCGACTTCGTGCTGCGGGAATGAACCCGCTGCACAAACCCGCCACACACACCATGTATAATACACCATACCACGAAGCCACACCATCCTATGAATGCGAAATCGAAGGTCCAATCTCTTACTCTTAAGCTTTTACTTCAAGTTGATATGTTTTGCTTAGCTTAAGAGTGTGAATATGATTAGTGGTGGATACTTAGGATTGTATATATATTTACATGTTAGTTGTAGATATTAGGATTGTATATACATGTGTTATTGGTGTATTTTTGTTTTTATTTTTATTGTTGTTTTTCAAACCTTGTGAAGATGCCCTGTTTTGAAATTTTGAGGCGAAATGTTTCTTTAAAACTGTACTAATCGGTGAAGAAATAAATTTTTCTGCCCATGTTACATTCATCGATTTTTCGATATGGTTCCAACGGTGTAAAGAACGTAAAGTTCTGGGCGGTGGTTTAAAAGTTATGAGTGTTTCTTCGACCGAAGGTCATAGACGTGCCCTGTTTTCAAAATTCTGCACGTGACCTGTTTTCAACGTCTGTTTGTACATTTTTCCGATTTGAATTTTAAAATGTTTTCTACATGAAAAGTGTTCATTTGCATGTCTATATTCTTGTATCAAAATTTGAGCAAGTTTTATGGAGTATCTTTGAAAATATGCATTGAAAAGCAGATGTTGTTCGAAGTTCAAAAGTTGACAGTTTTTCTTGAAATATTTTCCTCTATTTTTAGAAACTTCTTTACATGGTATTTTTGTTATTTTTGTTTTTAATTGTGTTTAGTTGTATATAAGTGTTAGTATGTTTGTGCCCGGATTTCCAAATCATGAACTCTTTGTCCATGTGCTTCAATTTTTCAACATTGAGGACAATGTCGAGTTTAGGTTTGGGGGTGTGGACACATATGTGTCATTTTCGTTTTTTGTGTTGTGAATATCGTGTTTTTGTTTTTGTGTCAAAAATTTTCAAATCTCTGAAAAATTTTGTCAAAATTTGTGTTTTGAGAGTTGTTTACTTGTGTATACCAATAGGAACATGTCATACTTGCTTTGAAATCTAAGTTGTTAGGATTCCCGTTGTGTTTAATTGGCTTATTTCGTGATCAAACCACATGTGGGGATGCTTTGTAAGGGTAGCTTAGATGTTGTGTTATTGCTTAGGCCCTTTTGAAGACCTCACCATTGACAAGCACCAAAGGTAATATTCTAAGTGCTTACTTGTCTTGAAGAGATAGATGCACACACTCACAACTCATGCATATGTTTAATCCTTATATGTTGTGTGTCTTTTATGTGTGCCTTAATGCTCATTAACATCTCTTCTTGCATGTTAGTTTGATTGCATCTTGCATATCCAATTGCCTTGTCATGCTTAGACTTAGGATTGCATTTTTGCACTGGGCGCCCCCAAAAGCGCTGTACAGAAGCGCTGTACGAACAGCGCCCATTGAGCGCTGTTCAGACCTGATCGATTTAATCGGTCGCTGTTGGGTCGCTGTTGGGGCGCTGTACGTGGCGCTGTACAAAGCGCTGTACGAACAGCGCCACTCTGTTTCCTCGTGAAAACAGAGCAAGGGCGCTGTACAGGCGCTGTACAAGGGCGCCCTACGTACAGCGCCCATGGCAAATAGTGGGCAAACTTATCAAAACGACCACACTTTGTTTTGGCCCCCTATATATGCCACTTTGACTTTAGGTCAATTACAAGAGTTCATATTCAGATTCCATACTTAGGAGATTTTTCAAAGAGAAGAAAAATTCCAAAGAACTCATTTTTATTACTCAAACACTTGTTCCATGATCATCAATCATCATCTAGCATCATCTTAGATCATCTAGATGACATCTTGCATGGATTTTTCATCATACTTTGCTTGGTAAGCTTTTCACTAATATCTTACATATTTTGTGTTTCTCTTATCTAGCAATCTCAATTTAATTACTTGTATGTGATTTTATATTTGTTGAATACAAGATTGAGATTAGTATGATGTATGTTTGAGAAGTTGTATTGTGCTAGCATATTAGGTTTTTGTGCTTGATATTGATTAGCTAAACTAATTGACATGTCATTTAGTTTTGATATCTAGGATTGTTCTTAATTGCATATTAATCATCTTAGATAAGCATATAGGGTTTCCCTTGCTCTATGTTGCATTTTGGATATTTTCATATATTCACTTAGGGTTGTATTCTCTTCAAGAGAAGCTAAGTCTTGTGTGTAGCAATCGGGATTAGGTTGCTTAGATCGCAAGCAAATTGGACTAGGTTCACTCATACCGGGATTAGGTAGGTGTGTGATTACTTCCGGGATTAGGTTGTAATCGTTTGCACATTTAGTGGATTCGAGGTTCGAGTGTGGCTTACTTACATAGCCCGTGGTTTTTCCCGTGAGGGTTTCCACGTAAAAATTCAAGTGTTTATTTAATTTCCGCACCATATTACACTTGCTTGTTTATATTATCTTGAGGGTAATTTCGTAATTTTGACTAACACGAAAAATTGGGTAAAAAGCGTAAAATCTATTCACCCCCCCTCTAGATAGCTTTATACACACCGTGCAATAATTAGTTTCAATTGGTATCAGAGCGGGTTCCTAGACATACATAGGTGATCCTTGCTTTATTTTGGTGTGTTTTGCATTTTGTGTGATTTTTGATCATTCATACATTTGCATTCATTTCATTCATTCATAAACACTATGAGTGGAAACGGTGGAAATGGTGGTGGCCACGAAGGAGCTTCTAGCACAAGGCCTCCACTTCTTACCGGTTTGAACTATTCCCAATGGAAAGGGAAGATGGAATCCTACATATGCCAAATTCATGACCGTGCATGGATGGCGGTGGAAGACGGATATGATCTCCCTATGATGACTCCCGCGGGTGGAGGACAAGATGTTTTGAAGCCTAAGGCGCAATGGAACGCGCAAGAGTTTGAGGCTTCTAAGTGGAATAGGAAGGCGATGCATGCCATTATGTGTGCCATGGATGAGAATCAGTACAAGCTTATTCAGAACACTCAAATTGCCAAAGTGGCATGGGACATCCTTCAAGTTGCACATGAGGGAACCGAGGTGGTGAAGGAGTCCAAGCTTCAAGTCCTCCAAACTCAATTTGAGTTACTTAGGATGGGAGAGGATGAATGCTTCAACGACTTCGAAATCAAATTAATGGACATAGTAAATCAAAGTCATCAACTCGGAGACCCGTATTCGGATAGGAGAGTCAAGCAAAAAATTATGAGATCTCTCCCCGATAGGTTTGAATCAAAGGTGACGGCCATAGAAGAAAATAGTGGCTACATGGATATGAAGCCAAGTGAGGTAATTGGGCGTCTCCTTGCATATGAGTCTAGGAAGGCTCCTAGCAACACTACTCCTCCTAAGAAGTCTAAAGGAATAGCTTTGAAAGCATCTAAGGATGCAAAGGAGGCAAAGCATGAATCGGATGAAGACCTTGCCTTATTTGTGAAACGGTTCAACAAGGTTATGGGGTTCAAGAAGAAGAAGGGATTTAGGTCAAGAGGACAAGATTTGAAGAAAAAGAGTTCCTTCAAGAAGTTTGAGCCTAGACAAGAGAGGACCGAAAGGAAAGGGGTTCGATGCTTTGAGTGTGGTGGGATTGGTCACTTTGCCCCCGAATGTGCGAATCACAATGAGAGGAAGAAGGGTAAAGTGATGGCCGCCACATGGAGTGGGAGTAGTGATGACTCCAATGAGGAGGATGAGTCTTCAAGTGAGGAAGAACTCATGGCTAACTTCCTAGCTTTTGCATCTTCTCACAAGAGCAAAAGTGCTAGTGAAAAGGAAGATTTGAGTCAAGAGGAAATTAACTCTAGTGAAGAAGAAAGTGACTCCTCTTCTAGTTCCAAGAAGAAGTTTGTGGAGCAAAAGGTGCTTGCTAAATACCATGCCGAGTTCAATGATTTAGCACTTAAAAGCACAAGAAAGATTGAGAGGTTGAGAGAAGAAAACCTTGAACTTTCGGCCCACAATGACCACTTAAGTGAACAAGTGGAAAGATTGAAGAGGAGAGAGGATAAGCTAATTGAGGAGTTAGACTTGTCCAAGAGAAGTGAAGAAGGCTTGAAGAGGGAACTTGTAGAAGCTAAAGAGTCCTTGGCTAGGATAGATTCTAGCACCAAGAAGCTTGATCATTTACTTGGTGTTGGAAAGAGTCCAAGTGACAAGAGAGGTCTTGGGTATGAAGATGGCAAGAAAATCTCAACCTCTAACAAGACCGTGTTTGTCAAGAGCTTGAAGAATGAAGAAATTTCATTTGTGCAACCTCCTAAGAAAAAGTTAGAAATAGGACAAAGCTCTAATGCACAAGTGAAAATGGGGCCAAGAAGGAAAACTCAAGCTCAACCTCCTAAGGTTCCTCAAGCCAACACTCCTCCCAAATTGGCTCACAAAGGAAAGAGACCAATCATGCAACCTCAAGCTTGGAAGCAACCAAGACCGGTTCAACAACGAAGATGGATTGAACCCTCATATCCACAAAGACATGGACGTACTCAAAGGCGAGGTATGATTCCCTTTTTCATTCCTATTTGTCACTTTTGTGGTTGTGATGGTCATATTAGACCAAATTGCTTTCAATATATTAAAATGTGTAGAAAACAAAGCATGATTGAAAAGAGAAAGAATAGAGCCAAGATGCATGTTTCTAGGAATGAAAATGTTGATTTGCATGATCCTAGAAATAGTAGAGCACATGTACCAAAGGCCACTAAGAAAGCTAAAATTGTTGCTAAGTGGATTAGAAAGAATGAAAATGTTTGCCATGTTGCACAAATAGCCTTGAAGGCAAATTCTTCTAATTTTTGGTACTTGGATAGTGGGTGCTCTAGGCACATGACGGGAAACAAGAGTTTCTTCGAGACTCTTGTTATGGAGGAAGGTGGAAATGTCACTTTTGGTGATGGATCCAAAAGAAATGTTATAGGGAAAGGAACCATTTCCGTTCCCGGATTACCCTCCTTATCCAATGCTTTATTTGTTGATGGCTTGAAAGCCAATTTAATTAGCATTTCACATCTTAGTGATGAAGGATATTCCGTCTTGTTCTCTAAAGATTATTGCTCTATCCTTAAACCCGATGGACAAACCTTGTTGAAGGGCATGAGATCTAGCGACAATTGCTATTGTCTTGAAGCTAGAATTGTATCTAATCATGTGTCCATGGATGAGCAAATTGAGTTGTGGCATGAAAGACTTGGCCACATGAACTTTAGGGATCTACGGACCCTTGGAAAGTTCAATTGTGTGCGTGGCCTCCCTAAGCTTGGGAAGAAAGCCAATGGTATTTGTGGACCTTGCCAACAAGGAAAGCAAACTAAAAGCATGCACAAAAAGGGTAAGTATCTCACCACCAAGGAGCCACTTGAGCTTCTCCACATGGACCTCATGGGTCCCATGCAAACCGAAAGTTTGGGTGGAAAGAGATACATTTTTGTTTGTGTTGATGATTTCTCTAGATTTACATGGACATATTTTCTTAGAGAAAAATCCGAAACTTTTGATAAGTTTAAAATGCTTTGTACTAAATTGCAAAATGAAATGAATTCTAACATTAGAAGCATTAAACGGATTAGAAGTGACCATGGGAGAGAATTTGAAAATGCCACCTTTGAAACCTTTTGTGATGGTTTAGGCATCTCCCATGAATTTTCTGCTCCTAGGACACCTCAACAAAATGGAGTTGTTGAGAGGAAGAATAGGGTCCTCCAAGAGATGGCCCGTGTGATGTTGCTTAGCAACAATGTCCCTAGGAACCTATGGGCCGAAGCCATTAACACGGCTTGCTATATAGGAAATAGAGTGTTCCTAAGGCCCGGTACTAGAAACACCTCCTATGAGTTATGGAAAGGCAAGAGGCCAAATGTTAGCTACTTCCACACTTTTGGAAGCAAATGCTACATTTTGAATGACCGTGATCAACTTGGCAAGTTTGATGCTAAGAGTGATGAGGGTATTTTTATTGGCTATGCCTTAAATAGTAGAGCCTATAGAGTTTTCAATTTAAAGACTCTAAGTGTTATGGAATCATCCAATGTCGTATTTGATGATACTAGGCTCAAGTCTAATGACCATGAGGAGGAGGTTATTTTTAGTGATGATTCTCCTTTGGAGAAGGTTGTGGTGTCGCCTAATGTTGGGACATCTAATGTCAACAATGATGGCACACAACCTATTGATAGAGTTCCTCTCTTGGACTCTAAAGAACCCGCTCCATGGGTTAGGAAACTCCATGATAAAGAAGATATCATTGGAGAGGTAAATGAGGGTGTTAGGACTAGACGCCAACTTGCTAATCTTATTAGCTATACATGTTACACCTCTCAAATTGAACCCAAAAAGGTTGAAGAAGCCTTAAATGATGAATTTTGGGTTCTTGCCATGCAAGAAGAGCTAAGCCAATTCGAAAGGAATGAGGTTTGGACTCTAGTTCCTAGGCCTAAGACCACTAATGTCATAGGCACCAAATGGATATTTAGGAACAAATCCGATGAGGATGGCAACATAGTGCGGAACAAGGCTAGACTTGTAGCACAAGGGTACTCTCAAATTGAGGGTATCGACTTTGAGGAGACTTTTGCTCCCGTTGCCCGCCTAGAGTCCATTAGGCTTCTCTTGTCCATCTCTTGTGTGCACAAGTTCAAATTGCACCAAATGGACGTCAAGAGTGCCTTCCTCAATGGCTTCTTGCAAGAGGAAGTGTTTGTTGAACAACCTAAGGGGTTTGTGGATGCACACCACCCCAATCATGTCTATCGCCTCAAGAAGGCACTTTATGGGTTGAAACAAGCACCGAGGGCTTGGTATGAGCGCCTCACTCAATTTCTTGTTGACAACAACTACACAAGAGGTAGTGTTGACAAGACACTATTCATCAAGAGAGACAATGATGAGCTTTTCATAGCTCAAATATATGTTGATGATATAGTTTTTGGCTCCACCAACAACACCAAAGTCCAACAATTTGTTGATGTCATGTCTCTTGAATTTGAGATGAGTCTTGTTGGTGAGCTTAGTTACTTCCTAGGTTTGCAAATTAGGCAAATGCATGATGGGATTTTCATAACCCAAGCCAAATATGCTAAGAACCTAGTGAAGAAGTTTGGTTTAGAGAAAGCCAAACATTGTGATACACCCATGAGTACAACTTTGAAGCTAAGCAAGGATGCTAGTGGTAAAAGTGTGGACCAAACTCTATATCGTGGCATGATAGGTAGCTTGCTTTACTTGACCGCAAGTAGGCCCGATATATCTTTTAGTGTGGGTGTGTGTGCTAGATACCAAGCGGATCCTAAGGAGTCCCACCTATCTTGTGTGAAGAGGATCATTCGCTATGTGAATGGGACATCCAACTATGGGATTTGGTACTCTTTTGACACTAATGCTAGTCTAGTTGGCTTTAGTGATGCGGATTGGGCAGGAAATTGTGATGATAGGAAGAGCACATCGGGCGGTTGCTTCTTTCTAGGCAACAACTTGGTGTCTTGGTTTTGCAAGAAGCAAAACTCGATTTCCTTGTCCACGGCCGAGGCCGAGTACATAGCCGCGGGGAGTGGATGCACACAACTCCTATGGATGAAGCAAATGCTAGTAGACTACGGATTCAACCAAGGTACTCTCACTCTCTTTTGTGATAACATGAGTGCTATTAATATTTCCAAGAATCCGGTTCAACATTCTAGAACTAAGCATATTGACATCCGCCATCACTTCATTAGAGAGCTTGTTGAAAATAAATGCATAGTACTTGAACATGTAGGTACTAATGATCAACTTGCGGACTTATTTACTAAACCCTTAGATGCTACTCGATTTAAAACTCTTAGTAGATCTATTGGGATATGTCTTGTGGAGTGATGTTTTATGATTGACCCCATATGGGGAACTCAAGCAAAGAGAGCTATTTTGCATTCTTGTATCTTGCAAAAAAATATGAAATAACTTATGCCTCTTCTTTTGATTGCTTGAGTAAGCTTGGTTGTACATATGTATATATGTTTTCAATTCTATAAGTGTGAACCTTGCTTATCTACAATCCATGTCATATTTATGTTCAAACATGCATTTTTGGACTAGGAGATTTACATAGGAAGTATGATGTGAATGACCTATAGTTATCTCCATGACATGATGATTCTTTAATAACATGCTAATGCTAAATAAAAAAGCATGAAATTCATACAACATGCTCACATGAAAAGCATGAATTGATGATTGCATATTCTTAAAAAATGCAAAACTTGTGTGAAAGCTTATGAGACTCTAAATGAATAAAGGATCTTGTATCCGTTCAAAGGAATTTACATTCCAAATGTCTCTCTTTCTTTATTAGTTGAACATGGTTACTATCATACGGATATCTTATCCGGAAAAATCAAATAGGGTGCAAAGTCGCTCATGCCATGTTTCGCTTATAAAGTTGGATATAGTTGCTCTTAAAATTGAAATCAATAATCTCTATATCCTTGCTTTTCCCATGACATTGGTGAAATTGGTTTGAATTCAAATTAGAAACCTTTGTCATTTGCTTTGCCAAATACCATTGTATTTTGGACTTGAATGCTATATGTCTTGTATGCAAAGCATGTTGGATTCACACATTTTCTCAAATAAATCTCCTTGTTTCTCTCAAATTAATTGAAGTGCATAAAGTGACTTATATGTATATGCATATCTTGCATGCTTCTATCTCTCGTTGCTTTGAGTGACCCGGTTGGGGACTACTCCTTTGCCTATATCATGACAAAAAGGGGGAGTAGGAAATGGTAAGGGGAGTTGCAAAATATAGAAGCTTTTGTACGTTTTGGGGAGAACATACATTGAGGGGGAGTAACCCTTTGAGGGGGAGCATTGCATTTATCATTCATTGCATACATTTGCTAATGTTGTGCCTAAATTCTAAAAATGCAAATGCTTGGTATTGTTCTCACATGATTAATCTCACACTTTACTTGTATTGGAAATGCTAGAAACTTTATTTTCAGGACTTGATTGTTCTACAAGAGATTGAAGACTTGAAGTTTTTACTTTCTTATCTCTTTGTAATGTAGATAATCATTGTAGTCCCGTAGTTTCTAATTCTATGTGAGGAATCAATGTGAGTGGTGGTTTTGTCACGAAATAGCCAAAGGGGGAGATTGTTAGGATTCCCGTTGTGTTTAATTGGCTTATTTCGTGATCAAACCACATGTGGGGATGCTTTGTAAGGGTAGCTTAGATGTTGTGTTATTGCTTAGGCCCTTTTGAAGACCTCACCATTGACAAGCACCAAAGGTAATATTCTAAGTGCTTACTTGTCTTGAAGAGATAGATGCACACACTCACAACTCATGCATATGTTTAATCCTTATATGTTGTGTGTCTTTTATGTGTGCCTTAATGCTCATTAACATCTCTTCTTGCATGTTAGTTTGATTGCATCTTGCATATCCAATTGCCTTGTCATGCTTAGACTTAGGATTGCATTTTTGCACTGGGCGCCCCCAAAAGCGCTGTACAGAAGCGCTGTACGAACAGCGCCCATTGAGCGCTGTTCAGACCTGATCGATTTAATCGGTCGCTGTTGGGTCGCTGTTGGGGCGCTGTACGTGGCGCTGTACAAAGCGCTGTACGAACAGCGCCACTCTGTTTCCTCGTGAAAACAGAGCAAGGGCGCTGTACAGGCGCTGTACAAGGGCGCCCTACGTACAGCGCCCATGGCAAATAGTGGGCAAACTTATCAAAACGACCACACTTTGTTTTGGCCCCCTATATATATGCCACTTTGACTTTAGGTCAATTACAAGAGTTCATATTCAGATTCCATACTTAGGAGATTTTTCAAAGAGAAGAAAAATTCCAAAGAACTCATTTTTATTACTCAAACACTTGTTCCATGATCATCAATCATCATCTAGCATCATCTTAGATCATCTAGATGACATCTTGCATGGATTTTTCATCATACTTTGCTTGGTAAGCTTTTCACTAATATCTTACATATTTTGTGTTTCTCTTATCTAGCAATCTCAATTTAATTACTTGTATGTGATTTTATATTTGTTGAATACAAGATTGAGATTAGTATGATGTATGTTTGAGAAGTTGTATTGTGCTAGCATATTAGGTTTTTGTGCTTGATATTGATTAGCTAAACTAATTGACATGTCATTTAGTTTTGATATCTAGGATTGTTCTTAATTGCATATTAATCATCTTAGATAAGCATATAGGGTTTCCCTTGCTCTATGTTGCATTTTGGATATTTTCATATATTCACTTAGGGTTGTATTCTCTTCAAGAGAAGCTAAGTCTTGTGTGTAGCAATCGGGATTAGGTTGCTTAGATCGCAAGCAAATTGGACTAGGTTCACTCATACCGGGATTAGGTAGGTGTGTGATTACTTCCGGGATTAGGTTGTAATCGTTTGCACATTTAGTGGATTCGAGGTTCGAGTGTGGCTTACTTACATAGCCCGTGGTTTTTCCCGTGAGGGTTTCCACGTAAAAATTCAAGTGTTTATTTAATTTCCGCACCATATTACACTTGCTTGTTTATATTATCTTGAGGGTAATTTCGTAATTTTGACTAACACGAAAAATTGGGTAAAAAGCGTAAAATCTATTCACCCCCCCTCTAGATAGCTTTATACACACCGTGCAATAATTAGTTTCATAAGTTATGACTAGTTTGTATGCCATCCAAGTTGTTACACCACTATAAATATGCTTGTTCAGTGCCAATGCTTGGATGTTGAGGTAAATGAATCTTAGACTTGTTGTTCCTAGGAGAATTGTGGAGACTACCCGTGTGAGACATTGAGCCTTAACGATCATTTGAGAGGGTATTCTATTCTATTCTTAAAGAGCACTTTTCAAAATTAGGATTGCATTGAGATCTCATTCACAAAGCATTTAGTATTGATTGCCATGAACATAAAAATTGTGGACTGCTTGTGCGACTTGTATTCCCTTGTTAGAAAGTCTAACAGATATGATTCTAGGCATGTGTGCGCTTAACTCCATTACCAAAATACTGTCCTTATGAATGTGTGCTCCAATTGCCAAATTTGAGGCCAGACACAAACCATTCATTTCATCACCACATATATCCATACACATCATTCACATGAAATCTTTAGTTGTTGATCATAGTTTTGCATAAGTTATAAATGCAATTGATTAGCTCAATCTGTAAATAGCGTGTACTTAGGCGATGATAGATAATGTGCAATGTAGAGACTAAACTGTAAAAGTGTTCAAAATAAAAATGCTTAAAGCCATAGTACTAAATTGACTAAATACTCTAATAGAGTACCAATTAGCACAATCATCAAAATGTTAATCTTAGCCTAGACGCTTGTAGACATGAATAATGAGCTAGTAGAATATCATTGTTAAATTGATCAACATCTTGAGATTTCCATTAAATTCATTCCATTCATTAAAAATCACCCATGGCCCCATTACAACCAAAGGGAAGCACTAGCTGATCTTTTAGAAGTCTAGCTTGGGAATACGAGTTAAAACATGTTCTCTCCACGTACTTGGTGCATCAATTCATTCATGAGATCATTCACTATAAAGTGCGTTGTTTTATATATTCACATGCGTTGAATTCGAATTTTATGTACATAACTTCCAATAACGCATGTGGTTGATGAGAGATTGCCTAAGACTCTGAGAGAAGAAAGAGCTGAATTTGTGAGATATAGAAGTCAAGGCGAATTCACCCCTAGGCAAATAGTTTATTGATTCATAGATCGAAGACATCCCGAGTGTTGGCAAACTGGCATTGCGTGTTGTTTTAATGAAAATGGAATTTTACTAGTCTTAATTTAAGATGCTTAGCTTGCATGAAGTTTTTGTTTGTATGTATATTGTTGCATCTCTTTGTTGAAATTCAGAGTTGTGTTTGTGGGTATCGTATCTAGTAAACCCTCAGGAGACTTCACTCCTCCTACTAGGGGCACCTAGAGGTTTAAAAGGCTTGTGGCACATGCTAAGTGCCATCGTTTCTCCCACGAAAGTGGACTAGCTTAGTTTAGAGTTGATTTTGCTTAGTATGCTTTGTTTATATTTTTGTTTTGTTTTGTTTTGTTTTGCTCGAGGACAAGCAAAAGTTAGGTTTGGAGGTCTGATCGCACTTCAAATGTTCACATTTAGCACTCCCTTTTCCTATCTTTTGTATTTGTTTCCGAGCATTTTGTGTATTTAATAGGGTGTAAATAAGTGTTTCAGGTAATTAGGAAAGTTCAGGGGCATTATTGTCATTTTGGACAATTCAGGGCCAAAAGTACAAGATTCGGAAGATTATTGAAGATTATGTGAATAGTGAAGAAGACCACGGCTGGTTCGTGCAGCGAGAATGAACCCGCGGAGCACCATGTCTAGTTTAGACCTTCTGGTTGGCTAGACATGTCCCGCGGCATGAACCCGCGGTAAATACTGGCAAGCTCGTGCCGCTGGAAAGAGCCCGCCGGAATGAAGTGCACGAACCCACTAGCTAGTTCAGACCTTCTGGCTGGCTAGACATATCCCGCAGCATGAAGTCGCCAAGATTTTGGCTAGTTCGTGTAGCTAGACATTTCCCGCCGTCCAAGCTCGCCAAGATTCTGGCTAGTTCGTGCGGCTAGACATATCCCGTCGCACGAACCCACCAGACCCCATCCGAGCTGAAATGATGATATTTTGTAGGGGTATTCCGGTCTTTTCACACCCCAAACCATGCCCAAATCACTCCCCTCTATAAATATACAACTTTCCCTAACCCTAAACACAACCCTAACATCCAAAGTTTACATAAATCTACACTAGAATAGCTTAGATAACCTAGAGAATCACTACTTGTTGCATGTGAGCTTCATAGCTTGGAAGAAGTGGAATTGGAGCTTCATTGAAGAACAAGAAGTTTACCATCTTGTGGTTACTTCTTATCTCTTACTTCTTTCCATTATTTGCGATTCATGTAACATGTATGTGTAATATAATCTCTATGTTGAGGGATTGATTTTCATATGACTTTATATTGTAATTGATTGATCTTACTTTTATATATCCATCTTTAGCTATTAAATGTTGAATTGAATTAGATTGAATGGATACATGTTGTTGATTGACGAATTAGTAGCATGTAATCTTAATTAATAACATTTGATTAGCTATATTGGAGAGAACTTGGTTAGTAATTGCATGATCATGCATATTAGCTAATTCTTATGTTCTAGGTGTAATTCCTCTATTATTGTCATTCTAAGATCATTAGTTGATAATATTTAGAGTGGTAGTTATTGAATTACCATGCCATAGAACTAGTGAGCTTAATTGTGATCAATTGATAATATCCCTTTTCATTTATCCTTGCTCTTACATAACCTTGCAAGAATTAGTTAGTTTAGTTAGTTGTAGTGTAACTTGGTTGTAGTTGATTAATTGAGATCTTAGTGTAATTTAATTGTAGTAACTTAGTGTTAATTACTTGTTTATTTGGTTGCTAATATAATTAGTTTAGATTAATTAATTGTCTTGTGATCGCATCTTTAATTTACTGTTGTAGTTAGAGATTACGTATCCTTGATCTTAGGATTCATTGTAGTTTAATTGTAGCCATCTTAGCATAATCATAGCCATTAGCTAGATAATTGCTTGCCACCCTCTCCTTTACTTTTTGTAAGGTTTATGATTTGTATTGGCTTAATTCCATTGCAAAACACTCTATGATTGTATTAGTTGTTGCTTAGGACATTATTTGAAGAAAAGAAGCTTAAGAAGTGAAGAGCAACGTCTAGTGCAAAAGTCGTCTTCAAGAGGTGAAAAACGTCAAAGGTAAATCTTGACTTCCACCCTCTTGCAAGGCGTTAGCGCACACACACACAATTCATACATGTGTGTCCCTGCATCGTGGTTCAAACATTTGGTATAACACATTCACACACTTCATAGCATGCTCATGCATTGATCTTGTATTGACAAACATTGTGAAATTGCATGCTTTGTGACTATCTCTTTGATATGGCATGTTTGTGTGAATATGTGTTTATTTGTTTTCGTATTTTGTGTTTAGGACTTGAACATGTTCTTATTTAATGCCTTATTGAGTTCCGGTCGTTTCGGTTACTCATTCATAAGGTTTCGAGTCCAAACAAGTTGACTATGCTACTTTTCGTTCTCATTTGTTGTGTTGACTTCATCGTCGGATTCTGAGATGATTTCTCAACCATTTTTCAAAGTTTAGTAGTCCTAATCGTGCGTGAGGGAGTCACGGTTCGTAATCCGAAAACGGATTCAAAATCGGAGGTCGGATGCTCAAGATATGGGCCAACGAACCGAGGGAGCGCACGAGAGAAGTGTGAATCACGTGTGGCCACTTGGCCAGCCCGTGAGGGAGGCCGTGGGCCCCACGGGCAAGGGAGCCCTCTGCTCCCGTGGGCCCCACGTGCCCCCCACGGGGTGGTGATGTGGCAGCACGTGATTCGCTCAGAAAATCTCTCCTTTTCCCTCCTTTTAAGCTAACCTCCTTCCCTCCACACTTATGCAATTTTTTTAAAGAACACTTGATCATTCTCGCATCAGTCTTTCTACAATTTTTGTTTACTTGTTTTGATCATATCTCTCTCATACGAACTCGAAATCATTCGATTCAAAAACCAAAATTGTTGGTCTCGAAGAGAGCTACAAACCCCAAGCATTTCCAGAGGCAGTTGACTTCAGCATTCTTCTCAGCTGGTCCATTTCCAGTCCGCGGTCAGTTTACATGTTTCAACTTCTTCTTTTTCAATTTCATCTTTGATCATCTATTGATTCTTTCCATTTGATTGATGAAATTTGTTGAGAAGTATGTTAGATCACATGCTAGGGTTATTTGATCATTTGTTAATTGAGTTTTAGCTTTGTGATGTGTTTTGAACATATATGTGCTAAACTTGATTTATCATGAAATTGATTCTAGAAAATATATGTGTGATGTGCTTCATGTTATTTTCTATGTTTTATTTCACGATCTAAGAAATAGGTTTTTAGTGTGCTAAATTGAATATTCATACCTTTGTTCTTATTGATTTGCATGTCTTGATTTCTAGATAACTTTTGTGATTGTGTGTTGAAATCATATTCTAGACTATCATTGAACATGTACATTTTGCTTGATTGATCATCTAGCTTAATTTGTTTGTGTTTGCATCATTTGCATCACTTTAGATCATAGCCTTGCATTAGGTTGAAGTCTCTAGCAAAGTGAGTGAAGCTTTGTGGATAGAGCAAGGGAGCCTTGATTAGAGTCGGGAGGACTCGGATAATCAAGCAAGGAAGTCTTGTCTAGGGTCGGGAGGATCCGGATAGGCAAGCAAGAAATCTTCCTAGAGACGTGAGCGTCTTGGATAGGAAGTTGCTTTCTAGAGGTGTAGGACACATCTCGGATAGGAAGTAGGCTTGGTGATTCACTAGCTCGAGGGTAGATTAGGAGTTGATAGCTTGAGCGGATATCATGAGTGATAGCTTGAGTGTGTAAGTCCTTTTTCACATAGTGGATTGCTTCGCCGGTGGTTGTGGTATCAACTCGTGGATGTTTCCTAATTGAGGTTTTACCACGTTAAAATCATTGTGTTCAATTTTGCTTTACTTTCTTTTATCTTCCATATATTACATTGTTTGCACATCTTGTAAATTGATTAACTCTTGTTTTAGTGAAATCAATTCATTTGCTAAATCTTATCAAGTGTGCATTTTGCCTTGTAATTTTTCGCATTATTTTTAATTGGAAGAATTTGGAGCCTATACCTATTCACCCCCCCTCTAGGTATATTTCACTACTACATTAAGGGAAATTTCATTTGGTGTCAGAGCGGGTGTCTAGACGCACTTAGATTGATCCTTTCTTTGTAGTATTTTTGTGTTTGTTTTTTGTTTGTGATAAAATCATGATTAAGGAAGTATATTCCTATGTGGCTTCTTTTGTTGAACATATTGACTTAGATGAGAAAAAGATCAATGATCTTACCTTTGAAAATGAATGTTTATCCAAAGTCAATATGTCCCTCAACAAGAAGCTAGAAGATCATGCTCTTGGCTCAAAAGAATTCGATGATCTTAAAGACAAGATTCTAAGTCTAGAATTGAATCTTAAAGATAGCAATGATAGACTTGGTATCTTGAAGCAAGAAATTGAGTAAAGAGATTGTTCTCTTGTTAATGCTAAGAAACTTGAAAATGTGCTTAAATCCAAACTTAATGAGCATTTAAATCAAGAGACAAAGTATGAACAATGGCTTGATAAATCACATAAAGATGTTTTGTTTAGTGATAGCAAAGCGGAAAAATATGCCATTGAACTTAGGATGCTTCGTGAGAAACTTGATGAGGCTAATAGGGTGATTAGCAAGATGTCATCTAGTTCTAATAAAGTTGAAACCCTCATTAAAAGTGGAAAGCATCCATGTGACAAAAGAGGTTTGGGTTATATCAATGAGAAGGAGACTCCTTTATCTAACAAATCTACTTTTGTCAAAGCAAGCATTGAATCAATTGTAGGTACACTTTCTCAAGGTAAAGCTATGAAAGCTACCGGAGGTGCCTCTTCATCAACAAGGATGTTCAATGGGAGAACTCAACAACTTAAGCATCAAGAAGCAACAACCTCAAATGCAAGAGGTGAAGCATCAAGGGTTGCTCTTCAAAGAGGTAAAATTGTGAGAAGACAAATGCTATGGAAGCAAATGCAAATGGTAAACTTCTCAAATTTATTCCTATTTGTCATCATTGTAATATGATAGGACATATTCGACCTAGATGCTTTGAGTACATTCGGAAATGCAAACTTGATAATGCTTTTCATGATATGTCTTTGAATGGACCTAGGCAATCATCCATGTATGGATATAGAAATAGACCTAGGAAGACCTTGGAAAAGCATGTTGTTGAAAAAGTTGTTGATGACTTGCTTGCTAAATCTTGTGTTGTGCCTCACTCTACTATGCATAAGAAAATTGATAATGCTTTGTTTGATATTTTTGAAGATGTGACCAATGAGGTCAAGGTGCATGTTAAAAAGCCTAACATTGAGTCAAAGCATGTTAGAAGTAAGAGTGAGAAGCATGTTGTGAAAAATGTGTGGATTAGAAAAGACACATCTAAATGTAATGTTGCACAATATGCTTTACGTGCCAACTCCTCCTATTCTTGGTACCTAGATAGCGGTTGCTCTAGGAACATGACCGGGAACAAAGAGTTCTTTAAAAATCTTGTTTTAAAGGATGGAGGTTGGGTTACTTTTGGTGATGATACCAAAAAGCAAGTTCTTGGCAAGGGAACAATTTGTATCCCCGGATTGCCTAAACTTCGCAATACTTTGTATGTTGATGGGTTACAAGCTAACTTGATAAGCATTACTCACTTGTGTGAAATTTTTCAAGAAGTTAGCTTTAACAAAGATGTATGCACTATAATTGATAAAAAGGGCGATGTCGTCCTAAGAGTCAAAAGGTCTATAGACAATTGCTATTGTCTTGAGATAGATCCTCTAACATGCAACATGGCACATGAGTGCAATAAGCTTGATTTGTGGCATCAACGTTTGGGTCACATGAATTTTAAAGATTTGAAAAAGCTTGAAAAACATGGCATTGTTAGAGGTCTTCCTAATCTTGGTAAAAAGCTTGAGGTGGTTTGTGAACCTTGCCAATTAGGTAAGCAAACCAAAGTGCCTCATAAGAAGAATTCTTACATAGCTACCAAGAGACCTTTAGAACTTGTGCATATGGACCTAATGGGGCCAATTCAAACCGAGAGCATTAATGGCAAAAAGTACATTTTTGTATGCGTTGATGACTTCTCTAGGTTTACTTGGGTTTATTTTCTTAGAAACAAGACCGAGGCTTTTGATTACTTTAAAAAGTTTTGTAATCAAGTTCAAAACGAAAAAGGTCTTGATATTAAGAAAATATGTCGCATTAGGAGTGATCATGGGACGGAATTTGAAAATGCAAAATTTAGTGAGTTTTGTGATGGTTTAGGGATTTCTCATGAGTTCTCCGCACCTAGAACTCCTCAACAAAATGGTGTTGTTGAGAGGAAAAACCGTGTCTTGCAAGAGATGGCTAGGGTCATGCTCAATAGCAAGAAAGTCCTTAGAAACCTATGGGCCGAGGCGGTCAATACCGCTTGTTATGTGTCAAATCGTGTTTTCAAAAGGCCCGGCACAAAACAAACGTCCTATGAGCTTTGGAAAGGCAAGAAGCCTAATGTGAGTTACTTCCACACTTTTTGGAGTAAATGTTATATTTTGAATGATAGAGATCACTTAGGAAAGTTTGATGCAAAAAGTGATGTTGGTCTCTTTCTTGGGTATGCTATTAATAGTCGTGCATATAGAGTCTTTAACTTGACTACTAAGACTATCATGGAGTCTATCAATGTGAAGATAGATGATCTTAGCATGCTTAATTTGTGTGATGATAATGGTGTCAATGAACCTAAAGAAAACATGTTGAATGACACTAATACACCTATTGATGTGGCTAGTAGTGTTTCTAGTCAAGATGATGAAATTGATAGTCATATTGAAGTTGAGTCAAGGGTTGGAAAATGCTTTAAATGATAATCAACAAAATGACCAAGTTGTTGAACATTCTCACCCAAGACTTAGAAACTTACACTATCAAGGAGACATCATAGGTGATTTAAATGAAGGGGTTAGAACAAGAAATCAAATTGCTAACCAAATATCCTATGCTTGCTACACTTCTCAAATTGAACCCAAAAACATTAATGAAGCAATTGTTGATGAATATTGGGTTGGGGCTATGCAAGATGAACTTAATCAATTTGAGAGGAATGAAGTGTGGTCCTTAGTTCCTAGACCCAAAGATATAAATGTAATTGGCACTAAATAGGTGTTTAGGAATAAGACCGATGAAAGTGGCAAGATTGTGAGGAATAAAGCTAGACTAGTGGCTCAAGGTTACGCTCAAGTGGAGGGTGTTGACTTTGATGAGACGTTTGCCCCGGTTGCTCGTCTCGAGTCCATTAGACTTTTGTTGTCCATTGCTTGCATTAAAAAGTTCAAATTATTTCAAATGGATGTCAAAAGTGCTTTCCTCAATGGATACCTTCAAGAAAAAGTGTATGTTGAACAACCTAAGGGTTTTGTAGACCCACACTCTCCTAATCATGTGTTTAAATTGAAAAAGGCTCTTTATGGCCTTAAACAAGCTCCAAGAGCTTGGTATGATAGGTTGACTCAATATCTTATTGACAACCAATATAGGAGAGGTGGCATTGATAGAACTTTGTTTATCAAACATCATGATCATGATATTTTTGTTGCACAAATATATGTTGATGAGATTGTTTTTAGGTCTACTAATAAAACCAAGGTTGATGAATTTGTTAGTGTTATGTCAAGTGAATTTGAAATGAGTATGGTGGGTGAGTTGAATTATTTTCTAGGTATGCAAGTAAAGCAAACTAGCATGGGCATAATGTTGAATCAATCTAAATATGCTAAAAATCTAGTTAAGAGATTTGGCCTAGAAAATGGAAAAGATTTTGAAACTCCCATGAGCACCACTTTAAAACTTGACAAAGATGAAAAAGGGAAAAGTGTTGACCAAAGCCTTTATAGAAGCATGATAGGTAGTCTACTTTATCTAACGGCTAGTAGACTCGATATTTGCTTTAGTGTTGGCTTGTGTGCTAGATTCCAAGCAAATCCCAAGGAATCTCACTTAAAAGCCGTCAAGAGGATCATTAGGTACATCAAAGGAACTCATAGTCTTGGTCTATTCTATTCATTTGATACCAATGATATCCTTGTAGGCTATTGTGATGCGGATTGGGCGGGAAACATAGATGACCGTAAAAGCACATCGGGCGGTTGCTTTTATGTTGGTAATAACTTGGTTTCTTGGTCAAGTAAGAAACAAAATTCGGTTTCCCTTTCCTCTTCCGAAGCCGAATACATTGCGGCCGGAAGTGCTTGCACACAATTACTTTAGATGAAACAAATCCTTAAGGATTATGAGATAGAACAAGGAAAAATGACACTTTATTGTGATAACTTAAGTGCCATTAACATCTCTAAAAATCCGGTTCAACAGTCCCGCACAAAACACATAGACATTAGGCATCATTTCATTAGAGATCTAGTTGAACATTCTATTGTTACTCTAGAGCATTTGCCTACTAAAAATCAACTTGCGGACTTGTTCACTAAGCCCTTGGACAAAGAGAGGTTTAAAACTCTTAGATTGTCCATTGGCATGATTTGTGTTGATTGATGTCTTTGTGTGATTGTGAGTGGCTTGATGAGCAAAACTTTAATTGTATATCATTGTCTTTAAGAGCTACTCACTTGAGAAGTAATGATCTTTAACAAGTATCTTTTATTGTTTTTAGATCATGCACTTGAGCTTGAAAATCTTATTTTTTGAAAAGTGCACTAATGCTTCTCTTGTATGTTTTAGTTTTTGAGTATATGTGGTTGAATATGTGTAGATAATGGATGCATCTAGAAGTTTATTGTTAAGTACATGATATATGACCTATGGTATGTATCCATTTTGCTTCGGCACTACATAGTAATCAACGAGCACCCTCATGGAAAGGGCTACACACCTTGGTTGTGAAGCCACCCAATGTAGGAAAGGGCTACGCCATTGTGATGAGTGAAAGCCGCCATGAGGAGTATATGTTTTTTTTTTTTTTGTTAGTAAAATCAAAGAAGTGTTGAAATGAATCATTAAAAAAAATTTCTTTGATTCTAAGCCTAAAAGAAATGAAAAATAAAAGGCTTATTGGTGTATAGTTGAGAATTGTGAAAAAGCTCGGGTTGACAAATAGAAACGGGAAAAACGAGCCACATGCACACACACGCTCATATGTTGATATCTATTCATTTTAAAAGCAAAAAACCGGATGAATATCGGTTTGACCTATTTTTGGAAAGGCTTTAGATGGATAGGTGTGGATAGAGTTTGCATGTTGATATCACAATTACTCCTACTATATATTTGAGAAGCATTCACACACACACACACTTTGATTATGTGCTTGATTCATTAGCAATGTGAGAATATTTTTGAGAGATTAATGAAAAATCTATGATTCTCTCTTGGACTTTGACAAGTTATGAAATATTTTCTCTTATTGCTTGATTGTGTGATTGTGTGATGTCCCTTGTGAACAAATCTACTTGTTGATAATATGTGGAGCATATGTTAAGGGGGAGCTTTAGTTTATTCAACTTTCGCTTTCTATACGATTTGTTTGCTTAATATCTCGTTCTTTATCTCTTGTGTCCCTTGTCTATTCCTTGACAAAAAGGGGGAGCAAATGTATACCTCACCATGTTTGATATTGGGGAGTTTTTGTATACTTCAAACCTTGTGTGGAAATTGTTCCAATTGTGTGAATCTTATTCCTCTTTGTGCTTAATTGTGACTTTGTCTTAAGGGGAAGAATTCTTTCTCCTTCCTTGACAAAAAGGGGGAGAAAATGTATACCTCACCATGTTTGATATTGGGGAGTTTTTGTATACTTCACACCTTGTGTGGAAATTGTTCCAATTGTGTGAATCTTATTCCTCTTTGTACTTAATTGTGACTTTGTCTTAAGGGGGAGAATTCTTGTCTTAAGGGGGAGAAAGAATTCTTTCTTGACAATGTTAAGGATAGTTGGTTCTTGGGAATTGGGAACTAAGGGAATGCTTTAATATGAACATATTTTATTCACTTGAGATAATGCATTTGTGTATGAGATAAGGGATATCTTCTATGTTTGTTGTTTGGTTAAATAACTCACCATTCTTCTTTAGAGAAGATTGCTATTTTCTCTCATAGGTACTTTAAAGACCGAAAGAGGAATTCTTGAAGACTTGAAGACTTTTTAGTCTAGGAATTTCTTTGTAATGTGAGATTGAGAGTATGCTATCATTTTGAGTTTATTTGAGTGAAACATTGTATGGTGAGGTTGAGTGCTTTTGCCATGGAATAGCCAAAGGGGAAGATTGTAAGGTTTATGATTTGTATTGGCTTAATTCCATTGCAAAACACTCTATGATTGTATTAGTTGTTGCTTAGGACATTATTTGAAGAAAAGAAGCTTAAGAAGTGAAGAGCAACGTCTAGTGCAAAAGTCGTCTTCAAGAGGTGAAAAACGTCAAAGGTAAATCTTGACTTCCACCCTCTTGCAAGGCGTTAGCGCACACACACACAATTCATACATGTGTGTCCCTACATCGTGGTTCAAACATTTGGTATAACACATTCACACACTTCATAGCATGCTCATGCATTGATCTTGTATTGACAAACATTATGAAATTGCATGCTTTGTGACTATCTCTTTGATATGGCATGTTTGTGTGAATATGTGTTTATTTGTTTTCGTATTTTGTGTTTAGGACTTGAACATGTTCTTATTTAATGCCTTATTGAGTTCCAGTCGTTTCGGTTACTCATTCATAAGGTTTCGAGTCCAAACAAGTTGACTATGCTACTATTCGTTCTCATTTGTTGTGTTGACTTCATCGTCGGATTCTGAGATGATTTCTCAACCATTTTTCAAAGTTGAGTAGTCCTCGTCGTGCGTGAGGGAGTCACGGTTTGTAATCCAAAAACGGATTCGAAATCGGAGGTCGGATGCTCAAGATATGGGCCAACGAACCGAGGGAGCGCGTGAGAGAAGTGTGAATCACGTGTGGCCACTTGGCCAGCCCGTGAGGGAGGCCGTGGGCCCCACGGGCAAGGGAGCCCTCTGCTCCCGTGGGCCCCACGTGCCCCCCACGGGGTGGTGATGTGGCAGCACGTGATTCGCTTGGAAAATCTCTCCTTTTCTCTCCTTTTAAGCTAACCTCCTTCCCTCCACACTTATGCAATTTTTTTAAAGAACACTTGATCATTCTCGCATCAGTCTTTCTACAATTTTGGTTTACTTGTTTTGATCATATCTCTCTCATACGAACTCGAAATCATTCGATTCAAAAACCAAAATTGTTGGTCTCAAAGAGAGCTACAAACCCCAAGCATTTCTAGAGGCATTTGACTTCAGCATTTTTCTCAGCTGGTCCATTTCCAGTCCGTGGTCAGTTTACATGTTTCAACTTCTTCTTTTTCAATTTCATCTTTGATCATCTATTGATTCTTTCCATTTGATTGATGAAATTTGTTGAGAAGTATGTTAGATCACATGCTAGGGTTATTTGATCATTTGTTAATTGAGTTTTAGCTTTGTGATGTGTTTTGAACATATATGTGCTAAACTTGATTTATCATGAAATTGATTCTAGAAAATATATGTGTGATGTGCTTCATGTTATTTTCTATGTTTTATTTCATGATCTAAGAACTAGGTTTTTAGTGTGCTAAATTGAATATTCATACTTTTTTTCTTATTGATTTGCATGTCTTGATTTCTAGATAACTTTTGTGATTGTGTGTTGAAATCATATTCTAGACTATCATTGAACATGTACATTTTGCTTGATTGATCATCTAGCTTAATTTGTTTGTGTTTGCATCATTTGCATCACTTTAGATCATAGCCTTGCATTAGGTTGAAGTCTCTAGCAAAGTGAGTGAAGCTTTGTGGATAGAGCAAGGGAGCCTTGATTAGAGTCGGGAGGACTCGGATAATCAAGCAAGGAAGTCTTGTCTAGGGTCGGGAGGATCCGGATAGGCAAGCAAGAAATCTTCCTAGAGACGTGAGCGTCTTGGATAGGAAGTTGCTTTCTAGAGGTGTAGGACACATCTCGGATAGGAAGTAGGCTTGGTGATTCACTAGCCCGAGGGTAGATTAGGAGTTGATAGCTTGAGCGGATATCATGAGTGATAGCTTGAGTGTGTAAGTCCTTTTTCACATAGTGGATTGCTTCGCCGGTGGTTGTGGTATCAACCCGTGGATGTTTCCTCATTGAGGTTTTACCACGTTAAAATCATTGTGTTCAATTTTGCTTTACTTTCTTTTATCTTCCATATATTACATTGTTTGCACATCTTGTAAATTGATTAACTCTTGTCTTAGTGAAATCAATTCATTTGCTAAATCTTATCAAGTGTGCATTTTGCCTTGTAATTTTCCGCATTATTTTTAATTGGAAGAATTTGGAGCCTATACCTATTCAACCCCCCCCCCCCCCCCCCCCCCCCCCCCCCCCCTCCTAGGTATATTTCACTACTACATTAAGGGAAATTTCACTTTTCTTGCTTGTAATTAGTGTAAATAGCTTAACTATAACATAAGACGTAGAACCGACTTTAAGTGGACCATACTTTCCCTGTGGAACGAACCGTACTTGCTGCTACGCGATCTAACGATCCGTGCACTTGCGGATAAACCCATACGCCCCATTATTTGCGATAGTTTATATAACTATCCTGTGGCACATCATCCTCCATTTCTTTACTTGGACTAATCTCCTCCATCCCAAACTCAACTCTAATCTAGATTACTTTCCCCTAATCATTCCTTTCTTCCCATCTTCTCCACATATCTTCTTAGTCACTTCCTATTTGACTCCACTTATCTAGACACATCCTTATCATCCACTCCTTGCATAAAGGGCATCAAATTCAAGGAAAGGATCAAGCTCTACAAAAGGAGGCCCAAAAGTGATTTTCTAATCTTTTACTTTCCTTCCCTTTGATTGTAATATGTTTAACTAAACCCCCTTTCTAGGGGATTGATGTAAGAACATTTGGATTGGGTTTTGCTTAAGCTTTAATATGTATTGAATCTCTATTTGTGTTCTATTCATTTTATAACTAGATTCTATTCATTATATAATTGACATGTATATCCACTTGTAGATTATACTCTTGTTTAGGATAATTTGTTATAGAATCTTTATTGAATTGACACCCTTGATGGATTAAGAACATAGTGATTATGATAGACTGTCGGAGGGTATATCAACCATGATAGTCTAAACCATTAATTGTAATAAATCGATCCCGCCTTGACCCCCTCTCCTTAATCGGTTAGGCATTTCAATGGGAAGTTATTTATGGTTCATAGTGATGGTCTAAACACATTGAAGAATACAATTGGCTAACAATTGTGAGATTGGTCCACTAAGGTAGCTTGAGAAGCATTGCCCATAATCCCCTTGTGACTCCATCAATTCCCTAGCACTTCTCTTAATTATTTATTCCATATATCTTATCTAGATTTGTTGAGCATTCTATTTTCCCTATCATATTTTATTAGTTTTTGTTAACTGTCAAAAATGGCAGGGGTCAAAAGAAGAATTTTTCATCTACCTTGGAGAATATTAGAGGTAGAAAGGTATCATAGAAGAGCATCCTGATACCCCGCCACTAAAGTATCCGGGTAGACCTTATATCAATCCAGATTGAAATCAAGAGCTCCTAGACTCCAAGGTACCAGGAAACATAGAAGCCAAGTTCCTAAGGACCTCATTACTACAGAATCCTAGTACCCTGCTACGGTATCCTGATACCTCGATACTCTTGTACTATGATCCAGTAAGAGGAAGGATGCCCATATACCCCGATCCCGCCTAGTGCTAGCCAACCAAGCAGTAAGTATCAGATTAACAGACTACCAAGTATCAAGGTAAGATCAGGTACGCCAAACATCAAGCTACATAGAAGGACAATGAGACGTCGACGTTTTGATAATAAGGAAATCGACTTATTCCCGCCACTCAAGAGTTTTATTTGAAAGCAAAGTCAACTCTATCAAATTCCGCCAAATAAGGGATCGCTTGATTCCAAGAATAAATCGGACGATCTTCTTGTAGGGAAAAATGTACGTGCACGCAGCGGAAGCGAGACTAAAAGTGGTTTAGTATATTTCAAAAAATTTTCCTTTTTAAAGATGAACCTTAACCCTTTAATTAATTAACATATAATAAAGATATTGTACCTTTGTCGCGTGATCCGATTGACGTTGCGTCGATGGTAATCCGTAAGATCTTCCAATCCAATCATGAACGTGAATCACCTAGGAGTGTGGTCTCCCTTCTCTTTGAATTATGTACCTGAGGATGGATAACAAAAACTTTTTCTTTTTCGGTAGTCACTAAACCTCCAAATGATAACAAAGAACGTTCCGGTCACTTTTGAATTCTTAATCTAATGATCGAAACTTGCGTGAACCTTATTCGAAGTTGTGCACAGAGCCTATTGATGTATAAGCTACTAGTGCACTATCGAAGTTGTTATAGGTAAAAATAGTCATGAAGGACACGTCATCACCATGGAAGGCCAGGTCAGCAGGGGTCAAGATAAGTCAACTTATGGAGCAGAAACCTCCACGATAACCTACTCGGAAAAGAAGATAAGTAGTCCGACCACAAACAAAGACGATCAGCTTGGGCAGCAGATCAGATTCAGGCACACTCGGGCACACTCGGGCATACTCACTCGGGAAACAATAAAACAGTCGCCAACACTCGCAATCAGCAGCCAGCAGGTCCACAATAAGCAACGATGTGGACCATTAGAGTTTAAAAAGGAAACAAGCAGTTCTCCCGTGAATAAAGGAGAAAGAATCCCGCCCAGAATTGGACACAGCCGAAAAAGGGAAAACATAATCTAAATAGGACTAGGAAACCGCTTGAGACTTGGGGGCCACAACACTAAACCCTAGCGGTCACCTTAAAACCCTAAAAACAACATGTATAAATACCCCCTCTATCCATAAACAGGGGGTAAGCGAGAGGTAGAAGATAGAGAGAGGATCATAGTGCAAAGTTCTTGTAATCGTTCTTTATCGTTCTTCATCTTGTAATCGTTCTTCATAGTGGATTTGGCTTTGTTGCTAAAGCAACAATCCCGTGGATGTTTCTCCAATCTTTTGGAGTTTTACCACGTAAATCACTTGTTATTTCTTTTCAATCTTTAGTCATACTCAAGTATAAACTGCAGTAATCCAAAAACGAATCATTGACTTGGTGACCATCAAAAATGACCGTCAACAATTGGCGCTAGAAGGAGGGGGACCCAAAAATTTGTGACAACAATGGCTGGCGACGGAGATGGTAGCGATTGTAGGGAAAAAATAACAAAAGTAGTACACGCAGCGGAAGCGATACTAAAATTAGATTTAGTGACTTTTAAAAATTTTTCCTTTATGAACCTTAAACCCTTTTAATCAATAAACATGCATATACATTAACAAAAAGTAGATTACCTTTTGTCGCGTGATCCGATTGACTTACGTCGATGGTAATCCGCAAGACCTTCAATCCGAGCACGAACGTGGATCACCTAGGAGCGTGGTCTCCCTTTTCTTTGAATTGCAAACCTGTGAATGGACTAAACAAAACTTTTCTTTTCTTTGTTAGTCACAAAACAATCAAAAGAATGTCAAAGATTATTCCGGTCACTTTTGAGTTCTCAATCTAATGATCGAAACTCGCGTGAACCTAGATCGATATCGTATACACAAGCTTATTGATGATTAAGCAATAGTATACTATCAAAGAATAATCTAACACTCCTTTTTGTCTTTTTAGAATAAAAACTCTCTATGAATTAAGAAGAAGAAGAAAAATAAAATCTCAATCACCAACCATTGTGTTGGCCGAAATTTATAAGAGCACTTATATAGGTGGCCAAATTTTCTTCCTTCTTTCCTTTAGGGTGGCCGAATTCTTCATGTGATACTACTAGGGTTGCCGCAATTTTCCTCTACAAAAGAGGAGTTGTGTTGCACCCAAATACACATGTCTTTTAAGACTTCAAACCCTAATCCAACTCATTAATTTTTATTCTTTTATTTTGACTAAATAAAAAGACTCCTTATTTGATTAAATAAATAAAACTAATTTATTTATTTCCTTATCAAACAAGTCTTTTACTTTTAGGAAAGATTTGTTTCTTTAATTAAACAATTAATCAATAAATTAATTAATTCTTATTTAATTAAAACAAATGAAACAAAATAATATTTTAGGTTAAAACATTAACCTTGCCGCCCCACTTGTATAAGATTGGGCCTAATATTATTTTCTTATTTCATTTAATCCATTGGACTTTAAATAAAAAGCCCACATGTGAACCAGACCCATTCTTACTAAAAGAAACAAGCCCACATGTCTTTCATTAATATATTAATATAATTGAGCAGCCCATTACTTAAATAGTGTGCAAATTATATTCTTAATATATTAAATGCAATTCTAGATGGACCCTTAAATTGGTCCGGTAGAATATATCAAGTGATCCATGCAAGTCCGTGTGGATTGGGGATCTTGGCGGGCCATCTAAATTTAAGCTTCAATAGACATAACCTAATCACAATCAACAAATGATTCACTTAGGTCCGATCCATTAATTTTAACTCATTCCACTAAAGAGCTAAAACTGAACTCTTAAATAAAGATAGAAAAGGAAGATGCTCCTCATTCATACCCTAGACAATCATATTGGAGATAGTGTATCCTCGTGATTAATATCAGTAATCGCCAAGAGTTCATAGACCGCCTATAACTCTCCAAGTTACCATATTTACTCATATGACCACGTTTTGAACTTGGATATTTTGACTTGTCCAGAAGCCATGTTTTCAATAGACACTATCGAAAACTCAACGTTGAGATTTAATATCCAATTACCTCAAAACATCCATATGATAATATTATACTCTCATTTTATTAAATGGAGCCACGATGTCCATTTCTATAAATGAAGTCCTCTATCGATTAACAAATGAATATCACCAAACTATCGAGGATAGACTATGCGATATAATCGTACTCATTGATAACTCAAATGATATCACTTGCAGCCATAAGTCCATCATTTATCTCAGGATTAAGATAGACTCTCCGATTGTCCTGATAATGAAAAGACTATTATCTACTGACGGTTCTAGATAAAGCTTTTCATTGTGATCCAGTTCAATGCACCCAGTGCACTAGATCCTTTTGCTCGAAGACACTCCGATGATTTTAGACTCATCATATCTCATTTGATTCCACTCAAATGCTAGCAAAAGAATTCTACAACTTTAACAAGATAAAGGTGCCCAACCTTTAACTTAAGTTGTGAACATTATTCAAGACTAACTAAAGAATTGTGTCTACCACATACATATCCAGATGTACGAACAATTCTTCTTTTCCCATAGTCTTTAGACCTTATGATTATTTACTTTGACAATTATAATATAAACTATAAATGCTATACGATTTGTTAAACCAGAAATCTCTTTATTAATATGAAAAAGATTGTTAATTACAACATTACACTCTTGCTATTGAGCATAATCCTAACAGCGATTCCAGGTACAGTCAAGGCATGCCAAGTAACGAGTTGGAAGATGACACCGCGCTCAATACGGCGGATGCAACTCTGACGACGGCAGACCAGTCAGCTGCCCTGGCTGGTATTCAACGTTTACCTACAGCTAATGAAGAAATCGCGCAACGACTCCCCGCTTCTCTACAACAACTCATATCAGACGCAGCAAGGCAAGGAATTGACCTTTCTGTTACGGAAGGTTTGATGTCGCCTCATGAACTGTCCGCCCCAAGCCAGCAGACAGCAAGACTGCGTTCCGCAGTGGTGATACCAACCCCTGATGCACCCCCAAAGGCGAGACGAGATCCTACGGGCAGACCAGAGATGCTATCTGAAAGAGTGGCCAGGAGAAGTAGGGAGCACAAAGAGGGGAATGATTCCGACAAAAAGTACGATCAAGATCGGGTAGCCGGAGATCGAGACCGCCCTAGGAGGCGTGGTCACCGGAGAGACCGGTCATCCTCTGAAGAAAGTGAGCAGAATCATCATCGCAAGCGCCAAAGGGGCACGGTCCGGCTGCATGGCCTAAACCGAGATCATAGAGAGTTGAATCCCGAGGAGAGGGGCCAAAAACTGACCATAAGCCAAAACTTCAATGCGTTAGGAGAACCTGAAGGGGACAGAGACATACTTATACAGAGTCTCACCCGGGAAGTTCAAAATAATCGTCGACAAATGGATGCTTTGGTCAGGCGGTATGGGCGTAATGAGCTGTCAGATGATGAATTCAGAAGCCCTTTCACCAATGGGGTGTTGAGGATGCCTTTCCCAGAGAGATTCAGGATGCCCCACATTGAGCTGTTCAAGAAGGATACCGACCCAAAAGAACACGTCCGGAGATATAGGAGCGCTATGGCGCAATATGTCCACAATGATGCACTACTATGTTTGAATTTTCCCCAAACTCTTGGGGATCTAGGCTCCCGGTGGTTTGGAAGATTACCGGCAGCAAGCATAAGTAGCTTCGGCGAACTGAGCAAGGCTTTCTCAAGGCAGTTCCTCGGGAATGTACACAGGAAAAAGTCAGTGGCTCATTTATCCCAACTCAAACAGGGAAAAGACGAGTCGCTGAAGAAATATCTGGGGAGGTTCGGTCAGGAAGTGTCCGAAATTGGGAGTGCAAACGACGAAGCAATAATTGCCGCGTTCATTAACAACCTTCAGAACGGCCAATTGTCCTTTGACCTCAGAAGAGCCCGACTAACCAGCTATGCCGATATGATGGACATGGCAGGGGGTTACGCCTTGGCCGAAGAAGAGGAAATTACCACAGGAGGTTACTTCGTACATGGCGGTCGCCCAGAGGGATCCAAAACCAAGGACCAGACAAAGACGCCCGATACCAAAGGTGACAAACAGAAGAATAAAGCACGGGATGGTCGGGATGGTCGGGATGGTCGGGATGGACGACGAGCATACGACCCAAAAATCGATCAACCACGGCAGAGGTTCCAGGGCCGATACACAAATTATACCCCGTTGAAGAAAGATCAAGAAGAAGTCCTGGCAATCCTAGAAGAGAAGAACATGTCCAAAGAACCGCCTAAGCAATCGACATATGCTCGGAGGGACACCACCAAATATTGCCGTTTCCACAAAGAGAATGGGCACGAGACATCCAAGTGTTTCCAGCTAAGGGACCACATCGAGACTCTCATTAGGGAAGGGCATTTGAAGGACATTGTTTTCAAAAAGATGGACAGGGCAGATGGACAGAAAGATAGCCGACAGGACGGACAGGCGAGAAAGCTTAGTCCCAAGAAAGCCGAGGATGAAGGGGCAATTAACACCATCTTTGGAGGACCAGCGAAGGGCAAGAGTAACAGGGAAAGGACCCAGGAGATTCGGGAGGCCATGGAGGCACGGAGAGACCTGGACGTCAATTCTATTGAGCCCGACCCGAAGAGAATCAAGGAGGGTTGGGACCCGATCGTGTTCACAGAAGCCGACTCACACGGAGTAGATGTTAGGCCAAACGACGCGCTAGTGATCAGCGCACGGATCGGCCATAGAGAAGTTCATCAAATTCTGATCGACAATGGGAGTTCAGCAGACATTCTTAGTGCAGAAGTATATGACCAGCTGAGGCTAGACAGGAAAGACCTACAGCCGTTTCCCACACCCCTTAGAGGATTTGGAGGAGTCGAAGTAAGGTCGCTTGGCACGGTAAAGCTACCCGTGAAGATCGGGAAAGCCCCTTGCCAGAAAACAGTGCTGCTCGACTTTGTGGTGGTAGATACGGAAAACTGGCCATACAATGCTTTACTGGGCCGACCATTTTTGAATAAAGCCAAGGCGGTGACAGCGACTTATGCCCTCATGATGAAATTCCCGACCGAATATGGTGTGGGAGTGGTCAAAGGGTCACAAGAGATGGCCCGAAGAGCAAACTTGTCAGTGTATAAAGATAGGGAGGTACGCCAAGTATACATGGTAACGGCCCAACAAAAGGCTAGAGAACCTGAAGAACAGGCAGAAGTGCCGAAAGATTTTGAGTTGGATCCCAGAGAAGAACCGGAGGACAAGGAAGATGAGCCGACTCAAGAAGTGGCACTAGACCCAGAAGATCCGAGTAGGATAGTGAAGGTAGGGGCAAGTTTGAGCGTACATGTCAAAACCTTACTTGTTACGCTGCTAAGAAACTACAAGGACGTTTTCGCTTGGAGTCATGAAGATATGCTGGGGGTAGACCCGAAGGTGATTTCGCATCATCTTTCCACCAACCCAGAGTTCTGACCCGTGGTACAGAAAAGGAGATTATTCAATCCAGAAAGAAGCGTCGCAATCAAGAAGGAGGTAGAGAAGCTGCTTTCCGCGAGGTCGATAAGGGAAGTCAAGTATCCGGAGTGGGTAGCCAATGTAGTGTTGGTCAAGAAAAAGAACAAACAATGGAGGATGTGCGTAGACTTTACAGACTTGAACAAAGCTTGCCCAAAAGATAGTTTCCCACTACCGAGGATCGACCAGTTGGTAGATGCGACAGCAGGACATGAATTGTTAAGTTTCATGGACGCCTACTCGGGATACAATCAGATCTGGATGAATAAGGCAGATGAGGAAAAGACATCGTTTACCACGGACCAGGGCTTATATTGCTACAAAGTGATGCCATTCGGATTGAAAAACGCCGGGGCAACGTACCAGAGGTTGGTAAACAGGATATTCGCTCGGCAGATTGGGAAAAATATGGAGGTTTACGTGGATGATATGTTGACTAAGAGCACCACTGTAGAAAAACACACGGAGGATTTGAAGGAAACCTTTGACGTCCTAAGAAAGTATCAGATGAAGCTCAACCCAAGCAAATGTGTGTTCGGGGTACCTTCGGGAAGGTTTCTAGGTTTTCAGGTGCACCAGAGGGGAATCGAAGTAAATCCCGAGAAAATCAAAGCATTAGAAGGAATGGCTTCACCAAAGACACTGAAAGATGTGCAGAGGCTAACGGGATGCCTTGCGTCACTCAACCGGTTTATAGCCAAGTCAACAGATAAATGCGCCCCATTCTTTAAAGCAATAAAAAAAGGAAAAGGGCTCGAATGGAGTACAGAATGTGAAGAAGCCTTTCAGAAATTGAAAGAGTATCTGGGGAGAGCACCCATCCTTTCAAAACCGGTGGTGGGAGAAACATTGTACTTATACCTCTCGGTCACCGAAGTGGCGACGAGTTCGGTGTTGATCCGACTGGAGGAAGGAATACAAAAGCCAGTGTACTACACAAGCAAAGCATTGTTAGCGGCAGAAACCAGATACTCACCGGCAGAAAAAATAGCTCTAGCTCTGATCACATCGGCCAGGAAGTTAAGGCCATATTTCCAAGCACATACAATAGAGGTATATACAGACTGCCCACTAAAACTCATTCTTCAAAAGCCGGAGGTGTCGGGAAGGCTGACCAAATGGGCGGTGGAGCTCAGCGAATACGATATCAGATACACACCAAAAGCGGCCATCAAAGGACAGGCGGTATCCGACTTTATAGCAGAATTCACCGAGCCAGACGCCGAGGTAAGGAGGGCAATGGAAGATGAACAGACTACTAAATTCCAATGGAAATTGCATGTAGACGGGTCATCAAACACGCATGGCAGCGGGGCAGGAATAGTCATAACGACCCTCGAGGGGGATACTGTAGAATGTGCCATGAGGTTCGATTTCAAGGCAACAAACAATCAAGCAGAGTATGAAGCCTTGTTGGCCGGCCTAAGGGTCTGTATAGCATTAGGGGCAGATGAGCTGGAAGTTTACAGCGATTCACAGGTCGTGGTCCATCAGGTACTGGATGAATACCAGGCCAGGGAAGAGCACATGATAGCTTATTTGGACATTGCAAAAAGACTACTTAAAAAGTTCAAAGCGTACAGAATCTCTCAGATCCCTCGGGAAGAGAACGAAAAAGCAGATGCTTTGTCCAAACTAGCTTCAGCCACCACAAGCATCAGATCCAAAGCAATACCAGTGGCACACCTGACTAAACCAAGTACAGCGGAACCCGAGGAAATCATAATAGCGGAGATCCGACCTAGCCCGAGCGACTGGACATACCAACTCAGAAAGTACTTAGAGGAGAACATACTACCGGAGGATGCTGTGGAAGCTAAACGCATCAGATACAGGTCAGCCCGGTACACGATTCTGAGAGGAGAATTATATAGGAGAGGATTCTCAAAAGTGCTGCAGAGATGCATTTCCGGTGAAAAGACTGGAGAGATCCTGAGAAGCATCCACAGTGGAGTGTGTGGGAACCACACTGGGGGTAAAAGCTTAGCACACAAGATACTCAGGCAAGGATTCTACTGGCCGACTCTGTTCGCAGAAGCGCAACAATTCGCAGAGAGTTGCGGAACATGCCAAAGAGTAGCAAACGACATTCGGCGACCCCCAGAATTGCTTAGAAGCTTAACCTCGCCTTGGCCCTTTGCCATGTGGGGATTCGACCTGATAGGACCGATGCCCACAGGAACAAAGGGAGGAGCAAAGCATGCTATTGTGGCAGTGGATTATTTTACCAAATGGGCAGAGGCAGAAGCACTTGTACACATCACCGAGGCAAACACCACCAGCTTCGATAAGAAGAATATAATATATCGATTCGGGATCCCGAGCATCATCATAACAGATAATGGAACTCAATTCGACAATAAGAAGTTCAGAGAAATGTGTGAAGAGTTCAAGATCGCAAACTACTATGCATCGCCTGCTCACCCTCAAACCAATGGCCAAACGGAGGCCGTGAATAAAGTGATCAAGCACACATTGAAAGCAAAACTAGAGGCAAAGAAAGGTGGCTGGGCAGACAAACTGCCCGAGG
This sequence comes from Acer saccharum, assembly GCA_030490815.1. Lineage (NCBI taxonomy): Eukaryota > Viridiplantae > Streptophyta > Magnoliopsida > Sapindales > Sapindaceae > Acer > Acer saccharum. The sequence continues at coordinate 39,786,514 of CM059869.1, forward strand.
TACTATGGGCATACCGAACAACTGTAAGGTCGTCCACAGAGGAAACTCCTTTCGCGCTGGCATTTGGGACAGAAGCTGTTATCCTAGCAGAAACAACTTTTACATCCCCCAAGGTCCAGTTATACAGCCCCGAGCACAATATAGACATGCTGCAGCAGAACCTAGACGAGCTTGAAGAGATCAGAGACGCAGCACAAGTAAGAAATTCCGCATACCAGCAAAGGGCTGCTAGGTACTACAACTCTCATGTTCGGGAGCGGAGATTCCAACTCGGGGATCTAGTGCTGAGAAGAGTATCCCCAAATACCAAAGATAAATCATCGGGATCCCTCGCCGATAAATGGGAAGGGCCATATATCATCAAGAGAATCGTAGGGCACGGGGCCTACATGATAGCCCGACCAGAAGGTAGCCTGGTACCCCGACCATGCAACGCACAATATCTGAAGATCTTCTATCCCTAAAAGAATCCGATTATGGTTCTTCAGTTTATTTATTCTGCTTTAGATCAGTTTTTAGTTTCTGCGTTAAAATTTCGGATTTACTTGTTAATTTTATATTCATGATCATCTAATAAAGTTCAGTTGCTAGTATGGTGTGGCGGAATCAATAAAATCCATGAGCAACATTTCAATAGCGGCCACTCAAAAGCCGACCGAATAAACGTCAAAAAGAGTCGGGCGCTATAAGGCCGCGAAAGAGCGGACGAGTGGTGCTCGAAGGGCGGAAAAGCTGTAGTAGCATGCCCGCCTAGTTAAGGCGATGCAAACGCGTCCCTTAGCAAAAAGGTAAAACCGAGGCACCAGGACAACTGGGAAAATGCTCGGAGCACCGCTAGAAAGACTAGTGAGATGTGCAGTCGTGTTGGCCGGTACAAATTACCCCAACGATTCGACAAACCCTTGCACAGATAAAACCAGGAGACGTCCTCGGTGACTTGTGCAAGGACCTCAACGTATGGTCGTGGCGAGCCTCGACGTAACGTGGAGGTTAAACAACCTCAAAAATCAAAGGGTATAAGCCAGTTACATAAGATACTCGGCAAAAATTAGTTACCAGTTAAATAAGATACTCGGTCTAATTGATATAAGCCAGTTACATAAGATACTCGGCAAAAATTAGTTACCAGTTAAATAAGATACTCGGTCTAATTAATTAAAGCCAGTTACATAAGATACTCGGCAAAAATTAGTTACCAGTTAAATAAGATACTCGGTCTAATTGATTAAAGCCAGTTACATAAGATACTCGGCAAAAAATTAGTTCAGTTAAATAAGATACTCGGTCTGATCGAGTAAAAAGCCAGTTACATAAGATACTCGGCTGAAATTAATTGCCAGCCATAAGGTACTCGGTCTAAGCATAGCCAAAGATTCCCGAAGGATCCATAAATTCAAAGATGGTTAGTACAAGCAGACGGTCGTCCCATCTAGGCATTGGTCATACAATAAAATAAAACAGTAAGAATGTAAGAGTAAATTTTATTCTTATTTTATGTATAGAAAAACACAATGTATGAAAAATATACAAGTGTAGTTACAAAAAAGGGCTTAGAAATCAAGAGGAAGGCGCCGGGGGTGGTGAGTTGCTTCTACCAACGTCAGGGTCAGGCTCCATCACGTACTCGCTCAGAAGGCTGTCATCCGAAGGCCACACGATCACATCTTCCTCGTCATCCATCCAGTGACTGTAGTCGGTACCAGGAACGGGTCCCAAGTCGGGTCTCTCATTGTTGAACCCCGCCCTCTCACTGGCGTAAAAAGTAGAGAAAGACTCGGCGGTGGGAACCTCAAGGTGCATGGGATGTGGCGTTTTTCCTTTACTTCTACAATACGCCCGCCACTCCTTCATCTGGATCCGAAGAGACTCCAGGGATGTGTCCACATGCTTCCTAATTGAGAGGTTCCAGTTGGCCCGGGCCCGATCAGTCGCCCTGTTCTTCTGCTTAAAAAATTCGCCGGCCGAGACCATTCCCCGCTGGAATTCCCGAAGAAGCAAAGCATCATAGGCTGGAGATCTCTTAAAACGGTCAACGCTTTGTAGCTCCATTTCCAGCCTAGCTCCCTTCGACAGTTCCTTAGCCGTCAGGGCTTGACACTCCAAGTCTTCGATTCGGCGTTCATAAGTTGACTTGGCGTCTTCGGCATTTTGTTCGGCCCGAAGGAAGGCTTCCCGGGTGGATGACAGTTGATCCTGCAGAGTCCTAACTGTTAGGATTATGCTCAATAGCAAGAGTGTAATGTTGTAATTAACAATCTTTTTTCATATTAATAAAGTGATTTCTGGTTTAACAAATCTTATAGCATTTATAGTTTATATTATAATTGTCAAAGTAAATAATCATAAGGTCTAAAGACTATGGGAAAAGAAGAATTGTTCGTACATCTTGATATGTATGTGGTAGACACAATTCTTTAGTTAGTCTTGAATAATATTCACAACTTAAGTTAAAGGTTGGGCACCTTTATCTTGTTAAAGTTGTATAATTCTTTTGCTAGCATTTGAGTGGGATCAAATGAGATATGATGAGTCTAAAATCATCGGAGTGTCTTCGAGCAAAAGGATCTAGTGCACTGGGTGCATTGAACTGGATCACAATGAAAAGCTTTATCTAGAACCGTCAATAGATAATAGTCTTTTCATTATCAGGACAATCGGAGAGTCTATCTTAATCCTGAGATAAATGATGGACTTATGGTTGCAAGTGATATCATTTGAGTTATCAATGAGTACGATTATATCGCATAGTCTATCCTCGATAGTTTGGTGATATTCATTTGTTAATCGATAGAGGACTTCATTTATAGATATGGACATCGTGGCTCCATTTAATTAAATGAGAGTATAATATCATCATATGGATGTTTTGAGGTAATTGGATATTAAATCTCAACGTTGAGTTTTCAATAGTGTCTATTGAAAACATGGCTTCTGGACAAGTCAAAATATCCAAGTTCAAAACGTGGTCATATGAGTAAATATGGTAACTTGGAGAGTTATAGGCGGTCTATGAACTCTTGGCGATTACTGATATTAATCACGAGGATACACTATCTCCAATATGATTGTCTAGGGTATGAATGAAGAGCATCTTCCTTTTCTATCTTTATTTAAGAGTTCAGTTTTAGCTCTTTAGTGGAATGAGTTAAAATTAATGGATCGGACCTAAGTGAATCATTTGTTGATTGTGATTAGGTTATGTCTATTGAAGCTTAAATTTAGATGGCCCGCCAAGATCCCCAATCCACACGGACTTGCATGGATCACTTGATATATTCTACCGAACCAATTTAAGGGTCCATCTAGAATTGCCTTTAATATATTAAGAATATAATTTGCACATTATTTAAGTAATGGGCTGCTCAATTATATTAATATATTAATGAAAGACATGTGGGCTTGTTTCTTTTAGTAAGAATGGGTCTGGTTCACATGTGGGCTTTTTATTTAAAGTCCAATGGATTAAATGAAATAAGAAAATAATGTTAGGCCCAATCTTATACAAGTGGGGCGGCAAGGTTAAAATTTTAACCTAAAATATTATTTTGTTTCATTTGTTTTAATTAAATAAGAATTAACTAATTTATTGATTAATTGTTTAATTAAAGAAACAAATCTTTCCTAAAAGTAAAAGACTTGTTTGACAAGGAAATAAATAAATTAGTTTTATTTATTTAATCAAATAAGGAGTCTTTTTATTTAGTCAAAATAAAAGAATAAAAATCAAGGAGTTGGATTAGGGTTTGAAGTCTATAAAGTTGAAAAGAATTAGGGTTGAATTTTAGTCACCCTATATAAGTGACATGATGAAATTCGGCCAACCCTAATCTTAGACTACATAGAATTCGGCAACCCTAAAGGAAAAAGAAGAAAAAATTCGGCCAACCTATATAAGGGTTCTTATAGGGTTCGGCCACCACAAGTTTTTGGTGCTTGAGTTTTTATTTCTTTCTTCTTCTTCTTAATTCTAAGAGAGTTTTTATTCTAGAAAGACAAAAAGGAGTGTGAAATTATTCTTTGATAGTATACTATTGCTTAATCATCAATAAGCTTGTGTATACGATATCGATCTAGGTTCACGCGAGTTTCGATCATAAGATTGAGAACTCAAAAGTGACCGGAATAATTTTGACATTCTTTTGATTGTTTTGTGACTAACAAAGAAAAGAAAGTTTTTGTTTGGTCCATTCACAGGTTTGCAATTCAAAGAAAAGGGAGACCACGCTCCTAGGTGATCCACGTTCGTGCTCGGATTGAAGGTCTTGCGGATTACCATCGACGTAAGTCAATCGGATCACGCGACAAAAGGTAATTTACTTTTGTTAATATATATGCATGTTTATTGATTAAAAGGGTTTAAGGTTCATAAAGGAAAAATTTTAAAAGTCACTAAATCGTTTTTAGTATCGCTTCCGCTGCGTTTACCACTTTTGCTATTATTTTTCCCTACCTCCTCCGCAGCAGAAGATGCCGATGCTCGGCTTCCATTTGCCGTGCTAAGCACTGATTTAGGAGCATCTGACTCGACTGGGCCTCCTCCTGACGAGCTAACTCAGCCCGAGAGCAATGATCTTCGCTCTCCTTCAATTGGGCTTCCAGCCTTCTTATTTTCTCCACCTGGGCTTCGCCAACTTGGCAAGCCCCAGACATCTCGGCCACCATCTGCAACAAGTCAACAACAAATAGAAGTAAGTAAGAAAAGGAAGAATACGAAATGACGCATATAAGCAAAGGCGTTACTCACGTAGGAAGCGCTGTTGAAAAAATTACGGAGTCGGTCAGACACAGTCCCGGTCCTGAAATGACTCCAGTGATCCTCCCCAATATAGGCCCGGCCTGAAGCCATGGCCCTGAACATGGTCTCGGGGGTGGGATCATCGATTTGGGGAGAGGAGCCCACACCACCTACACCGCCTTCGGGGAGTTCGGCAGATGGGGCCGCCCGAGGAAGGTCGGTTGAGCCACCAGCACTATCTCTGACCTGCTCCCGCGGAGGGGTCACGCTCGCATCTTTTTCAACATCACCCTCTCCCTCATCCTCCGAAGAGGAATCAACATACGCAACTACTCGGGGAATCCTGGGGTAAGGGCGACCAGAAGAAAACGAAGCTTTCCTCTTCCCAGTCTGCCCAACTTCAGTGTTGCTGTCCCCAGGGGTGGAAATCGGATCAGCAGGGGCTGGAATCTCCGAGGCAGAAGGATTCGGCTCGACTGAAGTCAAAATCTCCGGAGCTACCGCACCCGAAGGCCCCCCAACTGCTTCAACACCTTGAGAGGAAACGTTTGGCATATTTGCAGCAGAGTGGGGAGAACCAGATCCGCTGGGGAGATTCGCCTGCTAGGGCTCAGGGGGATCCCCTACCTTCTCTTTTCCCTTGGAAGAAGGACCTGCTGGATTGCCCGGATCAGCAGAGGTCCTACTTGCTCCAAAGTTCCCCGAAACGCCCACGGCTTCCGCCGAACACACGGTCGTTTTGTGATCATGAGCCTCATCGGGCACATAATCGGGTACTCCCTCCTCGTCATCTCCCTTGGGAAGATTCTCAGGAGTACCCTCATCAGATTCGCCTTCGGGAGGGGCTATCCCAGCATCTCGCTGGCGAAGAACTGCTTTTCGACTCGCCTCCACGATGCCCTTCATCCGGCGTGCCAAAGCATCGCTGACTATATCTACATCAAACACTTACAAAAGGGGAGAAAAAGGGAACCCGAGTCAATAGACTAGTAAAAGAAAAAGAAAATACGAGAGCAACTGAGCAAAACGACGTAGCTTACAGCGTTTGCGGCACGCAGAGATTTGAGGAAAAAGACGGGCTTTAATCATTTTGCCCTCATTATAGAGATAGGGTTTCCCCCTTTTCTCCAGAGGGCGAACCGCCGCCCGAGCCAGGGTCTTCAGTTCCTCGTCGGCAAAGGCTGAAGTCGTATGATTCCATTGAGGCGTACAGAAGTATCGGGGCACCCGGCACGTCATCCGAGCACCATCCAGATCAAAGCTTATAGATTGGCCCCAGCGTTTGCCCACGAAGAACCAGCTGTTCTTCCAAAATTTGTTTGAGGTCGGGAAGCCCCAAACAAATCCTTTCATCTTTTCGTCCGTAGTCGGTTCGACTCTACCCTTGACCACGACGTCTTTTGGAATCCAGAACTCGGGCTGATTCGACTGGAGAAAGTAAATCCCGGTCTTCCCCACTGGCCTCAGCGAATAGAAGTGACGAACCTCGCGAGGGGTGGGAGGCGGCCGTTTCATTCTATGCCACATGTGCCACATGCACATCAGGATGCGATAACTATTCGGAGTTAGCTGAGCCGGAGCCAGTCGGGCTTCAGCCAAGAACCAAGTGATGAAAGGCTGGAGAGGAAGAGTAACACCACAGGTGAGCATGGACCCGTAAATTGCCACGTGGCCAGGGGGTGGGTTCCATGCAGCCCGACCTTCAGCTGGAATTAGCGAAACCTCATTGCTGTCCAGATCGAACCGCCGCATATATCGTATTATCTCGTCAGGGCCGACCACATTCGGCTCAACATCATAGATGCAAATCGGCTCAGGAGAGAAGGGAATGCGAATGGCCCTGTGCTCCTCTTCAATATCGTCTTCAACGATCCTCTGGGTCGCCACTCGGCTCTCCCGGGGGTCACAATCCTTATAAATCTTCCGACTACTCATCCTCTTCCCCAGTCTTTTCCAAGGTTGAGTATCAACACAGGTGGAAGTCGAAGAGTCTGACCGAGCTTCAGGCTGATAGGAGTCAGGCTGCGATGAACCCGAAGAAACAGAATGAACTTCAGGAGTAAGAGGAACTCCGGAAGTGGCAGGGCTGTCACGATAAATTCCAGAAACGTCGGCGTTAGTAAAATACGGTTGATCAAAGGGAGGTTCTTTCAGTAACTTGTGAACAACTGATGCAGTGAGAGTATCATTTTGCTCAATGGCAATCATACCAACAGTAAAAAGACGGTACCTAGTTGTAGAATCCATGAGAACTAACCTTGAAATGGCGAAAAACAGAGGCGATGCAGACTCTTGAGGAGGAAGAATCTTCGAGAAAAAGCCCGGGGGTTGAAGCTGATGATCTCAACGAAGCAGGTTTGAGAAGAAAAGTTGAAAGACGAAGCAAAGTGCCTGGGAAAACAAGAGACAAGCGAGTTCTCGAAGAATACAAGCAAAGTAATGGAAGAAGAAAATAAAAGTGGATAAGTTACAGCGGAGCTAAAATATATAGGCGACGAATCAAATTCAAAAGGAACAAAACCCTAGGAGAGTGCAGAGAAGCGGGAAAATAGAAGGACGTGGGCTGTGACGTGGGCTGTACGCAGGCGAAAAGAAAGGTTATGTCTCATAAATGCGCTGTACCACGACCAAATAAAAAAAAGACAAGTGGCAGCCGGGGAGCGTCTTGAGCCGTCAGAGAACAGAAGCGTCACCATCAAAAGATTTCTGAAATCATTGAGGAATCGAATGTGTGCGGTCGTAATTAAGACACGTCATTTAAAGCTTCGAGTCAAACGAGGATACATTAATACAGAAAACGACAAATGAGGATTAATCACAAAGAAATATTGAGGTTAAATATTAGACCCGAGAGGGCCTGACTAAGTGTGATCGGCTCAAATATTTAAGGGGGTATTGTTATAGGTAAAAATAGTCATGAAGGACACGTCATCACCATGGAAGGCCAGGTCAGCAGGGGTCAAGATAAGTCAACTTATGGAGCAGAAACCTCCACGATAACCTACTCGGAAAAGAAGATAAGTAGTCCGACCACAAACAAAGACGATCAGCTTGGGCAGCAGATCAGATTCAGGCACACTCGGGCACACTTGGGCATACTCACTCGGGAAACAATAAAACAGTCGCCAACACTCGCAATCAGCAGCCAGCAGGTCCACAATAAGCAACGATGTGGACCATTAGAGTTTAAAAAGGAAACAAGCAGTTCTCCCGTGAATAAAGGAGAAAGAATCCCGCCCAGAATTGGACACAGCCGAAAAAGGGAAAACATAATCTAAATAGGACTAGGAAACCGCTTGAGACTTGGGGGCCACAACACTAAACCCTAGCGGTCACCTTAAAACCCTAAAACAACATGTATAAATACCCCCTCTATTCATAAACAGGGGGTAAGCGAGAGGTAGAAGATAGAGAGAGGATCATAGTGCAAAGTTCTTGTAATCGTTCTTTATCGTTCTTCATCTTATAATCGTTCTTCATAGTGGATTTGGCTTTGTTGCTAAAGCAACAATCCCGTGGATGTTTCTCCAATCTTTTGGAGTTTTACCACGTAAATCACTTGTTATTTCTTTTCAATCTTTAGTCATACTCAAGTATAAACTGCAGTAATCCAAAAACGAATCATTGACTTGGTGACCATCAAAAATCACCGTCAACAGAAGTAAAACGATCTCTTCTCTTTTTCTCTCTTGACCGAATTATCACACGAATCTCTAGAGTTGGATTTTATTTTTCTCAAGCAAAAGAAAAATATTCTCAAGCCAAAGACCTAAGGTTAGCCGAATTCCACTTGCCTCATATTTATATATATTGCACCGAATTCTTTGCTAAATCTATTATATATATCTAGTGCGTAAACCTTGCACAATATACTATATATATTTTGTGCGATGACTTTGCACAATATTGTATATATCTAGTGCGATGAATTTGCACAATATATTATATATATCTAGTGCATTGACTTTGCACAATATACTATATATATCTCGATGCTTTACAAAATATATATATCTATATATATTCCGGCTAATTGCCATATATATTTTATATATATCTATATATTGAGGCCGAAATCCTTTACCATGTAGGATTTGTGTCTTTTGACTTAAATCCTAACCCTAGGTAGATTTCCTTAGAATTCCAAACTCTAATCCAACTCCTTAGTGTATTTTTGACTATAAAAGACTTCCTTATTTGACTAGATAAATAAATCTCTTATTTATCTACTTACCAAATAAAATCTTTTATATTTATTATACTACCACAATAGTATACTACTAAGAAACATATTTCCTAGTCAGAAATTTTTTTTGATTTTCAATTAAATAATTAATTAATTTCCATTTAATCAAACAATGAAATAAAATAATATATTAGACTTTTATGCAAGCCTTGCCGCCCATATATTATTTTCTTATTTCATTTAATCCATTAGACCTTAATTAAAAGGCCCACATGTGAACTAGGCCCATTCTTACTAAAAGAAACAAGTCCACATGCCTTAATACAATTCTAGATGGACTCATAAATTAGTCCGGTAGAATATATCAAGTGATCCATGCAAGTCCGTGTGGATTGGGGATCTTGGCAGGCTATCTAAATTTAAGCTCTAATAGACATAACCCAATCACAATCAACAAATGATTCACTTAGATTCGATCTATTAATTTTAGTTAATTCCACTAAAGAACTAAAATTGCACTTTTAAATAAAGATAGAACAAGTAAAAGATTCTCATTCATACCCTAGACAATCTTATTGGAGATAGAGAATCCTCATGAATAATATCAGTAATCGCCAAGAGCTCATAGACCGTCTATAGCTCTCCAAGTTACCATATTTACTCATATGACCACATTTTGAACTTTGGATATTTTGACTTGTCTAGAAGCCATGCTTTCAATAGTCATTTTCGAAAACTCAACGTTGAGATTTTATATCCAATTACCTCAAAACATCCATATGATGATATTATACTCTCATTGTATAAATGAAGTCCTCTATCGATTAACAAATGAATATCACCAAACTATCGAGGATAGACTATGCTATATAATCGTACTCATTGATAACTCAAGTGATACCACTTGCAACCATAAGTCCATCATTTATCTCAAGATTCAGATAGACTCTCTGATTGTCCTCATAATGAAAAGATTTTAATCTATTGATTGTTCTAGATAAAGTATTTCATTGTGATCCAGTTCAATGCACCTAGTGCACTAGATTCTTTTACTCAAAGCCACTTTAATGATTTAGACCCATCATAACTCATTTGATCCCACTCAAATGCTAGCAAAAGAATCTACAACTTTAACAAGATAAAGGTGCCAACCTTTAACTTAAGTTGTGAACATTATTCAAGACTAACTAAAGAATTGTGTCTACCTCATACATATCCAGATGTACGAACAATTCTTCTTTTCTCATAGTCTTTTGACCTTATGATACCGGAATTATTATGGATATCCCAACTGAAATGGAAACCCAAATTGATCACCCGGTTAATAGGGGGAGATGGCTGGATATATGTGTTGGGAGATGGATACGTGAAAGGGAAACACTTAAATGAAAGATAGGAAGGCTCACCACCTAAGAAATATACTAGGGATACAGATTCACCACCCAAGGATATTATTTAGGATACAGAGCAACTGGCTCACCACTCAATGGAATCCACCAATGAGATACAGAGACCAAACTCGCCACCCAAAGGAAGTCCACCCAAGGGATAAGAGTTAAAACAGAAGAAATCCTTCTTCTAAGGAAGCACAAAGCTTATTTTTTGAATATTCAATATCCCCTTTATTCATTCCAGCCAATTAGCTTATAAAGATGCTTAGAACAACCCTCTAAGCATAGGAAAACGAAATTACATTAAATGAAACTGAAATGATACTAAAGATGCTTAGAACAACCCTCTAAGCATAGGAAAACGAAATTACATTAAATGAAACTGAAATGATACTTAGAAACTCAACAACATGATAAAGACAGACATAGAAACTAGAACAAAAGTAAATGACTTGAAAAACCACAAAATAAAGGCTGGAATATTTCCAAGAGAGTCCAATAAATGCTGTTTGACTTCTTGGCATTGGCTTGATTTTCTCAATCTTCAAAAATCATCACAATTGAGTTTTTTTTTTTTTAACTTGAAATGGCTGACTGCAGCTTCTGTCAAATAGGGCCTTATTTGTTGGGTTTTTTGGACACACCTGTGTCACCTTATGATTATTTACCTTGACAATTATAATTATAAATGCTATAAGATTTTGTTAAATAAACAGAAATCACTTTATTAATATGACAAGATTGTCAATTACAATATTACACTCTTGCTATTGAGCATAATCCTATCAATCTCCCACTTGCAGTATAGCAAATGTGTCATATCTCTCATTCTCATGTTCTCTAGGCGCCCAACAAAACTCTTTTGTGGTAGAGCCTTTGTGAAGGGATCCACTAGATTTTCTGATGACGCGATTTTTGTAATCGTTACGTCACCCTTATGTACAATCTCCCTAAGAAGATGATATTTCCTTTCAATGTGTTTTCCTCTCTTATGACTTCTTGGTTCTCCCAATTAACCACTACTCCACTGTTGTTACAGTAGATAGTGATCTGCTTATTTGCACTGAGAACCACTTCCAAGTTAATCAGGAATTAGCAGAGTCAAATAGCCTCTTTGGCAGCTTCGTATGCAGCAACACACTCAACTTCCATGGTCGAATCAGCAATACAAGATTGCTTGATACTCCTCCATATGACTGCTCCTCCTCCAATAATAAACACAAAACCTGATGTGGATTTTCTAGAGTCAGAATCCGACTGGAAATTAGAATCTGTATACCCAACGGGAATTAAATCCCCTCCTGAGTATACAAGCATATTATCTCTCATTCTTATAAGATACTTGAAAATATGCTTGACTGCCGTTCAGTGATCAGGACCAGGTTTCGATTGAAACCTGCTAACTATGCCCATAGCAAAACAAATATCTGGTCTAGTGCAGAGCATTGCATACATGAGACTTCCAACTGCCGAGGCATTTGGAATCCTACTCATGAATTGCTCTTCATGCTCATTCTTAGGAACTTGTTCCTTAAAAAGTTTGATTCCATGTCTGAAAAGTAACATACCTTTCTTGGAATCTTGCATGGAAAATCTAGACAAGATTTTATCTATGTATGAAGCTTGGGATAGTGCAATCGTTCTATTCTCTCTATCCCATATTACTTGGATACCAAGAATATAACTTGCTTATCCTAAGTCCTTCATATCAAATTGTTTTGCTAACCATTATTTTACTGATGTCAATACACCTACATCGTTTCCGATGAGTAGTATATCATCAACATAAAGATTTTAGGAAAACCAACTTGTCGCCATTAATCCTTTTGCATACACAAGGTTCATCACAACTTGATCGAATCTTATGTTCCAGGATCAGGATGCTTGCTTTAATCCATATTTGGATTCTTGCAACTTGCATTGCCTTTGGCCAATGGCGACAATCAACATCCTCCATTGCTTCCTTATATGTGTAGGGATCATCGTCGTCCGGGAGATTCTCCATTGATTCTCCCATATCGAAGTATCTATCTGTGAAACTAATTAATGCACGGTGTTTATAAAACTATCTAGAGGGGGGGTGAATAGATTTTACGCTTTTTACCCAATTTTTCGTGTTAGTCAAAATTACGAAATTACCCTCAAGATAAAATAAACAAGCAAGTGTAATATGGTGCGGAAATTAAATTGACACTTGATTTTTACGTGGAAACCCTCACGGGAAAAACCACGGGCTATGTAAGTAAGCCACACTCGAACCTCGAATCCACTAAATGTGCAAACGATTACAACCTAATCCCAGTAGTAATCACACACCTACCTAATCCCGGTATGAGTGAACCTAGTCCGATTTTGCTTGCGATCTAAGCAACCTAATCCCGATTGCTACACACAAGACTTAGCTTCTCTTGAAGAGAATACAACCCTAAGTGAATATGTGAAAATATCCAAAATGCAACATAGAGCAAGGGAAACCCTATATGCTTATCTAAGATGATTAATATGCAATTAAGAACAATCCTAGATATCAAAACTAAATGACATGTCAATTAGTTTAGCTAATCAATATCAAGCACAAAAACCTAATATGCTAGCACAATACAACTTCTCAAACATACATCATACTAATCTCAATCTTGTATTCAACAAATATAAAATCACATACAAGTAATTAAATTGAGATTGCTAGATAAGAGAAACACAAAATATGTAAGATATTAGTGAAAAGCTTACCAAGCAAAGTATGATGAAGAATCCATGCAAGATGTCATCTAGATGATCTAAGATGATGCTAGATGATGATTGATGATCATGGAACAAGTGTTTGAGTAATTAAAAATGAGTTCTTTGGAATTTTTCTTCTCTTTGAAAAATCTCCTAAGTATGGAATCTGAATATGAACTCTTGTAATTGACCTAAAGTCAAAGTGGCATATATATAGGGGGCCAAAACAAAGTGTGGTCGTTTTGATAAGTTTGCCCACTATTTGCCTTGGGCGCTGTACGTAGGGCGCCATTGTACAGCGCCTGTACAGCGCCCTTGCTCTGTTTTCACGAGGAAACAGAGTGGCGCTGTACGTACAGCGCTCTGTACCGCGCTATGTACAGCGCCCAAACAGCGACCCAACAGCGACCGATTAAATCGATCAGGTCTGAACAGCGCTCAATGGGCGCTGTTCGTACAGCCCTGACAACATTTGATGATTCCATGACGGTTCGAGTCTTCAAGTTGAAAACTCTATAGGCTCTACTATTCAAGGCATAGCCAATAAAGATACCCTCATCACTCTTAGCATCAAACTTGCCAAGTTGATCACGGTCATTTAAAATGTAGCATTTGCTCCCAAATGTGTGGAAGTAGCTAACATTTGGCCTCTTGCCTTTCCATAATTCATAGGAGGTGTTTCTAGTACCGGGCCTTAGGAACACTCTATTTCCTATATAGCAAGCCGTGTTGATGGCTTCGGCCCATAGGTTCCTAGGGACATTGTTGCTAAGCAACATCACACGGGCCATCTCTTGGAGGACCCTATTCTTCCTCTCAACAACTCCATTTGTTGAGGTGTCCTAGGAGCGGAAAACTCATGGGAGATGCCTAGGCTATCACAATAGCTTTCAAAAGAGGCATTCTCAAACTCCCTCCCATGGTCACTTCTAATCCGTTTAATGCTTCTAATATTAGAATTCATTTCATTTTGCAATTTAGTACAAAGCATTTTAAACTTATCAAAAGTTTCGGATTTTTCACTAAGAAAATATGTCCATGTAAATCTAGAGAAATCATCAACACAAACAAAAATGTATCTCTTTCCACCTAAGCTCTCGGTTTGCATAGGACCCATGAGATCCATGTGGAGAAGCTCTAGGGGCTCCTTGGTGGAGAGATACTTGCCCTTTTTGTGCATGCTTTTGGTTTGTTTTCCTTGTTGGCAAGGTCCACAAATACCATTGGCTTTCTTCCCAAGCTTAGGGAGGCCACGCACACACTCGAACTTTCCAAGGGTTCTTAAATCCCTAAAGTTCATGTGGCCAAGTCTTTCATGCCACAACTCAACTTGCTCATCCATGGACACATTGTTTGAGACTATTCTAGCTTCAAGACAATAACAATTGTCGCTAGATCTCATACCTTTCAATAAGGTTTGTCCATCGGGCTTTAGGATTGAGCAATCATTTTTACTAAACAAGACGGAATATCCTTCATCACTTAGATGTGAAATGCTTATTAAATTGGCTTTCAAGCCATCAACAAATAAAGCATCGGATAAGGAGGGTAAACCGGGAACGGAAATGGATCCTTTCCCTACAACCTTCTTTTTGGATCCATCACCAAAAGTGACATATCCACCTTCCTCCATAACAAGAGTCTCGAAGAAACTCTTGTTTCCCGTCATGTGCCTAGAGCACCCACTATCCAAATACCAAAAATTAGAAGAATTTGCCTTCAAGGCTATTTTTGCAACATGGCAAACATTTTCATTCTTTCTAATCCACTTAGCAACAATTTTAGCTTTCTTAGTGGTCTTTGGTACATGTGCTCTATTATTCCTAGGATCATGCAAATCAATATTATTATTCCTAGGAACATGCATCATGGCTCTTTTCTTTTTCTTCTCTATCATGCTTCTAGTTTTGCACATTTTTATATAGCGAAAGCATTGTGGTCTAATATGACCAACAAATCCACAAAAGTGACAAATAGGAGTAAAATAAGGAATCATACCTTGTCCTTGTCTTTGTGGATGAATGGGTTCAATGCATCTTCGTTGTTGAACCGGTCTAGGTTGCTTCCAAGCTTGAGGTTGCATGATAGGCCTCTTTCCTTTGTGAGCCAATTGAGGAGGAATGTTGGCTTGAGAAACTCTAGGGAGTTTAGCTTGAGGTTGCCTTCTTGGCCCCATCTTCACTTGAGAATTTGAGCTTTGTCCTATTTCTAACTTCTTTCTAGGAAGTTGCACAAGTGAAGTTTCTTCTTTCTTCAAGCTCTTGACAAATATGGTCTTGTTAGAGGTTGAGATCTTCTTGTCATCTTCATACCCAAGACCCCTCTTGTCACATGGACTCTTTCCAACACCAAGCATATGGTCAAGCTTCTTGGTGCTAGAATCCATCCTAGTCATAGATTCTCTAACTTCTTCAAGCTCCCTTTTTAGACTATCCTCATTCCTCCTAGATAAGACTAACTCCTCTTTTAGCTTATCTTCCATCTTCTTGAATTTCTCCACTTGTTCACTTAAGTGGTCATTTTGAGATGCAAGTTCAAGATTTTCTTCTCTCAACATCTTGATCTTTCTTGTACTCTTGATTGCTAAATCATTAAATTCGGCATGATATTTAGCAAACTCCTTTTTCTCCATAAATCCATTCATGGAGTTAGAGGAGGAATCACTTTCTACATCACTTGAGTCATTTTCCTCTTGACTCATTTCCTCTCTTTCACTAGCACTTTTGCTTTTATGGGAGGAGGCAAAAGCTAGGAGATTAGCCATGAGCTCTTCATCATCCGAAGACTCATCTCCCTCATAGGAGTCATCACTACTTCCACTCCAAGTGGCGGCCATCACTTTCCCCTTTTTCTTCTCAACATGATTTGCACAATCGGGGGCAAAATGACCTATGCCACCACACTCGAAACATCGGACCCCTTTCCTTTCGGTCCTCTCTTGCCTAGGTTCATACTTCTTGAAAGAGCCCTTTTTCTTCAAATCTTGACCCTTTGACCCAAAGCTCTTCCTTCTAAACTTCATAACTTTGTTGAACCTTTTTACAAACAAGGCAAGGTCTTCATCCGAGTCAACCTTCTTTTCCTCCTTTTCATCCTTGGAGGTTTTTAAAGCAATTCCTTTTTGCTTTTTAGTGGGTGTGGAGATAGGCCCTTTCCTAGACTCATAAGCTAGAAGTCTCCCAATCACCTCACTCGGCTTCATATCCTTATAACCACTATTTTCTTCTAAAGCCGTCACCTTCGATTCAAACCTATCGGGTAGAGATCTCATAATCTTTTGCTTGATTCTCCTATCCGAATATGGATCACCAAGTTGATGGCTTTGGTTGACTATATCCATCAACTTGATCTCAAAGTCGTTGAAGCACTCATTCTCCTCCATCTTAAGCGTCTCGAATTGAGTTTAGAGGACTTGAAGCTTGGAGTCCTTCACCACTTCGGTTCCCTCATGTGCAATCTCTAGGATGTCCCAAGCTTCCTTAGCTATCCTAGTATTTTGAATCAACTTGTATTGATTTTCGTCCATGGCACACAAGATGGCATGCAACGCCTTCCTATTCCACTTTGAAGCATCAAACTCTTGCGCGTTCCATTGCGCCTTAGGCTTCAAAACATCTTCTCCTCCACCCGCGGGAGTCATCATAGGGAGATCATATCCGTCTTCCACCGCCATCCATGCACGGTCATGAATTTGGCATATGTAGGATTCCATCTTCCCTTTCCATTGGGAATAGTTCAAACCGGTAAGAAGTGAAGGCCTTGTGCTAGAAGCTCCTTCGTGGCCACCACCATTTCCACCGTTTCCACTCATAGTGTTTATGAATGAATGAAATGAATGCAAATGTATGAATGATCAAAAATCACACAAAATGCAAAACACACCAAAATAAGCAAGGATCACCTATGTATGTCTAGGAACCCGCTCTGATACCAATTGAAACTAATTAATGCACGGTGTGTATAAAACTATCTAGAGGGGGGGTGAATAGATTTTACGCTTTTTACCCAATTTTTCGTGTTAGTCAAAATTACGAAATTACCCTCAAGATAAAATAAACAAGCAAGTGTAATATGGTGCGGAAATTAAATTGACACTTGATTTTTACGTGGAAACCCTCACGGGAAAAACCACGGGCTATGTAAGTAAGCCACACTCGAACCTCGAATCCACTAAATGTGCAAACGATTACAACCTAATCCCAGTAGTAATCACACACCTACCTAATCCCGGTATGAGTGAACCTAGTCCGATTTTGCTTGCGATCTAAGCAACCTAATCCCGATTGCTACACACAAGACTTAGCTTCTCTTGAAGAGAATACAACCCTAAGTGAATATGTGAAAATATCCAAAATGCAACATAGAGCAAGGGAAACCCTATATGCTTATCTAAGATGATTAATATGCAATTAAGAACAATCCTAGATATCAAAACTAAATGACATGTCAATTAGTTTAGCTAATCAATATCAAGCACAAAAACCTAATATGCTAGCACAATACAACTTCTCAAACATACATCATACTAATCTCAATCTTGTATTCAACAAATATAAAATCACATACAAGTAATTAAATTGAGATTGCTAGATAAGAGAAACACAAAATATGTAAGATATTAGTGAAAAGCTTACCAAGCAAAGTATGATGAAGAATCCATGCAAGATGTCATCTAGATGATCTAAGATGATGCTAGATGATGATTGATGATCATGGAACAAGTGTTTGAGTAATTAAAAATGAGTTCTTTGGAATTTTTCTTCTCTTTGAAAAATCTCCTAAGTATGGAATCTGAATATGAACTCTTGTAATTGACCTAAAGTCAAAGTGGCATATATATAGGGGGCCAAAACAAAGTGTGGTCGTTTTGATAAGTTTGCCCACTATTTGCCTTGGGCGCTGTACGTAGGGCGCCATTGTACAGCGCCTGTACAGCGCCCTTGCTCTGTTTTCACGAGGAAACAGAGTGGCGCTGTACGTACAGCGCTCTGTACCGCGCTATGTACAGCGCCCAAACAGCGACCCAACAGCGACCGATTAAATCGATCAGGTCTGAACAGCGCTCAATGGGCGCTGTTCGTACAGCGCTTCTGTAGAGCGCTTTTGGGGGCGCCCAGTGCAAAAATGCAATCCTAAGTCTAAGCATGACAAGGCAATTGGATATGCAAGATGCAATCAAACTAACATGCAAGAAGAGATGTTCATGAGCATTAAGTCACACATAAAAGACACACAACATATAAGGATTAAACATATGCATGAGTTGTGAGTGTGTGCATCTATCTCTTCAAGACAAGCAAGCACTTAGAATATTACCTTTGGTGCTTGTCAATAGTGAGATCTTCAAAAGGGCCTAAGCAATAACAACAACATCTAAGCTACCCTTACAAAGCATCCCCACATGTGGTTTGATCACGAAATAAGCCAATTAAAAACAACGGGAATCCTAACAATCTGGTTGATTTCTAACCCTCCCACTACGACGAGGTATGGTAGGTTGTTGATTTTGTGATGGTGTGGAACTTACAATTGGGCTAGGTTGTGTAACCTCTTGTGGAATTGTATCTCCTAACATCTCATTCAGGACAATTCTACTTGTAGGTACAAAATCATTTATATAGTCCTTTTCCAGAAATTTAGCATTTGTTGAAACAAATACTTTAAGATCTGAAGGACTATAGAAATAATATCCCTTAGTTTATTTTGGATACCCTACAAATATGCATGTTTCCGAACGGGGCTCCATCTTTTTTGTCTTTCCTTTTAACACATGCGCAGGACAACCAAATATCCTTAAGTGTTGTAAACTAGGCTTTCGCCCAGTCCACAACTCATGCGGTGTTTGAGGAACTGACTTAAATGATACATCGTTTAGAATGTATATTTCAGTTTGTAAAGCATATCCCCAAAAAGAAATACGAAGCGTTGAATAACTCAACATAGACCTAACCTTATCTAAAAGAGTTCTATTTCTCCTTTCTACCACCCTATTTTGTTGAGGTGTACTTGGTGCAGAAAATTGAGATATAATTCCATTATCAATAAGATATTGCTGAAACTCACCAGATAAATATTCTTCACCACGATCAGATCTCAAGATTTTTATGTGTTTCTCTAGTTGATTTTCCACTTCAGCTTTAAATGCTTTGAACATGTCAAAAGCATCCGACTTATGTCTCATCAGATACACATATCCAAATCTCGAGTAATCATCTGCGAAAGTGATGAAGTACTCATATCCACCTCTAGCTTGAATGCTCATAGGACCACATACATCAGTGTGTATTAATCCTAAACATTCAGTGGCTCTTTTGCCTTTGGTTGTAAATGACCTTTTGGTCATTTTACCTTCCAAACAGGATTCACAAGTTGGTAGATCATTAACCTTTAAGTCACTTAAAGGTCCATCACTAACCAATCTTTTAATCCTATTAAAGTTAATATGACCTTAGCGCAAATGTCATAGGTAGGTTTCATTTTTTGATAATTTTATTCTTTTATGATTAGGTTGCGTTATTTCTGTGTCCAACAAGTGAGAGATATTTCTATGTAAATAGAATAGGCCATTTTCCAATGTAGCTTTGCAAATAAATTTGTCATTCTTACTAATAATAAAACTTTTATTAAAATTAACCGATTATCCAAAATTATTCAAAAAAAAAAAAACTGAAATTAAATTCCTCTTGAATTGAGGTACATAATAAACGTCTATTAAATCTAAATGCCTAAAAGAATCTAGATTAACTCTAATATCTCCCACTGCACTGGCGGACACCAACGCTCTGTTGCCTAAATGCAAGTTGATTTCATTCTTACTCAGCTTTCTCCTTTCCTGGAACCCCTGCAAGGAATAACAAACATGATTAGTGGCTCCTGAGTCTATGATCCAAGAATCTGTAGAATCTGCCAGAAAACATGTTTCAAGATAATTAATATTACCTTGTTCCTTCTTTTTCTGAGACTTTAGGCAATTACTTTTCCAATGTCCCTTTTCACCACAAAGGAAGCACTTCCCTTTGATCTTAGTTACTTTCTTGGTCTCCTTCTTGGTAGGCCCAAATTGCTTTTTCTTCTGTTGTTTCTTGACCTTCTAACAGGTCTTAACAGTAGCAATTTTACCAACCATATGAATCTCTTGACCTTTGTTTTTCACAAGGATCTTTTCAGCGCTTTGAACGTCTTGCATCAGGCCTTGCAAGGTGTATTCCTTATTGTTCAAGGTGTAATCCAACTTGAACTGATCAAAAGAATCTGACACTGAATTGACAATCATGTCAATTTTTGTCTCACCATCTATCTTAGCACCATTAAGTTCTGCAATATTTAGATGTGCTATGACTTTCATCATGTGATCTTTCACAGCCTGTCCAGGTTTCATATTAAGATTCATAAAAGCAGTCACTGCTTCTCTCTTAGTCGACCTAGATCTCACAGCAAACATCTCCTCTAGAGACATCATTATATCAACAGCAGACTCCATTCCTTCATGCTGCTGTTGCAACACGTCGGAAATGGTGGCCATAATATAACTTGGCCATATCATCTGACGTCTTCCACTACTCATACTCATCTCTTTGCAGAATATTAGATTCATTATTAGGAGCAGGTGGTTTAGGAGTAGTTAGAACGAACTTATGTTTTTCAGCTTGCAGCAACAACCCAATTTTCCTTTTCATGTGACATAATTATCTCCAGTTAAAGTATTATCTTTCAGGATGTTCATTAGGGATGGGGTCATGATTTCTGAATAAAAACAAAAATATATATGAGTAAATAATCATGATAAAGCACTTTCGAATATTATCTTGAATTAATGAATAATTCAATCATAAAAATTCAATAGTGATCCAACACCTATAAATGTTATGCCTCCTTTGGGAGTTCGCACCATTTACTAGTTAGACTAGGTCCCACCTAATTGTTAACATAACAACCAACGTTTTCAATTTTAGCCTTGCAATTTTATTGACAAAAACTCTTGGGAGGATATCAATAAATTACATTGAGTGTGTTACCAAGATATCGACCCTCAATATTTTCTCTCACAAAAATCCCTCCTTTGGGAGTAGATCTCGTTTGAGTCAATTGTCTAGTCTATCCTTGTAAGGAAGTATTTTGCTAAATTCCATTCATGGACGCCCCTTGGGGGGATTACCAATAAAACATGAAGCTCAACTAACCTTGGAGGCCATAGGCGTTTGCAAGACACCTTCTCTCACTCAATTATTTAAGGCGTGTGATTAAATTCCATAGAATGATTTACCGTGTTATTTAGATGCCAATTAGATACCATAATCATTCAATGCATGTTCATACCAAAAGAGATATATGAGTGGCACTCCTATTCTATATGACATGTTATCATACAATAACAAATATTGTAATATTTACGAAAAATAAATAGCCACAATTTTGGTCCATCCTAGAAAAGCAAGTAAATTACATTTGTTTGGAATACAAAAACTCCTTTCTTGGCGAACAAGTCTTCAAGCGGCCATCGTCCACTCGCGCACCCCTTGGCTGCCTCCTATAGGCGTGCGCACCCCACAACCCCACAAAGGGCAGTCGTGCGCAGTCCATGACAACCCAAGGGCTGCCGTGCGTAGCCCATAGCTCAACATGCATAGCTGCGTGCTAACTTGCGCGCATGCATGTCACTATTGTAAGGATTCCCATTTGTTGATTGGCTTATTCGTGAACAAACCACATTTTGGGGTTTGATGTGTAAGGGTAGTTTAGGTGATTGAGGAACAAGCTTAAAGGCCCTTTCAAGACCTCAAGGTGTCAAGCACTCTAAAGGTATATCTCTAGTGCTTATTTTTCTTTGAAGAGATTTAGATTGCACACACTCGCTTAGCATACTTGCATTTGTGTGCATACTCTTCACATGTCACATTTCACACTTGCACTTCTTTGTTATATTTTTATGTGTGGATTTGTCCATAGATGAGTTCCAAGCGATTTAGAGACTTTTCTATATGTTTCGGATGATTTTCGAGACATTTGGGACATTCCGTGTTTTTATCGAAAACCGGATTTCAATTCCGAGCTTAAATGGGAAAGTTATATAATTTTCTATATTTATGATTGAGCCTGGGTCAATATTTCAAAGACGGAATTGAATTCCAAGATTCGAGGTCAACTGAACTGAAGAATGCTCAGGACCAAAGCCGGCTTAGTGTGGCATGATAGCCACACCAAGCAAGGGGTGGCGTGTGAGCCACGGGCTCCCCACGCCCGAAATTGGTCTCTGTCCGCGTTACATACACGAGACTCACACGGCATCACCTATTTGCCTTTTCTTCTTTGTTTAATTGTTTTTGTCTTTTGTCTGTTTATGTGTTAATATATATATATATATATATATATATATTTTATATATAATATCTAAACGTGTTTTGATACAGTATATATAGATATGTGTGCTTTTTTGTTTTGTTAATATATATATATATATATATATATAACGGTGTACTGGTAAAGTACTAATATATATATTTGTATAAAATGTGCAGATGTGCAGTTTTATCTTTGATATTATCTAATATATATCAAAAGTCTAAAACGGTGTAGCTTTGTTTTTCAACCTAATATATATATATATATTTTTTTTTTTTTTTTCTTCTTTATTTTTTGACAAGCCACACACTTTTGAGAGACAAATATCTTCAAGAGAGAAACTCTCAAGAACTTGTCTTTAACTCTCAAAACCCATTTTCATATGCATCAAAATATCATCTAAGCATTTTCTAGCATGGTTAGGATGTTTACTTGCATGGGTCTTGGTCAACACACTTCCCTTGGTATATTCTTCACTATTATCATTTATAATTAGTGTTTTATTTATCAAGGCATCTCTTTTATTATTTGCATGTTCTTAAATTAACATCTAATATTCAAAATAGAGATTGTTGTGTTGACATGATTGAGTGTTGTATTGTGATAGCTTTCTAGGTTTATTTAATCTATATTTAGCTAAGCTTTATGACATGTCATTTAGCTCTTGATATCTAGGATTATTTTTATTAACATATTATTATCCTAGATAAGCATATAGGGTTCCCTAACTCTACTTTGCATTTTGGATATTTTACATATTCACATAGGTTGCATAATCTCTTCATTGAGAATTAGGACTTGGGGCTAAGATTGCTTAGGCCCAAGCAATTAGAACTAGAGCCACTTTTAAAGGCCCGCGTGGTAGAAGTGGGGGGTTATTGACCGGAGTGTTAGACGAGGTCTACATAGGTTGTAAAGTCCATTTCAATTAGTGGATTTCGAGGTTCGAGTGTGGCGCACTAAACAGCCTATGGTTTTTCCCAGTGGTTGGGTTTCCACATATATATCAAGTGTGATTTAATTTCCGCACCATATTACACTTGCTATATTATATTGTCTATTAGGGGTATTTTCGTAATCTTGACTATACACGCAAATTGGGTAATAACGTTTGTAAGGATTCCCGTAGTTTTTAATTGGCTTATTTCGTGATCAAACCATTTGTGGGGATCATGTAAGGGTAGCTTAGGAATGTGTTCAAGCTCAAGGCCCTTGCAAGTGTAAGCACTCCAAAGGTAATACTCTAAGTGCTTACTTGTTTTGAAGAGATAGTTGCACACACTCACAACTCTTGCATATGTTTAATCCTTGTATGTTGTGTGTCTTATTTGTGTGCCTTAATGCTCATTAACATCTCTTCTTGCATGTTAGTTTGATTGCATCTTGTATATCCAATTGCCTTGTCATGCTTAGACTTAGGATTGCATTTTTGCACTGGGCGCTCCCAAAAGTGCTCTACAAAAGCGCTCTACGAACAGCCCCCGTTGGGCGCTGTACAGACCTGATTGATTTAATTCGGTCGCTGTACGAGCGCTGTAGAGGCGCTCTACAAAGCACTCTACGTAGAACGCCCCCTCTGTTTTGTCGCGAGAATAGAGCAGCGGCGCTGTACAGGCGCTGTACAGAAGCACCCTACGTACAACGCCCATGGCAAAATTGTGGTGTCACTTATCAAAACGACCACACTTCATCTTGACACCCTATATATATGCCACTTTGACTTTAGGTCAATTACAAGAGTTCATATTTAGATTTCATACTTAGGATATTTTTCAAAGAGAAGAAAAATTCTAAGAACTCATTTTTATCATCTCAAACACTTTTTCATGATCATCAATCATCATCTAGCATCATCTTAGATCATCTAGATGTCTTCTTGCATGGATTCTTCATCATACTTTGCTTGGTAAGCTTTTCACTAATATCTTACATATTTTGTGTTTCTCTTAACAAGCAATCTCAATTAATTACTTGTATGTTATTTTGTATGCTTTGGATACAATATTGAGATTAGTGTGATGTATGTTTGAGAAGTTGTATTATGATAGCTAATTAGGTTTTGTGCTTAATCTTGATTAACTAAATTATTTGACATGTCATTTAGTTTGTGATATCTAGGATTGTTCTAATTGCATATTAATCATCTTAGATAAGCATATAGGGTTTCCCTTGCTCTATGTTGCATTTGGATATTCACATATATTCACTTAGGGTTGTTATTCTCTTCATAGAGAAAGTAAGTCTTGTGTGTAGCATCCGGGATTAGGTGCTTAGATCGCAAGCAAATTGGACTAGGTTCACTCATACTGGGATTAGGTAGGTGTGTGATTACTTCCGGGATTAGGTTGTAATCGTTTACACATTTAGTGGATTCGAGGTTCGAGTGTGGCTTACTTACTAGCCCGTGGTTTTTCCCGTGAGGGTTTCCACGTAAAAATCAAGTGTTATTTAATTTCCTCATATTTTACTTGATTTATTGCTTTATCTATTTAGGGGTAATTTCGTAATTTTGACTAACACGAAAAATTGGGTAAAAAGCGTAAAATCTATTCACCCCCCACTCTAGATAGTTTTATACACACCGTGCTATAATTAGTTTCAACATTTAAAATCTATTCACCCCCCTCTAGATTAATATTAGAACACACCGAATATTTGTTTTAGCTATGGTGCGCATCATCTCATACTTGTTCCGGTTGCTTCTAATTCTTCAAATCTTTGAATCTTTGATACTCGAATATATTACAGCAGTATATTTACAAATAAATTACTGCAGTATTTTTTTTTTTTTTTTAATCACTGCAGTAATTTAATACAACCCAAAAACTGCACTATTTTAATAAAATAAAAACTGCAGTATTTTTTTTAATACAATAAAAACTGCACTACTTTGTTACAATAAAAATAAAAGAGAACTAAGCAACTATCAAGAAGGAATTATGGCGATGATAGACCACCCTTCTTGTTACAATTCCGAAAAAAAAATTACATTGAAATTCTAGGACCAAAATCGAGCAACAACAATTCATATAATTATAATAACATATATAAATCCATACATTCCAATGTAATTATATATGTGAATACCAAGAGTGCCATCTCTTTCTAAAACATTCATAATCACAATAAAAAGAAATAGATTCACATACGTATACATTAATTAATCAAGGGTACAACCAAGGCTCTGATACCAATTGTAGGGAAAAGTGTACGTGCACGCAGCGGAAGCGAGATTAAAAGTGGTTTAGTATATTTCAAAAAATTTTCCTTTTTAAAGATGAACCTTAACCCTTTAATTAATTAACATATAATAAAGATATCGTACCTTTGTTGCGTGATCCGATTAACGTTGCATCGATGGTAATCCGCAAGATCTTCCAATCCAATCATGAACGTGAATCACCTAGGAGCGTGGTCTCCCTTCTCTTTGAATTGTGTACCTGAGGATGGATAACAAAAACTTTTTCTTTTCATTAGTCACTAAACCTCCAAAAGATAACAAAGAACGTTCCGGTCACTTTTGAATTCTCAATCTAATAATCGAAACTCGCGTGAACCTTATTCGAAGTTGTGCACAGAGCCTATTGATGTATAAGCTACTAGTGCACTATTGAAGTAAAACGATCTCTTCTCTTTTTCTCTCTTGGCCGAATTATCACACTAATTTCTAGAGTTGGATTTTATTTTTCTCAAGCAAAAGAAAAATATTCTCAAGCCAAAGACCTAGGGTTAGCCGAATTCCACTTGCCTCATATTTATATATATTGCACCAAATTCTTTGCTAAATCTATTATTTATATCTAGTGCGTAAACCTTGCACAATATACTATATATATTTTGTGCGATGACTTTGCACAATATTGTATATATCTAGTGCGATGAATTTGCACAATATATTATATATATCTAGTGCATTGACTTTGCACAATATACTATATATCTCGATGCTTTATAAAAAAATATATATATCTATATATTCCGGCTAATTGCCATATATATTTTATATATATCTATATATTGAGGTCGAAATCCTTTACCATGTAGGATTTGTGTCTTTTGACTTAAATCCTAACCCTAGGTAGATTTCCTTAGAATTCCAAACCCTAATCCAACTCCTTAGTATATTTGTGACTATAAAAGACTTCCTTATTTGACTAGATAAATAAATCCCTTATTTATCTACTTACCAAATAAAGTCTTTTTTATTTATTATATTACCACAATAGTATACTACTAAGAAATATATTTCCTAGTCAGAAAAAGATTTTGATTTTCAATTAAATAATTAATTAATCAATTAATTAATTTCCATTTAATCAAATAATGAAATAAAATAATATATTAGACTTTTATACAAGCCTTGCCGCCCATACATATATATATATGGCCCATATATTATTTTCTTATTTCGTTTAATCCATTGGACCTTAATTAAAAGGCCCACATGTGAACTAGGCCCATTCTTACTAAAAGAAACAAGTCCACATGCCTTAATACAATTCTAGATGGACTCATAAATTAGTCCGGTAGAATATATCAAGTGATCCATGCAAGTCCGTGTGGATTGGGGATCTTGGCAGGCTATCTAAATTTAAGCTCTAATAGACATAACCCAATCACAATCAACAAATGATTCACTTAGGTTCGATCTATTAATTTTAGTTCATTCCACTAAAGAACTAAAATTGCACTATTAAATAAAGATAGAACAAGTAAATGATTCTTATTCATACCCTAGACAATCTTATTGGAGATAGTGAATCCTCGTAAATAATATCAGTAATCGCCAAGAGCTCATAGACCGCCTATAGCTCTCCAAGTTACCATATTTACTCATATGACCACATTTTGAACTTTGGATATTTTGACTTGTCCAGAAGCCATGCTTTCAATAGTCACTATCGAAAACTCAACGTTGAGATTTTATATCCAATTACCTCAAAACATCCATATGATGATATTATACTCCCATTGTATAAATGGAGCCACGATGTCCATATCTATAAATGAAGTCCTCTATCGATTAACAAATGAATATCACCAAACTATCGAGGATAGACTATGCTATATAATCATACTCATTGATAACTCAAATGGTACCACTTGCAACAATAAGTACATCATTTATCTTAGGATTAAGATAGACTCTCCGATTGTCCTCATAATGAAAAGATTTTTATCTATTGACGGTTCTAGATAAAGTATTTCATTGCGATCCAATTCAATGCACCTAGTGCACTGGATTCTTTTACTCAAAGCCACTTTGATGATTTAGACCCATCATAACACATTTGATCCCATTCAAATGCTAGCAAAAGAATCTACAACTTTAACAAGATAAAGGTGCCCAACCTTTAACTTAAGTTGTGAACATTATTCAAGACTAACTAAAGAATTGTGTCTACCTCATACATATCCAGATGTACGAACAATTCTTCTTTTCTCATAGTCTTTTGACCTTATGATTATTTACCTTGACAATTATAATTATAAATGCTATAAGATTTTGTTAAATAAACAGAAATCACTTTATTAATATGATAAGATTGTCAATTACAATATTACACTCTTGCTATTGAGCATAATCCTAACACTTCTCGCTAATCGCCATGGAACGTCCCGAAAATCTCTAGGTCATTGGACCGAATTTAGAGGAGTGATGGGCAAGCATTGGGACATATATATACATCATGTTATCACACAGGAAAAGGACCCGTAATTTCAAGTCTTGAACCCTACTTTACGTTTATCCACTTATCGACATGCACGAGAGCTCCATTGCCATCGCCAACCGAGTTTTAACCCTATCACCATAGCCATATAAAATCTCCATTGTACTCTCATTATATGTTTGCTATCAATAAAAAGAGTTATATGTGATCCTATTGCTACATTAATTTTGACTCACCATTATCATCGTTTTTAACTTGTTTTACAGAGAATCTATAGGTAACGAACTACTTGATATCTGTCCGACTGAGATCTACCCCGATTTCAGTCACTAGAGTTGTTAATTGGAAAATCACCCCAAGTGACAATTTTCGGTTAACACTTTTGGCGCCTCTGTGGGAAATACTCTCATCTCGTTACCAAGCTACCTAGCTCTACCCAAAAGCATAGAAGATGAGGCTACGATCCTCTCAGGGGTAGCTTGACCCATCAAGACCCCATTCCCTCACTTCCATTCAGAGAAACCAAGGGAGGAGGAGGGGAACGAGAAACCAAATCCCAGCACCGATTCCTCCACCGAATGCGGGCTCCGTGCCCTAGGACCCCACAGTCTAGGAGGTAAATCGGGATACTATGGAGCAGCATGTTGCTGCCTATGTGGAGAGCATCCGCCTTCGGATGATCAACCTAAGGAATACCCTTCGAAGCACCCAAGCTTGTGGGAGAAGGTGAACCGATTACCCGGGTACCAGTCTTTGATAGACTCAGACCGCCAATGCCAGTTCCAAATCATCCTGGAGATTTCAGACCCCGATAGGTAAAGTCAGCATTTGACATTCCTCCTAGAAAGAACCAGCCAGCGGCTAAACCAACAGCAGAGAAAGAGCTCCACAACCCGATGTAGGTGGCAGTACCGGGCCCAAGAGAAACCCGTGGGGTACCCGGCCCTAAAAGGAGGAGCGCAATGAGGCAACCGCGATATTCGAAACCTCGGATAATGAAGGCTCAGTAGCCCGATCCAGGTATGAGATCAAATGGCCAAAATGGCAAAGGAACTTGATGAGCTAAGGAAGGGGAAGCACCGGGGTACCCGGAAGAATCCCTTGGGGGAGATGAATGCACCCTTCTCCGGAAGAATCAAAGAAGTAGAATTACCCCCCAAATTCAAGATGCCCACCGAGAAATACTCTCGATCAGAAGACCCCGTGAGCCATATGGAGAGTTTCGTCCACCAGATGGTGGTCCATAATGCTACCCGATCATATGAGTAAATATGGTAACTAGGAGAGCTATAGGCGGTCTATGAGCTCTTGGCGATTATTGATATTTTCACGAGGATACACCATCTCCAATAAGATTCTCTAGGGTATGAGTGAGAAATATTTACTTATTCTATCTTTATGTAAGAGTGCAATTTTAGTTCTTTAGTGGAATGAACTAAAATTAATAGATCGAACCTAAGTGAATCATTTGTTGAATGTGATTGGGTTATATCTATTGAAGCTTAAATTTAAATAACCCGTCAAGATCCCCAATCCACACGGACTTGCATGTATCACTTGATATATTCTACTGGACTAATGTATGGGTCCATCTAGAATTGTATTAAGGCATGTGGACTTGTTTCTTTTAGTAAAAATGGGTCTAGTTCATATGTGGGCTTTTTATTAAGGTCCAGTGGATTTAATAAAATGAAAAAAATAATATATGGCTCATGTTATGTACTTAGGCGGCAAGGCTAGTGTATTAGCCTATTATATTATATTATTTTATTATTTAATTAAATTAAAGTTAATTAATTAATTATTTATTTAATTAAAAATCAAAATCTTTTTCTAACTAGGAAATAAGTTTCTTAGTGTTATACTATTGTTGGTAGTATAATAAGAATCAAAGACTTTATTAGTTAGAATTGATATTCAAGTTTGAAAGGAATAATGAATTCCCGTATTCGCGTGCGTGTCTAATAAATACAACCTAGAGGGTGTGTAAATGGGTTGTTAATCCGTTATTACCAAATTTTTTGGATTAGTCAATATTATAAATATAACCCCAATTCACAAAATAATAAATCAAGTGTGAAGCTGCGGAAATATAAACAACACTTGATTTTTACATGGAAACCCTCAACAAGTGACGCGCACTTGGTAGTTCTAAAATATGTCCCCGGTGGCGCCAAAAACTTGATCGGCGCACGGACCGGTTCTAAGGAACTACGGTAAATGATATGGCGCGTGTGCGAGTTTTTACCCTCTCGCAAGTATACGAATCGTTCGCCACGTATAGTGGTTACGAGTAAGGGTATCGTTCCCACGGAGGAAAGGTGTACACGTAAGTCGGTTCTACGTCTATGTTATAGTCACACTATTTATATATGTTATTATTTACACTATATACATGCAAGAAAAGTAAAAGGGATGGTCATAAGCAAATTAAACTAACTAATCTAAAATTACACTAAAATTATACTAAGATGGCAATAATTAAACTACAACTAAATTAACATTAATCTAACTAAATTAACTAAACTAACAAGCTAACCAAATTAATTAATTAAACTAAACTAATCTAATTACCAACTACACTCGTGATTGGTCATGAGAGAGTGTAGTTGTGAGATGATAAATACATGCAAATGCTAGGAATTGGGTTCATGCAATAAATCCACTACCTAATTGATAGTAATAAGCTTAGACAATTGGTATTAACCAATCTAGTCTAGGATTAGGCACACACACAAATAATCATTCATGCATGCTATTGAGGTCTCAATAGTCTAAATCCTATTACATGTCAATTAATTAGTTAATCAATTAACATGCATCAATTAAGCTCAAGCAAATATACTAATCAACCAAATTATGAATATATTACAATTCCACCAATATTCCAAACATAACCATGTAGTAAAATTACAACACAAATAACAACAAGCTAAGTAAAACAAAGAGATGAAGAACACAACCCAATCTCTTGAGAAGTCTTCAAGCTAGCTAGGCTCCTCCTTGTTCTTCCCTTGCTTGGAGTCAAAAGATGTTGAGAGTGAGTGGATGGTGTGGATGATGAGTGTAGGTGTAAACTTAGGCTAGTATGTGATATTTAGTGTAATATTTACTAGAGTTTTAGGTGATGTTTGGATATCAGGGATGTGTTTTAGGTTTAGGAAAGAGGGATATATATATTGGGAAGGTTTTGGGCATGAAAAGAGCTGAAGTCGGTCAAGTTGGCGAGCTCAACACGCAAGGCTCGTGGGCTTGTGCCCGCCGCCGGAAGTCGCCGTCGATTTTGGAGGTTGGAGGCGAGTTCTAATCTTCTGGAAGGCTGGTTTCTTCCCGCTGCATGAACCCGCCGTCGTTTGTGGCGAGTTTGGAACGTCTGGAAGGCGAGAAAGAGGCCGCCTAAGGTGAGCTTGAAGCTTGGTGGCCATGGAGGTTTGGCTTGATGGAGGAGAGAGAAAACTTCTGCATGGGAGGCCGGAAATGGGTCCATCGTGACCGGAGAGAGCTTGGCTGGCGATCTGGGCAGAATTTGGTCGGAAAAACCATCGAAAATCGACCGAAAATGGTCGGGTAAAGTTCGGGTCACGACCGGGTCTGAACCGGGTCGGACCTGCTCCACCGGGTCGGGGGTCGGGTCGGCTGGAGGTAAGGGACTACGTGACGTCATCGTCGCGTCATGCTGACACGCCCTTGCCCAAAACGACGTCGTTCCTCGTGGTGACGTGGCGCTGCTGCGCTGACTGGCTGGCAAATTACAATTTGCACCCCTGATCTCTCCCTTAATTGCAGAATCTTCAATCTTCTCCAGAATATTACATTTTAGCCCCTATTTCTCCAAAATGACCAAAATGCCCCTGAATTCCTCTATTTCCCTGAAACACTTATTTAAACCATTAAAAATCCCTATTTTACCCAAGAAACGAATACAAAGATAGGAAATGGGAGCGCTAAATGTAAACATTTGCAGCGCGATCAGACCCCCAAACCTAACTTTTGCTCGTCCTCGAGCAAAACAAAACAAAAACTAATAAAGAAACAACTACTACGCATAATAAAATATAAACTAATTAGTCCGCTTTCGTGGGAGAAACGATGGCACTTAGCACGTGCCACAAGCCTTTTAAACCCCTAGGTGTCCCTAGTAGGAGGAGTGTAGTCTCCTGAGGGTTTACCGCTACGATACCCACAAACGTAAAGCTAAAAATTAAAACTACAATGCAAAAACAATGCAAAAACAAAGCCATGCAAAAATGAGATATCAAAAGTTGTGCATATGAGGAATTACACATGTGAGATCAGTTGAGTGAAGGATAACCTAAGGTCATTCAATTGATTGAAACACACAATGCAAATCCCATACTCAAAATGTTATAGCTTCAAATACTACACACTCAAATGCTCGAATGTAATTCGCCTCGACTCTAATCCTTACTAGAATTCACTCTGTTTTTTCTCTTAGAGTCCTAGGCACACTCTCTATCAAACACATGCGATTTGGAAGTTATGTACATGGAAATCAAATATGTAACGCATGCGAGTATTAGAAATAAAGCACATTTTCTGAAAATTGATCTCATGAAGGAATTGAATGCCATGAACCTGGTAGAGCATATTAACATTCGTATTCCCTAAATAGACTTCCTAAAAGATCAATTAATTCTTCCCTACTTGTGTTGGCCAATGATGATATGTGGTGAATGATATATGGAAGGTATGCGGAGATACTAATCATGTCAAAATGTTTCATATTACATTTTTCAAATCGAAAGCTCATTTTAGATTACTCATTAACACAAGCGTCTAGGCTACAATTTTGAACTTTGAATTGTGCTATCTAATCACTCTCATTGGAGTAATCATTGCTTTGAAGATTGAAGGCTTTAAGTGCTTAATTTTTAACACTTAAGTTTTGAAAGCCTTTATTTTAGCACAAGTTACAAAACAAGCCTCAGTACACGCTATTACAATTTAAAGCTTAATGACTGAATTCTCTACTTAGTAGAATTTAACAAGATTAGTAGCTGTGTAGATTAAGTGTATAGGTCTATGGATAGGGTGTTGTGTGATAGGTTTTTCTGTTTGGCCATATTTGTATTGAATCAAGCATAAAGGGAAATGGACGTGTTTAGGCGATTTGGTAGTGTGTACTACAAAGTCCTAATATCATTTCTAAAAGTCCATCTATCAAGGGAATATAAATTCAACATGTTATCCACATTTATGAATGTTCTATGGCAAACAATGCAAATGAAGCAATGAGATCACAATGAAAAACATGTTCGAAGAGTGTTTAAGAGTAGAAACAGCATTTACCCTCAAAATGAACGCTAAGGCACAAAAAATCACGGGTAGTCTCCACTATTAATCCTAACAATCGAGTACGGAGTCTCGTCCACTTAGACACTAAGAGAAAGGGACTAAGTTCACATCATGCGAAGCAATCCTAGACTGACAAAGCGTTATCCAAGACTCAGCAACTAACACATGCGAAAACTCCTCAACGGCACAACTCAACACATCTCATTCAAACAATTTTGTTCAAAGATGGCTCAATTTGCAAAATTTTGAAAATTTTATTCAAAAACGAAAAATTTTATTCAAAAACACAAAAACAAAACAACACATATGTGTCCGCACCCCCAAACCTAAACTCGACATTGTCCTCAATGTTGAAAAATTAAAGTACATGGACAAAGAGTTAGAGATTTGAAAATCTGGGCACAAAACATACTAACACATATATACAAATAATCACACATATAGTAAATATATAACACAACACAAAATTAAAACAAAATAACAAAAAAAAACCATGCGAAGAAGGCATCTAAACATAGAGGACAATGTTTCAAGAAAACTGTCACTTTTCAAAATCGAACAACGTCTGCTTTTCAATGCATATTTTCCAAGCTGCTCAATAAAACTTGCTCAAATTTTTACACAAGTATATAGACATGCAAAGGAACACTTTTCATGAAGAAAACATTTCAAAATTCAATTTGGAAAAGCGTGAAAACAGATGTTGAAAACAGGTCACGTGCAAATATTTTGAAAACAGGGCACGTTTTATGACCTTCGGTCAAAGAAATAGTCATAACTTTTAAACCACCGTCCAGAACTTTACGTTCTTTATATCGTTGGAATCGTATCGAAAAAAAGATGAACCCAGCGCGGGCGGAAAAAATTTATTTCTTTACCGATTGGTACAGTTTTTAAGAAACATATCGCCTCAAAAATTCAAAACAGGGCATCTTCACAAGTTTTAAATAAAAACACGAAAATTAAAACCACAAAATACAAAAATAACATATATATACAATCCTAATATCTACAACTAACATGTAAAAACATATTTACAATCCTAATATCCACCACTAATCACATTACAACAACCAATCCTAGTCACTATGCAAAAACAACCAATTCACACTCTAAGCTAAACATGAGATAACAACTTGAAGTAAAAGCTTAAGGTAAGAAATTGGACCTTCGATTTCGCATTCGTAGGATGGTGTGGCCTTGTGGTATGGTTTATGGTGCATGATGTGTGTCGCGGCTTTGTGGAGCGGGTTTTTTTTTTTTTTTTTTTTTTCCGCGGACTCTTTTCGCGCAAGGTTCCAAGAGAACCCCACGGCTTTGTTGAGCGGGAATAATCCCACGGACTTGGCTCACGGTAGGCATTCTTAGCCTATTCGCCCTTCACTTTGCTTCCATAGCCTGCACACATGAAAATCATGCCAAAATACCACAAGCATATTCTATGCAAGGATATAAGTAAAGAGTATAACCCCCAAACCTATCTATTTCCCTACATGTCATCATGATATGGTTAAGCACAAGTGCAACATGACAAGTGAGTAGATAATGACTCTAGACTCTAAACACTAATCTAATAATTGTTCAAAATAATTACAAATAAAAGTAAAAATACTTAAATATAAACAAAAATGAATGTCTATTAAGTGTGTCCTTTCCTTAAAGCTTGAAATTCCTGCACATTAACAAACATATCAAAAAGTTCATACAAGTCAAGCACTCAACCACCATCAAAGATGGGTGGTTTTACCACAACATAGCCATTCTCACTTTTCTTAACCCAAAGGGGTCCATTCCTCTTGAGTCCTTCTATTTTGGTCTTGTCAATCCACAAGGAATTGACAACCAACTTTTTAGTACTAGGACTCACATTTGTCACACGTTGCCATTTCATATTTGCGCATTGAGATCCAATATGACCTCTAATGTGGCATTTGTAACAAATGGGACTAAATTGAGAGATTGTACCTCTCTTGTTTGTTGCGGTTTGCTTGGAGGCTTGCTTGATCTTGTTCTGCCTGGGGGCCAACCTTGGAGTAGGTCTCTTGAGGACTTCTGGTATTGGTTGCTTGTCCTTCAAGTTTTGTGGAGGTGAAGGTGGGACTTGTTTGCTCTTCTTGGTGGCTTTCTTCTTGGATTGATTGAGACTTGGTTTGGTGACCATGGCACTTGAAGTTCCTTGACCTAAGTCAATCTCATCTTTCGGAAATGGAATCACTTCCTTTCCCTTTGCCATCAATTCTTGCTTAGCCTTTGCAAGCTTTGCAAGGTGGTCAAGTTCCCTTGTCTTCATGAGATTCAAAGCCTCATCCTTTTGAGCCAATTCATCCTTAAGCTTTTCAATCACTCTTAAGAATGAATCCCTTTCCTTCTCAAGCGAATTGATTTTCTTCTCTAAGCTCACATCTTGGCTTATCAATTCCTTGCTCTCTTGTGCAACCTCTATTACTTTTTCTCATACTCTCCATACTCCTCCTCGAACACCCTCTCTAATATGCGCATGCTCTCATCCACTCGGTCATATATGCCTTCAGAGGATCTAAAGACAAACTCTGGTTCTTCGACCTCTAGTGAATTCGCATCTCCGCTCTGAAGATCGATTAGTGCCTTTTCATCCAACTTCCCCACTGGGGCTGCTGTATTTTCTATTAGTTCTTCTAGGCCACTAATCGGTTGCTCGGTGAACGAGGGGTTGTCTTGGCTACCCTATTGATGGTCTTGCCATCCTTGATTGTTGCTCGCATGATACGGATTCACGACTTGTACCTCTTCCATTATCGGTTGTTGCCCAAAGTTTGCCTTGAGATTTTCCATTTCCCGTGACATATTGGCCAATTGCAATCCTAAGTCCGCATTGGTCCTCTCCTCACAAGAATCATCTCTTCCTCTTCGTTGTTGGGAATTTTCACCCAACATCTCATATACAGCAAACACCTCCCTTACGGTCTTTTCCCTCATTGCTCCCCCACAAGCATTATCAACAGTGGCTTGTGTGAGTCCCGTCAATCCGTCATAGAAACATTGTACCAGTAGGACGAAAGGGAACATGTGGTGTGGGCATTGTGCAAGGAGTGACTTGTATCGGTCCCAAGTCTCATGAAAGGCTTTTCCTGGCTCTTCTTCGAAGGTTGCTATGTTGCCCCGGATTTCTCGTGTTTTCCAAGCGGGGTAGTACCTTGAGAAGAACTTGGTCTCTACCGCTTCCCAAGTAGTCAATGAACCTGCGGGTAGAGCCAATAACCACTTCTTTGCTTCATCTTTCATGCAGTACGGGAAGCATCTCATCCTCAACTGATCTTCCGTGAGCTCTCCAAGACGGATGGTAGTGACGGCATCGTAGTACTCCTTCATGAACTGAAGGGAATCCTCATCCGGTTCACCTCGGAAGACAGGAAGAGTGTTGAAATGAGAACTCTTCAACTCGTAGCTCCGTTGCAAATCACTCAACAGAATCGCTGACGGTTGAGCTCCCAAAATCGGTAAAGCAAAGTATTTCATTAGCCTCTGAATAACGGGCACACTGGAAAGATTTTGCATATTGATCCGAATCCTGAAATATCAAACAAACAAAAATCAAATCGAACAAGATATGCTATGAACACTAAAATAAAAATACAAATAAAAATAACAAAATAACTAAAAATGACTAAAACAACGACTAGACCTACGAAACGTATACTATCCTTTTCAGTTCCCCGGTAGCGGCGCCAAAAA
Organism: Acer saccharum; assembly: GCA_030490815.1. Taxonomy (NCBI): domain Eukaryota; kingdom Viridiplantae; phylum Streptophyta; class Magnoliopsida; order Sapindales; family Sapindaceae; genus Acer; species Acer saccharum. The sequence goes on from CM059869.1 coordinate 39,823,588, forward strand.
CTTGACGCGCACGTGGTAGTTCTAAAATATGTCCCCGATGGCGCCAAAAACTTGATCGGCGCACGGACCGGTTCTAAGGAACTACGGTAAATGATATGGCGCGTGTGCGAGTTTTTACCCTCTCGCAAGTATACGAATCGTTCGCCACGTATAGTGGTTACGAGTAAGGGTATCGTTCCCACGGAGGAAAGGTGTACACGTAAGTCGGTTCTACGTCTATGTTATAGTCACACTATTTATATATGTTATTATTTACACTATATACATGCAAGAAAAGTAAAAGGGATGGTCATAAGCAAATTAAACTAACTAATCTAAAATTACACTAAAATTATACTAAGATGGCAATAATTAAACTACAACTAAATTAACATTAATCTAACTAAATTAACTAAACTAACAAGCTAACCAAATTAATTAATTAAACTAAACTAATCTAATTACCAACTACACTCATGATTGGTCATGAGAGAGTGTAGTTGTGAGATGATAAATACATGCAAATGCTAGGAATTGGGTTCATGCAATAAATCCACTACCTAATTGATAGTAATAAGCTTAGACAATTGGTATTAACCAATCTAGTCTAGGATTAGGCACACACACAAATAATCATTCATGCATGCTATTGAGGTCTCAATAGTCTAAATCCTATTACATGTCAATTAATTAGTTAATCAATTAACATGCATCAATTAAGCTCAAGCAAATATACTAATCAACCAAATTATGAATATATTACAATTCCACCAATATTCCAAACATAACCATGTAGTAAAATTACAACACAAATAACAACAAGCTAAGTAAAACAAAGAGATGAAGAACACAACCCAATCTCTTGAGAAGTCTTCAAGCTAGCTAGGCTCCTCCTTGTTCTTCCCTTGCTTGGAGTCAAAAGATGTTGAGAGTGAGTGGATGGTGTGGATGATGAGTGTAGGTGTAAACTTAGGCTAGTATGTGATATTTAGTGTAATATTTACTAGAGTTTTAGGTGATGTTTGGATATTAGGGATGTGTTTTAGGTTTAGGAAAGAGGGATATATATATTGGGAAGGTTTTGGGCATGAAAAGAGCTGAAGTCGGTCAAGTTGGCGAGCTCAACACGCAAGGCTCGTGGGCTTGTGCCCGCCGCCAGAAGTCGCCGTCGATTTTGGAGGTTGGAGGCCAGTTCTAATCTTCTGGAAGGCTGGCTTTTTCCCGCTGCATGAACCCGCCGTCGTTTGTGGTGAGTTTGGAACGTCTGGAAGGCGAGAAAGAGGCCACCTAAGGTGAGCTTGAAACTTGGGGGCCATGGAGGTTTGGCTTGATGGAGGAGAGAGAAAACTTCTGCATGGGAGGCCGGAAATGGGTCCATCGTGACCGGAGGGAGCTTGGCCGGCGATCTGGGCGGAATTTGGTAGGAAAAACCTTCGAAAACCGACCGAAAATGGTCGAGCAAAGTTCGGGTCACGACCGGGTCTGAACCGGGTCGGACCTGCTCCACTGGGTCGCGGGTCGCGGGTCGGTTTGGCTGGAGGTAAGGGACGACGTGACGTCATCGTCGCGTCATGCTGATGCGCCCTTGCCCAAAACGACGTCGTTCCTCGTGGTGACGTGGCGCTGCTGCGCTGACTGGCTGGCAAATTACAATTTGCACCCCTGATCTCTCCCTTAATTGCAGAATCTTCAATCTTTTCCAGAATATTACATTTTAGCCCCAATTTCTCCAAAATGACCAAAATGCCCCTGAATTCCTCTGTTTCCCTGAAACACTTATTTAAACCATTAAAAATCCCTATTTTACCCAAGAAACGAATACAAAAGATAGGAAATGGGAGCACTAAATGTGAACATTTGCAGCGCGATCAACAAGGAAAAACCATGGGCTGGTAAGTGCGCCACACTCGAACCTCGAATCCACTAATTGTGATAACGTTTACATCCTAGGTTAATCTCAACCATGCTCGGACTATGACCCACTACCATTACCCGCAGGCCTGTAAAAGTGGACCTAGTCCAATTGCTTGATCCTCACAGTCACTATTTGTAATGATGTTTACAACCTAATCCCGATCTATAACCCACCACTACTACCTGCAGGCCTGTAATAGCAACCCTAGACCAAAACTTACTTCTCTGAAGAGATCAACACCTAACACCTTAAGTGAATATATATGATATATCCAAATATGCAAATAGAGCTAGGGAATACTAAATGCTTATCTAGGATTATAAGATGACAATTAAATCAATCCTAAATATCAAATATAGCTATATGACATGGCATAAAGCTTAGCTATGTTAAGGATAACCAATTATAGATACAATAGCTATCAAAAAATAATCTCAATCATTTTAATGAGATCAATTAGCTAGATGTTAGATAAACATGAAAACCTAGCTATCACAAATAACCCAATCAACACATAATCTCAATCATGTATGTAGAAATTAATCTAAACACATACAAGTAATAAATGAGATAAAATTGACAAGTAAGAACACAAATTATGTAAGATAATAGTGTTCAACTTACCATACATGTGTGTTGAAGAAGACACATGCATTAGCACATACTAGATGTTCCTAGATGATGCTTAGATGATGATTTATGCATGAGGAAATGGGTTTGTGTAATCAAAGATGAGTTCTTGGAACATTTTCACTATTGGAAAATGCTCTAAGTTAAAACTATGATCTTGAACTCATACTTAGACCTAAGAACAAAGAAGCATATTTATAGGAGGTGAAATAAAAGATATGTCGTTTTAGACAAAAACTGTTGTTGCCATTTGCTGTCGCCATTTGTCTCAAGGCGACACCAATTTTTCTTCTATGTTGCCACTTTGTCGCTATGGCGACGCCTGACGACACCATTTTTTCTTCTTTGTTGCTCTTTGTTCTCATGGCGACACTTCATGGCGACGTTATACCTGATTCGTTTTTCAAGTATAAATCTTTCTATCGCCATGGCGACACCATCAAAGGGCGACACCAACAAATGGCGACAATGCCCTGTTTTCCACTTTGTGCACAATGTGCAAGTGTGCAAAGTGGTGAATCCTAAGGAGAAGCCAAGGGCATTCTCCGAAGCCGATCTTCACGCAAGACAAGCACACCAACGTGCACGTGCGGATGTTTCCGAACATATTTCGGGAAACGAATTACACCACACTTAAGACTAACATACATGAAGTACAAGTGTGGGAATTGAATGCATCCTAATGCCTAACATGTCATGGCATTTCAATGAACAAGATGTAATCAATCAACAAGCATGAAGAGACATCATGGCTTTGCATCCTAATGCCTACACATGTCATGGCATTTCAATAAACTAGATGCAATCAATAAAACATGCATGAAGAGATATTCAAGAACATGAATGCACTCATATAAAACACATAACCTACAAGAATAAGAGATATGCATGAGTTGTGTGTTTGTGCGCAACTAGATCTCTTCAAAGCAAGTAAGCACAAGAATATATCTTTGGTGTTTCTTCTCTTGAGGTCTTGAGAGGGCCTTGGTTGTGCAAATCACCAACCATCATATGCCTAAGCTACCCTTACAACAAGCCCCATATGTGGTTTGTCCACGAAATAAGCCAATCAAAATATGAGACCTAACAATCTCCCCCTTTGGCTATTTTATGATAAAACCACCACTCACATTGATCCTCACAAAATAAAAGCTAAGGGTCAACAATAATTTATTCTAAATTACAAGAGAGAAGCCTAATCAAACTAGATCTTCATGCAATCCATCTCTTGTAGAATAAATCATCCCTGCACAATAAGAACTACACTTTCTAAACAAGTGTGTGTGAGGTGATCAAGTGAGATAAAACAAGCATTTGCAATAAGAATTTAAGCACAACATCATGCAATGTATGTGTAATGCAAATGCTCCCCCTCAACAGGTTACTCTTCCTCAAGGTAAACTCCCCAATTATGCAAGAATGCTATAATAATTTAGCAATAAGTATTCTCTCCCTAACTACATACTACTCCCCTTTTTTGTTATGAGATGGGCAAAGGAGTAGTCCCTAACCGGGTTACTTGTAGCAAAGAGAGATAGTAACATAAACGTCATTTTGCATAATCATAAAATGCACTTTATACAACTCAATGAATTATAGAGGACAAGGAGATTTATTTTTAAAAAAAAAAGTGTGATTATAATGCTTTGCATGCAAGACATGTTGCATTCAAATCCAAAATCAATGGTATTTGGCAAAGCAAATGACAAAGGTTTCATTAAAGAATTCAAACTAATTTCACCTTTTGTCATGATTAAAAGCAAGGATATAGGAAATTCAATAAATTCAATTTTAGAGCAATATATCCAACTTTACAAGCACAACATGGCATGAGCGACTTTTTGCACCCTATTCGATTTTTCCGGGTAAGATACATGTATGATAGTAGCCATGTTCCACAAGTAAAGAAAGAGAGACATTTTGATTTTCATTTGAGTCTCATTTGCTTTTCACATATTATTTTTGCATTTAAGAAAATGCAATCAACAATTCATGTTTTTCATTTTTAGCATGTCATTTGAAATCATGCTTTTCACATTTTAAGCATGTCATATAAAATCATGCTTTTCACATTTTAAGCAAGTCATATAAAATCATGCTTTTCTCATTTTAAGCATGTCATTTAACAATCATCATGTCATGAAGATCATTATAGGTCATTCAAAGAGTACTTCTTATGTATATATCTCATAGTCCAAAAATGCATGTTTGAACATAAATATGACATGGATTGCAATACAAGCATTGGTTCACACTTATTGAAGTAAAAACACATAAGCACATGTGCAACCAAGCTACTCAAGCAATTAAAAAAGAAGCATAAATTTTTTTCAAATTTTTGCATGCAACAAGTATGCAAGTGCTCTCTTTGCTTGAGTTCCCCATATGCAGTCAATCATGTACCGTATCAGGGCAAGGGACAAGACCCTACAGACATACTAAGTTGGTTAGACCTAGTAGCATCTACGGGTGATGTATTAGCACATTTGCAATTGGGTTTAAATTTTCTAACCCACCTAGTTTCCACCTTTTTATTGTAGTGGTCATAGACATTTTTCTAGGTTCATGCAAGCTAGCCCTATGGTTCATTCTCTTTTCTTTCAAGCTCTTAATTCTACATAACTTGATGTAGTTAAAACAATTTGGTCAAATGTGACCAATCATACCACAATAAAGACAAGTAGGTATAAAGAGAGAATTTATACCATCGTTTTGAGCTCTCATCGAGGCATTGCCATGTTGATGAGGTGTCTTTGATAGAGCACCGGTTGGCTTTTCAGGGGAGCAATAGTCGGATGTTGGTGCCGTTGTGGTTGAGCATGATGAACCTTTCTCAAAGGTTGAGTCATATGGTTATCTCCTCATCAGAGTCAAATTCTTTCCTTTCCACCTTGGAGGTCAAATTACCCTCTAGTCTCTCAAATCCACACATAGTGTTTGAATGATGTGAATGCAGATGTATGTATCAATTAAAACACACAAAATGCAAGACACGCAAATATGGCAATGATCACCTAAGTATGTCTAGGAACCTGCTCTGATACAAATTGAAAGGAATAACGAATTCCCGTATTCGCATGCGTGTCTAATAAATACAACCTAGAGGGTGTGTGAATGAGTTGTTAATCAGTTATTACCAAATTTTCGGATTAGTCAATATTACAAATATAACCCCAATTCACAAAACAATAAATCAAGTGTAAAGGTGCGGAAATATAAACGACACTTGATTTTTACGTGGAAACCTTCAACAGGGAAAAACCACGGGCTGGTAAATGCGCCACACTTGAACCTCGAATCCACTAATTGTGATAATGTTTACATCCTAGGTTAACCTCAACCATGCTCGAACTATAACCCACTACCACTATCCGTAGGCCTGTAAAGTGGACCTAGTCCAATTGCTTGATCCACACAGTCATTACTTGTAATGATGTTTACAGCCTAATCCCGATCTGTAACCCACCACTACTATCCGTAGGCCTGTAATAGCAACCCTAGACCAAGACTTACTTCTCGGAAGAGATCAACACCCTAAGTGAATATATATGATATATCCAAATATGCAAATAGAGCTAGGGAACACTAAATGCTTATCTATGATTATAAGATGACAATGAAATCAATCCTAGATATCAAATATAGCTATATGACATGGCATAAAGCTTAGCTATGTTAAGGATAACCAATTATAGATACAATAGCTATCAAAAAATAATCTCAATCATTTTAATGAGATCAATTAGCTAGATGTTAGATAAACATGAAAGCCTAGCTATCACAAATAACCCAATCAACACATAATCTCAATCATGTATGTAGAAATTAATCTAAACACATACAAGTAATAAATGAGATAAAATTGACAAGTAAGAACACAAATTATGTAAGATAATAGTGTTCAACTTACCATACATGTGTGTTGAAGAAGACTCATGCATTAGCACGTACTAGATGTTCCTAAATGATGCTTAGATGATGATTTATGCATGAGGAAATGGGTTTGTGTAATCAAATATGAGTTCTTGGAACATTTTCACTATTGGAAAATGTTCTAAGCTAAAACTATGATCTTGAACTCATACTTAGACCTAAGAATAAAGAGGCATATTTATGCGAGGTGAAATAGAAGATATGTCGTTTTGGACAAAAACTGTTGTTGTCATTTGCTGTCGCCATTTGTCTCAGGGCGACATCATGGCGACACTAATTTTTCTTCTATGTTGCCACTTTGTCGCTATGGCTACGCCTAACGACACCATTTTTTCTTCTTTGTTGCTCTTTGTTCTCATGGTGACACTTTATAGCGACGCTATACCTGATTGGTTTTTCAAGTATAAATCTTTCCGTCGCCATGGTGACACCATCAAAGGGCGACACCAACAAATGGCGACAATGCCGTGTTTTCCACTTTGTGCATAATGTGCAAGTGTGCAACGTGGTGAATCTTAAGGAGAAGCCAAGGGCATTCTCCGAAGGCGATCTTCGCGCAAGACAAGCACACCAACGTGCACACGTGGACGTTTTCGAATATATTTCGGGAAACGAATTACACCACACTTAAGACTAACATACATGAAATGCAAGTGTGGGAATTGAATGCATCCTAATGCCTAACATGTCATGGCATTTCAATGAACAAGATGCAATCAATCAACAAGCATAAAGAGACTTCATGGCTTTGCATCCTAATGCCTACACATGTCATGGCATTTCAATAAACTAGACGCAATCAATAAAACATGCATGAAGAGATATTCAAGAACATGAATGCACTCATATAAAACACACAACATACAAGAATAAGAGATATGCATGAGTTGTGTGTGTGTGTGTGTGTGCAACTAGATCTCTTCAAAGTAAGTAAGCACAAGAATATACCTTTGGTGCTTCTTCTCTTGAGGTCTTAAGAGAGCCTTAGTTGTGCAAATCACCAACCATCATATGCCTAAGCTACCCTTACAACAAGCCCCATATGTGGTTTGTCCACGAAATAAGCCAATCAAAATATGAGACCTAACAAAGTTTAATCGTTATTCCATTACACCAATATTATTAATTTAAAATTTAAATTATATAATATAATAAAGTGAGCTGACTTAGTCATATATCTAACAATAAAACTAAGTTAAATCAATATAAGTAAAAGTTAAAGTTTCACATGTAAATCAACTATTCAAAAGTTTGTTGAGATCATTAGAGATATAAAAATAAGAATTTGGCTATTATGTAGTGAAAAAAAATCACTTCATGATGCAGTGATTTTTTTGGTAAAATTTAAGCCATCAGATGAAATAAAATTTGATCCAACGGTTTATATAAAATATTTAATAAGATAAATCATTTTAAAACAAAATAAAAATAAAATGGGAAACCCATTAGACTGGTAATATCCCACTCTTCTTCCCAAAGCCTCTCTCTCTGCTCCTCCTCACCCAAAAAACCCTAGCGACCTCAGATCCAACAGGAGCCACTCTCTCTCGTTTCAACTTATCTTCCCATTCTAATTTCCAATCATGGCGGATGTCGATCCTGAGGTGGCCACGATGGCGCAGCTGACGAAGAGAACATTTAAGAAGTTCAGCTTCAGAGGTGTTGATTTGGACGCACTTCTTGACAATCTACTGATGATCTTGTCAAGCTCTTCCCTGCACATGCTCGCACTTGCTTCGGATCTCCCTCTCTCTTGCCAGATCAAGCACTTAAACCTCGCAAGGTACATCCACTATTGCTCATCCTTTTGTTTTTGTATTCCATGGAGTTCAATTTCTGTTTAGGTTTTTCATTTTTTGATCCGATTTGTAACCTATCAATTTTCTGGAATTACCTTTTTTTTTTCCTTCAAATCTGATCATATTCCTTCTTCAAGTTTATGCTTTTCACTCTTTTTTTTTTAGAGTTCCACTTAAATGGCTTTCTATCATTTATTGATGATTGAATCTTTTATATCGTTATAATTAGCGAGTCATTAATTACTCTTTACTATGCTTGATATCTTTAAAAAAAAAAAAAAAAAATTGTGGTTCAAAATGATGTATCAATTCTGGGTTTGAAGTTCTTATCTACATTTCCTTGGTATTGAAGGATTTGATCGCTTCTGGGTTTATTTATACGAAGTCGTATTGTGAGAAACTTGATTTTGTTTTGTTTTTTTTTTTTTTTTTTGTAGCTACAAGATCTCTTTAGGCAAGATGGCTATGATTGATGAGCCACTGTACCCCATTGCCGTTCTAATTGATGAGCTCAAGAATTTTGAGCTGGTTATTGTGGCCTCACAATCTTGTTTAGCGGCTGTTTCATTGCTATGTTTCTCCTACAATTTTCGTAAATATGGTAACATGAGGTTCCTTTTTGTGGATCGCTATAGTGGACAATTGGCCAGGTTTTGAAACCAGTATATTCAGCAAATAAAGGTAAAGCATTTCCTTAAAATTCCCAAATTATTGTTTCTCTGCTTAAATTGGGAATTTGATGCGGTTCATTGATAGATACAAATTGCAACTTTGCTTGGATTTTTAAGGAAATCATCGAGTAATGTGTTGTTAATTGTGATTTGATTAAGTGGGTATAAAAGGATTTCAATGTTTTCTACACATAAAAGGATATAAGTTCAATCCCAAAATCAATTTTAGTGCCCCCAAATTTGGCAAACATTACTTGCTCTCTTAAAGTTATTGAATTTGTATCATGATACCTCCTCTTGCAAATGTTCAATTTTTCTCCAATGTACGTGCAATTCGCTAAAATATAAAATATAAGCTTTTCTTTTCCTTCTAGAAAAAAAAAAAAAAATTTAATGGATATCCGCATTTTTTTTATTCATTTATTTATTCTTTAGGTTAATAAAAAAATTAGATAGTTATATATGAGTGAAAGAAAACAACTTCTAAATTCACAGTAAAAGCAAATTGAGTCTCATTTCCTATGTACAAGAGTTAAGTGAAAGTAAACAAAAGTGGAAGATGTATCATGTTTTCTCAATTTCTGTTCAATTAGTTTTAAGTCAAAATGTTCCAATTTGTATATTGTAATGAAAGAATTGTTTGAATATGCTTGTTTTGTATTGATCAGTATAAGTGTGGTATGTTTTCTGCATAGAAATTGAAGTTTTTCTTTGTTGTCTTGTCGAAATGCAGGTCATTGATGTTCTTCATCTAGGAAGGGCCAATGTTTCCAAGGTAAAATTTGATTTTGAATGAAATTCAGCTCTTTTTTTCAAGTATAGTGTTCACCATGAGCTTTCATTGTGTGTATGATTTTTAAATATATTTCTCTGTGCCAAGCAATCAAGGGAAGCTTGGTTTAGCACCTTTGTACTGAGAGTAGTTGATCGATTGATCTGAATTCATCTTCTTGTTATATTCTTGAATGTAGGCTGAGTTGAAGGAGAAGTTGGGAAGGATGTACGAAGTAAAGGACTCAAATTCAATCTTCATATTCAAGTTCTGTACTCATTTTGGAGGTGGTAAATCTACTGGATTTGGTTTGATTTATGATTCGGTTGAGAATGCAAAGAAGTATGAGCCCAAGTACAGGCTTATCAGGGTAATTAGATTATTCTTATTTCATATGAACTTTTTCTGATAATGTTTAGTTTTTTACATGTGTTGCATTATTAAATGACAATGTTGCTAGAATTACATAATCCAACTTATAGATTATTCTTATTTCATATGAACTTTTTCTGATAATGTTTAGTTTTGTATCATGATACCTCCTCTTGCAAATGTTCGATTTTTCTCCAATGTTGGTATCATGTTTTCTCAATTTCTGTTCAATTAGTTTTAAGTCAAAATGTTCCAATTTGTATATTGTAATGAAAGAATTGCTTTGATCAATCTATTTACGCAGGGTTCTATATGCCTCCTTTTGTTGTGGTCACTGCCATGTTTCATTCTCAAGGTTATACGCGAAGTCCTTCAAATTTATATGTACGTAATGAATCATGGTGGTTGTCTACTGCTATATTATTAGCTCTGGTTCTATCCTGGACTTTTTTGAGTGGAATATCTTTATTAGCCAGCATTTTGTTTCATCTAGTCTGCAATTTGCAAGTCATTCACTTTACGATACCATCTCTTCAAGATAAGTCACAGGTTCAGAATTTATCTTCTGTTGGAGTTCTTGGTTGTCACAGCTAGCCAATGCATGACTATTTTCCAGACTACTGGGTATACCGGGATAATTACTTTCATAAATGGTGGCGATTTTTGCAGTAAGTTCATGTTCTTAGCACCCTTTTTCTTCATATCATTGGCTGACTAATTGTGCGTACTAAATTTGACTTGAAAATTTTCCAGGTGTTCACAATTGTTCAGGTGGTTGGCATAATTCTTTGCCTTCACGCAACCACGAAAATCTGTCTTAGAGCTCAAAACATTGCATAATTTGCAAGTAGATGGCATGCATTGGCAACATGTGCTTCTGCTCATTCTCAAATGAGAACTTGTAACAGTAGGGAAACTTGCAAAATTCCAGGTCATTGAACTCACTTCCTACTATTTATTCCGAAAGTGATTTGGAGTCTTTGGATTATGTTTCAATGCCGACAAGTGCTCAATTGACTTCGTATATGTGCTTGTATCACAAAAGACAAGCCTAGGTTGGATTTTTAGTTAGTTTGTTACTTGTCTCATAAAGATTCTTGCTGGAAGCTTTCTTTTATAGGTTTGGTACCCATCTCCTGGTGTAGACCCTTTTAAACAGGATGATTTATTGTAGGTAAGTTTCAATCACTAGTTAAAAACCTTTATATTGTGGATTTTTAGTTGATACTACAATTATATATCTCCATTGCAATTATATATCTTTACCATTTGTTAATGAAAAATGGGAAAATTTTGGGAAGTTGAATATGTCAGTTTGGTTTCCTGAGGTTCTCAACATGCCCCTTCTATGAGTGGAAGTAATGATAAATCTATTGTGTAGAGTCTGTATGCAGTTGTTCACTTGGATGGATGTTGCATTTTCAGGTCATTATGTGTGTTATGTAAAAAAAAAAAAAAAATCCCATTGGGAGTGGTTCAGAATTGATGACAACGCACTGTATGTTCCCTTATTCTATTTTTATTTTTATCCCTTAAGTCGTAACACATTTACAATCATTGTTACTTAGTTTGAGGCCTTGTTTTGAATTTAGCACTGATTTAAAGGTAGTAGATTAAAAACCAAAGAAAAATAAGCCCTTTGTTGCTTTGTTTTCTCTTATTTTTCATTTTGAAATCAGGTGCGGTTCAAAGGTAGTAAACTAAAAACCGAAGAAAACTACTCTTTCTTTGTGTCAACCCTTCCTGGTGGATATTAAATACCTGTAATTGTGAATTGTCAAATTGTCTTAGTTTGTGATTTGATTGAATCAACCCACATTCTTTAGAGCTTGAATGCATTTTATTGTTTTTTTTAATTGTTTTATTTATTTATTTATTAACTCTTATTGCCTCTCCGTTTCTGTAGATTGATGGATTGAATCAATTGAGAAATAAATATGTTTGGTTTGGGAAAACGAGAGGTGAAAGCCATTGCATTTGATGTTACGTCCAAGGTTAATTTCCTATAATTTCTAATTTATTCGAATGCTTGTTTTTCAAATTACTTATTTATAATTTTATTACTATAATTTTACAGGTAATGGCAGGTTGAAGAATGATGGTCATTTTTTTTTATATTATTGTGAGAATATTGTAATTGTGTTCACTACATTAGTAGCTTGGATTTTTTTTTTTTTTTTTTTTGTAAGGACGTTATTTGTTTGCTTTAATGAATTTCGATTAATCCAAAATGATGTACAATTTTTCGGTACTTATTTTGTATGTATTGAGTATCTAATATTAATTTCTATTATTAATGTATAGCAGAACAACTTAGTATGTTTAGTTCAGATCCATTATTGGATTCCAGGGCATTTGATCATAAAGTGAAGAGTTTGGGGCAAAAGTAAAATATTTGAAAGATAGTAGCAAAAGTGAGTTCCTAATGCGAAATAATCTTGCATACAAGTCACGTCAACGATCAGAAATTTCGTTGGGTTCTTAAAGCAATATTAAGTCGTTTTGAAATGTCAATAGTATCCTTATTGAAATGAATGTATTCATTTTAATAAATTTTATTTATAAACCCACTTAAATTATTAACACAACCATTTTTATTTAAAAGGAAAACTTAATGCTTAGAGGAATGGATATAAATGATAAATGTTAGGATAGAGTAATACATGCAGTCATAGGCGACAAAGTAATTAGAGTATGAAATAGTACTTGATATGTTTGTCACTCATTTGTGTTAAGGGTTGGGAGGGATTGTTTCACCTTCTTGAATTCTGTAATATCTTCTAAGTTGATGACCTTTTTCCTTTCATTGGGAAATAAATAAAATAATAGTCTTATTTGTGGTGGACGAAGCTTCCTAATGTTATACTTTGAAACTTGTAAATTCCTTCTCAAAAGAATAACACAGGATTTGTTTGTTTGTTTTTTGGTTTGTTTTGTTTTGTTTTGTTTTGTTTTTAATTTTTTTTCCAATTGTGTGAATAATTAGGCGTTTCCATAGCCGTAGACATAGTTACCATAGTCGTAAACGTAGTTACAAGCAAAATGTGAAGAAACTGTAAACGTAGTTACTGAAGCCGTAAACATAGTTACCATAGCCGTAAACGTAGTTACAAGCAAATTGTGAAGAAATCGTAAACGTAGTTACTGAAGCCATAATATTGGTTACAACTTACAAATCAAATTTTGGCAATGTTATAATTTTTTTAAGAAAAAAATTATTAATTTGGGGTGTACGTGCAATTTTTGAAGGGTGTAATATCGCCACTCTTAGATGATATTTCATACGAGGCACAACCAAAAATGTTCCTTTTTTTTTTTAATTTTTTGTTAAATACCATAAACTAATAAATTATAAAAAAAAAATTTTAAATGCAAAATATATATAACATAAAAGCATGTGAGGAGGATCACCTTTTTATTTTATTTTTTTTTATTTTTTTTATAATTGTTTAACCTATCGTTAATTAAATTAAATTATTTTAGCTATTTAATATCTTAATTTTAATAATCACAATTAATGTTTAATTTATATTTCAATCAAAATATTTTATACATGTTGAATTAACTGACCATCCTAGTCGCATATATTAGAAAAAGGTTGATTATGAGTGATGCTATTGGCACATCCCTACCGGTCTATTTATGCCATACTTTTTGAAATTTTGATTTAATTAAATAAAATTAAATACATTTATTTGATTTATTTCCAAAACTACCATTTTTATTTATATTTCAAACTTAATACAAGCCGTAAAAGTAGTTACAGAAGAAACCCTTAAGTAGTTACCAAAACCGTAACACTAGTTACCGTAACTGTAAAAGTAGTTACCAAAACCGTAAAAGTAGTTACCAACTAATTTTGTGGAAGAAACCGTTAAGTAGTTACCGTAGCCGTATAAGTAGTTACCGTAGAAGTAAAAGTAGTTACAAGCTAATTTTTTGAAAAAACCCTTAAGTAGTTACCGAATCCCTAAAAGTAGTTACCATAGCCGTAAAAGTAGTTACAGAAGAAACCCTTAAGTAGTTACCAAAACCGTAAAACTAGTTACCGTAGCCGTAAAAGTAGTTACCAGCTAATTTTGTGGAAGAAACCGTTAAGTAGTTACCGTAGCTATATAAGTAGTTACCGTAGCCGTAAAAGTAGTTACCAGCTAATTTTCTGAAAAAACCCTTAAGTAGTTACCGAATCCCTAAAAGTAGTTACTATAGCTGTAAAAGTAGTTACCGAGAAACCCTTAAGTAGTTACCAAAACCATAAAAGTAGTTACCGTAGCCGTAAAAATAGTTACTAAAACCGTAAAAGTAGTTACTAGCTAATTTTGTAGAAGAAACCGTTAAGTAGTTACCGTAGCCGTATAAGTAGTTACCATAGTCGTAAAAGTAGTTACAAACTAATTTTCTAAAAAACCCCTTAAGTAGTTACCGAATCCCTAAAAGTAGTTACCATAGTCGTAAAAGTAGTTACAGAAGAAACCCTTAAGTAGTTACCAAAACTGTAAAACTAGTTACCGTAGCCGTAAAAGTAGTTACCAAAACCATAAAAGTAGTTACCAGCTAATTTTGTAGAAGAAACCGTTAAGTAGTTACCGTAGCCGTAAAAGTAGTTACAAACTAATTTATGAAAAAAAACCCTTAAGTAGTTACTGAATCCCTAAAAGTAGTTACCATAGCCGTAAAAGTAGTTACAGAAGAAACCCTTAAGTAGTTATCAAAGCCGTAAAAGTAGTTACCAAAGCCGTAAAAGTAGTTATCAAAGCCGTAAAAGTAGTTACAAGCTAATTTTTTGAAGAAACCCTTAAGTAGTTACCGCAACCGTAAAAGTAGTTACCGCAGTCGTAAAAGTAGTTACCAAGCCGTAAAAGTAGTTACAAGCTAATTTTTTGAAGAAACCCTTAAGTAGTTACTGCAGCCGTAAAAGTAGTTACCAAAGCCGTAAAAGTAGTTACAAGCTAATTTTGTGGAAGAAACCCTTAAATAGTTACCACAGCCCTAAAAGTAGTTACCAAAACCCTAAAAGTAGTTACCATGAAAAGAAATTATAAAATTAATTATTATTTTTATATTATTTTTTAAGATTAAATAATTTATTATTATTATTTTATCTTTTTTATTTATTTTTATTATTAATAATGTCAAATCAATGAATATATATTATTATTTTAATAAGATATAGACAATAGCAGGTATGAAACCTACACTGTTCACAGCGGAACACTGTTTTTTTTCTCTGCATGATGCAGTGATTTTATTTCACTGCATTGTAGCCGCCCCCTAAAAATAAAAATATTACTTTGAATCTTGAAAACCATTTAAAATTGGCAA
This sequence comes from Acer saccharum, assembly GCA_030490815.1. Lineage (NCBI taxonomy): Eukaryota > Viridiplantae > Streptophyta > Magnoliopsida > Sapindales > Sapindaceae > Acer > Acer saccharum. The sequence continues at coordinate 39,838,981 of CM059869.1, forward strand.
GAATCACATGTAATCTACTTTTTTATTCCATTATTTTAATACTGTGTTAGCTTCTTTCCTATCAATAATAATAATAATAATAATAATAATAATAATAATAATAATGTGTTTGCTTCTCCATTTCAAAAATAAATAATGTGTTTAGTGTTTTTTTTATATTAAAAAAAATAAGTACTTATCAAAATGGTTCTCTTGAAAATTTTATATTTTAAATATATATCTCCACCTTGAACCTTATGATTTCATCCGATGTAAAAAGATATTCATTAGAATCACATTAAAGGTTTATGTCAATATTACTGTACAAGATTTGTAACATAACGTGGTTATCGATATCCATTAAATTATAATCCAACAATTTAAATAAATAAGGAGTTTTAAAAATGATAAAAAAAAATAAAAAATGATGGAAATGGACATGTTTGAAAGAACAAAAATGTCCCCACTTTCCAAAAAAAAAATGTTGAAAAGAGAAATTGACTCCCGTGTAACTACAAGAGTACAAGTTATGCTTAATGTTACTGGATACTTAGCTAAACCTTCCTGCCCACGCCTAAGTAGAAGTTGGAATTGTTTATTTAGGGAAGGAATTTGCTACAATGCAGTGAAAAAAAATCGCTGCATCACGCAGTGATTTTTTTGGTAAAATTTGAGCCATCAGATGAAATAAAATTTGATCCAACGGTTTATATAAAAAATTTAATAAGATTAATCATTTAAAAATAAATAAAAATAAAAATGGGAAACCTATTTGACCGGTAATATCCAACTCTTCTTCCCAAAGCCTCTCTTTCGCTCACTCACTATTCTTCACAAAGCCTTTCTCTCTCTCTCTCTCTCTCGCTCCTCCTCACCCAAAAAACCCTAGCGGCCTCAAATCCAGCAAGCCTCTCTTCCGGCAACGATCTCAGGCGAAGCCTTCGTTTCTCTCTCTAGATCTGTGACTACCTTCCCGTTCCTCTCTCGGTCCTCCTCCAATCTCTTAACTTTCATTTCCAAAGACCTGCAATAACAACAACAACAACAAAAAAATGCAGCGTCGTTTTAATAGATCTCAACAGAACAAAAAAAGAAAAATTGAATCCTCTGATTCTTAGATCTCAGCCTTACACGATCGAGACGTCGCATCGCTGGACCTCGTCACGAAGCTCCTGTACGCGAATCCGTCTGAGCTGGTCAACCAAGAAGCCGGTGCCTAATTCGGCGTCGTTTTGCGACGTCGCCGTGAATCCAAATCGTCGGGAGAGGTCGTGAAACTTGTCCTTGCAGGTCTACGGAGTGAGAGACGACGCACTTCATGACAGTATACTGATGAGCTTGTCAAGCTCTCCCTGCACGTGCTCGCACTTGCTTCGGATCTCCCTCTCTCTTGCCAGATCAAGCACTGAAACCTCGCAAGGTACCTCCACTGTTGCTAGTCCTTTTGTTTTTGTATTCCATGGAGTTCATTTTCTGTTTAGGTTTTTAATTTTTTTATCCGATTTGTATCCTATCAATTTTCTGGAAATACCTTCTTTTTTTTCTTCAGATCTTATCGTATTCCTTCTTCAAGTTTATGCTTTCACTCTTTTTTTAGAGTTCCACTTAAATGGCTTTCTATCATTTATTGATGATTGAATCTTTTATATCGTTATAATTAGCAAGTCATGCTCTTCCGTTGGTTGTGGCTGCTGGATCCCTTCTCGTGTCCTCTTGGGTTCTCTGCTTGCTTTTTGTTTTTCCTTTTTTTGGTTCTTCCGTGTTTCTGGGCTGTGGTTATTTTTCGTTCTCCCCTGTTTCTTGGCTTTATCTATGGTAATCTCTTTTAATGTTAAAAAAAATAAAATTAATTACTCTTTACTATGCTTGATATCTTTTTTTTTTTTTTTGAAATTGTGGTTCAAAATGATGTATAAATTCTGGGTTTGAAGTTCTTATCTACATTTCCTTGGTATTAAAGGATTTGATCGCTTATGGGTTTATTTATACGGAGTCGTATTGTGGGAAACTTGATTTTTTTTTTCTTGCAACTGCAAGATCTCTTTAGGCAAGATGGCGATGATTGACGAGCCACTGTACCCATTGCCGTTCTAATTGATGAGCTCAAGAATGAAGACATTCAACTTTGATTGAACTCAATTCGGAGACTCCATAGCAGCAAAAGCAACCAATTTTCTATCTTTTGTGGGTGTGCTTGTAATATGCTTTTGTCTTCAATTCCGTGAAGGCTGCTAAGTGGGTGTGTATCCCCACCTTTATTCTCTTCTCTTGCATTCTGTCCCCGTCATTCATATGTTTGATCCTGATACAAATTCAAGAGTCCATTTAACTCGTGTTAATTCATGGGTTGCCTGGTGTCAAAAGTATAAAATATGGCCTCTCTTATGCTTCAAGAGGAATATAATGTCAAATAGAAACGAACAGGGTGGTATAGCCACACCAGAGGACGGGGACGGGGAAGAAATGGCTCTGCAGAAAGGAGACACTTAGCCACACTAGAGAGCTTAGAAATTTCCCATAGGTCAAACACTCACTGTACACCCACCCCCACACAGACCTTTTATAACAACTAATATTGAACAACTTAAAATAATTAATGGGCTAAATGGTTCTCATAAATGATTCCTTTCTTGCTCTAATCCTTTGGCTAAAGCTTTGAATTTATTAACTTATTTTTCCTCATTTCTAGGATGTCATTGCAATTGGAGGGGTTGATACAAATGCTGTACTTTTTGATCGACCATCAGGACAAATCGTATCTACACTTAGTGGTCACTCGAAGAAGGTAGTTTTTTCTTTATTTTATTTCTTGATTCCATCATTGTTTTTTGGTTTTCCATTTAATATATTGGCTGATCGTTATATGCAATTTTTTTAGGTTACTAGTGTCAAATTTGTCACTCAGGGTGATCTATTGGTAACAGGCTCAGCAGATAAGGTAATCCAAGTCCTAATGTATAAGCTACAAATTTTGTTTTTATGATATATTTTTGGTGGTCTTGATTTACTCTTATTCTAGAAAGGTGTTATACTTGATCAATCTTTTTTAATTATTTTATTTTTTATAAATTTCTAGTTGGTACCAAAATCTTAGACCATAATTCATTTAAGGAGATGTGACAGGCTAGGTGAAGTTCTCATGCCTGATTTTATTCTAATTGCACTAATTGGTGCAAACTCTGGAGGAATTTGGTTCTTATTGTTCTATTTACTTTCTTTCTTCTTTTTCCTTGCTTTTATTGGAATACGATTATTGGAGACCTTTACCTAACTTATACCTTTTATTATTGCAAATTTGCAATATGCAAAGTACCTGCCACCCTAATATAAATGAACTTCAAATCTACTTAGTTTGGAAGAAAATAAATTTCTTGAAATTTTAGAACTGGGAACGATATCCCCTTCAAAAAGATGTTGAGAAACCACCTAATTTTTAATTTTATGATATTGAGTTTGGTTTCATTGTATTACATCTGGAAAATAAGAGTAGGCCAGATGAGGGTTGGGGACTATATCTATGCCATGGAAAGATCATTCTTTGCTTTAACCCATCCAACTTTGAAGGAGTGTTTTCATATATTAGGCAAGCCTTTGTCATACAAGGGGGCTGTGTATGAGCTTTAACACTATTTGACTATATATTAGTGGTAAGAGATTTTGAGCTGCTGATAATATGAGGTTCAAGTGGTGTTCAGTAGTGAAAAATAGACACGGAAGCTGCATTTGGAATTTCTGTGCATTTTTCTTTAGGAGTCATATCTAAAGTAATTTTTAAGAAGCAACTGTGCTGATTTCATTGATCAATGTTAGTCTCATGATGATACTATATCTTCTAATCTGTTCATTAGAGATCTTCTGCTTGATTGAAGGAAAATTCTTTGCTTTAACCCATCCAACTTTGAAGGAGTGTTTTCATTTATTAGGCAAGCCTTTGTCATACAAGGGGGCTGTGTAAGAGCTTTAACACTATTTGACTATATATTACTGGTAAGAGATTTTGAGCTGCTGAGAATTGAAGTTCAAGTGCTGTTCAATAGTGAAAAATAGACATGGAAGCTGAATTTGGAATTTCTGTGCATTTTTCTTTTGGAGTCATATCTAAAGCAATTTTTAAGAAGCAACTGTGCTGATTTCATTGATCAATGTTAGTCTCATGGTGATACTGTATCTACTAATTTGTTCATTAGAGATCTTCTGCCTGATTGGTCTATGCAATTTGTGGCGACTATACAGTGTATGTGGATTTTTGAGGTTCACTGTTGGAATTTTCAATTGTATATAGCTTTATTTCCTCATCTTGCTTGATTATTTTGGATAGATTTTAGATATTCCAGCACCCTACCACTACACTAGGCAGGCACAAAGCTCGATGTGGTATATGAATTTATTTTTCTTATCATTAAAGAAAATAAGTAATAGGGTTTCTCTTTCACACCTTCATGAGCAAACCATGATGCTCTGTTATAATGTAAGACCACTCAAATCAACTCAACTAAGCCTCAATTCCAAACTAGTTGTGATCAGCCACAAGATTCCTCTTCCTACACTTTATCCTATGTTAAGCCTTTTGTTAGGATGTAAACATGGGCAAGAAGGTTTATTGTCTAGTGTTGGTATTTCACTATGTGAAAATTTTCGATGCTGTATAGTGTTACTTACTCCATAGCCTTGTAGTTGATGTTAATTCTTATGTATGTAGTGCTCAATCCCTTTTTTCATTTGTTTTTTCCCATTAATATTGTAGACTGTTCGACTGTGGCAAGGCTCTGAAGATGGAAACTATGATTGTAGGCACATCTTGAAGGATCATACTGCAGAGGTAAATATGTTCCTTTAATCATGTTCAACAACGTTTTGTAACCAGTGATTTCTGTAATATCCACATATGTTTCATCAATATCCTGGAATTTTCTTGCTTTTTGTTAGAGCTGTGAAACTGATTTCAGAACTCAATTCTGTTTCAAGAAACTTAAGCATATATTGCCAATGGATATATTTGCCTCCAATTGGTTGTTTTTCTGATTGTTTTTGACAAGTTTAGGTTATCACTAAATGATGTCTCTTGAGTGACAGCTGTTTTAGATGGATTTTGTAACCTATATGTTGAGGTTGATTCATTGACCAGTATTTTCAGTAAGCTATTACACTTCAGAGTTCTCTAAGGGCATGTTTGGTATGCTGTATCGTATTGCACTGGATTGTATAGGATTGTATTGTATTGTATTGGATAGTATTGGATTAAATACGGTACGGCATTTGGTATTGGATAGTATAGTACAGGCCTCAAACTCTTCTAAATTTCAGATTGACTCAACCTGTAAGCCCCATATTATTGTTTGTAACTGTCCTAAACATCCCAACAGCAATCTGGAGCTCTCTTCTCCAGTCTCCTCAACCGACGGAGGCCATAGATCGCTCAGAGAATCACTGGTATGATGGAGGCATTGTTGGCCTTCTTCACGAAGGCGGGCGTGCCTCCTTGTTTCTTCAAGGAGGAAGGCATGCCGCCTCCACGATGGAGGAGGTGTGACCTCGACATTTGCAGCAGAGGAGGCCAAGCTCCTCCGAAACTGATCGCCGGCGGCATCCTTGATGAAGGGTGCTGCTGGCGTCATCAAAGAAAGAGGTGCTACCTCTTGGGCCTTTTTTTAGGGAGGCTGCCAGCCTCCATTTGTGGAGGAGACCGGCCAGCGACACCAACGCCCCGCCGGTCTCCTCCATGAACAGATTTGGGATGTGAAAAGTCAGGTATTAGGATTATCTGATGCAACCAGCCTGTGTTAAATGTTATTGACTTCACTTTCATTAATTACTTATATTGATTTGCAGGCAAATGTGGCAAAATTTGATGGACATGTTGGCCCAGTGACTGCTATATCTTTCTCTGAAAATGGTTATTACCTTGCGGTAGGTGTTACACTTATAAAATGTAAGGTGAATGTAGGATCTAACATTCTTGATCTGACTAATATGTTTGACTGGACAGACTGCAGCTAGTGATGGTGTGAAGCTTTGGGATCTACACAAATTGAAGAACTTCCGGTCGTTCGAATTTAATGATACGGATACACCAACAAACTCAGGTATTTGATATTTTAATACTTGATACTCTATATTCCTTTGAATGGTCTATTGTTTTCATCTGTTCATTGTTGTCAAACAATTTCTTTACCTTTTCTTTGGGTAAATTACACAATCTTTTAGTACTTCTGTGTATGAACTAATTGGAAAGTGATGAACCTTGCTTTTGGGAAGGGTGATTTTTACTTGCTGCTCTATGAACAGCAGGGTAAAAGAAATTATTTCCATGTCTTTAAATTGGTAATTTTCCCTTTTGAAGACAATCATGTCCTCATAATATTGAAGATTTTACCCTTTTTTTTCCTTGAGCTCTAACTTCATGATTACTGCAACAAAATGTACTGCTCCCAAATCCCACCCCACATATATATTGTTATTTCTTAATTTTCTTCCCTCCCCATTGATTTGTCTTCCTTCTCTAACTAATTTTTCAATATCTGTTTTCATACTTTGATTTGTGGTTAAGAAATGTGATTTTAGCTATATATTTAATGTACTATAACTCTTTTGTGCTTTACATCTCTAATGGTTTGGGAGATATATGAGATTGTTTCTATTCAATTGATTATTGTTATTGTATTTCGTACAGGCTGATACAATGATGTCGAACACAATGCATGATTGATTCAAGTACCTGGAACAGAGAGATGAAGCTATTTAGTTTTTTTTTTTTTTGGTCATGGAAATGACAATGACAGGCTAGGCTACAACCTTCTATAAATATCACTTTTGTATATTACATGCAAATATCACAGCTATATATTTAAAACCTTCTAACTATGTACTCTACTATCATACTCTTCTATAATTTGAGTATCTTAGACTTATAGTTTACCAAGATTGTTAATTAGTTTGATTTATGTTGAATTATATTGATAACAAAATAGTTATGAGAATTTTAATTTGCAATTTGTTATTCAAAATAGGTTGAAATAAAATGATTAAATATGAATAAATAGAAAACAATATTATTTTTAACCGGCTACAACCGTCGAGAAAGAAATATATTTATCAAGATGATATTTTGATGGGAAATCGTTATTTTCGACCGCATTTGGCCCTCGGTGATAAACGTTTTTTTTGTAGTGGTAGTTTATTCTCTAGGGCATTGGATTACACAGGTTAGTCCTTGTTGGGAAATAGACATTATCTAAAATTTGTGTTAAGGGTTGGAAGGGATTGTTTCATCTTCTTTAGCACAAGGAAGATTGTGGCAACATGTTTTTTTTTATGACCATATCAGGGATGTTTGAGTCATGCAATTATCAACATCATTATATCCTCATCTTTCTCTTTCCATGTTCACAATTTGCAAAATCATATATTTTATAAATAAATAAAAAGAGTTGGGACTTGATTTATACTAAGTATTATTATAATTATCTTTTAAAAAAAAACATACGATTCAATATTATCTTTTAAAAAAATGCTTTGCACTGCAACTCAACTCTCTTATTTATCAAAATTCTGTTTATCTACATTATTATGGTAGTTATTTCTATCTCAAAGCTTATTTTCATATCATGCTTTTTTTGCAGGGTTTGAATGTCTAAGTACCAAAGCCGTAAATGTAGTCACCAAATCTATAAACGTAGTTAATAAAGCCGTAAGTGTAGATAAATTAGACGATTGATGCTTCCCTAATCATATTGCTTTCCACAGCATCTCTACATGAAGAACTCGGTATTTCGAATTAATTAGGTGGTCCTTCTCTTTGACGCATCCATTGTACACTACATCATTCAGATTAATATCGATATATCCCAGTGATTCCTACATAAATCACAAAAAACGCAAAAAGTAGTTACATGCTAATTTTTGGTAAATAAAAACCCTTCAATAGTTACCATAGCTGTGAAATTAGTTACAAGCACAATTTGTGGAAGAAGCCCTTAAGTAGTTACTAGACCCATAAATGCAGTTACCGCAGCCGAAAAAGTGGTTACATGCCGTAAAAGTAGTTACAAGCTAATTTTTAGAAAAACCCTTAAGTAGTTACCAAACCCGTAAAAGTAGTTACCGATACCGTAAAAGTAGTTACCAATGCCGTAAAAGTAGTTACCAAAGCGAGCCCAAGGTGACCTCAACAAGGCCATCCCAAGCTCGCCTTGACACAGTTGGACATCATTGAAACCCGAGACCATAGCGAGCCCAAGGTGACCTCAACAAGGCCATCCCAAGCTCCCCTTGACACAGTTGGACATCATTGAAACCCGAGACCATAGCGAGCCCAAGGTGACCTCAACAAGGCCATCCCAAGCTTGCCTTGACACAGTTGGACATCATTGAAACCCGAGACCATAGCGAGCCCAAGGTGACCTCAACAAGGCCATCCCAAGCTCCCCTTGACACAGTTGGACATCATTGAAACCTGAGACCATAGCGAGCCCAAGGCGACCTCAACAAGGCCATCCCAAGCTTGCCTTGACACAGTTGGATATCATTGAAACCCGAGACCATAGCGAGCCCAAGGGGACCTCAACAAGGCCATCCCAAGCTTGCCTTGACACAGTTGGACATCATTGAAACCCGAGACCATAGCGAGCCCAAGGTGACCTCAACAAGGTCATCCCAAGCACGCCTTGACAAACCGTTAAGTAGTTACAAGGTAATTTTTTTGATAAACCGTTAAGTAGTTACCAGACCCGAAGAAGCAGTTACCAGACTCCAAGAAGTAGTTACCGTTGTCCTAAAAGTAGTTACAAGCTAATTTTTTTGGAAAAACCCTTACGTAGTTACCAAGCCATAAAAGTAGTTACCGTAACCGTAAAAGTAGTTACCACAGCCGTAAAAGTAGTAACAAGCTGATTTTTTTGGAAAAACCCTTAAGTAGTTACCAAGCCGTAAAAGTAGTTACCGGAGCCGTAATAGTAGTTACCACTACCGTAAAAGTAGTTACAAGGTTAATTTTTTTGAAAATCCCTTAAGTAGTTACCAAGTCGTGAAACTAGTTACCGATGCCGTTAAATTAGTTACCACTGTCGTAAAAGTAGTTACAAGGTAAATTTTTTTGGAAAATCCCTTAAGTAGTTACCAAGCCGTGAAACTAGTTACCAGAACCGTGAAAGTAGTTACCGCTATCGTAAAAGTAGTTACAAGGTAATTTTTTGGAGAAAAACCCTTAAGTAGTTACCAAGCCGTGAAAGTAGTTACCAAAACCATGAAACTAGTTACCGCTACCGTAAAAGTAGTTACAAGGTAATATTTTGGGGAAAAACCCTTAAGTAGTTACCAAGCCATGAAAGTAGTTACCGTAACCGTAAAAGTAGTTACCATTGCCGTGAAAGTAGTTACCACTGCCGTGAAAGTAGTTACAAGGGAAAAACCCTTAAGTAGTTACCAAGTCGTGAAAGTAGTTACCAGAACCGTGAAAGTAGTTACCACTACTGTAAAAGTAGTTACAAGGTAATTTTTTTAGGGAAAACCCTTAAGTAGTTACCAAGCCGTGAAAGTAGTTACCGTAACCGTAAAAGTAGTCACCATTGCCGTGAAAGTAGTTATAAGGGAAAAACCCTTAAGTAGTTACCAAGCCGTGAAAGTAGTTACAAGGTAATTTTTTGGGGGAAAACCCTTAAGTAGTTACCAAGCCGTGAAAGTAGTTACCGTAATCGTAAAAGTAGTTACCACTGTCGTGAAAGTAGTTACAAGGGAAAAACTCTTAAGAAGTTACCAAGTCGTGAAAGTAGTTACCATTTCCGTAAAAGTAGTTACCACCACCGTAAAAGTAGTTACAAGGTAAATTTTTGGGGAAAAACCCTTAAGTGGTTACCAAGCCGTGAAAGTAGTTACCAGAACCGTGAAAGTAGTTACCGCTACTGTAAAAGTAGTTACAAGGTAATTTTTGGGGGAAAAAACCCTTAAGTAGTTACCAAGCCGTGAAAGTAGTTACCGTAACCGTAAAAGTAGTTACCACTGCCGTGAAAGTAGTTACAAGGGAAAAACCCTTAAGTAGTTACCAAGCCGTGAAAGTAGTTACCATTTCCCTAAAAGTAGTTACCACTACCGTAAAAGTAGTTACAAGGTAATTTTTTTTGGAAAAACCCTTAAGTAGTTACCAAGCCGTGAAAGTAGTTACCATTTCCCTAATAGTAGTTACCACTACTGTAAAAGTAGTTACAAGGTAAATTTTTGGAAAAAACCTTTAAGTAGTTACCAAACCGTAAAAGTAGTTACGAGAACCGTTAAAGTAGTTACCGCTACCGTAAAAGTAGTTACATGGTAATTTTTTTTGGAAAAACCCTTAAGTAGTTACCAATCCGTGAAAGTAGTTACCGTAACCGTCAAAGTAGTTACCACTGCTGTGAAAGTAGTTACAAGGTAAATTTTTTTAAAAAACCGTTAAGTAGTTACCAAGCCGTTAAAGTAGTTACCGCTGCCGTGAAAGTAGTTACAAGGTAATTTTTTTGGAAAAACCGTTATGTAGTTACCGATTCCGTAAAAGTAGTTACCACAGCCGTAAAAGTAGTTACAAGGTAAATTTTTTTGGAAAAACCGTTAAGTAGTTACCAAGTCGTGAAAGTAGTTACCGATTCCGTAAAAGTAGTTACCACTGCCATGAAAGTAGTTACAAGGGAAAAACCGTTAAGTAGTTACCAAGCCGTGAAAGTAGTTACTGGTTCCGTAAAAGTAGTTACCACTGCCGTGAAAGTAGTTACAAGGTAATTTTTTTTGAAAAAGCCGTTAAGTAGTTACCAAGTCGTGAAAGTAGTTACCGATTCCGTAAAAGTAGTTGCCACTGCCATGAAAGTAGTTACAAGGTAATTTTTTTGGAAAAATCGTTAAGTAGTTACCAAGTCCTGAAAGTAGTTACCGATTCCATAAAAGTAGTTACCACAGCCGTAAAAGTAGTTACAAGGTAATTTTTTTTTGAAAAACCGTTAAGTAGTTACCAAGTCGTGAAAGTAGTTACCGATTCCGTAAAAGTAGTTACCGCTGCCGTGAAAGTAGTTACAAGGGAAAAACCGTTAAGTAGTTACCAAGCCGTGAAAGTTTCCGTAAAAGTAGTTACCACTGCCGTGAAAGTAGTTACAAGGTAATTTTTTTTGGAAAAGCCGTTAAGTAGTTACCAAGGCGTGAAAGTAGTTACCGATTCCGTAAAAGAAGTTACCACTGCCGTGAAAGTAGTTACAAGGTAATTTTTTTTGGAAAAGCCGTTAAGTAGTTACCAAGTCGTGAAAGTAGTTACCGATTCCGTAAAAGTAGTTACCACTGCCGTGAAAGTAGTTACAAGGAAAAAACCGTTAAGTAGTTACCAAGTCGTGAAAGTAGTTACCGGTTTCGTAAAAGTAGTTACCACTGCCGTGAAAGTAGTTACAAGGTAATTTTTTTTGGAAAAGCTGTTAAGTAGTTACCAAGTCGTGAAAGTAGTTACCGATTCCGTGAAAGTAGTTACCACTGCCGTGAAAGTAGTTACAAGGTAATTTTTTTTGGAAAAACCGTTAAGTAGTTACCAAGTCCTGAAAGTAGTTACCGATTCCATAAAAGTAGTTACCACAGCCGTAAAAGTAGTTACAAGGTAATTTTTTTTGGAAAAACCGTTAAGTAGTTACCAAGTCGTGAAAGTAGTTACCGATTCCGTAAAAGTAGTTACCACTACCGTAAAAGTAGTTACAAGGGAAAAACCGTTAAGTAGTTACCAAGCTGTGAAAGTAGTTACCGGTTCCGTAAAAGTAGTTACCACAGCCGTGAAAGTAGTTACAAGGTAATTTTTTTTGGAAAAGCCGTTAAGTAGTTACCAAGTCCTGAAAGTAGTTACCGATTCCGTGAAAGTAGTTACCACTGCCGTGAAAGTAGTTACAAAGTAATTTTTTTGGAAAAACCGTTAAGTAGTTACCAGGCTGTAAAAGTAGTTACCAAGACCGTAAAAGTAGTTACCAATATCCTGAAAGTAGTTACCATGAAAAAAATAATAAAATAATTAATTTTATTCTGATGGAAAAATATTTTATATTATTTTTCAATATTAAATAATTTTTTATTATTTCTTTTTCTTTTTTTATTTATTTTTATTATTAATAAAGTCAAATCAATAAATATATATTATTATTTTAATGAGATAAGGGCAATAGTAGGTTGAAAACCTACACTATTCATGGCTGTCCACTTGTTTTTTTCGCTGCATCATGCAGTGATATAAAATCACTGCATTGTAGCCAGCCCCGTTAGGGAAACCATTACATTAAAATAAAATATCTAAGAGGGATCAATTTAGAAAATTTAACAATAAATATGTAATTTTTAATATTGTTTTTAGGCAGCGGGCCAGCGGCTACCATTTACCGAACTTACGCATTAAGAGTTTAAGACATATTGAAAACCCTCACTATCAAAAACAATATTAAGTGATGCAAAGACGAACGAACTACCAACAAACGCATTCACTTGAAAACCAACCAATTATTATATGACCATCATCCCATGAAATTTGGTTGCTACGTCGCTACCAACCAAACCATTGGCTATTGCCTATTGGCTTTTGGGGGTTGGTAAAGACATGCCATATCACACACAGTCACTGCCCCACAACTTGTCAGAATTCGGTCTTATCATTTCCATCCATATTTTAACTTCTCTCTTTTGGTTTTGGATAAGACCCGACCCTACCTATCCAAACACCTACAAAATCTTAACAATACTACTGTATACACGTTTCGTTAAGGGGTATTATTATTTTTGTCCCTCTAGTTTGAGGTATTCTCCATTTTGGTCCTTTAGTTTGACTATTGGCTCTTTTGATCCAAACCGTTACTGTTATTCGTTGTTTTAGTCCCTACTGTCCTCCAATGTAGCCGTCAAATGTATGGAAGCTCTTATCTAAGATAATGAACAAATGGAAACTCTTGATCTGTGAGTGTAAACTTTGAACTAAATTTCAAATTTCTTTGTCCATCTTATTTATATCTTACTTTCTTTTCCTTTTTTTTTTTTTCTTGTTTATGTGAAGAACTGTGAAAATAGAGGAAGATCAAGTGATGTAAACCGAAGCTTAGAAGGTTGAAGCTTACGGTCAGGTTGAAACTGGTCAGGTCCAAGCTCTAGTCGACGAAGAAGATGAAGCTGAATAGGATCCGATGGTCTAGAATGCTTAGTTCCAAGCTTTGGTCGACGAAGAAGATAAAGCTGAACAAGATCTGGCGGTCCAAAATGCCCAGGTCTAAGCTCTGGTCGATGAAGATGATGAAGCTGAACAGGATTTGATGGTCCAGAATGCTCTGGTCCATGCTCCAATCAATGAAAGTTCCAATACGCAAACCTATTCTAAGATAAGGAATGAATCTATGCAAAGAGTCTATAACCAACCAATGATTATTCATCACAACCAGAAACATAAGAGATACATAATCCAAGGACAATTTACTTTATATCAAACATTGTCAGATTGTGCATACATGCGCCAAAGAATTAAAGTTGAATTCAAAGTAAATTAAAACTGAATGAAAATTAATCTATGTATGTATACTTGAGATAACAATTTGTAATTCAGATGTCAAACAAATTACTCAAGTCTCACAACCAGAGAAAAAACACAATAAACAATTTAGTATAAGATTAACCTCAAACATTACCTTCAATGATCCTGCCCAACATGGATTCATATGTCATTTTGGCTCCGGAATCGAAGATAACAATGTCTGCAGTATTTATCGAATTTAGGATGCAGACAACGGTAGTCAGAGGCAATCTGTCTGGCATAAAGGAAGTTGTGATTGCAACCCTTACATAGAAATGTAAGGACAAAAGCATTCTGAACCACTGGATCTTATTCATGATCGGTTTGAATTGTTTAAACTAAGAATAGAACAAAATGAAATGAATCTAAATTTTGCAATCAAAAAATTGAAATAAAAGCAAAGAAATATTATATGTAAAATAAGCATAAAATAATGCTTTTGTCAATTGTGATTGATTGTTTGTAATTTTTATTATTGTCTTTTGATTTTAAGATAGAATAACTAAATGAAATAAATTATACTATTGGTAGGGATGTTAGTGCAATTATAAACAAAATTTGCAAATAAAGACAATTAGATTTAATATCAAGGGTGTTTGTGTAATTAGTCATAATATATATATATATATATATATAGTCTTTCTATTATCGGTTCGAACTGATATAAAATATATCAGTTTCTTACATATAGACCCTTGGATTTAAAAGATACTTTGACAAGTGCATGCATCCAAGTCAAAGTATTTAAATTTAATAGCCCACAGATAAGGAACTGAAATATCTTTTGTCAGTTCGAACTGACAATAGAAAAATTGTATATATATATATATATATATATATATATTCCTTTCAAAAGAGGGCTGCTTGAACTACAGCTTGGGGTAGCCCTTTCATGCATCCGCCCCTGGTTCTTTCAGTTTATCGAAGTAGTTATCCAGACCACACATGTATTGTTTGATATTGGCAGACCCCGACAACTCTATTGTAATAGTTGTAATACTTCAAAAATACAACAATTTTAACACTATTTAATACATAGAAAATGGGTTAGGTTTACATTGTAATAACACGTGAGTTTTTTTTTTTTTTTTTTTTTTCCAATCAAGTTACATAAATATTAATATAATTATACAGAATATTAAAAATATTAATATAATTAATATTAAAAAATTCATTATATAAAAATTAAAATATTAATTATATAATATTTAAAAAGTATAATATTAAAAATTAAAAATTATATATAATATGATTTTGAAATTAATTAATTAAATAATATAATTTCACACTAATCTTTGTGTCAACTTAATACAATTAATACTATAGCACCAAAAAAAAAAAAAAACCGAGGTGTGAATTGAAATTGTATCACTATCCCCACATAGACTATGATACAATGCCTATCCAAAATCCGAAAAAAGCAGCTAAATATTTCCTCCAAACAAACACCACACAACACACCTTTGCGCGCACCAACCCACCGTCACTAGTCGCCAGTCACCATTGAACTCACCAACCAAAGGTAGTTAAAACGTACAGTATTTTTATACGTATATTTTTTCTCCAATCACCTGCTGTGTTAAACGTTGTAATAAATTATAAATTTAGACACCTGTCTCTCTCTCTCTCTCTCTCAAAACTCCTCTGAGAATTGAGATCGCTCTGCTTTCCAAGGTACGTGTTTTTCTCCCACCAAAACGATGTCGTTTCTTATAACTGAATCACCTCTCTCCTGCCAAACTCACTTCTAATAAAATATATAAAACTTACCAGCAACATTCGAATATTTCCTGTTTGGCTGCCGAGAAAACGGACCTCTTTTTGCATTTTATCTGCATCCAAACGACCAAACTTTCAAGTTTTTATTCCGTTGCAATTTTATTTTTCAAAAAAAAAAAAGGTTCTCTGTTTTAATAATTTAAATCTTACGAAGAGGATTCAAATATTTCTTGTTTGGCTGGCGAGAAAACGGAGCAGTGTAATTTCTTTTTCCTTTTCCTGCATTTTCTCAGCATCCAAACGGAGCATATTCCGTTTTAATTTGATTAAATGTTTTTCATATTGTTGTGTGAGTTAGTTTTAATCGGATCTGGAATTCGTTTTTGAAAGTTTTTTATTTATTTTTATTTATTATTTTTATTTCCGTTAATTTGAATATTCGATGCTTTTTTTCTTTTTTTCCTGTGCAGTAAAAACAAATTCGAAGATTGATTGAATTATCGGTGAAGAAGAGTTGTTTTCAGGCGAATAATGGAGGCTAGAGTCTTGCAGAAGCTGCAACATCCAACATGGATTGACTCGGACAAGTTCGCGAGGAAACCGACTGGTACCGGTTCTGGTTCCGGCTCAGTACGGTATTCTCGGAGAATGAAGGAAGAACAGAGGCTCCAAGTGATGATTTCAGCTCAATTTCAACTGAATAAAGCTTCTAATCGGCGTAATTCTGTCTCGGTGGAGGTTACTTGCTCTTACAAGAACTTTCCAGGTAGTTAGTTAATGATGCTAGATTTTAGTTTCTTTCTATTTTTCGGCTTAGATTTTGAAATGATATTTTTTTCTAGTCTACAATTGCACTTTGTAGTAGCTTATCTTGGATATTTATGGGTACTACAAAAGATTCTTGTGAAAAGTTTATTGATCATTGTAAATGAAGAAGTGTTAAAGCTGGTGTATTTGATCCTAATACAGATAGACTTACTTGGGTTTTGTATCTTTTTGAATCTGTTGTTGATTTGTTTATATTTTTTTGCCGAAGTTGTGGCGGGTTTTGGGATCCCTTAGCTGGTGGATGTCATGTGCTACTTTTGATTCTACCTCTTGCATATAGACACATTGAACATGTGTCTGCAGACAGTAAGTTTGCACATAAATAATTATATTTGCTAAAAAGGTGCAAGAAATGGACCTTATGACCCCAGTTGACAAACTCTTATTATTGGGTCTGTACTTTTTAGCATATTAGGTCAGATGTTTATAAGTAGCTTGATACTACTTTGATTGCATCCACATATTTTTCAGAATCATATATATTCTTACTATGAACTAATTGCATTAACCAGGCCTTGATGAGTAACAGCACACTTTTATGAGAAACAGGCAAGCTATGTAACGATATAAATTGACAAGGTTGTATCAGTTGCATTGCATCTTGAGCTTAGAGTAGCATTTGTTCTCTCACAGTTAGTGTATGTTTTTGTGTGTGATCCAGTATGGTAGTAACTTTTACGTGTTTTCACTTTGTAGCTTCAATAATGGAATCTGGAAGTTTTTACGCCCCTTTTGATGAAGCTGTAATGTTGAAGGTATGGAATAATGTTCTTTTGTTTCATTGAATTTGTGCTATAAAAATTTAGCTATTTGATGTACTTCGATTGTTAAGAATCTTTTTTTGGTCAAATAGCTATGGGAGTTAAGTTGAGGACTAAAAAATTGAGTGCAAAAGGTTGCTTATCTAAGACAGCTTTGTGCAAGTAACTTACATGTTTAATAAAATTTGCAGAATAAGTCGCAAGAGATTGAGCCATATTTAAGTGGACGCTGTATATATCTTGTTGGTCAGTTTCTTTGTCCAAGTCCTTTGAATTTAGATTGTAAATGATTGATTACTCAAGTAGTTAAAATATATTAATGTGACATGCAGGAATGATGGGGTCTGGAAAAACAACTGTAGGCAAGGTTTTATCAGGAGTACTGGGTTATTCATTTGTTGACAGGTTTGTTTGATGACTGCTTATCGGTTGTTGGTTTTCTAGGCAAAATAGTATTGCCCCTAAACATATCTGGATTGAATGATGAAAGCACTAAAGAACATGTTTTAGAAGAAAAAAATTACTTTGCTTTGTATGGTTGAATTCCTTATTTTCAAAGTTTCACCCATAATATTTAGACAGGGGATTACAATATCTCAGTCATTTGGAGCAATCTCAGAGAAGCACCAAATAATAATTGTAAAACTGTAATTATTTCTATGGGGTTTCACCATCTGAAGGGATCTGACCTAATTTAGGATATAGGACTATGCTGGAAATTTGGAATGTTGACCATTTATATGGTCACTGCATCTTGTATGTCTGTCTCTTTACTTGCTAATGGTTGACTTGATAGGTTCATTTGTTTATGGCCAAATAGTAACTGCATTTTACAAAATTTATGTTTGCTTCAGTGACACCTTGGTGGAGCAGGATACGGATGGAACTACTGTGGCTGAAATCTTCAAGCTTTATGGAGAAGGTTACTTCAGAAATAAGGAGGTAGGTTAGGAAGATGAAGCTCTCCCTCTTTGATAATATATATTTATTTATCTTTTTACTTATGTTTAAGTTGTTCCAGGTTTGTCATCGTATAGTCTTTATCACTATTTGGGTTAGTTTTGCATATTTTTTGTTTGCTTAAAATTGGAAATGGTAAACCATTGGTCCACTGAACATCCATCATCAAGGCGCTCAAGCAGCTCTTGTTCCTTTCTTTTGTTGTAGTATCAATAAGCACAATTATTTTTGGATTCTGACTAGATCATATGAGGTTAAAATTTATCCAACAAGATCATCCACAGTGTAAACGATTAAGAATTGGATGCTTGCAACATTTCTACCTTGACCTTCAGAAATGGTTGCATTAAGTGGCTGCTTGAGGGTAGCCTCGTGTTCTGGTATTTGGCAGTCTGGATAAGCATGGAGCTTTTCTCATTTAAAAATTGTGTTATAGATTTGGCTGATCAGTGGACGGGCAGATGCAGTTTATGCAGAAATTCCTTTTTATTTATTTGGTTGCATTTTCTTTAATACTGTTGTGCTGTTCAACCCCATTTTGATCAATCAAAATCAATATAGTTCTGTATCATTTAAATTACTGAATTTGTAGCTAGTTCTCATTTTTACAAAGCTTAGTGAAATTTGTGCTATTGAAAACAACATAATAATTACTAACAGTGCTTATTGAAAAACATCAGTGCGTTACCATTATTCATTTATATATTTGGACCAATGGTGGACACGATTGTGTGGGTTTTAATGATTGAAAGGGAGCTGTGATACAGCTACATAGCAAAATGTAAAAAATTACTTAGAAGACCTAATAATGATCGTAAACATTATGCAAAACACGACCCATTCTATCTCTTGAATTTTCTGGACATTTATAGTTATCTATTATTGCTAGTTAATTCAAGTTATATTTTACCTTTCCTCTTGACTAAAGTCTTTTATGATTATTCTTCTTCCTGCTAGACTGAGGTACTGCGGAAGCTGTCTTTAATGCATCGACTTGTTGTCTCTACTGGTGGAGGTGTTGTTACACAACCTATCAACTGGTATGAGTGAACATTCTTCAATCTTCACATTGTGAAATTGAATTTGTTTTGTCTTTTATGTGCAGCTAAATTGTTTTTTTTCATCGTTCATCAGGAAATATATGCACAAGGGAATTAGTGTCTGGTTAGATGTACCTTTAGAAGCCTTAGCAGAAAGAATTGCTGCTGTAGGAACTGGTTCTCGCCCCCTTTTGCATCATGAATCTGGTGATACATACACAAAGGTAGGTCTTGTGAACCGGCAATTTCTTTCACTTTCCATGTTTGCGATGAATTTTAATCTTAAATCATAATTCCTCATAAGATCCACAACCCTGTTGCTTTCCCTGTAGGCTTTGAGACGATTATCTACTATTCTGGAAGAGAGAGGTGAAGCATATGCAAATGCCAATGCTAGGGTTTCCTTGGAAAGTATGCATGCTTCAACTTTCTTGTTTAATTCTGTGATTTAACCGTTGTGTTGTTAACCTCGTTGCACACTCTTGTTTATTCATGAGTTCATTACCGCCATACATTTGCTATAGAAAACTCTGAATATGCATATTTTCTTTTTTAAGATATTGCAGCCAAACTAGGTCATAGAGATGTATCCAGTCTCACACCAGCAACTATAGCACTTCAGGTCTCTCTCTCTCTCACACACAAATATAGTTGCTTTAATCATCAATTTGCCGATATCATCTAGTTATTTAATAAATAGTTGATCTAATTGGAATCTGCGTACTTCCAGGCACTCGAAGAGATTGAGGGATATTTAAAGGAAGAGGGTAACATGGCTATTGCCGAATTTTGATATTAATAAAGCTCCAATTCGGGTGCATCAATTTTTTCTTTGTCATGATTTGGGCATAATCCGTTCCTTGTTTTAATAGTGGAACGTTGCTCATTGTATGTGCTTTCATTCACAGTAACGGGAGTTTGGCACAGGAATGTATCATACCGATAAAAGATGCAGTTTGTATATATCTGTTGGTATAATGTTACTTGCCGCTCCTGTGTAATCTTATTAAGAACTGTATGTCACCTGTTTGTGCATATATATTCACTACTCTTGGGACGGTCGGATGTGAAGTCACGCACTGCAAGTTTACGCTTCCGGGAGTATGAGAAGGATTTTTGGTTCGTTTGAGTTCAAATTGTTTATGCTTTGGTGAAAAGCTATCACTAAATAAGTTTGTATTTTCAAGAGTAATGTACAATGTACAATCGACTTGTAATTTAATTTAATTAGAATACAAAGGGCCAATGAACGAGCTTGTTTATTTATTTATTTTGCTTGACGGATGGTTGAATTTAAACGGCGAATCTTTATACATCGGATGGATGTAGATAATATTTTGTTTAAATTCATTGAAGTTTAAATTATTTATTAATATTTCATCTATATCTATTTATTTATTTATTTATTTAAGAATACATCTTCATTTAATTCTACATTATTAAAAAAGTTTTTCAAAAAATAAAAATAAAAAAAATCTTCTAAATAGGTTTCAGGATTTTCAACTATTATATTTATCTATTTTCTTGTAAAGTTTTTCTTTTATCAATATTATCATAATAAACTCTATTTATTTCATATTCTTCTAATTCTTCTTAATTTATCCCTAAAGGATCTTTGTTTTTTATAATGGCTAAATTTTTGTGTAGCTTTATTATAGTTTTATTTTCTTCTAAATTTGGTAACTTACAATTTAAAATTTTTTTTTTTTTTTTTGATGAATTTGGACTGACCTAAGGAGAAAAAAACATCACAAGCGATCATATGTTGAAAAACCACCTCGACAATATCCTTAAATATATAAATAAAGAAAAAAAAGTAACAAAAGTAATAGCAAAACATCACAAAACAGAGGACGTAGCCCTAATTAGGTAACTTCCATTCTAATCTGAAAATATATATAAACGTGTCCTAAAGTAATCTAGAGGGGGGGGGGGGGGGGGGGGGGGGGGGTGAATAGATTTTAAACATTTTTACCTAATTTTTCGAGATTATTCCAAATTACGAAAAAGCCCCAATCTAGTCAATATACAAAGATAAACATACAAGTGCGGAAATTAAAGGACACACGATATTTACGTGGAAACCCACACGGGGAAAAACCACGGGCTGTTATGTGCGCCACACGAGAACCTCGAATCTCGAATCCACTATTTGCAAATACGATTACAAATTAGGTTGACCACATCACACCTAAATTTACTAATCCGTCTTTGCTACCCGCGGGCCTTTAATAGTGACTCTAGTCCCTTGCTTGCAAACTACCTAAGAGGTAAATACAAGACTTGTCTCTAAAGTGAAGAGATAACACAACCTAAGGTGAATATGTGAAATACTTAAGAAGCTAAAAATGCAAGGTTAGACATTTAAGCTTATCTAGGCATGGATGAACATGTTAGACATTCCTAGATATCATATTACTAGATGACATGCATAAATCAACACCAAATAAGCAACCAAAGACCTATATGCATAATCTATCACAAAACAACTCACAAACCACAATAAAACAATCTTGAAGCTAAGTCAAGTCATAAAGATGCAATCTTGAATCAATTCAAGTAAAAAAAAAAAGCTATCTTGTAAAGCAAGAACATGTAGATATGAGAATGATGTTCTAGATACAAGTCATGTGAGCAAAACTAAAAACCCTAAATGAAATCAACCTAGAATCATACTAGATGATGAATGAAAGATGCAAGATAAAGGGTTTTGTGATTTTGAAGCTTAAAGATGAAGTCTTGATACCTTGAAGTTGAAGATGCTCAAGAGGCTCTCAAAAGTGTAATTTTTGGTGTAAAAAACGAGCCAAGGCTGTCAAGACATATATAAATGGGATCCAAGTGAAGTGACATCGTTTTGGGAAAGTGGCTTGAAATTGGCTTGGGCGCTGTACAGGTCGCTGTACGTAGGGCGACCTGAACAGCGCCTATAGAAGAAGATGAACGGTCATCTTCATGGGCGCTGTTCAGAAGGGCGCTTTTGAACGGCGCCTGAACAGCGCCAAGATTCTGATCTCGCTCGGCCAAGGAAGGGCGCTGTACATACAGCGCTTTCGTACAGCGCTCGTACAACGCCTATACAAAAAATGCATCAGGTCTGATCAAAAAAATGACCCATTTTCATCAGGTCTGAAGGGGGCGCTGTTCGTACAGCGCCTTGTAGGGCGCTTTAAACAGCGCCCTTTGCAACAATTGTGTTCCTAGAACTAATGCATGGCAAGGCTTTGGGAATACAAAATGCTATCATCAAAACATGCAAAATGTGAGTGTGTGCAACTATATCTCTTCAAAATAGAGTAAGTCAAGAAATCTACTTTCCTTGAAGCTCTTGATCACACAATAAGGTTTTCTTCCAATCTAAGCTACCCTTACATATATAACCCCATTGTGATTTTGCCAACGAAATATGCCAATCAAAAGTGAGGCACTTACAATCTCCCCCTTTGGCTATTTCGTGACAAAATCACCACTCACATAGCAACCTCACAAAACAAAAGATTGGTCAACAAAAATTTTCTACATTACAATTAAGCTCCTAGTCTAAGTCTTGAACACCTTCAAGTCAAATCCAAGCTTGTAGAAAAAATCCAACCTACACACAATCAATAAGAAAAATACCTTCCAAGAACAAGTGTGTGAGAGATGCTAATAACAAAAGAAATGTCATTTCAAAAGGAATCAAACAAGCAATGTAATGCAACTCCCCCTTAATGCAATCATCTCCCAACATGGGTTAATCACTCTCAACTCCCCCTAAATGCAATGCCTAGAAGCACAAATTCTCCCCAAACCTTACAAACCTTACTTCCCCTTTTTGTCATGAGATAGGCAAAGGGAGTCTCCCCTAATGGGTAAGCATTAGCAAGGAGAGCTTGGAGCACGAACACATATGCAATCATAAAGGCAATTTTATGCACCTCAATCAAGTGAGAGAGATTCAAGGAGTTTTATTTTATGAAAAATGTGTGACAAGGATGCTTTGCATGCAAGACATGTTGCATTTAAGATAAAAAACAATGGTATTTGGCAAAGCAAACAACAAAGGTTTCCAAAAGAATTCAAACCAATTTCACCCTTTGTCATGGAAAAAGCAAGGATATAGAATTTTTAGCATTTCAAAATAAAGAGCAACTATATCCAACTTTATAGGCAAAACAAGACATGAGCGACTTTGCACCCTATTTGATTTTTCCGGGTGAGATACCCGTATGATAGTAGCCTTGTTCTACAAATAAAGAAAGAGAGACTTTAAGTCTCAATATTGCTTTTGCACACAAATTTGCATTCAACATTTGCAATCAAACATTTCACAATTTCATCTCATACTTTTCAACTTAAGCATGTCATTTAAAAAGAATCATCATGTCATGGATATCAATTAAAGGTCATTCAAAAAGTACTTCCAAAGTACATCTCCTATTCCAAAAATGCATGTTTGAGCATAAATATGACATGGATTGCAAGTAAGGCAATGTAGCACACTTATTAAGAAAAATACATATAAGTATGCACAACCAATCATCTCAAGCAATTAACTAAGAGGCATAAAATGTATCAATTTGGCACAATGCATGATCATGCAACTTTGCTCTCTTTGCTTGAGCTCCCCATATGGGGTCAAGACACACCAAATCAACCCAAATGACAAATCCCAATAGACTTGCTAAGGTTCCCAAATCTAATGGTGTCTAAGGGCTTTGTAAACAAATCCGCTAGTTGGTCATTTGTTCCCACATGTTCCAATGCAATGGTTTTGCTCTCAACTAGCTCTCTTATGAAATGGTGTCTAATGTCAATGTGCTTTGTCCTAGAATGTTGGACGGGATTCTTAGAAATGTTAATGGCACTCATATTATCACAAAATAAAGTAAGAGTACCTTGCTCCAAGCCATAATCGGCTAGCATTTGTTTCATCCACATCAATTGAGTGCAAGCACTACCGGCGGCAATATATTCCGCCTCCGCCGTGGATAGGGAAATTGAGTTTTGCTTCTTGCAAAACCAAGAAACCAAATTGTTCCCAAGGAAGAAGCAACCGCCCGATGTACTCTTCCTATCATCACAATTTCCCGCCCAATCGGCATCACTAAATCCAACAAGACTTGGATTAGTGTCAAAGGAGTACCATATCCCATGATTTGAGGTACCATTCACAAACCAAATGATCCTCTTCACCGCCACAAGGTGAGACTCTTTGGGATTAGCTTGGTACCTAGCACAAACACCCACACTAAAACAAATATCGGGCCTACTTGCGGTCAAGTAAAGCAAGCTACCTATCATGCCACGATATAGACTTTGTTCCACATCCTTTCCACTAGCATCTTTGCTAAGTTTCAAGGTGGTGCTCATGGGTGTGTCACAATGTTTGGCATTCTCAAGGCCAAACTTTTTCACTAGGCTCTTAGCATACTTAGCTTGGGATATGAAGATCCCATCATGCATTTGCTTGATTTGCAAGCCTAGGAAATAATTTAGTTCACCAACCATGCTCATTTCAAACTCATGAGACATGACATCAACAAATTGTCTAACTTTGGATTGGTTGGTGGAACCAAATACAATGTCATCAACATAAATTTGAGCTATGAATAGCTCATCTTTAGTGCACTTAATGAACAAGGTCTTGTCAACACTACCTCTAGAGTAGCCATTGTCAACAAGATAAAGAGTGAGGTGCTCATACCAAGCCCTCGGTGCTTGTTTCAACCCATATAGAGCCTTCTTGAGGCGATAGACATGAGAGGGGTGGTGTGGATCCACAAACCCCTTGGGTTGTTTAACAAACACTTCCTCATGCAATAAGCCATTGAGGAAGGCACTCTTGACATCCATTTGGTGTAACTTGAACTTGTACACACAAGAAATGGATAAGAGAAGCCTTATGGACTCAAGGCGGGCAACGGGAGCAAAAGTCTCCTCAAAGTCAATACCCTCAATTTGAGAGTACCCTTGTGCAACAAGCCTTGCCTTGTTTCGCACAATGTTGCCATCCTCATCGGATTTGTTCCTAAACACCCATTTAGTGCCTATGACATTAGTGTTTCTAGGTCTAGGAACAAGAGTCCAAACCTCATTTCTCTCAAATTGGTTTAGCTCTTCTTGCATGGCAAGAACCCAAAACTCATCTTCCAAGGCTTCATCAACCTTTTTGGGTTCTATTTGAGAGGTATAACAAGTGTAGCTAATTTGATTAGCTATTTGACGCCTAGTTCTAACACTCTCTCTAACATCTCCAATGATATCATCCTTATCATGGAGCTTTCTAACCCAAGGAGCGGGTTCATTAGAGTCCAAAGGAGGAACTCTATTAAGAGGCAAATCATCCTCTTCATCTTGGTTTGACTTCACACCACTTGAAGTTTCACCATTTTCCTTCAAAGGGAGGTCATTCAACTCACAAACATCCTCCTCATGGTCATCATGTTTGGGCCTACAATCATTAAAGACAACATTTGATGATTCCATAACACTTTGAGTCTTTAGATTAAAAACTCTATAGGCCTTGCTATTAAGTGCATACCCAATGAAAATACCCTCATCACTCTTGGCATCAAACTTGCCAAGTTGATCCCGGTCATTTATTATATAGCACTTACTCCCAAAGATGTGGAAGTAGCTCACATTGGGTTTTCTACCCTTCCATAACTCATAGGATGTTTGTTTAGTCCCGGGCCTAAGGAAAACTCTGTTCCCTATGTAGCAAGCCGTATTGATGGCTTTGGCCCAAAGATTTCTAGGGACTTTGTTGCTAAGCAACATCACACGGGCCATCTCTTAGAGGACTCTATTCTTCCTCTCAACAACACCATTTTGTTGAGGAGTCCTAGGGGCCGAAAATTCATGGGAAATGCCTAAGCTATTGCAAAAGTTTTCAAACTTAGCATTTTCAAATTCTTTCCCATGATCACTTCTAATTTTCTTAATGCTTTTAATGTGAGAAGTTTTCTCATTTTGAATTTTGACACAAAGCATTTTAAATTTCTCAAAGGCTTCAGACTTTTCTCTAAGGAAGTAAGTCCATGTAAACCTAGAGAAGTCATCAACAATAACAAGAATATACCTTCTACCACCTAAACTTTCGGTTTGAATGGGACCCATAAGGTCCATATGGATGAGCTCCAATGGCTCTTTGGTGGAGAGGTATTTTCCTTTCTTGTGCACACTTTTAGTTTGCTTTCCTTGTTGACAAGGTCCACGAACTCCCTCAACCTTTTTCCCAAACTTGGGAAGGCCCCTAACAACATTCAACCTATCAAGGACTTTCAAGTCCCTATAGTTCATGTGGCCTAGTCTTTGGTGCCACACCTCAATTTGCTCACTAGTAGACAAGTTACAAGAGATGAGATTAGACTCAAGACAATAACAATTGTCACTTGATCTCTTGCCTTTCAACAAAACTTGCCCATTTTCCTTGAGAATAAAGCAATCAACTTTTCCAAACATAACCGAAAGCCCTTCATCACTTAAGTGTGATATACTAATGAGATTGGCTTGCAAGCCATCAACATAGAGAGCATTGGGCAAGGAGGGTAAACCGGGAATAGATATATTACCTTTCCCTATGACTTTTTTCTTAGATCCATCACCAAAGGTGACATACCCACCATCCTCCATCACAAGAGATTCAAAGAAACTCTTGTTTCCGGCCATGTGCCTAGAACACCCACTATCAAGGTACCAAGTGTTAGAGGCATTTGCTTTTAGGGCAACTTGGGCCACATAGCAATAATAGTCATCATGTCTACTCATCCTAGGTGAAACATGGTCATTCCTAGGAGCCATTGGTCCATTAGCTCTAAAATTCCTAGGTGCATGCATTGTGGCTCTTCTAAGCATATTTTTCTCAATCATACTTTCTCTTCTACACAATTTAATATACTTAAGACAATTAGGCCTAATATGGCCTTCAATTCCACAAAAATGGCAAGTAGGAGTAAAGTAGGAATTCATACCATAGCCTTGAGCAAACATTTGTGGCCTCCTTCTATTTTGAGTTGCCATTGGATGTTGAGGCAACTCTCTCCTTTGTGGTTGAGCTAAGTTGGCATGTCTTCTAGGTTGAGCATGAAAGGCCCCATGTTGAACTTGTGGGACCCTTTGTTGTGGAGGTCTAGGTTGTGGGGGTCTTGGTTGAGGAGGTCTTGGTTGAGGAGCTCTAGGTTGAGGAGGTCTTGGTTGTGGAGCTCTAGCTTGTGGTGGAGCTCTTGTTGGAATCCTTGCTTGTGCTTGCTTGGAGGATTCACCAACTTCAACCCACTTGGTTGATAGTTGAGGGGTTTGAGCATTATCAACCTCCTTGCTCTTGACAAAAGTTGTCTTCTTCAAGGATGTGGCTTCCATTTCTTCCACATATCCTAACCCCTTCTTGTCACTAGGACTTTTCCCACAAGATAGCATCTTATCAAGCTTCTCGGTTCCGGAAGTCATCTTAGCAATCAACTCTTTTGCTTCCATGAGCTCTTTCCTCAAGCTTTGTTCACTTTTCTTGACCAAGACTAACTCTATCTTCAACCCTTCTTCTATCTCTTTTGCCTTACTCATTTCCTTGCTCAAATGAGTCACTTTGGATGTCAACTCAAGCTTCTCCCCTTTCAACTTTTGTATCTCCTTTTTCTTCTTCGATCTTGAGTTCTCAAAGAATCTCATGAAGTCATCATAGTCCATCTCTTCATCAAACTCAAAATTTGACGTTGAGGAGTTACTCCCACCATTTGAGTCATTTTCATCTACTTCTTCTTGCTTGTCCTCTTCCTCTTCTTTATCACTCATAACTTCATTACTATTGTGAGAAGATGAGAAAGCAATGAAGTTGGCAACTTGGTCTTCCTCATCATCCGAAGACTTGTCTTCATCTTCTAGGTCATCACTATCACTCCAAGTAACCGCCATGGCTCTTCCTTTCTTCTTTTTCAAATTAGCACACTCCGGAGCAATGTGTCCAAACCCACTACACTCATAGCATTGGACACCCTTCTTGTGGTCCTTCTCTTGAGCTTGCTCCACTTTCTTGAAAGGAGCCTTCTTCTTTACAAACTTTCCCTTGGAGCCAAACCCTCTCTTCTCAAATCTCATAAATTGCTTGAACTTCTTTGCCATCAAAGCAATTTCTTCATCCGAGTCTTCTTCATCCTTCTCAACCTTGACACTCTTCAAGGCAAGACTCTTTTGCTTCTTTGAAGGTGTAGTTATAGGACCTTTCCTAGATTCATAGGCCAAGAGCCTTCCAATAACTTCACTTGGCTTCATTCTTGAGTAGTCACTATTTTCCTCCAATGCCGTCACTTTGGATTCAAACCTCTCGGAAAGTGACCTCATGATCTCTTGCTTGATTCTTCTATCCGAGTAGGGATCACCAAGTTGGTGACTTTGGTTCACTATATCCATGAGCTTCACTTGGAAGTCATTGAAGCACTCATCATCCTCCATCCTTAAGGTCTCAAATTGCGTTTGGAGAACTTGGAGCTTGGAATCCTTAACCACATCGGTTCCTTCATGAGCCGTCTCTAATATGTCCCAAGCTTCCTTTGCTATCCTTGTAGTTTGAATGAGCTTGTATTAGTTGTCATCCATGGCACATAGGATTGCATGCATGGCTTTGTTGTTCCATTTTGAAGCCTCAAATTCTTGTGGAGTCCATTGTGCCTTCGGCTTGAGAACTTCCTCTCCACCTCCCGTAGGAGTCATCATAGGAGGAGAGTATCCATCTTCAATCGCCATCCATGCCCGGTCATGAATTTGACTCACATAAGCTTCCATTTTTCCCTTCCATGAGGCGTAATTGACCCTGGTGAGCAAGGGGGGTCTTGTGCTAGATGCACCTTCACCTCTCATTCCATTTCCACTCATTGTGTTTGGGTTTGAATGAAATGAATGCACACAAACAAGCTAAGCACACACAATAATGCAAACAAATGCAAGAGACTCTAACAAGAGCAAGGGATCTCCTAATTATGTTAAGGAACCCGCTCTGATACCAATTGAAAATATATATAAACGTGTCCTAAAGTAATCTAGAGGGGGGGGGGGGGGGGGTGAATAGATTTTAAACATTTTTACCTAATTTTTCGAGATTATTCCAAATTACGAAAAAGCCCCAATCTAGTCAATATACAAAGATAAACATACAAGTGCGGAAATTAAAGGACACACGATATTTACGTGGAAACCCACACGGGGAAAAACCACGGGCTGTTATGTGCGCCACACGAGAACCTCGAATCCACTATTTGCAAATACGATTACAAATTAGGTTGACCACATCACACCTAAATTTACTAATCCGTCTTTGCTACCCGCGGGCCTTTAATAGTGACTCTAGTCCCTTGCTTGCAAACTACCTAAGAGGTAAATACAAGACTTGTCTCTAAAGTGAAGAGATAACACAACCTAAGGTGAATATGTGAAATACTTAAGAAGCTAAAAATGCAAGGTTAGACATTTAAGCTTATCTAGGCATGGATGAACATGTTAGACATTCCTAGATATCATATTACTAGATGACATGCATAAATCAACACCAAATAAGCAACCAAAGACCTATATGCATAATCTATCACAAAACAACTCACAAACCACAATAAAACAATCTTGAAGCTAAGTCAAGTCATAAAGATGCAATCTTGAATCAATTCAAGTAAAAAAAAAAGCTATCTTGTAAAGCAAGAACATGTAGATATGAGAATGATGTTCTAGATACAAGTCATGTGAGCAAAACTAAAAACCCTAAATGAAATCAACCTAGAATCATACTAGATGATGAATGAAAGATGCAAGATAAAGGGTTTTGTGATTTTGAAGCTTAAAGATGAAGTCTTGATACCTTGAAGTTGAAGATGCTCAAGAGGCTCTCAAAAGTGTAATTTTTGGTGTAAAAAACGAGCCAAGGCTGTCAAGACATATATAAATGGGATCCAAGTGAAGTGACATCGTTTTGGGAAAGTGGCTTGAAATTGGCTTGGGCGCTGTACAGGTCGCTGTACGTAGGGCGACCTGAACAGCGCCTATAGAAGAAGATGAACGGTCATCTTCATGGGCGCTGTTCAGAAGGGCGCTTTTGAACGGCGCCTGAACAGCGCCAAGATTCTGATCTCGCTCGGCCAAGGAAGGGCGCTGTACATACAGCGCTTTCGTACAGCGCTCGTACAACGCCTATACAAAAAATGCATCAGGTCTGATCAAAAAAATGACCCATTTTCATCAGGTCTGAAGGGGGCGCTGTTCGTACAGCGCCTTGTAGGGCGCTTTAAACAGCGCCCTTTGCAACAATTGTGTTCCTAGAACTAATGCATGGCAAGGCTTTGGGAATACAAAATGCTATCATCAAAACATGCAAAATGTGAGTGTGTGCAACTATATCTCTTCAAAATAGAGTAAGTCAAGAAATCTACTTTCCTTGAAGCTCTTGATCACACAATAAGGTTTTCTTCCAATCTAAGCTACCCTTACATATATAACCCCATTGTGATTTTGCCAACGAAATATGCCAATCAAAAGTGAGGCACTTACAATCTCCCCCTTTGGCTATTTCGTGACAAAATCACCACTCACATAGCAACCTCACAAAACAAAAGATTGGTCAACAAAAATTTTCTACATTACAATTAAGCTCCTAGTCTAAGTCTTGAACACCTTCAAGTCAAATCCAAGCTTGTAGAAAAAATCCAACCTACACACAATCAATAAGAAAAATACCTTCCAAGAACAAGTGTGTGAGAGATGCTAATAACAAAAGAAATGTCATTTCAAAAGGAATCAAACAAGCAATGTAATGCAACTCCCCCTTAATGCAATCATCTCCCAACATGGGTTAATCACTCTCAACTCCCCCTAAATGCAATGCCTAGAAGCACAAATTCTCCCCAAACCTTACAAACCTTACTTCCCCTTTTTGTCATGAGATAGGCAAAGGGAGTCTCCCCTAATGGGTAAGCATTAGCAAGGAGAGCTTGGAGCACGAACACATATGCAATCATAAAGGCAATTTTATGCACCTCAATCAAGTGAGAGAGATTCAAGGAGTTTTATTTTATGAAAAATGTGTGACAAGGATGCTTTGCATGCAAGACATGTTGCATTTAAGATAAAAAACAATGGTATTTGGCAAAGCAAACAACAAAGGTTTCCAAAAGAATTCAAACCAATTTCACCCTTTGTCATGGAAAAAGCAAGGATATAGAATTTTTAGCATTTCAAAATAAAGAGCAACTATATCCAACTTTATAGGCAAAACAAGACATGAGCGACTTTGCACCCTATTTGATTTTTCCGGGTGAGATACCCGTATGATAGTAGCCTTGTTCTACAAATAAAGAAAGAGAGACTTTAAGTCTCAATATTGCTTTTGCACACAAATTTGCATTCAACATTTGCAATCAAACATTTCACAATTTCATCTCATACTTTTCAACTTAAGCATGTCATTTAAAAAGAATCATCATGTCATGGATATCAATTAAAGGTCATTCAAAAAGTACTTCCAAAGTACATCTCCTATTCCAAAAATGCATGTTTGAGCATAAATATGACATGGATTGCAAGTAAGGCAATGTAGCACACTTATTAAGAAAAATACATATAAGTATGCACAACCAATCATCTCAAGCAATTAACTAAGAGGCATAAAATGTATCAATTTGGCACAATGCATGATCATGCAACTTTGCTCTCTTTGCTTGAGCTCCCCATATGGGGTCAAGACACACCAAATCAACCCAAATGACAAATCCCAATAGACTTGCTAAGGTTCCCAAATCTAATGGTGTCTAAGGGCTTTGTAAACAAATCCGCTAGTTGGTCATTTGTTCCCACATGTTCCAATGCAATGGTTTTGCTCTCAACTAGCTCTCTTATGAAATGGTGTCTAATGTCAATGTGCTTTGTCCTAGAATGTTGGACGGGATTCTTAGAAATGTTAATGGCACTCATATTATCACAAAATAAAGTAAGAGTACCTTGCTCCAAGCCATAATCGGCTAGCATTTGTTTCATCCACATCAATTGAGTGCAAGCACTACCGGCGGCAATATATTCCGCCTCCGCCGTGGATAGGGAAATTGAGTTTTGCTTCTTGCAAAACCAAGAAACCAAATTGTTCCCAAGGAAGAAGCAACCGCCCGATGTACTCTTCCTATCATCACAATTTCCCGCCCAATCGGCATCACTAAATCCAACAAGACTTGGATTAGTGTCAAAGGAGTACCATATCCCATGATTTGAGGTACCATTCACAAACCAAATGATCCTCTTCACCGCCACAAGGTGAGACTCTTTGGGATTAGCTTGGTACCTAGCACAAACACCCACACTAAAACAAATATCGGGCCTACTTGCGGTCAAGTAAAGCAAGCTACCTATCATGCCACGATATAGACTTTGTTCCACATCCTTTCCACTAGCATCTTTGCTAAGTTTCAAGGTGGTGCTCATGGGTGTGTCACAATGTTTGGCATTCTCAAGGCCAAACTTTTTCACTAGGCTCTTAGCATACTTAGCTTGGGATATGAAGATCCCATCATGCATTTGCTTGATTTGCAAGCCTAGGAAATAATTTAGTTCACCAACCATGCTCATTTCAAACTCATGAGACATGACATCAACAAATTGTCTAACTTTGGATTGGTTGGTGGAACCAAATACAATGTCATCAACATAAATTTGAGCTATGAATAGCTCATCTTTAGTGCACTTAATGAACAAGGTCTTGTCAACACTACCTCTAGAGTAGCCATTGTCAACAAGATAAAGAGTGAGGTGCTCATACCAAGCCCTCGGTGCTTGTTTCAACCCATATAGAGCCTTCTTGAGGCGATAGACATGAGAGGGGTGGTGTGGATCCACAAACCCCTTGGGTTGTTTAACAAACACTTCCTCATGCAATAAGCCATTGAGGAAGGCACTCTTGACATCCATTTGGTGTAACTTGAACTTGTACACACAAGAAATGGATAAGAGAAGCCTTATGGACTCAAGGCGGGCAACGGGAGCAAAAGTCTCCTCAAAGTCAATACCCTCAATTTGAGAGTACCCTTGTGCAACAAGCCTTGCCTTGTTTCGCACAATGTTGCCATCCTCATCGGATTTGTTCCTAAACACCCATTTAGTGCCTATGACATTAGTGTTTCTAGGTCTAGGAACAAGAGTCCAAACCTCATTTCTCTCAAATTGGTTTAGCTCTTCTTGCATGGCAAGAACCCAAAACTCATCTTCCAAGGCTTCATCAACCTTTTTGGGTTCTATTTGAGAGGTATAACAAGTGTAGCTAATTTGATTAGCTATTTGACGCCTAGTTCTAACACTCTCTCTAACATCTCCAATGATATCATCCTTATCATGGAGCTTTCTAACCCAAGGAGCGGGTTCATTAGAGTCCAAAGGAGGAACTCTATTAAGAGGCAAATCATCCTCTTCATCTTGGTTTGACTTCACACCACTTGAAGTTTCACCATTTTCCTTCAAAGGGAGGTCATTCAACTCACAAACATCCTCCTCATGGTCATCATGTTTGGGCCTACAATCATTAAAGACAACATTTGATGATTCCATAACACTTTGAGTCTTTAGATTAAAAACTCTATAGGCCTTGCTATTAAGTGCATACCCAATGAAAATACCCTCATCACTCTTGGCATCAAACTTGCCAAGTTGATCCCGGTCATTTATTATATAGCACTTACTCCCAAAGATGTGGAAGTAGCTCACATTGGGTTTTCTACCCTTCCATAACTCATAGGATGTTTGTTTAGTCCCGGGCCTAAGGAAAACTCTGTTCCCTATGTAGCAAGCCGTATTGATGGCTTTGGCCCAAAGATTTCTAGGGACTTTGTTGCTAAGCAACATCACACGGGCCATCTCTTAGAGGACTCTATTCTTCCTCTCAACAACACCATTTTGTTGAGGAGTCCTAGGGGCCGAAAATTCATGGGAAATGCCTAAGCTATTGCAAAAGTTTTCAAACTTAGCATTTTCAAATTCTTTCCCATGATCACTTCTAATTTTCTTAATGCTTTTAATGTGAGAAGTTTTCTCATTTTGAATTTTGACACAAAGCATTTTAAATTTCTCAAAGGCTTCAGACTTTTCTCTAAGGAAGTAAGTCCATGTAAACCTAGAGAAGTCATCAACAATAACAAGAATATACCTTCTACCACCTAAACTTTCGGTTTGAATGGGACCCATAAGGTCCATATGGATGAGCTCCAATGGCTCTTTGGTGGAGAGGTATTTTCCTTTCTTGTGCACACTTTTAGTTTGCTTTCCTTGTTGACAAGGTCCACGAACTCCCTCAACCTTTTTCCCAAACTTGGGAAGGCCCCTAACAACATTCAACCTATCAAGGACTTTCAAGTCCCTATAGTTCATGTGGCCTAGTCTTTGGTGCCACACCTCAATTTGCTCACTAGTAGACAAGTTACAAGAGATGAGATTAGACTCAAGACAATAACAATTGTCACTTGATCTCTTGCCTTTCAACAAAACTTGCCCATTTTCCTTGAGAATAAAGCAATCAACTTTTCCAAACATAACCGAAAGCCCTTCATCACTTAAGTGTGATATACTAATGAGATTGGCTTGCAAGCCATCAACATAGAGAGCATTGGGCAAGGAGGGTAAACCGGGAATAGATATATTACCTTTCCCTATGACTTTTTTCTTAGATCCATCACCAAAGGTGACATACCCACCATCCTCCATCACAAGAGATTCAAAGAAACTCTTGTTTCCGGCCATGTGCCTAGAACACCCACTATCAAGGTACCAAGTGTTAGAGGCATTTGCTTTTAGGGCAACTTGGGCCACATAGCAATAATAGTCATCATGTCTACTCATCCTAGGTGAAACATGGTCATTCCTAGGAGCCATTGGTCCATTAGCTCTAAAATTCCTAGGTGCATGCATTGTGGCTCTTCTAAGCATATTTTTCTCAATCATACTTTCTCTTCTACACAATTTAATATACTTAAGACAATTAGGCCTAATATGGCCTTCAATTCCACAAAAATGGCAAGTAGGAGTAAAGTAGGAATTCATACCATAGCCTTGAGCA
Source organism: Acer saccharum (assembly GCA_030490815.1). Taxonomy (NCBI): domain Eukaryota; kingdom Viridiplantae; phylum Streptophyta; class Magnoliopsida; order Sapindales; family Sapindaceae; genus Acer; species Acer saccharum. The sequence continues at coordinate 39,873,844 of CM059869.1, forward strand.
AACATTTGTGGCCTCCTTCTATTTTGAGTTGCCATTGGATGTTGAGGCAACTCTCTCCTTTGTGGTTGAGCTAAGTTGGCATGTCTTCTAGGTTGAGCATGAAAGGCCCCATGTTGAACTTGTGGGACCCTTTGTTGTGGAGGTCTAGGTTGTGGGGGTCTTGGTTGAGGAGGTCTTGGTTGAGGAGCTCTAGGTTGAGGAGGTCTTGGTTGTGGAGCTCTAGCTTGTGGTGGAGCTCTTGTTGGAATCCTTGCTTGTGCTTGCTTGGAGGATTCACCAACTTCAACCCACTTGGTTGATAGTTGAGGGGTTTGAGCATTATCAACCTCCTTGCTCTTGACAAAAGTTGTCTTCTTCAAGGATGTGGCTTCCATTTCTTCCACATATCCTAACCCCTTCTTGTCACTAGGACTTTTCCCACAAGATAGCATCTTATCAAGCTTCTCGGTTCCGGAAGTCATCTTAGCAATCAACTCTTTTGCTTCCATGAGCTCTTTCCTCAAGCTTTGTTCACTTTTCTTGACCAAGACTAACTCTATCTTCAACCCTTCTTCTATCTCTTTTGCCTTACTCATTTCCTTGCTCAAATGAGTCACTTTGGATGTCAACTCAAGCTTCTCCCCTTTCAACTTTTGTATCTCCTTTTTCTTCTTCGATCTTGAGTTCTCAAAGAATCTCATGAAGTCATCATAGTCCATCTCTTCATCAAACTCAAAATTTGACGTTGAGGAGTTACTCCCACCATTTGAGTCATTTTCATCTACTTCTTCTTGCTTGTCCTCTTCCTCTTCTTTATCACTCATAACTTCATTGCTATTGTGAGAAGATGAGAAAGCAATGAAGTTGGCAACTTGGTCTTCCTCATCATCCGAAGACTTGTCTTCATCTTCTAGGTCATCACTATCACTCCAAGTAACCGCCATGGCTCTTCCTTTCTTCTTTTTCAAATTAGCACACTCCGGAGCAATGTGTCCAAACCCACTACACTCATAGCATTGGACACCCTTCTTGTGGTCCTTCTCTTGAGCTTGCTCCACTTTCTTGAAAGGAGCCTTCTTCTTTACAAACTTTCCCTTGGAGCCAAACCCTCTCTTCTCAAATCTCATAAATTGCTTGAACTTCTTTGCCATCAAAGCAATTTCTTCATCCGAGTCTTCTTCATCCTTCTCAACCTTGACACTCTTCAAGGCAAGACTCTTTTGCTTCTTTGAAGGTGTAGTTATAGGACCTTTCCTAGATTCATAGGCCAAAGCCTTCCAATAACTTCACTTGGCTTCATTCTTGAGTAGTCACTATTTTCCTCCAATGCCGTCACTTTGGATTCAAACCTCTCGGAAAGTGACCTCATGATCTCTTGCTTGATTCTTCTATCCGAGTAGGGATCACCAAGTTGGTGACTTTGGTTCACTATATCCATGAGCTTCACTTGGAAGTCATTGAAGCACTCATCATCCTCCATCCTTAAGGTCTCAAATTGCGTTTGGAGAACTTGGAGCTTGGAATCCTTAACCACATCGGTTCCTTCATGAGCCGTCTCTAATATGTCCCAAGCTTCCTTTGCTATCCTTGTAGTTTGAATGAGCTTGTATTAGTTGTCATCCATGGCACATAGGATTGCATGCATGGCTTTGTTGTTCCATTTTGAAGCCTCAAATTCTTGTGGAGTCCATTGTGCCTTCGGCTTGAGAACTTCCTCTCCACCTCCCGTAGGAGTCATCATAGGAGGAGAGTATCCATCTTCAATCGCCATCCATGCCCGGTCATGAATTTGACTCACATAAGCTTCCATTTTTCCCTTCCATGAGGCGTAATTGACCCTGGTGAGCAAGGGGGGTCTTGTGCTAGATGCACCTTCACCTCTCATTCCATTTCCACTCATTGTGTTTGGGTTTGAATGAAATGAATGCACACAAACAAGCTAAGCACACACAATAATGCAAACAAATGCAAGAGACTCTAACAAGAGCAAGGGATCTCCTAATTATGTTAAGGAACCCGCTCTGATACCAATTGAAAATATATATAAACGTGTCCTAAAGTAATCTAGAGGGGGGGGGGGGGGGGGTGAATAGATTTTAAACATTTTTACCTAATTTTTCGAGATTATTCCAAATTACGAAAAAGCCCCAATCTAGTCAATATACAAAGATAAACATACAAGTGCGGAAATTAAAGGACACACGATATTTACGTGGAAACCCACACGGGGAAAAACCACGGGCTGTTATGTGCGCCACACGAGAACCTCGAATCCACTATTTGCAAATACGATTACAAATTAGGTTGACCACATCACACCTAAATTTACTAATCCGTCTTTGCTACCCGCGGGCCTTTAATAGTGACTCTAGTCCCTTGCTTGCAAACTACCTAAGAGGTAAATACAAGACTTGTCTCTAAAGTGAAGAGATAACACAACCTAAGGTGAATATGTGAAATACTTAAGAAGCTAAAAATGCAAGGTTAGACATTTAAGCTTATCTAGGCATGGATGAACATGTTAGACATTCCTAGATATCATATTACTAGATGACATGCATAAATCAACACCAAATAAGCAACCAAAGACCTATATGCATAATCTATCACAAAACAACTCACAAACCACAATAAAACAATCTTGAAGCTAAGTCAAGTCATAAAGATGCAATCTTGAATCAATTCAAGTAAAAAAAAAAAGCTATCTTGTAAAGCAAGAACATGTAGATATGAGAATGATGTTCTAGATACAAGTCATGTGAGCAAAACTAAAAACCCTAAATGAAATCAACCTAGAATCATACTAGATGATGAATGAAAGATGCAAGATAAAGGGTTTTGTGATTTTGAAGCTTAAAGATGAAGTCTTGATACCTTGAAGTTGAAGATGCTCAAGAGGCTCTCAAAAGTGTAATTTTTGGTGTAAAAAACGAGCCAAGGCTGTCAAGACATATATAAATGGGATCCAAGTGAAGTGACATCGTTTTGGGAAAGTGGCTTGAAATTGGCTTGGGCGCTGTACAGGTCGCTGTACGTAGGGCGACCTGAACAGCGCCTATAGAAGAAGATGAACGGTCATCTTCATGGGCGCTGTTCAGAAGGGCGCTTTTGAACGGCGCCTGAACAGCGCCAAGATTCTGATCTCGCTCGGCCAAGGAAGGGCGCTGTACATACAGCGCTTTCGTACAGCGCTCGTACAATGCCTATACAAAAAATGCATCAGGTCTGATCAAAAAAATGACCCATTTTCATCAGGTCTGAAAGGGGCGTTGTTCGTACAGCGCCTTGTAGGGCGCTTTGAACAGCGCCCTTTGCAACAATTGTGTTCCTAGAACTAATGCATGGCAAGGCTTTGGGAATACAAAATGCTATCATCAAAACATGCAAAATGTGAGTGTGTGCAACTATATCTCTTCAAAATAGAGTAAGTCAAGAAATCTACCTTCCTTGAAGCTCTTGATCACACAATGAGGTTTTCTTCCAATCTAAGCTACCCTTACATATATAACCCCATTGTGATTTTGCCAACGAAATACGCCAATCTAAAGTGAGGCACTTACATAATCCTTTTAGTTGACTAATGTTTAATAATTGTGGCACTAGCATTTTAACATATTTGCTTGAAAAATATTCGATTATGCTTTTATTTATAAATCTGTTTTCTTTATGATATCTATTATAATATCTTCCTAAGACAAAAAATTTTAGTATGAGATTTTTGTATTCAGCATTCATTCTAAAGTTTGTTTTGTTTATATATCCACTTAAAACATAATGGGTCTGAATTGAACCCATTAAGTTTTTTTTATTTAAAATTTTATTTTATTTTATTTTTAATGGTCAAACAACTTAAAAATAAAAAAATAATTACAAAAAAACTTAAAAAATAAAGTAAGAAATCCTGACTTTTAACTTTTCCAAACCATTGGATTACAATTAAAATATTTTCTTCCAAGTTTATCATTGCCAAGAAGATATATTTTCAAATTTATCTAATTTGATATGGTGTAGAATTCTTTCTTTTAATATATTTATTATTTTAAACTGCTTTTAGAAATATTTAAAAAAAAAAAAAAAAAAAAAAAAAAAACTGCTTTTAGAAGGAAAAAAAAAAAAAAAAAACCCTAATCACTTTAGAAAAAAAAAATAATAAAAAAAAAAAAAAAAAAAAACTCTCATACTGAAATCTTCCTAAGATTAAACAATTGAATTTCTCTCCTACCAAATCCTAACAAAAACTCTTTATTTTTTTTATTTAACTATTTTGTGTATTTTGTGGCTTGAAGATGTTATAGAATAATTGTATATATATATATATATATATATAGAGAGAGAGAGAGAGAGAGAGAGTAATTTTCTTATAAGGACTTTTTACGATGCACACTTTAAACACTTTTTGATGAAATTGCATTGAATATATTGAATCTTGATTTGATTTTTTGTATGGATGGTGAAAACATTGAAATACATTTATAGAAAAAAAAAATTAAAAAAAATTTGGGTGCAAGAACTAATTTTTTCCGATTTTTTTGAAGATAAAACATTTAAAAATAGGGAAATATAAGAAAAAATAGTTATTAAATCCAAAAAATTTCTAAAATTTTTACCGAATGTGTATTATAATTTTATGGATACATACAAAAATCTCATCGAAAAAAATTTGATTACATGCAATTTCATCAAAGGTGCTTAAAGAAGTGTGCATTGTAAAAATCTTCATTGTAAAATTACTCTCTCTCTCTCTCTCTCTCTCTCTCTCTCTCTCTCTATATATATATATATATATATATACATAGAAACCGGTGCATATAATTCATGAACCTATTTCAAACCAAAAAAGATTCAAGAACCTTGTTTTTTTTTTTTTTTTTTTTTTTTTTTTTTGGTTTCTGGTGCATACGGTCTATGAAACCAAAAAAACAAAAATAGTTTCCTGAATTATATTCATTGGAAATGAGGACAACGTGCAAAATTGAACTTGAACTTAAAAAAAAATATATAATGTGTCTAATACAACTAGAGATGCACATTTGGGGAATGAGGATGGATATAGGTCCCCCCATCCCCATCCCCACTTCCAAGACCCTTCCCCCATCTCCCCACCCCCCCCCCCCCCCCCCCCCCCCCCCCCCCATTTCCCCATTTGGGGAAAATGGGGATGGGGAATTTTGGGGGGACCTATATCCATTCCCATCCCTAATTCCCCATTTTTCCCCTTTTTCCCCGTTTTTCCCATTCCACCCTTTCCCCCCGTTCCCCAATTTCCCCATTTGACTAAAAATTATAAATTAAACTAAAAAAACAAACATTTCAATAAATAAATAAATAAAACAAATTAAAGAGTAAATGTGTATATATACTTACGGAGTTAGGGTTTTCAAAGAATAAAAAAAAATATATATATATATATATATATATTATAATTATATTTATATATGTTTGGGGGAAATGGGGATAGGGGACCTCCCCCCCATCCCCATCCCCATCCCCATCCCTATTTCAATATAATTGTGGGGAAAATGGGGAAATGGGGATGGGGAGGGGTCCCCCCCATCCCCATCACCATCCCCATCCCCATCCCTATTTCAATTTGGGGATGATTTTCATCCCTGAAAGTTCTCAAATAAACTAAGTGTGTACTAATATATTAATCTAGAGGGGGGGGGGGGGGGGGGGGGGGTGGGGGGGGGGGGGGGGGGGGGGGTGAATAGATTTTAGCTATTATTACCCAATTTTCGCAGGCAAGTCAATTTTACGAAAATGCCCCTACTAGTCAAAAATACAAGTAAGTGTAATATAGTGCGGAATTTAAATAACACTTGATGTATACGTGGAAACCCAACCACTGGGAAAAAACCACGAGCTGTTTAGTGCGCCACACTCGAACCTCGAAATCCACTAATTGAAATGGAGTTTACAACCTATGTAGACCTCGTCTAACACTCCGGTCAATAACCCCCCACTTCTACCATGCAGGCCTTTAAAAGTGGCTCTAGTCCAATTGCTTGAGGCCTAAGCAATCTTAGCCTCAAGACTTAATTCTTTAAGAAGAGATTATGCAACCTATGTGAATATGTATGAATATTCAAATAACAAACAAGGCTAGGGAACCTTAGATGCTTATCTAGGATGATGATATATTCAATTAAATCAACCCTAGATATCAAGAGCTAAATGACATGTCAAATAGCTTAGCTAATCAAGATTAATCAAAAACCTAATTAGCTATCACAATACAATACTCAATCAATTCATCACAATTAATTCTCTATTCTTGTATTTATCATATGATCAAAAACATACAAGTAAATTAAAAGAGAATAGCTTGACAGTAAAAATACTAAAATAAGATGAACTTAATCAAAATCTTACCAAGCAAGTTGTGATGATGCAAACCCAATCATGGATGCATTCTATATAGTAATAGAAGATGCAATATGAAATATGATGTAAAAATGATTTGATTTGAGTGGTTAAAGGTGAGTTCTTTTGTATTTTTCTTTGCTTGAAAAATGTTCTAAGTATGAAATCAGAAAATCAACTCACTTGATTGACCTAAAGTCAAAGTGGCATATATATAGGGTGTCAAACCAAAGTGTGGTCGTTTTGAAAAGTGACACCTATTTTTGCCTTGGGCGCTGTACGTAGAGCGCCTCTGTACAGCGCCTGTACAACGCCCCCACTCTGTTCTCTCGAGAAAATAGAGGGGCGCTATACTAACAGCGCTTTGTACAGCGCTCGTACAGTGCCTTGTACAGCGCTCGTACAGTGCCTTGTACAGCGCTCGTACAGCTCCTTCCTAAATTGCATCAGACCTGATGCATTTAAAAATGCATTTTCAACCAGGTCAGGATGGGCGCTGTACGAACAGTGCTTCTAACAGCGCTTTGTACAGCGCCTATCACTATGTATGAAAACTTAAGAACATGCAAGGCATGGCATTGGTCATACAAGATGCAATCATGTAAAGCATGCAAGAAGAGATGTTAATGACCATTAATGAGCACATAATAACAACACATACACAACATACAAGAGAATGAATTATGCATGAGATGTGAATGTGTGTGTGCAATTAATCTCTTCAAAGCAAATTAAGCACATAGAAGTTTACCTTTGGTGCTTATCAACCTTGAGGACATGAGAGGGTCTTGAGCTTGAATATCGATCACTTAAGCTACCCTTACATACAATCCCCAACACGTGGTTTGTCCACGAAATAAGCCAATCAAGATATGGGAATCCTTACAATCTCCCCCTTTGGCTATTTCGTGACAAAACCACCACTCACATTGATTCCTCACAACATAATAGAAACTACAGGTCACAAATGATTATCTACATTACAAAGAGATGTTTTTTTAAAAAAAAATCTTGAAGTCTTCAATCTCTTGTAGAATAATCAGTCCCTGAAAGCAAAGTTTCTATACTATCCAATTCAAGTAAAAAGTGAGATGAATCAAGTGAGATCATAAACAAGCATTTGCATTCTAGAAATTTAAGTAGAACAAACAACATCATGCTATGTTTGATGAATGCAATGCTCCCCCTCAAAGGGTTACTCCCCCTCAATGTATTGTTTCCCCAACATGCATAATTGCTACCACAATTTGCAACTCCCCTTACCACCAATCTACTCCCCCTTTTTGTCATGATATAGGCAAAGGAGTAGTCCCCAACCGGGTCACTTAGCAAAGAGAGATGATAGCATTCAAGTCATTTGCATAATCATTAAATGCACTTTATGCAACTCTATCAAATGGAGAGAAACAAGGAGATTTATTTTGACATAAATGTGTGAATCAAAATTGCTTTGCATACAAGACATGTAGCATTTAAGTCCAAAATACAATGGCATTTGGCAAAGCAAATGACAAAGGTTTCTAATAAGAATTCAAACCAGTTTCACCAATGTCATAAGAGAAGCAAGGATATAGAGTTTTTCATTGATTTTAATTTATGAGCAACTATATCCAACTTTATAAATCAAACATGTCATGAGCAACTTTGCACTCTATTTGATTTTTCCGGGAATGAAACCCGTATGATAGTAGACATGTTCAACAAATAAAGAAGGAGAGACATTTGGATTTTAAAATCCTTTGAACGGATACAAGATCTTTTATTCATTTTGAGTCTCATAAGCTTTTTCACACAAGTTTTGCATTTAAAAATTGCAATCATCAATTCATGCTTTTTCATTTGAGCATGTCATTTGAATTTCATGCTTTTCAAAATTCATTAGCATGTCATTAAGAATCATCATGTCATGGAGATAACTATAGGTCATTCAAATCATATTTCCTAAGTAAATCTCCTAGTCCAAAAATGCATGTTTGAACATAAATATGACATGGATTGTAAACAAGCAAGGTTCACACTTATTGAATTGAAAACATATATACATATGTGCAACCAAGCTTACTCAAGCAATCAACAAAGAAGCATAAGATTTTTCAAATATTTGCATGCAACAAGTATGCAATAGCTCTCTTTGCTTGAGATCCCCATATGGGGTCATTATCATCCTTCATTAAAGAAGGTCATGAGGTCCTATGGACCTCCCAAGTCCATTTGACTTGGATGAACCTATTTGAGACTTGTTAGTCTCGTAGCAAGCGGGTTCATTTTTTCTTATCCACATAGATATGACTTTCTTCTTCCTAGTGGATAAGGGTTCAAGAGTTCTAGAAATAATAGGATCATTAATATGAATATTTTCCTTCCTATTAGCATGCATTCTAGCTCTTGTCATTCTCTTTTCAATCATGCTTTTGATTCTACATAATTTAATGAAATGAAAGCAATTTGGTCTAATGTGACCATCAATACCACAAAAGTGACATGTAGGGATAAATTTAGAATTCATACCATGTCCTTGTGCATGCATAGGAGCCTTCCCATGACTTTGTGGTTGAGCGGGTTCAAACTTCCTTTGTTGTTGAACCGGTCTCGTTTGCTTCCTTGTTCCATTTTGCATGATTGGCCTCTTCCCTTGATAATGTGAGCTTGAGGGAAGTTAGGTTGAGGAACTTTTTGAGCTTGAGGTTGTCTCCTTGGAGCTTCCTTCACTTGTGCGCTTCTTGAACATTGTCCTAGATCAATTTTCTTCCTAGGAGTGTGCACCGGCGAGGCTTCTATCTTGCCCAAACTTTTGACAAAGACGGTCTTGGTTGGAGTAGTGATCTCCTTGGTTTCTTCATACCCAATACCTCTCTTGTCACAAGGGTTCTTTCCACTACCAAGATTGTGGTCAAGTTTCTTGGTGCTTGTAGTCATCTTAGCCAATGACTCTATAGCTTCATCAAGCTCTCTCTTCAACCCTTCTTCATTCCTCTTAGACAAAGCTAGCTCATCTCTTAGCTTGTCTTCAATCTTCTTGGATGCTTCCACTTGATTACTTAAGTGGTCATTGTGTGTTGAAAGTTCAAGATTTTCATCCTCTAAAATCATCAATTTTCTATTGTTCTTCTTCAATGAACTTTCACACTTGACTATAAAGTCATTTACATCCATTTTCTCTACTCTTCCATTTGTAGAGTTAGATGAGGAGTCATCTTCACTTGAGTTATCCCCTCCACTCTCTTTCTCACCTATGGAGTCATTTCCCTCATTAAGACCTTCACCTTGGTCTCTTGAGTTAATGAGAGCCATATCCCAATGAGTAGCTACACCTATCTCCTCTAGAGCTACTTCTTTATCTCTTTCTACTATAGGATCTATAGTCAAGTCATTCTTACCCACAACTTTGTCTTCTACACAAGTGGCCCCAAAAGTCGTGTAGTTGATGGTAAGCTCATCATCACTTGATGACTTGTCTCCCTTTCCGGAGTCATCACTTTCACTCCAAGTGGTGGCCATCACTTTTGCCATCTTGTTCTTCAAGTTCCCACAATCGGGTGAGATGTGACCTATATCACCACACTCATAGCATTGGACCCCTTTCTTTTCGCTCTTCTCTTGCCTAGGCTCAAAACTCTTGAAGGGAGCCTTTTTCTTCAAGTCTTGGCCTTTGGATCCAAAGCACTTATTCTCGAACTTGACAAACTTCTTGAATCTTCTAAGTAGCAACGCCATGTCTTGGTCCAAGTCACCTTTTTCCTCCTTCTCAACCTCGGAAGCTTTCAAAGCAATCCCTTTTTGCTTTTTAGGAGGTGAAATACTAGGAGCCTTCCTAGATTCATAGGCGAGGAGTCTTCCAATCACCTTGCTCGGCTTCATATCCTTGTATGTGCTATTCTCCTCTAAAGCCATCACTTTTGATTCAAACCTAGTAGGGAGAGACCTCATAATTTTCTGCTTAACTCTCCTATCCGAATAAGGATCACCGAGTTGATGGCTTTGATTGACAATATCCATCAACTTGACTTCAAAGTCATTGAAGCACTCATCCTCTTCCATCTTAAGCAACTCAAATTGCGTTTGAAGGACTTGTAGCTTCGAATCCTTGACGACGTCGGTTCCTTCGTGTGCAACCTCTAGGATATCCCATGCCTCATTGGCTATCCTAGTGTTCTGAATCAGTTTGTACTGATTTTCATCCACTGCACATAGAAGAGCATGCCATGCCTTCCTATTCCATTTTGAAGTCTCAAACTCTTCAGGTGACCACTGAGCCTTAGGCTTGAGTACTTCTTCTCCACCACTCGTGGGAGTCATCATAGGAGGTGCATACCCATCTTCAATAGCCATCCATGCCCTATCATGGATTTGGCACACGTACGCCTCCATCTTGCCTTTCCATGAGGCATAATTCACACCGGTGAGGAGGGGAGGTCGTGTGCTTGAAGCACCCTCATGGTTGCCACCGAATCCACTCATTGTATCAAATGAATGAATGAAATGTATGCAAAATGTATGAAAGAGAAAAAATCACACAAATGCACAACACACCTAAAATGAGCTAGGATCACCTAAGTATATCTAGGGTCCCGCTCTGATACCAATTGAAAGTTCTCAAATAAACTAGGTGTGTACTAATATATTAATCTAGAGGGGGGTGAATAGATTTTAGCTATTATTACCCAATTTTCGCAGGCAAGTCAATTTTACGAAAATGCCCCTACTAGCCAAAAATACAAGCAAGTGTAATATAGTGCGGAATTTAAATAACACTTGATGTATACGTGGAAACCCAACCACTGGGAAAAAACCACGGGCTGTTTAGTGCACCACACTCGAACCTCGAAATCCACTAATTGAAATGGAGTTTACAACCTATGTAGACCTCGTCTAACACTCCGGTCAATAACCCCCCACTTCTACCACACGGGCATTTAAAAGTGGCTCTAGTCCAATTGCTTGAGGCCTAAGCAATCTTAGCCTCAAGACTTAATTCTTTAAGAAGAGATTATGCAACCTATGTGAATATGTATGAATATTCAAATAACAAACAAGGCTAGGGAACCTTAGATGCTTATCTAGGATGATGATATATTCAATTAAATCAACCCTAGATATCAAGAGCTAGATGACATGTCAAATAGCTTAGCTAATCAAGATTAATCAAAAACCTAATTAGCTATCACAATACAACACTCAATCAATTCATCACAATTAATTCTCTATTATTGTATTTATCATATGATCAAAAACATACAAGTAAATTAAAAGAGAATAGCTTGATAGTAAAAATACTAAAATAAGATGAACTTAATCAAAATCTTACCAAGCAAGTTGTGATGATGCAAACCCAATCATGGATGCATTCTATATAGTAATAGAAGATGCAATATGAAATATGATGCAAAAAGGATTTGATTTAAGTGGTTAAAGGTGAGTTCTTTTGTATTTTTCTTTGCTTGAAAAATGTTCTAAGTATGAAATCAGAAAATCAACTCACTTGATTGACCTAAAGTCAAAGTGGCATATATATAGGGTGTCAAACCAAAGTGTGGTCGTTTTGAAAAGTGACACCTATTTTTGCCTTGGGCGCTATACGTAGAGCGCCTCTGTACAGCGCCTGTACAACACCCCCACTCAGTTCTCTCGAGAAAACAGAGGGGCGCTGTACGAACAACGCTTTGTACAGCGCCTTCCAAAATTGCATCAGACCTGATGCATTTAAAAATGCATTTTCAACCAGGTCAGGATGGGCACTGTACGAACAGCGCTTCCAATAGCGCTTTGTACAGCGCCTGTTACTATGTATGAAAACTTAAGAACATGCAAGGCATGGCATTGGTCATACAAGATGCAATCATGTAAAGCATGCAAGAAGAGATGTTAATGAGCATTAATGAGCACATAATAACAACACATACATGGCTAGTCTCTTTTATGACTCTCGCAATAGAACGAGTTCGGAGAGTAGTGTAATGATGAAGTAGAGTTCGTTCCCACAGGGACCGAGTGATCGATTACCGAAATCGATTAGCTTAGTTGCTATTCAAACAATCGATTATGAGATTTTATCAAACTAAGTAAATTAACTAAATTAAACTAAATGACTAATTCTAATGCAAGAATGAAATAGCAAGAAATTAAGCCCGAATGTGATAATATAGATAAATATGCTAGGACTTGACTACACCCCACCCTATATTGACTTACGTTTTAGACTCAATTATTCACCCAAAACATACTCATGCAATTTATAGATTCATGCACCCTAATATTAACCTACAATCTTGGTCAAGTAGAATAGGTTACACCAAAAACATACCCAAGCTTATCTTTCGATTACTCGGAATGTATGAATGAGTTCATTAAGGATTTTGGTGCACTAACAAATCCTATACGTTAGCCTAAGTAGGTCTACTTTTCTAAACATGCATAGAGGGCATTTTATCGAACACGTGGTGTGCGTCTCCGGTCAGTACATAACACACCACAAGATTCATTCAAAAGGAGATCAATCAATTGAAAGCTTTAAGCACACTAAAATACCCATACAAATCACACTTGTATAAAATGAATAAACAAAGGTCAATACATATAAAGAGTCATGGGTGGGGTTTCATCAAATCCTAGCACTAAATGTTTAGCTCATATCACAAAATATAGCCATACAATAAATATGCTCAAAAGAATACATGACTATAATAAAGAAAATGAAAGAGAATAAAGTAATAGAAGAAACTATGTAGAGTAGCTCCTCCTCCTTTGCTCTTCCTCTTCTAAGCTCTTTCTTCAACTCTCTTTTGCCAAAAAGATGAAGTGATGGTGATTGTGGTAAAATGGAAGTGATGGGTGTGTTTGGATGTTAGGGAAAAATGGAAGTTAGATGGGTTGTGAAAGATGGAAGGTGAGAGTAAGAGGAATGTGTAAAGGTGAGGTCTTGGTGACTATTCTTGGGTGAGAGAGCTTGTGTGGTTTAAAAATATCAAAGGTTTATATAGAGGAATGAATTAGGTCAAGGCAAGGAGGTAAAATCTTGATTTTTAACATATTTTGGGTAAAAGGGCGAGCTTGGGGCGACCTGGGGGCGACCTGGATGCTCTTGGTTGAAGAAAACTGTTGAAAACCCGAGAGATTAGCGACCTTGAGGGGCGAGCTGCTTGAGCTCGCCTTGGGCTCGCATCTCTCTCGGGTGAAGTTTTCCAACTTCGCGCACCGTTACGAAAATGGCTATAACTTCCTCTAGAGAACTCGGAATCGCGATCCGTAAAAAGCTTTGGAAAGTAGACTCGTGGGGCTTTCCGAAAATAGGTTATATGAAACGTAGTTCAATCTGAGGAGGGAGATATGGCCCCCGAAAGTTGAAAGCTCTGCACTAAAATTTCCAATTTCAGCCCTTTAACCTCCAAAACTCTTCAATTATGCTCAACACCTTATTTTAGAGCATATAACCTACACAATGCTCACAAAATGCATTATATACAAAAACACACTCGACAACGAGTACAAAATCTAGGAAATGGGGACCTCAGATAGGTATGTAAATCATCCAATCAAATACCACCAAACCTATCTTTTGCTCGTCCTCGAGCAAAACCAAAACAAACAAACAAAAAGAAAAATAAAACAAAAGAAAGTAAAAAACATAAAGAAATAAAATGCCCACGATATGTCTTTTAAACCCCTAGGCGATCCCTAGTGGGACGAGTGAAGTCTCGTGAGGGTTTACAGTACGACACCCACAAACGTCTTTCATGTTGAGCCAACTAAAGACAGAGATGCAATAATGGTGAACCAAATTGAGACGCATGCATGCTAAGACCCCTAAGAAAAAGCTTGGGTTATGCAAGCTAAGGTGCTACAACAAGAGAGATTGCAATTCCATACTTCTTAGTGAACAAAGCTTCAAAAAGCATCGAACACAAGAGTCTTATGATAGCATTTCGCCTCGACTCTATACCTTTCCGGATCTCTCTCATTTTACCACTCAGAACCTAGGCTCACTCAACTAACATATGCGGCTGGAAATTAAGCTCAAGAATTTTCAAATTACATGCATATGACACATTTTGAAAAACCGCTAAAGCTTACATGCAAATGGACCACAAGAACGGATTCGAACATTAAGAACAAGAGCAAACACCATTTGATGCCTTCGTTAACAAGCTAAACTCCTCCTAAAGATCAATTAGGACTTCTTTAAAGTTCAAGTGATGTTATGGTGAGATGGTGGTGGAGAGGCTAGGTGGGTATGGGATTATGGGCTAGCAACCGATTATGCTTTAACTTCTATTTTGGTACGCTCATCACAAATAAAGCGTCTAGGCATGAATTCTTCAAGTCATTTTTAAGTTGCTTTATATTTTAGCAACTTTTACACTTTAGAGCTTAGAAGGCTTTTTGTGCTATTCTTTTTCTTTTGAGCACTTTTAATTTTTCATATATTTTGAGCCTTATTCTTTGCACAACTTACACATCTAGCCTGAGTACACGCTAATTTTACCCTTTTGATTTCCCTTGAGCTTCATTTTAATATGATAACAAGCCATAATCGTAGCAAATGGGATGGTCTAGTGTTTATGTAAGATATGGTGATGTGTATGATATGGGAGGATATAGTGATGGGGTTTAGTGTGTAGGCCAACATAGATGGGACAATTAAGCACACACATAAGGCATGGGACGTGTTTAGGATATTTGTAGTGACTTAACACACATTGCCTACATAATCTCTATAGGTACGAGTTAAGCAAGCAAACAAAGGCAAAACCACGGTGATGCTCTTAAAATGGCGCTCTTTAATGTCCAAAGCATGGAGTGAGGTCCTTTTTAATTTATGCTTATTTATCTACAAGAAGAGTGTTTAAGATGAAACAATGAAAAAGCATACACTCATAAGGACGCTATTTAGGCTCTGGCCTCACACGGGTAGTCTCCACTAATGATCTAGACATCTTAAGCGCGATACCCAATTACTTAGACACTTTCGAGTCTGGTAGGGTGCGTGCAAGCAATGTGGTGTAGCTTTAACTAGCACGACCTTTGCTTAGACTCAGGGAATCAACACATGCAAAAATTGCCTCAAACGGCACAACCCAAAAGCATCTCATTAAAGCAAGCTAATGCTCCAAAATTTGGCTCAAAACAGGAGAACGGAGAGAACAAGACTCTAAACACACACAATCATGAAAAAATTTGAAAAAAATTTCACAAAACTAAGCACACGCAAAAATCAATCATGCAAAAATGGTCATAGAAAGGCCGCACCCCCAAACCAAAACTCCACATTGTCCCCAATGTTGGAAACAAAATAGTCCGACGTAACGGCGCGTACCTAACATGACACAAAACACAAAAAACACAATGCGAAATGCCATCTCAACATAGAGGATAAAATTCCAAAAACTAGTGACTTTTGAAATCGACCTATGTCCGCTCTTTAGTGCATATTTTCAAAAATACTCAATAACGCTTTCTCAACTTTTGGCACAGGAAAATAGACATGCAAATGCACACTTTTTATTTAGAAAACATTTCAAAATTCAAATTGGAAAAGTGTACAAACGGACGTCGAAAATGGTTCACTTGCAGATTTTCAAAACAGGGCATCGCCCATGACCTTTAGTCGAAGAAACATTCATAACTTTTGAACCCCAACCCAGAATTTTGCGTTCTTTATATCGTTGAAACCGTATCGAAAAATCGAAGAACACAACGCAGATGAAATAATTTATTTCCTCACCAAACGGTACAGTTTAAATGAAACATTGGGCCTCAAAATTTCAAAACAGGGCACTTTCGTAAAGGTCAAAGAAAGATTTGAAAAACTAAAAAGAAAAATGACTCAAATAATGAATTCACACCCCCAAACCTAATATAAACATTGTCTTCAATTTTTATATGACATTGAGATGCATGGACAATGAATAAACGAAGCATGAGAGGCAAGAACTCAAGACACAAACAACATAAACCTCCTAGGCACTAAACACAACTCAAACCATCCGCACACTTATTCTAAACAAAAATGTAAAAACAAAATAAAAACAAATATAAACTAAGAAAAGAAAATGTACCTAGGTGGGCTGCCTCCCACCAAGCGCTTGGTTTAACGTCTCGGCTAGACGCATTACGCTCCTCTCATCAATCCGGATCAATGGTTGGTGCAACATCCTCGCCACCTTCCTTTCTCAACTTATGTGAGGCATAGAACATCCTCACACAAAATCCATTCAAAATTCTTGTTTGGTCCACCATGCATGATTTCTTCTTTTTGTCCCTTTTGTCCAATTTCTTCTCAATTTTATCCGGTGGAGTCACTTTGGTTTTGTTCATAACTCCATGAGAGTCCGGTTTGTGGACACCTTTCATCTTCTTTCTTGGGACATCTTGAACCACACAAGAATTCGGCGGCTCTTTCGGAATGGCTTTTCTTGAAAATTCCCCTATGGGAGGATCAACAACCTCGACTAACAAACACCTATCTACTTCCATCGGCCTCTTGGTTACCTTTTTCAAGTCAAACACCACATGCTCTTCTCCTACCCTCAATGTCAACTTGTCCTCTTTGTGATCAACCAAAGCTCCACTAGTTTTCAAGAATGGCCTCCCAAGGATCAATGGGACTTCAAAATCTTCTTCCATTTCCAAGATTACAAAGTCAACCGGGAAGTAGAATTTTCCCACTTTCATCAAGACATCTTCTAAAACTCCGTGTGGGTGCTTGATAGATCGATCCGCTAATTGAAGAGTCACTCTTGTAGGCTTCACTTCACCTATTCCTAGCTTTTTGAAAACTGAGTAAGGCATCAAGTTGATGCTTGCTCCTGAATCTATTAAAGCACTCTCAAACTTCACATGACCAATGGTGCATGGGATTGTGAATTTCCCGGGGTCCTTTAGCTTAGGTGGGAGCTTGTTTTGTAGGATTGCACTACACTCTTCCGTTAATGCCACCATCTCGAATTCTTCTAGTTTCCTTTTGTTAGAAAGCAATTCCTTGAGGAATCTCACATAAGTAGGCATTTGGGAAAGTGCTTCGGCAAAGGGAATGTTGATTTGAAGTTTCTTAAATATCTCTAAAAACTTGCCGAAATTGTGAGCATCCTTGTGTTTCCTCAACCTTTACGGGTATGGTATGGGAGGAACATAGGCTTTGACTTGGGGTGGTGGAGGGTCATTTGATGTGGTAGGCACGTTATCATGACTAGAACTCTTCTTTTCTTCTACAACCTCTTCTTCTTCTATACCCTCTTCTTCAACAACAACTTCTTTTCCCATCCCAAAGTTGTCCGGTAACTCAACCTCTTTTCCACTTCTTAACGAAATGGCATTGCATTGCTCTTTAGGGTTGACCACCGTGTTGCTTGGTAGTGCCCCTTGTTGCCTCCCTTGGATTGCCCTTGCTAATTGCCCGACTTGCGTTTCCAAGTTTTGGATTGAGGCTTGTGAATGTTGAGCAACTTGGTCAATCTTCGTGTCAAGCTTCCTCAAAGCTAAGTCTTGGGTCTCCATTATATTGTCCAACTTACCCATATACTTAGAGAACATTTCCTCTAGGTTAGACTTTTTCTCCACTTGGTTATTTGGGGCTTGGTTAGGGTAGTTTTGTTGGTGAGGTTGTGGGAATCCGGGGGGTTGTCTTTGGTTGAAGTTTTGTTGTTGTTGGGGTTGGTTGTCCTTCCATGAT
The DNA here is from genome assembly GCA_030490815.1 of Acer saccharum. Classification (NCBI taxonomy): domain Eukaryota; kingdom Viridiplantae; phylum Streptophyta; class Magnoliopsida; order Sapindales; family Sapindaceae; genus Acer; species Acer saccharum. The sequence goes on from CM059869.1 coordinate 39,891,851, forward strand.
AAGTTTTGGTTGTTTCTCCATGGCGGGTTATATGTGTTTTGGTAGGGGTTGTTTTGTGGATTTTGGTTGGCATGGTGTTGTTGAGGTTGATTTTGGAAGTTTCGGTTGTAGTTTACAAAGGAAACTTGTTCTTGTGAGCTTGAAGCAAACGGGTTTCCAACTTGACAATCCATGCTCGAATGCAGCCCCAAACACCACTCACATTGAGCCACTTGCACATTACTCGGCCCCGCACTCATCTTGTTCATTTGATTTTTAAGGGCCACTATTTGATGATTTTGACTTGCTAATTGAGCTTGAACACTTGTCCTTTCATCCACTTCTAATACACCCGGAATCTTCTTCGGTACTTGCCTTTGGCTTCCCCAATGGCTATTGTTAAGTGCCATTTCCTCTAGAAGGTCACTGGCCGTATCCATTGATTTGCTCATTAATGAACCTCCAGCAGCCGCATCAACTAAATTCCTTGTTGACACCGTGAGCCCTTGGTAGAAAGCTTGCAAAGTTTGCCATTTTGCAAGGCCATTGTGTGGACATCTCCTTTGAAGCTCCTTAAACCTCTCCCAAGCTTCATATATGCTCTCATTCTCAAATTGTGGAAATGAGAGGATCTCATTCCTAAGACGAGCGGCCTTCCCTGGTGGAAAATATCTATTCAAAAATGCTTGGGCCAACTGATCAAAGGTAGTGATCGAGTTTGGTGGTTGGGAGTTCAACCATATCCTTGCGTCGTTTCCCAAAGAAAACGGGAACAACTTCAACTTGATAAACTCATCGGGAATCCCGTTGTACTTGAAGGTGTCGCAAATCTCGTTGAATTTCTGAAGGTGTAGGTTCGGATCGTCATTCACCAAGCCATTGAATATGCAAGTAGTGCCAATCATCTGAATAATGGACGGCCTAATCTCAAAAGAATTTGCTGCAATTGTTGGCTGGCGAATGGATGACTGGTGCAGCTCGACTCTAGGCATTGTATAATCCCGTAGAGTACGCTCATCTCCAACATGAGGCAACCCTTCTTGCACTGGATTGGCTTGAGGAGGCAATTCCCCTTGATTTTGATTTGCCACATTTGGCACTCCCATGTGCCCTAGCTGTGCATTCTGATCACCCATCTCTGCTCTTCTCCGAGCTTCGCGTCTATTTCTTCGAGCTATCCTTTCAATCTCTGGATTAAAGTTCAAGAAGTGAAGATTTTGACTCCTTGTTCGTGGGTGCATGCAAGAGAAATGGTACCTATCAAGAAAAACACACAAACTAAATTAAAAGGTTCAAATTAGCAATAAACTAACTAGTATCGATATCAATCATCCACTCAGTCCCCGGCAGCGGCGCCAAATATTTGGCTAGTCTCGTTTATGACTCTCGCAATAGAACGAGGTCGGAGAGTAGTGTAATGATGAAGTAGAGTTCGTTCCCACAGGGACCGAGTGATCGATTACCGAAATCGATTAGCTTAGTTGCTATTCAAACAATCGATTATGAGATTTTATCAAACTAAGTAAATTAACTAAATTAAACTAAATGACTAATTCTAATGCAAGAATGAAATAGCAAGAAATTAAGCCCGAATGTGATAATATAGATAAATATGCTAGGACTTGACTACACCCCACCCTATATTGACTTACGTTTTAGACTCAATTATTCACCCAAAACATACTCATGCAATTTATAGATTCATGCACCCTAATATTAACCTACAATCTTGGTCAAGTAGAATAGGTTACACCAAAAACATACCCAAGCTTATCTTTCGATTACTCGGAATGTATGAATGAGTTCATTAAGGATTTTGGTGCACTAACAAATCCTATACGTTAGCCTAAGTAGGTCTACTTTTCTAAACATGCATAGAGGGCATTTTATCGAACACGTGGTGTGCGTCTCCGGTCAGTACATAACACACCACAAGATTCATTCAAAAGGAGATCAATCAATTGAAAGCTTTAAGCACACTAAAATACCCATACAAATCACACTTGTATAAAATGAATAAACAAAGGTCAATACATATAAAGAGTCATGGGTGGGGTTTCATCAAATCCTAGCACTAAATGTTTAGCTCATATCACAAAATGTAGCCATACAATAAATATGCTCAAAAGAATACATGGCTATAATAAAGAAAATGAAAGAGAATAAAGTAATAGAAGAAACTATATAGAGTAGCTCCTCCTCCTTTGCTCTTCCTCTTCCAAGCTCTTTCTTCAACTCTCTTTTGCGAAAAAGATGAAGTGATGGTGATTGTGGTAAAATGGAAGTGATGGGTGTGTTTGGATGTTAGGGAAAAATGGAAGTTAGATGGGTTGTGAAAGATGGAAGGTGAGAGTAAGAGGAATGTGTAAAGGTGAGGTCTTGGTGACTATTCTTGGGTGAGAGAGCTTGTGTGGTTTAAAAAATATCAAAGGTTTATATAGAGGAATGAATTAGGTCAAGGGCAAGGAGGTAAAATCTTGATTTTTAACATATTTTGGGTAAAAGGGCGAGCTTGGGGCGACCTGGATGCTCTTGGTTGAAGAAAACTGTTGAAAACCCGAGAGATTAGCGACCTTGAGGGGCGAGCTGCTTGAGCTCGCCTTGGGCTCGCATCTCTCTCGGGTGAAGTTTTCCAACTTCGCGCACCGTTACGAAAATGGCTATAACTTCCTCTAGAGAACTCGGAATCGCGATCCGTAAAAAGCGTTGGAAAGTAGACTCGTGGGGCTTTCCGAAAATAGGTTATATGAAACGTAGTTCAATCTGAGGAGGAGATATGGCCCCTGAAAGTTGAAAGCTCTGCACTAAAATTTCCAATTTCAGCCCTTTAACCTCCAAAACTCTTCAATTATGCTCAACACCTTATTTTAGAGCATATAACCTACACAATGCTCACAAAATGCATTATATACAAAAACACACTCGACAACGAGTATAAAATCTAGGAAATGGGGACCTCAAATAGGTATGTAAATCATCCAATCAATACACAACATACAAGAGAATGAATTATGCATGAGATGTGAATGTGTGTGTGCAACTAATCTCTTCAAAGCAAATTAAGCACATAGAAGTTTACCTTTGGTGCTTATCAACCTTGAGGACATGAGAGGGTCTTGAGCTTGAATATCGATCACTTAAGCTACCCTTACATACAATCCCTAACACGTGGTTTGTCCACGAAATAAGCCTATCAAGATATGGGAATCCTTACAATCCCCATCCCCCCCCCCCCCCCCCATTTCCCCATTTTTCCCTTAAAAAAAAAATCCCCAAATGGGGATGGGGACGCGGGGAATTGGGGCCCCGGGGAAAAATGTGCATATCTAAATACAACCTAGGGGGGGGGGGGGGTTTGAATGAGTTGTTAATCGATTATTATTAACTTTTTCGATTAGTCAATATTAACAGTATAACCCAATACAAACATACAACAAAAATCAAGTAAAGTGCGGAAAGTAAGAACACTTAATTTTTACGTGGAAACCTTCAACAAGGAAAAACCTTGGGACTAGCCACTTAAGCCACAGTAATCCATTATATGAAAAGATGGTTACACTCTTAAGCAATACACGGACTCTCACTCTTGACAACCTCAAGCTATGGACACTACCACTCACCACTCTTGGTATAATCCTAATGATATCCCTTGGTCCACTATTCTTGGCGTGAGCACCTCCTAATCTACCCCACGAGCCTTTTATAATGGTACTTGGCAAATGCTTGCCAACCAACCCTTGGTTGTAAGACTTCACTTGCTTGTACAACTTCACTTAGAAGCCATAAGACTTTGACTCATTGAAGAGAATTAATAGTCTAAGTGAATATGACAATGATGCTTAAATGAAATAATGTGTAAGACTACACACAAAATGCTTAACTAGATGTTATGATGCATTTAACAACTTAGTTATCAAACAATGCCTACATGCCCATACATGAGAACTCAATTAGATGTGTAGAGTAAATCTAACAACCTAATTGTCAAATAAACACACACGAACATTCAAGAGAACTTGACTATATAAATAAACATGCGTCTATTAACCTAATCATCAAACAATTGTAGGGAAAATACATGCGGCGGAAGCGAAAATAGGTTTATTATAGTTTAAACAATTTCCCTTTTAAAGATGAACCTTAACCCTTGACTAATTAATATATAATAAAAATATCATAACTTTGTCGCGTGATCCGATTGACGTTGCGTCGATAGTAATCCGCAAGATCTTCCAATCCAATCACGAACGTGAATCACCTAGGAGCGTGGTCTCCCTTTCTTTGAATTGTGTACCCGAGGATGGATAACAAAAACCTTTTCTTTTTCGTTAGTCACATAAACTTCTAAGAGATAACAAAGAACGTTCTGGTCACTTTTGAATCATCAATCTTTTGATCGAAATTCGCGTGAACCTAATTTGAAGTTGTGCACAAAGCCTTTTGATGTAAAAGCTACTAGTGCACTATCGAAATAAAACGTTTTCTTCTCTCTTTTCCTCTTGGCCGAATTCTCACACTAGTCTAAGAGTTGGATTTTATTTTTCAAGCAATAGAAAAATAACTCTCTATCAAGCAATTAGGGTTTTTCCAATTCTTATTGCCATAATATATATATATATATATATTGGCGACCAATTCTATATTCCATATAAATAATATATATATCAATATATAGCAACGAATTCTGCATGCCACATATAATATATATAAGTTGCTGAAATTTGCTTTCCACCTATATTATCTATATTGGCCGAAATTTGCTTTCCACATCTAATATATATCCTAACCCTAAGTAGATTTCTTTAGAATTCCAAACCCTAATCCAACTTTTTAGTGTATTTGTGACTATATCAAAGACTTCCTAATTTGACTAGATAAATATATTCCTTTTATTTATCTACTTACCAAATAAAGTCTTTGATACTTATTATACTACTAATAATAGTATAACACTAAGAAACATATTTCCTAGTCAGAAAAAGATTTTGACTTTTAATTAAATAATTAATCAATCAATTAATTAACTTCCATTTAATTAAATAATAAAATAAAATAATATATTAAGCTAATCCATTAGCCTTGCCGCCCATATACCATACATGGGCCATATATTATTTTCCCATTTTATTAATCCATTAGACTTTAAATAAAAAGCCCACATATGAACTAGACCCATTCTTACTAAAAGAACCAAGCCCACGTGCCTTTCATTAATATATTAATATAATTTAACAGCCCATTAAATGAATAATGTGCAAATTATATTCTTAATATATTAAATACAATTCTAGATGGACACATAATCAGTCCGATAGAATATATCAAGTGATCCATGCAAGTCCATGTGGATTGGGGATCTTGGCGGGCTATCTAAATTTAAGCTTCAATAGACATAACCTAATCACAATCAACAAACGATTCACTTAGGCTCAATCTATTAATTTTAGTTCATTCCACTAAAGAACTAAAATTGCACTCTTAAATAAAGATAGAATAAGTAAATGTTTCTCATTCATACCCTAGACAATCTTATTGGAGATAGTGTATCCTCATGAAGAATATCAGTAATCGCCAAGAGCTCATAGACCGCCTATAGCTCTCCAATTTACCATATTTACTAATATGACCACATTTTGAACTTGGATATTTTGACTTGTCTAGCAGCCATGTTTCAATAGACACTATCGAAAATTTAATATCCAATACCTCAAAACATCCATATGATGATATTCTACTCTCATTTAATAAATGGAGCCACGATGTCCATATCTATAAATGAAGTCCTCTATCGATTAACAAATGAATACCACCAAACTATCGATGATAGACTATGCTATATAATCGTCTCATTGATAGCTCAAATGATAACACTTGCAACCATAAGTCCATCATTTATCTTAGGATTAAGATAGACTCCCCGATTGTCCTCATAATGAAAAGACTTTTATTTACTGACGGTTCTAGATAAAGTATTTCATTGTGATCCTATTCAATGCACCTAGTGCACTAGATTCTTTTACTCAAAGCCATTTTGATGATTTTAGACTTATCATACCACATTTGATCCCACTCAAATGCTAGCAAAAGAATCTACAACTTTAACAAGATAAATGTGCCCAACCTTTACCTTAAGTTGTGAACATTATTCAAAACCAACTAAAGAATTGTGTCTACCTCATACATATGCTGATGTACGAACAATTCTTCTTTTCTCATAGTCTTTTGACCTTACGATTATTTACTTTTGACAATTATAATAATTAAACTATAAATGCTATAAGATTTGTTAAACTAGAAATCACTTTATTAATATGAAAAGATTGTCAAAACCATATTACACTCTTTCTATTGAGCATAATCCTAACAACAATCTCACAAGAACATTCAAGGTTTATCTATTTAGATAAAACAACCTAATCATGCAAGCTATCACAAACAAACCCCAAACATGTCATAACTTCACTAGATATGCAATTAATGTGAAGATTTGCTAACCTAAGCAATAAAAGACATTGATCGATCATTTATTGTATATGTTTTTTTTTATCTCCATCTCTCAATTTAGCAATGGCAGACAATCCAAATCAGAACCAAGAAACACTACAGTAGGATCCTAATGGCCCTAATCCCACTCCAAACCTTGTTCCAAATCTAGTTTATGAGCCATAACTAGTAGGGCCCATCAGAACCATGAAGGATTACAGTAGGCCGATTGTGACCAATCATCCCTTATGTATTATGCTAGAGCCAGCAGCAAGGAATTATGAACTGAAAAGTTTTCACTACAACCAGATGCCTATTTTCCATGGGTTACCAAATGAAGATGTTCTTCAGTTCCTCCGAGAATTCTACTTGCAGTACAAGCCTTTCCGAACCATAGTATTATAGAAGACCAACTGCGCATGTGGTGCATTCCACACGCATTGAAAGATGAGGCAAAGACATGGCTGTTAACATTACCCCCAACATCTTTGAGAACCTCGGATGAAGTGGTGGAAAAGCTCGCTAATCAGAACTATGCACCTCAGAAAACCAGTGAAATCCGAGCCAAAATCTCAAGCTTCTTTTAACAAGACCATGAGACTTTTTATGAGGCTTGGGAGCATTATAAGAAGTTTCTTAGGGATTGCCCTTAGCACGGATATCTTACTCATCAGCTATGTTAGTGGTTCTATGATAGCTTGAGTGAAGTCTTAGGTATTTTAGTGAACAATGCTTGTGGAGGATCTATGTATGACGGAACTTGAGGAGGTGAAAGTATACAAACGTAGTTAAATTGCTTAAGGCATACCTAGAGGGGGGGGGGGGGGGGGGGTGAATAGGTTTTTACACCTTTTTTCAATCCCTTGAACAAACTTTCGTTTATCCCTTAAGGTAGCCTTACACACAACAAAATAAACCAAGAAAGACACACATAGACAATATGTGGATGTAATCATGTGAACAAGGTCTATGTCTATCACCTAGTTGTATGAGGTATAAGAACAAATAAACACAACAACAAAGAATACTTGTATTTCAATAGATGTTCAATGAGTTACAAGAGTGATCAAATATCACTATACAAAATTACAATATACAAAAGAATCATACATACAAAAATGATCAAAAGAATGAATCCACAAATCACACTTTACAAATACTTGCTTCACTATTCATCACAAGTGAATAATATGAAACAAGATAATAACATACACAAATAAAATATAAGAGATAGAGATAGGAAGAATTAACACAAGAGATTTTTTAACGTAGTAAAACCTCCAAGGAGAAACATCCACGGGTTGAACTACAACCATTGGGTAATATATATATTGGATGATAAAAATAGAGAATCCACAAAGTGACCAATCTTTAGCTCACCTAACCTAGTGGAGTCTAAGTCTACCCAACCCTATTGGAAAGTATGAAATCCCTCAATGATGCGAAACCACCATATATTGGACAACACACAAAACCAATATCGATGGAAGATTAGAAATTCCTCAAGAGTGCATACACCTCCCGTGTACCCCACTCTTTTAGAGTCTATGTCTAACCATACGCCTATGTTAGGATTATGCTCAATAGCAAGAGTGTAATGTTGTAATTAACAATCTTTTTCATATTAATAAAGTGATTTCTGGTTTAACAAATCGTATAGCATTTATAGTTTAATATTATAATTGTCAAAGTAAATAATCATAAGGTCTAAAGACTATGGGAAAAGAAGAATTGTTCGTACATCTGGATATGTATGTGGTAGACACAATTCTTTAGTTAGTCTTGAATAATGTTCACAACTTAAGTTAAAGGTTGGGCACCTTTATCTTGTTAAAGTTGTAGAATTCTTTTGCTAGCATTTGAGTGGGATCAAATGAGATATGATGAGTCTAAAATCATCGGAGTGTCTTCGAGCAAAAGGATCTAGTACACTGGGTGCATTGAACTGGGTCACAATGAAAAGCTTTATCTAGAACCGTCAGTAGATAATAGTCTTTTCATTATCAGGACAATCGGAGAGTCTATCTTAATCCTGAGATAAATGATGGACTTATGGTTGCAAGTGATATCATTTGAGTTATCAATGAGTACGATTATATCGCATAGTCTATCCTCGATAGTTTGGTGATATTCATTTGTTAATCGATAGAGGACTTCGTTTATAGATATGGACATCGTGGCTCCATTTAATTAAATGAGAGTATAATATCATCATATGGATGTTTTGAGGTAATTGGATATTAAATCTCAACGTTGAGTTTTCGATAGTGTCTATTGAAAACATGGCTTCTGGACAAGTCAAAATATCCAAGTTCAAAACGTGGTCATATGAGTAAATATGGTAACTTGGAGAGTTATAGGCGGTCTATGAACTCTTGGCGATTACTGATATTAATCACGAGGATACACTATCTCCAATATGATTGTCTAGGGTATGAATGAGGAGCATCTTCCTTTTCTATCTTTATTTAAGAGTTCAGTTTTAGCTCTTTAGTGGAATGAGTTAAAATTAATGGATCGGACCTAAGTGAATCATTTGTTGATTGTGATTAGGTTATGTCTATTGAAGCTTAAATTTAGATGGCCCGCCAAGATCCCCAATCCACACGGACTTGCATGGATCACTTGATATATTCTACCGGACCAATTTAAGGGTCCATCTAGAATTGCATTTAATATATTAAGAATATAATATGCACATTATTTATGTAATGGGCTGCTCAATTATATTAATATATTAATGAAAGACATGTGGGCTTGTTTCTTTTAGTAAGAATGGGTCTGGTTCACATGTGGGCTTTTTATTTTAAGTCCAATGGATTAAATGAAATAAGAAAATAATATTAGGCCCAATTTTATACAAGTGGGGCGGCAAGGTTAATGTTTTAACCTAATATATTATTTTGTTTCATTTGTTTTAATTAAATAAGAATTAATTAATTTATTGATTAATTGTTTAATTAAAGAAACAAATCTTTCCTAAAAGTAAAAGACTTGTTTGATAAGGAAATAAATAAATTAATTTTATTTATTTAATCAAATAAGGAGTCTTTTTATTTAGTCAAAATAAAAGAATAAAAATCAATGAGTTGGATTAGGGTTTGAAGTCTATAAAGTTGAAAAGAATTAGGGTTGAATTTCGGTCACCCTATATAAGTGACATGATGAAATTCGGCCAACCCTAATCTAAAACTACATAGAATTCGGCAACCCTAAAGGAAAAAGAAAGAAAAATTCGGCCAACCTATATAAGTGCTCTTATAGGATTCGGCCACCACATACATGTGTGCTTGAGATTTTATTTTTCTTCTTCTTCTTCATTCATAGAGAGTTTTTATTCTACTAAGACAAAAAGGAGTGTTAGATTATTCTTTGATAGTATACTATTGCTTAATCATCAATAAGCTTGTGTATACAATATCGATCTAGGTTCACGCGAGTTTCGATCATTAGATTGACAACTCAAAAGTGACCGGAATAATCTTAGACATTCTTTTGATTGTTTTGTGACTAACAAAGAAAAGAAAAGTTTTGTTTTGTCCATTCACAGGTTTGCAATTCAAAGAAAAGGGAGACCACGCTCCTAGGTGATCCACGTTCGTGCTCGGATTGAAGGTCTTGCGGATTACCATCGACGTAAGTCAATCGGATCACGCGACAAAAGGTAATCTACCTTTTGTTAATGTATATGCATGTTTATTGATTAAAAGGGTTTAAGGTTCATAAAGGAAATTTTTTTTAAAAGTCACTAAATCTAATTTTAGTATCGCTTCCGCTGCGTGTACTACTTTTGATATTTTTCCCTACAATTGGTATCAGAGCCTAGGTTGAACCCTTTTAATTAATTAACGTATATACGTGGATCTATTTCTTTTTATTGTGATTATGCATGTTTAGAAAGAGATGGCACTCTAGGTATTCAAATATATAATTACATGTGGATGTATGGATTTATATATGTTTGTGTGGATTGTTATTGCTCGATTTTGGTCCTAGATTTTCAATGTAAATTTTGTTATGGAATTGTAACAAGAAGGGTGGTCTATCATCGCCATAATTCCTTCTTGGTAGATTGCTAGGTTTTAATTTTTTTTTTATATATAGGTGCAGTATTTTTTTATACTACTGCAGTTTTTTTTAATTTTTATTATGTGCAGTTTTTTGTATGTAAAAAGGTACTGCAGTGATTAAAAAAAAAAAAAAAAAAACTGCAGTATTTTATTTGTTTAAATACTGCCGTAATATGTTTAGGTCTTGAAGATTCGAAGACACGATGAAAAACGAAGCAACCGGAACCGAGAACGAGCACCGTGCGCACCCTAGGTGTGGATTGGGCTGCGCATGGCAAGCCCAAGCTTGGTGGGCTGTGCACAGCAGCCCTGGAGTCTTCATATATTAATTGAAACTCAATATAGAAAACCAACATATATCATAGATAATATACAAAGTACACCAAAACCCAACATCAATATTAGTTACATAAAATAACTAAGGTGGTGTGGTGGTGAGAAATTACATAACACTAACTAAACTAAGCTAATGGGAGGTAAAACTAACTATTGAGAGTTTATTTGGATATTTGGGAGGTGGTGTTTAGGTTAGGGGAGGAAATATATATATAGGGGACTGTTTTGGGGAGATTTTGGACGGAAATATCTTCAAGTCGGTCATCCCGGCGGGCTTGTAATCCATGGCCGGCGGGCTTGTGCCCGCCGTCGAAGCTCACCGCAAAGAAATTGAAGGCGGCGGCGAGTTCTGACCTTCTGGACAGCGGGAATGAAGTCGCCACACAAACCCGCCAAGAATTGGCGAGCTTGGACGCTCTGGAAGGCGGGAGAATGGCCGCTGAACCAAGCTTGAAGGTTTGCACAACCATGGAGGTTTGGAGGATTTGTTGGTGTTGAAAACCATTGCATGGGAGGCTAAAAGTGGGTGCAAAGTGACCACCATGGAGTGGGCTTCCGATCTAGGCGGAGAACCGCTGGAAAAGTGGCCGAAAAATGGTCGGAATCGGTCGCCGAAGTCACCGGGTCGCCGCTGGTTCGGGTCGAGTCTGACCGGGTCGGGCTGACCCGGTTTGCTGAGGAAGACGACCTGACGTCATGCTGACGTCAGGCAGCGCCAAAACGGCGTCGTTCCAGGGGTGACGTGGCAAGCGCGCTGTGCGTTGGCTGGCATTTTACAATCTGCACCCCTGATCTTTCCCCTATTCACAGAATCTTCAATAATTGCCCGAATATTGCACTTTTACCCCTGATTTGTCCAAAATTACATAATTGACCCTGAACTTCCCTAATCACCTGAAACACTTATTTATCCGTTAAATACCCCGTTTTACCCGAGGAATAAGCACAAAAAGATAGGAAAAGGGAGCACTAAATGTGAACATTTGGAGCGCGATCACCTATCCGAGTCCTCCCGACTCTAGACAAGTCTTCTTGCTTGGCTATCCGAGTCAGCTTGGCTATCCGAGTCATCTTGACTCTAACCAAGACTTTATGCTTTTTACAAGGACTTCTTAGTGTGATCATGTGAATGCAAATGATGCAAACAATCAATTCAACATAGAACATGTGATCAATACATTCCATGGTACAACTAGACCTAAACATGTGATATCACAAGTAATAAAAGTCTAGATGCAAAATACAAGAATAAAACCTAGAGCATGTGTAAACACCTAACACATAAAGCTCAAAGTCTCATTCACACATACAACACTTGAACAAAATATATTCATGAAGTACAAGTTCAAGATGCTATGAACATACAATAAAATCCTAGAGTCATGAGATCAAATCAATCAATATTCTAGCCAAAAATATAGAGCAAGGATTTAAGATGTAAATCAATTAAATCCTAGATAGCTCTAAAAACACATACAAATACAATAATCCTAGATTTCATCAATCAAAGGATCAAAACAATCTCAAGGTTATTTATCACAAAATTGATTTAATCAAGTCACAAACAACCTAAGATATTAACCTAATCACAATACAACTCACAATCATGTGAAAAACCTAGAATCAAAGAAACTAGTTCACAAATGTCTCTAAATAGACTTTTGATTAGGATTGATTGTGAAGCTATCTTTCTCAATAGCATTCACTAAACATACAAGTATATATAGAAGAAGAAATCCCAAAGATATGACCAATACCTTGGATTCACGAGCTGGTTCGATTTTTTGTGTAGAACCACCAGAAACATTGATCAAACAGCTGCCAAATCACTTGGAAAAGTTAGAGGACTCGATTACGAACAATTGCCAACTTGAATCACTCAATTCCGACTTCGTATGAGAAAGTTATGGTGTTTGGAAGATGAGAAAATTGGAGAGGAAAAATCTGACGGGAATTGCAACTTTTTCTTCTTAAAAATGAAATGGAGGGAATTTGGGAATTTAAAAGGAAGGAGAGAGAAGAGAGATTTTGGCCAACCAAAATGAGCCACATCAGCTCAGGCCCGTGTGGGGCGCATGGGCCACACGGGACCAGAGAGGTCCTCTGGCCGTGGGCCCCACGGCTCCCACACGGCTTGGCCAAGCTTGGCCCACTTCGCCTTGCTTGCTCTCCTACGCACCTCTCGCGTTCTTCAGCCGTACTTGGGCCTCCGAACTCCGATTTCGAATCCATTTTTAGATTACAAATCATGACTCACTCATGCACGACGATGACTATGAAAATTTTAAAAATGGTTGAGAAATCATCTCGGAAAATGACGATGAAGTCAACTCGATGAATGAGAACGAAAAGTAGCGTAGCTACATCGTTTGGACTCGAAACTAAGTGAATGAGTAACCGAAACGACCGGAACTCAATTGGGAATCATAACAGAACATATTCAAGTCCAAATACAAAAAATATGGAAACATACAAACACAAAGACACACACATATGCTATTTCCTAGACATAGTCCTAGTACATGCAATAAGCAAAGATTGTCAAGATAGTATAAATGCATGAGCATACATTATCAAGTGTGTGAAAGTGATATATAAATGATGTTTAACCATGAAGGAACACACAAGGATGCCATGTGTGTGTGTGCCTAGTCTTGTAAGAGATATGAGGTCTTATATATACCTTTGTAGATCGATGAAGCACATATCTCTTTGAAGCCGACATCTTGCATGAATTGTGGCCAAGACTTTCTTTGTCTTCTTAAATCTTCAACACATGGACCACTAAACATTACAAGAGAAACACGTTTTGATATGGAATACATGCCAACACAAATAGAAAACCTAACATGAGGTATACGCCATCTTTGAGAAATTGTCTCAAAATTCTCCTCATAAAAGTTCCAGAAGGATTATGGGAATCTATACCGTAGATGCCAACACAAAAAATTCTATTCAGATGACATAGTTAATAAAGCAGTTAGCAACTCTTGCTAGCGATATGGGACAGGTGAAGCAAAGAATGTTTATGGGAGAGGAACAAGCAAGAGGTCCTGAACCTAGTGAAGAAGAAGAAGAAGTTCAAGCCATGAACAACTATAATTCCAGACCACGGAAAGATTCATACTTAAATACATACAATCCGGGCTGGAGAAATCATCCCAACTTTTCTTGGACCAACAATCAGGGTTCTAGAAATCAATGGGTAAACAATTCCAACAATCAGGGCATTGGAAATCAATGGGGAAACAACAATCAAAGGCAATATAACGTTGGTGCTCAGTAGAATTCTGAATCCCAACCCAAAAAGCCGTCATTGGAAGATACATTGAGCAACTTCATGCAGGCTTCTAAAAAATCTTTAAAGGAAACCGAAAGTATACAAACATAGTTAAATAGCTTAAAGCATACCTAGATGGGGGGTGAATAGATTTTTACGCCTTTTTTAATCCCTTGAACAAACTTACGTTTGTCCATCAAGGTAGCCTTACATACAACACATAAACCAAGAATTCATACATAGACAAGATAAACATGTGATCATTTAGGCATTGTCTATATATATCAATGTGTTGTATGAGGTATAAGAACACATAAACTCAACAACAAAGAATACTTGTATTTCAATATTTGTTCAATGTATTACAAGTATAATCAACTATCACTATACACAAAAATTACAATATACAAAATAATTATATTTATAAATATGATCAAAACGAATTAGCTAAGAAATCACAGTTTATAAAATCTTGTTTCAATATACATCACAAGTGAATAATATGCAATAAGATAACAACATACACATATACAAATATAAGAGATAGAGACAGAAAGAATTAACACAAAAGATTTTTTAACGTGGCAAAACCTCTAAGGAGGAAACATCCACGGTTTGAACTACAACCATTGGGTACTATATATATTGGATGATAGATTAGAAATTCCTCAAAAGTGACCAACCTATGATCTACTCTCTATTGGAGTCTATGTCTACCCAATCCCTATTGGAAGATACAAAATACCTCAATGATGCGAAGCCACCATATATTGGAGATCATGCTAAACCAACATCGTTGGTAGATTAGAAATTCCTCAATCGTGCATACACATCTCATGTACCACCCTCTATTGGATTCTACATCTAACCAAACACCCGGGCCTACCAATATTGTAGCCAACTCCCTATCCAAGGCACTCATACCTCTAGAGAACTTCCCATGCATAACTATCCGGACCTTCCTGATCCTATCCATGACTTCTTGCTTGGTTATCCGGACCTCTTGTCCTAACCAAGACTTCCTTGCTTGACTATCCGGACTCCTTGTCCTAGTTTCATGCCTTTTACAAGGACTTCTTAGTGTGATCATGTGAATGCAAATGATACAAACAATCAATTCATCATAGAACATGTGATCAATACATTCCATGGAACAACTAGACCTAAACATGTGAGAACACAAGTAATATAGTCTAGATGCCAAAACATGAATTAAACCTAGAGCATGTGAAAAACACCTAACACAAAAGCTCCTAGTTTCATTCACACAAATAACACTTGAAATAATCATAATCATGAAGCACATATTCAAGATGTTACAAACATACACAAAAATGCTAGAATCATAAAATGTATTCAATGAATATTCTAGCCAAAGATTTAGAGCAAAAATATAATGATAAATCAATTAAATCCTAGATGTCTCTAAAAACACATACAAATGAATTAATCCTAGATTTTATTGATCGCGCTCCAAATGTTTACATTTAGCACTCCCTAACTTAGCTTTTGTAACCGTTTTCCGAGCCGTTTTGGTATTTAATATTGTAAATAAGTATTTTTCAGGTATTTCAACTCATTAGGGGTATTTTGGACCAAACTGGAGAAAAGTGGCGAAATCGGGGCAAATATGTCATTTGGGAAAATCAGGGGTCAAAGTGCAATTCATGAGAAATTAATGCAGAATCAGTGATTAGTGAAGAGCTGAGGGGTACAGTGTGTAATTCGCAAGCCAACGCACAGAAGGCTGCCACGTCACTTAAGTGGGACGACGTCGTTTTAGGGCCCTTCAGCGCGTGTCAGCGTGACGTCATGCTGACGTCACGCGTCTTCTTCATTCAACCGGGTAGAGGCGACCCGCGATAGACTTGTGTGACCTGAACAATGACCCGGTTCGACCCGACTTCAGACCCGATAATTTCCAGCCATTTTTGACGCCGTTTCCGATGGCCGTCCGCCCAGAATTGTTGCCGGAGCTCCTCCTGTCCGTTTGCCACCGATTACGGCTTCCCATGCATGCACTTTCCATCTCCACCAACTTCCCTCCAAGTGTTCAAAACCTCCATGAACAACCAAGCTTTGAAGCTTGCTTCCAGCTGGTTCTTGGCCGCCCAAAGATGTCCAAACTCGCCAAGAATCGGCGGTTTCATGCGGCGGGAACAAGCCCGCAGTCCCGAAGGTTAGAAGTCACCGAAAACCTTCCGTTTTCGTGGTGACTTCACGACGGCGGGAATAAGCTCGCCGGCCAGAGTTAATGAGGTTGCCGGAATGCCTGGAAGAAATTCAGCTCGTCCACTTGCCTCTCCTATCAACTAAGCTTGTCCAATACACCTTACCACTTAGATATTATTAGATATTTTCCATCTTTTAACTTAATATACAAAATATCTATCATATGTCTTAGTTAATAAGTAATATACACCATATACTACACTACACACTTAATTAGAATATACTTTAGTTTTAGTTAGACTTTAGTTGTAGAATTAAGAGAGAGAATAACTCTCTCAACTTTAGTTAGTGTTCTTCATCATTTTCCCATCATTTTCTAGGTAGCCAAACACCAAATTGAGCTACTTAGACTTGATCTTTTCAAGTTGCTCTAGAAGGAAATTGTTCTTGGATTGCAAAGAGGAGTCTTCTTGGCCAAGAAACCAATCCAAATGGGTTTGTTTTACTCTTCTTTTGTCTTCTCTAGTTCATGTACTTCTATGTGTAACTAACTCCTTTTGTTAAGGGATTGGTGTAACTCTTGTAATTAAACCAATGATTTAATCAATCCATTTGTTATTTCACTCTCTAAGGCTTTGTATGTGTGTATTATGAACTATAAAGATATGTTGATGATTTGTCTTGCATAAACATATATTTGTACACACTTGGTAGTTGATTTCATGCATAAAGTGTCACACTATGTGTATGAAGGTTTCAATATCAATTTCATAGAGATATCTCTAAGTAATTCATGATTTGAGTTAAGTAGAAAATCTCTACATCACTATTCCTAAATCCTCTCTTAATCACTTATCTATGATATTAGATTATGTGTTAGATGATGGATTTTGTGCTTAACATTATTGATAAATGAATTGCATGCCTAAGAATGTTGTGAATGTGCTTAATGAATGATTGGTTAATGAATTGGTAATTACTTGAATGAATCAATCCCCTAACATCTCTTAATCTAGCTTAAACATCTTTTAATCAAGCTTTAATCTTAGTTAATTGAAATCTTAGTATAATTGATCTTGATAGCATTAATTAGTGAACTTGTTAGCAATTAGACATTCAATAAGTAATGATCACCTAGAACTACTTGTTAGCTAAACACCTTCCTCGTGGGAACGATCACCCTTACTCGTGTACACTTTACTACTCGTACGACTCGTGCACTTGCGAAGGGTAAATCTACCTCGCGCCCCTTTAATTGCCGTTGAAGTTAAGTAGCTAGAATCCTTGACCTAGGATCCAATTAGTTTTAGTTAGCATTTAGTGTAATTAATTAGAACCGGTTTGGGCGTGTCATTTATCAATCAAAGGATCAAAACACATTTTAAGGATTATTAATCCTAAAATAATCCAATCAAGTCACAAATAATCCTAGATATCAATCTAATCACAATACAACTCTCAAACATGTGAAAAACCTAGAATCTAAGAAACTAGTTCACATATGTCTCTAAATAGACTTTTGATTAGGATTGATTTTGAAGCTATCTTTCTCAATAGCATTCACCATATATATACATACATATAGAAGAAGAAACCCCAAGCAAATTGAAGGTTATAAAAGAAGAAATCTCAAAATATGAACACTACCTTGCAATCACGAGGTGGTTCATTTTTCTGGGTAGAACCACCACAAATATCGATCAAACAGCTGCAAGACCACTTGGAAAAGGTAGAGGACTTGATTATGAACAATCTCCAACTTGAATCAACCAATTTCAACTTCGTATGAGAAAGTTATGGTGTTTGAAAGGTGAGAAAAAAATGGAGAGAAAATTCTGGTGAGAGTTTCTAACTTTTTCTTCTGGAAATGAAAATGGGAGGGAATGGAAATATTTAAACGGAAGAGAGAGAGAAGAAGGAGCCATCCAATCAGCAGCTGCTATGTCAGCTCCACGTGTGGCTCACATGGGCAGAGGGCAGTGCTGCCCGTGTGGCACACGTGGCCTCCAAGATTTGCCGATGGCCAATCTTGCTCCTCTCGTGCTCCGCTTGCGTTCTTCGGCTGTATTCGGGCCTCCGAACTCCAATTTCAAATCCGTCTTCGGATTATGAATTGTGACTCCCTCATGCACAATGACGACTACAACACTTTGACAAAAGGTTGAGAATTCATCTCGGAAAATGACGATGAAGACAACTCAACGAATGAGAACACAAAGTAGCGTAGCGTAGCATAGCTACATCGTTTGGACTCGAAACCTAATGAATGAGTAACCGAAATGACCGGGACTCAATAAGGAATCATAAGAGATCATGTTCAAGTCCAAAAAAAAAATACAGAAACAAATAAATATAAAATCACACACGTATGCCATTTCCTAGACATAGTCCTAGAATATGCAAAATACAATGTTTATCAAATTAAATATAATGCATGTGCATACATTACCAAGTGTGTGAAAGTGATATATAAATATTTTTCAACCATGCAGGGACACATATGAATTCCATGTGTGTGTGTGCCTAGCCTTGTAAGAGAAATGAGGTCTTATATACCTTTGTAGATCGATGAAGCACATTTCTCTTTGAAGCCGGCATCTTGCATGAGTTGTGGCCAAGTCTTTCTTTGACGCTTTGAATTTTCAATACTTAGACCACTAAACATTACAAGAGAACATCATTTTGATATGGAATACATGCTAAGACAAACCAAAAACCTAACAATCTCCCCCTTTGGCAAATTCCATGTCAAAACCCCTATACATATACTAAAACATTTACAAAGAAAATAAGGCCACAATGTGACACGGGAGTGTCCAATTGCATGACCTCGGTTCAAGACACAAAGGGATTTCAAATTTTTACTATGGTTTGTTAAGCATCAGATTCAGCTCGCAGGGGTATTTTCGAGACTTCATAACTTTTGATTCCGGAAGAGTTGGCTAATGTGCTTTATCTAATTGGAAAGTTCAATGTCTTAACTACAATTTCCACTATTGAATTGCATCATTTGAAGCTTCCAAGAAGGAGTTATCACTGTTTTCAATTTCAAGTGTCAACAGACAAGAATTGCGGGATTTGAAGAGTTCAGCTTTAATGTCTTTAATTTCTTAAGTTTCCAATGCTTTGAATTATGTTGTTTTCTTTTAATTTCATCCTTTTCCTATGCATGGAGGGTTGTTCCATGATTTGGCTATATAATGAGCCTCTATCCTTGTTAAATAATATTGATCAATATTGAATTTCAGGATACTATCTCTTTGAGATTTTATCTTTTAACTCTGTATCTCTTTGGTGGATTTCCATTGAGTGGTGAGTTTCCCTTTAGTTCTGTATCCTTGGTTAATTCTCTAGGGTGGTGATATTCTGTATCCCTCTTAACTTAACTTTGGTGGTGAGCTTTTACCTATCTTGCCGAACTTCCGTAGGGTGGTGATCTCTGTATCCCTTTTGGAAGTAAAGCTATTGTTCTTTTGTGAGTGTTTGGGCTGTTTCTTGTTTGTCACGCTGCCTACCGGCATCAGTTTGGTATCAGAGCTCAAGGTTGCTCTTCTTTTGCTTGTTATATCCATGGCTAGTTGTCCAGAACTCTAGCAACGAAGGAAAGGAGTGGATCAACGAAGAAAAGTTGTTATTGATGATTTAAAGCAGCAAATCCATCAACTCCAGCAGCGTTTTGATCAATTTGTGATTGATGAGTTAAAGCAGCGAATCCAACAACTCCAGCAGCATTTACAACTCATTGAGAATCAATCAATTTATTCGGTGGATCAAAAAGATGTATTTCATGAAAGTATGGATTTCTACTATTTTACATCAGAAATTCCTACTTTTGATGATGATGATTCATGTGACTTGGGTGATTCTCTTGATGGGGCTGAAATCATAAATGATTTTCAGTATATTGAAAAATCACATTGCTTGTTCATCATCATGAAACCAAATTTGTTTCACCCCATTTAAATTTGGATGAACTACCAATCTTTGATGATTATAATGATCACGAAGAGGGTGAAGAAGTGACTTACGCTGATCATGGTATGTCACTTATCATTCAAAGAAACTTGAGTGTTGCTCATGAAGAAGAAGATGAAGACTGGTTGAGGAAGAACGTGTTCCATACCAAGTGCACTTCTCATGGTAAGGTGTGTGTTGTGATTATTGATAGTGGAAGCTTTGAGAATGTGGTTTCTACTATTATGGTGGACAAGTTGGGTCTAAAAACGGTGCAGCATCCTCATCCTTACAAGATTTCTTGGCTTCAGAAAGACAATGAGATAAAGGTGAAAAAACGTTGCCTTGTTTCATTTTCTATTGGTAAAAATTATAAGGATGAAGTGTGGCGTGAGGTAGCTCTTATGGATGCATGTCATTTACTGCTAGGGAGACCTTGGCATTATGATAGGCATGTGTTGTATGATGGTTTTAAACACATGTACTCTTTTGTTAAAGATGGTTGTAAGATTGTGTTAGGCCCTAGTAGGTCAGAAGAGGTTCTCAAACCTTCTAAAGGAGAGGGAAATAACTTGCTTACTCAAGTTGATTGTAGGAGAGAGTTGATGCAAGGGGATGAAGTATATGTGCTGTTTGTGGTGGAAGAAAATGAGGGGAACAATGATCCTCCACTGATTATGAAGACTATACTTGAAGAGTTCTTTCATGTGATTCTGGTTGAATTATCACCTGGTTTACCACCATTGAGGGACATTCAACATTGCATTGACTTTGTTCCAGGTGCAACTCTTCCAAACAAGGCAGCTTATCAAATGAGTCCTAAAGAGCATGAAGAGTTGCAACGTCAAGTGGATGAATTGTTAGCCAAGGGAATGGTGAGAGAAAGCATGAGTCCATGTGCAGTACTAGCTCTTTTGGTACCAAAGAAAGATGGTGTGTGGCATATGTGTATTGATAGTAGAGCGGTGAACAAGATTACAGTTGATTATCGCTTCCCGATTCCACAACTTGATGATCTACTTGATCAACTACATAGTGCTACCATCTTTTCAAAAATTGATCTATGGAGTGGTTACCATCAGATCAGAATGAGACAAGGAGATGAGTGGAAGACAGCCTTCAAGACTAGAGATGGCCTATATGAGTGGATGGTGATGCCATTTGGGTTATCTAACACTCCTAGCACTTTCATGAGATTCATGAACCATATCCTTAAACCTTGTATTGGGCACTTTGTTGTTGTTTACTTTGATGATATTTTGGTGTATAACAAAGATGAAGAACACTTGAATCGTCTTGAGCAGATCTTTCGCATATTGAGGGAGCAAAAGCTTTATGCTAATTTGAAGAAGTGTAAGTTCTTTACTAGCAGCCTTATTTTCTTAGGCTATGTTGTGTCTAAAGATGGAATCAAGATGGATCCTAGCAAGGTGGATGCAATCCTAAGCTGGTCAGAATCGAAATCAGTTCACGACATCCGAAGTTTTCATGGGCTTGCTTCTTTTTATCGATGTTTCATCAAAGGATTCAGTTTTATTATTGCTCCAATCACCGAATGCTTGAAAGGCATTGGGTTCAAGTGGATTGATGATGCTAGAAGAAGTTTTGAGTTCATTAAAAGGAAGGTAGCGAAGGCTCCTATTCTTTCACTTCTAGATTTTACAAAGGTGTTTGAAGTTGAGTGTGATGCTTCTAATTCGGGTATTAGTGCTGTGCTAAGTCAAGAAGATCATGAAGCATTGAAGTTCATCAACAGCCAACACAAGCTCAATCGAAGACATGTAATATGGGTGGAGTTTCTTCAAGCTTACAACTTCACAATTAAGCACAAAGCAGGTGTTCAAAATGTAGTGGCTGATGCTTTGAGTAGGAAGTATTCCTTGCTGTCCACAATGGAAGTTAAAGTGGTGGGGTTTGGGATCTTGAAAGAATTGTATGCAGCTGATCCATACTTTGGTAGCATTTGGCAAGAGTGTGAAAGGGGTCCGTTTGAGCAGTTCTTAAAGCATGATGGGTATTTATTCAAGGCCAATCGTTTGAGTGTGCCCCAATGTTCACTTCGGGAATCCATTATTATAGAAGCTCATGACAGTGGGATAGGTGGTCATTTCGGGAGAGACAAGACTATTGCTCTTGTGGAAGAAAAGTTTTATTGGCCTAAGATGATGAGAGATGTAACTAGACATGTGCAGCAGTGTAGGGTATGTCTTGTGGCGAAGACTCATGGTCAAAATACGGGGTTGTACACACCGCTGCCAGTAGCTCATGCTCCTTGGGAAGATGTTACTTTGGATTTTGTGATGGGTTTACCTAGAACTCTAAGGAACAAAGACTCTATCATGGTGGTTGTTGATCGATGTTCGAAGATGGCTCATTTTGTTCCTTACAACAAGACTAACGATGCTTCTTATATTTCAGACTTGTATTTCAAGGAGATTGTGAAGTTACATGGCATTCCAAAAATCCTTGTTTCTGATCGAGATCCAAAGTTTTTGAGTCATTTTTGGCGCACACTTTGGAAGAAGCTGGGCACAAGTCTAAATTTCAGTTCATCTCATCATCCACAAACGGATGGACAAACTGAAGTTGTTAATCGTAGCTTGGGGAATCTGCTGAGATGTTATGTGGGAAAGAATATTCGACAATGGGATCTTATCTTACCTCAAATAGAGTTTGCATACAATCGTTCTACAAGTCAGAGCACAAGTCGAAGTCCTTTTGAAGTGGTTTATGGTAAGAATCCTATCAGCCCTTTGGATTTAGTTCCACTTGCTACTAGCAATCATTTCAGTGGTGATGCTGATGAGAGAGCAAGTGAAATTAAGAAATTACATGCACAAGTTCGAGAGAAGATTCTAAAGCAAAATGAGAAGTATAAGAAAGCCATAGATAAACACCGCAAGCATGCTGAGTTTAAAGAGGGTGATTTGGTATGGATTCATCTTAGAAAGGATCACTTTCCTCCTAGAAAGTATGGAAAATTGAAGCCAAGAGCTGATGGTCCATTCAAAGTTCTACAACGAATTGGAAAGAATGCATACAAGATTGAGTTACCGGACACTTATGGAGTTTCTACCACTTTCAATATCTCTGATCTCTCTCCATATCATGGCAAGCCTAGTAGTTCAGACTCGAGGACGAGCCTTTTTCAACCCGGAGAGATTGACACCGGAGTGTCCAATTGCATGACCTCGGTTCAAGACACAAAGGGATTTCAAATTTTTACTATGGTTTGTTAAGCATCAGATTCAGCTCGCAGGGGTATTTTCGAGACTTCATAACTTTTGATTCCGGAAGAGTTGGCTGATGTGCTTTATCTCATTGGAAAGTTCAACGTCTTAACTACAATTTCCACTATTGAATTGCATCGTTTGAAGCTTCCAAGAAGGAGTTATCACTGTTTTCAATTTCAAGTGTCAGCAGACAACAATTACGGGATTTGAAGAGTTCAGCTTTAATGTCTTTAATTTCTTAAGTTTCCAATGCTTTGAATTATGTTGTTTTCTTTTAATTTTGTCCTTTTCCTATGCATGGAGGGTTGTTCCGTGATTTGGCTATATAATGAGCCTCTATCCTTGTTAAATAATATTGATCAATATTGAATTTCAGAATACTATCTCTTTGAGATTTTAACTTTTAACTCTGTATCTCTGTGGTGGATTTCCATTGAGTGGTGAGTTTCCCTTTAGTTCTGTATCCTTGGTTAATTCTCTAGGGTGGTGACATTTTGTATACCTCTTGACTTAACTTTGGTGGTGAGCTTTTACCTATCTTGCCGAACTTCCGTAGGGTGGTGATCTCTGTATCCCTTTTGGAAGTAAAGCTATTGTTCTTTTGTGTGTGTTTGGGCTGTTTCTTGTTTGTCACGCTGCCTACCGGCATCACAATGAGTACAATGAGTTACACATTTCTAGACACAATTTTCAACAACAAGTCTTGAACTTCATCTTGGTCTTCTCTTGATATTACCTAAAATAAACTTGAAAGCACAAGAATATCCAAGAGACAACACATATGGCAATATTCATTCTTAGGCAAGAAAATAAAACATTTAAGTTCAAATGGATCATGTATGCTCCCACTTAATATATGCTATCCAACAAAATATTCTAGCCAAGATCAAAAAATACCAAAAAATATTACATGCCATAAAGTTCAAACTTGATACCAAAATACACTGAAAATAAAAACTAAAAAATGAGACTAAGCAAGCTAGATATTTATATATCTCCCATATTTCTCCCCTTTTTTGATATGATATGAAGCCAAAAGGAAAGAGTAAGAAAATATATCTCAAGATACTCTCTAGCCACTTGTGTCACCAAGGAAAGTAGTGCGATGTGATGATCTCACATAACGCTTTGTAGTAGTTGATTTTCCTTCCAATTCTTTGATCTTCTCATCTTGAACCACTATCTTAGCATATCTTCAATCTTTCTTTGTGACGCCTCAATCATTCTTCGTGACTCTTCAACCTCTTTCTTCAATTGTATAGCCCAACTTGGAAGAATAGGTGTGCTAGATACATGGCTTGAATCATGAGATTCACCAAATAGCCTAAATGTATCATTAGGCTTTCCCTTATCCTTGTATGACATGAACGCCACACGTTTCTCACATAACTTCTCTAAGGGAGGAAGTAGCACATCATCATCATAATTCTTCAATCCTTTAGTTAAACACAATTGAGAAATAAACCCCAGAAATGCTAATTTCTTCTCCATACGACTTGAACAAGCCGTGATCTCAATATGTTTAATAAGCACTTCACCAAGATTAATAGGTTTGTTTGTCACCAAAGCATACACAATCTTGATCTTTTCTCTATTAAGTTCGGTAGCATTAGTAGAGACAACAAGATTAGTACAAACAAATAAATGCCAAAAATCACTAATTTTGGTCAACTCACTTTGCCTAATAAAGGCACGTTTACCCCACTCAAAATTCACATCATCACAAAGAGTTTTACCCATCAAATCAAGGTTTTCTAAGACATCAACATCAAGGAAATCCGACTTAAAATTATCGGGCAATCCTAGAAACTCATTCAATTTCCAAGAGCAAACTCTAAAAACAACACCTCCCATATTCATAACGGCATCCTCCACATTAGTACTTTCCTTGTAAACATGATAGAATTCCCTAACCATGGTCTTATTAGCTAATCCTAGCATATTAATCCAAGAACTCCAATTTCTCTCCATGATAACCTTATAAACATAAGAACCATTACAAAAATTCAAATCTACACCTTTCTCTTGAATAATCTTTTTGCATCCAAAAATTCCCAAACTCTTCATCTTGTTAGCTTTGGTACTCTTGGAAGAAGATGTAGGCTTAGACTTGTCAATGGGATTTGAAGAATTGCTACCACAAACTTTCTTGGCTTTTCCCATGACCTTGTATCACAAAAACAAACTAAAAACAAATATGAGTGGAAACATCAAACAAATTAGTGACCAATAAACATATACAAAGGCAAAAACATCATTTTTGAACAAATCAACATGCATATAAGAAATTATTATAGTATCTCCAAGATTTATCAAAAATAAGAATAATGCCAACAAACAATACTTTTGAAGAATCATGTGAACAAATCATACAAGAGAACAAAACATAGCATATAATGCTCCTCCTTGATAAATGCCCCATCTAACATCTAGATAGACAACTGTTCACATGTATCGCCACACATTCACATCACAAGCAATTTATATTAGATTTTCAAAAAAGCACCATAAATCAACGAGAGTTACACTTAGATTTTCAATCACTCTCATACGTCTTTAAAAATTTCTAAAGTATCAAAATACCAAATAAGCAAATGTGAGTATGTGAAAATTTTGCTTCAAGAATATAAAAGGAAGTATTTTGAAAATCAAACATGCAAATATTTTCAACATTTATTCATTCCAAGCCTTTTCGTGAAAAGGTCAAACCGATCATCATCCGAAATTTTGCTTTTAAAAAGAATAGATCTCAATATGTGAGCGATGTTTGTGCATGTGGCTCGTTAGTCCATTTCTATTTGACAACCCAAGCTAATTTGATTTTTCAACTATACTTCATAAGCCTTTTTGTTTTGTTTTAAGCTTGAATCAAAGATTTATTTATTTATTTATTATTATTATTATTTTTTTTATGATTCATTTCAACACTTCTTTGATTTTTTACAAACATAAACATATACACCTCATGACAGCTTTCACTCACCACAATGGCGTAGCCCTTTCCTACATTAGGCGGCTTCACAACCAAGGTGTGTAGCCCTTTCCATGAGGGTTCCCATTGAGTTCTATGTT
This sequence comes from Acer saccharum, assembly GCA_030490815.1. NCBI lineage: Eukaryota > Viridiplantae > Streptophyta > Magnoliopsida > Sapindales > Sapindaceae > Acer > Acer saccharum. The sequence goes on from CM059869.1 coordinate 39,918,430, forward strand.
GCCGAAGCAAATGGATACCAACCATTGGTCATTTTTAAACGTACTAGTCCTTAGGACTTCAAGTTGTATCCATACTTACATTAATCAAACTCAACACACTTAACCAAGCATATAAGAGAAGCAAGTGCGTTTTGAAACCAAGTTCTATGGCTTAAAAGTACATGATCAAAAAGCAAGTAAAGAGACTTACTTAAGATCTCTACTTCTCAAGAGAGTAGCTTTCAAAGAATATGAAACATATTTTTCAAAACTTGCCACTCAATAATCATACAAACAATAATACACATCATGATTAAGATTAATGTGAACAATTATCACTAAAAGATCTTAGACTAGCAAATGTCAACGAGGACTAGATAAACACTATATTCATTCTCAAGTATGACATGCTTTATGAAGTGATACAAACAATGAGTTGAGAGATCAAAAGAGAAAGCAAGCAATATGATATAGAGATACCTTTGCAAGCTATTTTCATCAAATGCAAGGTCTTCACCCTTTTATGAGTCCTCTTGGCTTGTAAATCCTCATGACTACAAGTTATAGGTGTGTCGATTCCAAGAGACTAAAGACTATGCATTTCAACTCAAACAAAAAAAATGACTTTCTCTAAAAGCCTTAACATGATTGACACTATATAGATTTCATAAAACAACTTCTCAAAAAAATTAATTAATAGATTTCGACTATCATAACAAAAATGTGAGATAGCTAAGTTCATGTCAAGTTGTAGAGATACAAAGCAAACAAGCTAAGCATCTTAACAACAAAACACTAATCTTAAAGCTAACTCACATGTGCAACTGTTAGGTTTTTGGTTTGTCTTGGCATGCATTCCATATCAAAACGATATTCTCTTGTAATGTTTAGTGGTCTAAGTATTGAAGATTCAAGGTGTCAAAGAAAGTCTTGGCCACAACTCATGCAAGATGCCGGCTTCAAAGAGAAATGTGCTTCATCAGTCTACAAAGGTACATAAGACCTCATTTCTCTTACAAGGCTAGGCACACACGCACATGGCATTCATTTGTGTCCCTGCATGGTTGAACAACATTTATATATCACTTTCACACACTTGGTAATGTATGCACATGCATTAGATTTAATTTGATAAACATTGTAATTTGCATGTTTTAGGACTATGTCTAGGAAATGGCATACGTGTGTGATTTTGTGTTTATTTGTTTCCGTATTTTTGTTTTTAGACTTGAACATGATGTCTTATGATTCCTTATTAAGTCTTGGTCATTTTGGTTACTCATTCATTAGGTTTTGAGTCCAAACGATGTAGCTACGCTACTTTGCGTTCTCATTCGTTGAGTTGTCTTCGTCGTCATTTTCCAAGATGAATTCTCAACCTTTTATCAAAGTTTTATAGTTTTTGTTGTACGTGAGGGAGTCAAAATTTGAAATCCAAAAATGGATTTGAAATCAGAGTTCGGAGGCCCGAATACGGCTGAAGAACGCGAGAGGAACAAGCATGGCCATTGGCCAAGCTTGTTGTCCACGTGTGCCGCACGGCTGAACATCCCCTCTGCCCATGTGTGCCACACGCGGTCCACACGTGGGGCTGATGTGGCACTCTTCAATTGGGTGGCTTCTTCCTCTCTCTCTCTTCCTTTTAAATATTTCCATTCCCTCCCATTTCATTTTCAAGAAGAAAAAGCTTGAACTCTCACCAGATTTTTCTCTCCAATTTTTCACACCTTCCAAACGCCATAACTTTCTCATACGAAGTCAGAATTGGTTGATTCAAGTTGGAGATTGTTCATAATTGAGTCCTCTACCTTTTCCAAATGTTCTTATAGTTGTTTGATTGATTTTTATGGTGGTTCTACCCAGAAAAACTAACCAGCTCGTGATTGCAAGGTAGTGTTCATATCTTTGAGATTTCTTCTTTTATAACCTTCAATTTGCTTGGGGTTTCTTCTTCTATATGTATGTATATGTATGATGAATGCTATTTAGAAAGACAGCTTCATAATCAATCTTAATCAAAAGTCTAATTAGAGACATATGTAAACTAGTTTCTTAAATTCTAGGTTTTGCACATGTTTGAGAGTTGTGTTGTGATTAGATTAATATCTAGGATTATTTATGACTTGATTGAATCATTTTATGATTAATAATCCTTGAAATGTGTTTTTATCCATTGATTGATAAAATCTAGGATTAATTCAATTGTATGAGTATTTAGCGACAAATAGGATCACTTACCCAAAAAAAAATAAAAAAAATAAAATAGAGACAAATAGGATTTAATTGATTATTGAATATATCCTTGCTCTAATTGTTGGCTAGAATATTCATTGAACACATTTTGTGATTCTAGCATTTTTGTGTATGTTTGTAACATCTTGAATATGTGCTTCATGATTATGATCTATTCAAGTGTTATTTGTGTGAATGAAACTATGAGTTTTATGTGTTAGGTGTTTACACATGCTCTAGGTTTTTATTCAAGTTTTGCATATAGACTTTTATTACCTATGTTCTCACATGTTTAGGTCTAGTTGTTCCATGGAATGTATTGATCACATGTTCTATGATGAATTGATTGTTTGAATCATTTGCATTCACATGATCACACTAGGAAGTCCTTGTAAAAGGCATGAAGTCATAGTTAGAGTCGGAAGGACTCGGATAGCCAAGCAAGAAGTCTTGAAAGTATACAAACGAAGTTAAATTGCTTAAAGCATACCTAGAGGGGGGGGGGGGGGGTGAATAGGTTTTTACACCTTTTTCAATCCCTTGAACAAACTTTTGTTTGTCCCTCAAGGTAGCCTTACACACAACACAATAAGCCAAGGAAGACATACATAGACAATACGATAATACAATTATAAGATCAAAGTCTAAGTATATCAACTAGTTATGTGAGGTATAAGAACAAATAAACATAACAACAAAGTAAGCTTGTATTTCATTAGATGTTCAATGAGTTACAAGAGTGAACAAAATGTCACTAAACAAAAATTACAATATATAAAAGAATCATAGATACAAAATTGATCAATAGAATGAATTCACTAATCACACTATACAAAGTCTTGCTTCACAATACATCACATGTGAATATTATGAATCAAGATAATAAAATATACAATTAAAATATAAGAGAAAGAGATAGGAAGAATTAACACAAGAGATTTTTTAACGTGGTAAAACCTCCAAGGAGGAAACATCCACGGGTTGAACTACAACCATTGGGTACTATATTATTGGAAAGTAAACATAGAACATTCACAAAGTGACCAATCTTTAGCTCACTCAACCTAGTGAAGTCTAAGCCTACCCAACCCTATTGGAAAGTGTGAAATCCCTCAATGATGCGAAACCAACATATATTGGACACCACACACAACCAACATCGATGGTAGATTAGAAATTCCTCAAGAGTGCATACACCTCCCGTGTACCCCGCTCTATCGGAGTCTATGTCTAACCATACGCCTAGGCCTACCAATACAATAGCCAACTCCCTATCCAAGGCACTCTTGCCTCTAGGGAGCCTCCCATGCATGACTATCCGAGTCCTCCCGACTCTAGCCATGACTCCTTGCTTACCTATCCGAGTCATCCCGACTCTAGGCAAGACTTCTTGCTTGGCTATCCGAGTCACCTCGACTCTAACCAAGACTTCATGCCTTTTACAAGGACTTCCTAGTGTGATCATGTGAATGCAAATGATGCAAACAATCAATACAACATAGAACATGTGATCAATACATTCTATGGCACAAATAGACCTAAACATGTGATATCACAAGCAATCAAGTCTAGATGCAAAATACACGAATAAAAACCTAAGCATGTGAAACACCAAACACATAAGCTCAAGGTCTCATTCACATATACAACACTTGAATCAAAATATATTCATCAAGTACAAATTCAAGATGCTATCAATATACAATTAAATGCTAGATATATGAGATTAAAATCAATCAATATTCTAGTCAAAAATATAGAGCAAGGATTTGAGATTTTCATCAATCAAAACCTAGATTCTCTAAATCACAAACAAATACACAAATCCTAGATTTCTTCAATCAAAGGATCAAATCAAATCTCAAGGTCATTTAACACAAAATTAATTCAATTAAGTTCCAAACAACCTAAGATGCCATTCTAATCACAATACAACTCACAAACATATGTAAAACCTAGAATCATAGAATCTAGTCAACATTAGTCCACAAATTGACTTTCAATTAGAATGATAATCAAGCTATCTTTCTCAATAGCTTTTACCAAACATAAACATAGATATAGAAGAAGAAACCCCAAGCAAATGGAAGGTCAAAAAGAAAGAAATCCCAAAGTTAAGTCCATTACCTCAGATTCTGCAGCTGGTTCGGAAATCAGTGTTGAACCACCAGAAATCACAATCAAACAGCCACCAAACCACTTGGAGATGATAGAGGACTCAAATACGAACACTCTCCAACTTGAAACACTCAAATCAGACTCCGGATGAGGAAGATATGGTGTTTGGAAGTTGGGAAAAATTGAGAGAGAATTCTGACGGGAAAACTGAAATTTTCTTCTTAATTTTTTTCAAATGGAGAGACAGAGGGAAGAAATAGGAAGAGAGAGAAGGCCAAGCCAACCAATGGTGTGAGGCCACGTCACCCCCTGGCCATGGGGGGCGCGTGGCCCACACGGGGGCAGAGGGTCCTCCAGGCCATGGGGCCCACGGCCTCACCAACGGCCAGCCCAAGTGGCCTCACGGCCTGGGCTGTCCTCTCGCGCGCTCCCTCAGTTCTTCAGCCCGTATCTTGGGCATCCGAACTCCGATTTCGAATCTGTTTCTGGATTATGAACTGTGACTCTCTCACACATGATGATGACTACACAACTTTGAAAAATGGTTGAGAAATTATCTCGGAAAACGTCGATGAAGTCAACTCAACGAATGAGAACGAAAAATAGCGTAGCTACATCGTTTGGACTCGAAACTACATGAATGAGTAATCGAAATGACCGAAACGCAATAAGGAATCATAATAGAGTATATTCAAGTCCAAATACAAAAATACAGAAACATACAAACACAAAGACACACACATATGCTAGTTTCCAGACATAGTCCTAGAAAATGCAAAACACAAAGTTTATCAACTTAATATGAATGCATGAGCATATTTTGCCAAGTGTGTGAAAGTGATATATAAATGAAATTAAATCATGAAGGAACACACAAGAATGCTATGTGTGAGTGTGTGCCTAGCCTTGTAAGAGATAAGAGGTCCTTTAATACCTTTGTCGACCAATAATGCACGAATCTCTTAAAAGCCGGCTTCTTGAATGAATTGTGGTTGAGACGTCCTTCGTCTTCAAAATTCTTCAATATACTAACCGCTAAAAATTACAAGATAAACACGTTTTGATATGGAATTGATGCCAACACTAACTATAAACCTTACAAGTCTTGTCTAGAGTCCCGAGGACTTGGATAAGCAAGCAAAGAGTCATGGTTAGAGTCGGGAGGACTCGGTTAGTCATGCATGGGAGGCTCCCTAGAGGCATGAATGCCTTGGATAAGGAGTTGGCTTCTATATTGGTAGGCCTGGGCGTATGGATAGACATAAACTCCAAAAGAGTGGGGTACATGGGATGTGTATGCACACTTGAGGAATTTCTAATCTACCATTAATGTTGGTTTTGTATGTTGTCCAATATATGGTGGCTTCACATCATTAAGGTTTGTACTTTCCAATAGGGTTGGGTAAACATAGACTCCAATAGGAAGTTGGTCAAGGTTGGTCACTTTTGAGGAATTTCTAATTTACCATCCAATATATATAGTACCCAGTGGTTGTAGTTCAACCCGTGGATGTTTCTGTAACTAATTATAGCACGGTGTGTATAAAACTATCTAGAGGGGGGGGTGAATAGATTTTACGCTTTTTACCCAATTTTCGTTTTTAGTCAAATTTACGAAAATGCCCCAAACTAGACAATATAATAATCAAGTGTAATAAGATGCGGAAATAATAAATGACACTTGATGTTTACGTGGAAACCCAACCACTGGGAAAAACCACGGGCTGTTTAGTGCGCCACACTCGGACCTCGAAATCCACTAATTGAAATGGAGTTTACAACCTATGTAGACCTCGTCTAACACTCCGGTCAATAACCCCCCACTTCTACCACGCGGGCCTTTAAAAGTGGCTCTAGTCCAATTGCTTATGTGACCACCTGTTCCCGGTGTCCGACCTAATCCCGGTCAATCACACAAGACTTCAATCTCTCAAAAGAGATGCACAACCCTATGTGAATATGTATGAATATTCAATTAACAAACAAGGCTAGGGAACCTTAGATGCTTATCTAGGATGATGATATATTCAATTTAAATCAATCCTAGATATGAAAATAGCTATATGTCATGGCATACAACTTTAGCTAAGTAAAGGATAACCAATCCTAGATACAAAGCTATCACAAAAAACCCACAAACATTCAAAAGATTAACTAGTTGATTAAAAAACAATCTATCAACCTAGTTATAAATAAATCACACAAGAATGTTTATGGCATAGCTTTTAGGCAATAATGACCTAATCAATTAAGCTATCAAAAATACTCTCAATCATATAATGAGATTAATTAGCTAGATATAAAATAGGCATGAAAACCTAGCTAACATAAATAACCCAATCAACACATAATCTCAATCATGTATGTAGAAATTAATCTAAACACATACAAGTAATAAATGAGATAAAATTGATAAGTAGAAACACTAATTATGTAAGATAAAAGTGTTCAACAAATCATACCATGTGTGTTGAAGAAGACCCATGCATTAGCACATGCTAGATGAACCTAGATGATGCTTAGATGATGATTTGTGCATGTGGGAATGGGTTTAGAGAGATAAAGATGTAATCTTTAAGCTTTTTCTCTCAAGTCTCTCTTTCTCTCTCAAGAATAAGGAGCCTCTCTCTCTAGGGTTTGATTTTGTGGCTCTCTTCTCAAAATGATGAGAAAGATATGTATTTATAATGCCCAAGTGAAACTATGTCGTTTTGGAAGAAGTGGAAAAATGATGGGCATTTTCGCGGTACTCGCGTCAGTGCAGTGACTCAATATTCGAGCGCTTCGAAACATGACCAAACGACATCGAAACCTTTCATATGATATATCGTTGGAAAGGTATGGATGTCTACTTTGTACTTGTTTTTACAGAATGACATTTTGATGTCTGTAGAAAAATTTATGGTCAATTGAGTGACCAAAGGTCAGAAACGGACAACAACATAGTTGCCCTGTTTTGGTGGTCACTTTGGAGAATTTAAAACTAATCCAAACGGTCATGAAATATTACGAATAATATACCGTTGGAAAGGTATGGGTGTCTAGTTTGTACAGAAATTTTCAAAACTCATTTTGAAGCTTTGTGTAAAACGTTATGGTCACAAGACCATGCAAAGGTCAATTTTGAAAACACTTAAAACATTGAAATCCAATCTTTTAAAACTAGACACCTTACTCCAATCAACCAAACCAAAACTACCACTTATCCAAGAGAAGAATGAGACCTTCTCAAGTGGTCAACCATCGCGCTAAGACATGCACACCATCGTGCAAGCGCGGACGTTTCCGATCACACAAACGGAAACGAATTACACCACACTTAAGGCTAATCATGAAGTGCAAGTGTGGGTATTGAATGCATCCTAATGCCTAACATGTCATGGCATTATCATTGAATAAGATGCACTCAATTCAAACATGCATGAATAAAATTCATGACTTTGCATCCTAATGCCTAAACATGTCATGGCATTTCATAGAACAAGATGCAATCAATTTAATGCAAGAAGAGATATTGAATAATCAATAAAGCACAATGCACACAAAATATAAACACAACATTCAAGAATAAGAGTTATGCATGTTGTGTGTGTGTGCAACTATATCTCTTCAAGGCAAAGTAAGCACAAGATATATACCTTTGGTGCTTGTCCTCTTGAGGTCTTGGAAAGGGTCTTTGATCTTCAACTAATCACCTAGACTACCCTTACAACCAAACCCCAACTTGTGGTTTGCCCACGAAATAAGCCAATCAACTAAAGGGAATCCTTACAATCTCCCCCTTTGGCTATTTCGTGACAAAACCGCCACTCACAATGATTCCTCACAACAAAATAGAAACTACGGGTCTATAATGATATTCTACAATACAAAGAGATAAGATAAAATAATCTTGAAGTCTTCAATCTCTTGTAGAAAAATCAATCCCTGAAAAACAAAGTTTCTATACTTTCCAATACAAGAAAAGGTGAGATGAATCAAGTGAGATAAAACAAGCATTTGCATTTAAGAATTTAAGCACAACATCATGCAATGTATGTAATGTGCAAATGCTCCCCCTCAAAGGGTTACTCCCCCTCAATTAGTATTCTCCCCAACCTGCACAATTGCTACTACAATTTGCAACTCCCCTTACCACAACCTACTCCCCCTTTTTGTCATGATATAGACAAAGGAGTAGTCCCTCAACCGGGTCACTCAAGGCAAAGAGAGATAGTAGCATTCTAGATATTTGCATAATCAATATAAGTCACTTTATGCAATCTCAATTAATTGGAGAGAAACAAGGAGATTTATTTAAGGAAAAATGTGTGAATCAAATAATTGCTTTGCATATAAGACATGTAGCATTTAAGTCCAAAATACCATGGTATTTGGCAAAGCAAATGACAAAGGTTTTTAATATGAATTCAAACCAATTTCACCAATGTCATGAGAGAAGCAAGGATATAGGTTTTCATTGATTTTAATTTAGGAACAACTATATCCAACTTTATAAGTCAAACATGTCATGAGCAACTTTGCACCCTATTTGATTTTTCCGGGAATAAAACCCGTATGATAGTAGACATGTTCAACCAATAAAGAAAGAGAGACAATTGGAATGTAAATTCCTTTGAACGGATACAAGATCCTTTATTCATTTTGAGTCTCATTAGCTTTCACACAAGTTTTGCATTTTTAAGAATATGCAATCATCAATTCATGCTTTTCATGTGAGCATGTTATATGAATTTCATGCTTTTTCATTTGACATTAGCATGTTATAAAAGAATCATCATGTCATGGAGATAACTATAGGTCATTCAAATTTTACTTCCTATGTAAATCTCCTAGTCCAAAAATGCATGTTTGAACATAAATATGACATGGATTGCAATACAAGCATTGATCACACTTATTGAATAGAAAATATATATACATAGTGTAACCAAGCTTACTCAAGCAACAAAAAGAGAAGCATAAGATATTTCAAATTTTTTGCAAGTGACAAGAATGCAAAATAGCTCTCTTTGCTCAAGTTCCCCATATGGGGTCAATTTTCCATACCTCTTCAAAGAAGGGTATGAGGTCCTATGGACCTACCAAGTCCTTTGGACTTAGTTGAACCTATTTGAGACTTGTTAGTCTCGTAGCAAGCGGGTTCATCATTTTTAATCCACATAGATGTCTCAATTACATTTCTAGTGGTCATAGGTTCTAGAGTTATAGATGTCAAAGGATCATGCATCTTAGCTCTAGCCTTTTTCTTTTCAATCATGCATTAAAATCTACATATTTTAATGTAATGCAAGCAACTTGGTCTAACATGACCATCAATACCACACAAATGACAAGAGGAGATAAGGTTAGGAATTATACCATTCCCTTGAGCATGCAAAGGTGCTTTCCCTTGTCGTTGTGGTTGTCTTGGTAGTTGGATAGGATCTCTCCTCCTTTGTTGATGACCAAGACAATGTTGCTTGCTCAGTTGAGCTTGCATGATTGAGCACTTCCCTTTTAGGATCGTAGGTTGAGGGAAGTTAGCCTTCTTGGTTGGTTAGACCAAGATTGAGGAAGGCTTGGGCTTGAAGCTCTTTGGTGATGTGAGCAACGCCCTTTCATCTTCGTCTCCTCTCTCACCTTAGAGGAACATCTCCTCATCGGAGTCAATTTCTTCTCTCACAAAATCACTCATAGTGTTTGCGTTGAATGAATGCAAAAGAGAAGAATGCAAAATGTATGAAGAAATCAAACAAACATACAAAATGCAAAACACACCAACAATGAGCAAAGGATCACCTAAGTATATCTAGGAACCCGCTCTGATACCAATTGTAACTAATTATAGCACGGTGTGTATAAAACTATCTAGAGGGGGGGTGAATAGATTTTACGCTTTTTACCCAATTTTCGTTTTTAGTCAAATTTACGAAAATGCCCCAAACTAGACAATATAATAATCAAGTGTAATAAGATGCGGAAATAATAAATGACACTTGATGTTTACGTGGAAACCCAACCACTGGGAAAAACCACGGGCTGTTTAGTGCGCCACACTCGGACCTCGAAATCCACTAATTGAAATGGAGTTTACAACCTATGTAGACCTCGTCTAACACTCCGGTCAATAACCCCCCACTTCTACCACGCGGGCCTTTAAAAGTGGCTCTAGTCCAATTGCTTATGTGACCACCTGTTCCCGGTGTCCGACCTAATCCCGGTCAATCACACAAGACTTCAATCTCTCAAAAGAGATGCACAACCCTATGTGAATATGTATGAATATTCAATTAACAAACAAGGCTAGGGAACCTTAGATGCTTATCTAGGATGATGATATATTCAATTTAAATCAATCCTAGATATGAAAATAGCTATATGTCATGGCATACAACTTTAGCTAAGTAAAGGATAACCAATCCTAGATACAAAGCTATCACAAAAAACCCACAAACATTCAAAAGATTAACTAGTTGATTAAAAAACAATCTATCAACCTAGTTATAAATAAATCACACAAGAATGTTTATGGCATAGCTTTTAGGCAATAATGACCTAATCAATTAAGCTATCAAAAATACTCTCAATCATATAATGAGATTAATTAGCTAGATATAAAATAGGCATGAAAACCTAGCTAACATAAATAACCCAATCAACACATAATCTCAATCATGTATGTAGAAATTAATCTAAACACATACAAGTAATAAATGAGATAAAATTGATAAGTAGAAACACTAATTATGTAAGATAAAAGTGTTCAACAAATCATACCATGTGTGTTGAAGAAGACCCATGCATTAGCACATGCTAGATGAACCTAGATGATGCTTAGATGATGATTTGTGCATGTGGGAATGGGTTTAGAGAGATAAAGATGTAATCTTTAAGCTTTTTCTCTCAAGTCTCTCTTTCTCTCTCAAGAATAAGGAGCCTCTCTCTCTAGGGTTTGATTTTGTGGCTCTCTTCTCAAAATGATGAGAAAGATATGTATTTATAATGCCCAAGTGAAACTATGTCGTTTTGGAAGAAGTGGAAAAATGATGGGCATTTTCGCGGTACTCGCGTCAGTGCAGTGACTCAATATTCGAGCGCTTCGAAACATGACCAAACGACATCGAAACCTTTCATATGATATATCGTTGGAAAGGTATGGATGTCTACTTTCTACTCGTTTTACAGAATGACATTTTAATGTCTGTAGAAAAAGTTATGGTCAATTGAGTGACCAAAGATCAGAAACGGACAACAACATAGTTGCCCTGTTTTGGTGGTCACTTTGGAGAATTTAAAACTAATCCAAACGGTCATGAAATATTACGAATAATATACCGTTGGAAAGGTATGGGTGTCTAGTTTGTACAGAAATTTTCAAAACTCATTTTGAAGCTTTGTGTAAAACGTTATGGTCACAAGACCATGCAAAGGTCAATTTTGAAAACACTTAAAACATTGAAATCCAATCTTTTAAAACTAGACACCTTACTCCAATCAACCAAACCAAAACTACCACTTATCCAAGAGAAGAATGAGACCTTCTCAAGTGGTCAACCATCGCGCTAAGACATGCACACCATCGTGCAAGCGCGGACGTTTCCGATCACACAAACGGAAACGAATTACACCACACTTAAGGCTAATCATGAAGTGCAAGTGTGGGTATTGAATGCATCCTAATGCCTAACATGTCATGGCATTATCATTGAATAAGATGCACTCAATTCAAACATGCATGAATAAAATTCATGACTTTGCATCCTAATGCCTAAACATGTCATGGCATTTCATAGAACAAGATGCAATCAATTTAATGCAAGAAGAGATATTGAATAATCAATAAAGCACAATGCACACAAAATATAAACACAACATTCAAGAATAAGAGTTATGCATGTTGTGTGTGTGTGCAACTATATCTCTTCAAGGCAAAGTAAGCACAAGATATATACCTTTGGTGCTTGTCCTCTTGAGGTCTTGGAAAGGGTCTTTGATCTTCAACTAATCACCTAGACTACCCTTACAACCAAACCTCAACTTGTGGTTTGCCCACGAAATAAGCCAATCAACTAAAGGGAATCCTTACAGTTTCCTCCTTGGAGGTTTTACCACGTTAAAAAAATCTCTTGTGTTAATTCTTCCTACCTCTATCTCTTATATTTGTATATGTGTATGTTGTTATCTTGCTGCATATTATTCACTTGTGATGTATATTGAAACAAGATTTTGTAAAATGTGATTTGTGAACTAATTCATTTGATCTTATTTGTAAATATAATTCTTTTGTATTTTGTAATTCTTGTGTATAGTGATATTTGATTATACTTGTAATACATTGAACAAATATTGAAATACAAGTATTCTTTTGAGTTTATATGTCCTTATACCTTATACAACTAATTGATATATATACACAATGCCTAAATGATAATATGCTTATCTTGTCTATGTATGAATTATTGGTTTATGTGTTGTATACTTGTATGTAAGGCTACCTTGAGGGACAAACGAAAGTTTGTTCAAGGGATTGAAAAAGGCGTAAAAACCTATTCACCCCCATCTAGATATGCTTTAAGCTATTTAACTACGTTTGTACACTTTCAACAATTTACACTTTTGGTAAGAACACTCACCCTTGACAAATTTTGTCTTGGGTGAACCTACACAAACATTATCAAGATTCTCTTTGACAACAATGTTGAATCTAGAGTAAAGTTCTTCCACAACTTGAGTCACAATAATATCATTGATACTCTTCTTTTCAACATTGTTAGCAACACATGCATTGTCAAATTTTGCAAGGTTTCCATTCTTCACATTTCGGACATCCTTAACATGCTTTGTAACATTATCATGCTTTCCATATTCAAAAGCTTTAACATGCTTAAAATGAAGTCCAATCTCTCTATCCCTAGATGCATTTCCTATGTTGCAATATTCAATGAATTTAAAGCACTTAGGCTTGATATGGCTTACGGTATTGCAAAAATGACATGTGGGAACAAAAGAAGAGGTTTTACCTTCCGTAGTTGGAGAAGCACAAATGGAAGTTTCAAGGGGTACCTTGTTCTTCAACTTGTTCTTGGTCTTGGAACGTCTCTTCTTAGGAGCTTTCTTGTCAACAATGACCTCACATGTAGGAAGTGATGCTTCTATGAGCTTCTCCTCAACTACCGCGTCGCTTAAGCCTCCTAAAGTCAAACCAGAGATGATCTTATCCTTTTCAAGAACAATCCCCTCAACTTCTCTAAGCTTCTTAGCAAGAGCATTCTTTTCACCCAAGAGCCTTCGAGTAGTTGAAACAAACTCATCCACTTGTATCTTGATCTAATCATCCTTCTCATCAATCTCTCTTAAGGCTATCTTCAAATTTTCTTCAAGACAATTCATCTTAGCTAAAAGATCAATGATAGTAGAATCTTCACTTAAGCACTCTTGATGATTTAGATCATCCTCCTTGTCCAACGAATCTTGACATACATCCTCTAGGATAGAGTGAGAGGCCGTGAATGCAACAAAGTTGCTCACCAACTCTTCCTCACTAGAAGACTCATCACTTGAGCTCTCATCATCACTAGAGTCATCATCTTCACTCCATGTGGCCGCCATGGCTTTTCCCTTCTTATCCTTCTTAGAATCACCACATGGACAATCCAAAGCATAATGTCCTAACTTCTTGCACTTGAAGCATTGGACCTTTCTATTGCTCTTAGCATGACCACTCCTCTCATGAGGTGGAGTAAAGGATTTCTTGACTTCCTTATCCCTTGAGTACTTACCACTTGACTTGGCACCTTTCCTCATGAACTTCCTAAATTTCCTAACCAATAAAGCCATCTCCTCGTCATCTTCACTACTACTAGCTTCTTTGACAACCTTGAGAGCTAAACCTTTGTTCTTAGCCTTCGGTTTCATGCACGCCTCAAAGTTTTGAAGAGATCCTAGCAACTCATCTAAGCTCATGACGTCAACGTCTTTGCTCTCTTCAATGGCGGAAACCTTGGCTTTGAACTTCTTTGGAAGAGATATAAGAATCTTCCAATTTAGCCTCTCACCGAAGATAGGAGTACCAAGAGCTTGGCATTGGTTGGCGATGTCTAGTAGCTTGTCTTGGAAGTCAACAAACTTGTCTTCCTCACCCATTTGCAAAACCTCAAATTAGGAAGTGAGCAATTGAAGACGAGACTTCTTCACCGCTTTAGTCCCCTCATTGGTGACTTGGAGAGCTCTCCACGCCTCCTTTGCGGTCTCTAGGTTTTGGATGTAGGAAAATTGCCTACTATCCACACCTCCAAAAATAGCATTGACCGCCCGATAATGCCATTTTGCTAACTCAAACTCATTAGTAGACCACTCACTCCTAGGCTTGGAAACGGTCACTCCATTCTCACTCTTGTTGGGAGCAAGGTAACCTTCTTCCACGGTCATCCAAGCTCTCTCATCAATAGAGTGAATGTAAGCCTTCATCATCAATTTCCAAAACCCGTAGTTGTGACCCTTGAGAAGAGGAAGCCTAGAATTCGAAGCCCCTTCAGTCATCACATATTCTTGGAAAACCATACTTCAAAAACCTAAGCAATTCACTAGTAAGTATAACCCGGATCTTGTCGATTGCCGTTCGATGACCCACTTTGATACCAATTGAAAGTATACAAACGTAGTTAAATAGCTTAAAGCATACCTAGAGGGGGGGGGGGGGTGAATAGGTCTTTACGCCTTTTTCAATCCCTTGAACAAACTTACGTTTGTCCCTCAAGGTAGCCTTACATACAACACATAAACCAAGAATTCATACACAGACAAGATAAGCATGTGATCATTTAGGCATTGTCTATATATATCAATTAGTTGTATGAGGTATAAGGACATAAAACTCAACAACAAAGAATACTTGTATTTCAATATTTGTACAATGTATTACAAGTATAATTAAATATCACTATACACAAAAATTACAACATACAAAAGAATTATATTTACAAATATGATCAAAAAGAATTAGCTAACAAATCACACTTTACAAAATCTCGTTTCAATATATATCACAAGTGAATAATATGCAGCAAGATAACAACATACACATATACAAATATAAGAGATAGAGATAGAAAGAATTAACATAACAGATTTTTTAACGTGGTAAAACCTCTAAGGAGGAAACATCCATGGGTTGAATTACAACCAATGGGTACTATATATATTGCATGATAGATTAGAAATTCCTCAAAAGTGACAAACCTATGATCTACTCTCTATTGGAGTCTATGTCTACCCAATCCCTATTGGAATATACAAAATCCCTCAATGATGCAAAGCCACCAAATATTGGAGAACATACCAAACCAACATCGTTGGTAGATTAGAAATTCCTCAAGCATTCATACACATCTCATGTACCACCCTCTATTGGAGTCTATGTCTAACCAAATGGCCGAGCCTACCAATATTGTAGCCAACTCCCTATCCAAGGCACTCATGCCTCTAGAGAGCCTCTCATGCATAACTATCCGGATCTTCTCGATCCTAGCCATGTCTTCTTGCTTGGTTATCTGGACCTCTTGTCCTAACCAAGACTTCCTTACTTGACTATCTGGACTCCTTGTCCTAGTCAAGATTTCATGCCTTTTACAAAGACTTCCTAGTGTGATCATGTGAATGCAAATGATGCAAACAATCAATTCATCATTGAACATGTGATCAATACATTCCATGGAACAACTAGACCTAAATATGTGAGAACACAAGTAATATAGTTTAGATGCCAAAACATGAATTAAACCTAGAGCATGTGAAAAACACCTAACACAAAAGCTCCTAGTTTCATTCACACAAATAACACTAGAATAAATCATAATCATGAAGCACATATTCAAGATGTTACAAACAAACACAAAAATGCTAGAATCATAAAATGTATTCAATGAATATTCTAGCCAAAGATTTAGAGCAAGGATATAATGATAAATCAATTAAATCCTAGATGTCTCTAAAAACACATACAAATGAATTAATCTTAGATTTTATCAATCAAAGGATCAAAACACATTTCAAGGATTATTAATCATAAAATGATTCAATCAAGTCACAAATAATCCTAGATATCAATCTAATCACAATACAACTCTCAAACATGTGAAAAACCTAGAATCTAAAAAATTAGTTCACATATGTCTCTAATTCGACTTTTGATTAGGATTGATTTTGAAGCTATCTTACTCAATAGCATTAACCATACATATACATACATATAGAAGAAGAAACCCCAAGCAAATTGAAGGTTATAAAAGAAGAAATCTCAAAGATATGAACATTACCTTGCAATCGTGAGCTTGTTCATTTTTCTGGGTAGAACCACAACAAAAATTGATCAAACAGCTGCAAGACCACTTGGAAAAGGTAGAGGACTTGATTATGAACAATCTCCAACTTGAATCAACCAATTTCAACTTTGTATGCGAAAGTTATGGTGTTTGGAAGATGAAAAAAATTGGAGAGAAAATTCTGGTGAGAGTTTCTAACTTTTTCTTCTTGAAATGAAAATGGGCGGGAATAGAAATATTTAAAAGGAAGAGAGAGAGAGAAGGAGCTGACTAATCAGTAGCTGCCACATCAGCTCCATGTGTGGACCGCATGTGGCACACGTGGGCAGAGGGCAGTGCTGCCCATGTGATACACGTGGCACACGCGTGGCCTTTAAGGTTTGCCGATGGCCAATCTTTCTCCTCTTGCGCTTCGCTCGCGTTCTTCGGGCGTATTCAGGCCTTCGAACTTTGATTTTGAATTCGTCTTCGGATTATAAATTGTGACTCCCTCACGTACAATGATGACTACAAAACTTTGACAAAAGGTTGAGAATTCATCTCGGAAAACGTCGACGAAGACAACTCAACGAATGAGAACGCAAAGTAGCGTAGCTACATCGTTTGGACTCGAAACCTAATGAATGAGTAACCGAAATGACCGGGACTCAATAATGAATCATAAGAGATCATTTCAAGTCCAAAAACAAAAATATGGAAACAAATAAATACAAAATCACACACGTATGCCATTTCCTAGACATAGTTCTAGAACATACAAAATACAATGTTTATCAAATTAAATCTAATGCATGTGCATACATTACCAAGTGTGTGAAAGTGATATATAAATGTTGTTCAACAATGTAGGGACACGTATGAATTCTATGTGTGTGTGCCTAGCCTTGTAAGAGAAATGAGGTCTTATATACCTTTGTAGACCGATGAAGCACATTTCTCTTTGAAGCTGGCATCTTGCATGAGTTGTGGCCAAGTCTTTCTTTGACACTTTGAATCTTCAATACTTAGACCACTAAAAATTACAAGAGAACATCGTTTTGATATGGAATACATGCCAAGACAAACCAAAAACCTAACAGAAACTAATAAAGCTATCAAGGATTCCCATCAGGAATTTACTATACAGATTCAAAACATACATGTTTCAACAAGGAAGATGGACCAACAAATTGGGCAATTGGCTAGGGCTGCTCAAAAGAGCGAACCAAGAAAGTTTTCAAGTTACACTGAGCAAGCAAATGTTATGAAAGTTTTTCAAAATGGTAAGATACAAACTGATGACAGACCTACTAAACTTTCTAATAAATCTGTTAATATTTTAGGTCCTTCAAAAGAGAACATTATATCAGAGGAGGAAGAGATAATGGTGGAAAAATTCAAGGATCCACCACTCATGCACAAGTCCCCCAATCCATGTGTTCCTCTAATTCCTTTCCCAGGAAGATTGCAAAAGAGTAAGTTGGAAAAGTCATACAAATACATATATGACATCCTTTCAAAGGTCAATGTCAACTTGCCCCTACTAGAGATGATTCAGAAGATGCCAGCTTATGCAAAGTTTTTCAAGAACCTTCATACCTACAAAACAATATTTGTGTAGAATCATCAAGAGTTCATGATCGGAAGTGCTAATGCAGTCTTTCAAAAGGCTTTGCCACAAAAATTACAAGACCCAGGGAGTTTTTGCATCAACATCACTATTGGAGGTACAACTTTGGAGAGAGCTATGTTAGATTTTGGAGCCAACATTAATTTGATGCCTTCCACTATGTAAGATCCTAGATCTTTGTTGGCTTGATTCCATTGCAAAACGCTCTTTATTTGTAATGATTAGTTGCTTGGGTTGTTCTTGGTGAAAAGAAGCTTCAAAGAAGAAAAGCAACGTTTCATGCAAATATCGTCTTCAAGAGGAAAATTGCGTACTTGGATGCTAAGGTATCAAGATTCTTCTTCCTCTTGCAAGGCGTAAGCGCACACACACATAATTCATTCATGTGTGTCTCTGCATTGTTGTGCTACATTTGGTTTAACACATTCACAATCCATTGAAGTATGCTCATGCATTGAACTCATATTGTCATACATTGTAGAGTTGAATGTTTTAATACTATGTCTAGGAAATGGAATACTTGTGTGATCTTATGTTTATATGTTTGTGTTTTATTGTATTTGGACTTGAAAATGATCTTCTTTGATTCCTTATTGAGTCCCGGTCATTTCGATTACTCATTCATTAGATTTCGAGTCCAAACAATGTAGCTACGCTACTTTGCGTTCTCATTCATTGAGTTGTCGTCATCGTCATTTTTTGTGATGATTTCTCAACCTTTTGTCAAAGTTTTGTAGTCTTCATTGTGCATGGGAAATTCATGGTTCGTAATCTGAAACTGGATTCGAATTCGGAGTTCAGATGCCTGAATATGGCTGAAGAACGCGAGATGAGCGAGAGAGGAGCTTGCTCGGCCAAAGGCCAAGCAAAGTGTCCATGTGTGCCACACGGCCAGCATGTCTCTCTACCCATGTGTGCCACACGTGGCTGGTGATGTGGCTCTTCTTGATTGGCCACCGAATCTCTCTCTTCCCCATCTTTTTTCCCTCCATTTATATTCGAAAGTTCTGCAAAATTCTACACAACTTTTGATTTCTTATTTTGATCATATCTCTCTCATTTCAACTCCGAATTAAGTGATTCAAAAGCCAAAAATGTTGGTCTTGAAGAAAGGAACAAACCCCAAGCATTTTCAGAGTCAAATGATTTCTTAATTTTGTGCAGTAAATCGATTTCAGTTCATGGATTATCATTTGTTTGTGTATATCCCTGATTTTTTATTATTGACATGGAATACCCTTATTAAAATAAAACCCTGGAACCTATTTATATTCTTTATTCTTTGCTCTCTAATCTCTACATATAGTCTATAATTTTGCTCTACACATACAAAAGAACAGTATGTATAGTTTTTCTTCATTAATATTTTTATTGTGTTGCTGCGTTGTTTTTCTGTTGGCTCTTAGTGGCCTTTTGCCCTGTTTTGTGGCTCTGTTCTTCTTTCAATATTATTTTGTTGTTCAATATATATATATATATATATATTGTTTATTTGTTTATCTTTATGTTTGTTCTACTGGATTTGATTCAATTTTTTTATATTTCTTTTTAATGCTTTTGGTTACTTTATTTTTTGTCAAAAGTTTTACAATACTGTCACATTTTTGTATATTCATTACCAAGTTGTTTGATTATTGTCCCATGAAGTTTTGAGCTTTGAATTTCCTTTTCAGTTTTTTATTATTTATTTATTTATTTATTTTAATCTTTTAAGCTTATATGGTGAAAGTTTTGAATTTTATTATTATTGTGCAGTAGAAAATGTAGTTAACATGTAGAAAATCTTTTAAGTTCAATTTTTTTTAGAGTGAATAAATAATATGTCTTTTTTAGTAATTTAATATCTCATTAGACTTTTTGAGAGTTTACAACCAAACGGTCTACTGCAATAAAAGTGCTTTTGTAATTACCAACCAAACAACTATATTTGTTTTTTTTAAAAGCTCTATTTCAATTAGATCTACAACAAGTAGACCTTTTACGAGTAGAGAATTTTCAAAAGCCCAACCAAACATATCCTCGGTCTTTCAAATAGACAGGAAACAAAGAGAGAGAGGCCAGACATCCACGACCAAGATGACCCTGGCGGAGAGACAAGCAAGAACCGACCCTGAGCGAAGAGATGATGGAGAGAGGACCCCGACGAAGAGACAAACGATGGTGACCACTGGAGAGAGACGAGAGGCAACCGGCTTGGATTCAAATCACCGGCGTGAAACACGGCGATGTGGAAGAAACGAAAAGGTGAATTTGTGGATTTGTGGGTTTCTTTTTATTTTATTTGATTTTAGGGTTTCTGTGTGTGAATTATGTTTTGATTGCAATTTGATTTGATTGCAAATTTTGCTGAAGTGAGATATTTGGTGCATTACGGTTGAAAGAAATGGTTCACTATAGATATTTGGTACATTACAGTTGAAAGAAGAAGTAGAATAGGTAGAATAAGATGATGATGATTTTCAAGCCAAAAATACCAAAACATGCATCACAACACCACCACAGCCCAGTTTTTTTACCACCTTTGACTGTTGCTTCTTCAACAATTTCAACATCACTTTGTTAACACAGTAAAAAATAAATAAATAAATAAATAAATAAATAAACTTACAAGTGAAACAGAGCGGTGGCGTGGAAGCATACACGGTAGCGGAGTAAAAAACTTGAAGTCACCTTGTGTGGCGGTGTGGAAGAAACAGGTTTTGTTTAATTCGAACCCCTTTGCATGTTTAATTGATTGATTTTAAGGTTTTTTATATTATTCAACGAAGATATTCTCTTAAAAAAAAATAGAGTTAATTTCTGTGTTGCTTATGTTGTTGGGGGTTGATTTTTTAGTTAATGCTGAAATAGATTCGAAATTGTATCGGATTTTTGCTTGATTTGCATTTCTCTGTTTGGATAGTGTGGGCCTCAAAATTTTGATTTCACTGATTGTTGGAAATCTAAATTGATGGGTTTGATGTCTTGTTTGATTATTCACTTTTGTACTTGTTAACTGTTAAGTCTCCCTTGAGCTTGTTTGCAATTATGCTTCATGAGTCGTTTTGTTTAATTGGTGTCTTTACTCATTAATGTACAGAGTGTTTATGTTCATCCACGAAAGCTATAGAGATTTTTTATGTCATTGTTGTGGTGGAAGTCTTTTAAGAGCTTTTTTTCAAGCAACACAAATATCTCTATCCAGTACCCCAAATCAGCACAAGGTGTGTGCATTTTTAATTCCATACATTAACATAACGATTTTAGTATTTGGAAGCAATAATTTGGTGTTCTGTTACTAGTTTGAGCTTTAGCGATGATTGATAGTAATTTTTCATTATACATTATGGGAAGGGTTGTAATTTTTGAATGTGAAAAATATTCTGTTGTGGGCATTGTAGATTCAAGAATTGCTTGTTCAAAATGTCGGTCTGTTTCAGAACTGAAGAAGTGGTGATGCTAGTGGATGGAACTAAATCGGATCATCAGATGGATTCTTGAGTCTAATTAATTTGTCTGTCGGGATAATCTTCTTCTATATGTACCAATTGGAAATTTTTATGAGATGTGCTATAGAACCTATTTCCTTTCTAAATTTCAAGAAATGGAGTGTCATGTAATTTTGCTAAAGTTTTGTTGGCGGTGTACTTTGGATTTAGTTTCTTTGAGAAAAGAAAAAGAAAACATAGTTTGTTGGTTTAAAAATGCTTATTTAAAGAATATATAAATTTGCAAACTGTGATCATGTGACAGAAAAATAATTACCAAATGTATTGTGTTTGAGTGCCTTGGTTGTGTTTTTGTGTGAGAACTTGGGTGAGTTACAAACCTAATATCAATTAGGAAAAATTGCCCAAAAAACACTCTTTTTGGCATTTAATCAAACATCTCACATTACATGGCAGTAATTTACAAAATCAATATAGAATTTTATTGGCATCACAATATTTTACATAATCCACAACATTCAAAGTTTGTGGGGTAGAACTTTGACAATCTCTGTTTCAACACCCTCGTAAAAGTTCCCCATCCATTTTCTACCATAAGTGAATACCAATTTCATTTGGTCCATTATTGCATGTCAACAAATAAAAATCTCACAATTAGATTGAAATATATTAAAACCCCCGCCACCATTAAATACGGTGCGGTGAGTTTAAACACACCATATCAAACCAATTAAACACACCGCAACAAATAAAATTAAGCACACTAGATCAAACCAATTAAACATTCCAGGGCAATCCAAATTAAACACACCAGATCAAACCAATTAAACAATTAAACACACCAGCACTAACCAAATTAAAAACACCACGACAAACAAAATTAAACACACCAGATCAAACCAATTAAACATACCAGGGTAATCCTAATTAATAAACCAAATTAAACACACAAAATTAAACAAATTAAACACACCACGACGAACCAAATTAAACACACCAGGGATAATCGATTAAACACACCATGGATACTTATTTAAACACACCAAGGTAAATCAATTAAACACACTAATGCAAACCATCTTCTTCAACCTAAATTCATTATTAGATCTGCAAATGAAAGAAATTAAAATAGGGTTTTAAATACATACCACGAGAAGAATGACTTGAATCATCTCGATTCATAGTGAAATACGAAGCTAGATCTGTGAAATACGAAGCCAAATCCGGAGCTCCCATATGGGTTTTGTGTGCATTACAGAGAAAAATAAATGGGTTTGAACAATGGTAGAGATTGAAGAGAAAGAGTTTAGAATGAATTTTGTTTTGGACAATGAGAAAGAACGAAGACAAATATTGTACAGAAAATGGGAGAGAACGAATTGTAGATTGAAGACAGATATTGTTTCTGACAAAAAGAGAGAAGAGATAATTTCAGACAAAAAGAAATTGTACAGATTAAAGACAGAGATAGAACGAAGAGAGAGAATGAAAAGAGGGAGAGATTGAAGATATTAATTGTTTCTGACAAAAATAGAGAGAAGATATAATTTGAAACAAAAAGAAAAAAAAAATAATGAAAAATGGGAATGTGGGCAATTTAGTCACTACAATGGATTATTTGGTAAAACAATCAACTTACTAATTCTGGATAAAATTAAAAAAGCACCTAAATTTTTGGATTAAAAGGGCTATATCCTTTTTGAAATTAGATAATTATATTCACTATGTATTCATCACATAACATATTTAAGAGTGTTATTGGTAAAATCTAGAAGAGAAACATGTCAGCATAATTACAAGAAATACGGTGATAAGATATGTCATGTTACTAAAAGTCAACTAGAGAAGACCAACACTAGTTGACCAACAAATGATCTCAGGACCTAGTCAGGTTTATCCAAACTATCTGAATGTACACAAACGAAGTTAAATTGCTTAAAGCATACCTAGAGGGGGGGGGGGGGGGGGGGGTGAATAGGTTTTTACACCTTTTTTCAAACCCTTGAACAAACATCCGTTTGTCCCTCAAGGTAGCCTTACACACAACACTATAATCCAAGATAGACATACATAGACAATATGATGACACAATCATAATTGAAATGTCTAAGTATATCAACAAGTCATGTGAGGTAAAATATCAAATAATCATAACAACAAAATAAACTTGTATTTCATAAGATGTTCAATGTGTTACAAGAGTGAGCAAAATGTCACTAAACAAATATTACAATATACAAAAGAATCAAAGATACAAATTGATCTATAGAATGAATACACTAATCACACTATACAAAGATTTGATTCAAAATACATCACAAGTCAATATTATGAATCAAGACAATAAAATATACAATTAAAATATAAGAGAAGAGATAGAAAGAATTAACACAAGGGATTTTTTTAACGTGGTAAAACCTCCAAGGAGGAAACATCCACGGGTTGAATTACAACCATTGGGTACTATATTATTGGAAAGTAAACATAGAACATTCACAAAGTGACCAATCTTTAGCTCACCCAACCTAGTGAAGTCTAAGCCTACCCAACCCTATTGGAAAGTATGAAATCCCTCAATGATGCGGAACCACCATATATTGGACAACACGCTCAACCAACATCGATGGTAGATTAGAAATTCCTCAAGAGTGCATACACATCCCGTGTACCCCGCTCTATCGGAGTCTATGTCTAACCATACGCCTAGGCCTACCAATATGTTAGCCAACTCCCTATCCAAGGCACTCTTGCCTCTAGGGAGCCTCCCATGCATGACTATCCGAGTCCTCCCGACTCTAGCCATGACTTCTTGCTTACCTATCCGAGTCATCCCGACTCTAGGCAAGACTTCTTGCTTGGCTATCCGAGTCCTCCCGACTCTAACCAAGACTTCATGCCTTTTACAAGGACTTCCTAGTGTGATCATGTGAATGCAAATGATGCAAACATTCATTTCAACATAGAACATGTGATCAATCCATTCTATGGCACAAATAGACCTAAACATGTGAAAACACAATTAATCAAGTCTAGATGCAAAAATACATGAATAGAAACCTAAGCATGTGAAACACCTAACACATATACTCAAAGTCTCATTCAAACACATAACACTTGAATCACAAAATGTTCATTAAGTCCTAATTCAAGATATTATCAATATACAATCAAAGTCTAGATATATGAGATTAAAATCAATCAATATACTAGACAAAAAATATAGAGCAAGGTTTTGAGATTTACATCAATCAAAACCTATATTCTCTAAATCACAAACAAATACACAAATCCTTGATTTCTTCAATCAAAGGACCAAATCAAATCTCAAAGTCATTTTAACACAAAATTAATTCAATTAAGTATCAAACAACCTAAGATGCCATTCTAATCACAATACAACTCACAAACAAATGTAAAACCTAGAATCATAAAATCTAGTCAACATAAGTCCACAAATTGAGTTTCAATTGGAATGATAATCAAGCTACCTTTTCAAATAGCTTTCATAAAACAATAACATATATATAGAAGAAGAAACCCCAAGCAAATGGAAGGTGAAATAACAAGAAATCCCAAAGTTGAGACTCAAACCTCAAATTCTGCAGCTGGTACGAATTTCAGTGTCCAACCACTTGAAATCACGATCAATCAGCCACCAAATCACTTGGAGATGTTAGAGGACTCAAATACGAACACTCTCCAACTTGAATCACTCAAATCCGACTCCGGATGAGGAAGATATGGTGTTTTGAAGTTTGGAAAAATTGGAGAGAATTCTAGACGGGAATTCTGAAATTTTCTTCTTGGAAATTCAAAATGAGAGAGAGAGGGAAGAAATAGGAGGAGAGAGAGAGGTCTTTTTGACCAATCATGTGGTGCCACGTCACCCCCAGGCCGTGGGGGGCGCGTGGCCCACACGGGAGCAGAAGGGGCTCCAGGCCATGGGGCCCACGGCCTCAACCACGGCCAGCCCATGTGGCCCACGGCCTGGGCTGTCCTCTCCCGCGCACTCTCGGTTCGTCGGCCCGTATCTCGAGCGTTCGAACTCCGAATTCAAATCCGTTTTTGGATTACGAACCGTGACTCTCTCACACACAAAAAAAACTATACAACTTTGAAAAACGGTTGAGAAATCATCTCGGAAATCATCGATGAAGTCAACACAACGTAAGAGAACGTAAAGTGGCATAGTCAACACGTTTGGACTCGAAACCTTATGAATGAGTAACCGAAACGACCGGAACTCAATAAGGCATTGAATAAGAACATGTTCAAGTCCTAAACACAAAATACAGAAACATATAAACACAAATACACACACATATGCTAGTTTCCGGACATAGTCCTAGAAAATGCAAAACACAAAGTTTATTAACTAAAAGTGAATGCATGAGCATATTTTGCCAAGTGTGTGAAAGTGAAATGTAAATGAAATAAAATCATGAAGGGACACACAAAAATGATATGTGTGGGTGTGTGCCTAGCCTTGTAAGAGATAAGAGGTCATGTATACCTTTGTAGACCGATAATGTCCGAAACTCTTAAAAGCCGGCAACTTGAACGAATAATGGTTGAGACGTCCTTCGTCTTCGAAATCCTTCATTTACTAACCACTAAACATTACAAGTAAAACACGTTTT
Source organism: Acer saccharum (assembly GCA_030490815.1). NCBI lineage: Eukaryota > Viridiplantae > Streptophyta > Magnoliopsida > Sapindales > Sapindaceae > Acer > Acer saccharum. The sequence continues at coordinate 39,944,738 of CM059869.1, forward strand.
GATATGGAATTAATGCCAACACTAATTATCAACCTAACAATCTCCCCCTTTGGCAAATTCCATGTCAAAACCCCTAAACAAACACTAAAACAATTACAAAGAAAATTTGGTCACAATGAGTACAATGAGTTACACATATAGACACAAATTATAAATCAAGTCTTGAACTTCATCTTGGTCTTCTCTTGATATCACCTAAAAAAAAACTTGAAAGCACAAGAATATCCAAGAGACACCAAGTATGGCAATATCCAAGTATCCAATCATAGGCAAGAAAATAATAGCATATAAGTTCAAATGGATCAAGTATGCTCCCCCTTAATACATACTATCCATCAATATATTCTAAGCCAAGATTCAACAAAAAATATTACATGCCATATAGTTCAAGCTAGATACCAAATATACAAAAACAACTAACATAAGGCTAAGTAAGCTAGATATCTCCCATGTGTTTCTCATATTTCTCCCCCTTTTTGACATGATATGAAGCCAAAGGGAAAGAGTAAGAAATTATACCTCATGAAGCTTTCTAGCCACTTGTGCCACCAAGGAAAGAAGAACGGTGTGCGGATCTCACATATTGCCTTGTTGGAGTTGATTTTCCTTCCAACTCTTTGATCCTCTCATCTTGAGCAACAAGCTTTGCACTAAGGTCTTCAATCTTCCTTTGTGACGCCTCAATCAACCTATGAGATTCTTCAACCTCTTTCCTCAATTTTAAAGCCCAACTAGGAAGAGCGGGTGAGTTAGGGACATGGTTAGAATCAAGAGAATCACCAAAAAGCCTAAGTACATCATTAGACTTTCCCTTGTCCTTGTATGACATGGTTGCCAAACGTTTCTCACTCAACTTCTCTAAGGGAGGAAGCATAACATCACCATCAAGATTCCTCACACCTTTAGCTAAGCACAATTGAGTTATAAACCCCGGAAAAGCCAATTTCTTGTCCAAACGACTAGTACAAGCCGCACTTTGAATTTGCTCCACAAGCAATTCACCAAGGTTTATAGGTTGGTTAGTAACCAAGGCATACACAATCTTAATCTTGTCTCTATTGAGCTCCGAAGCATTAGTAGAAACAATAAGATTGGAGCATACAAATAAATGCCAAAATGCACTAATTTTTGTTAGCTCACCTTGCCTAATAAAAGCACGTTTCCCCCACACAAAATCATCATCATCACAAAGAGTCTTACCCATTAAATCAAGGTTTTCCAAGACATCATCATCAAGGAAATCCGATTCAATGTCATCGGACAAGTTAAGAAATTCATTAACCTTCCTAGGGCAAACTCTAAAGACAACTTTCCTTATGCTAAGAGTAGCACTAGTCACAGTAGAACCGGATTTGTAAGCATTATAAAATTCTCTAACAATGGTCTCATTAGATACTCCTAACATGTTGACCCATGAAATCCAATTCCTACTCTTAAGCACATCATAGACATATGATCCAATACAAGAGTCCAAGTCAATACCTCTTTCTTGAATTATCTTTTTGCACCCAAAAATTCCCAATTCATCAACTTTGTTACCTTTGGAAATTTTGGACGAAATTGTAGGTTTCGACTTGGCAATGGGAGATGAAGAAGTATTTCCACCAACCTTCTTTGCTTTACCCATGATCTTGCAACACAAAACAAACTAAAAACAAAGTGAGAGGAAACAAAGAAACAAATAAGAAACCAATAAACATATACAAAGGCAAAACACTATATTTAATAAATCACCATGCAAGTAAGAATTTATCATAGCATCTTCATGATTTATCAAAAATAAGAATAATGCCAACAATTAACAACCTTGAAGAACATGTGAACATGTCATAAAAGAGAACAAGAATTTAGCATATTATGCTCCCCCTTGACAAGTGCCTCATCTAAAATCAAGATAGACAAATGTTCACAAAAATCACCACACAATCACATCACAAGCAATTTTTATTAGATTTGCAAATAAGCTTCACATATCTAAGAGAGTTACATCAAGATTTTCAATCACTCTCATATGTCATCAAAAATTGCTAAAGTATCACAAATACTAATTAAGCAAAAGTGAGTGTGTGAAGATTTTGCTTCAAGTATATGAAAAGAAGTAGTTTGATAATCAAGCATGCATACAATTTCAACATCTATTCATCTTAGGCCTTTCCATAAAAAGGTCAAACCGGTTATCATCCGAAATTTTGCTTATAAAGAGAATAGATTTCAACATGTGAGCGTGTGTGTGCATGTGGCTCGTCAACCCATTTCTATTTGTCAACCCGAGCTCATTTGATTATTCAACTATACTCCAAAAGCCTCTTTTATTTTTATTTTTTTTTTAAAGGCTTGAATCAAAGATATTTTTTTTTATGATTCAATTCAACACTTCTTTGATTTTTCTAACATAAACATATACACCTCATGGCGGCTTTCACTCATCACAATGACGTAGCCCTTTCCAACATTGGGTGGCTTCACAACCAAGGTGTGTAGCCCTTTCCATGAGGGTGCTCGTTGAGTTCTATGTTGCCGAAGCAAATGGATACCAACCATTGGTCATTTTTAAATGTACTAGTCCTTAGGACTTCAAGGTGTATCCAAAGCGAACATCAATCAAGCTCAACATACTTAACAAAACATACAAGAGAAGCAAAGTGCATTTTTGAAACCAATTTCAAGGCTTAAAAGCACATGATCTAAAAGCAAGTAAAGAGACTTACTTAAGATCTCTACTTCTCAAGAGAGTAGCTATCAAAGAATATGAAGCTCACATTATTCAAATATTAGCCACTCAACAATCATACAAATAACAACACGCTTCATGAAATAAGATCAATGTGAACACTTATCACCAAAAGATCTTAAACTAGCAAATGTCAAAGAGTACCATATAAACACTATATTAGTTCTCAATTAAGACATGCTTCATGAAAGTGATACAAACAATGAGTTGATAGATGAAAAATCAAGTAAGCAAGCAATATGATATAGAGATACCTTCGCAAGCTATTTTCACCAAATACAAAGCCTTCACCCTTTTTATGAGTCCTCTTGGCTTGTGAGTCCTCATGACTACAAGTTATAGGTGTGTCGATTCCAAGAGACTAAAGGCAATGTAATCCAACTCAAACAAACAAAAAAATGACTTTCTCTAAAAGCCATAACAATAATGTTATCATATAGATTCCAAAAAAAAACTTCTCAAAAGTTAACCAACAAATTTTGACTATCAAAACAAACAAAGTGAGATAGCTAAGTTCATGTCAAGTTGTAAAGATACAAAGCAAAAAGCTAAGCCTCTTATCAACGACACTAATCTTAAAGCTAACTCACATGTGCAACTTACACTAATGGTAAGAGCACTCACCCTTGACAAATTTTGTCTTGGGTGGACAAACATGAACATCATCAAGATTCTCTTTGACCACAATGTTGAACCTAGAGTAAAGTTCTTCCACAACTTGATTCACAATAATATCATTAATACTCTTCTTCTCAACATTGTTAGCAACACATGCATGGTCAAACTTTGTAGGATATGCATTCTTCACCTTCCGGATATTCTTAGCATGCTTTGACAAATTATCATGCTTTCCATATTCAAAAGCTTTAGCATGCATAGAATTAGGTCCAATCGCTCTATTCCTAGATGCATTTTCTAAGTTGCAATATTCAATGAATTTATAGCACTTGGGCTTGATATGGCCTAAAGTATTGCAAAAATGACATATGGGAACAAAAGGAGAGATTTTACCTTCCGGTGGTGGTGGAGGACAAATGGGAGTTTCAAGGGGTACCTTATTCTTCAATTTGTTCTTTTTCTTGGAACGTCTCTTCTTAGGAGCTTTCTCTTCAATGATAGCTTCACTAGTAGGAAGTGATGCTTCTATGAGCTTCTCTTCAACCACCGCTACACTTGAGCTCTCTAAGTTCATATTAGAGATGATCCTATCCTTTTCAAGCAAAATACCCTCAACTTCGCAAAGCTTCTTTTCAATAGCATTCTTTTCACGCAAAAGCCTACGAGTTGTAGCAACAAACTCATCCACTTGAATCTTGATCAAGTCTTCCTTCTCATCAATCTCACTCAAGGCTAATTTCAACTTCTCCTCAAGAAACTTCACCTTAGCCAAAAGATCAACGTAGGATGGATTATCATTTGAACACTCTTGATGACTTTGATCAATCTCCTTATCCAATGAATCTTGATTAACATCCTCTAGAGTAGAGTGAGAAGCCATGAACGCAACAAAGTTGCTCACTAGCTCTTCTTCACTAGAAGACTCATCACTTGAGCTCTCCTCATCACTAGAGGCATCATCTTCACTCCATGTAGCCGCCATAGCCTTTCCCTTCTTGTCCTTCTTAGAATCACCACTAGGACAATCCGAAGCATAATGTCCAAACTTCTTGCACTTAAAGCATTGAACTTTCCTATTGCTCTTAGCATGGCCACTCCTCTCATGAGGTGGAGTAAACGACTTCTTGACTTCCTTGTCCCTTGAGTACTTGCCACTTGACTTGGCACCTTTCCTCATGAACTTCCTAAACTTCCTAACCAATAACGCCATCTCCTCATCACCATCGCTACTACTAGCTTCCTTAACAACCTTGAGAGCTAAACCCTTGTTCTTAGCCTTTGGTTTCATGCACGCCTCTAAAGTTTGAAGAGATCCTAGCAACTCATCTATGCTCATGACGTCAACATCCTTGCTCTCTTCAATGGCGGTAACCTTGGCTTTGAACCTCTTTGGAAGTGATCTAAGAATCTTCCAATTTAGCCTCTCACCGGAGATAGGAGTACCAAGAGCTTGGCATTGGTTGGCGATGTCTAGAAGCTTATCTTGGAAGTCAATAAACTTGTCTTCCTCACCCATTTGCAAAACCTCAAATTGGGAAGTGAGCAATTGAAGACGAGACTTCTTTACCGCTTTAGTCCCCTCATTGGTGACTTGGAGAGCTTCCCATGCCTCCTTAGCGGTTTCTAGGTTTTGAATGTAGGAGAATTGCCTACTATCAACACCTCCGAAAATAGCATTCACCGCCCGATGATGCCATTTTGCTAACTCAAACTCATTAGTAGACCACTCACTCCTAGGCTTGGAAACGGTCTCTCCATCCACAATCTTGTTAGGAGCAAGGTAACCTTCTTCAACGGTCATCCAAGCTCTCTCATCAATAGATCGGATGTAAGCCTTCATCCTCAATTTCCAAAACCCGTAGTTGTGACCCTTGAGAAGAGGAGGCCTAGAATTCGAAGCCCCTTCGGTCATCACATCATCTTGGAAAACCATTCTAGCAAATACCTAAGCAATCCACTCGTAAGTGTAAACCGGATCTCGCCGAGTGCCGTCCGACGACCCGCTCTGATACCAATTGAATGTACACAAACGAAGTTAAATTGCTTAAAGCATACCTAGAGGGGGGGGGGGTGAATAGGTTTTTACACCTTTTTTCAAACCCTTGAACAAACATCCGTTTGTCCCTCAAGGTAGCCTTACACACAACACTATAATCCAAGATAGACATACATAGACAATATGATGACACAATCATAATTGAAATGTCTAAGTATATCAACAAGTCATGTGAGGTAAAATATCAAATAATCATAACAACAAAATAAACTTGTATTTCATAAGATGTTCAATGTGTTACAAGAGTGAGCAAAATGTCACTAAACAAATATTACAATATACAAAAGAATCAAAGATACAAATTGATCTATAGAATGAATACACTAATCACACTATACAAAGATTTGATTCAAAATACATCACAAGTCAATATTATGAATCAAGACAATAAAATATACAATTAAAATATAAGAGAAGAGATAGAAAGAATTAACACAAGGGATTTTTTAACGTGGTAAAACCTCCAAGGAGGAAACATCCACGGGTTGAATTACAACCATTGGGTACTATATTATTGGAAAGTAAACATAGAACATTCACAAAGTGACCAATCTTTAGCTCACCCAACCTAGTGAAGTCTAAGCCTACCCAACCCTATTGGAAAGTATGAAATCCCTCAATGATGCGGAACCACCATATATTGGACAACACGCTCAACCAACATCGATGGTAGATTAGAAATTCCTCAAGAGTGCATACACATCCCGTGTACCCCGCTCTATCGGAGTCTATGTCTAACCATACGCCTAGGCCTACCAATATGTTAGCCAACTCCCTATCCAAGGCACTCTTGCCTCTAGGGAGCCTCCCATGCATGACTATCCGAGTCCTCCCGACTCTAGCCATGACTTCTTGCTTACCTATCCGAGTCATCCCGACTCTAGGCAAGACTTCTTGCTTGGCTATCCGAGTCCTCCCGACTCTAACCAAGACTTCATGCCTTTTACAAGGACTTCCTAGTGTGATCATGTGAATGCAAATGATGCAAACATTCATTTCAACATAGAACATGTGATCAATCCATTCTATGGCACAAATAGACCTAAACATGTGAAAACACAATTAATCAAGTCTAGATGCAAAAATACATGAATAGAAACCTAAGCATGTGAAACACCTAACACATATACTCAAAGTCTCATTCAAACACATAACACTTGAATCACAAAATGTTCATTAAGTCCTAATTCAAGATGTTATCAATATACAATCAAAGTCTAGATATATGAGATTAAAATCAATCAATATACTAGACAAAAATATAGAGCAAGGTTTTGAGATTTACATCAATCAAAACCTATATTCTCTAAATCACAAACAAATACACAAATCCTTGATTTCTTCAATCAAAGGACCAAATCAAATCTCAAAGTCATTTTAACACAAAATTAATTCAATTAAGTATCAAACAACCTAAGATGCCATTCTAATCACAATACAACTCACAAACAAATGTAAAACCTAGAATCATAAAATCTAGTCAACATAAGTCCACAAATTGAGTTTCAATTGGAATGATAATCAAGCTACCTTTTCAAATAGCTTTCATAAAACAATAACATATATATAGAAGAAGAAAACCCAAGCAAATGGAAGGTGAAATAACAAGAAATCCCAAAGTTGAGACTCAAACCTCAAATTCTGCAGCTGGTACGAATTTCAGTGTCCAACCACTTGAAATCACGATCAATCAGCCACCAAATCACTTGGAGATGTTAGAGGACTCAAATACGAACACTCTCCAACTTGAATCACTCAAATCCGACTCCGGATGAGGAAGATATGGTGTTTTGAAGTTTGGAAAAATTGGAGAGAATTCTAGACGGGAATTCTGAAATTTTCTTCTTGGAAATTCAAAATGAGAGAGAGAGGGAAGAAATAGGAGGAGAGAGAGAGGTCTTTTTGACCAATCATGTGGTGCCACGTCACCCCCAGGCCGTGGGGGGCGCGTGGCCCACACGGGAGCAGAAGGGGCTCCAGGCCGTGGGGCCCACGGCCTCAACCACGGCCAGCCCATGTGGCCCACGGCCTGGGCTGTCCTCTCCCGCGCACTCTCGGTTCGTCGGCCGGTATCTTGAGCGTCCGAACTCCGAATTCGAATCCGTTTTCGGATTACGAACCGTGACTCTCTCACACACAAAAATGACTATACAAATTTGAAAAACGGTTGAGAAATCATCTCGGAAATCATCGATGAAGTCAACACAACGTAAGAGAACGTAAAGTGGCATAGTCAACACGTTTGGACTCGAAACCTTATGAATGAGTAACCGAAACGACCAGAACTCAATAAGGCATTGAATAAGAACATGTTCAAGTCCTAAACACAAAATACGGAAACATATAAACACAAATACACACACATATGCTAGTTTCCGGACATAGTCCTAGAAAATGCAAAACACAAAGTTTATTAACTAAAAGTGAATGCATGAGCATATTTTGCCAAGTGTGTGAAAGTGAAATGTAAATGAAATAAAATCATGAAGGGACACACAAAAATGATATGTGTGGGTGTGTGCCTAGCCTTGTAAGAGATAAGAGGTCATGTATACCTTTGTAGACCGATAATGTCCGAAACTCTTAAAAGCCGGCAACTTGAACGAATAATGGTTGAGACGTCCTTCGTCTTCGAAATCCTTCATTTACTAACCACTAAACATTACAAGTAAAACACGTTTTGATATGGAATTAATGCCAACACTAATTATCAACCTAACACTATCAGGTGAGAATAACTTGATCGTGGTGACCATATTGGTTGGGTAAAGATTGCCTGATCGGGATAATTAGATCGATCGGGATTAAGTAGCCAATAAAGGTGAATAAGATTTGGTCGAGTAAGACAGCTGGTCGGCTAAGCAACACGTGGAAGATATTGAGTTCAGGGCTATCACTGTAAGGTTTATAGTTAGTGTTGGCATCAATTCCATATCAAAACATGTTTATCTTGTAATGTTTAGTGGTTAGTATATTGAAGAATTTTGAAGACGAAGGACGTCTCAACCACAATTCATTCAAGAAGCCGGCTTTTAAGAGATTCGTGCATTATTGGTCGACAAAGGTATTAAAGGACCTCTTATCTCTTACAAGGCTAGGCACACACTCACACATAGCATTCTTGTGTGTTCCTTCATGATTTAATTTCATTTATATATCACTTTCACACACTTGGCAAAATATGCTCATGCATTCATATTAAGTTGATAAACTTTGTGTTTTGCATTTTCTAGGACTATGTCCGGAAACTAGCATATGTGTGTGTCTTTGTGTTTGTATGTTTCCGTATTTTTTTGTATTTGGACTTGTATATGCTCTATTATGATTCCTTATTGAGTTTCAGTCGTTTCGGTTACTCATTCATGTAGTTTCGAGTCCAAACGATGTAGCTACGCTACTTTTCGTTCTCATTCGTTGAGTTGACTTCATCGACGTTTTCCGAGATGATTTCTCAACCGTTTTTCAAAGTTGTAGTCGTCGTCTTGCATGAGAGAGTCATGGTTCGTAATCCGGAAATAGATTCGAAATCGGAGTTTGGATTCCCAAGATACGGGCTGAAGAACCGAGGGAGCGCACGAGAGGACAACCCAAGCCGTGAGGCCACTTGGGCTGGCCGTTGGTGAGGCCGTGGGCCCCATGGCCTGGAGGAGCCTCTGCCCCCGTGTGGGCCACGCACCCCCCACGGCCAGGGGGTGATGTGGCCTCACACCATTGGCTGGCTCGGCCTTCTCTCTCCTCCTATTTCTTCCCTCTCTCTCTCCATTTGAAATTTTAAGAAGAAAAGTTGTGTTTTTCCCGTCAGAATTCTCTCTCAATTTTTCCCAACTTCCAAACACCATATCTTCCTCATCCGGAGTCGGATTTGAGTGATTCAAGTTGGAGAGTGTTTGTATTTGAGTCCTCTATCATCCCCAAGTGGTTTGGTGGCTGTTTGATTGTGATTTCTGGTGGTTCAACACTGATTTCCGAACCAGCTGCAGAATCCGAGGTAATGGACTTAACTTTGGGATTTCTTTCTTTTTGACCTTCCATTTGCTTGGGGTTTCTTCTTCTATATCTATGTTTATGTTTGGCAAAAGCTATTGAGAAAGATAGCTTGATTATCATTCTAATTGAAAGTCAACTTGTGGACTAATGTTGACTAGATTTTATGATTCTAGGTTTTACATATGTTTGTGAGTTGTATTGTGATTAGAATGGCATCTTAGGTTGTTTGGAACTTAATTGAATTAACTTTGTGTTAAATGACCTTGAGATTTGATTTGATCCTTTGATTGAAGAAATCTAGGATTTGTGTATTTGTTTGTGATTTAGAGAATCTAGGTTTTGATTGATGAAAATCTCAAATCCTTGCTCTATATTTTTGACTAGAATATTGATTGATTTTAATCTCATATATCTAGCATTTAATTGTATGTTGATAGCATCTTGAATTTGTACTTGATGAATATATTTTGATTCAAGTGTTGTATATGTGAATGAGACCTTGAGCTTATGTGTTTGGTGTTTCACATGCTTAGGTTTTTATTCGTGTATTTTGCATCTAGACTTGATTGCTTGTGATATCACATGTTTAGGTCTATTTGTGCCATAGAATGTATTGATCACATGTTCTATGTTGTATTGATTGTTTGCATCATTTGCATTCACATGATCACACTAGGAAGTCCTTGTAAAAGGCATGAAGTCTTTGTTAGAGTCGGGGTGACTCGGATAGCCAAGCAAGAAGTCTTGCCTAGAGTCGGGATGACTCGGATAGGTAAGCAAGGAGTCATGGCTAGAGTCGGGAGGACTCGGATGGTCATGCATGGGAGGCTCCCTAGTGGCAAGAGTGCCTTGGATAGGGAGTTGGCTATTGTATTGGTAGGCCTAGGCGTATGGTTAGACATAGACTCCGATAGAGCGGGGTACACGGGAGGTGTATGCACTCTTGAGGAATTTCTATTCTACCATCAATGTTGGTTGTGTGTGGTGTCCAATATATGGTGGTTTCGCATCATTGAGGGATTTCACACTTTCCAATAGGGTTGGGTAGGCTTAGACTTCACTAGGTTGGGTGAGCTAAAGATTGGTCACTTTGTGAATGTTCTATGTTTACTTTTCAATAATATAGTACCCAATGGTTGTAGTTTAACCCGTGGATGTTTCCTCCTTGGAGGTTTTACCACGTTAAAAAATCTCTTGTGTTAATTCTTCCTATCTCTTTCTCTTATATTTTAATTGTATATTTTATTATCTTGTTTCATAATATTCACATGTGGTGCATTGTGAAGCAAGACTTTGTATAGTGTGATTAGTGAATTCATTCTATTGATCAATTTTGTATCTTTGATTCTTTTATATATTGTAATTTTTGTATAGTGACATTTAGATCACTCTTGTAACTCATTGAACACTTATTGAAATACAAGCTTACTTTGTTGTTGTGTTTATTTGTTCTTATACCTCACATAACTTGTTGATATACTTAGACTTTGCTCTTATGATTGTATTATCGCATTGTCTATGTATGTCTTCCTTGGCTTATTGTGTTGTGTGTAAGGCTACCTTGAGGGACAAACGAAAGTTTGTTCAAGGGTTTGAAAAAGGTGTAAAAACCTATTCACCCCCCCTCTAGGTATGCTTTAAGCAATTTAACTTCGTTTGTATACTTTCAATTGGTATCAGAGCAGGTCGTCGAACGGCACTCGACGAGATCCGGTTTATACTTACGAGTGGATTGCTTAGGTTTTTGCTAGTATGGTTTTCCAAGATGATGTGATGACCAAAGGGGCTTCGAATTCTAGGCCTCCTCTTCTCAAGGGTCACAACTATGGGTTTTGGAAATTGAGGATGAAGGCTTACATTCGATCTATTGAAGAGAGAGCTTGGATGACCGTTGAAGAAGGTTACCTTGCTCTTAACAAGATTGAGGATGGAGTGACCGTTTCCAAGCCTAGGAGTGAGTGGTCTACTAATGAGTTTGAGTTAGCAAAATGGCATCATCGGGCGGTGAATGCTATTTTCGGAGGTGTTGATAGTAGGTAATTTTCCTACATTCAAAACCTAGAAACCGCTAAGGAGGCATGAGAGGCTCTCCAAGTCACCAATGAGGGGACTAAAGCAGTAAAGAAGTCTCGTCTTCAATTGCTCACTTCCCAATTTGAGGTTTTGCAAATGGGTGAGGAAGACAAGTTTGTTGACTTCCAAGATAAGCTACTAGACATCGCCAACCAATGCCAAGCACTTGGTACTCCTATCTCCGGTGAGAGGCTAAATTGGAAGATTCTTAGATCACTTCCAAAGAGGTTCAAAGCCAAGGTTACCGCCATTGAAGAGAGCAAAGACGTTGACATCATGAGCATAGATAAGTTGCTAGGATCTCTTCAAAATTTTGAGGCGTGTATGAAACCAAAGGCTAAGAACAAGGGTTTAGCTCTCAAGGTTGTCAAGGAAGCTAGTAGTAGCGATGATGATGAGGAGATGGCGTTATTGGTTAGGAAGTTTAGGAAGTTCATGAGGAAAGGTGCCAAGTCAAGTGGCAAGTACTCAAGGGACAAGGAAGTCAAGAAGTCCTTTACTCCACCTCATGAGAGGAGTGGCCAAGCTAAGAGCAATAGGAAGGTTCCATGCTTCAAGTGCAAGAAGCTTGGACATTATGCTTCGGATTGTCCTAGTGGTGATTCTAAGAAGGACAAGAAGGGAAAGGCTATGGCGGCTACATGGAGTGAAGATGATGACTCTAGTGATGAGGAGAGCTCAAGTGATGAGTCTTCTAGTGAAGAAGAGCTAGTGAGCAACTTTGTTGCATTCATGGCTTCTCACTCTACTCTAGAGGATGTAAATCAAGATTTGTTGGATAAGGAGATTGATCAAAGTCATCAAGAGTGTTTAAATGATAATCTGACCTACATTGATCTTTTGGCTAAGGTGAAGTTTCTTGAGGAGAAGTTGAAAATAGCCTTAAGTGAGATTGATGAGAAGGAGGACTTGATCAAGGTTCAAGTGGATGAGTTTGTTGCTACAACTCGTAGGCTCTTGTGTGAAAAGAATGCTATTGAAAAGAAGCTTTGCGAAGTTGAGGGTATTTTGATTGAAAAGGATATGATCATCTCTAATATGAACTTAGGTAGCTCAAGTGTAGCGGTGGTTGAAGAGAAGCTCATAGAAGCATCACTTCCTACCAGCGAAGCTATTATTGAAGAGAAAGCTCCTAAGAAGAGACGTTCCAAGAAGAAGAACAAATTGAAGAATAAGGTACCCCTTGAAACTCCCATTTGTCCTCCACCACCACCGGAAGGTAAAATCTCTCCTTTTGTTCCCATATGTCATTTTTGCAATACCTTAGGCCATATCAAGCCCAAGTGCTATAAATTCATTGAATATTGCAACTTAGAAAATGCATCTAGGAATAGAGAGATTGGACCTAATTCTATGCATGCTAAAGCTTTTGAATATGGAAAGCATGATAATTTTTTAAAGCATGTTAAGAATGTCCGGAAGGTGAAGAATGCATATCCTTCAAAATTTGACCTTGCATGTGTTGCTAACAATGTTGAGAAAAAGAGTATTAATGATATTATTGTGAATCAAGTTGTGGAAGAACTTTACTCTAGGTTCAACATTGTGGTCAAAGAGAATCTTGATGATGTTCGTGTATGTCCACCCAAGACAAAATTTGTCAAGGGTGAGTGCTCTTACCATTAGTGTAAGTTGCACATGTGAGTTAGCTTTAAGACTAGTGTTGTTGATAAGAAGCTTAGCTTTTTGCTTTGTATCTTTACAACTTGACATGAACTTAGCTATCTCACTTTGTTTGTTATGATAGTCAAAATTTGTTGATTAACTTTTAAGAAGTTTTTTTTTTTTTGGAATCTATATGGTAATATTATTGTTATGGCTTTTAGAGAAAGTCATTTTTTTGTTTGTTTGAGTTGGATTACATTGTCTTTAGTCTCTTGGAATCGACACACCTATAACTTGTAGTCATGAGGACTTACAAGCCAAGAGGACTCATAAAAAGGGTGAAGGCATTGTATTTGGTGAAAATAGCTTGCGAAGGTATCTCTATATCATATTGCTTACTTACTTGATTTTTCATCTATCAACTCATTGTTTGTATCACATTCATGAAGCATGTCATAATTGAGAACTAGTATAGTGTTTATATGGTCCTCTTTGACATTTGCTAGTTTAAGATCTTTTGGTGATAAGTGTTCATATTGATCTTATTTCATGAAGTGTGTTGTTATTTGTATGATTGATTGAGTGGCTAATTTTTGAATAATGTGAGCTTCATATTCTTTGATAGCTACTCTCTTGAGAAGTAGAGATCTTAAGTAAGTCTCTTTACTTGCTTCTAGATCATGTGCTTTTAAGCCTTGAAATTGGTTTCAAAAATGCACTTTGCTTCTCTTGTATGTTTTGTTAAGTATGTTGAGCTTGATTGATGTTCGCTTTGGATACACCTTGAAGTCCTAAGGACTAGTACATTTAAAAATGACCAATGGTTGGTATCCATTTGCTTCGGCAACATAGAACTCAACGAGCACCCTCATGTAAAGGGCTACACACCTTGGTTGTGAAGCCACCCAATGTACGAAAGGGCTACGCCATTGTGATGAGTGAAAGCCGCCATGAGGTATATATGTTTTTTGTTAGAAAAATCAAAGAAGTGTTGAATTGAATCATAAAAAAAAAAAAATCTTTGATTCAGGCCTAAATAAAAAAAAAGGGGCTTTTGGAGTATAGTTGAATAATCAAATGAGCTCGGGTTGACAAATAGAAATGGGTTGACGAGCCACATGCACACACACGCTCACATGTTGAAATCTATTCCCTTTATAAGCAAAATTTCGGATGATAACCGGTTTGACCTTTTTATGGAAAGGCCTAAGATGAATAGATGTTGAAATTGTTTGCATGCTTGATTATCAAACTACTTCTTTTCATATACTTGAAGCAAAATCTTCACACACTCACTTTTGCTTAATTAGTATTTTTGATACTTTAGCAATTTTTGATGACATATGAGAGTGATTGAAAATCTTGATGTAACTCTCTTAGATATGTGAAGCTTGTTTGCAAATCTAATAAAATTGCTTGTGATGTGATTGTGTGGTGATTTTTGTGAACATTTGTCTATCTTGATTTTAGATGAGGCACTTGTCAAGGGGGAGCATAATATGCTAAATTCTTGTTCTCTTTTATGACATGTTCACATGTTCTTCAAGGTTGTTGTTTGTTGGCATTATTCTTATTTTTGATAAATCTTGAAGATGCTATGATAAATTCTTATTCGCATGATGATTTATTGAATATAGTGTTTTGCCTTTGTATATGTTTATTGGTTACTTTATTTGTTTCTTTGTTTCCTCTCACTTTGTTTTTTAGTTTGTTTTAGTGTAGCAAGATTATGGGAAAAGCAAAGAAGATTGGTGGAAATACTTCTTCAACTCCCATTGACAAGTCCAAACCTACAATTTCTTCCAAAATTTCCAAAGGTAACAAAGTGGATGAATTGGGAATTTTTGGTTGCAAAAAGCTTATTCAAGAAAGAGGTATTGACTTGGACTCTTGTGTTGGATCCTATGTTTATGATGTGCTTAAGAGTAGAAATTGGAATTCATGGGTGAACATGTTAGGAATCTCTAATGAGACCGTTGTTAGAGAGTTTTATCATGCTTACAAATCTGGTTCTACTGTGACGAGTGCTACTCTAAGCATAAGGAAAGTTGTCTTTAGAGTTTGTTCTAGGAAGGTTAATGAATTTCTAGACTTGCCCGATGACATTGAATCGGAATTCCTTGATGTTGACATCTTGGAAAACCTTGATTTAATGGGTAGGACTCTATATGATGATAGTAATTTTGTGTGGGGGAAACGTGCTTTTATTAAGCAAGGTGAGTTAACAAAAATTAGTGCATTTTGGCATTTATTTGTGTGCACCAATCTTGTTGTTTCTACTAATGCTTTGGAGCTTAATAGAGACAAAATTAAGATTGTATATGCCTTGGTGACTAACAAACCTATAAACCTTGGTGAATTGCTTGTGGAGCAAATTGAAATTGCGGCTTGTACTAGTCGTTTGGATAAGAAATTGGCTTTTCCGGGGTTTATAACTCAATTGTGCTTAGCTAAAGGTGTGAGGAATCTTGATGGTGATGTTATGCTTCCTCCCTTAGAGAAGTTGAGTGAGAAACGTATGGCATCCATGTCATACAAGGACAAGGGAAAGTCTAATGATGTGCTTAGGCTTTTTGGTGATTCTCTTGATTCTAACCATGTCCCTAGCTCACCCACTCTTCCTAGTTGGGCTTTAAAATTGAGGAATGAGGTTGAAGAATCTCGTAGGTTGATTGAGGCGTCATAAAGGAAGATTGAAGACCTTAGTGCCAAGCTTGTTGCTCAAGATGAGAGGATCAAAGAGTTGGAAGGAAAATCAACTCCAACAAGGCAATATGTGAGATCCACACACCGTTCTTCTTTCCTTAGTGGCACAAGTGGCTAGAGAGCTTCATGAGGTATATTTTCTTACTCTTTCTCTTTGGCTTCATATCATGTCAAAAAGGGGGAGAAATATGAGAAACACATGGGAGAAATCTAGCTTACTTAGTCTCATTTTAGTTGTTTTATATGTTTGTATATTTGGTATCTAGCTTGAACTATATGGCATGTAATATTTTTTGTTGTTGATCTTGGCTTAGAATATTTTGATGGATAGTATGTATTAAGGGGGAGCATACTTGATCCATTTGAACTTATATGTTACTATTTTCTTGCCTAAGATTGGATATTGCCATATTTGTTGTCTCTTGGATATCCTTGTGCTTTTAAGTTCTTTTTAGGTGATATCAAGAGAAGGCCAAGTTGAAGTTCAAGACTTGTTTTGGTTGTTAATTTGTGTCTATATGTGTAACTCATTGTACTCATTGTGAAAAAAATTTTCTTTATAATTGTTTTAGTGTTTGTTTAGGGGTTTTGACATGGAATTTGCCAAAGGGGGAGATTGTAAGGTTTATAGTTAGTGTTGGCATCAATTCCATATTAAAACGTGTTTATCTTGTAATGTTTAGTGGTTAGTATATTGAAGAATTTTGAAGACGAAGGACGTCTCAACCACAATTCATTCAAGAAGCCGGCTTTTAAGAGATTCGTGCATTATTGGTCGACAAAGGTATTAAAGGACCTCTTATCTCTTACAAGGCTAGGCACACACTCACACATAGCATTCTTGTGTGTTCCTTCATGATTTAATTTCATTTATATATCACTTTCACACACTTGGCAAAATATGCTCATGCATTCATATTAAGTTGATAAACTTTGTGTTTTGCATTTTCTAGGACTATGTCCGGAAACTAGCATATGTGTGTGTCTTTGTGTTTGTATGTTTCTGTATTTTTTTGTATTTGGACTTGTATATGCTCTATTATGATTCCTTATTGAGTTTTGGTCATTTCGGTTACTCATTCATGTAGTTTCGAGTCCAAACAATGTAGCTAAGCTACGCTACTTTTCGTTCTCATTCGTTGAGTTGACTTCATCGACGTTTTCCGAGATGATTTCTCAACCGTTTTTCAAAGTTGTAGTCGTCGTCTTGCATGAGAGAGTCATGGTTCGTAATCCGGAAATAGATTCGAAATCGGAGTTTGGATTCCCAAGATACGGGCTGAAGAACCGAGGGAGCGCACGAGAGGACAACCCAAGCCGTGAGGCCACTTGGGCTGGCCGTTGGTGAGGCCGTGGGCCCCATGGCCTGGAGGAGCCTCTGCCCCCGTGTGGGCCACGCACCCCCCATGGCCAGGGGGTGATGTGGCCTTACACCATTGGCTCGCTTGGCCTTCTCTCTCCTCTTATTTCTTCCCTCTCTCTCTCCATTTGAAATTTTAAGAAGAAAAGTTGTGTTTTTCCCGTCAGAATTCTCTCTCAATTTTTCCCAACTTCCAAACACCATATCTTCCTCATCCGGAGTCGGATTTGAGTGATTCAAGTTGGAGAGTGTTTTTATTTGAGTCCTCTATCATCCCCAAGTGGTTTGGTGGCTGTTTGATCGTGATTTCTGGTGGTTCAACACTGATTTCCGAACCAGCTGCAGAATCCGAGGTAATGGACTTAACTTTGGGATTTCTTTCTTTTTGACCTTCCATTTGCTTGGGGTTTCTGCTTCTATATCTATGTTTATGTTTGGCAAAAGCTATTGAGAAAGATAGCTTAATTATCATTCTAATTGAAAGTCAATTTGTGGACTAATGTTGACTAGATTTTATGATTCTAGGTTTTACATATGTTTGTGAGTTGTATTGTGATTAGAATGGCATCTTAGGTTGTTTGGAACTTAATTGAATTAATTTTGTGTTAAATGACCTTGAGATTTGATTTGATCCTTTGATTGAAGAAATCTAGGATTTGTGTATTTGTTTGTGATTTAGAGAATCTAGGTTTTGATTGATGAAAATCTCAAATCCTTGCTCTATATTTTTGACTAGAATATTGATTGATTTTAATCTCATATATCTAGCATTTAATTGTATATTGATAGCATCTTGAATTTGTACTTGATGAATATATGTTGATTCAAGTGTTGTATATGTGAATGAGACCTTGAGCTTATGTGTTTGGTGTTTCACATGCTTAGGTTTTTATTCGTGTATTTTGCATCTAGACTTGATTGCTTGTGATATCACATGTTTAGGTCTATTTGTGCCATAGAATGTATTGATCACATGTTCTATGTTGTATTGATTGTTTGCATCATTTGCATTCACATGATCACACTAGGAAGTCCTTGTAAAAGGCATGAAGTCTTTGTTAGAGTTGGGGTGACTCGGTTAGCCAAGCAAGAAGTCTTGCCTAGAGTCGGGATGACTCGGATAGGTAAGCAAGGAGTCATGGCTAAAGTCGGGAGGACTCGGATAGGTCTAATCTTTGTTTTATTTAAGTTATTTTTCGTTATCTTTATTTTTATTTTTAATTGTTCATATTCAATCTTGTTCGACGTGATTCTTGTTTAGTCTGTTTGATTGTTTCAGAATTCGAAATCGACATGGAGAGGGGCAACTCAATGTTAGCCATGCAATTGGCCGACTTAGCAAAAGAAGTAAGGACTCTCTTGGAACAATATGGGCAACATCCCGCTGTAGTTTATCCGCCTTGTGGGTGGAATGAACACATGATGGACTTGGGTCCACAAGGAGAGAGTTTGCCAGAATATGAAGAAGAGATACCTCCCATGTACCCTTATCAAGAGTAAAAAGGAAGCTATGAACAAGAAGGGCAAGACCATCAATGGAGCAACCATGACAACTTCTCATCGACGGAACAAAGAATGCTCAACATAGAAGAAGTCGTAGACAGGGTCGGATTTCAGTTGAGCGAGATTTTACAAGAGGTCGAAGAAGAGAAGGAAGAGCCTCCAAGACTCTCTCAACCATCCTATCCTTTGTGCTCACATGAAGAAGAATCGGTACCAACTCCAAGTAGCTCGGAAGACGACATATATGAGGCTATCATGAATTTTGCAGATGAGCTAAAGAAGGAGGAGGAAGAAAAAAGGATAGATGTAACGTATGTGATCAAGGAGAACATGGAATTGACAAGCAAAAATATGAACTTGATGCATATGGTTGACTTACTTGAAGGAGAGAAAGACTTAGAAATTCAAAAATCACAAGCTCTATCCAAATTGATGGAAGAACAAGAGGAAGAGTCCGCTAGGAAATTGCATGGAATGCAATTGGAAGTAGAGAAGAGGGACAAGGCATTAGTAGAGTTGCAAGAAGAGCTTAACATGAGAGACAATGCCTTGGAGATCTCAAAGGTCAAGGAGAATGCAATGATTGTGGAGATAGACAATGTCAATAACACTTTCCAAACCTTGACCAAGAAGGGGACCGAGCAAGAAGAACCAAGGAAGCCTTGCACTTCCCATGGTGATGCATGCCATCCAAAGGCCCCCCAAAAAGAAGGAAAAAGGAGTAAGAACAAGAACAAAGGTAGTCTTCCAACTTATTCTCCTACATGCTATTTTTGCTCAATTAGAGGTCACAAGATGGCCGAGTGCTTAAAGTATAATGAATTTTGCAAAACTAGGAATGTCACACCTAGGAGAGTTGTACGAGAAGCTAGACAAGTTTGGCTTCGAAAGGATAAACTTGTACAAAAGAAAAAGACTCCGTTTGTTAATGGAAAAAGCACACCAAGTGATATGGTGTGGGTGGTGAAAAGCCATAAATCTCTTATTCCATTAGAAACACCTTCAGACTTCCATGAATTGCATGATGATTTTTCAATTGATTTGCGAATCTCATTGAACATATGAACTTTTTGATATGTTTGTTAGTGTGCAGGAATTTCAAGCTTTAAGGAAAGGACGCACATAATGGACATTCGTTTTTATTTATATTTAAGGACTTTTTAATTTGTAATTATTTTGTACAACTATTAACTATTAATTTGTAATGTCCTCAATGTTTATATGACATTAAAAGCATGGACAATGAATAAAGAATAAGCATGGCCTGTACGAACTTAACACACAAAAAACTAGAAAACTAAAAAAACAAAAACAAAAACAAATTACCTAGGTGGGTTGCCTCCACCAAGCACTTAATTTAACATCTCGGCAAGACGGGTGCAAGGACTAATCAACCAAACTCCAATGTCTTGAATTTGTGCCTATATGAGATTAGGTCTTGGAAAAAAAAAATGTGCACCGGTATGTTCCTACACACAATACGCAAAGGCAAGTAAATGTTCACTATAAAGTGTAGTGAAATAAGTTCAGAAAACCACTTATTCCACTTGCTTTTGTATAGGCGGCTCGAAAAAGTAATGGGAGGGACATAAGGCTTGAGTTCCTTATATAGGAGCGATTCCTCAAAAGGTACATCTTCTGCTTCCTTTGCTTTTTCTTCCGTCTCCTCCTTTTCTTCTTCTTGACCTGCAACACTAGACAAATCATTAGAAAGTTCATTAGACAACTCCTTATTAATTTGTTGAAACTCTTGAGTTATTTGATGGATGGTTTGAGTAAAATTGTTCAAATCCTCTTCAAGTGGTTGGAAGGACGAGCTCAGCTGCTTAAAGTTATTGACTTCTTTGCTTCTCCATAAGAAATTTGCTACACTGTACGAATCCATCCCATGGTGCTCTTGTAGATATTTTGAATAATTTGCTTCAGAGATACAACTATCTATCTCATGACCCAACTCAGCATAGAACCCACAAACCACGAATCTTTCTTGTTTTTTTCCTGAAACTATTGAAGACAATCTCTTAATGTGACACTGTAGAATATCCGATTGAGAATAGAGTTCTTGAATATCTTCTTCTTCCTCATCATATATGTGTTGCTCAAAGAAATACATTGTACCTAAAAAGAAAGAAAAGAAAAATAAAAAGAAAACAAAATCTAAAAAAAAACTAATAACTAATGACACACACTACCGAACTAAACTAACAAGATTCAACTAATAGAATCTATACCAATCCCCGACAGCGGCGCCAAAATTGATGCAGTAAAATTTGTATTCAGTTTACTAAGAAAGTTCGTTCACTAGGATCGGTGATTCTATCGGTCGAAAGCCAATTAATCTAGAAAGGATTTACTCTAAGTGCGAAAAGACTAAATTGCATAATGCTTTGCTTTGGAAATCTGTTTAATTCTAAGAATAACCTAAATTATAAGAATCTAAACTAGAGACTAAAATTAATCAAAGATCACACAAGGGATGAATATATGGAGAGAAATACTAGGGAATCGATGCACCTTTTTTAGACACTCAATGCTTTCAATCAGTCTCAATAAACACTTCAATAGAGTTTAGGGCTTGATTTGGTGATAAACAATTAAGAACGAATATCCTTCCCACCACTCGCACAAAGGCCATGTGTCAAGTGACGGTAAAGAAATCCTTTAGAACAAAACTCTAAGCCAAATCAACGCAGCAAGGCTATGCAAACATTAATTTTCAAGTCTATTAAGCTTATGATTATGGTTTAAATGGAAAAAAGGCCATTCACATTTAAACCCTAATCCCATGGATAAACTAAATCACAAACCCATATCAATTGAGGCAACAAAATAATAAGAATAAGTAATGTAGAGCAATTAATTCAATAGACAAGACTAAAACTCAGTTGATTAACAAAAGATAGACTAATTGATTACATAGAGTTGTCCAAAATCTGTTACATTAATCCCCTAGTTAAAGGTTTAGTTACACATCAATGGGAAGATAAAAACATAGAAGAGATGTAGAGAAAACCCATGTGTGTGGTGGTCAGAGTGATGGGGGACAGCCCCCTTCTGTGGCTTGGAACCTCCCTTGGCTGTCTTATGAACTGAAAAGAATAGAAAGTATTTATAGGTGATTTTTCCTTGTGAACCCTCAATTCTTCTTTGGTTTAGGAAATCCACCAAGTGGGAAAGTAGAATGAAACAAAGAATGAGAATCCTTTCCCAACTTGGATTTCCTATCTTGATGATTGACTCCTAATTTGAGTTTAGGAAGTTTCCCAAACATGTCTTGATCTTCTAAAGTTATTAGAATTTGATTTGGAAAGCTTTAGGACAATTTTAGACCAATTCGGAGTTGAAATCCACCAAATGTACATAACACCGCTCCCTGGGTAGCTCCAGAGGCAAGTTGCCTCGGTAGCTGCATGTCAAACGGAGCACTTCTGCTATTTACCGCAGCCCAAGTCGCTCCGTAGACACTTGTGCATGGGGGGCGGTTTTGGGCAGCGGTGGACTTTCCAGCTTTGACCTACGGTTACTAAATCAGTCATAACTTCTTCTAGGAATATTGGAATTGCGATCTGAAAAGTGTGCCGGAAACTAGACTTCCTAGGCTATCAATCCATAGGTGATAGGACACACAATTCAGTCAGTGCTGACAGATATGGGCCCCGCAACTTTATAGTTCTGCACTAGCCAAAATTCATCTTTTCATGGTTTCTTCCAATTTGCTCATTTTCTCCATCTTTTGATTTCTTTTCTTCCAAAATACGATTTAACACCACTTGAATGGAATGGACCTACACACATGCTCAACAAACACATTAAACAACCTAATTCACTCGAGAACAAAGCATAAATAATAGGAAATAGGGGCCTAAAACATGTATAAAAATGGACCGATCAAAGAAGATTATCTCTCTACCAACAAGAGACTTGAGAATGGAACCATCTTTTCCAAATCTAGAAGTGAGTGATTCACCAATGAGTTTGAGTTGGCGAAGTGGCATCATCGGGCAGTGAATGCTATTTTCGGAGGTGTGGATAATAGGCAATTCTCTTACATCCAAAACCTAGAGACCGCAAAGGAAGCGTGGGATGCTCTCCGAGTCACCAATGAGAAGACTAAGGCGATGAGGAAGTCTCAGCTTCAAATGCTCACATCTCAATTTGAGATGTTGCAAATGTGTAAGGAAGACAAGTTTGTTGACTTTTAGTACAAGCTACTAGACATTGCCAACCAATGCCAAGTTCTTGGCATTCCTATCTTTAGAGAGCGGCTCAATTGGAAGATCATGAGATCTCTACCTAAGAGGTTCAAAGCCAAGGTTACAGCCATTGAAGAGAGCAAAGATGTTGATGTCATGAGCTTAAGTGAGTTGCTAGGATTTTTTCAAACTTATAAGGCTAGCATTAAACCGAAGGCTAAGAACAAGGGTTTAGCTCTCAAATTCATCAAAGAAGTTAGTAGTGATGATGACGAGGAGATGGTTTTATTGCTGTGGAAGTTTAGGAAAATTTTGAAGAGGGGTGCCAAACCAAGTGTCAACTTCTCTAAAGAAGTCAAGAAGCCACACACTCCAAGGTACAACAAGGATGGGCATGACAAGAGTAAAAGCAAGGTAGAATGCTATAAGTGCCATGGCGTTGGTCACTTTTCTTCTGAGTGTCCAAAGACTTTTGCTAAGAAG
The DNA here is from genome assembly GCA_030490815.1 of Acer saccharum. NCBI lineage: Eukaryota > Viridiplantae > Streptophyta > Magnoliopsida > Sapindales > Sapindaceae > Acer > Acer saccharum. The sequence continues at coordinate 39,968,053 of CM059869.1, forward strand.
GACAAGAAAAGGAAAGGGAAAGGGAAAGGGAAAGGGAAAGGAATAGCGGCCACTTGGAGTGATGGTGAAGACTCTAGTGATAAAGAGAGCTCAAGTGATGAGTCTTCTAGTGAAGAAGAGTTGGTTAGCAACTTTGTTGCTTTTACGGCCTCTCACTCAACTCTAGAGGAAGAATCTCAAGTTTCTTTGGACAAGGAAGTTGATTCAAATCTTCAAGAGCATTCAAGTTCGAATCCAACCCATCTTAATCTTTGGGCTAAAGTGAAGAGCCTTGAAAAGAAATTGGAACTAGCATTAAGAGAGGTTGAGGAGAAGAAAGATTTGATCTCGACATAAGTGGATGAGTTTGTGACAACAACTTGAAGGCTCTTGGTTGAAAAGAGTGTTCTTTCCAAGAAGCTTAGAGAAGTTGAGGGAATTGTTCTTGAAAAGGATAGGATCATCTCTAGCTTATCTCAAGGAGGTTCAAACGAATTTGTGATTAAAGAGAAGCTCATAGAAGCATCACTTCCTACAAGCAAGGAAAAAGGCCATTGATGACAAGAAACCTCCTAAGAAGAGACGTTCCAAGACCAAGAACAAATTGAAGAATAAGGTACCCCTTAAAACTCCTATTAGTGCTTCTTCAACTCCATAAGGTAAAATCTCTTCTTTTATTCCCATATGCCATTTTTGCAATACCGTAGGCCATATCAAGCCCAAGTGCTTCAAATACAATGAATATTGCGAATTAGGAAATGCATCTAGGGATAAAGAGATTGAACTTTATTTTAAGCATGTTAGGGCTTTAGAATATGGAAAGCATGAAAATGTTTCAAAGCATGTTAAAAATGTCCGGAATGTGAAGAATGTGAACCTTGTTAAAATTGACAAAGCATGTGTTGCTAAGAATGTTGAAAAGAAGAGTATCAATGATATTCTTGTGGATCAAGTGGTAGAAGGTCTTTATACTAGATTCAACATTGTTGTCAACAAGAATCTTGATAATGTTTGTGTAGGTTCACCCAAGACCAAGTTGGTCAAGGGTGAGTTCTCTTACCATTAAAATAAGTTGCACATGTGTTAGCTTGAAGATTAGTGTCAAGTTGTTGAGAAACTTAGCTATCTAGCTTTGTCTCTCTATAACTTGGCATGAACTTAGCTATCTCACATATTTGCTATGATAGTCAAAATTTGTTGATTAACTTTTGAAAAGTTGTATATCATGATATTTATATGGTGATGACTTTATTAAAGCTTTTGGAGAAAGTCATTTTTATTTGTGTTTGACTTGAAATGCTAAATCTTTAGTCTCTTGGATCAACATACCAACAACTTGTTGTCATGAGGACAAACAACCCAAGAGGGCTCATAAAAAGGGCGAAGACTTTACATTTGATGAAAATAGCTTGCGAAGGTATCTGTATATCATATTGCTTGCTTACTTGATTTTTCATCTTTCAACTTATTGTTTGCATCAGTTCATGAAGCATGTCATATTAGAGAACTAGTATAGTTTTTGTATGGTTCTCATTGACATTTGCTCTTTTAAGATCTTTTGGTGATAATTGTTCACATTGATCTTAATCATGATGTGTGTCTTGTTTGTATGAATGTTGAGTGGCATGCTTAGAAAAATATGAGCTTCATATTCTTTGAAAAGCTAATCTCTTGAGAATTAAGGATCTTAAGTAAGTCTCTTTGTATTGCTTTTTGATCATGTGCTTGTAAGCCATAAAATTTGGTTTCAAAAATGCACTTTGCTTCTCTTGCATGCTTAGTTGAGTAAGTTGAGTTTCATATATGTAAGTTGTGGATACACCTTGAAATCCTATGATTAGTACGTTTAAAGATGACCTATGGTTGGTATCCATTTGTTTCGACAACTACATAGAACTCAATGAGCACCCTCATGAAAAGGGTTACACACCTTGATTGTGCAACCGCCCAATATAGGAAAGGGCTACATCATTGTGATGAGTGAAAGCCGTCATGAGGAGTATTTATTTATGTTAGAAAAATCAAAGAAGTTTTGAAAAATCGAATCAATAAAATAAAAAAAAAAATTCTTTGATTCAAGCCTAAAATAAAACAAAAAGGCTTTATGGAGTATAGTTGAATAATCAAGTTAGCTCGGGCTGTTAAATAGAAATGAAATAACGAGCTACATGCACACACACGCTCATATGTTGAAATATATTTTCTTTAAAAGCAAAATTCTAGATGATAATCGGTTTGACCTTTTTAAGGAAAGGCTTAAGATGAATAGATGTTGAAATTGTTTGCATATTTGATTATCAAGTTACTTCTTTTCATATTCTTGAAGCAAAATCTTCACACACTCACATTTGCTTATTTGGTATTTTGATACTCCAACAATATTTAAAGAAATATGAGAGAGATTGAAAATCTTAGTGTAACTCTCATAGTTTGTGGAGCTTATTTGGAAAATCTATTAAAATTGCTTGGTGAAGTGATTGTGTGGATATTTTTGTGAACAATTTTCTATCTTATTCTTAGATAAAGCATTTATCAAGGGGGTGTAGGGAAAAATACCAAAGAAGTACACGCAGCGGAAGCGATACTAAAAATTAGATTTAGTGACTTTTAAAAATTTTTCCTTTATGAACCTTAAACCCTTTAATTAATTAAACATACATATACAATAACAAAAAGTAGAATACCTTTTGTCGCGTGATCCGATTGACTTACGTCGATGGTAATCCGCAAGATCTTCAATCCTAGCACGAACGTGGATCACCTAGGAGCGTGGTCTCCCTTTTCTTTGAATTGCAAACCTGTGAATGGACAAAACAAACTTTTCTTTTCTTTGTTAGTCACAAAAACAATCAAAAGAATGACTAAGATTATTCCGTTCACTTTTGAGTTCTCAATCTAATGATCGAAACTCGCGTGAACCTAGATCGATATCGTATACACAAGCTTATTGATGAATAAGCAAATAGTATACTATCAAAGAATAATCTAACACTCCTTTTTGTTTTAGTAGAATAAAAAGCTTTCTATGAATTGAGAAGAAGAAGAAATTTGTATCATGAACACATGTGTGGTGGCCGAACCCTATAGCAAGAATAATATAGGGTGGCCGAATTTTGCTTCCTTTCTCCTTTAGGGTTGCCGAAATCTATGTGGTTGTGTATTACGGTTGGCCGAATTTCATCATGTCACTTATATAGGGTGACCGAAATTCAACCCTAATTCTTTTCAACTTTTTAGACTTCAAACCCTAATCTAACTTATAGATATTTTATTCTATTCTTTTATTGACTAAATAAAAAGACTTCTTATTTGATTAAATAAATAAAACTAATTATTTATTTCCTTATCAAACAAGTCTTTTACTTTTACTTTTAGGAAATATATTTCCTGATTAGAAAAGATTTGTTTCTTTAATTAAACAATTAATTAATAAATTAATTAATTCTTATTTAATTAAAACAATGAAACAAAATAATATATTAGGTTAAACTAACCCTTGCCGCCCCACTTATAGTAAATGGGCCAAAATATTATTTTCTTATTTCATTTAATCCATTGGACTTTAAATAAAAAGCCCACATGTGAACCAGAACCAGACCCATTCTTACTAAAAGAAACAAGCCCACATGTCTTTCATTAATATATTAATATAATTGAGCAGCCCATTACTAAATAATGTGCAAATTATATTCTTAATTTATTAAATGCAATTCTAGATGGACCCTTAAATTGGTCCGGTAGAATATATCAAGTGATCCATGTAAGTCCGTGTGGATTGGGGATCTTGGCGGGCCATCTAAATTTAAGCTTCAATAGACATAACCTAATCACAATCAACAAATGATTCACTTAGGTCCGATCCATTAATTTTAACTCATTCCACTAAAGAGCTAAAACTGAACTCTTAAATAAAGATAGAAAAGGAAGATGCTCCTCATTCATACCCTAGACAATCATATTGGAGATAGTGTATCCTCGTGATTAATATCAGTAATCGCCAAGAGTTCATAGACCGCCTATAACTCTCCAAGTTACCATATTTACTCATATGACCACGTTTTGAACTTGGATATTTTGACTTGTCCAGAAGCCATGTTTTCAATAGACACTATCGAAAACTCAACGTTGAGATTTAATATCCAATTACCTCAAAACATCCATATGATGATATTATACTCTCATTTAATTAAATGGAGCCATGATGTCCATATCTATAAATGAAGTCCTCTATCGATTAACAAATGAATATCACCAAACTATCGAGGATAGACTATGCGATATAATCGTACTCATTGATAACTCAAATGATATCACTTGCAACCATAAGTCCATCATTTATCTCAGGATTAAGATAGACTCTCCGATTGTCCTGATAATGAAAAGACTTTTATCTACTGACGGTTATAGATAAAGTATTTCATTTTGATCCAGTTCAATGCACCCAGTGCACTAGGTCCTTTTGCTCGAAGACACTCCAATGATTTTAGACTCATCATATCTCATTTGATCCCACTCAAATGCTAGCAAAAGAATTCTACAACTTTAACAAGATAAAGGTGCCCAACCTTTAACTTAAGTTGTGAACATTATTCAAGACTAACTAAAGAATTGTGTCTACCACATACATATCCAGATGTACGAACAATTCTTCTTTTCCCATAGTCTTTAGACCTTATGATTATTTACTTTGACAATTATAATATTAAACTATAAATGCTATACGATTTGTTAAACCAGAAATCACTTTATTAATATGAAAAAGATTGTTAATTACAACATTACACTCTTGCTATTGAGCATAATCCTAACAATCTCCCACTTGCGCTATAGCAAATGTGTCATATCTCTCAAGCCCATGTTCTCTAGATGCCCATCGAAACTCTTCTGAGGTAGAGCCTTTGTGAAGGGATCCGCTAGATTTTCTGCTGACGCGATTTTGGTAATCGTCACGTCACCTCTTTGAACAATCTCCCTTAAAAGATGATACTTTCTTTCAATGTGTTTACCTCTCTTGTGACTTCTTGGTTCTTTCGAATTAGCCACTGCTCCACTGTTGTCACAGTAGATAGTGATCTGCTTATTCGCACTAGGAACCACTTCCAAGTCAATCAAGAATTGGCGGAGCCAAACAGCCTCTTTGGCAGCCTCGCATGCAGCAACATACTCAGCTTCCATGGTGGAATCAGCAATACAAGATTGCTTGATACTCCTCCATATAACTGCTCCTCCTCCAATAGTAAACACAGCCCCTGATGTGGATTTTCTGGAGTCAGAATCTGATTGGAAATCAGAATCTGTATACCCAACGGGGACCAAATCCCCTCCAGAGTATACAAGCATATTATCTCTCGTTCTCTTGAGATACTTGAAAATATGCTTGACTGCCGTCCAGTGATCAGGACCAGGTTTCGATTGAAACCTGCTAACTATGCCAACAGCAAAACAAATATCTGGTCTAGTACAGAGCATTGCATACATGAGACTTCCAACTGCCGAGGCATATGGAACTCTACTCATGAATTGCTCTTCATGCTCATTCTTAGGAACTTGTTACTTAGAAAGCTTGATTCCATGTCTGAAAGGTAACATACCTTTCTTGGAATCCTGCATGGAAAACCTAGACAAGATCTTGTCTATGTATGAAGCTTGGGATAATGCAATTGTTCTATTCTTTCTATCCCTTATTACTTGGATACCTAGAATAAAACTTGCTTCTCCTAAGTCCTTCATATCAAATTGTTTTGCTAACCATTCTTTTACTGATGTCAATACACCTACATCGTTTCCAATGAGTAGTATATCATCAACATAAAGAATCAGAAAAACCAACTTGTCGCCCGTAATCCTTTTGTATACACAAGGTTCGTCAGGATTCTGATTAAATCCAAAACCTTTGATAGCTTGATCGAACCTTATGTTCCAGGATCTGGATGCTTGCTTTAATCCATATATGGATTTCTGCAACTTGCATACCTTTTCCATTTGGCCCTTTTCAATGAATCCCTCTGGTTGTATCATGTAGATGCTTTCGTCAAGACTTCCATTAAGGAAAGCTGTCTTGACGTCCATTTGCCAAATCTCTAGATCTAAAGATGCTGCAATGGATAAGAGTATCCTAATGGATTTAAGCATGGCCACAGGAGAGAAGGTTTCCTCGTAATCGATACCTTCTTTCTGTGTATACCCTTTAGCTACCAATCTAGCTTTAAAGGTTTCCACCTTTCCATCCATACCTCTTTTCCTCTTGTATACCCACTTGCACCCAATGGGTTTTATCCTTTTAGGCAAGTCTACAAGGGACCAGACTTTGTTATCGAACATAGATTCAATCTCGGATTGCATTGCCTTTTGCCAATGGCGACTATCAACATCCTCCATAGCTTCCTTGTACGTATAGGGATCATTGTCGTCCGGGAGATTCTCCACTGATTCTCCCAGACCGATGTATCTTTCGGGTTGTGTTCTAACCCTCCCACTACGACGAGGAATGGTAGGTTGTTGATCTTGTGTTGGATCGGAACTTACAATTGGGTTAGGTTGTGTAACCTCTCGTGGAACTGTATCTCCTGACATCTCATTCAGGACAATTCTACTTCTAGGCACAAAATCGTTCATATAGTTCTTTTCCAGAAATTTAGCATTTGTCGAAACAAATACTTTAAGATCTGAAGGACTATAGAAATAATATCCTTTAGTTTCTTTTGGATACCCTACAAATATACATTTTTCTGAACGGGACTCCATCTTTTCTATCTTTCCTTTTAACACTTGCGCAGGACAACCAAATATCCTTAAGTGTTGTAAACTAGGCTTGCGCCCAGTCCACAACTCATGCGGTGTTTTAGGAACAGACTTAGATGGTACATCGTTTAGAATGTATATAGCAGTTTGTAAAGCATATCCCCAAAAAGAAATAGGAAGCATTGAATAACTCAACATAGACCTAACCATATCCAAAAGAGTTCTATTTCTCCTTTCTACTACCCCATTCTGTTGAGGTGTACCTGGTGCAGAAAACTGAGAAACTATCCCATTATCAATAAGATATTGCTGAAACTCACCAGATAGATATTCTCCACCACGATCAGATCTCAAGATTTTTATGTGTTTCTCAAGCTGATTTTCCACTTCAGCTTTGAATGCTTTGAACATGTCAAAAGCATCCGACTTATGTCTCATGAGATACACATAACCAAATCTCGAGTAATCATCCGTGAAGGTGATGAAGTACTCATATCCACCTCTAGCTTGAATGCTCATAGGTCCACATACATCAGTGTGTATCAATCCTAAACATTCAGTGGCTCTTGCACCTTTGGCAGAGAAAGTCCTTTTGGTCATTTTACCTTCCAAACAAGATTCACAAGTTGGTAGATCATCAACCTTTAAGTCACTCAAAGGTCCATCACATACCAATCTTTTAATCCTGTTAAGGTTAATATGACCGAAGCGTAAATGCCAAAGGTAGGTTTCATCTGTTGATAATTTTACTCTTTTATGATTAGGTTCCGTTATTTCTGTGTCTAACGAGTGAGAGATATTTCTATGCAAAAAGTATAGACCGTTTTCCAATGTACCTTGGCAAATAATTTTGTCATTCTTACTAATAATAAAAACTTTATTAAAAGTAACTGAATATCCAAATTTATTTAAACAAGAAACTGAAATTAAATTCCTCTTGAATTGAGGTACATAATAAACGTCTATTAAATCTAAATGCCTTCTAGAATCCAAATAAACTCTAATATCTCCCACTGTACTTGCAGACACTAACGTTCCGTTGCCCAAGCGCAAATTGATTTCATTCTTACTCAGCTTTCTCCTTTCTTGGAACCCCTGCAAGGAATAACAAACATGATTAGTGGCTCCTGAGTCTATGATGTAGGGAAAAATAAACAAATAAAAGTGTTACACGCAGCGGAAGCGATACTAAAGACGATTTAGTGACTTTTTAAAATTTTTCCTTTATGAACCTTAAACCCTTTTAATCAATAAACATGCATATATATCAACAAAAGTAAATTACCTCTTGTCGCGTGATCCGATTGACTTACGTCGATGGTAATCCGCAAGACCTTCAATCCGAGCACGAATGTGGATCACCTAGGAGCGTGGTCTCCCTTTCCTTTGAATTGCAAACCTGTGAATGGACCAAACAAATACTTTCTTTTCTTTGTTAGTCACAAAACAATCAAAAGAATGTCAAAATTATTCCGGTCACTTTTGAGTTCTCAATCTTATGATCGAAACTCGCGTGAACCTAGATCGATATCGTATACACAAGCTTATTGATGTTTAAGCAATTGTATACTATCAAAGAATAATTTTTCACTCCTTTTTTGTCTCTCTAGAATAAAAACTCTCTTAGAATTAAGAAGAAGAAGAAAGAAAATAAAAAACTCAAGCACCAATTAATTGATGTGGCCGAACCCTATAAGAACATATATATAGGTTGGCCGAATTTTTCTTCTTTTTCCTTTAGGGTTGCCGAATTCTATGTAGTATATAATTAGGGTTGGCCGAATTTCTCTTGTCACTTATATAGGGTGACTAAAATTCAACCCTAATTCTTTTTAACTTTATAGACTTCAAACCCTAATCCAACTCTTTTATTTTTATTCTTTTATTTGACTAAATAAAAAGACTCCTTATTTGATTAAATAAATAATACTAATTTATTTATTTACTTATCAAACAAGTCTTTTACTTTTAGGAAAGATTTGTTTCTTTAATTAAACAATTAATCAATAAATCAATTAATTCTTATTTAATTAAAACAAATGAAACAAAATAATATTTTTAGGTCAAAACCTTAACCTAGCCGCCCCACTTATATATAAGATGGGCCTAATATTATTTTCCTATTTCATTTAATCCATTGGACTTTAAATAAAAAGCCCACATGTGAACCAGACCCATTCTTACTAAAAGAAACAAGCCCACATGTCTTTCATTAATATATTAATATAATTGAGCAGCCCATTACTTAAATAATGTGCAAATTATATTCTTAATATATTAAATGCAATTCTAGATGGACCCTTAAATTGGTCCGGTAGAATATATCAAGTGATCCATGCAAGTCCGTGTGGATTGGAGATCTTGGCGGGCCATCTAAATTTAAGCTTCAATAGACATAACCTAATCACAATCAACAAATGATTCACTTAGGTCCGATCCATTAATTTTAACTCATTCCACTAAAGAGCTAAAACTGAACTCTTAAATAAAGATAGAAAAGGAAGATGCTCCTCATTCATACCCTAGACAATCATATTGGAGATAGTGTATCCTCGTGATTAATATCAGTAATCGCCAAGAGTTCATAGACCGCCTATAACTCTCCAAGTTACCATATTTACTCATATGACCACGTTTTGAACTTGGATATTTTGACTTGTCCAGAAGCCATGTTTTCAATAGACACTATTGAAAACTCAACGTTGAGATTTAATATCCAATTACCTCAAAACATCCATATGATGATATTATACTCTCATTTAATTAAATGGAGCCACGATGTCCATATCCATAAATGAAGTCCTCTATCGATTAACAAATGAATATCACCAAATTATCGAGGATAGACTATGCGATATAATCGTACTCATTGATAACTCAAATGATATCACTTGCAATCATAAGTCCATCATTTGTCTCAGGATTAAGATAGACTCTCCGATTGTCCTGATAATGAAAAAGCTATTATCTATTGACGGTTTTAGATAAAGCTTTTCATTGTGATCCAGTTCAATGCACCCAGTGCACTAGATCCTTTTGCTCGAAGACACTCCGATGATTTTAGACTCATCATATCTCATTTGATCCCACTCAAATGCTAGCAAAAGAATTCTACAACTTTAACAAGATAAAGGTGCCCAACCTTTAACTTAAGTTGTGAACAATATTCAAGACTAACTAAAGAATTGTGTCTACCACATACATATCCAGATGTACGAACAATTCTTCTTTTCCCATAGTCTTTAGACCTTATGATTATTTACTTTGACAATTATAATATAAACTATAAATGCTATACGATTTGTTAAACCAGAAATCACTTTATTAATATGAAAAAGATTGTTAATTACAACATTACACTCTTGCTATTGAGCATAATCCTAACAATCTCCCACTTGCGCTATAGCAAATGTGTCATATCTCTCAAGCCCATATTCTCTAGATGCCCATCGAAACTCTTCTGAGGTAGAGCCTTTGTGAAGGGATCCGCTAGATTTTCTGCTGACGCGATTTTGGTAATCGTCACGTCACCTCTTTGAACAATCTCCCTTAAAAGATGATACTTTCTTTCAATGTGTTTACCTCTCTTGTGACTTCTTGGTTCTTTCGAATTAGCCACTGCTCCACTGTTGTCACAGTAGATAGTGATCTGCTTATTCGCACTAGGAACCACTTCTAAGTCAATCAAGAATTGGCGGAGCCAAACAGCCTCTTTGGCAGCTTCGCATGCAGCAACATACTCAGCTTCCATGGTGGAATCAGCAATACAAGATTGCTTGATACTCCTCCATATAACTGCTCCTCCTCCAATAGTAAACACAGCCCCTGATGTGGATTTTCTGGAGTCAGAATCTGATTGGAAATCAGAATCTGTATACCCAACGGGAACCAAATCCCCTCCAGAGTATACAAGCATATTATCTCTCGTTCTCTTAAGATACTTGAAAATATGCTTGACTGCCGTCCAGTGATCAGGTCCAGGTTTCGATTGAAACCTGCTAACTATGCCAACAGCAAAACAAATATCTGGTCTAGTACAGAGCATTGCATACATGAGACTTCCAACTGCCGAGGCATATGGAACTCTACTCATGAATTGCTCTTCATGCTCATTCTTAGGAACTTGTTCCTTAGAAAGCTTGATTCCATGTCTGAAAGGTAACATACCTTTCTTGGAATCCTGCATGGAAAACCTAGACAAGATTTTGTCTATGTATGAAGCTTGGGATAATGCAATCGTTCTATTCTTTCTATCCCTTATTACTTGGATACCTAGAATAAAACTTGCTTCTCCTAAGTCCTTCATATCAAATTGTTTTGCTAACCATTCTTTTACTGATGTCAATACACCTACATCGTTTCCAATGAGTAGTATATCATCAACATAAAGAATCAGGAAAACCAACTTGTCGCCTTTAATCCTTTTGTATACACAAGGTTCGTCAGGATTTTGAATAAATCCAAAACCTTTGACAGCTTGATCAAACCTTATGTTCCAGGATCTGGATGCTTGCTTTAATCCATATATGGATTTCTGCAACTTGCATACCTTATCCACTTGGCCTTTTTCAATGAATCCCTCTGGTTGCATCATGTAGATGCTTTCGTCAAGACTTCCATTTAGGAAAGCTGTCTTGACGTCCATTTGCCAAATCTCTAAATCTAAAGATGCTGCAATGGATAAGAGTATCCTAATGGATTTAAGCATGGCCACAGGAGAGAAGGTTTCCTCGTAATCGATACCTTCTTTCTGTGTATACCCTTTAGCTACCAATCTAGCTTTAAAGGTTTCCACCTTTCCATCCATACCTCTTTTCCTCTTGTATACCCACTTGCACCCAATGGGTTTTATCCCTTTAGGCAAGTCTACAAGGGACCAGACTTTGTTATCGAACATAGATTCAATCTCGGATTGCATTGCCTTTTGCCAATGGCGACTATCAACATCCTCCATAGCTTCCTTGTACGTATAGGGATCATCATCGTCCGGGAGATTCTCCACTGATTCTCCTAGACCGATGTATCTTTCGGGTTGTGTTCTAACCCTCCCACTACAACGAGGAATGGTAGGTTGTTGATCTTGTGTTGGATCGGAACTTACAATTGGGTTAGGTTGTGTAACCTCTCGTGGAATTGTATCTCCTGACATCTCATTCAGGACAATTCTACTTCTAGGCACAAAATCATTCATATAGTCCTTTTCCAGAAATTTAGCATTTGTCGAAACAAATACTGATCTGAAGGACTATAGAAATAATATCCTTTAGTTTCTTTTGGATACCCTACAAATATACATGTTTCTGAACGGGACTCCATCTTTTCTGTCTTTCCTTTTAACACATGCGCAGGACAACCAAATATCCTTAAGTGTTGTAAACTAGGCTTGCGCCCAGTCCACAACTCATGCGGTGTTTTAGGAACAGACTTAGATGGTACATCGTTTAGAATGTATATAGCAGTTTGTAAAGCATATCCCCAAAAAGAAATAGGAAGCGTTGAATAACTCAACATAGACCTAACCATATCCAAAAGAGTTCTATTTCTCCTTTCTGCTACCCCATTCTGTTGAGGTGTACCTGGTGCAGAAAACTGAGAAACTATCCCATTATCAATAAGATATTGCTGAAACTCTCCAGATAGATATTCTCCACCACGATCAGATCTCAAGATTTTTATGTGTTTCTCAAGCTGATTTTCCACTTCAGCTTTGAATGCTTTGAACATGTCAAAAGCATCCGACTTATGTCTCATGAGATACACATAACCAAATCTTGAGTAATCATCCGTGAAGGTGATGAAGTACTCATATCCACCTCTAGCTTGAATGCTCATAGGTCCACATACATCAGTGTGTATCAATCCTAAACATTCAGTGGCTCTTGCACCTTTGGCAGAGAACGTCCTTTTGGTCATTTTACCTTCCAAACAAGATTCACAAGTTGGTAGATCATCAACCTTTAAGTCACTTAAAGGTCCGTCACTTACCAATCTTTTAATCCTATTAAGGTTAATATGACCTAAGCGTAAATGCCAAAGGTAGGTTTCATCTGTTGATAATTTTACTCTTTTATGATTAGGTTCCGTTATTTCTGTGTCTAACGAGTGAGAGATATTTCTATGCAAAAAGTATAGACCGTTTTCCAATGTACCTTGGCAAATAATTTTGTCATTCTTACTAATAATAAATACTTTATTAAAAGTAACCGAATATCCAAATTTACTCAAACAAGAAACTGAAATTAAATTCCTCTTGAATTGAGGTACATAATAAACGTCTATTAAATCTAAATGCCTTCTAGAATCCAAATAAACTCTAATATCTCCCACTGCACTTGCAGACACTAACGTTCCGTTGCCCAAGCGCAAATTGATTTCATTCTTACTCAGCTTTCTCCTTTCTTGAAACCCCTGCAAGGAATAACAAACATGATTAGTGGCTCCTGAGTCTATGATCCAAGAATCTGTAGAATCAGCCAAAAAACATGTTTCTAGATAATTCAAATTACCTTCTTCCTTCTTGTTCTGGGACTTTGGGCAATTTCTCTTCCAATGTCCCTTTTCACCACAAAGGAAGCATTTCCCTTTGATCTTGGTTACTTTCTTGGTCTCCTTCTTGATAGGCCCAAGTTGCTTTTTCTTCTGTTGTTTCTTGACCTTTTGACGGGCCTTAACAGTAGCAACTTTACCAACCATATGAATCTCTTGACCTTTGCCTTTCACAAGGATCTTTTCAGCACTTTGAACATCTTGCATCAGGCCTTGTAAGGTGTATTCCTTTTTGTTCAAAGTGTAGTCCAATTTGAACTAATCAAAGGAATCTGACAATGAATTGACAACCATATCAATCTTTGTCTCACCATCTATCTCAGCGCCATGCAGTTCAGCAATGTTGAGATGTGCTATGACTTTCATCATGTGATCTTTCACAGCCTGTCCAGGTTTCATCCTAAGATTCATAAAAGCAGTCACTGCCTCTCTCTTAGTCGTCCTAGACTTCATAGCAAACATTTCCTCTAGAGACATCATTATATCAGCAGCGGACTCCATTCCTTCATGCTGCTGTTGCAACACGTCGGAGATAGTGGCCATAATGTAACATTTTGCCATATCATCTGAAGTCTTCCATTGCTCATACTCATCTCTACACATTATGCTAGATTCATTATTAGGAGCAGGTGGTTTAGGAGTAGTTAGAACAAACTTATGTTTTTCACTTTGCAGCAACAACCCAATTTTCCTTTTCCATGTGACATAATTATCTCCAGTTAAAGTGTTATCTTTCAGGATGTTCATAAGTGATGGGGTCATGATTTCTGAATAAAACAAAACGTATATAAGTAAATAATCATGATAAAGCACTTTTAAATATTTATCTTGAATTAAATAAATAACTCAATCATAAAATTCAACGGTGATCTAACACCCATAAATGTTACGCCTCCTTTGGGAGTTCGCACCATTTACTAGTTAGACTAGGTCCCACCTAATTGTTAACATAACAACCAGCGTTTTCAATTTTAGCCTTGCAATTTTATTAACAAGAACTCTTAGGAGGATATCAATAAAATTACATTGAGTGTGTTACCAAGATATCGACCCTCAATTTTCTCTCACGAAAATCCCTCCTTGGGGAGTAGATCTCGTTTGAGTCCATTGTCTAGTCTATCCTTGTAAGGAAGTATGTTGCTAAATTCCATTCATGGACGCCCCTTGGGGGGATTACCAATAAATAATTAAGCTCAACTAACCTTGGAGGCCATAGGTGTTACAAAAACACCTTCTCCCACTCAATTATTTAAGGCGTGTGATTAAATCCCATAGAATGATTTACCGAGTTATCTAGATGCCAATTTAGATACCTAAATCATTCAATGCATGTTCATACCAAAAGAGATATATGCGTGGCACTCCTATTCTATATGTCATGTTATCATACAATAACAAATATTGTAATATTTAAGCATAAATTAAATAGCAACAACTTTGGCCCATCCTAGAAAAACAAGTAAATTACAATTTGTCAGGAATACAAGATCTTCAGGTGGCCCATCAACCATACGCTCATCCTTCGGCCTTCTCCCATGGGCGTGCGCAGCCCACAACCCCACAAAGGGGCTGCCTTGCGTAGCCCATAAGGCCACACAAGGCTGCCATGCGCAGCCCACCAAAGTTTGGGCTTGTCATGCGCAGCCCAATCCACTCCTAGGGTGCGCACGGTGCTCGTACTTGGTTCCGGTTGCTTCGTTTTGCTTCGTGTCTTCGAATCTCCAAGACCTAAATATATTACGGTAGTATATATATAATAAATACTGCAGTATTAAATTTTTTTTTTTTTTTTTTATTCACTGCAGTATTTTTACAAACCAAAAACTGCACATACTAAAAATAAATAAAAAAAACTGCAGTAACCCTAAAAAAAAATACTGCACATAAAAAAAATAAAACCTAGCAATCTACCAAGAAGGAATTATGGCGATAATAGACCACCCTTCTTGTTACAACTTCGAAACAAAAATTACATTGAAAATCTAGGGCCAAAATCGAGCAATAACAAACCACATAAAATATATATAAATCCATACATCACATGTAATTATATATTTGAATACCTAGAGTGCCATCTCTTTCTAAACATGCATAATCACAATAAAAAGAAATAGATCCACGTATATATACGTTAATTAATTAAAAGGGTTCAACCTAGGCTCTGATACCAATTGTAGGGAAAAATAAACAAATAAAAGTGTTACACGCAGCGGAAGCGATACTAAAGACGATTTAGTGACTTTTTAAAATTTTTCCTTTATGAACCTTAAACCCTTTTAATCAATAAACATGCATATATATCAACAAAAGTAAATTACCTCTTGTCGCGTGATCCGATTGACTTACGTCGATGGTAATCCGCAAGACCTTCAATCCGAGCACGAATGTGGATCACCTAGGAGCGTGGTCTCCCTTTCCTTTGAATTGCAAACCTGTGAATGGACCAAACAAATACTTTCTTTTCTTTGTTAGTCACAAAACAATCAAAAGAATGTCAAAATTATTCTGGTCACTTTTGAGTTCTCAATCTTATGATCGAAACTCGCGTGAACCTAGATCGATATCGTATACACAAGCTTATTGATGTTTAAGCAATTGTATACTATCAAAGAATAATTTTTCACTCCTTTTTTGTCTCTCTAGAATAAAAACTCTCTTAGAATTAAGAAGAAGAAGAAAGAAAATAAAAAACTCAAGCACCAATTAATTGATGTGGCCGAACCCTATAAGAACATATATATAGGTTGGCCGAATTTTTCTTCTTTTTCCTTTAGGGTTGCCGAATTCTATGTAGTATATAATTAGGGTTGGCCGAATTTCTCTTGTCACTTATATAGGGTGACTAAAATTCAACCCTAATTCTTTTTAACTTTATAGACTTCAAACCCTAATCCAACTCTTTTATTTTTATTCTTTTATTTGACTAAATAAAAAGACTCCTTATTTGATTAAATAAATAATACTAATTTATTTATTTACTTATCAAACAAGTCTTTTACTTTTAGGAAAGATTTGTTTCTTTAATTAAACAATTAATCAATAAATCAATTAATTCTTATTTAATTAAAACAAATGAAACAAAATAATATTTTTAGGTCAAAACCTTAACCTAGCCGCCCCACTTATATATAAGATGGGCCTAATATTATTTTCCTATTTCATTTAATCCATTGGACTTTAAATAAAAAGCCCACATGTGAACCAGACCCATTCTTACTAAAAGAAACAAGCCCACATGTCTTTCATTAATATATTAATATAATTGAGCAGCCCATTACTTAAATAATGTGCAAATTATATTCTTAATATATTAAATGCAATTCTAGATGGACCCTTAAATTGGTCCGGTAGAATATATCAAGTGATCCATGCAAGTCCGTGTGGATTGGGGATCTTGGCGGGCCATCTAAATTTAAGCTTCAATAGACATAACCTAATCACAATCAACAAATGATTCACTTAGGTCCGATCCATTAATTTTAACTCATTCCACTAAAGAGCTAAAACTGAACTCTTAAATAAAGATAGAAAAGGAAGATGCTCCTCATTCATACCCTAGACAATCATATTGGAGATAGTGTATCCTCGTGATTAATATCAGTAATCGCCAAGAGTTCATAGACCGCCTATAACTCTCCAAGTTACCATATTTACTCATATGACCACGTTTTGAACTTGGATATTTTGACTTGTCCAGAAGCCATGTTTTCAATAGACACTATTGAAAACTCAACGTTGAGATTTAATATCCAATTACCTCAAAACATCCATATGATGATATTATACTCTCATTTAATTAAATGGAGCCACGATGTCCATATCCATAAATGAAGTCCTCTATCGATTAACAAATGAATATCACCAAATTATCGAGGATAGACTATGCGATATAATCGTACTCATTGATAACTCAAATGATATCACTTGCAATCATAAGTCCATCATTTGTCTCAGGATTAAGATAGACTCTCCGATTGTCCTGATAATGAAAAAGCTATTATCTATTGACGGTTTTAGATAAAGCTTTTCATTGTGATCCAGTTCAATGCACCCAGTGCACTAGATCCTTTTGCTCGAAGACACTCCGATGATTTTAGACTCATCATATCTCATTTGATCCCACTCAAATGCTAGCAAAAGAATTCTACAACTTTAACAAGATAAAGGTGCCCAACCTTTAACTTAAGTTGTGAACAATATTCAAGACTAACTAAAGAATTGTGTCTACCACATACATATCCAGATGTACGAACAATTCTTCTTTTCCCATAGTCTTTAGACCTTATGATTATTTACTTTGACAATTATAATATAAACTATAAATGCTATACGATTTGTTAAACCAGAAATCACTTTATTAATATGAAAAAGATTGTTAATTACAACATTACACTCTTGCTATTGAGCATAATCCTAACATATGATCCAAGAATCTGTAGAATCAGCCAAAAAACATGTTTCAAGATAATTCACATTACCTTCTTCCTTCTTGTTCTGGGACTTTGGGCAATTTCTCTTCCAATGTCCCTTTTCACCACAAAGGAAGCATTTCCCTTTGATCTTGGTTACTTTCTTGGTCTCCTTCTTGATAGGCCCAAGTTGCTTTTTCTTCTGTTGTTTCTTGACCTTTTGACGGGCCTTAACAGTAGCAACTTTACCAACCATATGAATGTCTTGACCTTTACCTTTCACAAGGATCTTTTCAGCACTCTGAACATCTTGCATCAGGCCTTGTAAGGTGTATTCCTTTTTGTTCAAAGTGTAGTCCAATTTGAACTGATCAAAGGAATCTGACAATGAATTGACAACCATATCAATCTTTGTCTCACCATCTATCTCAGCGCCATGCAGTTCAGCAATGTTGAGATGTGCTATGACTTTCATCATGTGATCTTTCACAGCCTGTCCAGGTTTCATCCTAAGATTCATAAAAGCAGTCACTGCCTCTCTCTTAGTCGTCCTGGACTTCATAGCAAACATCTCCTCTAGAGACATCATTATATCAGCAGCGGACTCCATTCCTTCATGCTGCTGTTGCAACACGTCGGAGATAGTGGCCATAATGTAACATTTTGCCATATCATCTGAAGTTTTCCACTGCTCATACTCATCTCTATACACTATGCTAGATTCATTATTAGGAGCAGGTGGTTTAGGAGTAGTTAGAACAAACTTATGTTTTTCACTTTGCAGCAAAAACCCAATTTTCCTTTTCCATGTGACATAATTATCTCCAGTTAAAGTGTTGTCTTTCAGGATGTTTATAAGTGATGGGGTCATGATTTCTGAATAAAACAAAACATATATAAGTAAATAATCATGATAAAGCACTTTTAAATATTTATCTTGAATTAAATAAATAACTCAATCATAAAATTCAACGGTGATCTAACACCCATAAATGTTACGCCTCCTTTGGGAGTTCGCACCATTTACTAGTTAGACTAGGTCCCACCTAATTGTTAACATAACAACCAGCGTTTTCAATTTTAGCCTTGCAATTTTACTGACAAGAACTCTTGGGAGGATATCAATAAAATTACATTGAGTGTGTTACCAAGATATCGACCCTTAATTTTCTCTCACGAAAATCCCTCCTTGGGGAGTAGATCTCGTTTGAGTCCATTGTCTAGTCTATCCTTGTAAGGAAGTATGTTGCTAAATTCCATTCATGGACGCCCTTTGGGGGGATTACCAATAAATAATTAAGCTCAACTAACCTTGGAGGCCATAGGTGTTACAAAAACACCTTCTCCCACTCAATTATTTAAGGCGTGTGATTAAATCCCATAGAATGATTTACCAAGTTATCTAGATGCCAATTTAGATACCTAAATCATTCAATGCATGTTCATACCAAAAGAGATATATGAGTGGCACTCCTATTCTATATGTCATGTTATCATACAATAACAAATATTGTAATATTTAAGCATAAATTAAATAGCAACAATTTTGGCCCATCCTAGAAAAACAAGTAAATTACAATTGTTTAGGAATACAAGTTCTTCAAGTGGCCCATCAACCATACGCTCATCCTTCGGCCCAACCCACGGGCGTGCACAACTTACAACCCCACAAAGGGGCTGCTATGCGCAGCCCATGAAGACTCCCAGGGCTGCCGTGCGCAGCCCACCAAGTTTGGGCTTGCCATGCGCAGCCCAATCCACTCCTAGGGTGCGCACGGTGCTCGTTCTCGGTTCCGGTTGCTTCGTTTTTCATCGTGTCTTCGAATCTTCAACACCTAAATATATTACGGCAGTATAAAAACAAATAAAATACTGCAGTATTTTTTTTTTTTTTTTTAAACACTGCAGTACTTTTTACAAACCAAAAACTGCACATAATAAAAATTAAAAAAACTGCAGTAGTATAATTAAAAAAAATACTGCACCTATATATATAAAAAAAATAAAACCTAGCAACTACCAAGAAGGAATTATGGCGATGATAGACCACCCTTCTTGTTACAATTCCATAACAAAAATTACATTGAAAATCTAGGACCAAAATCGAGCAATAACAATCCACATAAACATATATAAATCCATACATCCACATGTAATTATATATTCGAATACCTAGAGTGCCATCTCTTTCTAAACATGCATAATCACAATAAAAAGAAATAGATCCACGTATATATACGTTAATTAATTAAAAGGGTTCAACCTAGGCTCTGATACCAATTGTAGGGAAAAATACCAAAGAAGTACACACAGCGGAAGCGATACTAAAATTAGATTTAGTGACTTTAAAAAATTTTTCCTTTATGAACCTTAAACCCTTTAATTAATTAAACATACTTATACAATAACAAAAAGTAGAATACCTTTTGTCGTGTGATCCGATTGACTTACGTCGATGGTAATCCGCAAGATCTTCAATCCTAGCACGAACGTGGATCACCTAGGAGCGTGGTCTCCCTTTTCTTTGAATTGCAAACCTGTGAATGGACAAAACAAACTTTTCTTTTCTTTGTTAGTCACAAAAACAATCAAAAGAATGACTAAGATTATTCCGGTCACTTTTGAGTTCTCAATCTAATGATCGAAACTCGCGTGAACCTAGATCGATATCGTATACACAAGCTTATTGATGAATAAGCAAATAGTATACTATCAAAGAATAATCTAACACTCCTTTTTGTTTTAGTAGAATAAAAAGCTTTCTATGAATTGAGAAGAAGAAGAAATTTGTATCATGAACACATGTGTGGTGACCGAACCCTATAGCAAGAATAATATAGGGTGGCCGAATTTTGCTTCCTTTCTCCTTTAGGGTTGCCGAAATCTATGTGGTTGTGTATTAGGGTTGGCCAAATTTCATCATGTCACTTATATAGGGTGACCGAAATTCAACCCTAATTCTTTTCAACTTTTTAGACTTCAAACCCTAATCTAATTCATAGATATTTTATTCTATTCTTTTATTGACTAAATAAAAAGACTTCTAATTTGATTAAATAAATAAAACTAATTATTTATTTCCTTATCAAACAAGTCTTTTACTTTTACTTTTAGGAAATATATTTCCTGATTAGAAAAGATTTGTTTCTTTAATTAAACAATTAATTAATAAATTAATTAATTCTTATTTAATTAAAACAATGAAACAAAATAATATATTAGGTTAAACTAACCCTTGCCGCCCCACTTATAGTAAATGGGCCAAAATATTATTTTCTTATTTCATTTAATCCATTGGACTTTAAATAAAAAGCCCACATGTGAACCAGACCCATTCTTACTAA
Organism: Acer saccharum; assembly: GCA_030490815.1. Classification (NCBI taxonomy): domain Eukaryota; kingdom Viridiplantae; phylum Streptophyta; class Magnoliopsida; order Sapindales; family Sapindaceae; genus Acer; species Acer saccharum. Next base: position 39,989,072 of record CM059869.1, read on the forward strand.
AAGAAACAAGCCCACATGTCTTTCATTAATATATTAATATAATTGAGCAGCCCATTACTAAAATAATGTGCAAATTATATTCTTAATATATTAAATGCAATTCTAGATGGACCCTTAAATTGGTCCGGTAGAATATATCAAGTGATCCATGCAAGTCCGTGTGGATTGGGGATCTTGGCGGGCCATCTAAATTTAAGCTTCAATAGACATAACCTAATCACAATCAACAAATGATTCACTTAGGTCCGATCCATTAATTTTAACTCATTCCACTAAAGAGCTAAAACTGAACTCTTAAATAAAGATAGAAAAGGAAGATGCTCCTCATTCATACCCTAGACAATCATATTGGAGATAGTGTATCCTCGTGATTAATATCAGTAATCGCCAAGAGTTCATAGACCGCCTATAACTCTCCAAGTTACCATATTTACTCATATGACCACGTTTTGAACTTGGATATTTTGACTTGTCCAGAAGCCATGTTTTCAATAGACACTATCGAAAACTCAACGTTGAGATTTAATATCCAATTACCTCAAAACATCCATATGATGATATTATACTCTCATTTAATTAAATGGAGCCACGATGTCCATATCTATAAATGAAGTCCTCTATCGATTAACAAATGAATATCACCAAACTATCGAGGATAGACTATGCGATATAATCGTACTCATTGATAACTCAAATGATATCACTTGCAACCATAAGTCCATCATTTATCTCAGGATTAAGATAGACTCTCCGATTGTCCTGATAATGAAAAAACTTTTATCTACTTACGGTTATAGATAAAGTATTTCATTTTGATCCAGTTCAATGCACCCAGTGCACTAGATCCTTTTGCTCGAAGACACTCCAATGATTTTAGACTCATCATATCTCATTTGATCCCACTCAAATGCTAGCAAAAGAATTCTACAACTTTAACAAGATAAAGGTGCCCAACCTTTAACTTAAGTTGTGAACATTATTCAAGACTAACTAAAGAATTGTGTCTACCACATACATATCCAGATGTACGAACAATTCTTCTTTTCCCATAGTCTTTAGACCTTATGATTATTTACTTTGACAATTATAATATTAAACTATAAATGCTATACGATTTGTTAAACCAGAAATCACTTTATTAATATGAAAAAGATTGTTAATTACAACATTACACTCTTGCTATTGAGCATAATCCTAACAGGGGGAGCATTATATGCTAGACTTTTGTTCTATTTTATGATATGTTCACTTGTTCTTCAAGATTGATATTTGTTGGCATTATAATTGTTTTGATAAATCTTAAAGATGCTATGCTAATTCTTGATATGCATATTGATTTCTCAAAATGATTCTTTGCTTTTGTATATGTTTCTTGGTCACTAACTTGCTTTGATGTTTCCACTCATGTTTTGGTTGTTTTTGTGTTAGTGCACCTTCACAAGATATGGGGATCAAAAGTATCTAGAGTTGAAAATCCAACCAAACCCATAGGAAATCCAAAATCCATAAAACTGTCCTCTAAGAAATCCAAACCTGTTAAGGCAAATCCTTTAGGTGTGATGGGAACCAAAAAGCTTATTTTTGATAAAGGGATAGATTTTTTTTTTTTTTTGGAAAGTAAATAGTATCATAGAAAGAAAGAAAGGATGTACAAATACAAGGGGCATACCCCAGGAAACAAAGCAAGAGCTAAACAGAGGCTCAAAACAAGCTCAAACAAAGAGCAAACAAAAAACAAGAGCTAGACTAGGCTAAAAAACAGCTAGAGTTAAGGGTTGACATTCCAGTTCAAGGCGATATTTGGGTGATCCTTTAAATTAATTGAGGAAAGCCGGCAATGAATTGTGTCAACAATGGAGCGAACAACAACCGAACTAGTCTTTTGAGTACCTTCAAAAATGCAACAATTACGCTCTCTCCAAATATGATTAACCGCAACCCCAAGACAAAGCTTATTAGCAACAATAGTAGGAGAGTTCCCTCTCCAATTTGTGGATGCCTAATTAATAAAAGAATTCCAACAAAGGCCACGCCAATGAGGCCCACAAATGTTCAGAAGTTGAGTCCAAATGGTTTTGTTGAATAAACAGTCAAAGAATAGGTGGCCATTAGACTCAAAGTGGGAGTTGCAAAGAACACAAGTAGTAACTGCCCGAGGGTCATATTTATGGATGCAATCCCGGGTAGCAAGCCTACCTTTAATGGCCAACCAAAGGATGAAACTCATTCTCGGAATATTTTGAGGGAACCAAACAAGCTTGAACCAAGGGTCAATCGGCTGAGGGGCTCTAAGAGATTCCAAAGCAAAGGAGGATGAGTAGGTACCATTGGAAGAAAGCAACCAGCGAACACTATCATCTACATTGGAGTTAGGGTTGTAGGAAGGCATACGACTTCTAATTTCGACAAGATCTATAGACATAGCAGCTGACCATCTCCAAGAGTCACCATGAACGATGGAACTAACTGCTACATTGATAGGGATGCCCGAGTCATAGACAGCTCGGGTGCTCCATTTCAAACGAAGAGGACCATCTGGATGCCAATTGTCAAACCATAAGGAGGTGCTAGAACCGGTTCCAATGAAGTGCTGGATAAAGGGGCGAACAAGGGGCCAAAGATGGAGGAGTTTTCTCCAATTCCAAGAGCAGGTAGAGGGAGTTTTAGCCTCCCAAAGATTTGAGTCCTTGAGGTGATAGGCTTTGATCCAAAAAGACCATAGGTTATTTGTGCCATAAATCAGAGTCCAAAGATGCCTAATCATGAGGGCCTTGTTCTAAGAGGCTAGGTTCTTGATTCCAAGACCACCCTCTTTCTTTGGGAGACAAATTTTAGACCAGGAGATTTTTGCACCCTTGTTATCTCCTTCAACCCCTTTCCACAAAAAGCTTTTGAACTTTTGCTCAATAATTTTCAAAACCTTAGTAGGGAGACATAGATAATTGGCCCAAAAAACATGTAAACTAGTTAAGACCGAAACAATGAGCTGTAAGCGACCGGCATAAAAATAAGCCACGGTTCAACCAAGAAGAAAGTCTGCCCGATACTTTGTCCAGAAGGGGGGAGCAATCGCGAAGACATAACTTAGTGGAGATGATAGGGATGCCAAGATAACGAATGGGGAGAGAACCAACTGTATAACCAAAGTGATTGATAAGCTGTTGGCTGGTGGTAGAATTTACACCTGAAGTGAAAATGTTGCTCTTGGCATGATTGGCAAGGAGGCCCGATAACGAAGAGAACTCATCAAGGGCTGCTTTGAGAACAAGAGCTGAAGAGAGGGAGCCATGACAAAGCATAATAAGGTCATTAGCCAAACATAGGTGGGAAAGCTTTATCTTATCACACTTCCAATGAAACTTGAAACTAGGAGAGTCCGCAATGCTCTTGGCTTGAATTTTAGATAGAACTTCCATAGCAATAACAAAGAGGTAAGGGGACATAGGATCCCCTTGCCTAAGACCCCTCTTTTCGGAGAAAAAACTGGCAAGCTCACCATTGATAGAGATAGAGAACTTAAGGGTAGTAAGGCAAGCTTGGATCCTATTAGCAATGATCTTGGCAATGATCTTGTAGAGAGTGTTGCAATAAGAGATGGGTCTAAAGTCCTTCATCTTCGAAGGATTAGGAACTTTAGGGACCAAAGCAATAATTGTAGCATTGAGTTCCTTGAGCAAAAGACCAGACCTAAAGAACTCTTGGATAGCATTAATAATCTTCACCAACAATGTCCCATGTTTTCTTGAAAAAAAATTAGCGTTGAAGCCATCGGGACCAGGCGCTTTGTTTGGGTGGAGAGAGAAGCAAACATCACGAATCTCATCATTAGTGATATCTCTACCCATGAAGTCAGCTTGATCATTGGAAATGACATTATCAATAATGTTGCCCAAAGAACTACCAATACTATGTCTAGCGGGTATCGAGCAACCAAGAATATTCTGAAAATGACGAATAGCTTCATTCTTGACTGAAATGTCTCCCTCAATCATGGAACCATCCTCTCCGGTAATAGAGTGGATCTTGCTTCTATTGCGCTTACCATTGATGTCTTTGAAGAAATAAGAGGAGTTGCGGTCACCAGCCTTAAGCCATTGGATTCTTGATTTTTGCCTTAGAAGGTCATCTTCAGCCATAAGAGTCGAAGTGTAACAGCTAATAAGCTCCTTTTCTTGAATTCTGAGGTTAGAATCAAGGGGCTGGAGATCAAGAAGACGTTGACAATCATCAAGGGCAACCTTGGCTTCGATCGATTTAATTGTTAAGTCTCCTACCTTGTCATTATTAAGGGTTTTTAAAACCTTCTTTAGATTGCGAAGCTTAGAGCAAAGCTTGTATTGCATGGTGCCATGCACTTGCTCTTGCCAACAACTCTCAACCAAGGGGAGAAAATCTGCTCTATCTGTTAGAAAATTGAAAATTTTGAAAGGGCGGTTTTTCTTAATACCTTGCAACCCAAGTGTTACCACAGAGGGACAATGATCCTAAATGCTAGGGGGAAGGAAAATCGCTTCAGAATACTCAAACTTGACAAGCCAATCATTATTGACAAGAATTCTATCCAATTTCGTAGAGATACAACCATTGTTTCTCTTGTTGCACCAAGTATGAAGAAACCCTGAAAAGCGAAGATCATCAAGCTCTGAAGATTGAAGACAGTCATTGAATTCCTCCATAGCAACAAAAATTCTGGAGCAACCCCCAATAGACTCATCCACCCTCCTAGAGACATTGAAATCACCAAGAACAATCCAAGGACAACCATGCAGACTTGAACACATACTTTGCCAAAGAGCCCTTCTAGATCTATCATCATTAAAGCCATAAACAAAGGAAATTCGGAACTGATCATTGGTGTCCAAAATACAAACATTACAATGGATGATTTGATCGATTTCACTAATTTTATTGATATTGAGAATTCTAGGATCCCAACCAACCCAAATTTTACCAAGACCATGACTATTGTAGTTGTCTATCATTTCCCAATTCTTAAAAACTGAATTGACAACAAGAAGTTTCTTGTTAAATCTCACTCTAGTCTCAGTTAAACAAACTAGACTAAGCTTTTGGTCAAACAACAACTTCCTAACTTCTGATTGTTTAGAGGCAGTATGCAGACCCCTAATGTTCCAACAAGCTAGATTAATCATTGAGAGGTTGAGGATGCACCACCTTAGCCTATGGGCTATTATCCTTGCTTTTCTTGGCAATTTGTTTCTTTTTCTTCTTCTTGCTAGAGGGCTATAAAGGGATAGATTTGTGTGATTGTGAAGGATCTTTTGTTCACAAGTCAATTGTTGATAGGAATTGGAATTCATGGATTGATATGCTTGGTGGAGTAAATGAAAATATGGTTAGAGAATTCTACCATGAATTCAAGCAATGTACATTCCATGCAAATGCTTTGGTGAACATTAGAGGTGTTGCCTTTAGAGTGTCTTTAGATCACATCAATAAGTTCATTGGTCTTCATGTGATATGAACCTCGACAAGAGTAGTGAGACCCGGAACCAATATATGGTAACGAAGGATCGTTTTCTAATTCAAGTTTATAAAAACAAAGAAAATAAAGGACCGTGACCCATTATCTATATGGAGATAAGAACCAACGGTATCAAGAAGGTTGTAGATGCCACACTCAAGAAAGAGAAAGAAGGTGAGTGATAAGTCAAGGTTTGAACGCCACAAGGTAGAACCTTGATAAGTTCATAGTTCAATGAAGAACCAAAGAGAAATGCTCTCTATCAATTTTATTTCATTCAAAGTCTAATCTCCAATAATACATCAATGAGTCCCTTATAAACTGAAACCCTAAAACCTAAAAAGGAAATAAACTACTCAGCAATTAATTGCCTTACAATTAGGAAAGTAAAAGAATAAAAACTAGCAACTAGTTGACTTTGTGTGGGAAAAAAATCAACTATTTATTTGGGAAATAATTAAAAATAGGAAATATGCTAAAATTCGGAATCCTCTAACCCTAGCTTGTATCTCACGCCCAAATCAGCTCTTTATTAGGAAATATGCTGAAATTTGGACTCCTCAGCTCAAGTCTTCGCGCAACAAGATAGATGGCCAATTTTGGGCCTGTTGTGATCTTTTACGGATGCCAGAGTCTTCATAACATCTGTAGGGCTCGTCTTGGGCTTTCTAAAAACATATTATAATAGATGATCCGACTTCAGATGCTCTCTGTAGAGGCCCACGAAGTTCAGCTCTGATTTGGGCCGAACTTGAACTTCAGCAACTCAGAATCAGCCCATCATTAAATGCTTCTTTGATCCTCTTGGCCCCTTGTAATTGGCCCAACCGGAACATGCAATTGATCCTTTGGTGATGCTTATTGATTCTCATCATCATGTGACATATCTTTGAAATTGCTTGATGTGGATGATATTGATGATCTAAATGAAATGGGAAGAACTTTATGTGAGGACAACAAGTTTAGTGGGGAAAGCGAGTTTATATCAATCAAAGTGAGTTGACCAAAATTAGTGCATTTTAACATTTGTTTGTTTGTGCAAATCTTATTCCTTCAACTAATGCAATCAAGTTGAATAAGGAGAAGGTCAAGATAGTTTATGCCTTGGTTACCAACAAGCCTTTAAACCTAGGAGAGATTCTTATAGAGCACATTGAGAGTGCGGCTTGCACACTTAGAGCAGATAAGAAACTTCCTTTTTCGGGGTTTATTACTCATTTGTGTATGGCACATGGAGTAAAAAGAGTTGAGAAGGATGTGCTTCTCCCACCATTGGAAAGGTTTTTTGTGAAAAACATGTGGCATACATGCCATACAAGGAGAAGGGTGGTAATGATACTTTGAAACTTTTTGGAGAGATTCAAGAGTCTAGCAATGTGTCAAGCTTGTCTTATCTTTCGGATTTGGCCATTCAATTAAAGGAAGAGCTTGTGGCATCAAGGAAGGAGATAGTGGAGTTAAAGGCAAGAGTCAAGTGCTTGGAGGAAGGCAACTCTTCAAGTAAGGATTCCAACTCCAAATTTTACGTGAGATCATCGAAGCGCTCTACGTTCTTTGGTGGCACTAGTGGCTAACAAAGCATTTGTGATCTCAAGATATTATTTCTTGTCTCTTTTTGGCCTTATATTATGTCAAAAAGAGGGAGAAATATGATGCCTATATCAATCTTCTTTTGGTATTTTTTGTGTTTTTGAACTTCTTATGGCATGTAATAACTTGATTAGGTTATTTGAAATGGTTTGGGATATTTTTGTGAGTATGCATGTATTGAGGGGGAGAATACATGTACTCTTTGTACTTAATTGCTATATTCCAATTGAACTTTAAATGTAATATTCTTGTTGAGTATATATTTGCCATTTGGTCTCTTGTATATTCTTGTGCTTTCAAGCTTATTTTTAGGTGATATCAAGAGAAGCTCATTTGAAGAAGTTCAAGTCTTGTTGAAGATTAGTTTAGGACGATAACACATTGTAATGTGAGGGCAAGTTTTCATGACCAATCTGTAGGGAAAAATACCGTAGTACACGCAGCGGAAGCGAGACTAAAAATAGATTTAGTATGTTTTAAAATTTTTCCTTTGATGAACCTTAACCCTTTAAATTAATTAACCATACATATAAAGTAACAAAAAGTATAATACCTTTTGTCGCGTGATCCGATTGACTTACGTCGATGGTAATCCGCAAGATCTTCAATCCTAGCACGAACGTGAATCACCTAGGAGCGTGGTCTCCCTTTTCCTTGAATTGCGAACCTGAAAATGGACAAACAAACTTTCTTTTTCTTTTGTTAGTCACAAAAACAATCAAAAGACTACAAAGATTATTCCGGTCACTTTTGAGTTCTCAATCTAATGATCGAAACTCGCGTGAACCTAATTCGATATTGTACACACAAGCCTATTGATGAATAAGCAAATAGTGTACTATCAAAAGAATAATCTCTTCTCTATTTTTTTGTCTTGGCAGAATAATCAAACACTTTTCTATGAGTTGAGAAGAAGAAGAAAATTGATCCAGTAAAACACTTCGGGGTGGCCGAATCCTATATTATTTCTTATATAGGGTGGCTGAATTTTCTTCTCTTTTTCTTTTAGGGTTGCCGAAATCTACATGTTGTTCTATTAGGGTTGCCGCAATTCCTCTACAAAAAAGGATTTGTGTTGCACCCTAATTCACATCAACTTTAGAGTCCTAACCCTAATACAACTCATAAGTTTTTTTATTCTTTTATTGACTTAATAAAAAGACTTCTTATTTGATTAAATAAATAAATTTAATTATTTATTTTCTTACCAAACAAGTCTTTTACTTTTAGTATACTACTACCAATAGTATAATTCTAGGAAACATATTTCCTAATCAGAAAAAGATTTTGTTTCTTAATTGAATAATTAATTAATAAATTAATTAATTCTCATTTAATCAAACAATAAAATAAAATAATATTTTTGACTAATATTATAGCCTTGCCGCCCCACATTAAATATATGGGACAAATATAATTTCCTTATTTTATTTAATCCATTGGACTTTAAATAAAAAGCCTACATGTGAACCAGACCCATTCTTACTAAAAGAAACAAGCCCACATGCCTTTCATTAATATATTAATATAATTGATCAGCCTATTAAACAAATAATGTGCAAATTATATTCTTAATATATTAAATGCAATTCTAGATGGACCCATAAATTGGTCCGGTAGAATATATCAAGTGATTCATGCAAGTCTGTGCGGATTGGGGATCCTGGCGGGCTATCTAAATTTAAGCTTCAATAGACATAACCTAATCACAATCAACAAATGATTCACTTAGGTCCGATCCATTAATTTTAACTCATTCCACTAAAGAGCTAAAATTGAACTTTTAAATAAAGATATAATAAGAAGATGTTCCTCATTCATACCCTAGACAATCATGTTGGAGATAGTGTATCCTCGTGATTAATATCAGTAATCGCCAAGAGTTCATAGACCGCCTATAACTCTCCAAGTTACCATATTTACTCATATGACCACGTTTTGAACTTGGATATTTTGACTTGTCCAGAAGCCATGTTTTCAATAGTCACTATCGAAAACTCAACGTTGAGATTTAATATCCAATTACCTCAAAACATCCATATGATGATATTATACTCTCATTTAATAAATGGAGCCACGATGTCCATATCTATAAATGAAATCCTCTATCGATTAACAAATGAATATCACCAAATTATCGAGGATAGACTATGCTATATAATCGTACTCATTGATAACTCAAATGATATCACTTGCAACCATAAGTCCATCATTTATCTCAGGATTAAGATAGACTCTTCGATTGTCCTGATAATGAAAAGACTATTATCTATTGACAGTTCTAGATAAAGCTTTTCATTGTGATCCAGTTCAATGCACCCAGTGCACTTGATTCTTTTACTCGAAGACACTCCGATGATTTTAGACTTATCATATCTCATTTGATCCCACTCAAATGCTAGCAAAAGAATTCTACAACTTTAACAAGATAAAGGTGCCCAACCTTTAACTTAAGTTGTGAACATTATTCAAGACTAACTAAAAAATTGTGTCTACCTCATACATATCTAGATGTACGAATAATTCTTCTTTTCTCATAGTCTTCAGACCTTATGATTATTTACTTTGACAATTATAATATTAAACTATAAATACTATAAGATTTGTTAAACTAGAAATCACTTTATTAATATGAAAAAGATTGTCAATTACAACATTACACTCTTTCTATTGAGCATAATCCTAACACAATCTTTGTTTGTAATGTTCAAAATTTTGTATAGGTGTTTTGACATAGAATTTGCCAAAGGGGGAGATTGTTAGGATTTTGAGTCTAGTTGGCATTATTCTACATCAAAACGTTATTTTCTTTGTATTGTTTAGTTGTCCTGATTGTGTGGTTTATCAAGCTTTAAAATAAGATGGATAACGGTTCAAGCAAAGTGATGCCTTCGTGCGAGGAAAGCGCTATTGTCTACAAAGGTAATAAGACATATTTCCTCTTACAAGGCTTAGGCACACGCACACACACAATTCATTCATGTGTCCCTGATTCGTATCGTCAAATTAGTATAACACATTCACACATGCTATTAGTATGCTCATGCATTGACCTCATATTGTCATAGATTGTAAAAATGCATGTACTATGACTATCTCTAGGAAATTCCATACTTGTGTGATCTTGTGTTTATTTGTTTTTGTCTAAGTGATTTGGATTTGAATATGTTCTCAAATGATTACTTGTTGAGTTCCCGTCGTTTCAGATACTCACCCATTAGGCTTCGAATTCAAACTAGGAAGTTACGAAACTTTACGTTCTCTAACAATGCATTGTCTTCAGTCATCGTGTATCGAGTCGAGTTCACGTCCATTTGTCAAAACTTCATATTTGTCCCCATGTGTTAGTGAGTTACAGTTCGTAATCCAAAAATGGATTCGAATTCCTAGCTCGGAGGCCAACGGACGATTGAAGAATGCGAGGGAAGCGCGAGGAGAAGAACTAAAAGAAGAAGACCAACTTGGGAGGTCTTCGCGTGGAGGCGCATGGCCACCACGGGAAGAAGGCCTCTCGGCCTCCCTATGGTGGCCACGTGCCTCCACGGGGACAGCCAAGAAGGCCCCTCCCAAGTGGGTCCCACTCCCTTTTGTTTTCCCTCCCATTCTCTTTTAAATATTCCCTCTCTCTTACTTGTTCATTCTAAGAAGAAAATTTTGAAATTAGAGCTGAAATTTTCTCTCCAATTTTCTCATCTTCCAAACACCATATCTTTCTCATTCGGACTCCAAATTGAGTGATTCAATTGGAGAATCTTCGTAATCAAGTCTTTTACCTTCTCTAAGTGATTTTACAGCCATTTGATCGAGTTTTGTGGTGGTTCTATATGTATGTGTTACTATGATGAAAGCTATTGAGAAAGATAGCTTCAATTAAAAACTAATTTGATCATGATTAGATTCTTGAATGTGAGTTAGGTTTTCTAAACCTATGTTTTCACATGCTTTTGAGTTGTATTGTGATTAGCTTTGTATCTAGGAATATTTGTGCATTGATTATTGATATTCTAATGATAAATGATTCCTAGTTATGCTATGTTTCCTTGATTGAACATATTTGAAAATAGCACATGTTTTTGTTTGTTTTTAGAGCATTGATTAGATTCACTTAATTGATATTTGAATACATGCTCTAATTGTTTTCTAGAAGAAGTTTGAAGATCTTATCTCACTTCTCTATCATTTTTGTTTTTGTACTAAATACTTGTATATGTGCTTCATGAACATGTCTAATATCAAGCTTTAGTTGCATGAATCTAATTTAGGATTAAAGTGTGTTTGGTGGTTTGGCACACTCTAGATTTCAGTGTTCATGTGTTAATGACCTAGACTATTTTTGTTGTGAGCTTTGTTAACTAAATCTAGTTCTACATGAAGTGTACATAATCCATACATTTCATATATTCATGCATCATCTTGTATGATTGTATCTCTTGGATTGTAAACTAGAATATCATACATTGTATGCTCATTGTCTAATTCTAGTTTCCATAGTTCATATTGATCATATGTCCCATGTTGATTGTGCTTGCATCATTTGCATCACATAGATCTCTTGCCTTATAAAAGGTGGAAGTCTTGGCTAAGAGTGTGAGGCTCTAAATAAGTCCGATTAAAGTCTTGTCTAGGAGTGTGAGGTTCCGGTTAGACAGGCAAGGGAAGTCTTGGCAATGGCTGTGAGGCTCCGGTAAGTTCGAGCAAGAAAAGTATCTTGTTGTTGAGTGATTCTTCAACACATAGCAAGGGAAGTTTTGGTAAGAGGTGTGAGGTTTCTAGTAAGTCCGAGCAAGGATATTTTCTAGAGGCATGCGATGTGTCTCAGTTAGAGAGTAGGCAAGTTTCTCTCTAGTGGGAATAGATATGAGGGATATCCAATAGATTGTGATACAAGAAAGTTGGTCACTTTTGAGAGTGTACTCCTGTTTAACTAGTGAAAAACATTTTACCGGTGGTTGTGGATTCAACCCGTGGACGTTTCCTCTTGGGAGGTTTACCACATTAAAAATATCGTGTGTCAAGTTTCTTTTTCCTTATCTCTTTGTTATTTGTTTAATTTGAATCAAATTGATTTTGAATGTATTGTCATTGATTACATTCTTGTGAGACAAGATCTTTGATTGACTTTGTAGTTATTATATGTACTTGTACAATTGAGACATTTATAATGAAAACAAGTACTTGTTGATTTGTGTATTTTTGGTATAACCTCCTCATGCAATTCATAGGCTTTGTTTGATCTATCAATTGAATATGCTTAATAATAGTCTATGCATGCTTGTTTGTGTTTATTGGGGTGTGATATAAGCTATCTAGAGAGAAAAACTTTTGTTTGTTTTAAGGGATAAAAAAAAACCTTAAAACCTATTCACCCCCTCTCTAGGTAAGCTTAAGGCAATTTAACCGTGACTGTATTTACAATATGCCATGTCATCAAAGTCAAGAACAAAAGGCTAACCCTAGATGGCCAACAACCGATCTCAAGACTTTGTCAGGTTTACCTAAATAGTTGGGGAAAACTAGCCGATCGAGTAAGGATAACCTGGTCGGAGAACTAGCCGATCAGTTAAAGGTAATCCAATCGGGGGAGAGAGTTCGATCAGAATAAAAAGAGATCTGGTCGGGTTAGATAAGTCAATCGGATAGGCAAAAACGCGGGAAATGTAGGGGGTAATTACGACTCAAATACGCAGGAAAAGAATCACACTCAAACAAGGCACCTTGCAGTAGATTTTGATAAGGAAACAACTTTCCTTAAAGGTTTTAGAATCCTAATCAGGCAACAAATCTGTCTCATTTAATACGCAAGATTTATGGAAAATGAAAGAGGATAAAAACGACTTCGATAAGTTAGAGTTCTATTAAACCTCACCATCAACACTTACTTTTACATGAAGAATTAAGGTTATATGAACGTATAAATAGACCCTAAAACACCATTGCTAGGGTTAACGCAACAACACACTAAAAGTAAGAGAGAGATTGAGTGTGTAACCCTAAGTATTCATAGTGAAGTTTTTCCCCTTACTATTTCCAGCAACTGTGGTTTTTTCCCTCCTTGGGTTTTCCACGTAAATTCTGTCTTGTGTGATTGATTTCTATTTTTACTTTATAGTTCGCTTATCAATTCATACAAACTAGTTGGACGTGTGGTTAATTCTACATAATCTAGAAATCACTGTCAACAATTGGCGCTAAAAGAAGGGAGTGAACCTCCAAAACCTGTTTATAGCGAACATGGCAGACAATAGAGACGGAAGTCAGTCCCCACATGATGATAACACTGCTTGGATTAATGCCCTACAGCTTTTAAATTTTAAATGATATAAATGCATTAATAAAAGAAGTATTTATTTCATTCAATTAACATGACTCATACATTTATATTATATGTGCTAAACATCCAAGATTGCTAGATGTAATCTCAAACTGAGTATATGAATGTTATATACAGAGGAGTTCATTTTGAGACATACAATCTAAAGAGTCCATAGAAAGCAAATAAAGTTGGGTACTTTATTTATGGTTAATCTACAGTTGCAGTCCATTCCGTAATGTACGGTGGTCTTATTCTAGACTACTCATATGGTGATATGAGAATAAAGGAACCTTATATGATGTGATCATATAGGACTAGGCCACGATATATATGAATCTATCACCAAGATCTGTTAGTTGAAAAGATTCATATATATATCGACAAATGATGGCTGTATATAGGTGATCTAAATCCTGAGTGTCTTATTGACTCCGTTGAGTTAGATCGTGTTTCTTGAAATACCGTGGGTGAGATCGGAGTAGCATTCCCAAACAATAACTCTGTATCTTGAAATCACGGTTTGGCTTGTGGCTGGGAAGGTATGCACAAAATAGTGGAATCTACTCCTTCTTGCGAGAAGTAGATGAGTAGTTTCCTTAAGGGTTGATTTGAGACTTGAACGATTAAGAGCGCTCTCCTTCTTCCGTAAAGGAATTAAGAATATAATCATTCATTAGAGAATCAATGTGAAACTAATAAGGTGTGTCTAAATATACCTAGGGGGTGAATAGGTTTTTAATCAAGTTAATTACCAATTTTTCTTAATTAGTCAATATTCAATAAACACCCATTCTAAGAAAAATACAATCAACTAAATCTCACAGGCTATTGTGCTAGCCACACATAGTCCTCAAATCCACTACTTAAATGAAAGTTTACAACCTAGGTTGACCTCAAGTCAAACCATGCTTGGTCACTAACCTTTCCACTCTACCTAACGGGCTTTTAATAGTGATTCTAGACCTACTTGCTTGCGCACTAAGCAACTTAGTCAGAAGGCTTCACTTCTCAAAGAAGAGGTCAACAACCTATGTGAATATTATGATAATATTCTAAATGCAAAAAATGCTAGGCTACACTAAATGCTTATCTAGGAATTCAAGATGTCAGTAAGAGCAATCTAGATATCATGTGGCTACATGTCATATAAAACTTAGCTATATTAGACAAAAGTTGTAAGTTCCTCAAGTTTTGATTGGCTTATTTTGTGAACAAACCACAATTGAGGTTTGTTGTAAGGGTAGCTTAGGCACATAATTGTTGGTGATCAAGCACAACAAAGGCCCTCTCAAGACCTCAAAATGATAAGCACTTTAAAGGTAAAACATTTGTGCTTACTTGCATTGAAAAGACTTAGTTGCACACATACACAACTCATGCATATCTATACTTCGTGTATGTTGTGTGTTTTATGTATGTGCATTCATGTTATTGAACTCTCTTCATGCTTGGTTTAATTGATTGCATCTTGATTGATAATTGCCATGTCATTTTAGGCATTAGGATGCATTCTCTTCACTCTTCACACTTCACACTTGCACATCTTCGTTGGTTTGTGTTGTGTTGTTAGTGTGTAGTGTATACTAGGATCGTCTTCAGAGAATGCTCTTGGCTTCTCCTTTGGTTTCACCTCAATTGGTGAATCGGCGGTTTGATCTGTGGCCCTGACCACCGAATGGAACCGCCGTTTGATTCCAGTAGGTTCTGGAATGCATTATGCGGTTATGATCGGTGGCCCTGACCGCCGATTGAAACCATTGTTTAGACCTGATTGATTTTAATCTCTTGGTCTTAAATCGACGGTTGGAATCAGTAGCCATGAAACCGCCATTGATACCTGATGCTCTCGGCTTCAATTCATCGGTTGTGATTGGCGGTTGGTGGCCGCTGAATGAAACTGCCGATCGGTGCGTTTCAAGGGCAAACTTGTCTTTTCACCTAGCCTTTTCTTGCTCTCTATAAATATACCATTATCTCATTCTCTTGTTCTCAACTCTTGCATATTAAGAACCCTAAAGAGAAATATAGAGAGACTTGAGAGAAAAGGTAAAAAGATTGCTCCTTTAATTCTCTAAACTTATTTCCATGTGCATCAAACATCATCTAAACATCATCTAGGATCATCTAGGATGTATCTATGTGTGGGTCTTCCTCAACACACATGACTTGGTAAGTTGAACACCATCTATTCATTTTTGTGTTCTTACTTAGCAAGAAATCTCATTTTTTAATAGTATTCATTTAGATTATATTCTATCTACAAGATTGAGATTATTGTATTGATTGATTGTGAGTTGTATTTTGATAGCTATTGTCTAGGATTGTTTTATCTTATATAGCTAAGTTGTATGTCATGACATATAGCAATATGATATCTAGGATTGATTTAATTGTCATCATTTAATCTCTAGATAAGTATTTAGTGTTGCCCAGCATTAATTGCATTTTGGATATTTTATAATATTCACATAGGTCATTGATCTCTTCATTGAGAAGTAAGTCTTGTGACTAAGATGGCTTAGTGCGCAAGCAAGTGGTATAGATTCGCTATTAAAGGGCCGTAGGGTAGTAGTGATGGGTTAGTGACCGAGAATGGTTGAGGGCAACCTAGGTTGTAAATATCATTACATGTAGTGGATTCGAGGATCGAGTGTGGCTAGCTAAATAGCTCATGGTTTTTCCTTGTTGAAGATTTCCACGTAAAAATCAAGTGTTCTTTAATTTTCGCATATTATACTTGATTTTGTTGATTGTTGAATTGGGTTATTTTTGTAATATTGACTAATCTGAAAAATTTGGTAATAATCGGATTAACAACCCATTCACCCTCCTCTAGGTTGTTTTAGACGCACACCGTTATTTGTTTCAAAAGCAATCCTAGATGCAATAGCTATCACAATACAACAACTCAATTAACCAACACAAAAATCTCAATCTTGTAGATGAAATCTAATCTAGATGCATACAAGTAATAAATGAGATTTCTTGCTAAGTAAGAACATTAAAATGGATTAAGATGGTATTCAACTTACCAAGTCATATGTGTTGAAGAAGATCCATGCAAGAGCACATCCTAGATGAACCTATAAGGCATTTTTGCCATCATCTTCATCTTTCACATAGGAAGCCCCAAAAGCTATGAAGTTAGGCACATACTCTTCAACATGGGAAGAGACTTCTTCACACTTCTTGAACAAGGTCTTCACCTTGAAGTCATTTCTTCTTGAGTTAACCTTTTTCTTCTCAAGCTTCAAAAACCTTCCAAACTTCTTTGCCATAAGGTCATTCTCATAATCGGAGTCACTACATGAAGTGGAAGCAAGGATGTTAGGGCGAGTGCTCATAGAACCTCTAAGGGTTGAAGCATCCTCAACATCAACGGAGAGGCAATCAATCCTCCCTCTAAAAATTCCCTCTCTAAGTGTTTCACTCTCACACATAATGTTTAGGTGAAATTAATGCAAATGGATGCAAATATCAAAAAAATGCACACAAATGCAAGACACACAATAATAGCAAGGATCTCCTATGTAGCTCTAGGAACCCGTTTTGATACCAATTGAAATTATATACACATGTGTCTAATACAACCTAAAGGAGGGTGAATGGGTTGTTAATCGATTATTATCAATTTTTCGATTAGTCAATATTAACATATAAAAACCGAAACACACAACAATATAAATCAAGTGTAAAGTACGGGATTTAAAGAACACTTGACTTTTACGTGGAAACCTTCAACAAGGAAAACCACGGGACTAGCCATGCTAGCCACTTACGGTCATAGAAATCCACTATATGAATAAAAGGTTACACTCTCAAGTGATGAATAAAAGCTTGATTTTCAAGTGACTCAAAATATGACCAAATGATATCGAAACCTCTCGTATAATATACCATTAGAAAAGTATAGATGTCTACTTTCTACCCCTTTTTATAAAATAGGGTTTGGATGTCTATAGAAATATTTATGATCATTTGAGTGACCAAATGTCAGATTCGGACAAAAACAAAGATGCCCTGTTTTGGTGGTCACTTTGAAGATTTTAAAACCAATCCAAGCGATCATAAAATATTACGAATAATATACCGTTGGAAAGGTATGGGTGTCTAGTTTATCCATAAATTTTCAAAACACAATTTGAATCTTTTTATAAAATGGTATGGTCACAAGACCATACAAAGGTCAGTTTTGACAAACATTTAAAACATTGAAAAACCAATCTTTTGAAACGAGACACCTTACTCCATTCAACCAACCATTTCTAACACTTATCTAAGAGAAGAATGGAACCTTCTCAAATGGTCAACCATCGCACTAAGACATGCATACCATCGTGCAAGCGCAGACATTTCCGATCACACAAATAGAAACGAATTACATCACACAAAACCACACTTAGATCTAACAATGAAGTGCAAGTGTGATTGTGTAAATGATGCACATATATAAGCAATTAGATCACAAATGCAAGATGAACAAAGCATGCATATAGTGTGTGTGTGCACCTAAACTCTTCAAGAGACAAAGTCAAGTAAATATACCTTTCGCTCTTGAAGTCATGGAGATGCTTGGAAGCATGCCTTCAAGAACCTAAGCTACCCATTACAAAATCATCCCCAATGTGGTTTGTCATGAAATAAGTCAATCATAAAATAAAGGTCTTTACACTTGTGACTTCAGATCAGATGGTATTATACCATTTGCAAGGTAATCCATGATGTCTACATACCATGGATCATTGACTCCTACGGCCATCAGCTGTTCATCTGAATTCTCATTGATTGGCACAAGTTTAGTACTCCCTTCCACATTTTCATCCTCCACTAATCGAGAAAGGTGATCAGCCACCACATTCTCGCTGCCCTTCTTATCCCTAATTTCCAAATCAAACTCTTGCAATAAAAGGATCCATCAAAGTAATCTCATCTTTGCTTCCTTCTTTCTTAGTAAATATTTCAAAGCAGCATGATCAAAATAAACAATGACCTTAGATCCAATTAAATATTGACGAAATTTTTCTAAGGCGCTAATAACAGCAAGTAATTATTTTTCTGTAGTGGAGTAATTTAGTTGTGCATCATTCAAAGTGTGACTAGTGTAGTAAATAACATGTGGTACTTTATCTACTCGCTGTCCTAAAACAGCACCTACAGCATAGTCTGATGCATCACACATTAACTCAAACGGAAGAGACCAATCAGGAGGCATGATTACAAGAGTATATGTAAATTTATTCTTTAAAGATTCAAAAGCATGCAAACATTCATCATTGAAAACAAATGTAGACTCTTTGGTCAAGAGGTTACATAGGGGACGACTAATTTTTGAAAAATCTTTTATAAAGCACCTATAGTAATTTGCATGACCAAGAAAACTCCTCACACCCATCACTGAAGTGGGAGGTGGAAGTTTAGCAATTACTTCGATTTTAGCTCTATCTACTTCTATGCCTTTATCCAATATAACATGTCCTAACACTATTCCATATTTTACCATAAAATGGCTTTTCTCCCAACTATGAGTCAAATTGGTCTTCGTGCATCTTTTCAAAACACAAGTTAAGTTATCAAGGGAGTGGTCAAAAGAATTACCAAAAACAGAAAAATCATCCATAAATACCTTAATAAACCGCTCTAGCATGTTGGAGAAGATTGACATCATGCATCTTTGGAAAGTGGCAGGGGTGTTGCACAGCCCAAAAAGCATTCTTTAGTAAGTAAATGTTCCAAAGGGCATGTGAATGTCATCTTCTCTTGATCCTCTAGAGCAATGGCGATTTGATTGTATCTCGAAAAACCATCTAGGAAGTAATAATAAGCCTATCTCGCCAAACGCTTGAGCATCTGATCAATAAACGGCAAAGGAAAGTGATCATTTTTAGTTGCCGTGTTGAGCTTGCGGTAATCTATGCACACTCTCCATCCTATTGTCTTTCTTGTAGGGATCAGCTCATTATTCTCATTAGCTACCACAGTGATCCCGAATTTCTTTAGTACAACATGGACCGGACTCCCCCACTTACTGCCAGATATAGAGTATATGATACCTACCTTAAGTAGCTTTAGGAACTCTTCCCTTACGACTTCTTTCAAGTTTAGATTAAGCCTTCGTTGAGCCTCTCTAGAATGTTTTGCACCATCTTCTAAAAGAATGTGGTGCATGCAAATGGAAGGGCTTATTCCCTTAATATCTGATATGGTTCATCCAATGGTGGCTTTATGTTCTTTGAGTACTTTCAATAGCTTCTTTTCTTTTTCTTCATCTAGGTTAAAAGCTATAATCACTATGAGAGTTTCATTCACCCCCAGAAAGGCATATTTGAGGTTAGAAGGAAGTTGTTTTAACTCTAATGCAGGGGGAAAGCTCATAGATGGGATTAACAATTTGTTGATCTCATCTTCTATTTTTGCACTTACTTCTTCAATATCAAAACCTTCTTTTGAAACTCCTACCTGTTAAATTTCTTCATCATCTCCAAAAGCATCACAAACCCAATCTAGCAATTCTTCGGATATTTCCCCTGACAATTTATCTTGTATTGCCAAATTAACTACCTCATTTGAGCCACTCAACGGAGTAACAATCATCGGCTGCTTCAGGGAACTTAAGAGACTCAAAGACTTTAAACTCCACGGTTTCATCTAACACAGTCATCGTTAGCTTTCCATTATGAGCATCAACAAAGGTATTTGTAGTTGCCATAAAAGGTCTCCCTAAAAGAATAGGCTTGCAGTTTCTATCTTTAGTTCCTTCATCCATGTCTAGTACTACAAAATCAACAGGAATGATAAGATTATCTACATGGACCAACACATCTTCAACATAACCCTTCGGGTATCTAATGGAACCAACAGCCAACAAAAGTGACATGGTTGTCTTCTTTAGGTCATTTAACCCTAGTTGATCATAGATAATGTGAAATTCCCTTAAGCAATATAGTGTATAATATACCTAGAGGGGGGATGAATAGGTACAGGCTCAATTTCTTTCAAATTCAAAATATGTGGATTACAAGAATGAAATGCACACTTGATATGATTAAACAATTGTATAGTATGAGTCAATACATGCAAAAATCAATATACAAGAGATACAATCAATACATGATATGGAAGATAATGAAAAGTAAAGCGAAAATAGATACAAGTATTTTTACGTGGTAAAACCTCAAATAGGAAACATCCACATGTTGATACCACAACTACCGGCAAAGCAATTCACTATGAAAGAAAGAGATACACACTCAATGCAATAAACTCCTAGTCTATCCACAAGACCAAGTGAATCACTTCCCTACTCCCTATCCAAAATGAGTCCTTCACCTCTAGGAAGTAACTTCCTATCCAAGGCTCTCAAGCCTCTACGAAGATTTCCTTGCTTAGCTATCTAGATCACAAAGATCCTAGTCAAGCTTCCCTAGCTCAACCATCCAGAGTATCACACTCTTAGCTAAGACTTTTGCTTGGCTATTCGGAACACTTTCCTAGCCAAGTCTTCTTGCTCAAATCAAAGCTTTACTCACTTTAACAAGAGATTTCAACCTTTCCACAAGGCAATGATCTAAGTGATGCAAATGATGCAAGCACAATCAAATAAAGCAAGATGATCAATCAAGCTCTATGTACATGCTTAGGTGATGATCTAGAATAAGCTATCAGCACACAATCACAAATCTATCTAGAAATCAAAGCATGTGAATCAATAAGAACAAGATATGAATATTCAATATATCACACAAAAATCTTAGTTCTTAGATCATGAAATTAAACCTAGAAAATATCATGAAGCACATCATACAATCCATTTCTAGAATCAATTTCAAGTTCAATCAAGTTTAGCTAAAATATGTTCAAAAGTAATCACAAAGCTAAAACTCAACAATCAATCAATCAAACAAACCTAGAGTATGAATTAACATCATTCTTAACACATTTCATCTATCAATTAGAAAGAATAAAAGAGATGATCAAAAGAGAAAGTGAGAAGAAGATGATTCACATACAAATGATGATCCATGAACTGAAATCGATTTACTGCACAAAATCACGATATCATTTTACTCTAAAAATGCTTGGAGTTTGTTTCTCTCTTCAAGACCAACATTTTTGGCTTTTGAATCACTTGATTCAGATTTGAAATGAGAGAGATATGATCAAAATAAGAAATCAAAAGTTGTGTAGAATTCTGCAGAACTTTCAAAAATAAATGGAGGGAAAAGAGATGGAGAAGAGAGGGATTCGATGGCCAATCAAGAAGAGCCACATCACCAGCCATGTGTGGACCGTGTGTGGCATAATGGGTAGAGAGACATGCTGGCCGTGTGGCACAGGTGGCTCACACATGGACACCTTGCTTGGCCTTTGGCCGAGTAAGCTCCTCTAGTGCTCCTCTCGCGTTCTTCAGCCGTATTCGGGCATCCGAACCCCGAATTTGAATCTGTTTTTGAATTATGAACCATGACTCCCCCATGCACAACGATGAATATAAAACTTTGACAAAAGGTTGAGAAATCATCTCGAAAAATAGTGACGAAGACAACTCAACGAATGAGAATGCAAAGTAGCGTAGCTACATCGTTTGGACTCGAAATCTAATGAATGAGTAACCGAAATGACCGGGACTCAATAAGGATTCAAATAAGATCATGTTCAAGTCCAAATACAATAAAACACAAGATCACACAAGTATGCCATTTCCTAGACATAGTCTTAAAACATGCAACTCTACAATGTATGACAATATGAGTTCAATGCATGAGCATACTTCAATAGTGTGTGAATGTGTTAAACCAAATGTAGCACAATGATGTAGAGACACAAATGAATAAATTGTGTGTGTGTGCACTTACGCCTTGCAAGAGGAAGAAGAATCTTGATACCTTAGCATCTAAGTATGCGATTTTCCTCTTGAAGACGATATTTGCATGAGACGTTGCTTTTCTTCTTTGAAGCTTCTTTTCACCAAGAACAACACAAGCAACTAATCATTACAAATAAAAAGCGTTTTGCAATGAAATCAAGCCAACAAAGATCTAGGATCTTACAATCTCCCCCTTTCGCTATTCCATTGCAAAACCTCATCCTCACCATACAATGTTCACTCTAATAAACTAAAAGTTGATTGCATACTCTCAACCTCACATTACAAAAAGATCCCCAGACTAAAAAATCTTTAAGTCTTCATGAGTCTTCAAGAATCCCTTCTTTGATCTTTAAGGTACCTATGTGCAAAATAGCAAACCAACAAGAGATCTTCTCCAAAGAAGAATGGTGAGATATCATTATATAAACAAATACGAAACTTCCCTTATCTCAAACAAAAATGCATTATCTCAAGTGTATGAATGTTTTCACATTAAAACTCTCCTTAAGATCCTTAACCCATTTAGGCAAGATTTCTTTTCTCCACCTTAAAACAAGAATTCTCCCCCTTAAGATAAGAATTCTCCATTAAAACACAAAGAGGTACAAAAACTCACACATTTGGAACATATCTCCACACATGGTGAGGTATACATTTTTCTCCCCTATATCAAACATGGAATCCTCCATATCAAATATGGTGAGGTATACATTTTCTCCCCCTTTTTGTCAAGGAATAGACAAAGGACACAAGAGATAAAGAACGAGATATTAAGCAAACAAATCATATAGAAAGTGAAGTTGAATAAACTAAGCTCCCCCTAAACATATGCTCCACATTATGATCATCAAGTAAATTTGTTCACAAGGGACTCACACATTCACACATTCAAGCAATAAGAGAAGATATTTCATCACTTTTCAAAGTCCAAGAGAGAATCATAGATTTTTATTAATCTCTCAAAAATATTCTCACATTACTAATGAATCATGCACATAAGCAAAATATGTGTGTGTGTGAATGCTTCTCACATATATAGAAGGAGTAATTGTGATATCAACATTCAAACTATTTCCACACATATCCATCTAAAGCATTTCCAATCTAAGTCAAACCGATATTCATCTGGGTTTTTGCTTTAAAATAATAGATATCAACATGTGAGCGTGTGTGTGCATATGGCTTGTTTACCCGTTTCTATTTGACAATTCGAGCTTTTCACAATTTTCAACTATACACCAATAAGCCTTTTATTTTTCATTTCTTTTAGGCTTAGAATCAAAGACTTTTTTTTTTTTTAATGATTCTTTTCAACACTTCTTTGATTTTTCTAACATAAACATATACACCTCATGGTGGCTTTCACTCATCACAATGGCGTAGCCCTTTCCTACATTAGGCGGCTGCACAACCAAGGTGTGTAACCCTTTCCATGAGAGTGATCGTTGAATACTATGTAGTGCCGAAGCAAAATAGATACATACCATAGGTCATATATCATATACTAAGCAATAGGCTGTTAGGATTATGCTCAATAGCAAGAGTGTAATGTTGTAATTAACAATCTTTTTCATATTAATAAAGTGATTTCTGGTTTAACAAATCGTATAGCATTTATAGTTTATATTATAATTGTCGAAGTAAATAATCATAAGGTCTAAAGACTATGGGAAAAGAAGAATTGTTCGTACATCTGGATATGTATGTGGTAGACACAATTCTTTAGTTAGTCTTGAATAATGTTCACAACTTAAGTTAAAGGTTGGGCACCTTTATCTTGTTAAAGTTGTAGAATTCTTTTGCTAGCATTTGAGTGGGATCAAATGAGATATGATGAGTCTAAAATCATCGGAGTGTCTTCGAGCAAAAGGATCTAGTGCACTGGGTGCATTGAACTGGATCACAATGAAAAGCTTTATCTAGAACCGTCAATAGATAATAGTCTTTTCATTATCAGGACAATTGGAGAGTCTATCTTAATCCTGAGATAAATGATGGACTTATGGTTGCAAGTGAAATCATTTGAGTTATCAATGAGTACGATTATATCGCATAGTCTATCCTCGATAGTTTGGTGATATTCATTTGTTAATCGATAGAGGACTTCATTTATAGATATGGACATCGTGGCTCCATTTAATTAAATGAGAGTATAATATCATCATATGGATGTTTTGAGGTAATTGGATATTAAATCTCAACGTTGAGTTTTCAATAGTGTCTATTGAAAACATGGCTTCTGGACAAGTCAAAATATCCAAGTTCAAAACGTGGTCATATGAGTAAATATGGTAACTTGGAGAGTTATAGGCGGTCTATGAACTCTTGGCGATTACTGATGTTAATCACGAGGATACACTATCTCCAATATGATTGTCTAGGGTATGAATGAGGAGCATCTTCCTTTTCTATCTTTATTTAAGAGTTCAGTTTTAGCTCTTTAGTGGAATGAGTTAAAATTAATGGATTGGACCTAAGTGAATCATTTGTTGATTGTGATTAGGTTATGTCTATTGAAGCTTAAATTTAGATGGCCCGCCAAGATCCCCAATCCACACGGACTTGCATGGGTCACTTGATATATTCTACCGGACCAATTTAAGGGTCCATCTAGAAATGCATTTAATATATTAAGAATATAATTTGCACATTATTTAAGTAATGGGCTGCTCAATTATATTAATATATTAATGAAAGACATGTGGGCTTGTTTTTTTTAGTAAGAATGGGTCTGGTTCACATGTGGGCTTTTTATTTAAAGTCCAATGGATTAAATGAAATAAGAAAATAATGTTAGGCCCAATCTTATACAAGTGGGGCGGCAAGGTTAACATTTTAACCTAAAATATTATTTTGTTTCATTTGTTTTAATTAAATAAGAATTAATTAATTTATTGATTAATTGTTTAATTAAAGAAACAAATCTTTCCTAAAAGTAAAAGACTTGTTTGACAAGGAAATAAATAAATTAGTTTTATTTATTTAATCAAATAAGGAGTCTTTTTATTTAGTCAAAATAAAAGAATAAAAATCAAGGAGTTGGATTAGGGTTTGAAGTCTATAAAGTTGAAAAGAATTAGGGTTGAATTTTAGTCACCCTATATAAGTGACATGATGAAATTCGGCCAACCCTAATCTAAGACTACATAGAATTCGGCAACCCTAAAGGAAAAAGAAGAAAAAATTCGGCCAACCTATATAAGGGTTCTTATAGGGTTCGGCCACCACAATGCTTGGTGCTTGAGTTTTTATTTCTTTCTTCTTCTTCTTAATTCTAAGAGAGTTTTTATTCTAAAAAGACAAAAAGGAGTGTGAAATTATTCTTTGATAGTATACTATTGCTTAATCATCAATAAGCTTGTGTATACGATATCGATCTAGGTTCACGCGAGTTTCGATCATTAGATTGAGAACTCAAAAGTGACCGGAATAATTTTTGACATTCTTTTGATTGTTTTGTGACTAACAAAGAAAAGAAAGTTTTTGTTTGGTCCATTCACAGGTTTGCAATTCAAAGAAAAGGGAGACCACGCTCCTAGGTGATCCACGTTCGTGCTCGGATTGAAGGTCTTGCGGATTACCATCGACGTAAGTCAATCGGATCACGCGACAAAAGGTAATTTACTTTTGTTAATATATATGCATGTTTATTGATTAAAAGGGTTTAAGGTTCATAAAGAAAAAAATTTTAAAAGTCACTAAATCGTTTTTAGTATCGCTTCCGCTGCGTTTACCACTTTTAGTATTTTTTCCCTACAATTGGTATCAGAGCCTAGGTTGAACCCTTTTAATTAATTAACGTATATATACGTGGATATATTTCTTTTTATTGTGATTATGCATGTTTAGAAAGAGATGGCACTCTAGGTATTCAAATATATAATTACATGTGATGTATGGATTTATATATGTTTTATGTGGTTTGTTATTGCTCGATTTTGGCCCTAGATTTTCAATGTAATTTTTGTTTCGGAGTTGTAACAAGAAGGGTGGTCTATTATCGCCATAATTCCTTCTTGGTAGATTGCTAGGTTTTATTTTTTTTATATGTGCAGTATTTTTTTTTAGGGTTACTGCAGATTTTTTATTTTTTTTGTATGTGCAGTTTTTTTTGTTTGTAAAAATACTGCAGTGAATAAAAAAAAAAAAAAAATTAATACTGCAGTATTTATTATATATATACTGCCGTAATATGTTTAGGTCTTGAAGATTCGAAGACACGAAGCAAAACGAAGCAACCGGAACCATGAACGAGCACCGTGCGCACCCTAGGAGTTGATTGGGCTGCGCATGGCAAGCCCATTGCAAGGTGGGCTGCGCACGGCAGCCTTGAAGGCCCTATGGGCTGCGCATGGCAGCCCCTTTGTGGGGTTGTGGGTCGTGCACGCCCATGGGGTTTGGGCCGAAGGATGAGCGTATGGTTGATGGGCCACCTGAAGATCTTGTATTCCTGACAATTGTAATTTACTTGTTTTTCTAGGATGGGCCAAAGTTGTTGCTATTTAATTTATGCTTAAATATTACAATATTTGTTATTGTATGATAACATGACATATAGAATAGGAGTGCCACACATATATCTCTTTTGGTATGAACATGCATTGAATGATTTAGGTATCTAAATTGGCATCTAGATAACTCGGTAAATCATTCTATGGGATTTAATCACACGCCTTAAATAATTGAGTGGGAGAAGGTGTTTTGGTAACACCTATGGCCTCCAAGGTTAGTTGAGCTTTATTATTTATTGGTAATCCCCCCAAGGGGCGTCCATGAATGGAATTTAGCAACATACTTCCTTACAAGGATAGACTAGACAATGGACTCAAACGAGATCTACTCCCCAAGGAGGGATTTTCGTGAGAGAAAATTGAGGGTCGATATCTTGGTAACACACTCAATGTAATTTTATTGATATCCTCCCAAGAGTTCTTGTCAGTAAAATTGCAAGGCTAAAATTGAAAACGCTGGTTGTTATGTTAACAATTAGGTGGGACCTAGTCTAACTAGTAAATGGTGCGAACTCCCAAAGGAGGCGTAACATTTATGGGTGTTAGATCACCGTTGAATTTTATGATTGAGTTATTTATTTAATTCAAGATAAATATTTAAAAGTGCTTTATCATGATTATTTACTTATATATGTTTTGTTTTAATTCAGAAATCATGACCCCATCACTTATGAACATCCTGAAAGATAACACTTTAACTGGAGATAATTATGTCACATGGAAAAGGAAAATTGGGTTGTTGCTACAAAGTGAAAAACATAAGTTTGTTCTAACTACTCCTAAACCACCTGCTCCTAATAATGAATCTAGCATAATGTATAGAGATGAGTATGAGCAGTGGAAGACTTCAGATGATATGGCAAAATGTTACATTATGGCCACTATCTCCGACGTGTTGCAACAGCAGCATGAAGGAATGGAGTCCGCTGCTGATATAATGATGTCTCTAGAGGAGATGTTTGCTATGAAGTCTAGGACGACTAAGAGAGAGGCAGTGACTGCTTTTATGAATCTTAGGATGAAACCTGGACAGGCTGTGAAAGATCACATGATGAAAGTCATAGCACATCTCAACATTTCTGAACTGCATGGCGCTGAGATAGATGGTGAGACAAAGATTGATATGGTTGTCAATTCATTGTCAGATTCCTTTGATCAGTTCAAATTGGACTACACTTTGAACAAAAAGGAATACACCTTACAAGGCCTGATGCAAGATGTTCAAAGTGCTGAAAAGATCCTTGTGAAAGGCAAAGGTCAAGAGATTCATATGGTTGGTAAAGTTGCTACTGTTAAGGCCCGTCAAAAGGTCAAGAAACAACAGAAGAAAAAGCAACTTGGGCCTATCAAGAAGGAGACCAAGAAAGTAACCAAGATCAAAGGGAAATGCTTCCTTTGTGGTGAAAAGGGACATTGGAAGAGAGATTGCCCAAAGTCCCAGAACAAGAAGGAAGAAGGTAATTTGAATTATCTTGAAACATGTTTTTTGGCTGATTCTACAGATTCTTGGATCATAGACTCAGGAGCCACTAATCATGTTTGTTATTCCTTGCAGGGGTTTCAAGAAAGGAGAAAGCTGAGTAAGAATGAAATCAATTTGCGCTTGGGCAACGGAACGTTAGTGTCTGCAAGTGCAGTGGGAGATATTAGAGTTTATTTGGATTCTAGAAGGCATTTAGATTTAATAGACGTTTATTATGTACCTCAATTCAAGAGGAATTTAATTTCAGTTTCTTGTTTGAATAAATTTGGATATTCGGTTACTTTTAATAAAGTTTTTATTATTAGTAAGAATGACAAAATTATTTGCAAAGTTACATTGGAAAACGGTCTATACTTTTTGCATAGAAATATCTCTCACTCGTTAGACACGGAAATAACGGAACCTAATCATAAAAGAGTAAAATTATCAACAGATGAAACCTACCTTTGGCATTTACGCTTAGGTCATATTAACCTTAATAGGATTAAAAGATTGGTATGTGACGGACCTTTGAGTGACTTAAAGGTTGATGATCTACCAACTTGTGAATCTTGTTTGGAAGGTAAAATGACCAAAAGGACGTTCTCTGCCAAAGGTGCAAGAGCCACTGAATGTTTAGGATTGATACACACTGATGTATGTGGACCTATGAGCATTCAAGCTAGAGGTGGATATGAGTACTTCATCACCTTCACGGATGATTACTCGAGATTTGGTTATGTGTATCTCATGAGACATAAGTCGGATGCTTTTGACATGTTCAAATCATTCAAAGCTGAAGTGGAAAATCAGCTTGAGAAACACATAAAAATCTTGAGATCTGATCGTGGTGGAGAATATCTATCTGGTGAGTTTCAGCAATATCTTATTGATAATGGGATAGTTTCTCAGTTTTCTGCACCAGGTACACCTCAACAAAATGGGGTAGCAGAAAGGAGAAATAGAACTCTTTTGGATATGGTTAGGTCTATGTTGAGTTATTCAACGCTTCCTATTTCTTTTTGGGGATATGCTTTACAAACTGCTATATACATTCTAAACGATGTACCATCTAAGTCTGTTCCTAAAACACCGCATGAGTTATGGACTGGGCGCAAGCCTAGTTTACAACACTTAAGGATATTTGGTTGTCCTGCGCATGTGTTAAAAGGAAAGACAGAAAAGATGGAGTCCCGTTCAGAAACATGTATATTTGTAGGGTATCCAAAAGAAACTAAAGGATATTATTTCTATAGTCCTTCAGATCTTAAAGTATTTGTTTCGACAAATGCTAAATTTCTGGAAAAGGACTATATGAATGATTTTGTGCCTAGAAGTAGAATTGTCCTGAATGAGATGTCAGGAGATACAATTCCACGAGAGGTTACACAACCTAACCCAATTGTAAGTTCCGATCCAACATAAGATCAACAACCTACCATTCCTCGTCGTAGTGGGAGGGTTAGAACACAACCCGAAAGATACATCGATCTGGGAGAATCAGTGGAGAATCTCCCGGACGACGATGATCCCTATACGTACAAGGAAGCTATGGAGGATGTTGATAGTCGCCATTGGCAAAAGGCAATGCAATCCGAGATTGAATCTATGTTCAATAACAAAGTCTGGTCCCTTGTAGACTTGCCTAAAGGGATAAAACCCATTGGGTGCAAGTGGGTATACAAGAGGAAAAGAGGTATGGATGGAAAGGTGGAAACCTTTAAGGCTAGATTAGTAGCTAAAGGGTATACACAGAAAGAAGGTATCGATTACGAGGAAACCTTCTCTCCTGTGGCCATGCTTAAATCCATTAGGATACTCTTATCCATTGCAGCATCTTTAGATCTAGAGATTTGGCAAATGGACGTCAAGACAGCTTTCCTAAATGGAAGTCTTGACGAAAGCATCTACATGATGCAACCAGAGGGATTCATTGAAAAGGGCCAAATGGATAAGGTATGCAAGTTGTAGAAATCCATATATGGATTAAAGCAAGCATCCAGATCCTGGAACATAAGGTTTGATCAAGCTGTCAAAGGTTTTGGATTTATTCAGAATCCTGACGAACCTTGTGTATACAAAAGGATTAAAGGCGACAAGTTGGTTTTCCTGATTCTTTATGTTGATGATATACTACTCATTAGAAACGATGTAGGTGTATTGACATCAGTAAAAGAATGGTTAGCAAAACAATTTGATATGAAGGACTTAGGAGAAGCAAGTTTTATTCTAGGTATCCAAGTAATAAGGGATAGAAAGAATAGAACGATTGCATTATCCCAAGCTTCATACATAGACAAAATCTTATCTAGGTTTTCCATGCAGGATTCCAAGAAAGGTATGTTACCTTTCAGACATGGAATCAAGCTTTCTAAGGAACAAGTTCCTAAGAATGAGCATGAAGAGCAATTCATGAGTAGAGTTCCATATGCCTCGGCAGTTGGAAGTCTCATGTATGCAATGCTCTGTACTAGACCAGATATTTGTTTTGCTGTTGGCATAGTTAGCAGGTTTCAATCGAAACCTGGTCCTGATCACTGGACGGCAGTCAAGCATATTTTCAAGTATCTCAAGAGAACGAGAGATAATATGCTTGTATACTCTGGAGGGGATTTGGTTCCCGTTGGGTATACAGATTCTGATTTCCAATCAGATTCTGACTCCAGAAAATCCACATCAGGGGCTGTGTTTACTATTGGAGGAGGAGCAGTTATATGGAGGAGTATCAAGCAATCTTGTATTGCTGATTCCACCATGGAAGCTGAGTATGTTGCTGCATGCGAAGCTGCCAAAGAGGCTGTTTGGCTCCGCCAATTCTTGATTGACTTAGAAGTGGTTCCTAGTGCGAATAAGCAGATCACTATCTACTGTGACAACAGTGGAGCAGTGGCTAATTCGAAAGAACCAAGAAGTCACAAGAGAGGTAAACACATTGAAAGAAAGTATCATCTTTTAAGGGAGATTGTTCAAAGAGGTGACGTGACGATTACCAAAATCGCGTCAGCAGAAAATCTAGCAGATCCCTTCACAAAGGCTCAACCTCAGAAGAGTTTCGATGGGCATCTAGAGAATATGGGCTTGAGAGATATGACACATTTGCTATAGCGCAAGTGGGAGATTGTTAGGATTATGCTCAATAGCAAGAGTGTAATGTTGTAATTAACAATCTTTTTCATATTAATAAAGTGATTTCTGGTTTAACAAATCGTATAGCATTTATAGTTTATATTATAATTGTCAAAGTAAATAATCATAAGGTCTAAAGACTATGGGAAAAGAAGAATTGTTCGTACATCTGGATATTTATGTGGTAGACACAATTCTTTAGTTAGTCTTGAATAATGTTCACAACTTAAGTTAAAGGTTGGGCACCTTTATCTTGTTAAAGTTGTAGAATTCTTTTGCTAGCATTTGAGTGGGATCAAATGAGATATGATGAGTCTAAAATCATCGGAGTGTCTTCGAGCAAAAGGATCTAGTGCACTGGGTGCATTGAACTGGATCACAATGAAAAGCTTTATCTAGAATCGTCAATAGATAATAGTCTTTTCATTATCAGGACAATCGGAGAGTCTATCTTAATCCTGAGATAAATGATGGACTTATGGTTGCAAGTGATATCATTTGAGTTGTCAATGAGTACGATTATATCGCATAGTCTATCCTCGATAGTTTGGTGATATTCATTTGTTAATCGATAGAGGACTTCATTTATAGATATGGACATCGTGGCTCCATTTAATTAAATGAGAGTATAATATCATCATATGGATGTTTTGAGGTAATTGGATATTAAATCTCAACGTTGAGTTTTCAATAGTGTCTATTGAAAACGTGGCTTCTGGACAAGTCAAAATATCCAAGTTCAAAACGTGGTCATATGAGTAAATATGGTAACTTGGAGAGTTATAGGCGGTCTATGAACTCTTGGCGATTACTGATGTTAATCACGAGGATACACTATCTCCAATATGATTGTCTAGGGTATGAATGAGGAGCATCTTCCTTTTCTATCTTTATTTAAGAGTTCAGTTTTAGCTCTTTAGTGGAATGAGTTAAAATTAATGGATCGGACCTAAGTGAATCATTTGTTGATTGTGATTAGGTTATGTCTATTGAAGCTTAAATTTAGATGGCCCGCCAAGATCCCCATTCCACACGGACTTGCATGGGTCACTTGATATATTCTACCGGACCAATTTAAGGGTCCATCTAGAATTGCATTTAATATATTAAGAATATAATTTGCACATTATTTAAGTAATGGGCTGCTCAATTATATTAATATATTAATGAAAGACATGTGGGCTTGTTTCTTTTAGTAAGAATGGGTCTGGTTCACATGTGGGCTTTTTATTTAAAGTCCAATGGATTAAATGAAATAAGAAAATAATGTTAGGCCCAATCTTATACAAGTGGGGCGGCAAGGTTAAAATTTTAACCTAAAATATTATTTTGTTTCATTTGTTTTAATTAAATAAGAATTAATTAATTTATTGATTAATTGTTTAATTAAAGAAACAAATCTTTCCTAAAAGTAAAAGACTTGTTTGACAAGGAAATAAATAAATTAGTTTTATTTATTTAATCAAATAAGGAGTCTTTTTATTTAGTCAAAATAAAAGAATAAAAATCAAGGAGTTGGATTAGGGTTTGAAGTCTATAAAGTTGAAAAGAATTAGGGTTGAATTTTAGTCACCCTATATAAGTGACATGATGAAATTCGGCCAACCCTAATCTAAGACTACATAGAATTCGGCAACCCTAAAGGAAAAAGAAGAAAAAATTCGGCCAACCTATATAAGGGTTCTTATAGGGTTCGGCCACCACAATGCTTGGTGCTTGAGTTTTTATTTCTTTCTTCTTCTTCTTAATTCTAAGAGAGTTTTTATTCTAAAAAGACAAAAAGGAGTGTGAAATTATTCTTTGATAGTATACTATTGCTTAATCATCAATAAGCTTGTGTATACGATATCGATCTAGGTTCACGCGAGTTTCGATCATTAGATTGAGAACTCAAAAGTGACCGGAATAATTTTTGACATTCTTTTGATTGTTTTGTGACTAACAAAGAAAAGAAAGTTTTTGTTTGGTCCATTCACAGGTTTGCAATTCAAAGAAAAGGGAGACCACGCTCCTAGGTGATCCACGTTCGTGCTCGGATTGAAGGTCTTGCGGATTACCATCGACGTAAGTCAATCGGATCACGCGACAAAAGGTAATTTACTTTTGTTAATATATATGCATGTTTATTGATTAAAAGGGTTTAAGGTTCATAAAGAAAAAAATTTTAAAAGTCACTAAATCGTTTTTAGTATCGCTTCCGCTGCGTTTACCACTTTTAGTATTTTTTCCCTACATAGGCTTCTAGATGCATCCATAATCTACATACTTTCAGCCACGTATACTCAAAAACTAAAACATATAAGAGAAGCATTAGTGCACTTTTCATAAAAAATAAGTTTTTCAAACTCAAGTGCATGATCTAGAAACAATACAAGTTATTTGTTCAAGATCACTACTTCTCAGTTGAGAGGCTCTTAAAGATAATGATATTACAATTGAAATAAAGTATTTGCTTATCAAACCACTCACAATCACACATAGACAATAATCAACACAAATCATGCCAATGGATCTTAGAAGAGTTTTAAACCTCTTTTTGTCCAAGGACTTAGTGAACAAACCCGTAAGTTGATCTTTAGTAGGCATATTGATACGAACCTTGAAACTAATTATAGCACGGTGTGTATAAAACTATCTAGAGGGGGGGTGAATAGATTTTAAAATGATTTTACCCAATTTTCGCATGCATGTCAATTTTACGAAAATGCCCCTACTAGTCACAAAAGTATAACAAGTGTAATATGGTGCGGAATGTAAATAACACTTGATATTTACGTGGAAACCCTCACGGGAAAAACCACGGGCTGTTATGTGCGCCACACACGAACCTCGAATCCACTAATTGAGATGATTACAACCTAATCCCGGTTTAATGATCTAATCCCGATCAATAATCATCACAACTACCTAATCCCGGTATAAGTGGACCTAGTCCAATTGCTTGTGAATTAAGTAACCTAATCCCGGTCACAACACAAGACTTAATTCTCTAAGAAGAGATAATACAACCTAAGTGAATATTATGAAATATCCAAAAATGCAATTAGAGCTAGGTTACTCTATATGCTTATCTAGGATAATGAATTTGCAATTTAAATCAATCCTAGATATTATGAGCTAAATGGCATGTTCAATCAAATAGTTTAGCTAATCAAGATTAAGCACACAACCTAATTAGCTATCACAATACAACACTCAATCATGTCAAACACAACAATCTCTATTTTGAATATTAGATTTTAATCTAAGAACAAGCAAATAATAAAAGAGATGCCTTGATAAATAAAACACTAATTATAAATGATAATAGTGAAGAACATACCAAGGGAAGTGTGTTGACCAAGACCCATGCAAGTAAACATCCTAACTATGCTAGAAAATGCTTAGATGATATTTTGATGCATATGAAAATGGGTTTTGAGAGTTAAAGACAAATTCTTGGGAGTTTCTTTCTTGAAGATATTTTTCTCTCAAAAGTGTGTTAGTTCTCAAGTGAAGAAGAAAAATATATATATATATATATTAGGTCATGAAACAAAACTACACCGTTTTTATAGTTTTATCCATATATATATATATATATTTATATTTATATTATCACACACACACACCAAACGCACAGGATGCTAAAGAATATATATATAAAAAACAATCAAAACGCACAGCATTTGGATGCTGAAAAGAGTGACAAATGAGAGTGATCCTGTGAGGTGAGCTCACGTGAGAAGCAATCAAGTAGACCAATGATTGAACAAGTCAAATCTACTAAAACAACAAGTCAATCACACATAAATGAGCTCACATTAAATTACAACACTCAATAAAATGCTATGAGAAAAACAAAAATAAAATGCAAATCAGTGATATGTGTGTGCGCGTGGGAAGTGGCCGTGGGGCAAACGGGACCAGAGAGAGGTTGTCCCCGTGGGCCACACGCCATTCTCATGCCACTACCTCTCTCTTGGTGTGGCTTTCATGCCACACCACACCGACTTCCGTTCCGAGCGATCT
Organism: Acer saccharum; assembly: GCA_030490815.1. Taxonomy (NCBI): domain Eukaryota; kingdom Viridiplantae; phylum Streptophyta; class Magnoliopsida; order Sapindales; family Sapindaceae; genus Acer; species Acer saccharum. Next base: position 40,024,436 of record CM059869.1, read on the forward strand.
TCAGTCCAGTTAACCTCGAACCTCGCAATACAATTCCGTCTTCGGAATATTGACCGGATTTAATCATAAATATAGAAAATTATATAACTTTCTAATTTAAGCTCGGAATTGAAATCCGGTTTCCGATAAAAATACGGAATGTCCCAAATATCTCGAAAATCATCCGAAACATATAGAAAAGTCTCCGAATCGCTCGGAACTCATCTATGGACAAATCCACACATAAAAAAAAATATAATAAAGAAGTGCAAGTGTGATAAGTGACATGTGAAGAGAATGCACACAAATACAAGTATGCTAAGTGAGTGTGTGCACTAAATCTCTTCATAGAAAATTAAGCACTAAACATATACCTTTGGAGTGCTTAACACTTGCAAGGGCCTTGAGCTTGAACACATTCCTAAGCTACCCTTACATGATCCCCACATATGGTTTGATCACGAAATAAGCCAATTAAAAACTACGGGAATCCTTACAAACCTTGTCGATTGTATCAAGATTGATGCCTAAGATCGTTCTAACCTCTGGTTCGGATGGAAACCGCGACCCAACACCTATATCGAGATGTGAACCTTGGTATAAAGGAGGATGCCACAATCAAGGATGAAATACTCGATTCATAAGTCATGTTTGAATGCCACAAGGTAGAACCTTGATAAGTTCCAATTAGTTCTGAAAGAACAAAAGAGAAAATTCTCTCCAATTTCATTCAAATCAAGTCTGATCTCATATTACATCCATTCGTCCCTTATAAACTGAAACCCTAAAACCTAAAAAAGAAATAAATATTTGGCAATTAATGCCTTACAATCAAGAAAGAAATTAAAATTAAAACATGCAATTAGTTGACTTGCTCCCTATTTGGAAGGATAAATTTTGAAACAAATCAGCCTTTTAATTTGAGAAACAAATCAACTCATTATTCTTTGGAAACTAAAAAGGATAAAGCTGAAATTCGGACTCCTTAGTCAAGTCTTCGTGCAACAAACTAGATGGCCGAATTTGGGCCTGTTGTGATCTGTTACGGATGACAGAGTCTTCATAACATCTGTAGGGCTCGTCTTGGGCTTTCCAAAAACATATTATAATAGACAATCCGACTTCAGATGCTCTCTGTAGAGGCCCATGAAGTTCAGCCCGGATTTGATCTTCATATGGACTGAACTTGGACTTCAGTAACTCAGAATCAGCCCCATTAAATGCTTCTTTGATCCTCTTGCCCCTTGTAATTGGCCCAACTAGAACATAAAATGGATCCGTTGGTGAAGCTTCTTGATTCTCATCACATATGCTCTAGAATAACAATCGAATGTTCAACAAGTTCTCTAAAGAAATGATGCCTAATATCTATGTGCAATGATATCATGCATACATAGAGTTGAAAAGATGAAATAGAAAGCAAGCTTTTAGAGTAAAAAATACCTTAGAAAACTTTTTCACCAATGAAAGGTCTCCGCCCTTTTTATGAGCTCTCTTGGCTTGTTTGTCCTCATGACAACAAGTTGTTGGTGTGTCATCCCAAGAGAATAAAGACCAAACACTTTCAACTCAAACAAACACATAAAAATTTGTGTTATTGTTTGGATATTAGGGATTGTGTTTAAGGTTAGGAAAGTTGTATATTTATATGGGGAAGGGTTTGGCAAGCTTTTGGATGAAATATCTCCCAAGTCGGTCGCTCCGGCGAGTTTAGAACCGCTGCCTCGCGGGTTTATTCCCGCTGTCGAAAGTCGTTGTGGATTTTGGACGTTTGGCCACGAGTTTGGACATTCTGGACTACGGGAACATTCCAGCGGCATGAAATCGCGATCTTCCAGCGAGTTTGGACGTATTTGGGCGTGAAAGAACCCGCTGGAAGTGAGCTCGTGAGCTTGCTTGGCCATGGAAGTTGGTGGACTTGGAGGAGAGAGAAAACGTGTGCATGAGATGCCCAAAATGGGTTCATCGTGACCAGGATGATGTTGGCTGTCGATCTGGGCGGAGATTGGCCGAAAAACCGTCGAAAAGTGATCGAAAAATGCCAGGTTGCAAGTCGGGTCTATCAGGTCTGAACAGGGTCTATCGCAGGTCGGGTCGACCTGGCTAGAGCAAGAAGATGACCTGACGTCATGCTGACGTCAGGCATGACGCAAGCAGGCGCCAAAACGGCATCGTTCCAGGGGTGACATGGTGCTGACGCAGTACGTTGGCTGGTGTTTTACAATATGCACCCCCGTCTTTTCCTTATTCACAGAATCTTCAATCCTTTCCTGAATATTGCACTTTTGCCCCTGATTTCTCCACAATTACACAATTGCCCTTGAATTTCCCTAATTACCTGAAACACTTATTTGCACCCTATTAAATACATAAAATTGCTCGGAAATGAATACAAAAGATAGGAAAAGGGAGCGCTAAATGAGAACATTTATAGCACGATCAAACCCCTAAACCTAACTTTTGCTCGTCCTCGAGCAAAACAAAACAAAAGCTAACAAATAACAACTACTAAAGCGTAATAAAATATAAACTACTTAGTCCACTGTCGTGGGAGAAACGATGACACTTAGCACGTGCCACAAGCCTTTTAAACCTTTAGGTGCCCCTAGTAGGAGAAGTGAAGTCTCCTGAGGGTTTACTGTAGGGAAAAAATAACAAAAGTAGTACACGCAGCGGAAGCGATACTAAAATGAGATTTAGTGACTTTTTAAAAAATTTTCCTTTATGAACCTTAAACCCTTTTAATCAATAAACATGCATATACATTAACAAAAAGTAGATTACCTTTTGTCGCGTGATCCGATTGACTTACGTCGATGGTAATCCGCAAGACCTTCAATCCGAGCACGAACGTGGATCTCCTAGGAGCGTGATCTCCCTTTTCTTTGAATTGCAAACCTGTGAATGGACAAAACAAAACTTTTCTTTTCTTTGTTAGTGACAAAACAATCAAAAGAATGTCTAAGATTATTTCGGTCACTTTTGAGTTCTCAATCTAATGATCGAAACTCGCGTGAACCTAGATCGATATCGTATACACAAGCTTATTGATGATTAAGCAATAGTATACTATCGAAGAATAATCTAACACTCCTTTTTGTCTTAGTAGAATAAAAAACTCTCTATGAATGAAGAAGAAGAAGAAAAATAAAATCTCAAGTACATGTATGTGGTGGCCGAACCCTATAAGAGCACTTATATAGGTTGGCCGAATTTTTCTTTCTTTTTCCTTTAGGGTTGCCGAATTCTATGTAGTTTTAGATTAGGGTTGGCCGAATTTCATCATGTCACTTATATAGGGTGACCGAAATTCAACCCTAATTCTTTTCAACTTTATAGACTTCAAACCCTAATCCAACTCATTGATTTTTATTCTTTTATTTTGACTAAATAAAAAGACTCCTTATTTGATTAAATAAATAAAATTAATTTATTTATTTCCTTATCAAACAAGTCTTTTACTTTTAGGAAAGATTTGTTTATTTAATTAAACAATTAATCAATAAATTAATTAATTCTTATTTAATTAAAACAAATGAAACAAAATAATATATTAGGTTAAAACATTAACCTTGCCGCCCCACTTGTATAAAATTGGGCCTAATATTATTTTCTTATTTCATTTAATCCATTGGACTTTAAATAAAAAGCACACATGTGAACCAGACCCATTCTTACTAAAAGAAACAAGTCCACATGTCTTTCATTAATATATTAATATAATTGAGCAGCCTATTACATAAATAATGTGCATATTATATTCTTAATATATTAAATGCAATTCTAGATGGACCCTTAAATTGGTCCGGTAGAATATATCAAGTGATCCATGCAAGTCCGTGTGGATTGGGGATCTTGGCGGGCCATCTAAATTTAAGCTTCAATAGACATAACCTAATCACAATCAACAAATGATTCACTTAGGTCCGATCCATTAATTTTAACTCATTCCACTAAAGAGCTAAAACTGAACTCTTAAATAAAGATAGAAAAGGAAGATGCTCCTCATTCATACCCTAGACAATCATATTGGAGATAGTGTATCCTCGTGATTAATATCAGTAATCGCCAAGAGTTCATAGACCGCCTATAACTCTCCAAGTTACCATATTTACTCATATGACCACGTTTTGAACTTGGATATTTTGACTTGTCCAGAAGCCATGTTTTCAATAGACACTATCGAAAACTCAACGTTGAGATTTAATATCCAATTACCTCAAAACATCCATATGATGATATTATACTCTCATTTAATTAAATGGAGCCACGATGTCCATAACTATAAATGAAGTCCTCTATCGATTAACAAATGAATATCACCAAACTATCGAGGATAGACTATGCGATATAATCGTACTCATTGATAACTCAAATGATATCACTTGCAACCATAAGTCCATCATTTATCTCAGGATTAAGATAGACTCTCCGATTGTCCTGATAATGAAAAGACTATTATCTACTGACGGTTCTAGATAAAGCTTTTCATTGTGACCCAGTTCAATGCACCCAGTGCACTAGATCCTTTTGCTCGAAGACACTCCGATGATTTTAGACTCATCATATCTCATTTGATCCCACTCAAATGCTAGCAAAAGAATTCTACAACTTTAACAAGATAAAGGTGCCCAACCTTTAACTTAAGTTGTGAACATTATTCAAGACTAACTAAAGAATTGTGTCTACCACATACATATCCAGATGTACGAACAATTCTTCTTTTCCCATAGTCTTTAGACCTTATGATTATTTACTTTGACAATTATAATATTAAACTATAAATGCTATACGATTTGTTAAACCAGAAATCACTTTATTAATATGAAAAAGATTGTTAATTACAACATTACACTCTTGCTATTGAGCATAATCCTAACAATCTCCCACTTGCGCTATAGCAAATGTGTCATATCTCTCAAGCCCAAGTTCTCTAGATGCCCATCGAAACTCTTCTGAGGTAGATCCTTTGTGAAGGGATCCGCTAGATCTTCTGCTGACGCGATTTTGGTAATCGTCACGTCACCTCTTTGAACAATCTCCCTTAAAAGATGATACTTTCTTTCAATGTGTTTACCTCTCTTGTGACTTTTTGGTTCTTTCGAATTAGCCACTGCTCCACTGTTGTCACAGTAGATAGTGATCTGCTTATTCGCACTAGGAACCACTTCTAAGTCAATCAAGAATTGGCGGAGCCAAACAGCCTCTTTGGCAGCTTCGCATGCAGCAACATACTCAGCTTCCATGGTGGAATCAGTAATACAAGATTGCTTGATACTCCTCCATATAACTGCTCCTCCTCTAATAGTAAACACAGCCCCTGATGTGGATTTTCTGGAGTCAGAATCTGATTGGAAATCAGAATCTGTATACCCAACGGGAATCAAATCCCCTCCAAAGTATACAAGCATATTATCTCTCGTTCTCTTAAGATACTTGAAAATATGCTTGACTACCGTCCAGTGATCAGGACCAGGTTTCGATTGAAACCTGCTAACTATGCCAACAGCAAAACAAATATCTGGTCTAGTACAGAGCATTGCATACATGAGACTTCCAACTGCCGAGGCATATGGGACTCTACTCATGAATTGCTCTTCATAGCTCATTCTTAGGAACTTGTTCCTTAGAAAGCTTGATTCCATGTCTGAAAGGTAACATACCTTTCTTGGAATCCTGCATGGAAAACCTAGACAAGATCTTGTCTATGTATGAAGCTTGGGATAATGCAATCGTTCTATTCTTTCTATCCCTTATTACTTGGATACCTAGAATAAAACTTGCTTCTCCTAAGTCCTTCATATCAAATTGTTTTGCTAACCATTCTTTTACTGATGTCAATACACCTACATCGTTTCCAATGAGTAGTATATCATCAACATAAAGAATCAGGAAAACCAACTTGTCGCCTTTAATCCTTTTGTATACACAAGGTTCGTCAGGATTCTGAATAAATCCAAAACCTTTGACAGCTTGATCAAACCTTATGTTCCAGGATCTGGATGCTTGCTTTAATCCATATATGGATTTCTGCAACTTGCATACCTTATCCACTTGGCCCTTTTCAATGAATCCCTCTGGTTGCATCATGTAGATGCTTTCGTCAAGACTTCCATTTAGGAAAGCTGTCTTGACGTCCATTTGCCAAATCTCTAGATCTAAAGATGCTGCAATGGATAAGAGTATCCTAATGGATTTAAGCATGGCCACATGAGAGAAGGTTTCCTCGTAATCGATACCTTCTTTATGTGTATACCCTTTAGCTACCAATCTAGCTTTAAAGGTTTCCACCTTTCCATCCATACCTCTTTTCCTCTTGTATACCCACTTGCACCCAATGGGTTTTATCCCTTTAGGTAAGTCTACAAGGGACCAGACTTTGTTATCGAACATAGATTCAATCTCGGATTGCATTGCCTTTTGCCAATGGCGACTATCAACATCCTCCATAGCTTCCTTGTACGTATAGGGATCATCGTCGTCCGGGAGATTCTCCACTGATTCTCCCAGACCGATGTATCTTTCGGGTTGTGTTCTAAGCCTCCCACTACGATGAGGAATGGTAGGTTGTTGATCTTGTGTTGGATTGGAACTTACAATTGGGTTAGGTTGTGTAACCTCTCGTGGAATTGTATCTCCTGACATCTTATTCAGGACAATTCTACTTCTAGGCACAAAATCATTCATATAGTCCTTTTCCAGAAATTTAGCATTCGTCGAAACAAATACTTTAAGGTCTGAAGGACTATAGAAATAATATCCTTTAGTTTCTTTTGGATACCCTACAAATATACATGTTTCTGAACGGGACTCCATCTTTTCTGTCTTTCCTTTTAACACATGCGCAGGACAACCAAATATCCTTAAGTGTTGTAAACTAGGCTTGCGCCCAGTCCACAACTCATGCGGTGTTTTAGGAACAGACTTAGATGGTACATCGTTTAGAATGTATATAGCAGTTTGTAAAGCATATCCCCAAAAAGAAATAGGAAGTGTTGAATAACTCAACATAGACCTAACCATATTCAAAAGAGTTCTATTTCTCCTTTCTGCTACCCCATTCTGTTGAGGTGTACCTGGTGCAGAAAACTGAGAAACTATCCCATTATCAATAAGATATTGCTGAAACTCACCAGATAGATATTCTCCACCATGATCAGATCTCAAGATTTTTATGTGTTTCTCAAGCTGATTTTCCACTTCAGCTTTGAATGCTTTGAACATGTCAAAAGCATCCGACTTATGTCTCATGAGATACACATAACCAAATCTCGAGTAATCATCCGTGAAGGCGATGAAGTACTCATATCCACCTCTAGCTTGAATGCTATAGGTCCACATACATCAGTGTGTATCAATCCTAAACATTCAGTGGCTCTTGCACCTTTGGCGGAGAACGTCCTTTTGGTCATTTTACCTTCCAAACAAGATTCACAAGTTGGTAGATCATCAACCTTTAAGTCACTCAAAGGTCCGTCACATACCAATCTTTTAATCCTGTTAAGGTTAATATGACCTAAGCGTAAATGCCAAAGGTAGGTTTCATCTGTTGATAATTTTACTCTTTTATGATTAGGTTCCGTTATTTCTGTGTCTAACGAGTTGTTGACGGTGATTTTTGGTGATCACCAAGTCAATGATTCGTTCTCGAGTTACTGCAATTTATATGTGAGTGTGGTCAAAGATTGTAAAGAAATAACAGGTGATTTACGTGGTAAAACTCCAAAAGATCGGAGAAACATCCACGGGATCGTTGCCTCTAGCAACAAAGCCAAATCCACTATGAATCACGATTACAAGATGAAGAATGACAGAATGATTACAAGCTCTTCGATACAATTCTCTCTTTCTCTCTCTCGTTCTACTTTTTCACGTACCCCCCTGTTTGTGTATAGAGGGGGTATTTATACATGTTGTTTTTAGGGTTTTAAGGTGGCCGCTAGGGTTTGGTATTGTGGAGCCCAAGTCTCAAGCGGTCTTCTAGTCCTAATTAGATTATGTTTCCTCTTTTGGCTGAGTCTGATTCTGGACGAGATTCTTTCTCCTTTATTCGCGGGAAAACTGCTTGTTTCCTTGTTAAACTCTAATAGTCCACATCGTTGCTTATCATGGATGTGCGGGTCGCTGATTATGATTGGCATACGAATGTTGGTGACTATCTCATTGATTCCCGAGTATGTATGCCCGAGTATGTCCGAATGTGCCCGAGTGAGATTTGCTGCCCGAGTTGATCGTCTTCGTTTGTGGTCGGACTACTTACTCTTTTTTCCGAGTAGGTTATCGTGGGAGGTTTCTGCTCCATAAGTTGACCTTATCTTGACCCTTGCTTTCCTGGCCTTTCGTGCTGATGACGTGTCCTTCACCACTAATTTTTACCTATAACAATACCCCCTTAAATATTTGAGCCGATCATGTTGAGTCAGGTCCTCTCGGGACAAATATTTAACTTCAATAATTTCTCACAACTGGTCCTCGCTTGTCGTTTTCCGCATTAATGTATCCTCGTTTGACTCGAAGCTTTAAATGACGTGTCTTAATTACGACCGCACGCATTCGATTTACCACTCATTTCAGAAATCCCTTGATGGTGACGTTTCTACTCTCTGGCGGCTCAAGGTGCTCTCCGGTTGCCACTTGTCTTTTCTTTGTTTGGCTGGGGCACGACTCATTTATGAGACACGACCTCTCTATTTGCCTGCGTGTAGCCCACGTCATAGCCCACGCCCCTCTATTTTCCCGCTTTACTGTGCTTCTCCTAGGGTTTCGTTCGTTTTTGAAATCAATGTGCCGCCTATATATGTTGGTTATGATCTCTTCTCTTATACCTTTTTCTTCCATTTTTCGCTTTTATCTTCCAGTATCTCTGCGTGTTCTTCGAAGGAGGTTTCATCTGTGCCTCTTGATCCTCTGTTTTCTGTTTGGTTTACTAGCCCGTTTCTTCTAACCCTGCCATCTTTGAGTTTACCTGCTTCAATCCCCAGATTTTTCCTCGGAGGCTTTTTCTTCTGCGATCTGCGCCGTCTTCATTCTTCACTTCATCGAGGTTAGTCTTTATGGATTCCGGAGCTAGATATCGTCTTTTTACTGTTGGTATGATTGCTATTGAGCGAAATGATGCTTTCACTGCGTCGGTTGTTCACAGGTTATTAGACGAGCCCCGTTTCGATCAGCCGCGCTACACCGACGTTGATATTTCTGGACTTTTTCCGGAAAGGCCTGCGACTTCTGAGGTTCCTCCTGCTTCAGAGATCCCTTCTGCTTCCGCCAGTTCATCACCACCTTACTCATACCAACCTGAAGCTTGGTCGGATTCTTCTGCTTGTACTGATATTCGCCCGAGCAGAAGACCAGGAAAGAGGATGACCACTCGCAAAGTTTACAAAGACTCGCATTCCCTTTTCCCCCGAGCGTATTTGCGTCTATGATGTTGAGCCGAACGTGGTCGGCCCTGACGAGATAATGCGATATATGCGGCGGTTTGATCTGGACAGCAATGAGGTTTCGCTGATTCCAGCCGAAGGTCGGGCTGCATGGAACCCACCCCCCGGCCACGTAGCAATTTACGGGTCCATGCTCACCTGCGGCGTCACTCTTCCTCTTCAGCCTTTCATTACTTGGTTCTTGGCTGAAGCCCGACTCGCTCCGGCCCAGCTAACGCCGAACAGTTATCGCATCCTGATGTGCATGTGGCACATGTGGCATAGAATGAAGCGGCCACCTCCCACTCCTCGCGAGGTTCACCATTTTTATTCGCTGAGGCCAGTGGGGAAAACCGGGGTTTATTTTCTCCAGTCGAACCAGCCCGAGTTCTGGATTCCAAAGAATGTCGTGGTCAAGGGCTGTGTCGAACCGACCACGGACGAGAAGATGAAAGGGTTTGTTTGGGGCTTCCCGACCTCGAACAAGTTTTGGAAGAACAGCTGGTTCTTCGTGGGCAAAGACTGGGGCCAGTCGATTAGTTTCGATTTGGACGGCACTCAGATGACCTGCCGGGTTCCTCGGTACTTCTGCACGCCGCAGTGGAACCATCTAACTTCAGCTTTTACTGATGAGGAGCTGAAGACCTTGGCTCGGGCAGCAGTCCGCCCCCTAGAGAAAAGGGGAAAACCCTATCTCTATAGAGAGGGGAAAATGATCAAGGCCCGTCTCTTCCCTCAGATTTCCGCGTGCCGCCGACGCCGTAAGTTTACTTGTATGCATTTTTATTTGTAACCTGACTTCCAAGCTTGCTTGCTAACTCGGATTCTTCTCTTTTTTTTTTAAAGTGTTTGACGTAGATATAGTCAGTGATGGTCTGGCACGCCGGATGAAAGGCATCGTCGAGGCGAGTCGAAAGGCAGTCCTTCGTCAACGAGATGCTGGGATAGCCCCTCCTGAAGACGAATCTGACGAGGGTACTCCCGGGAACGTTCCCGAGGGAGATGATGAAGAGGGAGTACCCGATTATGTGCCCGAGGAGGCTCACGATCAAGAACCGACCGAGTGTTCGGCGGGAGCTGAGGGTACCTCGGGGAACTTTGGAGTAAGTAGGACCTCTGCTGACTCGGGCAATCCCGCAGGTCCTTCCTCCAAGGGGAAAGAAAAAGTAGGGGATCTCCCTGAGCCCGAGCAGGCAAATCCCCCCAGCGGATCTGGTTCTCCCCACTCTGCTGCTGATATGCAAAACGTTCCTTTTGAAGCAGTTGGGGGGCCTTCAGGTGCGGTAGCTCCGGAGTTTCCGACTTCAGTTGAACCGAACCGTTCTTCTTCGGAGATTCCTGCCTCTGTTGATCCGATTTCTACTCCAGGGGACAGCAACACTGAAGCTGGGCCGACTGGGAAAAGGAAGGCTTCGTTTTCTTCTGGTCGCCCTTTCCCAAAGATTCCCCGAGTAGTTGCGTATGTTAATTCCTCTTCGGAGGATGAGGGGGAGGATGATGCGAGCGTGACCCCGACGCGGGAGCAGGTCAGAGAGAGTGCTGGTGGCTCAGCCGGCCTTCCTCGGGCGGCCCCGTCCGCTGAACTCCCCGAAGGCGATGTGGGTGATATGGGCTCCTCTCCCCAAATCGATGATCCCACCCCCGAGACTATTTTCAGGGCCATGGCTTCAGGCCGAGCCTATATTGGGGAGGATCGTTGGAGTCGTCTCAGGACCGGGACTGTGTCTGACCGACTCCACAATTTTTTCAACAGCGCTTCCTACGTGAGTGACTCTCATATGCATCATTTCGCATTATCCCCTTTTTTTTATTTATATTTGTTGATTTGTTTGTTGCAGATGGTGGCCGAGATGTCTGGGGCTTGCGAAGCTGGCGAAGCCCAAGCGGAAAAAATAAGAAGGCTAGAAGCCCAATTGAAGGAGAGCGAAGATCACTGTTCTCGGGCTGAGTTAGCTCGTCAGGAGGAGGCCAGGTCGAGTGAGATGCTCGTAAATCAGTGCTTAGCACGGCAAATGGAAGCCGAGCAACGGGCATCTTCTGCTGCGGAGGAGGTCAGGACTCTGCAGGATCAACTGTCATCCACCCGGGAAGCCTTGCTTCGAGCCGAACAGAACGCCGAAGACGCCAAGTCTGCTTATGAACGTCGAATCAATGACTTGGAGTGTCAGGCCCTGACGGCCAAGGAACTGTCGAAGGGATCTAGGCTGGAAATGGAGCTACAAAGCGTTGACCGTTTTAAGAGATCTCCAGCCTATGATGCTCTGCTTCTTCGGGAGTTCCAGCGTGGAATGGTCTCGGCCGGTGAATTTTTTAAGCAAAGGAACAGGGCGACTGATCGGGCTCGGGCCAACTAGAGCCTGTCAATTAGGAAGCATGTGGATACATCCTTGGAGTCTCTCCGGATCCAAATGAAGGAGTGGCGGGCGTATTGTAGAAGTAAAGGAAAAACGCCACATCCCATGCACCTTGAGGTTCCGACCGCCGAGTCGTTCTCTACCTTTTACGCCAGTGAAAGGGCGAGTTTTAGCAACGAGATACCCGACTTGGGGCCCGTTCCTGGTACCGACTACAGTCACTGGATGGATGACGAAGAAGATGTGATCATATGGCCATCGGACGACAGTCTTCTGAGCGAGTATGTGATGGAGCCTGACCCTGATGTTGGCAGAAGCAGCTCACCACCCCCGGCGCCTTCCTCTTGATCTTCAAGCCTTTTTGTAACTATACTTGTACATCTTTCACATATACATCGTACATTGTATCTTTCTATACACTATGAATATAAGACCAAATTTTACTCACTTTTTGCCGAGTATCTTCTGTAACTGGCTTATCAGTTTAGACCGAGTATCTTATTTAACCGGTAACCAATTTTCGGCCGAGTATCTTATGTAACTGGCTTATTGATTTAGACCGAGTATCTTATTAAACTGGTAACTAATTTTGTGCCGAGTATCTTATGTAACTGGCTTATTGATTTAGACCGAGTATCTTATTAAACTGGTAACTAATTTTGTGCCGAGTATCTTATGTAACTGGCTTATTGATTTAGACCGAGTATCTTATTTAACCGGTAACTAATTTTTTGGGGTTGTTTAACCTTCACGTTGCGTCGGGGCTCGCCGCGACCATACGTTGAGGTCCTTGCACAAGTCACCTAGGACGTCTCCTGGTTTTATCTGCGCAAGGGTTCGTCGAATCGTTGGGGTACTTTGTACCGGCCAACACGACTGCGCATCTCACTAGTCTTTCTAGCGGCACTCCGAGCATTTTCCCAGTTATCCTGGTGCCTCGGTTTTGCCTTTTTGCTAAGGGACGCGTTTGCATCACTTTAACCAGGCGGGCATGCTACTACAGCTTTTCCGCCCTTCGAGCACCACTCGTCCGCTCTTTCGCGGCCTTATAGCGCTCGACTTTTTCGGCATTTATTCGGTCGCCTTGAGTGACCTCCATTGAAATATTGCTCATGGATTTTATTGATTCCGCCACATCGTATTTGCAACTGAACTTTATTAGATGATCATGAACATGAAATTAATAAATAAATCTGAAATTTCAACGCAGAAACTAAAAACTGAGCTAAAGCAGAATAAATAAACTGTAGAACCATAACCGGATTCTTTTAGGGATAGAAGATCTTCAGATATTGTGCGTTGCATGGTCGGGGTACCAGGCCACCTTCTGGTCGGGCTATCATGTAGGCCCCGTGCCCTACGATTCTCTTGATGATATATGGTCCTTCCCATTTGTCGTCGAGGGATCCTGATGATTTATCCTTGGTATTCGGTGATACTCTCCTCAGCACTAGATCCCCGAGTTGGAATCTCCGTTCCCGAACATGGGAGTTGTAGTACCTAGCGGCCCTTTGCTGGTATGCGGAATTTCTTACTTGTGCTGCGTCTCTGATTTCTTCAAGCTCGTCTAGGTTCTGCTGCAGCATGTCTATATTGTGCTCGGGACTGTATAGCTGGACCCTGGGGGATGTGAAAGTAGTTTCTGCTGGGATAACAGCTTCTGTCCCGAATGCCAGCGCGAAAGGAGTTTCCCCTGTGGAAGACCTCACAGTTGTTCGGTATGCCCATAGCACCTCAGGCAGTTTGTCTGCCCAGCCACCTTTCTTTGCCTCTAGCTTTGCCTTCAATGTGTGCTTGATTACTTTATTCACGGCCTCTGTTTGGCCATTGGTTTGAGGATGAGCAGGCGATGCGTAGTAGTTTGCGATCTTGAACTCTTCACACATTTCTCTGAACTTCTTATTATCGAATTGAGTCCCATTATCTGTTATGATGATGCTCGGGATCCCAAACCGATATATTATATTCTTTTTAACGAAGCTGGTAGTGTTTGCCTCGGTGATGTGTACAAGTGCTTCTGCCTCTGCCCATTTGGTAAAATAATCTACTGCCACAATAGCATGTTTGGCTCCTCCCTTCGTTCCTGTGGGCATTGGTCCTATCAGGTCGAGTCCCCACATGGCAAAGGGCCAAGGCGAGGTTAAGCTTCTGAGCAACTCTGGGGGTCGCCGAATGTCATTTGCTACTCTTTGGCATGTTTCGCAACTTTCTGCGAATTGCTGCGCTTCCGCGAACAGAGTCGGCCAGTAGAACCCTTGCCGGAGTATCTTGTGTGCTAAGCTTTTACCCCCAGTGTGGTTCCCACATACTCCACTGTGGATACTTCTCAGGATCTCTCCAGTCTTCTCACCGGAAATGCATCTCTGCAATACCTTCGAGAATCCTCTCCTATATAATTCTCCTCTCAGAATCGTGTACCGGGCTGACCTGTATCTGATGCGTTTAGCTTCCACAGCATCCTCCGGTAGTATGTTCTCCTCCAAGTACTTTCTGAGTTGGTATGTCCAGTCGCCCGGGCTAGGTCGGATCTCTGCTATTATGATTTCCTCGGGTTCCGCTGTACTTGGTTTAGTCAGGTGCGCCACTGGTATTGCTTTGGATCTGATGCTTGTGGTGGCTGAAGCTAATTTGGACAAAGCATCTGCCTTTTCGTTCTCTTCCCGAGGGATCTGAGAGATTCTGTATGCTTTGAACTTTTTAAGTAGTCTTTTTGCAATGTCCAAATAAGCTATCATGTGCTCTTCCCTGGCCTGGTATTCATTCAGTACCTGATGGACCACTACCTGTGAATCACTGTAAACTTCCAGCTCATCTGCCCCTAGTGCTATGCAGACTCTCAGACCGGCCAGCAAGGCTTCATATTCTGCTTGGTTGTTGGTTGCCTTGAAATCGAACCTCATGGCACATTCTACAGTATCCCCCTCGGGGGTCGTTATGACTATTCCTGCCCCGCTGCCATGCGTGTTCGATGACCCATCTACATGTAATTTCCACTGGAATTTAGTAGTCTGTTCATCTTCCATTGCCCTCCTTACCTCGGCGTCTGGCTCGGTGAATTCTGCTATAAAGTCGGATACCGCCTGCCCTTTGATGGCCGTTTTTGGTGTGTATCTGATGTCGTATTCGCTGAGCTCTACCGCCCACTTGGTCAGCCTTCCTGACACTTCTGGCTTTTGAAGAATGAGTTTCAGCGGGCAGTCTGTATATACCTCTATTGTATGTGCTTGGAAATATGGCCTTAGCTTCCTGGCCGATGTGATCAGAGCTAACGCTATTTTTTCTGCCGGCGAGTATCTGGTTTCCGCCGCTAACAACGCTTTGCTTGTATAGTACACTGGCTTTTGTATTCCTTCCTCCAGTCGGATCAACACCGAACTCGTCGCCACCTCGGTGACCGAGAGGTATAAGTATAATGTTTCTCCCACCACCGGTTTTGAAAGGATTGGTGCTCTCCCCAGATATTCTTTTAATTTTTGAAAGGCTTCTTCACACTCTGTACTCCATTCGAGCCCTTTCCCCTTTTTTATTGCTTTAAAGAAGGGGGCGCATTTGTCTGTTGACTTGGCTATAAACCGGTTGAGTGACGCGAGGCATCCCGTTAGCCTCTGCACATCTTTTAGCGTCCTGGGTGAAGCCATTCCTTCTAGTGCTTTGATCTTCTCAGGATTTACTTCGATTCCCCTCTGGTGCACCTGAAAACCTAGAAACCTTCCCGAAGGTACTCCGAACACACACTTGCTTGGGTTGAGCTTCATCTGATACTTTCTTAGGACGTCGAAGGTTTCCTTCAAATCCTCCGCGTGTTTTTCTGCAGTGGTGCTCTTAGTCAGCATATCATCCACATAAACCTCCATATTTTTTCCAATCTGCCGAGCAAACATCCTGTTTACTAGCCTCTGGTATGTTGCCCCGGCGTTTTTCAATCCGAATGGCATTACTTTGTAGCAATATAAACCCTGGTCCGTGGTAAACGACGTCTTTTCCTCATCTGCCTTATTCATCCGGATCTGATTGTATCCCGAGTAGGCGTCCATGAAGCTTAACAATTCATGTCCCGCTGTCGCATCTACCAACTGGTCGATCCTCGGTAGTGGGAAACTATCTTTTGGGCAAGCTTTGTTCAAGTCTGTAAAGTCTACACACATCCTCCATTGCTTGTTCTTTTTCTTGACCAACACCACATTGGCCACCCACTCCGGATACTTGACTTCCCTTATCGACCCCGCGGAAAGTAGCTTTTCTACTTCCTTCTTGATTGCGACGCTTCTTTCTGGATTGAATAGTCTTCTTTTTTGTACCACGGGTCAGAACTCGGGGTCGGTGGAAAGATGATGTGAAATCACCTTCGGGTCTACCCCCAGCATATCTTCATGGTTCCAAGCGAAAACATCCTTGTAATTTCTCAGTAGCGCAATAAGTGCGGTTTTGACATGTACGCTCAAACTTGCCCCTACCTTCACTGTTCTACCTGGATCCTCCGGGTCTAGTGCCACCTCTTGGGTCGGCTCGTCTTCCCTATCCTCCGGTCCTTCTCTAGGATCCAACTCAAAATCTTTCGGCACTTCTGCCTGTTCTTCTGGTTCTCTATCCTCTTGCTGGACTGTTACCATGTATACCTGGCGTACCTCCCTATCTCTATATACTGATAAGTTTGCTCTACGGGCCATCTCTTGTGACCCTTTGACCACTCCCACGCCATATTCGGTCGGGAATTTCATCATGAGGGCATAAGTTGCTGTCACCGCCTTGGCTTTATTCAAAAATGGTCGGCCCAGTAAAGCATTATATGGCCAGTTCTCCGTATCTACCACCACAAAGTCGAGCAGTACTGTTTTCTGGCAAGGGGCTTTCCCGATCTTCACAGGTAGCTTAACCGTGCCGAGTGACCTCACTTCGACCCCTCCAAATCCTCTAAGGGGTGTGGGAAAAGGCTGTAGGTCTTTCCTGTCTAGCCTCAGCTGGTCATATACTTCTGCACTAAGAATGTCTGCCGAACTCCCATTGTCGATCAGAATTCGATGAACTTCTCTATGGCCGATCCGAGCGCTGACTACTAGTGCGTCATTTGGCCTAACATCCACTCCGTGTGAGTCGGCCTCTGTGAACACGATCGGGTCCCAGCCCTCCTTGATTCTTTTCGGGTCGGGCTCAATAGAATTAACGTCCAGGTCTCTCCGTGCCTCCATAGCTTCCCGAATCTCCTGGGTTCTTTCCCTGTTACTCTTGCCCGTTGCTGGACCTCCGAAGATGGTGTTAATTGCTCCTTCATCCTCAGCTTTCTTGGGACTAAGTTTTCTTGCCCGTCCGTCCTGTCGGCTATCTTTCTGTCCATCTGCCCTGTCCGTCTTTTTGAAAACAATGTCCTTCAAATGCCCTTCCCTAATAAGAGTCTCGATATGATCCCTTAGCTGGAAACACTTGGATGTCTCGTGCCCATTCTCTTTGTGGAAACGGCAATATTTGGTGGTGTCCCTCCGAGCATATGTCGATTGCTTAGGTGGTTCTTTGGACATGTTCTTCTCTTCTAGGATTGCCAGGACTTCTTCTTGATCTTTCTTCAACGGGGTATAATTTGTATATCGGCCCTGGAACCTCTGCCGTGGTTGATCGGTTTTTGGGTCGTATGCTCGTCGTCCATCCCGACCATCCCGTGCTTTATTCTTCTGCTTATCACCTTTGGTATCGGGCATCCTGGTCTGGTCCTTGGTTTTGGATCCCTCTGGGCGACCGCCATGTACGAAGTAACCTCCTGTGGCAATTTCCTCTTCTTCGGCCAAGGCGTAACCTCCTGCCATGTCCATCATATCGGCATAGCTGGTTAGTCGGGCTCTTCTGAGGTCAAAGGACAATTGGCCATTCTGAAGGTTGTTAATGAACGCGGCAATTATTGCTTCGTCGTTTGCACTTCCGATCTCGGACACTTCCTGACCGAACCTTCCCAGATATTTCTTCAGCGACTCGTCTTTTCCCTGTTTGAGTTGGGATAAATGAGCCACTGACTTTTTCCTGTGTACATTCCCGAGGAACTGCCTTGAGAAAGCCTTGCTCAGTTCGCCGAAGCTACTTATGCTTGCTGCTGGCAACCTTCCAAACCACCGGGAGCCTAGATCCCCAAGAGTTTGAGGAAAATTCAAACATAGTAGTGCATCATTATGGACATATTGCGCCATAGCGCTCCTATACCTCCGGACATGCTCTTTTGGGTCTGTATCCTTCTTGAACAGCTCGATGTGGGGCATTCTGAATCTTTCTGGGAAAGGCATCCTCAAAACCCCATTGGTAAAAGGGCTTCCGGATTCATCGTCTGACAGCTCATTACGCCCATACCGCCTGACCAAAGCATCCATTTGCCGACGATTATTTTGAACTTCCCGAGTGAGGCTCTGTATAAGTATGTCTCTGTCCCCTTCAGGCTCTCCTGACGCATTGAAGTTCTGGTTTATGGTCAGTTTTTGGCCCCTCTCCTCGGGATTCAACTCTCTATGATCTCGGTTTAGGCCATGCAGTCGGACTGTGCCCCTTTGGCGCTTGCGATGATGGTTCTGCTCACTTTCTTCCGAGGATGACCGGTCTCTCCGGTGGCCACGCCTCCTGGGGCGGTCTCGATCTCCGGCTACCCGATCTTGATAGTACTCTTTGTCGGAATCATTCCCCTCTCTGTGCTCCCTGCTTCTCCTGGCTACTCTTTCAGATAGCATCTCTGGTCTGCCTGTAGGATCTTGCCTCGCCTTTGGGGGTGCATCAGGGGTTGGTATCACCACCGCGGAGCGCAGTCTTGCTGTCTGCTGGCTTGGGGCGGACAGTTCATGAGGTGACATCAATCCTTCCGTAACAGAGAGATCAATTCCCTGCCTTGCTGCGTCTGATATGAGTTGTTGTAGAGAAGCACGGAGTCGCTGCGCGATTTCTTCATTCGCTGTAGGTAAATGTTGAATTCCAGCCAGGGCAGCTGACTGGTTTACCGTCGTCAAAGTTGCATCCGCCGTATTGAGCGCGGTGTCATCTTCCAACTCGTTACTTGGCACGCCCTGACTGTACCTGGAATCGCTACCATCTCCGTCGCCAGCCATTGTTGTCACAAAGTTCTGGGTCCCCCTTCTTCTAGCGCCAATTGTTGACGGTGATTTTTGGTGATCACCAAGTCAATGATTCGTTCTCGAGTTACTGCAATTTATATGTGAGTGTGGTCAAAGATTGTAAAGAAATAACAGGTGATTTACGTGGTAAAACTCCAAAAGATCGGAGAAACATCCACGGGATCGTTGCCTCTAGCAACAAAGCCAAATCCACTATGAATCACGATTACAAGATGAAGAATGACAGAATGATTACAAGCTCTTCGATACAATTCTCTCTTTCTCTCTCTCGTTCTACTTTTTCACGTACCCCCCTGTTTGTGTATAGAGGGGGTATTTATACATGTTGTTTTTAGGGTTTTAAGGTGGCCGCTAGGGTTTGGTATTGTGGAGCCCAAGTCTCAAGCGGTCTTCTAGTCCTAATTAGATTATGTTTCCTCTTTTGGCTGAGTCTGATTCTGGACGAGATTCTTTCTCCTTTATTCGCGGGAAAACTGCTTGTTTCCTTGTTAAACTCTAATAGTCCACATCGTTGCTTATCATGGATGTGCGGGTCGCTGATTATGATTGGCATACGAATGTTGGTGACTATCTCATTGATTCCCGAGTATGTATGCCCGAGTATGTCCGAATGTGCCCGAGTGAGATTTGCTGCCCGAGTTGATCGTCTTCGTTTGTGGTCGGACTACTTACTCTTTTTTCCGAGTAGGTTATCGTGGGAGGTTTCTGCTCCATAAGTTGACTTATCTTGACCCTTGCTTTCCTGGCCTTTCGTGCTGATGACGTGTCCTTCACCACTAATTTTTACCTATAACACGAGTGAGAGATATTTCTATGCAAAAAGTATAGACCGTTTTCCAATGTACCTTGGCAAATAATTTTGTCATTCTTACTAATAATAAAAACTTTATTAAAAGTAACCGAATATCCAAATTTATTCAAATAAGAAACTGAAATTAAATTCCTCTTGAATTGAGGTACATAATAAACGTCTATTAAATCTAAATGCCTTCTAGAATCCAAATAAACTCTAATATCTCCCACTGCACTTGCAGACACTAACGTTCCGTTGCCCAAGCGCAAATTGATTTCATGCTTTCTCAGCTTTCTCCTTTCTTGAAACCCCTGCAAGGAATAACAAACATGATTAGTGGCTCCTGAGTCTATGATCCAAGAATCTGTAGAATCAGCCAAAAAACATGTTTCAAGATAATTCAAATTACCTTCTTCCTTCTTGTTCTGGGACTTTGGGCAATTTCTCTTCCAATGTCCCTTTTCACCACAAAGGAAGCATTTCCCTTTGATCTTGGTTACTTTCTTGGTCTCCTTCTTGATAGGCCCAAGTTGCTTTTTCTTCTGTTGTTTCTTGACCTTTTGACGGGCCTTAACAGTAGCAACTTTACCAACCATATGAATCTCTTGACCTTTGCCTTTCACAAGGATCTTTTCAGCACTTTGAACATCTTGCATCAGGCCTTGTAAGGTGTATTCCTTTTTGTTCAAAGTGTAGTCCAATTTGAACTGATCAAAGGAATCTGACAATGAATTGACAACCATATCAATCTTTGTCTCACCATCTATCTCAGCGCCATGCAGTTGAGCAATGTTGAGATGTGCTATGACTTTCATCATGTGATCTTTCACAGCCTGTCTAGGTTTCATCCTAAGATTCATAAAAGCAGTCACTGCCTCTCTCTTAGTGGTCCTAGACTTCATAGCAAACATCTCCTCTAGAGACATCATTATATCAGCAGCGGACTCCATTCCTTCATGCTGCTGTTGCAACACGTCGGAGATAGTGGCCATAATGTAACATTTTGCCATATCATCTGAAGTCTTCCACTACTCATACTCATCTCTATACATTATGCTAGATTCATTATTAGGAGCAGGTGGTTTAGGAGTAGTTAGAACAAACTTATGTTTTTCACTTTGCAGCAACAACCCAATTTTCCTTTTCCATGTGACATAATTATCTCCAGTTAAAGTGTTATCTTTCAGGATGTTCATAAGTGATGGGGTCATGATTTCTGAATAAAACAAAACATATATAAGTAAATAATCATGATAAAGCACTTTTAAATATTTATCTTGAATTAAATAAATAACTCAATCATAAAATTCAACGGTGATCTAACACCCATAAATGTTACGCCTCCTTTGGGAGTTCGCACCATTTACTAGTTAGACTAGGTCCCACCTAATTGTTAACATAATAACCAGCGTTTTCAATTTTAGCCTTGCAATTTTACTGACAAGAACTATTGGGAGGATATCAATAAAATTACATTGAGTGTGTTACCAAGATATCGACCCTCAATTTTCTCTCACGAAAATCCCTCCTTGGGGAGTAGATCTCGTTTGAGTCCATTGTCTAGTCTATCCTTGTAAGGAAGTATGTTGCTAAATTCCATTCATGGACGCCCCTTGGGGGGATTACCAATAAATAATAAAGCTCAACTAACCTTGGAGGCCATAGGTGTTACAAAAACACCTTCTCCCACTCAATTATTTAAGGCGTGTGATTAAATCCCATAGAATGATTTACCGAGTTATCTAGATGCCAATTTAGATACCTAAATCATTCAATACATGTTCATACCAAAAGAGATATATGCGTGGCACTCCTATTCTATATGTCATGTTATCATACAATAACAAATATTGTAATATTTAAGCATAAATTAAATAGCAACAATTTTGGCCCATCCTAGAAAAACAAGTAAATTACAATTGTCAGGAATACAAGATCTTCAGGTGGCCCATCAACCATACGCTCATCCTTCGGCCCAAACCCCATGGGCGTGCACAACCCACAACCCCACAAAGGGGCTGCCATGCGCAGCCCATAAGGCCTTCAAGGCTGCCGTGCGCAGCCCACCTTGTAATGGGCTTGCCATGCGCAGCCCAATCAACTCCTAGGGTGCGCACGGTGCTCGTTCTCGGTTCCGGTTGCTTCGTTTTGCTTCGTGTCTTCGAATCTTCAAGACCTAAATATATTATGGCAGTATTTAAACAAATAAAATACTGCAGTATTTTTTTTTTTTTTTTTAATCACTGCAGTACTTTTTACACATAAAAAACTGCACATAATAAAAAAAAAAAAAACTGCAGCAGTGATAAAAAAAAATACTGCACTTATATTAAAAAAAAATAAAAACCTAGCAACTACCAAGAAGGAATTATGGCGATAATAGACCACCCTTCTTGTTACAACTCTGAAACAAAAATTACATTGAAAATCTAGGGCCAAAATCGAGCAATAACAATCCACACAAACATATATAAATCCATACATCCGCATGTAATTATATATTTGAATACCTAGAGTGCCATCTCTTTCTAAACATGCATAATCACAATAAAAAGAAATAGATCCACGTATATATACGTTAATTAATTAAAAGGGTTCAACCTAGGCTCTGATACCAATTGTAGGGAAAAAATAACAAAAGTAGTACACGCAGCGGAAGCGATACTAAAATGAGATTTAGTGACTTTTTAAAAAATTTTCCTTTATGAACCTTAAACCCTTTTAATCAATAAACATGCATATACATTAACAAAAAGTAGATTACCTTTTGTCGCGTGATCCGATTGACTTATGTCCATGGTAATCCGCAAGACCTTCAATCCGAGCACGAACGTGGATCACCTAGGAGCGTGGTCTCCCTTTTCTTTGAATTGCAAACCTGTGAATGGACAAAACAAAACTTTTCTTTTCTTTGTTAGTCACAAAACAATCAAAAGAATGTCTAAGATTATTCCGGTCACTTTTGAGTTCTCAATCTAATGATCGAAACTCGCGTGAACCTAGATCGATATCGTATACACAAGCTTATTGATGATTAAGCAATAGTATACTATCAAAGAATAATCTAACACTCCTTTTTGTCTTAGTAGAATAAAAAACTCTCTATGAATGAAGAAGAAGAAGAAAAATAAAATCTCAAGTACATGTATGTGGTGGCCGAACCCTATAAGAGCACTTATATAGGTTGGCCGAATTTTTCTTTCTTTTTCCTTTAGGGTTGCCGAATTCTATGTAGTTTTAGATTAGGGTTGGCCGAATTTCATCATGTCACTTATATAGGGTGACCGAAATTCAACCCTAATTCTTTTCAACTTTATAGACTTCAAACCCTAATCCAACTCATTGATTTTTATTCTTTTATTTTGACTAAATAAAAAGACTCCTTATTTGATTAAATAAATAAAATTAATTTATTTATTTCCTTATCAAACAAGTCTTTTACTTTTAGGAAAGATTTGTTTATTTAATTAAACAATTAATCAATAAATTAATTAATTCTTATTTAATTAAAACAAATGAAACAAAATAATATATTAGGTTAAAACATTAACCTTGCCGCCCCACTTGTATAAAATTGGGCCTAATATTATTTTCTTATTTCATTTAATCCATTGGACTTTAAATAAAAAGCACACATGTGAACCAGACCCATTCTTACTAAAAGAAACAAGTCCACATGTCTTTCATTAATATATTAATATAATTGAGCAGCCTATTACATAAATAATGTGCATATTATATTCTTAATATATTAAATGCAATTCTAGATGGACCCTTAAATTGGTCCGGTAGAATATATTAAGTGATCCATGCAAGTCCGTGTGGATTGGGGATCTTGGCGGGCCATCTAAATTTAAGCTTCAATAGACATAACCTAATCACAATCAACAAATGATTCACTTAGGTCCGATCCATTAATTTTAACTCATTCCACTAAAGAGCTAAAACTGAACTCTTAAATAAAGATAGAAAAGGAAGATGCTCCTCATTCATACCCTAGACAATCATATTGGAGATAGTGTATCCTCGTGATTAATATCAGTAATCGCCAAGAGTTCATAGACCGCCTATAACTCTCCAAGTTACCATATTTACTCATATGACCACGTTTTGAACTTGGATATTTTGACTTGTCCAGAAGCCATGTTTTCAATAGACACTATCGAAAACTCAACGTTGAGATTTAATATCCAATTACCTCAAAACATCCATATGATGATATTATACTCTCATTTAATTAAATGGAGCCACGATGTCCATAACTATAAATGAAGTCCTCTATTGATTAACAAATGAATATCACCAAACTATCGAGGATAGACTACGCGATATAATCGTACTCATTGATAACTCAAATGATATCACTTGCAACCATAAGTCCATCATTTATCTCATGATTAAGATAGACTCTCCGATTGTCCTGATAATGAAAAGACTATTATCTACTGACGGTTCTAGATAAAGCTTTTCATTGTGACCCAGTTCAATGCACCCAGTGCACTAGATCCTTTTGCTCGAAGACACTCCGATGATTTTAGACTCATCATATCTCATTTGATCCCACTCAAATGCTAGCAAAAGAATTCTACAACTTTAACAAGATAAAGGTGCCCAACCTTTAACTTAAGTTGTGAACATTATTCAAGACTAACTAAAGAATTGTGTCTACCACATACATATCCAGATGTACGAACAATTCTTCTTTTCCCATAGTCTTTAGACCTTATGATTATTTACTTTGACAATTATAATATTAAACTATAAATGCTATACGATTTGTTAAACCAGAAATCACTTTATTAATATGAAAAAGATTGTTAATTACAACATTACACTCTTGCTATTGAGCATAATCCTAACATTTACTAGATACGATACCCACAAATGCAACTCTGAATTTCAACAAAGAGATGCAACAATATATATACAAACAAGAACTTCATGCAAACTAAGCATCTTAAATTAAGACTAGTAAAATTCCACTTTCATTAGATCAACACACAATGCCAGTTTGCCAACACTCAGGATGTCTTCAATCTATGAATCATTAACTAATTGCCTAGGGGTGAATTCACCTTGACTTCTATATCTCACGGATTCAGCTCTTTCTTCTCTCAGAGTCTTAGGCAATCTCTCATCAATCACATGCGTTCTCAGAAGTTTTGTACATAAAATTTGAATTCAACGCATGTGAATATATAAAACAATGCACTTTATAGTGAATGATCTCATGAATGAATTGATGCACCAAGAACGTGGAGAGAACATGTTTTGACTTGTATTCCCAAGCTAGACTTCTAAAAGATCAGCTAGGGCTTCACTTTGGTTAAAATGGGGCTATGGGTGATTTTTGATGAATGGAATGAATTTAATGGAAATCTAGAGATGTTGATCCATTTAACAATGATATTCTACTAGCTCATTATTCATATGTCTACAAGCGTCTAGGCTAAGATTAACATTTTACTGATTGTGCTAATTGGTACTCAATTCGAGTATATAAGTCAATTAGGTACTATGGCTTTAAGCATTTTTATTTTGAGCACTTTTACAATATAGCCTCTACATTGCACATTATCTATCATCGCCTGAGTACACGCTATTTACAGATTGAGCTAATCAATTGCATTTATAACTTATGCAAAACTATGATCAACAACTAAAGATTTCATGTGAATGATGTGTATGGATATATGTGGTGATGAAATGAATGGTTTGTGTTTGGCCTCAAATTTGGCAATTGGAGCACACATTCATAAGGACAGTGTTTGGGAAATGGAGTTAAGCACACACATGCCTAGAATCATATCTGCCAGACTTTCTAACAAGGGAATACAAGTCGCACAAGCAGTCCACAATATGTTCATGTTCAATGGTAATCAATACTAAATGCTTTGTGAATGAGATCTCAATGCAATCCTAGTTTTGAAAAGTGCTCTTTAAGAATAGAATAGAATATCCTCTCAAATGATTGTTAAGGCTCAATGTCTTACACGGGTAGTCTCCACAATTCTCCTAGGAACAACAAGTCTAAGATTCATTTCCCTCAACATCCAAGTATTGGCATTGAACAAGCATATTTATAGTGGTGCAACAACTTAGATGGCATACATACTAGTCATAACTTAGATTTCAAAGCGAGTATGACATGTTCCTATAGGTATACACAAGTAGACAACCCAAAACACAAAATTTTGACAAAATTTTTCAGAGATTTGAAAATTTTTCCTAAACACATATATCTAAAAATAACACGACAAAAAGTGCTCTTTAAGAATAGAATAGAATATCCTCTCAAATGATTGTTAAGGCTCAATGTCTTACACGGGTAGTCTCCACAATTCTCCTAGGAACAACAAGTCTAAGATTCATTTCCCTCAACATCCAAGTATTGGCATTGAACAAGCATATTTATAGTGGTGTAACAACTTAGATGGCATACATACTAGTCATAACTTAGATTTCAAAGCGAGCATGACATGTTCCTATAGGTATACACAAGTAGACAACCCAAAACACAAAATTTTGACAAAATTTTCAGAGATTTGAAAATTTTTCCTAAACACATATATCTAAAAATAACACGACAAAAATTGTTCCCACACCCCTAAATCTAAACCAAACATTGTCCCCAATGTTGAAAAATTTAAAGAATATGGACAATAAGTTCATGATTTGGAAATACGAGCACAAAACATAATAATACACATGTACAACTAAACACAATTAAAAACAAAAATAACAAAAATACAATGTGAAGAAGCTTCTAAACATAGAGGACAACATTTCAAGAAAACAGTCAACTTTTGAAATTCGAACAATGTCTGCTTTTCAATGTATATTTTCAAAGATACTCCATCAAACTTATTCAAATTTTGATACAAGAATATAGACATGCAAATGAACACTTTTCATGAATAAATATTTCAAAATTCAATTTGGAAAAGTGTGAAAATAGACATTAAAAACAGGTCATGTGCAGAATTTTGAAAACAGGGCACGCTTGTGAGCTTCGGTCAAAGAAATACTCATAACTTTTAAACCGCCGCCTAGAACTTTACGTTCTTTATACCGTTGGAACCGTATCGAAAAAACAATGAACACAACGTGGGCAGAAAAATTTATTTCTTCACTGATTAGTACAGTTTTTAAGAAACATTTCGCCTCAAAAATTCAAAACAGGGCATCTTCACAAGGTTAAATAAAACACGAAAACAAAAACAAAAATACAACAATAACATATACAATCCTAATATCTACAACTAACATGTAAACACATATTTACAATCCTAATATCCACCACTAATCACATTACAACAACCAATCCTAATCACTAGGCTTTAAACAACCACTTCACACTCTTAAGCTAAACATAAGATATCAACTTGAAGTAAAAGCTTAAAGGTAAGAGATTGGATCTTCCTAGGATGGGGTGGCTTCGTGGTATGGTGTGTTGTGCATGGTGTGTGTGCCGTGGCTTTGTGTCCCTGTTCCCACAGTTATGTTCCCGCGGCTTGAAGTCGCGGTGATCCCTCTAGAGCATTCCGCGGGTTTAAGTCTTCTGGCCAGCGGGCTTTGTCCCGCGGACTTGAAGTCGCAGTGAACTCAGCGAGTTCCTTCCTTCTGCTCCACTGGTTCTTTCCCGCTGTAGGTATTTCTTCTTGATTCCAACCCTACACACACACACACAAACAACACCAAAAACACCACAAGCATATGCTATACAAGTTTATAAGTAAGGAGCATAACCCCTAAACCTATCTATTTTCATGCATCTCATAGCACATTTGTAATATGGTAAGTGGATAAATATAGACTCAAGACTCCTAAAAACAAAAATAATTCTAAAAATAACAAAAGACCTAACAATGTGCTTCCTCTAGAAGCCATAGCACATTAACTTGCTGCCATACATTAAAATGTTCATACGTGTAATGAAACACGTAATTCACTCGAAAAGCAATCATGCAATTTATGGAAGCTAGAAGGTATATCTAACTTAAGATGACCTCTATTGTGGTTCTTCACTACCCACACCTTATTCCTAGGTGTGTCATTCCTTGTAACAAAAGGCAACTCTTTGGTTTGGTCTGGTTTGTCCTTACGGATCCAAACTTTCCTAACCTTTCTCACTTTTTTCCTAAGCATGCTTCTATCTTTGCAATATTCAACATATTTAGCACATTGGGTCTTTTTGTGACCCCTAATAGAGCAAAAATAGCATATAGGAGAAAAGTTAGAAATACTACCTCTGTCGTCCTTCGCCGTTGCTTCGGCTTGCTTTTGGGCAACCTTCAGAAGGCTTGCTCCACTCTGGGTAGTGTGGGGCTTCTTGGTTGATGTTTGTTTGGTCCCCTTCTTTTCCAAAGCCCTAATTGGCAATTCAGCTTTGTCCACCTCCACAATGTAGTCACATATCCCTACTTGTGATACCTTCAAGGCATGGTCTTTTTTGATGAGTTCCACACTCATAGACTCCAATGCCTTGTCCCTATCTTCTGCTTCCACTTGCATTTTGCTCGCTTTCTGAGCGAATTCCACCTCTTATTCTACCACCAATATGGAGAGCTCTTGTGATTTCTTCATTTCTGAGTCTCTCTCATTCTCAAGCATGGCAATCTTCAATACTAAGTCTACACTTAGACTTATCAGCTCGATCTCCTCGACATCCTCTTCCTCATGGACCTCTTTCCTTTCCTCCTCTTTCTTGATTTCATCTTCAAAGATACTAAGGAGCTTCTCCATGTAATCATCCGAGCTATCCGGAGAAGTCATCGGTTTGAGCACCTCTTGTGGTCTTGACTCACCATTCCCATGAATGGTAAGTATATTTACTTGCTCACTTTGGGTCAGAAAATTCTCATTGTCTTGCCTTTGGTAATTTTCCGCCACATGCCCCACTTGAGTTGCCAATCTCTCTGTGGATTCTTCAAGGCAAATCATCCGTTGCTCGATGAACGAGGGGTTATCTTGATTGCCCCATTGGTGGTCTTGCCATTCTTGATCCTTGCTTGTCTAATGGTTGTAATGTTGATGTGGATACACGGATTGTACTTCTCCTACTACCAGTTGTTGCCCACGGTGTGCCATGAGGTTCTCCATATCCCGTGACAAGTTGGCCAATTGCATTGCTAACTTTGCCTTAGCCTTCTCCTCATGAGCACCATTCCTTCCGCTTCGTTGTTGGGAATTCTCACCCAACATCTCATAAACCTTATATACCTCCTTGGTGGTTTTCTCCCTCATTGCTCCCCCACAAGCATTGTCAACTGTGGCTTGTGTGAGTCCCGTCAATCCGTCATAGAAGCACTGTACTAGTAGGACGAAGGGGAACATGTGATGCGGGCACTATGCAAGGAGTAATTTAAACCGGTCCCAAGTCTCATGGAAGGCTTCCTCTGGTTTTTATTCGAAGGTTGCTATCTTCCCTCGTATTTCTCGTGTCTTCCAAGAGGGACAGTACCTTGAGAAAAACTTGGTCTCTACCGCCTCCTAAGTAATCAATGATCTCGCGGGTAGAGCCAATAACCACTTTTTTGCCTCATCCTTCATGCAGTACGGGAAGCATCTCATCCTCAACTGATCTTCCGTGAGCTCTCCGAGTCAGATGGTAGTGATGACATCGTACTCCTTCATGAACTTAAGGGAATCCTCGTCCGTTTCACCTCGAAAGACTGGAAGAGTGTTGAAATGAGAACTCTTCAACTCATAGCTCCGTTGCAAATCACTCAACAGAATCGCTGATGGTTGAACTCCCATAATCGGAAAAGCAAAGTCCTTCATAAGCCTTTGAGTAACGGGCACATTGGTAGGGTTCTCCATGGTTATCCGAATCCTGAAATAACCAACAAACAAAGATCAAATCGAACAAGATAAGATATGAACAATAAAAAGTAACACTAAAAATACGAAAATAAAAATATGACTAAAACTAACTAAAGGTAATACGCTTCCCCGGCAGCGGCGCCAAAAACTTGATGGGCACATAACGGTTCTAATTAAGTATCCCTGGCAGCGGCGCCAAAAACTTGATCGCCGCAAACGTGGTACGCAATAGTTCTATAAACTATCGTCACCCTTCGCAAGTATTCGAATCGTACGAGTCATATAGCGGTTAAAAGCAAGGGTATCGTTCCCACAAAGAAGGTGTTTACCTTAAGTTAGTTCTAAGTCTTAGATAATATATATATATATATATATATATATATATACAATATATTTACACTATTAACATGCAATAAAAGTAAAGGGAGATGGTCAAAAGCAAATTAACTAACTAATCTAAGATTACACTAAGAAAGCTTTAATCTAATTACCACTAAGTTAACTAAATCTAACTACAACTAAGGGTTGTCAATCCCTTAGGCAATTAACTAACCTAATCACTAAACTTACCAATAACAATTAACTAAATTAGCTAACTAGCTAAACTAATTACCATTAATGCAAAGTTATGCAAGAGTGATAATGAGATATGTTAGGGAACTAATGAATCATGCAAAATACCTAATTACTAGTTGATAACAATTAAGCACTTCAATTATAGGTTAACTAAATTAAGCAAGGTTTGCATTAATCAAGTAATCCTATTTTGCAAGTTAACAATTTGATAATCAATTAACAAGCATATATCTATTAAAGCTCAAATCAAATGATATGTCCAACTAGTCTCATAGATAAGAATACATGAATACACCAAATCCTTAACATAGCTATTTAATTACACATTAACAACAAACTAAGGAAATAAGAGAGACAATAGAGACAACCCAATAATCTTGGTGTAGTCTTCAAGCTAGCTCACTCATCTTGCTTCCCCAAGCTTGGAATCAATATGTGGATGCCTTGGATCGAGATTGGTGGCTGGAAAACCACCTTACACACTAGTTACAAGAGGTTTGGTGTTCTTGGTGAGCTTCTAGGTTATTCTAAGCTATTTAGGATAATTTGTGTTATTGTTTGGATATTAGGGATTGTGTTTAAGGTTAGGAAAGTTGTATATTTATATGGGGAAGGGTTTGGCAAGCTTTTGGATGAAATATCACCCAAGTCGGTCGCTCCGGCGAGTTCAGAACCCCTGCCTCGCGGGTTTATTCCCGTCGTCGAAATTCGAGGTGGATTTTGGACATTTGGCCACGAGTTTGGACCTTTTGGACTGCGGGAACATTCCAGCGGCATGAAATCGCG
Source organism: Acer saccharum (assembly GCA_030490815.1). Classification (NCBI taxonomy): domain Eukaryota; kingdom Viridiplantae; phylum Streptophyta; class Magnoliopsida; order Sapindales; family Sapindaceae; genus Acer; species Acer saccharum. Next base: position 40,055,265 of record CM059869.1, read on the forward strand.
ATCTTCCAGTGAGTTTGGGCGTATTTGGGCGTGAAAGAACCCGCTGGAAGTGAGCTCGCGAGCTTGGTTGGCCATGGAAGTTGGTGGACTTGGAGGAGAGAGAAAATGTGTGCATGAGATGCCCAAAATGGGTTCATCGTGACCGGGATGATGTTGGCCGTCGATCTGGGCGGAGATTGGCCTAAAAAATGGTCGAAAAGTGGCCAAAAAATGTCGGGTTGCAAGTCGGGTCTGAATCGGGTCTGAATCGGGTCTATTGCGGGTCGGGTCGGGTCGACCCGGCTAGAGCAAGAAGACGACCTGACGTCATGCTGACGTTAGGCGTGACGCAAGCAGGCGCCAAAACGGCGTCATTCAAGGGGTGATGTGGCACTGACGCAGTGCGTTGGCTGGTGTTTTACAATCTGCACCCTTATCTTCTCCTTATTCATAGAATCTTCAATCCTTTCCCGAATATTGCACTTTTGCCCCTGATTTCTCCACAATTACACAATTGCCCCTGAACTTCCCTAATTACCTAAAACACTTATTTACACCCTATTAAATACACAAAAATGGTCGGAAACGAATACAAAAGATAGGAAAAGGGAGCGCTAAATGAGAACATTTATAGCGTGATCAATTAACCTCATCATTGTTGCCACACACAAATATTTCATTAAGACTCTTCAAATGATCATGGTTAACACTCTTCTTAACCAATTTCTTCTCAACATTTTTCTTAACATGATTATCATTAACATGCATGCCATTCTTTTCAATCCAAATCTTCCTAGTAGGTTTCTTCACATGAATATGATCAATATGCACATTTCTCAAAGCATTAAAGTTATTATCATGTTTAGAAACTTTCAAAGAAGATTTATCCATTTCACAAGTATACACATTATTCTTCTTAACCCAAACTTTCCTTGTTGATTTCTCTTCATTAACATGTTCATCATGCATAGTCTCTAATGCCCTAACATGTTTAGAAACAACCAAAGAAAGTCTTTTCATCTCATTAGCATGCATCTCATTCCCTAGTTCGCATTGTTTAATATACTTGTAGCATTTAGGTTTGATATGCCCTACAACATTGCAAAAATGACAAACTGGGATAAACTTAGAGATGTTATGTCTAGCTCTAGACTTAAACTCATTCTTAGGAGAATGATTAGGTAACTTGTTCACATTTTTATCATGTTCCACATTTCCTAGTTTGCATTGCCTAGCATATTCATAACACTTAGGCCTAATGTGACCAACCACATTACAATAATGACAAACTGGAATGAATTTAGAAAAGTTACCTTTTGGGTGTGCATGCTTTGGTTGAGAAGATGGTTGAGAAGCTCCATTGCTCTTCTTGTCTTTGTCTTTGATGTTGGAAGGAATAGTACTTGAGTCTTTCTTCTTCTTAGAATTTCTTGATTTGTTCTTGGTTGTAGGAGTCTTCTTCACTTCTTCTACAAAACCCAAGCCACTCATATCTCCATGATGCTTTCCAAGTTTTATGACTTCATCAAGCTTAATGGCTCCAATTTTCATGCCATTAATATACTCTTTGAGCACTTTGACTTCATCTTCAAGCTCACACTCCTTTATCTTCAAGATAGTCAAAGTGTTCTCCTTCCATGGCAAACAACTTCATAGTAAAGTCTTCTTTTAGATCATCTAGCACTTGAGCACTTTCCTCCACCTTTGAGACATACTTTGCAATGGTCTTTTCATGCTCCTTGATGACTTCACTTTGCTTGCTCATCTTCTCCAAAGACATCTTCTTTTCATTGACAAGAGCTTTAAGGATCACCACTAAATTGACATTGATCAACTTGAACTTGTTGTTCTCTTCATTCCTTTGTTAAAGGATCTTGTCATTGAAGCTTATATAATCTTGATTTGAGGAGGCTTCGAACTCTTCATGATTGGAGGAGATTTCACTATCTTCATTACTCAAAGAGTATTCACTTTCCTCATTACTTGAGGACTCTTCACTACTATCCTCAAATCTTCCTTCATATATAGCCGGGTGAGCAATATAATTGCTAGTATATTCTCATTCATCCGAGGACTCCTCTTCCTCTTCTTTATCACTCACACACATCACTCCAAGAAGCCGCCATTGCGAAGCCTTTCTTAGACTCTCTCTTCTCATTAGCACGCTTGGTAGAGATAAATCCAATCCTTTTGAATTCATGGCATCGAATTAACTTCTTCATAGATTTATCCTTGTAGTCTACCACTTCTTTTGGAGTGATTTTCTTCTTGACTTCCTCTCTCTTAGAATATATGTTCTTTAGAAATTTCTTGAAAGTTCTCACCATACTAGCCACATCATCTTCACTTTCCTCATTGGTTACCTTGAGTGCTATTCCCTTACCCTCAATCTTCGGCTTGAACCCAAGCTCATAAGTTTGTAGAGACCCAAGAAGCTCATCAACCCTCATAAGATCGACATTCTTGCTTTCTTAAATTGCCATCACGATTGCATTAAATCCCTTAGGCAAGGATCTCAAGATCTTCCAATTAATTATCTCTTGTGGATATAGCTCTCCCAGAGTTTGACTTTGGTTGGTGATATTCAAGAGTCTAGTTTAGAAGTCTACGAACTTCTCATCCTCATTCATAACAAGACTTTCAAATTGAGAAGTAAGCATTTGTACTCTAGACCTTCGAACCGCTAACGTACCCTCATTGATAATTTGCAAAGTATCCCATGCTTCCTTTGCCGATTCAAGGTTTTGGATGTAGATAAATTGAGTACTATCTACACCTCTAAAAATAGCATTCACCGCCTAATAATGCCATTTAGCATTACCAAAATCAATGGCCATCCATTCGGCTTTAGGCTTCACAATCATAGTGCCATCTTCAATCCTTTTGGTAGGTAACTCATAACCTTCCTCAACACTCATCCATGCTTTTTCATTAATGGATCTAATGTAGGCTCTCATCCTAATTTTCCAAAAGGAGTAGTTACCACTATTCAATAGTGGAGGTTTACCATTAGAAGCACCTTCCAGTATTAAATCAACCATAGCTCAAAAATACAACAAAACAAAACACAAACACTATAATATAGATCTATCTAATTACTTCTAGACACCCGCTTTGATACTGATTGAAATTCCCTTAAGCAATATAATGTATCATATACTAAGAGGAGAGGAGGGGGGGGGGGGGGGGGGGGGGGGTGAATAGGTATATGCTCAATTTCTTTCAAATTCAAAATATGTGGATTACAAGAATGAAATGTACACTTGATATGATTAAACAATTGTATAGTATGAGTCAATACATATGAAAATCAATATACCAGAGATACAATCAATACATGATATGGAAGATAATGAAAAGTAAAGCGAAAATAGACACAAGTATTTTTACGTGGTAAAACGTCAAAGAGGAAACATCCACAGGTTGATACCACAACCACCGGCAAAGCAATTAACTATGAAAGAAAGAGATACACACTCAATGCAATCAACTCCTAGTCTATCCACAAGACCAAGTGAATCACTTCCCTACTCCCTATCCAAGATGAGTCCTTCATCTCTAGGAAGTAACTTCCTATCCAAGGCTCTCAAGCCTCTACGAAGATTTCCTTGCTTAGCTATCTAGATCACAAAGATCCTAGTCAAGCTTCCCTAGCTCAACCATCCGGAGTATCACACTCCTAGCTAAGACTTTTGCTTTGCTATCCGGAACACTTTCCTAGCCAAGTTTTCTTGCTCAAATTAAAGCTTCACTCACTTTAACAAGAGACTTCAACCTTTCCACAATGCATTGATCTAAGTGATACAAATGATACAAACACAATCAAATAAAGCAAGATAATCAATCAAGCTCTATGTACATGCTTAGGTGATGATCTAGAATAAGCTATCAACACACAATCACAAATTTATCTAGAAATCAAAGCATGTAAATCAATAAGAACAAGATATGAATATTCAATATATCACACAAAAATCTTAGTTCTTAGATCTGAAATTAAACCTAGAAAATATTGTTAACCCAAAATTGTCACCGGGGTGCAATTTAGAATTAACGGAATGTGAGGGACCCGGATCTAATTGGATCTGGACTAGCGGGATACTCTATACCTGATGCAGTAAAATCTGTATTCAATTTACTAAGAAAGTTCGTTCACTGGGATCGGCGATTCTATCGGTCAAAGCCAATTAATCTAGCAAGGATTACTCTAAGTGCGAAAAACTAAATTGCATAATGCTTTGTTTTGGAAATTGTTTAATTCTAAAATTAACCTAAATTATGACTACTTGAACTAAAAATCAAATCAACGAATAATCAAATCAAAGAATGAATATATGGGGAGATACTAGGGAATCGATGCACCTTTCTTAGACACCCAATGCTCTCAATTAGTCTCAATAAACACTTCAATAAAGTTTAGGGCTTGTTTTGATAAACAATTAAGAACGAATCTCCTTCCCACCATTCGCACAAAGGCCATGTGTCAAGTGATAGTAACGAAATCCTTTGGAACAAAACTCTAAGCCAAATCAATGCAACCAGGCCATGCAAACATTAACTTTCAAATCTATTAAGCTTATGATTGTGATTTAAATGGAAAGGCCATTCACATCTAAACCCTAATCTCATGGATAAACTAAATCACAAACTCATATCAATTGAGGCCACAAAATAATATGAATAAGTAAAGTAGAGCAATTAATTCAATAGACAAGACTAAAACCCAATTGATTAACAAAAGATAGACTAATTGATTACATAGAGTTGTCCAAAGTTGGTTACATCAATCCCCTAATAAAGGTTTAGTTACACATCAATGGAGAGAATAAAAACATAGAAGAGATGTAAAGAAAACCCATATTTATCTTGATAGCTTCTTGGCTGGAAATCTCCTTCTTCTTGCTTCCAAGAATCCTCCAAGGATGGATGATGTGAATGAATAAATGAATGGAATGAATAAATGTGAAAGAATGGTGTTTTTGGGTCTAATCCCCTTGTGGTGGCTCTCCCCTCAAAATAAGATATCAATTTCTGTATATAATCCTCTCAAAAATAGGTTACTTGATGTCCCAAACGAACCAAATTTACGAATTACCGCTGCCCAGGTCGCTGCCCAAGCAAGTTGCCTCCATAGCTGCACAAGAAGCGGACTTGTTCTGTTATGGCTCGCTGCCCAGGTCGCTGCCCAGGCAAGTTGCACGGTGGGCGGTCTGGGCCGCGGTAAACATTTCAGGCCTGACCTTCGGTTACTAAATCGGTCATAATTTCTTCTAGGAATATCAGAATTGCGATCCGAAAAGTGCATCGGAAACTAGACTTCCGGGGCTTTCAATCCATAGGTGGTAGGACACACAATTCAACCGGAGCTGAGAGATATGGGCCCCGCAACATAGAGGTTCTGCACTGGCCGAAAATCATCTTTTCATTGTTTCTTCCAATTTGCTCATTTTCTCCATCTTTTGATTCCTTTTCTTCCAAAATAAGATTTAACACCACTAGAATGGAATGGACCTACACATGCTCAACAAACACATTAAACAACCTAATTTACTCAAGAACAAAGCATAAATAATAGGAATTCGGGGCCTAAAACATGTATAGAAATGAACCGATCAAATACCCCCAAACCTATCTTTTGCTAGTCCTCGAGCAAAACAAAACTAAAAACAAAAACTAAAAATCTAAAAACAAAATTAAATCTAAGCTAGGCCACTTTCGTAGGGAACACGATAGCATTGAGTGTATGCTACAAGCCTTTAAACCTCTAGGTGTCCCTAGTAGGAGGAGTGTTGTCTCCTGAGGGTTTATAGCTATGCTACCCACAAACATATTTCTGCGAAAAGCTAAATAATCAAGATGCAAACTCACATGTACCTTTCAAGCCAATGCATGCTAGAGCCAATAGGTAAAGACTAAAGTTAAGTCACAAATTTGAAAGCATTGCTCAATTTTAATGAAAAGCCCAAGCTCAAGACATTCTAGCTTCAAAAACACATTCGCCAAATGCCATAGATATAATTCGTCTCAACTCTAATTCTCACAAGATATCGCTCATATTTCACACAGAACCTAGGCAAATACACTCATCAAGCATATACGAAAGAAGTTATGCACAAGAAATTTCAAATTATAATCGCATATGAATATGTTATTGAAAGAACGCTTGATTTGTATGCAAAAGATCTCATGAAAAGAATCAAACATTAAGAACAAGATAGAGCACATGTTTACCTTACTCTCGAGCTAGCATCCCCAAAAGATCAATTAGGTCTTTTCTTTGGTTGTAACGGGGCCATTGGGTGAAGGCTAAGAAAGAACGGGAAAAGGATAGCAAACAAACCTAGGATCATATCGAGAAATTCTTCGGCAATCTTCATACTCGGCCGAATTTCTTCGAATTCTTCATTCCACTTGCATCTAGGCTTCTTGAACAATTTTCGTTCATTCTCCTTCTTGAGTTGACTTTGATTCCTCATCACTTCATTGTAAAGCTCTATTCCTTTTCTCTTTTATTTGATTCATCATCTCATTCATTTATCTCTTTCTTTTTTTTTCTTTTTCTTTTTCTTTTTCCTTTTCAATATAACAACTTTTCCATCTATTTCTTCTTGACACCACTTTGGTGTTTGTTCTCTTGCTTTTTCTTTGGTACATGTACATCACGAGTCGCACATTTAGAACTCCCTTCAATCATCTTCATCACTTCCTCTATATGATCCCAAGCTATATGGTATGGCTAAATTACGGCTTATTGGGGTTAAGTTAATGTGGGTGATGAAAGAAAAAGGCTTATTGTGTTTGGCTTCAAACAGGGCTATGGAGCACACACATAAGGTAGGAAATATTTAAGGCCTCTTAAGTGAGTTCAAGCACACATTGCCTATATCACTTCTAAAGGTTCAACCAAATCAAGAGCAAGTCCACATGTGATATCTTTTTTATGAGAATTGTTCTTTAATGCTCAATGTACAACCTATAGAGATCGAATCTAATGCTAAGAACCTACTGAGTGTTTAAAGAGTAGAAACAAAATATCCCTCATATCATGTCATTTATGTACGCTTTTTGGCTTAGTGAACTCACAAGGGTAGTCTCCACTATTAATCATGGTAATCCAACTATGCATCCTATCCACTATCACATTAAGAGCATGTCATAAATTTTGAAAAATACAATGCAATACTCTAAGTGGCAAGAAGTTAGTTTAAACTCAGTGAATAAAGCATATATTACGGCTCTTAAAGCACACAAAAGAAGCATCTCAACATGGAGGACAAAAATTCAAAAACTGATGACTTCTGAAATCGACCTACGTCTGTTCTTTAATGTATATCTCTCACAAGACTCAACAAAAGTTAACCAAATTTTAGCAAAAGATAATAGACATGCAAACACACACTTTTCATGTAGAACATATTTCAAAATTCGTATTGGAAAAATGAGAGAACAGACGACGAAGACAGTGCACGCACTGTTTCGCAACAACAGGGCATTGCCTATGACCTTTGGTCGAAGAAACATTCATAACTTTTAAACCACCGCCCAGAATTGTTCATTCTTTATACAGTTGGATTCGTATCGAAAAAACGAAGAACCTAACATGGACGGAAAAATTTATTTTCTCACCAATCAATACAGTTTTAACAAAATGTTTGCCTCAAAATTTTCAAAACAGGACACATTTTCGCAGATTTATCAATGAATCGAAAAAATCAAACAAACACGAATTCACACCCCCAAACCTAATCTAAACATTGTCCCCAATGTTTGTATGACATTAAAAGCATGGACAACGAATAAAGAAAAAGCAAGGCATGTATGAACTCAACACACAAAACAAAAAACTAGAAAACTAAAAACTAAAAACTAAAAAGAAATTACCTAGGTGGGTTGCCTCCCACCAAGCGCTTTATTTAACGTCTAGGCAAGACGTGTGAGAGCACTACGGCTCTGTAGGCGTGATGACTTTCATTTGAACGACTTCTCCGCTTGTATTACCACCATTTGAGCCAAGGAGTTTAGGACACTCTTTCATATCAAGGGCTTTCTTCCCATCAATGATAGTTTCTCTTACTTGGTCCAATCTGTCCTTGCGGACCCAAACTTGTCGAATTCTCCTTGGTTTTCCTCTCGGCTTTCTTTGTTTCTTTTTGCATCTTTCAATAAACTCCGCACATTAGGCCTTTTTATGACCCCTGGTATGGCAAAAATAACAATTGTAAGGAAAAAATGGAGGACCACATGTGACATTACTAACCTTTGCATTGGAATGGCTTGAATCTCCTTTGATGATGTTACGCCCGAAAGTCTCTCCCTTAACGCCTTGTTCCTTGGTTAAGATCTTGATAGTACTTTCGGCCTTTTCAAGCTCCACTAAATAATCGCTTTCCTTCACCTTTGCTATTCTCAAAGCATTCTCGTTTTTGCACAATTCCTCCTTCATGGCATCTATTGTCTGGTCTTTCAGTTCTGCTTGCCTTTGGATTTTCCTTGTCTTGTGAGCAAAATCTTCCTCTTGTTCTTCAACCAACCTTGCAAGCTCTTCTGCCCTCTTACTTGCCTCATCTCTTTCCTTCCTAAGGGTCTCCACTTCTATCATCAAATTAGCATTTTCACTTTTCAGCTTATTAATTTCTGACGACGTTTGTGCTTCACAAGTCTCCCATGTATGAACATCTTTCTCACCTTTGTCCTCAAATAATGATAGAAAGAACTCACTTGCATTCTTTGGGTAGTCTTCTGATTGCAATGTATCCACGGCAAAACAATCAACTGAGTTAATGTCCTGCAAATCTGATTTGAAAACCTTAAAATCTACCGTTTCATCCAAAACGGTCATGGAAAGCTTCCCTTCATGTACATCAATAATCGTTCTTGCTGTCTTCATGAATGGTCTACCTAAAAGGATAGGTCTCATGTTTGTTTCCCTACTCACATCATCCATGTCCAGAACTACAAAATCTGCCGGAATGACGAGCTTATCCACTTGAACCAACACATCTTCCACAATTCCTCTCGGATACCGAGCTGATCCATCGGCTAACAAAAGTGACATCGTTGTCGGTTTAAGCTCATTCAACCCAAGTTGCTTGTAAACAGAGAAGGGCATCAAATTAATACTAGCTCCTAAGTCTAACATTGCCTTCTCGTGCTTAGTACCCCCAACTGTGATATTGATGCAAAAGCTGCCCAGATCCTTAAGCTTGGGTGGAAGCTCTTTTTGTAGAACTGCACTCGCATTTCCCGTTATGTACTCTTGATGGTTAGGACCAAACTTCTGCCTGTTGGAGTGGAGACTCTTGAAAAACTTAGCATAAGCAGGCATTTTTTCTATCATATCGAGCAGGGGAAGGTTTACATTAACCTTTGTGAGGATGTCAAAAATATCCTTAAATGACTTGTTGAGCTTGTCTCTTTTCAGCCTCCCAGGGAATGGAACTGGTGGAACATAGGGAGGAGGTGGAATATAAGGATCTGATGACTTGTGTAAAACAGAGGTCTTTTTAGGTGTTGACTCAACCACTACCTCTTCGTTTTCTATTCTAGTGTCTTCCCCATGTACTTCTTCCGACTCCTTGGTTTTCTTCTGCCTTGGCTCATCAATTTCTTCCTTATTCAGCACTCGCCTACTTCTCAAAATTGTCACAACACTGGCTTGCTCTGATTGACTAGGAAACCTTCCTGGTTCATTCTTGCAAACTGCGTCGGCTATTTGCCCCATCTGTGTTTCTAAATTTTTAATGGATGACTCAACGTTGTTAAATCTCTGATTTGTATCACGTGAGAAGCGCTCTGTATTCTCAGCAAGGGATGTCACAATTTCTTCCAAGGATCTCTTCTTCGGCTGATAGGTGGTACTGTCTCTATTTGCAGCATTGTTCCATTGTTGAGGTTGACTATTGGAACCTTGACCTTGGTAATTGCCTCTGTTGTATCCTCCTTGATTTGTTCCCTGAGTGTTCTGTTGAATGAGCTGATGACCATTTAGAGCAGTGTTAGGGTCAGAATAAGATAAATTTGAGTGGTTACGCCATCCAGGATTGTAAGTGTTCGAGTAAGGATCGTTTCTCCCTCTTTGGTAATTGAAAGCTTGAACCTCCTCTGTCTCAAATGATATCCCATCTCCATCTTGCACTGAGTTCACCCCGAACTGCTGTTGAGTCCTATTCGAGTTTTGGGCCATCATAGCTTGTACCTGCTTAGCTAGATTTGCCATCTGAATTTCCACCCCAGTTGTCTGGTTGACCTCATACTTACCTCCCTTTCTGACAGTTGAACTTCTATGCTGGGAGTTTAGAGCCAAAGTTTCACAGATCTCAGCAATCTCTAAAGCAGATTTCTTGGTAATGATACCCCCACAAGCGTTGTCAACAATGTTTTGTGTGAAAGGTGTCAATCCATCATAAAAAGTGCGGACTTTGTACTCCTCCGTCACCATGTGAGGGGGAATTTGATCTAACAACTCCTTATATCGCGACCATGCTTCATGGAACGACTCACCATCTTCTTCACCGAAACTAGCTATCTTGATCCGGACTTCTTTTGCTTTTGAAGCAGGGAAAAATCTGTTGAAGAATGTAGTGCACACTTCAACCCATGATCTCAAAGATCCTGCCCTTACTGAATTGTACCACTTGATGCCCTTGTCCTTCAAACAATACCGAAAACACCTCATCCTTAACTGCTCTTCTGTCAATCGGCCCATCGGGAAATTCCCTACGGTAGCTTGATAGTCCTTCATAAACTGGAGGCAGTCTTCTGTTGCCAAACCGTGAAAAGATGGCAGCATATTTAAATGGCTACCCCTCAACTCATAACTCCTGGCTATGGCATCTAACACAATTGGTTGAGGTTGGTCTCCCAGCATAGGCTGTCCAAACTCTCTCATTAGTCTGATATCATCTTCTAGTGCACGTCTTGGAGAACCCGGTGGATTGTCTCGAACTTCCTGTCTATTCTGAACACCTTGTTCATCATGAACCTCTCTTTCAGCTCGAATAACCCGGTCACGTTGCTCACCGTGATCACCCATGTCCTCAACCAAAGGATCTAACTCTTCGAACTGTCTGTATGTCCGGCCTACTCGGTCAATCTCGTTGTTAGCAGGGATCAGAATACCTCCAAGCGAACGACGTCCGTTCATACACCTGTTAAACCTGAAACACCAAAAACACAACTACCACGAGATAAATGTAGGGAAAAATAATAATAAAAGTGGTAAGCGCAGTGGAAGCGATACTAAAAACGATTTAGTGACTTTTAAAATTTTTCCTTTATGAACCTTAAACCCTTTTAATCAATAAACATGCATATATATTAACAAAAGTAAATTACCTTTTGTCGCGTGATCCGATTGACTTACGTCGATGGTAATCCGCAAGACCTTCAATCCGAGCACGAACGTGGATCACCTAGGAGCGTGGTCTCCCTTTTCTTTGAATTGCAAACCTGTGAATGGACCAAACCAAAACTTTCTTTTCTTTGTTAGTCACAAAACAATCAAAAGAATGTCAAAATTATTCCGGTCACTTTTGAGTTCTCAATCTTATGATCGAAACTCGCGTGAACCTAGATCGATATCGTATACACAAGCTTATTGATGATTAAGCAATAGTATACTATCAAAGAATAATTTCACACTCCTTTTTGTCTTTCTAGAATAAAAACTCTCTTAGAATTAAGAAGAAGAAGAAAGAAATAAAAACTCAAGCACCAAAACTTGTGGTGGCCGAACCCTATAAGAACCCTTATATAGGTTGGCCGAATTTTTTCTTCTTTTTCCTTTAGGGTTGCCGAATTCTATGTAGTCTAAGATTAGGGTTGGCCGAATTTCATCATGTCACTTATATAGGGTGACTAAAATTCAACCCTAATTCTTTTCAACTTTATAGACTTCAAACCCTAATCCAACTCCTTGATTTTTATTCTTTTATTTTGACTAAATAAAAAGACACCTTATTTGATTAAATAAATAAAACTAATTTATTTATTTCCTTGTCAAACAAGTCTTTTACTTTTAGGAAAGATTTGTTTCTTTAATTAAACAATTAATCAATAAATTAATTAATTCTTATTTAATTAAAACAAATGAAACAAAATAATATTTTAGGTTAAAATTTTAACCTTGCCGCCCCACTTGTATAAGATTGGGCCTAACATTATTTTCTTATTTCATTTAATCCATTGGACTTTAAATAAAAAGCCCACATGTGAACCAGACCCATTCTTACTAAAAGAAACAAGCCCACATGTCTTTCATTAATATATTAATATAATTGAGCAGCCCATTACTTAAATAATGTGCAAATTATATTCTTAATATATTAAATGCAATTCTAGATGGACCCTTAAATTGGTCCGGTAGAATATATCAAGTGATCCATGCAAGTCCGTGTGGATTGGGGATCTTGGCGGGCCATCTAAATTTAAGCTTCAATAGACATAACCTAATCACAATCAACAAATGATTCACTTAGGTCCGATCCATTAATTTTAACTCATTCCACTAAAGAGCTAAAACTGAACTCTTAAATAAAGATAGAAAAGGAAGATGCTCCTCATTCATACCCTAGACAATCATATTGGAGATAGTGTATCCTCGTGATTAATATCAGTAATCGCCAAGAGTTCATAGACCGCCTATAACTCTCCAAGTTACCATATTTACTCATATGACCACGTTTTGAACTTGGATATTTTGACTTGTCCAGAAGCCATGTTTTCAATAGACACTATTGAAAACTCAACGTTGAGATTTAATATCCAATTACCTCAAAACATCCATATGATGATATTATACTCTCATTTAATTAAATGGAGCCACGATGTCCATATCTATAAATGAAGTCCTCTATCGATTAACAAATGAATATCACCAAACTATCGAGGATAGACTATGCGATATAATCGTACTCATTGATAACTCAAATGATATCACTTGCAACCATAAGTCCATCATTTATCTCAGGATTAAGATAGACTCTCCGATTGTCCTGATAATGAAAAGACTATTATCTATTGACGGTTCTAGATAAAGCTTTTCATTGTGATCCAGTTCAATGCACCCAGTGCACTAGATCCTTTTGCTCGAAGACACTCCGATGATTTTAGACTCATCATATCTCATTTGATCCCACTCAAATGCTAGCAAAAGAATTCTACAACTTTAACAAGATAAAGGTGCCCAACCTTTAACTTAAGTTGTGAACATTATTCAAGACTAACTAAAGAATTGTGTCTACCACATACATATCCAGATGTACGAACAATTCTTCTTTTCCCATAGTCTTTAGACCTTATGATTATTTACTTTGACAATTATAATATAAACTATAAATGCTATACGATTTGTTAAACCAGAAATCACTTTATTAATATGAAAAAGATTGTTAATTACAACATTACACTCTTGCTATTGAGCATAATCCTAACAATCTCCCACTTGCGCTATAGCAAATGTGTCATATCTCTCAAGCCCATATTCTCTAGATGCCTATCGAAACTCTTCTGAGGTAGAGCCTTTGTGAAGGGATCCGCTAGATTTTCTGCTGACGCGATTTTGGTAATCGTCACGTCACCTCTTTGAACAATCTCCCTTAAAAGATGATACTTTCTTTCAATGTTTTTACCTCTCTTGTGACTTCTTGGTTCTTTCGAATTAGCCACTGCTCCACTGTTGTCACAGTAGATAGTGATCTGCTTATTCGCACTAGGAACCACTTCTAAGTCAATCAAGAATTGGCGGAGCCAAACAGCCTCTTTGGCAGCTTCGCATGCAGCAACATACTCAGCTTCCATGGTGGAATCAGCAATACAAGATTGCTTGATACTCCTCCATATAACTGCTCCTCCTCCAATAGTAAACACAGCCCCTGATGTGGATTTTCTGGAGTCAGAATTGATTGGAAATCAGAATCTGTATACCCAACGGGAACCAAATCCCCTCCAGAGTATACAAGCATATTATCTCTCATTCTCTTGAGATACTTGAAAATATGCTTGACTGCCGTCCAGTGATCAGGACCAGGTTTCGATTGAAACCTGCTAACTATGCCAACAGCAAAACAAATATCTGGTCTAGTACAGAGCATTGCATACATGAGACTTCCAACTGCCGAGGCATATGGAACTCTACTCATGAATTGCTCTTCATGCTCATTCTTAGGAACTTGTTCCTTAGAAAGCTTGATTCCATGTCTGAAAGGTAACATACCTTTCTTGGAATCCTGCATGGAAAACCTAGACAAGATTTTGTCTATGTATGAAGCTTGGGATAATGCAATCGTTCTATTCTTTCTATCCCTTATTACTTGGATACCTAGAATAAAACTTGCTTCTCCTAAGTCCTTCATATCAAATTGTTTTGCTAACCATTCTTTTACTGATGTCAATACACCTACATCGTTTCCAATGAGTAGTATATCATCAACATAAAGAATCAAGAAAACCAACTTGTCGCCTTTAATCCTTTTGTATACACAAGGTTCGTCAGGATTCTGAATAAATCCAAAACCTTTGACAGCTTGATCAAACCTTATGTTCCAAGATCTGGATGCTTGCTTTAATCCATATATGGATTTCTGCAACTTGCATACCTTATCCACTTGGCCCTTTTCAATGAATCCCTCTGGTTGCATCATGTAGATGCTTTCGTCAAGACTTCCATTTAGGAAAGCTGTCTTGACGTCCATTTGCCAAATCTCTAGATCTAAAGATGCTGCAATGGATAAGAGTATCCTAATGGATTTAAGCATGGCCACAGGAGAGAAGGTTTCCTCGTAATCGATACCTTCTTTCTGTGTATACCCTTTAGCTACCAATCTAGCTTTAAAGGTTTCCACCTTTCCATCCATACCTCTTTTCCTCTTGTATACCCACTTGCACCCAATGGGTTTTATCCCTTTAGGCAAGTCTACAAGGGACCAGACTTTGTTATTGAACATAGATTCAATCTCGGATTGCATTGCCTTTTGCCAATGGCGACTATCAACATCCTCCATAGCTTCCTTGTACGTATAGGGATCATCGTCGTCCGGGAGATTCTCCACTAATTCTCCCAGACCGATGTATCTTTCGGGTTGTGTTCTAACCCTCCCACTACGACGAGGAATGGTAGGTTGTTGATCTTGTGTTGGATCGGAACTTACAATTGGGTTAGGTTGTGTAACCTCTCGTGGAATTGTATCTCCTGACATCTCATTCAGGACAATTCTACTTCTAGGCACAAAATCATTCATATAGTCCTTTTCCAGAAATTTAGCATTTGTCGAAACAAATACTTTAAGATCTGAAGGACTATAGAAATAATATCCTTTAGTTTCTTTTGGATACCCTACAAATATACATGTTTCTGAACGGGACTCCATCTTTTCTGTCTTTCCTTTTAACACATGCGCAGGACAACCAAATATCCTTAAGTGTTGTAAACTAGGCTTGCGCCCAGTCCACAACTCATGCGGTGTTTTAGGAACAGACTTAGATGGTACATCGTTTAGAATGTATATAGCAGTTTGTAAAGCATATCCCCAAAAAGAAATAGGAAGCGTTGAATAACTCAACATAGACCTAACCATATCCAAAAGAGTTCTATTTCTCTTTTCTGCTACCCCATTTTGTTGAGGTGTACCTGGTGCAGAAAACTGAGAAACTATCCCATTATCAATAAGATATTGCTGAAACTCACCAGATAGATATTCTCCACCACGATCAGATCTCAAGATTTTTATGTGTTTCTCAAGCTGATTTTCAACTTCAGCTTTGAATGCTTTGAATATGTCAAAAGCATCCGACTTATGTCTCATGAGATACACATAACCAAATCTCGAGTAATCATCCGTGAAGGTGATGAAGTACTCATATCCACCTCTAGCTTGAATGCTCATAGGTCTACATACATCAGTGTGTATCAATCCTAAACATTCAGTGGCTCTTGCACCTTTGGCAGAGAACGTCCTTTTGGTCATTTTACCTTCCAAACAAGATTCACAAGTTGGTAGATCATCAACCTTTAAGTCACTCAAAGGTCCGTCACATACCAATCTTTTAATCCTATTAAGGTTAATATGTCCTAAGCGTAAATGCCAAAGGTAGGTTTCATCTGTTGATAATTTTACTCTTTTATGATTAGGTTCCGTTATTTCTGTGTCTAACGAGTGAGAGATATTTCTATGCAAAAAGTATAGACCGTTTTCCAATGTACCTTTGCAAATAATTTTGTCATTCTTACTAATAATAAAAACTTTATTAAAAGTAACCGAATATCCAAATTTATTCAAACAAGAAACTGAAATTAAATTCCTCTTGAATTGAGGTACATAATAAACGTCTATTAAATCTAAATGCCTTCTAGAATCCAAATAAACTCTAATATCTCCCACTGCACTTGCAGACACTAACGTTCCGTTGCCCAAGCGCAAATTGATTTCATTCTTACTCAGCTTTCTCCTTTCTTGAAACCCCTGCAGGGAATAACAAACATGATTAGTGGCTCCTGAGTCTATGATCCAAGAATCTGTAGAATCAGCCAAAAAACATGTTTCAAGATAATTCAAATTACCTTCTTCCTTCTTGTTCTGGGACTTTGGGCAATCTCTCTTCCAATGTCCCTTTTCACCACAAAGGAAGCATTTCCCTTTGATCTTGGTTACTTTCTTGGTCTCTTTCTTGATAGGCCCAAGTTGCTTTTTCTTCTATTGTTTCTTGACCTTTTGACGGGCCTTAACAGTAGCAACTTTACCAACCATATGAATCTCTTGACCTTTGCCTTTCACAAGGATCTTTTCAGCACTTTGAACATCTTGCATCAGGCCTTGTAAGGTGTATTCCTTTTTGTTCAAAGTGTAGTCCAATTTGAACTGATCAAAGGAATCTGACAATGAATTGACAACCATATCAATCTTTGTCTCACCATCTATCTCAGCGCCATGTAGTTCAGCAATGTTGAGATGTGCTATGACTTTCATCATGTGATCTTTCACAGCCTGTCCAGGTTTCATCCTAAGATTCATAAAAGCAGTCACTGCCTCTCTCTTAGTCGTCCTAGACTTCATAGCAAACATCTCCTCTAGAGACATCATTATATCAGCAGCGGACTCCATTCCTTCATGCTGCTGTTGCAACACGTCGGAGATAGTGGCCATAATGTAACATTTTGCCATATCATCTGAAGTCTTCCACTGCTCATACTCATCTCTATACATTATGCTAGATTCATTATTAGGAGCAGGTGGTTTAGGAGTAGTTAGAACAAACTTATGTTTTTCACTTTGTAGCAACAACCCAATTTTCCTTTTCCATGTGACATAATTATCTCCAGTTAAAGTGTTATCTTTCAGGATGTTCATAAGTGATGGGGTCATGATTTCTGAATAAAACAAAACATATATAAGTAAATAATCATGATAAAGCACTTTTAAATATTTATCTTGAATTAAATAAATAACTCAATCATAAAATTCAACGGTGATCTAACACCCATAAATGTTACGCCTCCTTTGGGAGTTCGCACCATTTACTAGTTAGACTAGGTCCCACCTAATTGTTAACATAACAACCAGCGTTTTCAATTTTAGCCTTGCAATTTTATTAACAAGAACTCTTGGGAGGATATCAATAAAATTACATTGAGTGTGTTACCAAGATATCGACCCTCAATTTTCTCTCACGAAAATCCCTCCTTGGGGAGTAGATCTCGTTTGAGTCCATTGTCTAGTCTATCCTTGTAAGGAAGTATATTGCTAAATTCCATTCATGGACGCCCCTTGGGGGGATTACCAATAAATAATAAAGCTCAACTAACCTTGGAGGCCATAGGTGTTACAAAAACACCTTCTCCCACTCAATTATTTAAGGCGTGTGATTAAATCCCAAAGAATGATTTACCAAGTTATCTAGATGCCAATTTAGATACCTAAATCATTCAATGCATGTTCATACCAAAAGAGATATATGCGTGGCACTCCTATTCTATATGTCATGTTATCATACAATAACAAATATTGTAATATTTAAGCATAAATTAAATAGCAACAACTTTGGCCCATCCTAGAAAAACAAGTAAATTACAATTTGTCAGGAATACAAGATCTTCAGGTGGCCCATCAACCATACGCTCATCCTTCGGCCCAACCCACGGGCGAGCACAACTCACAACCCCACTAAGGGGCTGCCGTGCGCAGCCCATGAGGACTCCAGGGCTGCCGTGCGCAGCCCACCATGCTTGGGCTTGCCATGCGCAGCCCAATCCACTCCTAGGGTGCGCACGGTGCTCGTTCATGGTTCCGGTAGCTTCGTTTTGCTTCGTGTCTTCGAATCTTCAAGACCTAAACATATTACGGCAGTATATATATAATAAATACTGCAGTATTAATTTTTATTTTTTTTATTCACTGCAGTATTTTTACAAACAAAAAAAACTGCACATACAAAAAAAATAAAAAATCTGCAGTAACCCTAAAAAAAAATACTGCACATATAAAAAAAATAAAACCTAGCAATCTACCAAGAAGGAATTATGGCGATAATAGACCACCCTTCTTGTTACAACTCCGAAACAAAAATTACATTGAAAATCTAGGGCCAAAATCGAGCAATAACAAACCACATAAAACATATATAAATCCATACATCACATGTAATTATATATTTGAATACCTAGAGTGCCATCTCTTTCTAAACATGCATAATCACAATAAAAAGAAATGGATCCACGTATATATACGTTAATTAATTAAAAGGGTTTAACCTAGGCTCTGATACCAATTGTAGGGAAAAATAATAATAAAAGTGGTAAACGCAGCGGAAGCGATACTAAAAACGATTTAGTGACTTTTAAAATTTTTCCTTTATGAACCTTAAACCCTTTTAATCAATAAACATGCATATATATTAACAAAAGTAAATTACCTTTTGTCGCGTGATCCGATTGACTTACGTCGATGGTAATCCGCAAGACCTTCAATCCGAGCACGAACGTGGATCACCTAGGAGCGTGGTCTCCCTTTTCTTTGAATTGCAAACCTGTGAATGGACCAAACCAAAACTTTTTTTTCTTTGTTAGTCACAAAACAATCAAAAGAATGTCAAAATTATTCCGGTCACTTTTGAGTTCTCAATCTTATGATCGAAACTCGCGTGAACCTAGATCGATATCGTATACACAAGCTTATTGATGATTAAGCAATAGTATACTATCAAAGAATAATTTCACACTCCTTTTTGTCTTTCTAGAATAAAAACTCTCTTAGAATTAAGAAGAAGAAGAAAGAAATAAAAACTCAAGCACCAAAACTTGTGGTGGCCGAACCCTATAAGAACCCTTATATAGGTTGGCCGAATTTTTTCTTCTTTTTCCTTTAGGGTTGCCGAATTCTATGTAGTCTAAGATTAGGGTTGGCCGAATTTCATCATGTCACTTATATAGGGTGACTAAAATTCAACCCTAATTCTTTTCAACTTTATAGACTTCAAACCCTAATCCAACTCCTTGATTTTTATTCTTTTATTTTGACTAAATAAAAAGACTCCTTATTTGATTAAATAAATAAAACTAATTTATTTATTTCCTTGTCAAACAAGTCTTTTACTTTTAGGAAAGATTTGTTTCTTTAATTAAACAATTAATCAATAAATTAATTAATTCTTATTTAATTAAAACAAATGAAACAAAATAATATTTTAGGTTAAAATTTTAACCTTGCCGCCCCACTTGTATAAGATTGGGCCTAACATTATTTTCTTATTTCATTTAATCCATTGGACTTTAAATAAAAAGCCCACATGTGAACCAGACCCATTCTTACTAAAAGAAACAAGCCCACATGTCTTTCATTAATATATTAATATAATTGAGCAGCCCATTACTTAAATAATGTGCAAATTATATTCTTAATATATTAAATGCAATTCTAGATGGACCCTTAAATTGGTCCGGTAGAATATATCAAGTGATCCATGCAAGTCCGTGTGGATTGGGGATCTTGGCGGGCCATCTAAATTTAAGCTTCAATAGACATAACCTAATCACAATCAACAAATGATTCACTTAGGTCCGATCCATTAATTTTAACTCATTCCACTAAAGAGCTAAAACTGAACTCTTAAATAAAGATAGAAAAGGAAGATGCTCCTCATTCATACCCTAGACAATCATATTGGAGATAGTGTATCCTCGTGATTAATATCAGTAATCGCCAAGAGTTCATAGACCGCCTATAACTCTCCAAGTTACCATATTTACTCATATGACCACGTTTTGAACTTGGATATTTTGACTTGTCCAGAAGCCATGTTTTCAATAGACACTATTGAAAACTCAACGTTGAGATTTAATATCCAATTACCTCAAAACATCCATATGATGATATTATACTCTCATTTAATTAAATGGAGCCACGATGTCCATATCTATAAATGAAGTCCTCTATCGATTAACAAATGAATATCACCAAACTATCGAGGATAGACTATGCGATATAATCGTACTCATTGATAACTCAAATGATATCACTTGCAACCATAAGTCCATCATTTATCTCAGGATTAAGATAGACTCTCCGATTGTCCTGATAATGAAAAGACTATTATCTATTGACGGTTCTAGATAAAGCTTTTCATTGTGATCCAGTTCAATGCACCCAGTGCACTAGATCCTTTTGCTCGAAGACACTCCGATGATTTTAGACTCATCATATCTCATTTGATCCCACTCAAATGCTAGCAAAAGAATTCTACAACTTTAACAAGATAAAGGTGCCCAACCTTTAACTTAAGTTGTGAACATTATTCAAGACTAACTAAAGAATTGTGTCTACCACATACATATCCAGATGTACGAACAATTCTTCTTTTCCCATAGTCTTTAGACCTTATGATTATTTACTTTGACAATTATAATATAAACTATAAATGCTATACGATTTGTTAAACCAGAAATCACTTTATTAATATAAAAAAGATTGTTAATTACAACATTACACTCTTGCTATTGAGCATAATCCTAACAATAAAAAGAAACAAAAGAAAAACTAAAACAAAGTCTAATGACACACGCTACCTAACTTAACTAACTAGATTCAACTAATAGAATCTATACCAATCCCCGGCAGCGGCGCCAAAATTGATGCAGTAAAATCTGTATTCAATTTACTAAGAAAGTTCGTTCACTGGGATCGGCGATTCTATCGGTCAAAGCCAATTAATCTAGCAAGGATTACTCTAAGTGCGAAAAACTAAATTGCATAATGCTTTGTTTTGGAAATTGTTTAATTCTAAAATTAACCTAAATTATGACTACTTGAACTAAAAATCAAATCAACGAATAATCAAATCAAAGAATGAATATATGGGGAGATACTAGGGAATCGATGCACCTTTCTTAGACACTCAATGCTCTCAATTAGTCTCAATAAACACTTCAATAAAGTTTAGGGCTTGTTTTGATAAACAATTAAGAACGAATCTCCTTCCCACCATTCGCACAAAGGCCATGTGTCAAGTGATAGTAACGAAATCCTTTGGAACAAAACTCTAAGCCAAATCAATGCAACAAGGCCATGCAAACATTAACTTTCAAATCTATTAAGCTTATGATTGTGATTTAAATGGAAAGGCCATTCACATCTAAACCCTAATCTCATGGATAAACTAAATCACAAACTCATATCAATTGAGGCCACAAAATAATATGAATAAGTAAAGTAGAGCAATTAATTCAATAGACAAGACTAAAACCCAATTGATTAACAAAAGATAGACTAATTGATTACATAGAGTTGTCCAAAGTTGGTTACATCAATCCCCTAATAAAGGTTTAGTTACACATCAATGGAGAGAATAAAAACATAGAAGAGATGTAGAGAAAACCCATATTTATCTTGATAGCTTCTTGGCTGGAAATCTCCTTCTTCTTGCTTCCAAGAATCCTCCAAGGATGGATGATGTGAATGAATAAATGAATGGAATGAATAAATGTGAAAGAATGGTGTTTTTGGGTCTAATCCCCTTGTGGTGGCTCTCCCCTCAAAATAAGATATCAATTTCTATATATAATCCTCTCAAAAATAGGTTACTTGATGTCCCAAACGAACCAAATTTATGAATTACCGCTGCCCAGGTCGCTGCCCAAGCAAGTTGCCTCCATAGCTGCACAAGAAGCGGACTTGTTCTGTTATGGCTCGCTGCCCAGGTCGCTGCCCAGGCAAGTTGCACGGTGGGCGGTCTGGGCCGCGGTAAACATTTCAGGCCTGACCTTCGGTTACTAAATCAGTCATAACTTCTTCTAGGAATATCGGAATTGTGATCTGAAAAGTGCGTCGGAAACTAGATTTCCGGGTCTTTCAATCCATAGGTGGTAGGACACACAATTCAACCGGAGCTGAGAGATATGGGCCCCGCAACATAGAGGTTCTGCACTGGCCGAAAATCATCTTTTCATTGTTTCTTCCAATTTGCTCATTTTCTCCATCTTTTGATTCCTTTTCTTCCAAAATAAGATTTAACACCACTAGAATGGAATGGACCTACACATGCTCAACAAACACATTAAACAACCTAATTTACTCAAGAACAAAGCATAAATAATAGGAATTCGGGGCCTAAAACATGTATAGAAATGAACCGATCAATACCCCGGTACCCCGTAAGTTCTTTGAAATCTGTTAGGCGTGATAGGGGGTTTGTAGATGATGGATCCGGATCGGGATCCGATAAGGGCCAGCGAGATACTCAATAGTCTGATACCCCGCTGGGCGTCACGATCTCGATATTATAATGGATGTGAGTAGTAAGATGGATGATTTCTCATATGATAGATGCACAAAACAAAAGCTGTTTACATATGTATATGGATCTCGATCATAGTGGGATCTTACAACTTGGTATTTGACTTAACAATATTGCAGTAGGAAAAAGTAAAGCAAATGGGGAACCAATGGAGATGGAGCTATTCGTGCCTGTCGATAAGTAGTAAACAAGTGTAGTCGGCTAGGGTTGCCCTTTTTTCCTTCTGTCATCATATCATCAATATATATAGGCCTCCTTTCTTGCAGAGCACTCCTAAAACTTCGGTCTAGGGTTTTAGTGCTGCACGGGTTTTTTTTGGAGTCTGACGATTTCATCGGGAAATTGATCCCTAAAGATCAGGCGATTCCTTCCTTCTTGGTCCCTGATGAGTTGACTCCTATTTAAAATAGGTTTTTTTAAACGGCGGGAATGGATATCGCGTTTGTAGCTTGGCTTTTTATCCTGAACGGTGACGTTTAGTGTTTGTAATCTATTTTTCGGTGTGCCCCCCCTTCTGCTTCTGCGGGGTCTGCCTACTGGGACCCTGGTATATACCTTGCCATGTATATGCCACGTGTTTCGCTGTTCGGAGGTATACTGGATACCCCGCGTCCCTCGTGCTTCCTGTAAGATGATGTTTGCAGATGTCGGGGTCTCAAGCAACGGGGTACCTAGATACTCGGGTATCGGGATACTCGAGGTAGTTGGGTACTGGGACCTTGTCATGGCCGTGTCCTCCAAACCCCCATTTATCTTTTGGCTTCCTGGTTCTTTCCATGGTCCCGGGAATTTTGGACCTGGCCGGAGTGGGTGGAGGCCCTCCCCCTAGTTCGTCAACTAGCATGCGGGGTACCCAGACATTTTTGCTTCTACTTTGGATCCCGGCTTTCTTCTCAAAGCTAGTGAAAATTCTTTTTTGATCCCTGCCAATTTTGGCAGTTAACAAATATCATGAAGCATATCATACAATCCATTTCTAGAATCAATTTCAAGTTCAATCAAGTTTAGCTAAAATATGTTCAAAAGTAATCACAAAGCTAAAACTCAACAATCAATCGATCAAACAAACCTAGAGTATGAATTAACATCATTCTTAACACATTTCATCTATCAATTAGGAAAAATAAAAGAGATGATAAAAAGAGAAAGTGAGAATAAGATGATTCACATACAAATGATGATCCACGAACTGAAATCGATTTACTGCACAAAATTAAGAAGAGTAATTGGCACAAATCCCCCCCCAGACTATACCAGCTTTTGCATGTTGCCCCCTAAACTATTTTATTAGGCACTAAACCCCCTGAACTATCACTTATTGGCAATCCTTTGGGTTTTTCCCCCCCTGAGGGGGCAACTTTAGTCTTGTTCTGCCAATAAGTGATAGTTCAGGGGGTTTAGTGCCTAATAAAATAGTTTAGGGGGCAACATGCAAAAGCTGGTATAGTCTGGGGGGGATTTGTGCCAATTACTCAATTAAGAAATCATTTGACTTTGAAAATGCTTGGGGTTTGTTCCTTTCTTCAAGACCAACATTTTTGGCTTTTGAATCACTTGATTCGGAGTTGAAATGAGAGAGATAAGATCAAAATAAGAAATCAAAAGTTGTGTAGAATTTTGCAGAACTTTCGAATATAAATGGAGGGAAAAAAGATGGAGAAGAGAGAGATTCGGTGGCCAATCAAGAAGAGCCACATCACCAGCCACGTGTGGACCACGTGTGGCACACATGGGTAGAGAGACATGTTGGCCGTGTGGCACACGTGGACACTTTGCTTGGCCTTTGGCCGAGCAAGCTCCTCTCTCGCTCATCTCGCGTTCTTCAGCCATATTCGGGCATCCGAACTCCGAATTCGAATCCGTTTTCAGATTACGAACTATAAATTCCCCACGCACAATGAAGACTACAAAACTTTGACAAAAGGTTGAGAAATAATGACAAAAAATGACGACAAAGACAACTCAACGAATGAGAACGCAAAGTAGCGTAGCTAAATCGTTTGGACTTGAAATCTAATGAATGAGTAACCGAAATGACTGGGACTCAATAAGGAATCAAAGAAGATCATTTTCAAGTCCAAATACAATAAAACACAAACATATAAACATAAGATCACACAAGTATGCCATATCCTAGACATAGGATATGTTTGGTTGGGCTTTTGAAAATCCTCTACTCGTAAAAGGTCTACTTGTTGTAGATCTAATTGAAATAGAGCTTTTGAAAAAATATATATAGTTGTTTGGTTGGTAATTACAAAAGCACTTTTATAGCAGTAGATCGTTTGGTTGTAAACTCTCAAAAAGTCTAATGAGATATTAAATTACTAAAAAAGACATATTATTTATTCACTCTAAAAAAAATTGAACTTAAAAGATTTTCTACATGTTAACTACATTTTCTACTGCACAATAATAATAAAATTCAAAACTTTCACCATATAAACTTAAAAGATTAAAATAAATAAATAAATAAATAAATAATAAAAAACTGAAAAGGAAATTCAAAGCTCAAAACTTCATGGGACAATAATCAAACAACTTGGTAATGAATATACAAAAATGTGACAGTATTGTAAAACTTTTGACAAAAAATAAAGTAATCAAAAGCATTAAGAAGAAATAAAAAAAAATTGAATCAAATCCAGTAGAACAAACATAAAGATAAACAAATAAACAATATATATATATATATATATATATTGAACAACAAAATAATATTGAAAGAAGAACAGAGCCACAAAACAGGGCAAAAGGCCACCAAGAGCCAACAGAAAAACAACGCAGCAGCACAATAAAAATATTAATGAAGAAAAACTATACATACTGTTCTTTTGTTGTGTAGAGCAAAATTATAGACTATACGTAGAGATTAGAGAGCAAAGAATAAAGAATATAAATAGGTTCTAGGGTTTTATTTTAATAAGGGTATTCCATGTCAATAATAAAAAATCAGGGATATATAGGTCAAATATTTCTTTTTTTAAAAGGTCTATTTTGAAAAGCTCTTAAGGAGGTGCTTTTGTCTAGTAGAGGTTTAAACTCTACTAGCCTCTACTGAATTAAAAATAGACAATTTTAAAAGCCCAATCAAACAACTCTAAAAAACTCAAGTAAAGGTTCATAGACCTTTTGAACCAGTAGAAAGCCCAAACAAACAAGCACTGAAAGAAACTTTGATTTATGTTATACTTTCGCTTTTTTATTTTCCTTTTCTTTTGTTTTTTATTTTATTTTATTTTATTTTGTTTTTTTTTTTTAAATTCATTTTGACTTAAGGGCACTTTTATCCCAATAGTGGATTTTTTTTTTATAGAAACAATAAAAATACTAATCCTGGATAAAATTAGTAAAGCCCCTAATTTTATGGTTACTAATTTTACGGTTACTTATAATTTTACCCAATTTTAAAATATGAAATACAAAAGGTCGTTAAACAAGTATGATAATTTTTTAAATATTTTTTTTTTGAAGTGTTTTATTAAAATGTTACCCATTTGTTAAAACCAAGTTGAAGTCTAAATTAAATTTGAAATTTTTGTAAATGCAACCCATTTGGCTTTACCCTTTCAGACAATATAAGACAAGTTACTAAGCACTCTTGGAAAACATGAGACACTAGTCACACTACTATCTTAAGCTTAGTACTCGGAGAACACTAACATTCCGTTACCACAAAGCAAACTACATTTACCATGATCAAACAAAAGTTGATTAAAAAATTTAATTCATTCCATCTTCCTCTATAATTCCTTAGATAAACTAGCTCAAGTGGTGATAAACATGACAATTATAACAACTTGTAAAATATATTAATTAATTAAATTGGCACATCTTATTTTAGCTCTAATGATTTGCTCTTCCCCTTCCAACTCCTTGACCATCTTGGAGATTACCGCACTATATGCATGACCTGAATACCAACTCCCACAACATTATAATAAAATGCACATGTAGTGTTTCAAGGCTGTGCATGTATTGTGGTTTCTTCCCCAATATTGTGAGAGTAGATATTTACCGTATATGTAATGCTTGATCTCAACAAGTTCTGACATACTTATGACCCATTCTATGTCAGATTTCAAAAAAATAAAATAAAATAAAAAAATAAATTGACATCTAATTTAAATTGAATAATTCTATTAAATCTTTTTTTAAGACAATAAAATTCAATTTTATTATATAGTTAGCTGAGTCGGCTGAAGCACAAAGCAAGCCAGGTGGTTGCTTAGGGCCTCTAAAATTTCTCCAAAATTTGAGGGCCTCATTTTTATTTTTATTTTCAATTTTTACTTATGGATAATATTAAATTAAAAGGCCTACTAATATATAGCCATAAAAATATAAATATCTTCTAAAGTTAAAGATACAAATTCCTTTTAAATATATATTAATATTTTTTTATATAACAACTTATTATATGTATCTTTTTTTTTTCTCTTAAAAAAAATTATTATTTATTTAGAATTTAATTGTTTTCTAATTTTTTATGGAAAAATCTTTTTTTATAATTTAATTATTTCCTGGTTCCAAAAAAACTTTTGGTACTTTCTTACTTTAAACGGTCTTGAATAACTTTGAAAAAAAGCTATTCATTTAATGATCCTAATTCTTCCTTAGAACACATGCTTCTTAAAGTTGTTAAAAATTTTGTCTTACATCTATTTTATTCATTTATTTTATTTTCTACTAATTTTGTATTCATTATCTATAACTCTACTTTCTCCCTAACTTAGCTCCAAGTTGTTTCAATAACTTTCTTCAAAAGCAAATCTTAATATTTTGAGTTCTTTAAAGGCAACTTGTTTAGAAGGATCATTCTTTCCACTTTGATATTTTTTCGGGTTCTATAACTAATATTTTTGTATCACATAGAGGAAGAAAAATAAATCTTTACTAATTTTTTTTACTGAAAAATAAATGATTTTATGATAAATATAAAATAAGGCCTCATTCAAAGTTTTCGCCTAGGGCCTCCAATAGTGTTGAGCCGGCACTGATAGTTAGGGCTAGGGATGGCAATTAAACCCGAACCCGTGGGACCCGCCCGAACCCAACCCGCTTAAAAAGGGTTTGGGTTGGGATAATTGTACCCGTGGGTAGGTTTGGGTTTGAAAATTGCACCCGTCATGGGTTCGAGTTTGGGTATGGATTTGGAAAAAAAACCATACCCGAACCCACGAACCCGTTATTATATGTGTGTGTAAATTTAATATTATGTTCTTATTTATTTGTGTTTGTGTGTAATTTTAATATTTTGAACTTATGGATTATGGACTTGTGTTGTGTTAGAATTCAGAACTTGAATTTACGGATTATGTACTTATGTTAGAATTTTAGAACTTGAACTACATTTGTATTTTTATTTATTATTTTTTTTTTTTTGGCTGTTCTAGTTTTTTTTTTTTTTTTTTTTTTTTTTTTTTTTAAAGCTATTTATACTTTTAAGCTTAAAATGATAAATGTTCATGGGTTCGCGGGTCCGTGGGTGCCACACCCATCCACAAATCCTCTGAAGTTCGTGGGTTCGTGGCTGGATCTGGATGTTGCTTAAATCCACGGGTGAAACCCGAACCCAAACCCACTACATTTCATGGACGGATTTGGATGTCATTTTCTTTCGCGGGTTTGGGTTTGATTTTTCCCAAACCTGCCCGAACCCGGTCCATTGCCTTAGGGCCCCGTTTGGTATGCCGTACCATATAAAGTCGGATGGATTATATTGGATTGTACTAAACAGAATTGAACTAAATTTGAACGTTAAGTTGATATTATCCGACCCAATAATATATAACTAATATTAATATTTCATTTTCACAACTCAATTTACAATTACCCTCTTGGATATTGAATGAATCTGATTATTCATGGTCATCAAGACATGAGAAATAGTATAATAATCCCTGAAGTTTCTGAATGTGGAACTACGTAGCATTTTCAATAGCTTCAATGCACTCTACAACAGATGCCTTGTTTGACATTGCTGCCATTAGAGCTTCATGAATCACCTTGTTGTTCTTTAAGAGCGACCCGGAAAACAAAACCTGCATTGGCATATCAAAATACAATTTTTCTGTCTCATGATCATCATCTAGTTCTAACATGTGATTTATATAGTAAAAAGTAAAAGAATCAGCCATGCTGGTTGGTTAGTTGTAGATATGAAGAAACTTACAGCCCATCTAGTAAGATTTTGTTGCTGGTCTTTGCTAAGTTGTGGTTTGCTTCTATTTATGAATCTCTGTGGAAAAAAAACAAATATTAGAGTTTGTTAAGAGTATGCCAGTAATGTGATTTTAGGTGAAGGGTTATGTAGACACCTGAAGAGTGAAAAGATCGGCAGATTGACCGACTACTTTGTCATATGTCAGACCCTCTGCAGCAAGTCCGGCCATTGCTACGACTGCCAACCTGAGAAAGTTTACAATTTAATAGCACACCAGCGACGTTCTCAACGTTTTTCATAGCATTGTTGATTCATTCTTCTGCCTTTTTTGATTGGATTATGTTAATACAAACACACATATTTTTAAGTAGTGCTAAAGCATAGACTGTCACTAATCTTAACAAGTCAAGGTTTCCTTTGGAAGCGAAAGTCGCCATTTCTCAGCTGGAACATGTTACTTATTAGACAACTTATTATGAAAGTTTTAGGAGAAAAAGCTGTTAGATCTCAGAAGTTGTTACCTGTCTAATTCCTTAGAATCAAGCTGTCCGCTATATATCAACTTTTCCAGCCTATCATCGATGAGATTGACATTCTCTTTCCCGATATCCAACGAGTACCCCAGAATAGGAAGGCCAAGCAAGTAGGCAACTACAATTGAAAGAGAACAACAATATTATCTAGTTAGAAATCAATCAAATTAGGCACGTTATCATGTTTGGATATGTTATTGAATATAATCTAGTGGAGAGTACTTAAAAAATGAGCTGCTTCATGTCTAGCAATCCTCTCTTGGTAATCAGGAAAAAATGCCGAAAAACCTTGAATAGCAGCTTGAAGAAGCCTAAGACAGCAAATTGAGAGCAGCTGGTATCAATGCAATCTCACAAATACTCTTTTAGTACACATTTATAAGGCGAAAAATTATAATGTCGGTAGCTAGCTTCAATACGTAAGATTTAGATATTAGATAAACAACACTAGAAAATATAATTCACATGGATCTTACCCAGGTGAAACGCTCCCCACGGCCAAGACTACTAAAGAAATGCTACCAATTAAGTATGACAGAAAGAAACCCCAGTCCTATATGAATGATACAACAAATAAAGGTCAGAATTTCTCCAAAAATTTAACATATATTACTTTAATCCAAGTAACCGCAACAATTAATCTCACATCTGCCGAGAAAAAGTTGTAACAATAACCTGTTATCAATCATTTCGAGAATGCAAAAACCAGAAAGATATTACCCTTAGAATCGTAATTAGTATGAACTAAGTTGGTTCTAGTACATAATATTAAATGCACCCAAGATGACGCTAGGTAAATAATAAACTTTATCTAAAGATGCATTTGGATAAATTAAAGCCATGGTATAATTGGCATTATTAGCCTGGTTATAGGTCTCAGCAGAGAACAGGTAACTGCAAAATCCAGAGACTAGTATGCAAGGAAGCCAGATATCAATATGGAGCCTTTTGTTTTCAGCCTAGGAATGAGGGTCGAAGCATTTAAATGTCTTGTTTCAAACGTGTATTCCAGGCATAGTAACAAATTTGATATGCTACATTGCTATAAGCTATTACTACGAGAACCTAAGTTTCGTTTCCAATCTATATGAATCTTCAGTTGTAGTGTTATCTTATGAGATTTTTGAAAGAAGAGATTGCAGTATGTAGAGTATCCATGACTAGTGATTATGTCAAATATTCCTTGTACAAAATATGTCTAACAAATTCTTTTGGGACAGTAGTACCCCAAACAGAAAATGAGTGTGGTTTGGAACCGATGAAGATTGAAAACCAACATCAGGAAGTTTATTACATGAAGTTGTTTGGGCTACAAATATTCGCAATGTCATCTTTATTGGAGGAAGGTATGCAGAATTTTAGTTATTGATGCATTCCTTTTAAAATACATAAGAGGAGTCAGGAGACTGCCTTAATATAATACAAAAGAGAGTAATTGAAATTACCCCAGGTAGCTGGCCAGCAAGAACAGCCAAAAACCCTGTTGATCCCACCACTGTGAAAAGGAAAGCCGCCTGTATTACTGAAAGGTATCAAACATATGAAAAATACTTCGAAAACTATGTTGTATTTACAACAAAAATGAGATTCAAATCCAATATAAACACAAAGGTGTAGCAAAATTACAGTCGGTGTATAACATCATAAACATTAAACAGTTCTCTGAGTATTTTCATGCTCAAAATTTGAAAATAGGAAAATAGTTACATCATTTCTGACGCTTGGGATGGCAAGGTTCTCTGCATTCTTCATTCCAAGAGTCGTCAGCTCCCGAAGAGATGTCTGGTTCATAAAATTTGAGGGTCAAAACTCAAAACTAAGTAATTTTGAATGTCAACATATAAACTAAGACATACAAAGCATTGAACAAATATACATTATTCATGTACATGTATGCATAGGATCGTAGATGTTGCTCATGACTGAGTGAGCAGTACTTTCCCAGAACATCATACTTTTAATAGAGACTGACCGTACGACATGAGACATAAGGCTGAGAACTCCATTTCTTGGCCCAACCCACTTCACTCAGCTGATCAAGTGCCTCTTTAACTGCGTTACTATCTTTCTGCACCAAAATAGTCATACGCATATATGTCAAAAAAATAAATAAATAAATAAATAAATAAAAATGAACAGAGTTAAGAACTAAAATCTAAATTATTGCTGCTTGTAAATCGGTACTCCAAGGCTCCAAGCCCACCAAATAGATATCGTCCGCTTTGAACTTTATGCAAGCGTGTTCTGCAAGCGCATTCACCCTTTCATATTTGCTTCAATTCATAAGGTTTCATGCAAGCATTCTTCACTCACAAGCGCGTCTACTACAGTTGCTCAAAATCTACATGGGGAACATCCTCATTTAGGGGTAAAATGACCTCCAAAAATGAGGATGAGGTGAATTTCACCCTCTAATCTAAACTGGGATGGGTATACCATTTCCCTCGTTTCCCGCAAAATGTTATTCTTAAAGTTTACATAAATTAAGAGTTTAGGGAGGAAGAGGACTTGAACCCACAACCTCGTTGTGTAGGTACGTATGAGGGGTATACTTCTAGATCACCCTTATCTTATCATTTTTTAAAGTTATTAAAATATTTTATAATACAATTATTTTAAATTAACTTTAACTTTATTTTATGGGGTCAAACGGGAGATTGGGGACAGAGGGAAATGGGTGGGGGTGGGGATACCTCCCCTCAAACACCCCATCCCCATTTCCTCCAAATAAAGACTAGTACAAAACCAATCAAACATGTTAAGAGATAACCATCTTTTAACTTCAAAAGTACAAAAAAGAAGTTGAAATTGTTTTTGTTCTAGTGATGATTATGCATTTTTGCACATCTAGGAAAAAATGTTTCAAACCATACAAAATCTTGATTCATATCTAACAATAAACCATTACCAACACAACCATCCACCCCATCTACATATATATATACATACAAAGTCCAACGAAGCTCCAATTTATATAAACAGAATAAAATTAATTGAATTGGCAAGTAAAGCATATATGATAACAAAGTAAGCAAAACTGATATCTGAAAGTAGCAAAAACACAAAAATATCAAGTGGGTTAATAGGAGTGGGCAAACAAATAATAAGAAGAAGATTAAGATTAAGAGGACCTTAGCAATGGCAGATTGAAGGGTCTTGAGATAAACACCAGGTGCAGCAGCAGAAGAAGAAGATGATGATGACGAAATAGAAGAAGCTCTGATTTTTGGGAAAATGAAGCAGTTGTGGTAGTGAGATCGAAATGCAGGCAAAGTAGAAAAAGCCATCAATGGTGAGTAATAGTAGAAGAAGAAGAGCAGATAAGGTTTTGTGGGTTTGGCGCGAGGATCAGTTATCAGTTATCGCGACGTATGAGCTTCAACGTGTCAAATTGTAACCACATCAATTATCAGTTTCCATCGAAACAAAATCTAAATTGTAAAAGTGGGAATTCAAGAAAATGGACAAACTTAATTTGTAAAAATAAAGAATAGCCGCCCATTTAAAAATTAGACCTGAATTGTTCATGAATTGCTAATGTGCCCCATAAATTCTTAAAATGGACTAAACCCCTTGAACTTAAGAATCACCGGATGACAATGGGACAGGTTTGGTGCAGGGTGGCCCTCCTCGCACCCCACCCAATTTTTTTTTTTTTTTTTTTTTTTTTGAAACCCCATCCTCACATAAAACCCCACAATATATGGAGAAGGGCGGAGAGGGGCAGGGTATGCTTTAACCATCCCCACTTATTTACCCCATTTGCCCTATTTAACCCATTTATCAAAATTATTTATTAAAATAATAAATATATAACCTAATGAATATGATATAATATATAAAATAATTCCAAAAAATTATTGAAAATCATCTCATAAACATTAAAAATAAACATAAATCTCACAACTAAACAAATAAATTTAATAAGTTTTAAACATAACATTAAAAGAAAAAAATTATATAATAAAAAAATAACGATTATATTTTAAGCGAGGCATGGTGGGGCAGGAATTATAAAACTCATCCCCGCCCTATACGTATTGCGGATTTTACTATCTGTTAACCGCCAAAAATGGCAGGGATCAAAGAAGAATTTTCCACTGGCCTTGAAAGATGAGTCGGGTAGAAAGCAACAACGGGAGAGGTACCAGGGAACCCCGCCTACCTACAGAAAGGTTAGGGTATGGACTTCTACCCACCCTGGCCAAGTCCAAAACCTCTAGGACCAAGAAAGCATCAAGGAAACCTCAAAGACAAGGCCCCAGAGACATTACTGTCATGAGATCCTAGCGCCTGTCTACCCCCAGGTATCCCGGTAGCCCGATACCCGGTACCCCGATATTTTCAAACATCATTTAAGAAGAGAGAGAGGAAGGCGGGGTACCTGAAGTATCCCGACCCACTAAGCTCGTGGCAGACACTTAGCAAATTAACACCAAAATCCTAATGCACCGACCCTGCCTAAAGCGAGAAGTGGGCACCCCGAACAGCAAATCGAGAAGGAAGACAAGCATTAAACGCCATCATTCAAGACAGAATATTACACGCATTCCAGCCATTCAAGAGTCCCATTCAAAAGCAAAGTCAACTCTTTCGATTCTAAAAGGAAACCATTGATTTCGGGGATCGGATCCCCAGCGAATTCGTGGATCGCCAAGGAAGGATCCGTAAATTGCTAAAACCCTAAACCGAAATTCTAGGAGTGCATGGCAACACACGGACCTATATATTCATCGCATGATACAGAGAAAAGGTGGGCAAAACCCTACCTCACATTTTTCCACTTATCGACAGGTATGAAAAGCTCCATCGCCATTACCCACCAAGTTTATTTTTGCTTATTTGTTCACATAATGATAGTTGTGCTACCGATTGACTGTAATCTTACTATATGTTATTTTGAATAAAATAAATCGAGTGTTTATTCTACCATATATCAGAATCCTTATTTTCTTACTACTATCACACACCATTCTTAGTAGATCTTTAGGAAGCAAACGGGTATTGAACTACCTAATACCCCGCCGACCAAGATCTATCCCGATCCTGGTCCTCCTTAAATTGTTAATTGGAAATTTCACCCTAGTGACAATTTTCGGTTAACACTTTTGGCGCCGTCTGTGGGAACAAACTCCCCACCCTTAACAAGCTACCTAGCTCTACCCAAAAGAAGTAGAAGATGAGGCTCTGATCCTCTCTGGGGCAGCTTGCCACCTCAAGGCCCCATTCTGAAAGTATACAAATGTAGTTAAATTGCTTAAAGCATACCTAGAGGGGGGGGGGGGGGTGAATAGGTTTTTACACCTTTTTTCAATCCCTTGAACAAACTTTCGTTTGTCCCTCAAGGTAGCCTTACACATAACAAAATAAGCCAAGGAAGACATACATAGACAATACGAGAATACAATCATAAGAGCAAGGTTTAAGTATATCATCTAGTTGTGTGAGGTATAAGAACAAATAAACACAACAACAAAGTAAGCTTGTATTTCAATAGATGTTCAATGAGTTACAAGAGTGATCAAAATATCACTATACAAAAATTACAATATACAAAAGAATCATAGATACAAAAATGATCAAAAGAATGAATCCACAAACCACACTATACAAAGTCTTGCTTCACAATACATCACACGTGAATATTATGAATCAAGATAATAAAATATACAATTAAAATATAAGAGAAAGAGATAGGAAGAATTAACACAAGAGATTTTTTAACGTGGTAAAACCTCCAAGGAGGAAACATCCACGGGTTGAACTACAACCATTAGGTACTATATTATTGGAAAGTAAACATAGAACATTCACAAAGTGACCAATCTTTAGCTCACCCAACCTAGTGAAGTCTAAGCCTACCCAAGCCTATTGGAAAGTGTGAAATCCCTCAATGATGCGAAACCACCATATATTGGACACCACACAAAACCAACATCGATGGTAGATTAGAAATTCCTCAAGAGTGCATACACCTCCCGTGTACCCTGCTCTATCGGAGTCTATGTCTAACCATACGCCTAGGCCTACCAATACAATAGCCAACTCCCTATCCAAGGCACTCTTGCCTCTAGGGAGCCTCCCATGCATGACTATCCGAGTCCTCCCGACTCTAGCCATGACTTCTTGCTTACCTATCCGAGTCATCCTGACTCTAGGCAAGTCTTCTTGCTTGGCTATCCGAGTCACCCCGACTCTAACCAAGACTTCATGCCTTTTACAAGGACTTCCTAGTGTGATCATGTGAATGCAAATGATGCAAACAATCAAATCAACATAGAACATGTGATCAATACATTCTATGGTACAAATAGACCTAAACATGTGATAACACATTCAATAAAAGTCTAGATGCAAAATACGAGAATAAAATCTAAGCATGTGAAACACCAAACACATAAGCTCAAAGTCTCATTCACATATACAACACTTGAATCAAAATATATTCATGAAGTACAAGTTCAAGATGCAATCAACATACAATAAAATGCTAGATACATGAGATTTAATCAATCAATATTCTAGCTAAGAACATAGAGCAAGGATTTGAGATTTACATCAATCAAAACCTAGATTTCTCTAAATCACAAACAAATACACAAATCCTAGATTTCATCAATCAAAGGATCAAATCAAATCTCAAGGTCATTTATCACAAAATTGATTCAATCAAGTTCCAAACAACCTAAGATGCCATTCTAATCACAATACAACTCACAAACATATGTAAAACCTAGAATCATAGAAACTAGTCAACATTAGTCTATAAATTGACTTTCAATTAGAATGATAATCAAGCTATCTTTCTCAATAGCTTTTACCAAACATAAACATAGATATAGAAGAAGAAACCCTAAGCAAATTGAAGGTTAAAAAGAAAGAAGTCCCAAAGATTTGTTCAATACCTTTGATTCTATAGCTGGTTCGGAAATCAGTGTGGAACCACCAGAAATCTCAATCAAATAGCTACCAAACCACTTGGAAATGATAGAGCACTCAAATACGAACACTCTCCAAGTTGAATCACTCAAATCCGACTCTGGATGAGGAAGATATGGTGTTTTGAAGTTCTGAAAAACTGGAGAGAAAATCTGACGGGAAACTTAATTTTTTCTTCTTGAATTTCAAATGGAGAGAGAGAGGGAAGATATAAGGAGGAGAGAGAATGACCAAATGGGCCAATGGTGTGAGGCCATGTCACCCCTTGGCCGTGGGGGGCGCGTGGGCCTCACGGGGGCAGAGAGCCCCCTTGGCCGTGGGGCCCACGGCCTCCCTCACGGCCAGGCCAAGTGGCCTCACAGCCTGGGCTGTCTTCTCACGCGCTCCCTCGGTTCTTCAGCCGGTATCTTGGGCATCCGAACTTTGATTTCGAATCTGTTTCTGGATTACGAACCGTGACTCTCTCACGCATGACGATGACTACACAACTTTGAAAAACGGTTGAGAAATCATCTCAGAAAACGTCGATGAAGTCAACTCAACGAATGAGAACGAAAAGTAGCGTAGCTACATCGTTTGGACTCGAAACTACATGAATGAGTAACCGAAACAATCGGAACTTAATAAGACATCAAATAAGAACATGTTCAAGTCCACGTACAAAAATACAAAAACAAACAAGCACAAATACAGACACATATGCTAATTTCCAGACATAGTCCTAGAAAATGCAATAAACAAAATATTACCAATATGGTATGAATGCATGAGCATATTTTGTTAAGTGTGTGAAAGTGAAACATAAGTGATGTTTAAACATGAAGGAACACATAAGAATGCTATGTGTGTGTGTGTGCCTAGCCTTGTAAGAGATATGAGGTCCTTTAATACCTTTGTTGAACAATGATGCACGAATCTCTCAAAAGCCGGCTTCTTGAATGAATTGTGGTTGAGACATCCTTCGTCTTCTTAATTCTTCAATATGAACCACTAAACATTACAAGAGAAACACATTTTGATATGGAATTTATGCCAACATAAACTATAAACCTTACAATCTCCCCCTTTGGCAAATTCCATGTCAAAACCCCTAAACAAACACTAAAAACAATTACAAAGAAAATTTGGTCACAATGAGTACAATGAGTTACACATATAGACACAAATTAACAACCAAAACAAGTCTTGAACTTCAACTTGGTCTTCTCTTGATATCACCTAAAAAGAACTTGAAAGCACAAGAATATCCAAGAGACAACAAATATGGCAATATCCAATCTTAGGCAATAAAATAGTAACATATAAGTTCAAGTGGATCAAGTATGCTCCCCCTTAATACATACTATCCATCAAAATATTCTAAGCTAAGATTCAACAACAAAAAAATATTACATGCCATATAGTTCAAGCTAGATACCAAATATACAAACATATAAAACAACTAAAATGAGACTAAGTAAGCTAGATTTCTCCCATGTGTTTCTCATATTTCTCCCCCTTTTTGACATGATATGAAGCCAAAGGGAAAGAGTAAGAAAATATACCTCATGAAGCTCTCTAGCCACTTGTGCCACCAAGGAAAGAAGTGCGGTGTGAGGATCTCACATATTGCCTTGTTGTAGTTGATTTTCCTCCCAACTCTTTGATCATTTCATCTTGAACAACAAGCTTGGCACTAAGGTCTTCAATCTTCCTTTGTGACGCCTCAATCAACCTACGAGATTCTTCAACCTCATTCCTCAATTTTAAAGCCCAACTAGGAAGAGCGGGTGAGCAAGGGACATGGTTAGAATCAAGAGATTCACCAAAAAGCCTAAACACATCATTAGACTTTCCCTTGTCCTTGTATGACATGGATGCCACACGTTTCTCACTCAACTTCTCTAAGGGAGGAAGCATAACATCACCATCAATATTCCTCACTCCTTTAGCTAAGCATAATTGAGTTATAAACCCCGAAAATGCCAATTTCTTATCCAAACGACTAGTACAAGCCGCAATCTCTATTTGCTCCACAAGCAATTCACCAAGATTTATAGGTTTGTTAGTCACCAAGGCATATACAATCTTGATTTTGTTTCCATTAAGCTCCAAAGCATTAGTAGAGCCAACAAGATTGGAGTACACAAATAAATGCCAAAATGCACTAATTTTTGTTATCTCACCTTGCTTAATATAAGCACGTTTCCCCCACACAAAATTACTATCATCACATAGAGTCCTACCCATTAAATCAAGGTTTTCCAAGATATCAACATCAAGGAATTCCGATTCAATGTCATCGGGCAAGTCTAGAAATTCATTAACTTTCCAAGAACAAACTCTAAAGACGACTTTCCTTATGTTTAAAGTAGCACTCGTCACTGTAGAACTAGACTTGTAAGCATGATAAAACTCTCTAACAACGGTCTCATTAGAGATTCCTAACATGTTCACCCAAGAATTCCAATTCCTACTCATAAGCACATCATAAACATAGGATCCAACACAAGAGTCCAAGTCAATACCTCTTTCTTGAATTAACTTCTTGCAACCGAAAATTCCCAAATCATCCACTTTGTTAGCTTTGGAAATTTTGGAAGCAATTGTAGGTTTAGACTTGTCAATGGGAGTTGAAGAAGCATTACCACCAATCTTCTTTGCTTTCCCCATACTCTTGCAAAACAAAAACACTAAAAACGAAAATGAGAGGAAACATAGAAACAAATTAGAAACCAATAAACATACACAAAGGCAAAACACTATATTCAACAAATCATCATGCATATAAGAATTTATCAAAGCATCTTCATGATTTATCAAAAATAAGAATAATGCCAACAAACAACAACCTTGAAGAACATGTGAACATGTCATAAAAGAGAACAAGAATTTAGCATATTAAGCTCCCCCCTGACAAGTGCCTCATCTAAAATCAAGATAGACAAATGTTCACAAAAATCACCACAATCACATCACAAGCAATTTTATTAGATTTGCAAATAAGCTTCACATATCTAAGAGAGTTACATCAAGATTTTCAATCACTCTCATATGTCATCAAAAATTGCTAAAGCATTAAAAATACTAATTAAGCAAAAGTGAGTGTGTGAAGATTTTGCTTCAAGTATATGAAAAGAAGTAGTTTGATAATCAAGCATGCAAACAATTTCAACATCTATTCATCTTAGGCCTTTCCATAAAAAGGTCAAACCGGTTATCATCCGAAATTTTGCTTATAAAGAGAATAGATTTCAACATGTGAGCGTGTGTGTGCATGTGGCTCGTCAACCCATTTCTATTTGTCAACCCGAGCTCATTTGATTATTCAACTATACTCCAAAAGCCTTTTTTTTATTTTTTTTTTATTTAGGCTTGAATCAAAGATTTTATTTTTTTATGATTCAATTCAACACTTCTTTGAATTTTCTAACAAAAACATATACTCCTCATGGCGGCTTTCACTCATCATAATGGCGTAGCCCTTTCCTACATTGGGTGGCTTCACAACCAAGGTGTGTAGCCCTTTCCATAAGGGTGCTCGTTGAGTTCTATGTTGTCGAAGCAAATGGATACCAACCATTGGTCATTTTTAAATGTACTAGTCCTTAGGACTTCAAGGTGTATCCAAAGCAAACATCAATCAAGCTCAACATACTTAACAAAACATACAAGAGAAGCAAAGTGCATTTTTGAAACCAATTTTAAGGCTTAAAAACACATGATCTAGAAGCAAGTAAAGAGACTTACTTAAGATCTCTACTTCTCAAGAGAGTAGCTATCAAAGAATATGAAGCTCACATTATTCAAAAATTAGCCACTCAACAATCATACAAATAACAACACACTTCATGAAATAAGATCAATGTGAACACTTATCACCAAAAGATCTTAAACTAGCAAATGTCAAAGAGGACCATATAAACACTATACTAGTTCTCAATTATGATATGCTTCGTGAATGTGATACAAACAATGAGTTGATAGATGAAAAATCAAGTAAGCAAGCAATATGATATAGAGATACCTTCGCAAGCTATTTTCACCAAATACAATGTGTAAGGATTCCCTTTTGTTGATTGGCTTATTTCGTGGGCAAACCACGTGTTGGGGTTTGGTTGTAAGGGTAGTCTAGGTGATTAGTTGAAGATCAAAGACCCTTTCCAAGACCTCAAGAGGACAAGCACCAAAGGTATATCTAGTGCTTACTTTGCCTTGAAGAGATATAGTTGCACACACACACAACATGCATAACTCTTATTCTTGAATGTTGTGTTTATATTTTGTGTGCATTGTGCTTTATTGATTATTCAATATCTCTTCAAGCATTTAATTGATTGCATCTTGTTCTATGAAATGCCATGACATGTTAGGCATTAGGATGCATTCAATACCCACACTTGCACTTCATGATTAGTCTTAAGTGTGGTGTAATTCGTTTCCGTTTGTGTGATCGGAAACGTCCGCGCTTGCACGATGGTGTGCATGTCTTAGCGCGATGGTTGACCACTTGAGAAGGTCTCATTCTTCTCTTGGATAAGTGGTAGTTTTGGTTTGGTTGATTGGAGTAAGGTGTCTAGTTTCAAAAGATTGGATTTCAATGTTTTAAGTGTTTTCAAAACTGACCTTTGCATGGTCTTGTGACCATAACTTTTTACACAAAGCTTTAAAATGCGTTTTGAAAATTTCTGTACAAACTAGACACCCATACCTTTCCAACGGTATATTATTCGTAATATTTCATGACCGTTCGGATTGGTTTTAAAATCTCCAAAGTTACAACCAAAATAGGGCAACTCTGTTGTTGTCCGTTTCTGACCTTTGGTCACTTAATTGACCATAACTTTTTCTATAGACATTGAAATGTCATTCTGTAAAAACAAGTAGAAAGTAGATATCCATACCTTTCCAACGATATATCATATGAAAGGTTTCAATGTCGTTTGATCATGTTTCGAAGCGCTCGAATCTTGAGTCGCTGCATTGACGCGAGTACCGCGAAAATGCCCATACTTTTTCCATTTCTTCCAAAACGACGTAGTTTCATTTGGGCATTATAAATACATATCTTTCTCATCATTTTGAGAGTAGAGCCACCAAATCAAACCCTAGAGAGAGAGGCTCCTTATTCTTGAGAGAGAAAGAGAGACTTGAGAGAAAAAGCTTAAAGATTACATCTTTATCTCTCTAAACCCATTCCCACATGCACAAATCATCATCTAGGCATCATCTAGGTTCATCTAGCATGTGCTAATGCATGGGTCTTCTTCAACACACATGGTATGATTTGTTGAACACTTTTATCTTACATAATTAGTGTTTCTACTTATCAATTTTATCTCATTTATTACTTGTATGTGTTTAGATTAATTTCTACATACATGATTGAGATTATGTGTTGATTGGGTTATTTATGTTAGCTAGGTTTTTATGCCTATTTTATATCTAGCTAATTAATCTCATTATATGATTGAGATTATTTTTGATAGCTTAATTGATTAGGTCATTATTGCGTAAAAGCTATGCCATAAACATTCTTGTGTGATTTATTTATAACTAGGTTGATAGATTATTTTTTAATCAACTAGTTAATCTTTTGAATGTTTGTGGGTTTTTTGTGATAGCTTTGTATCTAGGATTGGTTATCCTTTACTTAGCTAAAGTTGTATGCCATGACATATAGCTATTTTCATATCTAGGATTGATTTAAATTGAATATATCATCATCCTAGATAAGCATCTAAGGTTCCCTAGCCTTGTTTGTTAATTGAATATTCATACATATTCACATAGGGTTGTGCATCTCTTTTGAGAGATTGAAGTCTTGTGTGATTGAAGTCTTGTGTGATTGACCGGGATTAGGTCGGACACCGGGAACAGGTGGTCACATAAGCAATTGGTCTAGAGCCACTTTTAAAGGCCTGCGTGGTAGAAGTGGGGGGTTATTGACCGGAGTGTTAGACGAGGTCTACATAGGTTGTAAACTCCATTTCAATTAGTGGATTTCGAGGTCCGAGTGTGGCGCACTAAACAGCCCGTGGTTTTTCCCAGTGGTTGGGTTTCCACGTAAACATCAAGTGTCATTTATTATTTCCGCATCTTATTACACTTGTATGTATATTTGACTTGCTAGGGGTATTTTCGTAAAATTGACATGCACGCGAAAATTGGGTAATAATTAGCTAAAATCTATTCACCCTCCCTCTAGCTTTATATTAAACATGCCTCCAGGACTTTTCACAATGCCTTCACCCTTTTTATGAGTCCTCTTGGCTTGTAAGTCCTCATGGCTACAAGTTATAGGTGTGTCGATTCCAAGGGACTAAAGACAATGTAATCCAACTAAAACAAAAAAAAAATGACTTTCTCTAAAAGCCATAACAACAATGTTACCATATAGATTCCAAAAAAAAAAACTACTCAAAAGTTAATCAACAAATTTTGACTATCATAACAAGCAAAGTGAGATAGCTAAGTTCATGTCAAGTTGAAAAGATACAAAGCGAAAAGTTAAGCTTCTTATCAACAACACTAGTCTTAAAACTAACTCACATGTGCAACTTACACTAATGGTAAGAGCACTCACCCTTGACAAATTTTGTCTTGGGTGGACATACACGAACATCATCAAGATTCTCTTTGACCAAAATGTTGAACCTAGAGTAAAGTTCTTCCATAACTTGATTCACAATAATATCATTAATACTCTTTTTCTCAACATTGTTAGCAACACATGCATGGTCAAATTTTGAAGGATATGCATTCTCCACCTTCCGGACATTCTTAACACGCTTTGTGAAATTATCATGCTTTCCATATTCAAAAGCTTTAGCATGCATAGAATTTGGTCCAATCTCTCTATTCATAGATGCATTTTCTATGTTGCAATATTCAATGAGTTTATAGCACTTGGGCTTGATATGGCCTAAGGTATTGCAAAAATGACATATGGGAACAAAATGAGAGATTTTACCTTCCGGTGGTGGTGGAGGACAAATGGGAGTTTCAAGGGGTACCTTATTCTTCAATTTGTTCTTCTTCTTGGAACGTCTCTTCTTAGGAGCTTTCTCTTCAATGATAGCTTCGCTAGTAGGAAGTGATGCTTCTATGAGCTTCTCTTCAACCACCGCTACACTTGAGCTACCTAAGTTCATATTAGAGATGATCCTATCCTTTTCAAGCACAATACCCTCAACTTCGCAAAGCTTCTTATCAAGAGCATTCTTTTCACGCAAGAGCCTACGAGTTGTAGCAACAAACTCATCCACTTGAATCTTGATCAAGTCCTCCTTCTCATCAATCTCACTTAAGGCTATTTTCAACTTCTCCTCAAGAAACTTCACCTTAGCCAAAAGATCAATGTATGTCGGATTATCATTTAAACACTCTTGATTACTTTGATCAATCTCCTTATCCAACGAATCTTGATTTACATCCTTTAGAGTAGAGTGAGAAGCCATGAATGCAACAAAGTTGCTCACTAGCTCTTCTTCACTAGAAGACTCATCACTTGAGCTATCCTCATCACTAGAGTCATCATCTTCACTCCATGTAGCCGCCATAGCCTTTCCCTTCTTGTCCTTCTTAGAATCACCACTAGGGCAAGCCGAAGCATAATGTCCAAGCGTTTTGCACTTGAAGCATTGAACCTTCCTATTGCTCTTAGCATGGCCACTCCTCTCATGAGGTGGAGTAAAGGACTTCTTGACTTCCTATTGTTAGGATTATGCTCAATAGCAGGAGTGTAATATTTTAATTAACAATCTTTTTCATATTAATAAATTGATTTCTGGTTTAACAAATCTTATAGCATTTATAGTTTAATATTATAATTGTCAAAGTAAATAATCATAAGGTCTAAAGACTACGAGAAAAGAAGAATTGTTCGTACATCTAGATATGTATGAGGTAGACACAATTCTTTAGTTAGTCTTGAATAATGTTCACAACTTAAGTTAAAGGTTGGGCACCTTTATCTTGTTAAAGTTGTAGAATTCTTTTGCTAGTATTTGAGTGGGATCAAATGAGATATGATGAGTCTAAAATCATCGGAGTGTCTTTGAGTAAAAGAATCTAGTGCACTGGGTGCATTGAACTGGATC
Organism: Acer saccharum; assembly: GCA_030490815.1. Lineage (NCBI taxonomy): Eukaryota > Viridiplantae > Streptophyta > Magnoliopsida > Sapindales > Sapindaceae > Acer > Acer saccharum. The sequence goes on from CM059869.1 coordinate 40,099,742, forward strand.
ACAATGAAAAGCTTTATCTAGAACCGTCAATAGATAATAGTCTTTTCATTATCAGGACAATCGGAGAGTCTATTTTAATTCTGAGATAAATGATGGACTTATGGTTGCAAGTGATATCATTTGAGTTATCAATGAGTACGATTATATAGCATAGTCTATCCTCGATAGTTTGGTGATATTCATTTGTTAATCGATAGAGGACTTCATTTATAGATATGGACATCGTGGCTCCATTTATTAAATGAGAGTATAATATCATCATATGGATGTTTTGAGGTAATTGGATATTAAATCTCAACGTTGAGTTTTCGATAGTGTCTATTGAAAACATGGCTTCTGGACAAGTCAAAATATCCAAGTTCAAAACGTGGTCATATAAGTAAATATGGTAACTTGGAGAGTTATAGGCGGTCTATGAACTCTTGGCGATTACTGATATTAATCACGAGGATACACTATCTCCAATATGATTGTCTAGGGTATGAATGAGGAACATCTTCTTATTCTATCTTTATTTAAGAGTTCAATTTTAGCTCTTTAGTGGAAGGAGTTAAAATTAATGGATCGGACCTAAGTGAATCATTTGTTGATTGTGATTAGGTTATGTCTATTGAAGCTTAAATTTAGATAGCCCGCCAAGGTCCCCAATCCACACGGACTTGCATGAATCACTTGATATATTCTACCGGACCAATTTATGGGTCCATCTAGAATTGCATTTAATATATTAAGAATATAATTTGCACATTATTTATTTAATGGGCTGCTCAATTATATTAATATATTAATGAAAGACATGTGGGCTTGTTTCTTTTAGTAAGAATGGGTCTGGTTCACATGTGGGCTTTTTATTTAAAATCCAATGGATTAAATGAAATAAGAAAATAATATATGGCCCATTTTATTCAAGTGGGGCGGCATGGTTAAAATATTAGCCTAATATATTATTTTGTTTCATTGTTTGATTAAATGAGAATTAATTTATTAATTAATTATTTAATTAAGAAACAAAATCTTTTTCTGATTAGGAAATATGTTTCCTAGAGGTATACTATATGTATATTAAAAATAAAAGACTTGTTTGGTAAGAAAATAAATAATTAAGTTTATTTATTTAATCAAATAAGAAGTCTTTTTATTATAGTCAATAATAGAATAAAAATACTTATGAGTTGGATTAGGGTTAGAAGTCTAAAGTTGATGTGTATTAGGGTGCAACACAAATCCTTTTTTTGTAAAGGAATTGCGGCAACCCTAATTAGACCACATGAAGATTTCGGCCAACCCTAAAGGAAGAGGAGAAGAAATTTTGGCCACCCTATATAACACTAGTTATAGAATTCGGCCACCTCACTTGTTCATTGAATCAATTTTTCTTCTTCTTCTCAACTCAAAGAAAGTGTTTGATTATTCTACAAAAGACATAAAAGAGAGAAGAGATTATTCTTTTGATGGTACACTAATTGCTTGTTCATCAATAAGCTTGTGTGTACAACATCGAATTAGGTTCACGCGAGTTTCGATCATTAGATTGAGAACTCAAAAGTGACCGGAATAATCTTTGTATTCTTTTGATTGTTTTGTGACTAACAAAAGAAAAAGAAAAGTTTGTTTGTCCATTCTCATGTTTGCAATTCAAAGAAAAGGGAGACCATGCTCCTAGGTGATTCATGTTCGTGCAAGGATTGAAGATCTTGCGGATTACCATCGACGTAAGTCAATCGGATCACGCGACAAAAGGTATTCTACTTTTGTTACTTGATATGTATAGTTAATTAATTAAAGGGTTAAGGTTCATAAAAAGGAAAAATTTTAAAACATACTAAATCTATTTTTAGTCTCGCTTCTGCTGCGTGTACTACGGTATTTTTCCCTACACCTTGTCCCTTGAGTACTTGCCACTTGACTTGGCACCTTTCCTCATGAACTTCCTAAACTTCATAACCAATAATGCCATCTCCTCATCATCATCGCTACTACTAGCTTCCTTGACAACCTTGAGAGCTAAACCCTTGTTCTTAGCCTTTGGTTTCATACACGCCTCAAAAGTTTGAAGAGATCCTAGCAACTCATCTATGCTCATGACGTCAACGTCTTTGCTCTCTTCAATGGCGGTAACCTTGGCTTTGAACCTCTTTGGAAGTGATCTAAGAATCTTTCAATTTAGCCTCTCACCGGAGATAGGAGTACCAAGTGCTTGGCATTGGTTGGCGATGTCTAGTAGCTTATCTTGGAAGTCAACAAACTTGTCTTCCTCACCCATTTGCAAAACCTCAAATTGGGAAGTGAGCAATTGAAGACGAGACTTCTTCACCGCTTTAGTCCCCTCATTGGTGACTTGGAGAGCCTCCCATGCCTCCTTTGCGGTTTCTAGGTTTTGAATGTAGGAAAATTGCCTACTATCAACACCTCCGAAAATAGCATTCACCGCCCGATGATGCCATTTTGCTAACTCAAACTCATTAGTAGACCACTCACTCCTAGGCTTGGAAACGGTCACTCCATCCTCAATCTTGTTAGGAGCAAGGTAACCTTCTTCAACGGTCATCCAAGCTCTCTCATCAACAGATCGAATGTAAGCCTTCATCCTCGATTTCCAAAACCCATAGTTGTGACCCTTGAGAAGAGGAGGCCTAGAATTCGAAGCCCCTTCAGTCATCACATCATCTTGGAAAACCATACTAGCAAAAACCTAAGCAATCCACACGTAAGTATAAACCGGATCTCGTCGAGTGCCGTCCGACGACCCGCTCTGATACCAATTGAAAGTATACAAACGTAGTTAAATTGCTTAAAGCATACCTAGAGGGGGGGGTGAATAGGTTTTTACACCTTTTTTCAATCCCTTGAACAAACTTTCGTTTGTCCCTCAAGGTAGCCTTACACACAACAAAATAAGCCAAGGAAGACATACATAGACAATACGAGAATACAATCATAAGAGCAAGGTCTAAGTATATCATCTAGTTGTGTGAGGTATAAGAACAAATAAACACAACAACAAAGTAAGCTTGTATTTCAATAGATGTTCAATGAGTTACAAGAGTGATCAAAATATCACTACACAAAAATTACAATATACAAAAGAATCATAGATACAAAAATGATCAAAAGAATGAATCCACAAACCACACTATACAAAGTCTTGCTTCATAATACATCACACGTGAATATTATGAATCAAGATAATAAAATATACAATTAAAATATAAGAGAAAGAGATAGGAAGAATTAACACAAGAGATTTTTTAACGTGGTAAAACCTCCAAGGAGGAAACATCCACGGGTTGAACTACAACCATTGGGTACTATATTATTGGAAAGTAAACATAGAACATTCACAAAGTGACCAATCTTTAGCTCACCTAACCTAGTGAAGTCTAAGCCTACCCAACCCTATTGGAAAGTGTGAAATCTCTCAATGATGCGAAACCACCATATATTGGACACCACACAAAACCAACATTGATGGTAGATTAGAAATTCCTCAAGAGTGCATACACCTCCCGTGTACCCTGCTATATCGGAGTCTATGTCTAACCATACGCCTAGGCCTACCAATACAATAGCCAACTCCCTATCCAAGGCACTCTTGCCTCTAGGGGGCCTCCCATGCATGACTATCCGAGTCCTCCCGACTCTAGCCATGACTTCTTGCTTACCTATCCGAGTCATCCCGACTCTAGGCAAGTCTTCTTGCTTGGCTATCCGAGCCACCCCGACTCTAACCAAGACTTCATGCCTTTTACAAGGACTTCCTAGTGTGATCATGTGAATGCAAATGATGCAAACAATCAAATCAACATAGAACATATGATCATTACATTCTATGGTACAAATAGACATGACTCATGATCAAGGTGCAAAAGGTTCCAAATTATTACTTTAATTTGTTGAGCAGCAGATCATGTCAGAAGGGCAGTTTTGTGACTTTATAACTTTTTATTCTAGATGAATTAGCTAATGTACTTGATGTCATTGGAACGATCAGCCTCTTAACTTCAATTTCGTATTTTGAAGCAAGTCATTTGAAGGTCCCAAGAGAGAGTTATGACTGAATTCGTTTTGGTGCTTAGATTCAACTAATCTCGGGATTTGAAGAGTCCAGCTTTAATATCTTTAATGTCTTTGTTTAAAATGCTTTGAAATGTGTTGTTATCTTTTATTTTCGTTCCTTTCCTATGCATGGAGGGTTGTTCCATGATTAGGCTATATAATGAGCCTTTATCCTTGTAAAAAGAAGTTAATGGATATTGCATTTCAGAATATTATCTCTTTGAGATTTTATCTTTCAACTCTGTATCTCTTGGGTGGATTCCTTTAAGTGGTGAGTTTATCATTGGTTCTGTATCCTTGGTTAGTTAAGAGGGTGGTGTTTCTGTATCCCTTTAGATTAATCTTGGTGTTGAGCCGTTTCTACTAGTTTACTAAGGGTGGTGATATCTGTATCCCTTGGAAAATTAGTTAATCTATTTTTATTTGTTCTTGTGTGTTTTATTTGTGCGAGGGCTGTCCGGTATTAAGAACCACCTTCTCTGCCTTGATAGTTTCTCTCTCAGCTTTACGGCGAGTTGAAATGATGGTCTCAGTGTTATAAGCCCTCTTCATTCTCTCCAACTCCACCAAGGCAGCCTGTCTCTCAGATTCAAACTCAGAGGCAACTTGAACTAGGGTAGTGGCATCCTTTTCAGCCCAGGCAAGATTATTGCTGGCCTCTTCCAACTTAGCCTAAAGTGCCAAGTTAGCTTCCTTCAGGGCTGTCACTTGTTGCCCCATAGCCAGGGCAAATTTAAAGCCCTACAGTGATAAGAAAGAAGATAAGATATTGTAAAAAATATCCAACAAATTAAAGGGAGAAAGATCATACCTCAGCAAGCAGAGAAGCCCCTTTGGTAGCCAAAACCTCAGTAGGTAGAGAGGACATCGACTGCAGACTCCCACCAGGACATGCTGCGATAAACTTGGAAACGATCTCGTCTTGGCTGTTATCCTATGACCTTGATTCGGAAGGAAGATCAGTGGGGGGAGCTATAGGGTTGGCAGATTTTTCTTTTTCCACTCGGGTAGATTTATCCTTCTCCGCCCTGGCAGGACGCCTAATTGAGGGAACTGGAGAAGGAGGAGGGGCAGCCACGATTGTAGGCTTGTGAATAAAAGCCTTAGTAGCCGGCTTTGATTTGGGGACTAGAGAGACCTTGGCTTTGGCAGCTCTCGCCAGCATCTCGCCCAGAGATGGACGTGCCGCAATCTTCACAGAAGAAGAAGCTAGGCAACGAGGAGATAACCCAGTCAAAGCAAAAGGAGAAGTTGGTACTGGGGGCTTGGACCCAGATGCAGACCCAACACTAGGAGGAGAAGAAATGGGGGAACGGGGTACACAAGAAGCCGGGATTATTGGTCCCGAAGAGGCAGGAGAAGATGTCAAGAGGGGAGCTGCTGAGACTGCAAGATAAATGAGATGTTTAAAAAAATATATATATAAATAAATAAATAAATAAATATATATATATAAATAAATATATATATATATATATATATATATATATGTTAACAAAGCACAGTCATTTACCCGGTTTGGCAACAGATATCCTCAAATATCTCTCTAATCGAGTTCCTTCGAAGGGGTTGCAGGAAGGATACTGCATATTTATGTAACCTCATTCCTAGATCCTTGTCAGGATCCCTCTGGATTCGGAAGAAAGATCCCCCAGCTCCATTTATCTTTGGAGGAGAATTGGGTGGGGACCGGGTACTCAGTCCCTCCGATATGCACCGAATGACCCCAATCCCCTTCAACTATGACCCATTCATCCTTCTAGGATTGATTGTATTTCACGTTCGCCTCGGGTACGATAAATTTCATCTTGTTGTTGGGCCTCAAATAAAATTGACCCCGGGGTAGAAAGTTGGCAACCTGGTAGATGTAGCGAATCTCGTCTAAGCCCGTTTGCCTCTGCAAATTGTCCCTATCACATTGCTCTTTCTAGAGCACCAAGAACCCCGTCAAGTTCTTTCAGAACCCAGGAGAAATTTGGAGACGGGCTAGCTCCACAATCTACGGAGTGAGGGGTGAAGAGGGAGCCGGACCCCGCACTCGAAGACGACCACATGAATTAGCAGGTGACCTGCAGAAGGGGTATAAACATCATAACCCCGATGAGGAAGAGACAAAGAGATGTGGTCCGGTATCTTGAAAGTCCTCCTCAATCGAATAAGGGTGTCGGCTGTACAAATGGAATCCGGGATAATCTGATCGTTATGGAAGGAGGACAAAGGGCCTGTTTGAACCCCTGCTAGGTCGATAGCCAGAGTGTTCCTTTCCTCCACCTCGACATCGACGTCTTCGTCTTCTTCCTCGTAGGCTATTTGAGTTGGGGCTTCGGTCTAGTGCCAGAACCCGACCCGATTCCATAATTCCTATCAGAGCAACGGCGCTTGAGCGGGGTGCTGTCGTCGGTGACATCGCCCTCGTCTCGACCTCGTTTTATCCCTTTGGATGTCGGGGATCTCTCTTCCGACTCCACCCGCTTCGTGTTGAGCAGCTCGTCGAGGCTGTCAGGAGGATTTGAGGAAGCAGGCTGAGGATTTGGCGAAACCGCCGAAAGGTTTGAGGTAGGAAGGACTGGCGTAGAAACTGGGATGTTTGAGGGTGAGGCCATTTTAATGAAAGGAAGAAGAAAGAGAAGATTCAAGAGGAAGTAAGATTTCAGGGAGAGGAAGAAATTAAATATTTAGAAGGTTCAAGCAAGCTTGAGTACATGAGGGAAGAAGGAGCAGTATATATATTGTTAGGATTATGCTCAATAGCAAGAGTGTAATATTCTAATTAACAATCTTTTTCATATTAATAAAGTGATTTCTGGTTTAACAAATCGTATAGCATTTATAGTTTAAATATTATAATTGTCAAAGTAAATAATCATAAGGTCTAAAGACTATGAGAAAAGAAGAATTGTTCGTACATCTGGATATGTATGTGGTAGACACAATTCTTTAGTTAGTCTTGAATAATGTTCACAACTTAAGTTAAAGGTTGGGCACCTTTATCTTGTTAAAGTTGTAGAATTCTTTTGCTAGCATTTGAGTGGGATCAAATGAGATATGATGAGTCTAAAATCATCGAAGTGTCTTCGAGCAAAAGAATCTAGTGCACTGGGTGCATTGAACTGGATCACAATGAAAAGCTTTATCTAGAACCGTCAATAGATAATAGTCTTTTCATTATCAGGACAATCGGAGAGTCTATCTTAATCCTGAGATAAATGATGGACTTATGGTTGCAAGTGATATCATTTGAGTTATCAATAAGTACGATTATATCGTATAGTCTATCCTCAATAGTTTGGTGATATTCATTTGTTGATCGATAGAGGACTTCATTTATAGATATGGACATCGTGGCTCCATTTATTAAATGAGAGTATAATATCATTATATGGATGTTTTGAGGTAATTGGATATTAAATCTCAACGTTGAGTTTTCGATAGTGTCTATTGAAAACGTGGCTTCTGGACAAGTCAAAAATATCCAAGTTCAAAACGTGGTCATATGAGTAAATATGGTAACTTGGAGAGTTATAGGCGGTCTATGAACTCTTGGCGATTACTGATATTAATCACGAGGATACACTATCTCCAACATGATTGTCTAGGGTATGAATGAGGAACATCTTCCTTTTCTATCTTTATTTAAGAGTTCAATTTTAGCTCTTTAGTGGAATGAGTTAAAATTAATGGATCGGATCTAAGTGAATCATTTGTTGATTGTGGTTAGGTTGTGTCTATTGAAGCTTAAATTTAGATAGCCCGCCAAGATCCCCAATCCACACGGACTTGCATGGATCACTTGATATATTCTACCGGACCAATTTATGGATCCATTTAGAATTGCATTTAATATATTAAGAATATAATTTGCATATTATTTATTTAATGGGCTGCTCAATTATATTAATATATTAATGAAAGACATGTGGGCTTGTTTCTTTTAGTAAGAATGGGTCTGGTTCACATGTGGGCTTTTTATTTAAAGTCCAATGGATTAAATGAAATAAGAAAATAATATAAGGCCCAATTTTAGACAAGTGGGGCGGCAAGGTTAATATATTAGCCTATATATTATTTTGTTTCATTATTTAATTAAATAAGAATTAATTAATTTATTAATTAATTGTTTAATTAAGAAACAAATCTTTTTCTGAACAGGAAATATATTTCCTAGGTTTATACTATTGTTAGTAGTATACTAAAAGTAAAAGACTTATTTGGTAAGAAAATAAATAATTATTTTTATTTACTTAATCAAATAGGAAGTCTTTTATTTTGGTCAATAAAAGAATAAAAATACTTATGAGTTGGATTAGGGTTTGAAGTCTAACTACATGTGAATTTGGGTACAACACAAGTCCTCTTTTGTAAAGGAAATTGCGGCAACCCTAGGGAATTCTACATGAAGATTTTGGCAACCCTAATTGGCATGGGAGAAGAATTTCCGGCCACTATATATTAAATAGTATATAGGGTTCGGCCACCCCGAAGTTGATTGCTACATGAGACAATTTTATTCTTCTTCTCAATTCATAGAAAGTAATTTTATTGTACTAAAAACATAAAAGAGTGAATAGATTATTCTTTGATGGTACACTAATTGCTTGTTCATCAATAAGCTTGTGTGTACAACATCGATTTAGGTTCACGCGAGTTTCGATCATTAGATTGAGAACTCAAAAGTGACCGGAATAATCTTAGTCTTCTTTTGATTGTTTTGTGACTAACAAAAGAAAAAGAAAAGTTTGTTTGTCCATTCTCAGGTTTGCAATTCAAAGAAAAGGGAGACCACGCTCCTAGGTGATTCACGTTTGTGCTAGGATTGAAGATCTTACGGATTACCATCGACGTAAGTCAATCGGATCACGCGACAAAAAGTATTCTTCTTTTGTTGATTATATGTATGTTTAATTAATTAAAGGGTTAAGGTTCATAAAAAGAAAAAAATTTTAAAACTACTAAATCTGTTTTTAGTCTCGCTTCCGCTGCGTACTACGGTATTTTTCCCTACATATATAAGCAGAGGGGGTACAGTTACCGAGATAGAAGAAAAAACGTAATCGAAAATGTATCGCGACAGTTTCAAGGGGAGTCGTGCCAAAACGGCCCGTTTGAAATCTGAAAGCAGTTATCATCTAGCACGTGGAGAACGCATTAAATACTATCAAATCCAAGGAAGATTCCCCCCTTGATTATGGAAGCCAGCCGGACGAGATTAGACAGGCAAATAGAATAGAAAATTCTTCAAGCGGAATAGAAATCCTGACTCCAACCCCAACAAGATACTGGTGTTCAAGTTAGGGGGACTTCTGTTAACCACCAAAAATGGCAGGGATCAAAGAAGAATTTTCCACCGGCCTTGAAAAATGAGTCGGGGTAGAAAGCAACAATGGGAGAGATACCCGGGAACCCCGCCTACCTACAGAAAGGTTAGGGTATGGACTTCTACCCACCCCTGCCAGGTCCAAAACCTCAAGGACCAAGAAAGCATCAGGGAAACCTCGAAGACAAGGCCCTAGAGACACTACTGTCACAAGATCCTAGCGCCTGTCTACCCCTAGGTATCCCGGTACCCCAGTATCCCGGTAGCCCGATACCTAGTACCCCGATATTTTCAAACATCATTTAAGAAGAGAGAGAGGAAGGCGGGGTACCTGAAGTATCCCAACCCACTAAGCTCATGGCAGACACTTAGCAAATTAACACCAAAATCCCAGTGCACCGACCCCGCCTAAAGCGAGAAGCGGGTACCCCGAACAGCAAATCGAGAAGGAAGACAAGCATTAAACACCATTGTTCAAGACAGAATATTACACGCATTCTCGCCATTCAAGAGTCCCATTCAAAAGCAAAGTCAACTCTTTCAAATCTAAAAGGAAACCATTGATCTCGGGGATCGGATCCCCTACGAATTTGTGGATCGCCAAGGAAGGATCCGTAAACTGCTAAAACCCTAGACCGAAATTCTAGGTGTGCATGGCAAGACACGGACCTATATATTCATCGTATAATACCGAGAAAAGGTGGGCAAAACCCTACCTCACATTTTTCCACTTATTGACAGGTACGAAAAGCTCCATCGCCATTACCCACCAAGTTTATTTTTGCTTATTGGTTCATATAATGATAGTTGTGCTACCGATTGACTATTATCTTACTATATGTTACTCTGAATAAAATAAATCGAGTGTTCATTCTACTATATATTAGAATCCTTCTTTTCTTACTACTATCACACACCATTCTTAGTAGATCTTTAGGAAGCAAATGGGTATCGAACTACCTGATACTCCGCTGACCAAGATCTATCCCGATCCTAGTCCTCCTTAAATTGTTAATTGGAAATTTCACCCCAGTGACAATTTTCGGTTAACACTATCTATCCCCATCCCTGCCCCATCCCCACCAAATTGAAACTCATCCCCACCCTAAAACTGCGGGTCCCTGCGGGCCCCCATACCCGGGGGTTATTTTGGCATCCTTACCTGAACTCTCTGAAATTGGCAACAAGTGACGAAAAGGAGACGGAAGGGCAAATTGCACTTGCATACCCTAATTATCTGTTTAATTGCATTAAAACTGGGAAAATATAATAATAACACAACACACCCTTTGACCTATTGACTAATGTCTAAAATAATAATAATAAATAAAATAAAATAAAAATAAATAAATAATAATAATAATAATAAACAAGCATCAAAGTTGATTTGTAAAAGAGCAAATTACAACAAACTTTCCATGAGGTTTTCCTTTTACACCAATAAATAACTTGATTGAAAATTGTCACTTACCTCCCTTGCCATTATGGTTTGACCATGGTTGATCGTTAAGTTTATACCTTTAAGATAATATCATCATTTTACCCTTCATTTGATAAAATCAGAAAATTTAAAAAAAAAAAAGAAAAAAAAAAAGATTTCTGATGTGTAAAATCGTGTTATAAAAACCTAACTCGCAAGTGCACGAATTGTGAGATAAGTACAGAGACAAGTAGGGATCGTTCCCACGAGGAAAAGTGATCTACTAGTTATAACTAATTCTAATTAAAGCTAAGCAATTAACAGTATCCAAGAGATTGTTTGATTGATTGATTGATTGAGTATCGATTAACTAAATTAAACTAAGAAAACAATTGAAAAGAATATGTGAATGTGATCAAGAGGTGAGAGGACTAGGTCATCAATGCTCCCCAACTATGTCTACTCAATGCTTCGAATTGACTTTTGATAAAAGATGTAACTCAAGTTAAGGGTTAGTTCTTATCTTATTTATGATTGTTACCGTATGATCCTGGGATGAATCAAGTGTTCTCAACTGTAATTCAATTTAACTCAAAACACTTGAGATATGAATCACAACCAAAAACCCATTAAGCTCAAGAACAAGTGAACCAAAATTGTGTCCCAAACACTTGGGGTTGCTAATTTTATTCATTCAATTAAATATTGGCTCTCAATTATAATTTAATTTAACTCAAACACTTGAGATATAAATCACAATTAAAAACCCTAAATTCCTACCTAGCATAAAACTATGCATCAACAAGAATAAAGAATTAAGTTATAGGATGAATTGAATAAATCAAAACCTGAATTAATGGAAATATAGTCAATTCTAACAAAGAGTATTCATAGAGGTTCACATTGACTCCCTAGTATGGAGTTAGTTATACATATTAGAAACAAAGAAACAAGAGGGAGAAAAGATAAAACCCATTAAAAAGCTTCAACAAATTCTTCAAATCCTCGATGAACTCCTTCGTCTTCGAATCTTCTATGAGTAAGGTGAATGATGAATTTGGGGACGGCCCCCTTGGTGGCTTGGGGCCTCCCTTGGCTGACTTTCCAGATGGTCTCCCGAAATTAGGTTTCAAAGGGGTTTAAATAGGTGTAGATGCAAGGCCATGACCTAAAACAACAAGGAAATCTATTCCCTTTGAGAATACAAGCCTATTTGGAATTCTATTTCTTTCCTAATCCATCCAAATTGATTACTTATTGAAGGAATATAAGGATTAGATGTTTACTTGCTTCCCAAGACTCCCACACATGTCTAAGAAGGTAATATTTCCCGTTCCGACAACTTGCGAAACAAATCCCGAAAGTATTCATGGATTTTATGACTGACTGATCTGACCTTTGGTCACTTAAATGGGCATAACTTCTTCTAGAAAATTCGGATTGACAAGCCGTAAATTGGTTTGGAAACTAGACTTCCGGGGATTCAAATCCATAGGTGGCAGGACACACAGTTCAATCGGAGCTGAGAGATATGGGCCCTGCAATATTGATGATCTGCACTGTGGCGGCTACCGCTGCGAAAGCCAGAGCGGTTCCGCAGCGGTATACACTGTTTTGCACCGCTTTACGTGTCGCTGTGGGAAATTGACAGCGATCTTTCATGATGGTTGATGGCTATTTGCATAAAAGTCCCTCAAATCTACCAAAATCACCTTTTTTCTCTGAAATACTTCAAACATATCACTTGGATCCAATAACCTGAAAAATGCTCAAACACACAAATTAAATCCCAAAAAGACTCGAGAAACAAGCAATTGATTGGAGGAATGGGGATAAAAAACATATACAATAAATGACCGATCAAATACCCCCAAACCTATCTTTTGCTAGTCCTCGAGCAAAACTAAAATAAAAACAAAACCTAAAAACCCTAAAAACAAAAAATTTTAAACTAAGTCACTTTCATAGGGAACACGATAGCATTGAGCATATGCTACAAGCCTTTAAACCTCTAGGTGTCCCTAGTAGGAGGAGTTTTGTCTCCTGAGGGTTTACAGCTATGCTACCCACAAACATTTTTCTGCGAAAAACCAAATAATCAAGATGCAAATTCACATGTACCATTCAAAGCCAATGCATGCTAGAGCCAATAAGTAAAGACTAAAATTAAGTCACATAATTGAATGCATTGCTAGTTTGAATGAAAAGCCCATGCTCAAGATATTCTAGCTTCAAAGACACATTGGTCAAAAGGCCATAGATATAATTCGCCTCGACTCTAATTCTCACAAGATTTCTCTCATATTTTCACACGGAACCTAGGCAAATTCACTCATCAAGCATATGCGAATGGAATTTATGCATAAGAAATTTCAAGTTATTATCGCATATGAATATATCATTAAAAGAACGCTTGATTTGTATGCAAAAGATCTCATGAAAAGAATCAAACATTAAGAACAAGATAGAGCACATGTTTACCTTACTCTTGAGCTAGCATCCCCAAAAGATCAATTAGGTCTTTTCTTTGGTTGTAACGGGGCCATTGGGTGAAGGTTACGAAAGAACAGAAAATTGGAATTCAAAAACCTAGGGTCATACCATGAGAGTCTTCCATTACCTTTTCGGCTTCGCACAAGTCTCTTGGTCTCCTTTACAAGTGGGATGATGCCACTTGTTGTTGTCCAATTCTTCAAAATTCACCTTTCTCTCTTTGTCAAACTCCTTTTGAGTAGATACAAGCTTTGGAATCTTAATTGACTTAATTGCACTCATCAACATTCTATTTTTTTTTTCTTTTACATCAATTTTTCAATACATTTCTTCTTGACACCACTTTGGTGTTTGTCTTCTTGCTTCTTTTTCTTGGTACATGCACATCACGAGTCACCCATTTCGAACTCCCTTCAATCATTTTCATCACTTTCTCTATATGATCCCAAGCTATAAGGTATGACTAAATTATGGTTTATTGGGGTTAAGTTAATGTGGGTGATGAAAGAAAAAAGCTCATTGTGTTTGGCTTCAAACAGGGCTATGGAGCACACACATAAGGTAGGAAATATTTAAGGCCTTTTAAGTGAGTTCAAGCACACATTGCCTATATCACTTCTAATGGTTCAACCAAATCAAGAGCAAAGTCCACATGTGATATCTTTTTATGAGAATTGTTCTTTAATGCTCAATGTACAACCTATAGAGATCGAATCTAATGCTAAGAACCTACTGAGTGTTTAAAGAGTAGAAACAACATGACCCTCATAGTGTGTTATTTATGTACGCTTTTTGGTTTAGTGAACTCACAAGGGTAGTCTCCACTATTAATCATGACAATCCAACTAAGCTTCCTATCCACCGTCACATCAAGAGCATGTCATAAGTTTTGAAAATGCAATGCACTACTCTAAGTGGCAAGAAGTTAGTTTAAACTCAGTGAATAAAGCATATATTACGGCTCTTAAAGCACACAAAAGAAGCATCTCAACATGGAGGGCAAAAATTCAAAAACTGATGATTTTCGAAATTGACCTACGTCTGTTCATTAATGCATATCTCTCAAATAAATTAACAAAAGTTAACGAAATTGTAGCACAAGATAATAGACATGCAAACTCACACTTTTCATTTAGATAACATTTCAAAATTCGCATTTGAAAAGTGAGAAAACAGATGACGAAAACAGTGCACGCACTGTTTCGCTCAACAGGGCATTGCCCATGACCTTTGGTTGAAGAAACATCCATAACTTTTAAACCACCACCCAGAAATTTACGTTCTTTATACCATTGGATTCGTATCAAAAAATTGAAGAACCCAGCGTGGATGGAAAAATTTATTTCCTCACCAATCAGTACAGTTTTAACAAAACGTTTGCCTCAAAAAATTTCAAAACAGAGCACTTTTTTCGCAGATTTTTTCAAAGAATAAAACAAACACGAATTCACACCCCCAAACCTAATCTAAACATTGTCCTCAATGTTTATATGACATTAAAAGCATGGAGAACAAATAAAGAAAAAGTATGGAAGGCAAGAACTCAAAACTCAAAACACAAAACACACAAGCTAGAAAACTAAAAACTAAAAACAAAAACAAAAACAAATTACCTAGGTGGGTTGCCTCCCACCAAGCGCTTAATTTAACGTCTCGGCAAGATGGGTGCAAGGACGAATTATCCAAACTCCAATGTCTCGAATTTGCGCCTATATGTGATTAGGTCTTGGAAAAACGTTTCACGCATCGGCATGTTCTTACACACAATAAGCAAAGGCAAGTAAATGTTCACTATAAAGTTTAGTGAAATAAGTTCAGAAAACCACTTATTCCACTTGCTTTTGTGTAGGCGGCTCGGAAAAGTAACAGAAGGGACATAAGGCTTGAGTTCCTTGTATAGGAGCGGTGCCTCAAACGAGACATCTTCCGCTTCCTTAACTTTTTCTTTCGTCTCCTTTTTCTCTACTTCTTCACCCTTCAAAGGGAAAGTGGCAACATCATCTTGCTCCGGTTGGCTCGGGAAAGTAATGGGAGGAACATAAGGCTTGAGTTCCTTGTATAGGAGCGGTGCCTCGAAAGGGACATCTTTCGCTCCCTTTGCTTTTTCTTCCGTCTCCTCCTCTTCATCTGCAACACTAGAAAAATCATCAGAAAATTCATATCTCTCGACAATCTTACCATAAGAAGGGATACAATCTTACCATAAGAAGGGATGGTGGCAACATCTTCTTGCTTCAGTTCAGCCAATTGCCTAACTTTCACCTCTATCTTCCTCAGTGAACCCTCAATGATTTGAAATTGTTCCTCATTACGTTGGTTCATTTGCTACAATTGTTGCTACATTTGTTGTGTTTGTTGCTGTATTTGTTGCTGCATTTGTTGGAGCATATCTTCTATTGCTGGCGAGACCGGCTGCTTATAGGTATTGACTTCATTGTGGCTCCATGAGAAGTCTTGATTATTCTTCCAATCCGGGTTGTAAGTATTGTCATATGGTTCATAACTTGACCACTGACTGTGGGAATTTCCATACGGTTCATTGATTGGCCATGGATTGTAGGAATGTTCAAAAGGTTCATGCACAGGCCACAGATTGTAAGAATTCATTACTTCGGTTTGATCTCTTGCAAAAATCATAGATTTCCATTCCCCATATTGTTGCACTAAAGCATCTAGTTTCATATCAAGCCTATGAATTGCTTCACTTTCCACATCATAAGCATGCTGCTCATAGAAGTCCATTGTTCCTGAAAAGAAAGGAAAGAAAAAGAAAATCAAAAGAAAACAAAATCTAAAAGCTAAAAAGAAAAAGAAATAATAAAAAATAAAAAATATATATATAAATATATATATATATAAATTAAACTAAAACTAAAACTAGAAATAACCAATAAATTCAACTATTCCCCGGCAACGGCGCCAAAAACTTGATGTGTAAAATCGTGTTATAAAAACCTAACTCGCAAGTGCACGAATCGTGAGATAAGTACAGTGACAAGTAGGGATCGTTCCCACGAGGAAAAGTGATCTACTAGTTATAACTAATTCTAATTAAAGCTAAGCAATTAACAGTATCCAAGAGATTGTTTGATTGATTGATTGATTGAGTATCGATTAACTAAATTAAACTAAGAAAACAATTAAAAAGAATATGTGAATGTGATCAAGAGGTGAGAGGACTAGGTCATCAATGCTCCCCAACTATGTCTACTCAATGCTTCGAATTGACTTTTGATAAAAGAACTCAAGTTAAGGGTTAGTTCTTATCTTATTTATGATTGTTACTGTATGATCCTGGGATGAATCAAGTGTTCTCAACTGTAATTCAATTTAACTCAAAACACTTGAGATATGAATCACAACCAAAAACCCATTAAGCTCAAGAACAAGTGAACCAAAATTGCGTCCCAAACACTTGGGGTTGCTAATTTTATTCATTCAATTAAATATTGGCTCTCAATTATAATTTAATTTAACTCAAACACTTGAGATATAAATCACAATTAAAAACCCTAAATTCCTACCTAACATAAAACTATGCATCAACAAGAATAAAGAATTAAGTTATAGGGTGAATTGAATAAATCAAAACCTGAATTAATGGAAATATAGTCAATTCTAACAAAGAGTATTCATAGAGGTTCACATTGACTCCCTAGTATGGAGTTAGTTACCCATATTAGAAACAAAGAAACAAGAGGGAGAAAAGATAAAACCCATTGAAAAGCTTCAACAAATTCTTCAAATCCTCGATGAACTCCTTTGCCTTCGAATCTTCTATGAGTAAGGTGAATGATGAATTTGGGGACGGACCCCTTGGTGGCTTGGGGCCTCCCTTGGCTAGCTTTCCAGATGGTCTCCCGAAATTAGGTTTCAAAGGGGTTTAAATGGGTGTAGATGCAAGGCCATGACCTAAAACAACAAGGAAATCTATTCCCTTTGAGAATACAAGCCTATTTGGAATTCTATTTCTTTCCTAATCCATCCAAATTGATTACTTATTGAAGGAAGATAAGGATTAGATGTCTACTTGCTTCCCAAGACTCCCACACATGTCTAAGAAGGTAATATTTCCCGTTCTGACAACTTGCAAAACAAATCCCGAAAGTATTCGCAGATTTTATGACTGACTGATCTGACCTTTGGTCACTTAAATGGGCATAACTTCTTCTAGAAACTTCTGATTGACAAGACGTAAATTGAGTTGGAAACTAGACTTCCGGGGCTTCAAATCCATAGGTGGCAGGACACACAGTTCAATTGGAGCTGAGAGATATGTGCCCCACAATATTGATGATCTGCACTGTGGCGGCTACCGCTGTGACTACCGCTGCGAAAGCCAGAGCGGTTCCGCAACGGTATACACTATTTTGCACCGCTTTGCGTGTCGTTGTGGGAAATTGACAGCGGTCTTTCATGATGGTTGATGGCCATTTGCATAAAAGTCCCTCAAATCTACCAAGATCACCTTTTTTCTCTGAAATACTTCAAACATATCACTTAGATCCAATAACCTAAAAAATGCTCAAACACACACATTAAATCCTAAAAAGACTCGAGAAACAAACAATTGATTGGAGGAATGGGGATCAAAAACATATACAATAAATGACCGATCAATTTCCACCATCCATCTTTGACCAAGTTGGATGGTTGTGATCAAATTAAAAATAAAAAATTTATACAAATCCACCATCCATATTTGAGATGGACGGTGAAGATCCATTTTTATTTTTCAAAAAAGTGTTTTTTTTTTTTTAGTTTCAATTTTTAAAATTTTATTTCCATTTTATTTTATTTTTTGTTTTTAATTTTTTTTACTTATTTAATATATGGGTCATGGATAGTTTTGTCTTTTCAACGGTGTGATGGTCAACGGTTATTTTTTATGGTAGTTAACTAACGGTAGAGGAGGTGAGTGTCAAAAACTCGTAAGGGAGTTTGCTGTAATTTGCTCTTTGTAAAAATCAGAATGGTAAATGCACAAACATCCCCTAATGACAGTTTTGTACATATTAACACAAACATCACCCGACTTTTAAGAATGTTGCACAAACATCCCTACTGTTAACTCCTAACCGTCAATGGTCAAAAGCTACATGCGAAGGATGTGTCTTCATTGGAGGAAAAAATAATTAAAAAAAAATCCATCTAATATCTGAAAGCTTAGGTTGCGTTTTATTTTTTGTCTGAAAACTGAACAGTACTGAATTTTACTAAAGATTAAGTAGTGACTGAAAATTGAAAACTGAATAATATATTTTTTTTCACTGAATATAAGTGATGAACTGTTTGTTTTTTAAGTTACAAATATCTAAAAATAAATACTTTTACATCAATGTCCTTTGAACTATTATTTGTTATATATTTTATATTGTAATTAATATATTAAAGACTACTACATCTAAGTAATTTACACTTTTATGTATTGGCTTATATGAATATATTTTTTGAAAGGTAGCATATATGAATATTACCTAACATTGTAACAGTGAGATGTGATAAGGAATGCTTTTAATTGCTTTGTATTCCTATGTTCATGCGACTAGTAGATTCAAGCTATTAATTTGACTAATTGTATTTTTTTATTTCAGGTTATTAATTGAAGTTTAGTTTAAGAAATAACAATAGATTAGAGTCAGATGCCACTAATACTGTAGTTTGAAGAATAAGTAAAAGAGATGTCAAACTCTAAAATAAAATTAATAAAACTAATCAAATTATAAAAAAAAAAAAAAAAAAGTCCTTATCGGAATATGGTTGGAAATCAAAAACTGAATACCAATGGAGTTGTTTGAGTTCTGAAGCAACTAAGTTTTATGATTGCTAAAGTTTTTTTTTAAAAGCTGAGAAGAAAAAAATATATTAATATGAGTGGAGTTGTACGAGAACACAAAACTTGAAATAAATTATAGTTGTGTTATGCCCTAAAAACGGGCCGCCTGCCACACAATCGAAATATCTAAAAAGAGGCCCATCAACTAACAGGGACTGCCCATGCCCAATAGAAGGGAAGAAACTTCTATTTTTATCGGATAGAAGACCGAAGCCCAACAGACCCCAAAAGTTCAGCAGCCTAGAAAAGAGCCTCATCCAGCCGAGCAAAAAAGATGCACTCGGTTGATTTTACTCGGGCAAGCCATGCATTGAACTGAGTCACCAACGTATACATCGAACGCCGAGTTTTTCATCCAACAATATGCCAAGGTCTTAAAACAACAGATGTCAAGCGAACATTGGATAAAATAACATGCAAGTATCAGCCAGAAAACTCCCCCGCCCAAGCTACCTAGGATATCAGTCTAGAGTACTCAAGTTTGATGACTGAAACACGTTTTCAAAGAGTATATATTCAAGGGATCAAACCCGTCAAAAGGAGGTATTTTTGGGAACTCATGTTTAAGATCTATATCTTCAAGACTTGAGAAATAAAATTCAGAGGTTACCATATCATTGTTACATTATAATAAATCATCTCTAAAGAATAGTCAAACCATTTGGATTTCAGTTTCGATTACTCTTTACCGGATTTCACCATAAACAATTGGCGCTAGAAGGAGGGGCAGTTACCCAACTCCGAGGAAACCTTAAACACTAAGCCCATGAATCCGACAGACCAAGCAAATAAGGATCTGACGGATCTCGTCACTAACCCAACTATTGAAAACCCAGCCTTCAGACCTTAGGAAAAGAAACAGCTGATGTTCTGCGGTTGTGATCGGCGGTTATGAAACCACTGATTGAAACCACTGATTGAAACCGCTGATGTTCCCTTGTTCTCTCGAGATCAATTCTGCGGTTGAAACGGTGGTTTCAAAACCATCGAATGAAACTGCCAATCGTGCGGTTCAGAGACAAACTTGTCTTTTCACATGCTCTGTTTTTGATGTCTATAAATACATCACTTTCTCATCTCTCTGAACCTAACTCTTTCAATACAAGAACCCTAAAGTCTATATAGAGATTTGTGAGAGAAAAGGCAATCAAGATTGCTCATTTAAACACTCAAAACCATTTTCATATGCATTAAACTTCATCTAGCATATTCTAGCATATCTAGGATGCTTGCTTGCATGGGTCTTTCATCAACACACTTGCTTTAGTAAGTTCTTCACTAATTTCATATAATCTTAGTGTTTTACTTAAAAAGGCATCTCTTTAATTACTTGTATGTTCTTAGATTATAATCTTATATACAAGATAGAGATTGTTGTGTTGATTTGATTGAGTGTTGTTTTTGTAATAGCTAAACTTAGGATTTCTTAATCTATGTTAGCTATGCTTTATGACATGTTATTTAGCACTTGATATCTAGGATTGATTTAATTGACATCTTTTAAATCCTAGAAAAGCATTTAGTGTAACCTAGCATTACTTGCATATTTGGATATCTTTGCATATTCACTTAGGTTGTTTAATCTCTTTAGTGAGAATTAAGTCTTATGGATAAGGTTGCTTAGGCCGTAAGCAATTGGACTAGGTCCACTTTTACAGGCCTGTGGGTAGTGGTAGCGGGTTATTGACTGTTAGAGGTTGAGGTCAACTAAGGTTGTAAACGTTATCACAATTAGTAGATTTGAGGTTCGTGTGTGGTGCACATAACAGCCTGTGGTTTTTCCTTGTTGAAGGTTTCTATGTAAAAATCAAGTGTCATTTATAATTCCACACTTATTACACTTGATTTATTGCTTTGACTAGTTTGGGGTATTTTCGTAAATTGACTAATCGCGAAAATTGGTAAAAAAGGTTAAAATCTATTCACCCCCCTCTAGATAGTTTTATACACACCGTGCATTATTAGTTTCAATTGGTATTAGAGCAGGTTCCTAGATATACTTAGGTGATCATTTGCTCATTTTGGTGTGTTTTGCATTTTGTGTGATTTTTGATCATTTATACATTTGCATTCATTCATAAACACTATGAGTGGAAACGGTGGAAATGGTGGTGGTAACGAACATGCTTCTAGCACAAGGCCTCCCCTTCTTACCAAGTTGAATTATGCCTCTTGGAAAGGCAAGATGGAGTCGTACAATTGCCAAATCCATGATAGGGCATGGATGGTGGTTAAAGACAGCTACACATCACCGATGATGACTTCTACGGGTGGATGAGAGGATGTACTTAAGCCTAAGGCGAAATGGAACGCATAAGAGTTTGAGGCATCAAAATGGAATATGAAGGCGATGCATGCCATCCTATGTGCAATAGATGAGAATCAATATAAATTGATTCAAAACACTAGGATAGCTAAGGAGGCTTGGGACATCCTAGAGGTTGCACATGAGGGAACCAAAGTCGTTAAGGACTCGAAGCTTCAAGTTCTCCAAACTCAATTCGAGTTGCTTAGGATGGATGAGAACGAATGCTTCAACGACTTCGAGGTTAAGTTGATGGACATAGTCAACCAAAGTCATCAACTTGGTAACCCTTACTCGGATAGAAGGATCAAGCAAAAGATAATGAGATTGCTTCCCGAGAGGTTTGAGTCCAAGGTAACGGCTTTAGAGGAGAATAATGGGTACAAGGATATGAAGCCAAGTGAAGTCATTGGAAGACTTCTAGCCTATGAGTCAAGAAAGGCTACCACCTCACCTCCCAAGAAGAAAAAAAATATTGCTTTGAAAACCTCTAAGCATGATAAGAAGGAGGATGACTCGGATGAAGACATGACACTAATTATCAAGATATTCAAGAAGTTCTTGAGTCTACAAAAGAACGGTTATGGCTCAAAGGGGGACGGCTTCAAGAAGAAGACTAAGGTCAAGAATGACGAGCTGAACCAAGAAGTGTCTTCAAGAGAGGGGATTCAATGCTACGAATGTGGAGGATTTTGGCACATCTCCCCGAAGTGTGGAAACTTGATGGATAGAAGGAAAGGAAAGGCGATGGCCGCCTCATGGAGTGAGGATGAGAGTGAAGAAAATCCTTCAAGTGATTAAGAGCTTGCGATTAACAACACAACATTTTGAGCCACTTGTGTAGAAGTTGAAGAAGATGGCAAAGTTGCTTTGACTTGTGATCCCAAGGAAGAACTAGATGAAGAAGTAGCTAAAGAAGTTGTTGGTGTAGCTACTCATTGGGATATGGCTCATATAACGTCAAGTGACCAAAGTGAAGGTTTTGAAGAGGAAGATGACTCAAATGTCGAGAATTCGTCATCTAACTCCACAAATTGAAATGTGGAGAGTATGGATCTAAATGAATACATAGTCAAGTTTGAAAGGTCTAGGATAAAGAATGAGAAGGAAATTCAAAGATTAAAGGTGGAAAATCTTGAGCTTTCAACAGAAGTTGACCACTTGAGTGGTGAAGTGGTGAGATCCATGGTGGATGAAGATAAGTTAAAGGATGAGTTAGCTTTATCTAGATCATGAAATTAAACCTAGAAATTATCAAGTGACACGTCATACAAGATATTTCTAGAATCAATTTCAAGTTTAATCATGTTTAGCAAAATATGTTCAAATAAGATCACAAGGCAAAAACTCAATCAATCAATCAATCATACAAACCTAGAATGTGAACTAACATCATTCTTAACACATTTCATTTATCAAATAAGAGAATTAAAAGAGATGATCAAAAATGAAAGTAAGAAGAAGATGTTTAACATACAAGTCTGAACCTCGGACTGAAATCTGCTCACAGCGAAGCAACACGAAGTCACTTGGCACTGAAAATGTTGGGGTTTGTAGCTCTCATCAAGACCAACATTTGTGGCTTTTGAATCAAGTGATTCGGAGTTAAAATGAGAAAGTTATGATTGAAACAATATACCAAAAATTCATGAAGAAATTTTGCACATCACTCTTTTTCAATTTTCTTCAAGTTGTGTTTAGAGGGAAGGAAAATGTTTTTTGAAAGAGAGAGAGAAAGGGAAAGGAAGCAGCCAATTGAAGTGTACCATGTCACTAGGCCTGTGTGGGGCATGTGAGGCACACGTGGGCATAGGACACCTTTGGCCGTGTGGCACACGGCCTCCACACGTGGCCTTCCAAGCTTGGCCGTTGGCCATGCTTGCTCCTCTCGCGCACCGCTAGCGTTCTTCGGCCATATCCGGGCCTCTGAACTCTGATTTTGAATCTATCTTCGGATTATGAATCTTGACTCCCTCATGCACAACGAAAACAGTAAAACTTTGAAAAAAGGTTGAGAATTCATCTCGGAAAACGACGACGAAGACAACTCAATGAATGAGAATGCAAAGTAGCTTAGCTACATCGTTTGAACTTGAAACCTAATGAATGAGTAACCGAAATGACCGGGACTCAATAAGGAATCAAATGAGATCATGTTCAAGTCCAAATATGAAACAAATACTTGGTGTGTAAAATATTATCTAGGGGGGGGGGGGGGGGTGAATAGATTTTAATTAATTTTACCCAATTTTCGTGTATGGTCAAGATTAATAGTCAACAAAATATAGCAAGTGTAATATGGTGCGGAAATTAAATAACACTTGATATTTACGTGGAAACCCTCACGGGAAAAACCACAGGCTAGTAAGTAAGTCACACTCGAACCTCGAATCCACTAAATGTGTAAACCGATTACAACCTAATCCCGGTAAGTAATCACACACCTACCTAATCTCGGTATAAGTGAACCTAGTCCAATTGCTTGTGATTTACGCAACCTAATCCCGGAAGCTACACAAGTCTTACTTCTCAATGAAGAGATAAATAGCCTATGTGAATATATGAAATACTCAAAAATGCAATAAAGAGCTAGGTAACCTTATATGCTTATCTAGGATGATGATATAGCAAGAAATACAATCCTAGATATCAACGAGCTAAATGACATGTCAAAAAGCTTAGCTAATCAAAGATTATGCAAACCTAGAAAGCTATCACAATACAACTCTCAAACATTCAAAACACTAATCTCAAACATGTATCTAAGATATATATCAATGACATACAAGTGATAAATGAGATTGCTTGGGAAGAAAGACACAAAATATGTAAGATATAAGTGTAAAACTTACCAAGCAAAATGTGTTGAAAAATCCATGCAAAATGATATCTAGATGATCAAGGATGATGCTAGATGATGTTTGATGATCATGGAAAGGTGTTTGAGTAAAGAAAGGTGAGTTCTTTGGTGAAATTTTTCTCTTGGAAAAATATGCTAAGTAAAAATATGCTTTGGAACTCTCTCAAAATGACCTAAGATGAAAGAGGCATATATATAGGGTGTCAAGATGAAGTGACATCGTTTTGAAAAGTGACACTCATTTTACCTTGGGTGCTGTACGTAAAGCGACTTGTACAACGCCTTTCTGGGAAATTTGAAGAATGTTCTTCATTGGCACTGTTTGAACAGCGCTTCTGAACAGCGCCTGAACAGCACCTCTTCTCTGATCTCTTGGGTCAAGGATATGCGCTATACGTAGAGCGCTTCTAAACAGCGATCGTACAGCGCCACTCCAAAATGCATCAGACCTGATGCATTTAAAAGACCATTTTCATTAGGTCTTGAATGGGTGCTGTTCGTACAACGCTTTATAGAGCGCTTTGAACAACGCCCTTTGCAATGAATGAAATCCAAAGCTATGCATGACATGGCATTTGGACATACAAGATGCAATCAAAATAACATGCAAGAAGAGATGTTTAATGAACATTAATGCACAAAAATAAGACACACAACATACAAGAATTAAACACTAGGCATGAGTTGTGAGTGTGTGCAACTATCTCTTCAAGGCAAGTAAGCACTTAGAATTTTACCTTCGGTGCTAATCAAGATGAGGTCTTCAAAGGGCATTGAACATGAACACCAAAAACTAAACTACCCTTAAAATGAATCCCCAACTTGTGGTTTGACCACGAAATGAGCCAATCAACAAATGGGAACCTTACAAAATACAATAAAACACAAACATATAAACACAAGATCACACAAGTATGCCATTTCCTAGACATAATCTTAAAACATCCAACTCTACAATGTATGACAATTTGAGTTCAATGCATGAGCATACTAAAACATGTGTGTAAGGTTCCCATTTGTTGATTGGCTCATTTCGTGTACAAACCACATGTTGGGGTTCTTTGTAAGGGTAGCTTAGGTGTTGGTTTTATTGTTCGAAGCCCTTTGAAGACCTCGTATGGATAAGCACCGAAGGTAAATTTCTATGTGCTTACTTGACTTGAAGAGATAGTTGCACACACTCACTTAGCATTCTTGAATTGGTATGCATACTCTTCACATGTCACATTTCACACTTGCACTTATATGTTATATGTTATATCTTGTTGTGTGTCTTTGTGCCTTGTAATTCGTTTCCCGATAGTATTCGGAAACGTCCACGCATGCACTAGAATGTGCTTGGTTTTGCGTGAAGACCACCTACGGAGATGCTCTTGGCTTCTCATTTGAGTTCACCTCTTTTAGGTGATCGGCGGTTATGGTCGGAGGCCTGACCACCGAATTAAACCGTCGTTTGATCGGTGGTTGGATCGGCGGTTTCGTGGCCACCGATCGAAAGCACCGTTTTAGACATGATTGTTTTTATTCTCGGTCTTGAATCGGCGGTTTCGAAACCGCCGATTGAAACCGCCGTTGCTCCCCTGTTTCCTCGGGAGCCATTCGGAGGTCGAAATCGGTGGCCTGGCGGCCTGATTGAAACCGCCGATTGGCGCATTTCTTTGAAACTTACTTAAACGACCTCACTTTGATTTGACCCCCTATATATATGCTATTTTGTCTTTAGGTCAAAAAAGAGAGTTCATATTCAGATTTCATACTTAGGATATTTTTCAAAGAGAAGAAAAATTCCAAGAACTCATTTTTAATTACTCAAACACTTTTTTGATGATCATCAATCATCATCTTTGATCTTCTAGATGTCATCTTGCATGGATTCTTCATCATACTTTGCTTGGTAAGATTTTCACTAATATCTTACATATTTTGTGTTTCTCTTAACAAGCAATCTCAATTAATTACTTGTATGTTATTTTATATGCTTTGGATACAAGATTGAGATTAGTGTGATGTATGTTTGAGAAGTTGTTTTGTGCTAGCAAATTAGGTTTTGTGCTTAGTCTTGATTAGCTAAACTAATTGACATGTCATTTAGTTTGTAATATCTAGGATTGCTTTAATTACAAATTCATCATCTTAGATAAGAATATAGGGTTTCCCTTGCTCTATGTTGCATTTGGATATTCATATATTCACTTAGGGTTGTATTCTCTTCATAGAGAAAGTAAGTCTTGTGTGTAGCTTCCGGGATTAGTTTGCTTAGATCGTAAGCAAATTGGACTAGGTTCACTCATACTAGGATTAGGTAGGTGTGTCATTACTTCCGGGATTAGGTTGTAATCGTTTTACACATTTAGTGGATTCGAGGTTCGAGTGTGGCTTACTTACTAGCCCATGGTTTTTCCCGAGAGGGTTTCCACGTAAAAATCAAGTGTTATTAATTTCCGTATTTTATACTTGATTTATTGCTTTATCTAGTTAGGGATAATTTCGTAATTTGTCTTAATACGAAAAATTGGGTAATAAGATTAAAATCTATTCACCCCCCCTCTAGATAGTTTTATACACACCGTGCTATAATTTGTTTCAATTGGTATCAGAGCGGGTTCCTAGACATACATAGGTGATCCTTGCTTATTTTGGTGTGTTTTGCATTTTGTGTGATTTTTGATCATTCATACATTTGCATTCATTTCATTCATTCATAAACACTATGAGTGGAAACGGTGGAAATGGTGGTGGCAACGAAGGTGCTTCTAGCACAAGGCCTCCACTTCTTACCGGATTGAACTATTCCCAATGGAAAGGGAAGATGGAATCCTACATATGCCAAATTCACGACCGTGCATGGATGGCGGTGGAAGACGGATATGATCTACCCATGATGACTCCTGGTGGTGGAGGAGAAGAAGTATTGAAGCCTAAGGCGCAATG
Organism: Acer saccharum; assembly: GCA_030490815.1. NCBI lineage: Eukaryota > Viridiplantae > Streptophyta > Magnoliopsida > Sapindales > Sapindaceae > Acer > Acer saccharum. The sequence goes on from CM059869.1 coordinate 40,126,957, forward strand.
GAACGCGCAAGAGTTTGAGGCTTCAAAGTGGAATAGGAAGGCGATGCATGCCATTTTATGTGCTATGGACGAAAATCAATACAAATTGATTCAAAATACTAGGATAGCTAAGGAGGCATGGGACTTCCTAGAGATTGCACATGAGGGAACCGAAGTGGTGAAGGACTCTAAGCTTCAAGTCCTCCAAACTCAATTCGAGATGCTTAAGATGGAGGAGAATGAGTGCTTCAACGACTTCGAGATTAAGTTAATGGACATAGTCAACCAAAGTCATCAACTTGGTGATCCATATTCGGATAGGAGAATCAAGCAAAAGATTATGAGATCTCTACCCGATAGGTTCGAATCGAAGGTGATAGCTTTAGAAGAAAATAGTGGATATAAGGAGATGAAGCCGAGTGAGGTGATTGGGAGACTTCTAGCTTATGAGTCTAGGAAGGGTCATATCTCCACACCTCCTAAAAAGCAAAAAGGAATTGCTTTAAAAACCTCCAAGGATGAAAAGGAGGCGAAGAAGGTTGACTCGAATGAAGACCTTGCCTTGTTTGTAAAAAGGTTCAACAAGGTTATGAAGTTTAGAAAAAAGGGCTTTGGATCAAAAGGTCAAGATTTGAAGAAAAAGGGCTCTTTCAAGAAGTTTAAACCTAGGCAAGAAAGGACCGAAAGGAAAGGGGTCCGATGTTTCAAGTGTGGTGGCATAGGTCACTTTGCCCCCGAATGTGCAAATCACAATGAGAGGAAAAAGGGAAAAGTGATGGCCGCCACTTGGAGTGGAAGTAGTGATGACTCCTATGAGGGAGATAAGTCTTCGGATGATGAAGAGCTCATGGCTAATCTCCTAGCTTTTGCCTCCTCCCATAAAAGCAAAAGTGCTAGTGAGAGAGAGGAAATGAGTCAAGAGAAAAATGACTCAAGTGGAGAAGAAAGTGATTCCTCTTCTAACTCCATAAATGGTTTTATGGAGAAAAAGGTGCTTGCTAAATACCATGCCGAGTTTAATGATTTAGCAAACAAGAGCACAAGAAAGATCAAGATGTTGAGAGAAGAAAATCTTGAGCTTGCATCTCATAATGACCACTTAAGTGAACAAGTGGAAAAATTCAAGAAGATGGAAGATAAGCTAAGAGAGGAGTTAGTCTTATCTAGGAGGAATGAAGATAGTCTAAAGAGGGAGCTTGTAGAAGTTAGAGAATCTATGACTAGGATGGATTCTAGCACCAAGAAGCTTGACCATATGCTTGGTGTTGGAAAGAGTCCATGTGACAAGAGGGGTCTTGGGTATGAAGATGGCAAGAAGATCTCAACCTCTAACAAGACCGTGTTTGTCAAGTCTTTAAGGAACGAAGAAACTTCATTTGTGCAAATTCCTAGGAAGAAGTTAGAAATAGGACAAAGTTCAAATGCACAAGTGAAGATGGGGCCAAGAAGGCAACCTCAAACTCAACCCCCTAGGGTCCCTCAAGCCAACATTCCTCTACACTTGGCTCACAAAGGAAAGAGACCTATCATGCAACCTCAAGCTAGGAAGCAATCTAGACCGGTTCAACAATGAAGACGGATTGAACCCTTTCATCCACAAAGACAAGGACAAGGTATGATTCCTTATTTTACTCCTATATGTCACTTTTGTGGATTTGATGGTCATATTAGACCACATTGCTTTCGATATATTAAAATGTGCAAAACTAGAAGCATGATAGAGAAGAAAAAGAAAAGAACCATGATGCATGTTCCTAGGAATGATAATATTATTATGCATGATCCTAGAACATCTAGAACCCATGTACCAAAGACCACTAAGAAAGCTAAGATTGTTTCTAGGTGGATTAGAAAGAATGAAAATGTTTGCCATGTTGCTCAAATAGCCTTGAAGGCAAATTCTTCTAATTTTTGGTATTTAGATAGTGGGTGCTCTAGGCACATGATGGGAAACAAGAGTTTCTTCGAGACTCTTGTTATGGAGGAAGGAGGATATGTCACTTTTGGTGATGAATCCAAAAAGAAAGTTGTAGGGAAATGAACCATTTCCGTTCCTGCTTTACCCTCCTTATCCGATGCTTTATTTGTTGATGGCTTGAAAGCCAATTTAATAAGCATTTCACATCTAAGTGATGAAGGATATTCCGTCTTGTTTAGAAAAGATGATTGCTCTATCCTAAAGCCCGATGGACAAACCTTGTTGAAAGGTATAAGATCTAGTGACAATTGTTATTGTCTTGAAGCTAGAATAGTCTCAAACAATGTATCCATGGATGAGCAAGTTGACTTGTGGCATGAAAGACTTGGCCACATGAACTTTAGGGATTTAAGAACCCTTGGAAAGTTCAACTGTGTGCGTGGCCTCCCTAAGCTTGGGAAGAAAGCCAATGGTATTTGTGGACCTTACCAACAAGGAAAACAAACCAAAAGCATGCACAAAAAGGGCAAGTATCTCTCCACCAAGGAGCCCCTAGAGCTTCTCCACATGGATCTCATGGGTCCTATGCAAACCGAGAGTTTAGGTGGAAAGAGATACATTTTTGTTTGTGTTGATGATTTCTCTAGATTTACATGGACATATTTTCTTAGAGAAAAATCCGAAACTTTTGATAAGTTTAAAATGCTTTGTACTAAAATACAAAATGAAATGAATTCTAACATTAAAAGCATTAAACGGATTAGAAGTGACCATGGGAGGGAATTTGAGAATGCCTCTTTTGAAAGCTATTGTGATAGTTTAGGCATCTCCTATGAGTTTTCGGCTCCTAGGACACCTCAACAAAATGGAGTTGTTGAGAGGAAGAATAGGGTCCTCCAAGAGATGGCCCGAGTGATGTTACTTAGCAACAATGTCCCTAGGAACCTATGGGCCGAAGCCATCAATATGGCTTGCCATATAGGGAATAGAGTATTCCTAAGGCCCGAATCTAGAAACACCTCATATGAGTTATGGAAGGGTAGGAAGCCAAATGTTAGCTACTTCCACACATTTGGAAGCAAATGCTACATTTTAAATGACCGTGATCAACTTGGCAAGTTTGATGCTAAGAGTGATGAGGGTATCTTTATTGGCTATGCCTTGAATAGTAGAGCCTATAGAGTTTTCAATTTGAAGACTCGAACCGTCATGGAATCATCTAATGTTGTCATTGATGATATGTAAGGTTTATGATTTGTATTGGCTTGATTCCATTGCAAAACACTCCATATTTGTATTAGTTGTTGCTTAGGATATTATTTGAAGAAAGGAAGCTTAAAAAGTGATGAGCAACGTCTAGTGCAAAAGTCATCTTCAAGAGGTGAAAAGCGTCAAAGGTATATCTTGACTCCTATCCTCTTGCAAGGCGTAAGCGCACACACACACAATTCATACATGTGTGTCCCTACATCGTAGTTCAAACATTTGGTATAACACATTCACACACTTCTTAGTATGCTCATGCATTGGTCTTTTATAGACAAACATTGTAGAATTGCATGCTTTGTGACTATCTCTTTGATATGGCATGCTTGTGTGAATTTGTGTTTATTTGTTTGTGTGTTTTGTATTTTGAACTTGAATATGTTCTTATTTGATTCCTTATTGAGTTCCGGTCGTTTCGGTTACTCATTCATAAGGTTTCGAGTCCAAACGACTTAGCTACGCTACTTTGCGTTCTTATTCGTTGAGTTGACTTCATCATCATTTTCTGAGATGATTTCTCAACCATTTTTCAAAGTTTTGTAGTTGTAGTCGTGCGTGAGGGAGTCACGGTTCATAATCCGAAAACGGATTCAAAATCAGAGTTCGGATGCCCAAGCTACGGCTGAAGAACGTTAGGGAGCGCGTGAGAGGCAAGCATGGCCAAAGGCCATGCATTGGCCACCACGTGTGGAGCCCTTGGGACCCACGGCCAGAGCACCCCTCTGGTCCCATGTGGCCCACATGCTCCCCATGGGGTGCTGACATGGCAGCCTCTGATTGGCTCCCGTCATCCTCTCTCTTCTCCATCTCTTTTCCCTCCATTTATATTCGAAATCCCGAGCAGAATTCTTTACAATTTTTGATTTCTTATTTTGATCATATCACTCTCATTTCAACTCCGAATTGAGTGATTCAAAAGCCAAAATTGTTGGTCTTGAAGAGAGCTACAAACCCCAAGCATTTTCAAAGCCATTTGAGTTCGTCATTTTTCCTAGTGATCTGATTTCAGTACGAGACTCAACTTTTGTATGTGAAACTTCTTCTTCTCACTTCATCTTTTGATCATCTCTTTTAATCTTCCTAATTGATAGATGATATGTGTTTAGAATGTTGTTAGATCATATTCTAGGGGTGGTTGATCTATTGATTGTTGGGTTTTAGCCATTTGATTTCAATTGAACATATATTGCTAAACTTGACCTATCTTGATATTGATTCTAGAAATACTTTTTGTTCTTGAACTTGATTGTTGATTTCTAGGTTTTTGTCACATGTTCATGAACTAGGATTTTTGATTGTGCTATCTATCATTTAAATCTAGTTCTTGTTTGGATTGAATATGTTGTGGATTTTAAGTGTTAACTTGTTCACTTGATTTCAAAGCTAGTTTTGTGATTTTTATTGAAAACTTGTTACTCTAGCTTTGATTGACATGTTTAGGTTTCTAGATATTTTTGTGAATGACTTTGAATGTCTAATCTAGACTTCTAATCACATGTTCATAAGAATTAGCTAAATTTGCTTGTGAGCTTGATTTGTGCAAATCTAATTCTTCATAGAGTGTGTTTGATCTACTTGCTCTATTTGCTTGTGTTTGCATCATTTGCATCACTTAGATCATTGCCTTGTGAAAGGTTGAAGTCTCTTGCAAAGTGAGTGAAGCTTTGTCTTGAGCAAGAAGTCTTGGCTAGGAAAGTGTTCCGGATAGCCAAGCAAGAAGCCTTGATTAGAGTCGGGAGGACTCGGATAGTCAAGCAAGAAATCTTCCTAGAGACGTGAGCGTCTTGGATAGGAAGTTGCTTTCTAGAGGTGTAGGATACATCTCGGATAAGAAGTAGGCTTGGTAGTTCACTTGCCCGAGAGTAGATTAGGAGGTGATAGCTTGAGCGGATATCATGTGTTGATAGCTTGAGTGTGTAAGTCCTTTTCATATAGTGGATTACTTTGCCGGTGGTTGTGGTATCAACCCGTGGATGTTTCCTCTTTGAGGTTTTACCACGTAAAAATACTTGTGTTTATTTTTGTTTTTACTTTTCTTTATCTTCCACATCTTACATTGATTGCATATCTTGTAAATTTATTAACTCTTGTATTAGTGAAATCAATTCATTTGCTAAATCTAATCAAGTGTGCATTTTCTTTGTTATATTCCACATCATTTTTAATATTGGAAGAATTTGAGTAAATACCTATTCACCCCCCTCTAGGTATATTTGACACTATATTGCTTAAGGGAATTTCAATTGGTATCAGAGCGGGTGTCTAGAAGTAATTAGATAGATCCATATTATAGTGTTTGTGTTTTGTTTTGTTGTGTTTTGTTGTGTTTGTTAATTTTTGTAGCTATGGGTGATTCAATGCCGGAAGGTGCTTCTAGTGGTAGACCTCCTCTATTGAATAGTGGTAACTACTCCTTTTGGAAAATTAGGATGAGAGCTTACATTAGATCCATTAATGATAAAGCATGGATAAGTGTTGAGGAAGGTTATGAGTTGCCTACCAAAAGGATTGAAGATGGCACTATGATTGCGAAGCCTAGAGCCGAATGGACGGCCATTGATTTTGATAATGTTAAATGGCATCATCGGGCGATGGATGCTATTTTTGGAGGTGTAGATTGTGCTCAATTTATCTACATCAAAAACCTTGAATCGGCAAAGGAAGCATGGGACACTTTGCAAACTACCAATGAGGGTACGTTAGCGGTTTGAAGGTCTAGAGTACAAATGCTTACTTCTCAATTTGAAAGTCTTGTTATGAATGAGGATGAGAAGTTAGTAGACTTCCAAACTAGACTCTTGAATATCACCAACCAAAGTCAAACTTTGGGAGAGCTATATCCACAAGAGAGAATTAATTGGAAGATCTTGAGATCCTTGCCTAAGAGATTTAATGCAAAGGTGACCGCAATTGAAGAAAGCAAGAATGTCGATCTTATGAGGGTTGATGAGCTTCTTGGGTCTCTACAAACTTATGAGCTTGGGTTCAAGCCGAAGATTGAAGGTAAGGGAATAACACTCAAGGTAACCAATGAGGAGAGTGAAGATGATGTGACTTGTATGGTGAGAACTTTCAAGAAATTTCTAAAGAACATATGTTCTAAGAGAGAGGAAGTCAAGAAGAAGATCACTCCAAAAGAAGTGGTAGATTGCAAGGATAAATCTATGAAGAAGTTAATTCAATGCCATGAATGCAAAGGGAGTGGATTTATCTCCACCAAGCGTGCTAATGAGAAGAGAGAGTCTAAGAAAGGATTAGCAATGGCGGCTTCTTGGAGTGATGTGAGTGTGAGTGATAAAGAAGAGGAAGAGGATTCCTTGAATAAACGAGAATATACTAGCAATTATATTGCTCACCCGGCTATATATGAAGGAAGATTTGAGGATAGTGGTGAAGACTCCTCAAGTAATGAGGAAAGTGAATACTCTTCGAGTAGTGAAGATAGTGAAATCTCCTCCAACCAAGAAGAGTTCGAAGCCTTCTCAAATCAAGATTATATAAGCTTCAATGACAAGATCCTTTAACAAAAGAATGAAGAGAACAACAAGTTGAAGTTGATCAATGCCAATTTAGTGGTGATCTTTAAAGCTCTTGTAAATGAAAAGAAGATGTCTTTGGAGAAGATGAGCAAGCAAAGTGAAGTCATCAAGGAGCATGAAAAGATCATTGAAAATTATTTTTCAAAGGTGGAAGAAAGTGCTCAAGAGCTAGATGATCTAAGAGAAGATTTTACAATGAAGTTGTTTGCCATGGAAGGAGAGATTAAGCAAAAAGAGAACTCTTTGTCTATCATGAAGATAAAGGAGTGTGACCTTATAGATGAAGTCAAATCTCTCAAAGAGTCTATTAATGGCATGAAAATTGGAGCCATTAAGCTTGATGAAGTGATAAAACTTGGAAAGCATCATGGAGATATGAGTGGCTTGGGTTTTGTAGAAGAAGTTAAGAAGACTCCTACAACCAAGAACAAGTCAAGAATTTCCAAGGAGAAGAAAGACTCAACTACTATTCCTTCCAACATGAAAGACAAAGACAAGAAGAGCTATGGAACTTCTCAACCGACTTCTCAACCAAAGCATGCACACCCAAAAGGTAACTTTTCTAAATTCATTCTGGTTTGTCATTATTGTAATGTGGTTGGTCACATTAGGCCTAAGTGTTATGAATATGCTAGGCAATGCAAACTAGGAAATGTGGAACATGATAAAAATGTGAAAAAGTTACCTAATCATTCTCATAAGCATGAGTTTAAGTCTAGAGCTAGACATAACATCTCTAAGTTTATCCCGGTTTGTCATTTTTGCAATGTTGTAGGGCATATCAAACCTAAATGCTACAAGTATGTTTGTAATTAAATACTCAAGGCGTGTTTAATATATAAAGCTAGAGGGGGGGTGAATAGATTTTATCTAATTATTACCCAATTTTCGCGTGCATGTCAATTTTACGAAAATACCCCTAGCAAGTCAAATATACATACAAGTGTAATAAGATGCGGAAATAATAAATGACACTTGATGTTTACGTGGAAACCCAACCACTGGGAAAAACCACGGGCTGTTTAGTGCGCCACACTCGGACCTCGAAATCCACTAATTGAAATGGAGTTTACAACCTATGTAGACCTCGTCTAACACTCCGGTCAATAACCCCCCACTTCTACCACGCGGGCCTTTAAAAGTGGCTCTAGTCCAATTGCTTATGTGACCACCTGTTCCCGGTGTCCGACCTAATCCCGGTCAATCACACAAGACTTCAATCTCTCAAAAGAGATGCACAACCCTATGTGAATATGTATGAATATTCAATTAACAAACAAGGCTAGGGAACCTTAGATGCTTATCTAGGATGATGATATATTCAATTTAAATCAATCCTAGATATGAAAATAGCTATATGTCATGGCATACAACTTTAGCTAAGTAAAGGATAACCAATCCTAGATACAAAGCTATCACAAAAAACCCACAAACATTCAAAAGATTAACTAGTTGATTAAAAAACAATCTATCAACCTAGTTATAAATAAATCACACAAGAATGTTTATGGCATAGCTTTTAGGCAATAATGACCTAATCAATTAAGCTATCAAAAATAATCTCAATCATATAATGAGATTAATTAGCTAGATATAAAATAGGCATGAAAACCTAGCTAACATAAATAACCCAATCAACACATAATCTCAATCATGTATGTAGAAATTAATCTAAACACATACAAGTAATAAATGAGATAAAATTGATAAGTAGAAACACTAATTATGTAAGATAAAAGTGTTCAACAAATCATACCATGTGTGTTGAAGAAGACCCATGCATTAGCACATGCTAGATGAACCTAGATGATGCCTAGATGATGATTTGTGCATGTGGGAATGGGTTTAGAGAGATAAAGATGTAATCTTTAAGCTTTTTCTCTCAAGTCTCTCTTTCTCTCTCAAGAATAAGGAGCCTCTCTCTCTAGGGTTTGATTTTGTGGCTCACACTTCAAAATGATGAGAAAGATATGTATTTATAATGCCCAAATGAAACTATGTCGTTTTGGAAGAAATGGAAAAATTATGGGCATTTTCGCGGTACTCGCATCAGTGCAGCGACTCAATATTCGAGCGCTTCGAAACATGACCAAACGACATCGAAACCTTTCATATGATATATCGTTGGAAAGGTATGGATGTCTACTTTCTACTCGTTTTTATAGAATGGAATTTTGATGTCTGTAGAAAAAGTTATGGTTAATTGAGTGACCAAAGGTCAGAAACGGACAACAACAGAGTTGCCCTGTTTTGGTTGTAACTTTGGAGATTTTAAAACCAATCCAAACGGTCATGAAATATTACGAATAATATACCGTTGGAAAGGTATGGGTGTCTAGTTTGTACAGAAATTTTCAAAACTCATTTTGAACTTTGTGTAAAAAGTTATGGTCACAAGACCATGCAAAGGTCAGTTTTGAAAACACTTAAAACATTGAAATCCAATCTTTTAAAACTAGACACCTTACTCCAATCAACCAAACCAAAACTACCACTTATTCAAGAGAAGAATGAGACCTTCTCAAGTGGTCAACCATCGCGCTAAGACATGCACACCATCGTGCAAGCGCGGACGTTTCCGATCACACAAACAGAAACGAATTACACCACACTTAAGACTAATCATGAAGTGCAAGTGTGGGTATTGAATGCATCCTAATGCCTAACATGTCATGGCATTATCATTGAACAAGATGCACTCAATTCAAACATGCATGAATAAAATTCATGACTTTGCATCCTAATGCCTAAACATGTCATGGCATTTCATAGAACAAGATGCAATCAATTTAATGCAAGAAGAGATATTGAATAATCAATAAAGCACAATGCACACAAAATATAAACACAACATTCAAGAATAAGAGTTATGCATGTTGTGTGTGTGTGCAACTATATCTCTTCAAGGTAAAGTAAGCACAAGATATATACCTTTGGTGCTTGTCCTCTTGAGGTCTTGGAAAGGGTCTTTGATCTTCAACTAATCACCTAGACTACCCTTACAACCAAACCCCAACATGTGGTCTTGGAAAGGGTCTTTGATCTTCAACTAATCACCTAGACTACCCTTACAACCAAACCCCAACATGTGGTTTGCCCACGAAATAAGCCAATCAACTAAAGGGAATCCTTACAAAGTATATTAGACAATGCGAACTAGGGAATGAGATGCATGCTAGTGAGATGAAAAGACTTCCTTTGGTTGTTTCTAAACATGTTAGGGCATTAGAGACTATGCAAGATGAACATGTTAATGAAAAGAAATCAACAAGGAAAGTTTGGGTTAAGAAAAATAATGTGCATACTTGTGAAATGGATAAATCTTCTTTGAAAGTTTCTAAACATGACAATAGCTTTGATGCTTTGAGAAATGTGCATATTGATCATATTCATGTGAAGAAACCTATCACGAAAATTTGGATTGAAAAGAATAACATGCATGTTAATGATAATCATGTTAAGAAAAATGTTGAGAAGAAGTTGGTTAAGAAGAGTGTTAATCATGATCATTTAAAGAGTCTTGATGAAATATTTGTGCGTGGCAAAAATGTTAACTTTAATATGAGTGATGTTTTCATGAAGAAGATAGTTGATGATTTATCTTCTAGATTTCATATTGTCATGCGTAATGATCATGATGTTATTTGTGTTGGTTCACCTAAAACCAATATGGTCAAAGGTGAGTGCTCTCATACTTGATTTAGTAGCACATATAAGAATATTTTTGTTCTTGATAAGAGTTCTAAGTTTGATGCTTGACTAAGCTATTTGTAATGTGCTAGGTCTAGTATTCAAACTTGGTGTCTCTATTCAATTCATGAACTCAATATTCTCATAATCACTATGATAGTCAAAATTTGTTGATTAACTTTAGAGAAGTTGAATTTTGAAATCTATTTGGTGAAAAGTTTTGTTAAGACTTTTAGAGAAAGTCATTTCATGTGTTTGTTTGAGTTGAAAGTGTTTGGTCTTTATTTTCTTGGTATGACACACCAACAACTTGTTGTCATGAGGACAAACAAGCCAAGAAAGCTCATAAAAAGAGCGGAGACCTTTCATTGGTGAAAAAGCTTGCTAAGGTATTTCTCTACTCTAAAAGCTTGCTTTCTATTTCATCTTTTCAACTCTTTGTATGCATGATATCATTGCACATAGATATTAGGCATCATTTCATTAGAGAACATGTTAAACATTCTATTGTTACTCTAAAGCAATGCCTACTAAAAAATCAACTTGCGGATTTGTTCACTAAGCCCTTGGACATAAGAGGTAAAACTCTTTGAAGATTCATTGGCATGATTTGTGTTGATTATTGTCTATGTGTGATTGTGAGTGGCTTGATGAGCAAAACTTTAATTGAAAATCAATATCTTTGAGAGCTACTCACTTGAGAAGTAATGATCTTAAACAAGTATCTTTTATTGTTTCTAGATCATGCACTTGAGCTTGAAAATCATATTTTTGAAAAGTGCACTAATGCTTCTCTTATATGTTTTAGTTTTGAGTATATGTGGTTGAATATGTGTAGATAATGGATGCATCTAGAAGTTTATTGTTAAGTACATGACAGATGACCTATGGTATATATCCATTTTGCTTCGGCACTACATAGTAATCAACGAGCACCCTCATGGAAAGGGCTACACACCTTGGTTGTGAAGCCACCCAATCTAGGAAAGGGCTACGCCATTGTGATGAGTGAAAGCCGCCATAAGGAGTATATGTTTTTGTTAGTAAAATCAAAGAAGTGTTGAAATGAATCATAAAAAAAAAAAAAAAAATTCTTTGATTCAAGCCTAAAACAAAACAAAAAGGCTTATGGTGTATAGTTGAGAATTGTGAAAAAGCTCGGGTTGACAAATAGAAACGGGAAAACGAGTCACATGCACACACACGCTCATATGTTGATATCTATTCATTTTAAAAGCAAAAATCCGGATGAATATCGGTTTGACCTATTTTTGGAAAGGCTTTAGATGGATAGGTGTGGATAGAGTTTGCATGTTGATATCACAATTACTCCTACTATATATTTGAGAAGCATTCACACACACACATTTTGCTTATGTGCTTAATTCATTAGCAATGTGAGAATATTTTTTGAGAGATTAATGAAAATCTTTGATTCTCTCTTGGACTTTGACAAGTTATGAAATATTTTCGCTTATTGCTTGATTGTGTGATTGTGTGATGTCCCTTGTGAACAAATCTACTTGGTGATAATATGTGGAGCATATGTTAAGGGGGAGCTTTAGTTTATTCAACTTTCGCTTTCTATACGATTTGTTTGCTTTGTATCTCATTCTTTATCTCTGGTGTTCCTTGTCTATTCCTTGACAAAAAGGGGGAGAAAATGTATACCTCACCATGTTTGATATTGGGGAGATTTTGTATACTTCACACCTTGTGTGGAAAACATGTTCCAATTGTGTGAAACATATTCCTCTTTGTACTTAATTGTGACTTTGTCTTAAGGGGGAGAAAAGAATTCTTGCCTAATTGTGTTAAGGATCTTAGGAAGAGCTTTAATGTGAAAACATTTAATCACTTGAGATAATGCATTTTTGTATGAAATAAGGGATGTCTTCTATATTTGTTTATGGTTAAAAACTCACTATTCTTCTTTAGAGAAAATCTCTTGTTTGTTTTGCTATTTTCTCTCATAGGTACTTTGAAGACCAAAAGAGGAATTCTTGAAGACTTGAAGACTTTTTAGTCTAGGAATCTCATTGTAATGTGAGATTGAGAGTATACTATCATCTTGAGTTTATTTGAGTGAAACATTGTATGGTGAGGTTGAGGTTTTGCCAATGGAATAGCCAAAGGGGGAGATTGTAAGGTTTATGATTTGTATTGGCTTGATTCCATTGCAAAAAACTCCATATTTGTATTAGTTGTTGCTTAGGATATTCTTTGAAGAAAGGAAGCTTAAAAAGTGATGAGCAACGTCTAGTGCAAAAGTCGTCTTCAAGAGGTGAAAAGCGTCAAAGGTATATCTTGACTCCTATCCTCTTGCAAGGCGTAAGCGCGCACACACACAATTCATACATGTGTGTCCCTGCATCGTAGTTCAAACATTTGGTATAACACATTCACACACTTCTTAGTATGCTCATGCATTGGTCTTTTATAGACAAACATTGTAGAATTGCATGTTTTGTGACTATCTCTTTGATATGGCATGCTTGTGTGAATTTGTGTTTATTTGTTTGTGTGTTTTATATTTTGAACTTGAATATGTTCTTATTTGATTCCTTATTGAGTTCCGGTCATTTCGGTTACTCATTCATAAGGTTTCGAGTCCAAACGACTTAGCTATGCTACTTTGCGTTCTCATTCGTTGAGTTGACTTCATCATCATTTTCTGAGATGATTTCTCAACCATTTTTCAAAGTTTTGTAGTCATAGTCGTGCGTGAGGGAGTCACGGTTCGTAATCCGAAAATGGATTCGAAATCAGAGTTCGGATGCCCAAGCTACGGCTGAAGAACGTGAGGGAGCGCGCGAGGGGCAAGCATGGCCAAAGGCCATGCATTGGCCACCACGTGTGGAGCCTGTGGGACCCACGGCCAGAGCACCCCTCTGGTCCCATGTGGCCCACGCGCTCCCCATGGGGTGCTGATGTGGCAGCCTCTGATTGGCTCCCGTCATCCTCTCTCTTCTCCATCTCTTTTCCCTCAATTTATATTCGAAATCCCGAGCAGAATTCTTTACAATTTTTGATTTCTTATTTTGATCATATCTCTCTCATTTCAACTCCGAATTGAGTAATTCAAAAGCCAAAATTGTTGGTCTTGAAGAGAGCTACAAACCCCAAGCATTTTTAGAGTCATTTGAGTTCGTCATTTTTCCCAGTGATCTGATTTCAGTACGAGACTCAACTTTTGTATGTGAAACTTCTTCTTCTCACTTCATCTTTTGATCATCTCTTTTAATCTTCCTAATTGATAGATGATATGTGTTTAGAATGTTGTTAGATCATATTCTAGGGGTGGTTGATCTATTGATTGTTGGGTTTTAGCCATTTGATTTCAATTGAACATATATTGCTAAACTTGACCTATCTTGATATTGATTCTAGAAATACTTTTTGTTCTTGAACTGGATTGTTGATTTCTAGGTTTTTGTCACATGTTCATGAACTAGGATTTTTGATTGTGCTATCTATTATTTAAATCTAGTTCTTGTTTGGATTGAATATGTTGTGGATTTCAAGTGTTAACTTGTTCACTTGATTTCAAAGCTAGTTTTGTGATTTTTATTGAAAACATGTTACTCTAGCTTTGATTGACATGTTTAGGTTTCTAGATATTTTTGTGAATGACTTTGAATGTCTAATCTAGACTTCTAATCACATGTTCATAAGAATTAGCTAAATTTGCTTGTGAGCTTGATTTGTGCAAATCTAATTCTTCATAGAGTGTGTTTGATCTACCTGCTCTATTTGCTTGTGTTTGCATCATTTGCATCACTTAGATCATTGCCTTGTGAAAGGTTGAAGTCTCTTGCAAAGTGAGTGAAGCTTTGTCTTAAGCAAGAAGTCTTGGCTAGGAAAGTGTTCCGGATAGCCAAGCAAGAAGCCTTGATTAGAGTCGGGAGGACTCGGATAGTCAAGCAAGAAATCTTCCTAGAGACGTGAGCGTCTTGGATAGGAAGTTGCTTTCTAGAGGTGTAGGATACATCTCGGATAGGAAGTAGGCTTGGTAGTTCACTTGCTCGAGGGTAGATTAGGAGGTGATAGCTTGAGTGGATATCATGTGTTGATAGCTTGATTGTGTAAGTCCTTTTCATATAGTGGATTACTTTGCCGGTGGTTATGGTATCAACCCGTGGATGTTTCCTCTTTGAGGTTTTACCACGTAAAAACACTTGTGTTTATTTTTGTTTTTACTTTTCTTTATCTTCCATATCTTACATTGATTGCATATCTTGTAAATTGATTAACTCTTGTATTAGTGAAATCAATTCATTTGCTAAATCTAATCAAGTGTGCATTTTCTTTGTTATATTCCGCATCATTTTTAATATTGGAAGAATTTGAGTAAATACCTATTCACCCCCCCTCTAGGTATATTTTACACTATATTGCTTAAGGGAATTTCATGATACAAGGCTCAAGTCTAATGACCATGAGGAGGAGGAAGTTTTAGAGGATGACTCTCCTTTGGAGAGGGTTGTGGTGACTCCCAATGTTGGGACATCTAATGAAAATAATGAAGTCACACAACCTATTACTAGAGTCCCTCTCTTGGACTCTAATGAACCCGCTCCATGGGTTAGAAGACTCCATAACAAAGAGGATGTTATTGGAGATGTAAATGAGGGTGTTAGGACTAGGCGTCAAATAGCTAATCTAATTAGCTTTACATTCTACACTTCTCAAATTGAACCCAAAAAGGTTGATGAAGCCTTAAATGATGAATTTTGGGTTCTTGCCATGCAAGAAGAGCTAAACCAATTCGAAAGGAATGAGGTTTGGACTCTAGTTCCTAGGCCTAAAAGCTCACATGTAATAGGAACTAAGTGGATTTATAGGAATAAATCCAATGAGAATGGCAACATAGTGCGAAACAAGGCTAAACTTGTAGCACAAGGGTACTCTCAAATTGAGGGTATCGACTTTGAGGAGACTTTTGCTCCCGTTGCCCGTTTAGAGTCCATTAGGCTTCTCTTGTCCATCTCTTGTGTGCACAAGTTCAAATTGCACCAAATGGACGTCAAGAGTTCCTTCCTTAATGGCTTCTTGCAAGAGGAAGTGTTTGTTGAACAACCCAAGGGGTTTGTGGATGCACACCACCCCAACCATGTCTATCGCCTCAAGAAGGCACTATATGGGTTGAAACAAGCACCGAGGGCTTGGTATAAGCGCCTCACTCAATTTCTTGTTGATAATAACTACACAAGAGGTAGTGTTGACAAGACGCTATTCATCAAGAGAGACAATGATGAGCTTTTCATAGCTCAAATATATGTTGATGATATAGTTTATGGCTCCACCAACAACACCAAGGTCCAACAATTTGTTGATGTTATGTCTCATGAATTTGAGATGAGTCTTGTTGGTGAGCGAAGTTACTTCCTAGGTTTGCAAATTAGGCAATTAGATGATGAGATTTTCATAACCCAAGCCAAATATGCCAAAAACCTAGTGAAAAAGTTTGGTTTAGAAAATGCCAAACATAGTGATACACCCATGAGTACCACTTTGAAGCTAAGCAAGGATGCTAGTGGTAAAAGTGTGGAACAAACGTTATATCGTGGCATGATAGGAAGCTTGCTTTATTTGACCGCAAGTAGGCCCGATATTTCCTTTAGTGTGGGTGTGTGTGCTATGTACCAAGCGAAGAACATTCATTGAGGGGGAGTAACCCGTTGAGGGGGAGCATTGCATACACATACATTGTATAATGTTGTGCCTAATTTTTTAAATATGCAAATGCTTGTTCTTGTTCTCACTTGATTAATCTCACTTTTTACTTGTATTGGAAATGTTAGAAACTTATTTTCAGGGATTGATTATTCTACAAGAGGTTGAAGACTTCAAGTTTCATTTTCTTATCTCTTTGTAATGTAGAATATCATTGTAGTCCCGTAGTTTCTATTTCTTTGTGAGGAATCATTGTGAGTGGTGGTTTTGTCATGAAATAGCCAAAAGGGGAGATTGTAAGGTTCCTATTTGTTGATTGGCTCATTTCGTGGACAAACCACATGTTGGGGTTCTTTGTAAGGGTAGCTTAGGTGTTGGTTTTATTTTTCGAAGCCCTTTGAAGACCTCGTATGCATAAGCACCGAAGGTAAATTTCTATGTGCTTACTTGACTTGAAGAGATAGTTGCACACACTCACTTAGCATTCTTGCATTGGTATGCATACTCTTCACATGTCACATTTCACACTTGCACTTATATGTTATATCTTGTTATGTGTTTTTGTGTCTTGTAATTCGTTTCCAGATAGTATTCGGAAACGTCCGCGCATGCACTAGAATGTGCTTCGTTTTGCGCGAAGACCGCCTACGGAGATGCTCTTGGCTTCTCCTTTGAGTTCACCTCTTTTAGGTGATCGGCGGTTGGATCAGCGGTTTCGTGGCTGCCGATCGAAAGCGCCGTTTTAGACCTGATTGTTTTTATTCTCGGTCTTGAATCGGCGGTTTCGAAACCGTCGATTGAAACCGCCGTTGCTCCCCTGTTTCCTCGGGAGCCATTCGGCGGTTGAAATCGGCGGCCTGGCCGCCGATTGAAACCGCCGATTGATGCGTTTCTTTGAAACTTACTTAAACGACCTCACTTTGATTTGACCCCATATATATATGCTATTTTGTCTTTAGGTCAAAAAAGAGAGTTCATATTCAGATTTCATACTTAGGATATTTTTCAAAGAGAAGAAAAATTCCAAGAACTCATTTTTAATTACTCAAACACTTTTTTCATGATCATCAATCATCATCTAGCATCATCTTTGATCTTCTAGATGTCATCTTGCATGGATTCTTCATCATACTTTGCTTGGTAAGCTTTTCACTAATATCTTACATATTTTGTGTTTCTCTTAACAAGCAATCTCAATTAATTACTTGTATGTTATTTTATATGCTTTGGATACAAGATTGAGATTAGTGTGATGTATGTTTGAGAAGTTGTTTTGTGCTAGCAAATTAGGTTTTGTGCTTAATCTTGATTAGCTAAACTTGTAGGGAAAAATACCAAGAAGTACACGCAGCGGAAGCGAGACTAAAAATAGATTTAGTATGTTTTAAAATTTTTCCTTTTTATGAACCTTAACCCTTTAAATTAATTAAACATATATAATCAAAAGTATCATACCTTTGTCGCGTGATCCGATTGACATTGCATCGATGGTAATCCGCAAGATCTTCCAATCCAATCACGAACGTGAATCACCTAGGAGTGTGGTCTCCCTTTCTTTAAATTGTGTACTTGAGGATGGATAAAAAAATCTTTTCTTTTTCGTTAGTCACAAAAACTTCTAAGAGATAACGAAGAACGTTCCGGTCACTTTTGAATTCTCAATCTAATGATCGAAACTCGCGTGAGCCTTATTCGAAATTGTGCACAAAACCTTTTGATGTAAAAGTTACTAGTGCACTATCGAAATAAGAACAAACTCTTCTCTCTATACCTCTTGACCGAAATTATCACACACTAGTCTAAGAGTTGGATTCTATTTTTCTCTAGTAAAAGAAAAAACTCTCAAGTCCAAAGACTCAGCAATTAGGGTTTTTTTTTTTTTTTTTTTAATTCACTTTGCACAAAAATAAATATATCATATATATTGCCGCACCACTCTGATTTTTTTATCTATAAAATATGTAATACTATGTATATATATTCTCGAATTCAACTTGCATATTATATATTTATATGATAAGTATTGCACTCCTATTAAAGTGCACCAAAACTGCACGCACAAATAAATATATATATATATATATATATATCTTTTGAATATAATTCTGCATGCCTTATAATACTTATATATTTTCGGCCTTGTGCCATATATATTTAATATATATTTATATATTGTGGCCAAAAAACTCTACCATGTAGGATTTGTCTTTTGACTTAAATCCTAACCCTAGGTAGATTTCTTTAGAATTCCAAACCCTAATCCAACTCTTTAGTGTATTTGTGACTATATCAAAGACTTCCTGATTTGACTAGATAAATAAATTCCCTTTATTTATCTACTTACCAAATAAAGTCTTTTATATATATTATACTACTATAATAGTATACTACTAAGAAACATATTTCCTAGTCAGAAAAAGATTTTGATTCTCAATTAAATAATTAACTAATAAATTAATTAATTTCCATTTAATCAATCAATAAAATAAAATAATATTTTAGACTATTATTCTAGTCTTGCCGCCCACACCATATACTTGGGCCTAATATTATTTTCTTATTTTATTTAATCCATTAGACTTTAATTAAAAAGCCCACATGTGAACCAGACCCATTCTTACTAAAAGAAACAAGCCCACATGCCTTTCATTAATATATTAATATAATTGATCAGCCCATTAAATAAATAATGTGCAAATTATATTCTTAATATATTAAATACAATTCTAGATGGACCCATAAATTGGTCCGGTAGAATATATCAAGTGATCCATGCAAGTCCGTGTGGATTGGGGATCTTGGCGGGCCATCTAAATTTAAGCTTCAATAGACATAACCTAATCACAATCAACAAATGATTCACTTAGGTCCGATCCATTAATTTTAATTCATTCCACTAAAGAGCTAAAACTGAACTCTTAAATAAAGATAGAAAAGGAAGATGCTCCTCATTCATACCCTAGACAATCATATTGGAGATAGTGTATCCTCGTGATTAATATCAGTAATCGCCAAGAGTTCATAGACCGCCTATAACTCTCCAAGTTACCATATTTACTCATATGACCACGTTTTGAACTTGGATATTTTGACTTGTCCAGAAGCCATGTTTTCAATAGACACTATCGAAAACTCAACGTTGAGATTTAATATCCAATTACCTCAAAACATCCATATGATGATATTATACTCTCATTTAATAAATGGAGCCACGATGTCCATATCTATAAATGAAGTCCTCTATCGATTAACAAATGAATATCACCAAACTATCGAGGATAGACTATGCGATATAATCGTACTCATTGATAACTCAAATGATATCACTTGCAACCATAAGTCCATCACTTATCTCAGGATTAAGATAGACTCTCCGATTGTCCTGATAATGAAAAGACTTTTATCTACTGACGGTTATAGATAAAGTATTTCATTGTGATCCAGTTTAATGCACCCAGTGCACTAGATTCTTTTGCTCGAAGACACTCCGATGATTTTAGACTCATCATATCTCATTTGATCCCACTCAAATGCTAGCAAAAGAATTCTACAACTTTAACAAGATAAAGGTGCCCAACCTTTAACTTAAGTTGTGAACAATATTCAAGACTAACTAAAGAATTGTGTCTACCACATACATATCCAGATGTACGAACAATTCTTCTTTTCTCATAGTCTTTAGACCTTATGATTATTTACTTTTGACAATTATAATAATTAAACTATAAATGCTATAAGATTTGTTAAGCCAGAAATCAAATTATTAATATGAATAGATTGTCAAAAACACTATTACACTCTTGCTATTGAGCATAATCCTAACAATCTCCCACTTGCGTTATAGCAAATGTGTCATATCTCTCATTCCCATGTTCTCACCCCTATATACAATTTCCCTTAAAAGGTGATACTTCCTTTCAATGTGTTTTCCTCTCTTGTGACTTCTTGGTTCTTTCGAATTAGCCACTGCTCCACTGTTGTCACAGTAGATAGTGATCTGCTTATTCGTACTAGGAACCACTTCCAAGTCAATCAAGAATTGGCGGAGACAAACAGCCTCTTTGGCAGCCTCGCATGCAGCAACATACTCAGCTTCCATGGTGGAATCAGCAATACAAGATTGCTTGATACTCCTCAATATAACTGCTCCTCCTCCAATAGTAAACACAGCCCTTGATGTGGATTTTCTAGAGTCAGAATCTGATTGGAAATTAGAATCTGTATCCCCAACGGGAATTAAATCCCCTCCAGAGTATACAAGCATATTATCTCTCGTTCTCTTAAGATACTTGAAAATATGCTTGACTGCCATCCAGTGATTAGGACCAGGTTTCAATTGAAACCTGCTAACTATGCCAACAGCAAAACAAATATCCGGTCTAGTGCAGAGCATTGCATACATGAGACTTCCAACTGCCGAGGCATATGGAACTCTACTCATGAATTGCTCTTCATGCTCATTCTTAGGAACTTGTTCCTTAGAAAGCTTGATTCCATGTCTGAAAGGTAACATACCTTTCTTGGAATCCTGCATGGAAAACCTAGACAAAATCTTGTCTATGTATGAAGCTTGGGATAATGCAATCGTTCTATTCTTTCTATCCCTTATTACTTGGATACCTAGAATAAAACTTGCTTCTCCTAAGTCCTTCATATCTAATTGTTTTGCTAACCATTCTTTTACTGATATCAATACACCTACATCGTTTCCAATGAGTAGTATATCATCAACATAAAGAATCAGGAAAAACAACTTGTCGCCCTTAATCCTTTTGTATACACAAGGTTCGTCAGGATTCTGAATAAATCCAAAACCTTTGACAGCTTGATCGAACCTTATGTTTCAGGATCTGGATGCTTGCTTTAATCCATATGTGGATTTCTGCAACTTGCATACCTTTTCCATTTGGCCCTTTTTCAATGAATCCCTCTGGTTGCATCATGTAGATGCTTTCGTCAAGACTTCCATTAAGGAAAGCTGTCTTGACGTCCATTTGCCAAATCTCTAGATCTAAAGATGTTGCAATGGATAAGAGTATCCTAATGGATTTAAGCATGGCCACAGGAGAGAAGGTTTCCTCATAATCGATACCTTCTTTCTGTGTATACCCTTTAGCTACCAATCTAGCTTTAAAGGTTTCCACCTTCCCATCCATACCTCTTTTCCTCTTGTATACCCACTTGCACCCAATGGGTTTTATCCCTTTAGGCAAGTCTACAAGGGACCAGACTTTGTTATCGAACATAGATTCAATCTCGGATTGCATTGCCTTTTACCAATGGCGACTATCAACATCCTTCATAGCTTCCTTGTACGTATAGGGATCATCGTCGTCCGGGAGATTCTCCACTGATTCTCCCAGACCGATGTATCTTTCGGGTTGTGTTCTAACCCTCCCACTACGACGAGGAATGGTGGGTTGTTGATCTTGTGTTGGATCGGAACTTACAATTGGGTTAGGTTATGTAACCTCTCGTGGAATTGTATCTCCTGACATCTCATTCAGGACAATTCTACTTCTAGGCACAAAATCATTCATATAGTCCTTTTCCAGAAATTTAGCATTTGTCGAAACAAATACTTTAAGATCTGAAGGACTATAGAAATAATATCCTTTAGTTTCTTTTGGATACCCTACAAATATACATGTTTCTGAACGGGACTCCATCTTTTGTCTTTCCTTTTAACACATGCGCAGGACAACCAAATATCCTTAAGTGTTGTAAACTAGGCTTGCGCCCAGTCCTCAACTCATGCGGTGTTTTAGGAACAGACTTAGATGGTACATCGTTTAGAATGTATATAGCAGTTTGTAAAGCATATACCCAAAAAGAATTAGGAAGTGTTGAATAACTCAACATAGACCTAACCATATCCAAAAGAGTTCTATTTCTCCTTTCTGCTACCCCATTTTGTTGAGGTGTACCTGGTGCAGAAAACTGAGAAACTATCCCATTATCAATAAGATATTGCTGAAACTCACCAGATAGATATTCTCCACCACGATCAGATTTCAAGATTTTTATGTGTTTCTCAAGCTGATTTTCCACTTCAGTTTTGAATGCTTTGAACATGTCAAAAGCATCCGACTTATGTCGCATGAGATACATATAACCAAATCTCGAGTAATCATCTGTGAAGGTGATGGAGTACTCATATCCACCTCTAGCTTGAATGCTCATAAGTCCACATACATCAGTGTGTATCAATCCTAAACATTCAGTGGCTCTTGCACCTTTGGCAGAGAACGTCCTTTTGGTCATTTTACCTTCCAAACAAGATTCACAAGTTGGTAGATCATCAACCTTTAAGTCACTCAAAGGTCCGTCACATACCAATCTTTTAATCCTATTAAGGTTAATATGACCTAAGCGTAAATGCCAAAGGTAGGTTTCATTTGTTGATAATTTTACTCTTTTATGATTAGGTTCCGTTAATTCTGTGTCTAACGAGTGAGAGATATTTTATGCAAAAAGAATAAGCCGTTTTCCAATGTACCTTTGCAAATAAATTTGTTATTCTTACTAATAATAAAATCTTTATTAAAAGTAACCGAATACCCAAATTTATTCAAAACAAGAAATTGAAATTAAATTTCTCTTGAATTGAGGTATATAATAAACGTCTATCAAATCTAAATGCCTAAAAGAATCTAGATTAACTCTAATATCTCCCACTGCACTTGCAGACACTAACGTTCCGTTGCCCAAACGCAAGTTGATTTCATTCTTATTCAACTTTCTCCTTTCTTGGAACCCCTGTAAGGAATAGCAAACATGATTTGTGGCTCCAGAGTCTATGATCCAAGAATCTGTAGAATCTACCAAAAAACATGTTTCAAGATAATTAATATTACCTTGTTCCTTCTTGTTCTGGGACTTTGGGCAATTTCTTTTCCAATGTCCCTTTTCACCACAAAGGAATCACTTCCCTTTGATCTTGGTTACTTTCTTGGTCTCCTTCTTGGTAGGCCCAAGTTGCTTTTTCTTCTGTTGTTCCTTGACCTTTTGACGGGCCTTAACAGTAGCAACTTTACCAACCAAATGAATCTGAGATTCATAAGTAGGAGCAGGTGGTTTAGGAGCAGACAGAATAAACTTATGTTTTTCAGCTTGCAGCAACAACCCAATTTTCCTTTTCCATGTGACATAATTATCTCCGGTTAAAATATTATCTTTTAAGATGTTCATTAGGGATGGGGTTATGATTTCTGAATAAAACAAAACATATATAAGTAAATAATCATGATAAAGCACTTTTAAATATTTATCTTGAATTAAATAAATAACTCAATCATAAAATTCAACGGTGATCCAACACCCATAAATGTTACGCCTCCTTTGGGAGTTCGCACCATTTACTAGTTAGACTAGGTCCCACCTAATTGTTAACATAACAACCAGCGTTTTTAATTTTAGCCTTGCAATTTTATTGACAAGAACTCTTGGGAGGATATCAATAAAATTACATTGAGTGTGTTACCAAGATATCGACCCTCAATTTTCTCTCACGAAAATCCCTCCTTGGGGAGTAGATCTCGTTTGAGTCCATTGTCTAGTCTATCCTTGTAAGGAAGTATGTTGCTAAATTCCATTCATGGACGCCCCTTGGGGGGATTACCAATAAATAATAAAGCTCAACTAACCTTGGAGGCCATAGGTGTTACAAAAACACCTTCTCCCACTCAATTATTTAAGGCGTGTGATTAAATCCCATAGAATGATTTACCGAGTTATCTAGATGCCAATTTAGATACCTAAATCATTCAATGCATGTTCATACCAAAAGAGATATATGCGTGGCACTCCTATTCTATATGTCATGTTATCATACAATAACAAATATTGTAATATTTAAGCATAAATTAAATAGCAACAATTTTGGCCCATCCTAGAAAAACAAGTAAAATTACAATTGTTTAGGAATACAAGTTCTTCAAGTGGCCCATCAACCATACGCTCATCCTTCGGCCCAACCCACGGGCGTGCACAACTCACAACCCCACTAAGGGGCTGCCGTGCGCAGCCCATGAAGACTCCAGGGCTGCCGTGCGCAGCCCACCAAGCTTGGGCTTGCCATGCACAGCCCAATCCACTCCTAGGGTGCGCACGGTGCTCGTTCTCGGTTCCGGTTGCTTCGTTTTTCATCGTGTCTTCGAATCTTCAAGACCTAAATATATTACGGCAGTATTTAAACAAATAAAATACTGCAGTATTTTTTTTTTTTTTTTAATCACTGCAGTACCTTTTACTTACAAAAACTGCACATAATAAAAAATAAAAAACTGCAGCAGTATATAAAAAAAATACTGCACCTAAAAAAAATAATAAAACCTAGCAATCTACCAAGAAGGAATTATGGCGATGATAGACCACCCTTCTTGTTACAATTCCATAACAAAAAAAATACATTGAACATCTAGGACCAAAATCGAGCAATAACAATCCACATAAACATATATAAATCCATACATCCACATGTAATTATATATTTGAATACCTAGAGTGCCATCTCTTTTTAAACATGCATAACCACAATAAAAAGAAATAGATCCACGTATATATACGTTAATTAATTAAAAGGGTTCAACCTAGGCTCTGATACCAATTGTAGGGAAAAATACCGTAGTACGCAGCGGAAGCGAGACTAAAAAATAGATTTAGTATGTTTTAAAATTTTTCCTTTTTATGAACCTTAACCCTTTAAATTAATTAAACATATATAATCAAAAGTATCATACCTTTGTCGCGTGATCTGATTGACATTGCATCGATGGTAATCCGTAAGATCTTCCAATCCAATCACGAACGTGAATCACCTAGGAGTGTGGTCTCCCTTTCTTTAAATTGTGTACCTGAGGATGGATAACAAAATCTTTTCTTTTTCGTTAGTCACAAAAACTTCTAAGAGATAACGAAGAACGTTCCGGTCACTTTTGAATTCTCAATCTAATGATCGAAACTCGCGTGAGCCTTATTCGAAATTGTGCACAAAACCTTTTGATGTAAAAGTTACTAGTGCACTATCGAAATAAGAACAAACTCTTCTCTCTATACCTCTTGACCGAAATTATCACACACTAGTCTAAGAGTTGGATTCTATTTTTCTCTAGTAAAAGAAAAAACTCTCAAGTCCAAAGACTCAGCAATTAGGGTTTTTTTTTTTTTTTTTTAATTCACTTTGCACAAAAATAAATATATCATATATATTGCCGCACCACTCTGATTTTTTTATCTATAAAATATGTAATACTATGTATATATATTCTCGAATTCAACTTGCATATTATATATTTATATGATAAGTATTGCACTCCTATTAAAGTGCACCAAAACTGCACGCACAAATAAATATATATATATATATATATATATCTTTTGAATATAATTCTGCATGCCTTATAATACTTATATATTTTCGGCCTTGTGCCATATATATTTAATATATATTTATATATTGTGGCCAAAAAACTCTACCATGTAGGATTTGTCTTTTGACTTAAATCCTAACCCTAGGTAGATTTCTTTAGAATTCCAAACCCTAATCCAACTCTTTACTGTATTTGTGACTATATCAAAGACTTCCTAATTTGACTAGATAAATAAATTCCCTTTATTTATCTACTTACCAAATAAAGTCTTTTATATATATTATACTACTATAATAGTATACTACTAAGAAACATATTTCCTAGTCAGAAAAAGATTTTGATTCTCAATTAAATAATTAACTAATAAATTAATTAATTTCCATTTAATCAATCAATAAAATAAAATAATATTTTAGACTATTATTCTAGTCTTGCCGCCCACACCATATACATGGGCCTAATATTATTTTCTTATTTTATTTAATCCATTAGACTTTAATTAAAAAGCCCACATGTGAACCAGACCCATTCTTACTAAAAGAAACAAGCCCACATGCCTTTCATTAATATATTAATATAATTGATCAGCCCATTAAATAAATAATGTGCAAATTATATTCTTAATATATTAAATACAATTCTAGATGGACCCATAAATTGGTCCGGTAGAATATATCAAGTGATCCATGCAAGTCCGTGTGGATTGGGGATCTTGGCGGGCCATCTAAATTTAAGCTTCAATAGACATAACCTAATCACAATCAACAAATGATTCACTTAGGTCCGATCCATTAATTTTAACTCATTCCACTAAAGAGCTAAAACTGAACTCTTAAATAAAGATAGAAAAGGAAGATGCTCCTCATTCATACCCTAGACAATCATATTGGAGATAGTGTATCCTCGTGATTAATATCAGTAATCGCCAAGAGTTCATAGACCGCCTATAACTCTCCAAGTTACCATATTTACTCATATGACCACGTTTTGAACTTGGATATTTTGACTTGTCCAGAAGCCATGTTTTCAATAGACACTATCGAAAACTCAACGTTGAGATTTAATATCCAATTACCTCAAAACATCCATATGATGATATTATACTCTCATTTAATGAATGGAGCCACGATGTCCATATCTATAAATGAAGTCCTTTATCGATTAACAAATGAATATCACCAAACTATCGAGGATAGACTATGCGATATAATCGTACTCATTGATAACTCAAATGATATCACTTGCAACCATAAGTCCATCACTTATCTCAGGATTAAGATAAACTCTCCGATTGTCCTGATAATGAAAAGACTTTTATCTACTGACGGTTATAGATAAAGTATTTCATTGTGATCCAGTTCAATGCACCCAGTGCACTAGATTCTTTTGATCGAAGACACTCCGATGATTTTAGACTCATCATATCTCATTTGATCCCACTCAAATGCTAGCAAAAGAATTCTACAACTTTAACAAGATAAAGGTGCCCAACCTTTAACTTAAGTTGTGAACAATATTCAAGACTAACTAAAGAATTGTGTCTACCACATACATATCCAGATGTACGAACAATTCTTCTTTTCTCATAGTCTTTAGACCTTATGATTATTTACTTTTGACAATTATAATAATTAAACTATAAATGCTATAAGATTTGTTAAGCCAGAAATCAAATTATTAATATGAATAGATTGTCAAAAACACTATTACACTCTTGCTATTGAGCATAATCCTAACAAAACTAATTGACATGTCATTTAGTTTGTAATATCTAGAATTGCTTTAATTGCAAATTCATCATCTTAGATAAGCATATAGGGTTTCCCTTGCTCTATGTTGCATTTGGATATTCATATATTCACTTAGGGTTGTATTCTCTTCATAGAGAAAGTAAGTCTTGTGTGTAGCTTCCGGGATTAGGTTGCTTAGATCGCAAGCAAATTGGACTAGGTTCACTCATACCGGGATTAGGTAGGTGTGTGATTACTTCCGGGATTAGGTTGTAATCGTTTTACACCTTTAGTGGATTCGAGGTTCGAGTGTGTCTTACTTACTAGCCCGTAGTTTTTCCCGTGAGGGTTTCCACGTAAAAATCAAGTGTTATTTAATTTCCGCATTTTATACTTGATTTATTGCTTTATCTAGTTAGGGGTAATTTCATAATTTGTCTTAATACGAAAAATTGGGTAATAAGCTTAAAATCTATTCAACCCCCCCCCCCCCCCCCCCCCCCTCTAGATAGTTTTATACACACCGTGCTATAATTTGTATCAATGTGAATGTATTATATAAAATGTGCACAACCATGCAAGGACACTTATGAATGATTTGTGTATGTGTTCCTTACACCTTGCAAGAGGAAGAAGAATCTTGATACCTTAGCATCCAAGTACGCGATTTTCCTCTTGAAGACGATATTTGCATGAGACGTTGCTTTTCTTCTTTGAAGCTTCTTTTCACCAAGAACAACCTAAGCAACTGATCAATACAAATAGAGAGCGTTTTGCAATGGAATCAAGCCAATAAAGATCAAGGATCTTACTAAATCATTATAAATTGATTAAAAACACTAGGATCACTAATGAGGCGTGGGACATCCTAGAGGTTGCAAATGAGGGAACCGAAGTGGTTAAGGACTCGAAGCTCCAAGTCTTCTAAACTCAATTTCTGACACTTAGAATGGAGGAGAATGAGTGCTTCAATGACTTCGAGGTTAAGTTCATGGACATAGTCAACCATAGTCATCAACTTGGTGACCCTTACTTGGATAGAAGGATCAAGTAATAGATTATGAGATCGTTTCCCGAGAGGTTTGAGTCCAAGGTAATGGATTTAGAAGAGAATAGTGAGTACAAGGATGTGAAGCCGAGTGAAGTCATTAGAAGACTTCTAGCCTATGAGTCAAGAAAGGCTACCACCTCACCTCCTAAGAAGAAGAAGAATATTACTTTGAAGACTTCGAAGCATGACAAGAAAGAGGATGACTCGGATGAATGACACGTCCTAACCGGGTCTCTAATTACACTATGATGTATTCTAAATTACCACGGTTGTATTACTGGACGCGCGAGTGCTTCACTCTTTGCAATCGTACAAGTTGTTAAACTAGTATAGTGTACAAAGCAAGGGTATCGATCCCACAGGGAAATCAAAGATCGGTCTATGCTAGAATTAGTGAGTCTTAATTAAATTAAACTAATGTGATTTTAACGTTTACAAATGAAGAGCTAAGATGCTAGGGAATATATGAATTTAGTAATGATGCACCACAAGTAACCACTTTTATGCAATAATGATCGAATCACTAGTGTTGTTCCAATTATATAATCAACATACTCAACAATTCACTTAATATATCATCTAAGTTTAGATTAATCATTAGTGAATGTAAGTTTTGGAACTAAGATTGATAGAGTGAATTCTTAGGATATTGTATGAACAAACATACTCTAATCAAGGAGTATTAGATGACCACACCCAATTAAAACATTAAGAATTTAGTATTTCATCATTCTAAGATAACCACCTCCATGCTTCTAGGTTTATGATGTATAAGACATTATTTCATCAATTCAAGCATACAACACAAGTGATTCATATGAGAAAAAGTGGTAATAAGTGGATTACATCATTACTTTCATAAATTCCCCAACATGAGTGGTTAGTTACACATGATGATTAAGTATAGCATAAGAATGAAGAAAAGGAAGAAATACTACCCTTGAAGTCTTGACCGATTCCAAGGCAAAACCTCTCCTTCCTCCATAGCAAATACAACCCAATTGATCACTAGTAACTTTCAAGAGACTGCTTGAAATAGTATTTGACTGAAAATCGTATCTTTTGCTACTAAGATTACAAGTGCTAAGCTTTCCTAAGACAATAATCTATTCTATGATGCAATAGCCAAGATCTACCAATAACTATTACTAGCCTATTTTTGTGTCACCTTTCTTTCAGCAGCAGTAGGAAGTATATATATCTCTCCCCTCAAATTAGGCAAGGAATGCCCAATTTGTCCTTGGACGTGCCTCCGGCGGGTTCCTTCCTCGGCTTCAAGCCCGCCACTCAAACCCGCTGCGGCTTCTGGCATCCTTCTCAGTGGTTTCCTTCCTGCTGGAACGAATTCACCGCTATTTCTGGTGACTTCAGACCTTTGGGACGGCGAAAATGGTCTCGCTGCATGAACCCGCCGTGAATAAATTGGCAAGTTCAGGCTCTCTGGCTAGCGGCTCATGTCTAGCCGTGTCTTTATGCGACTTTGTACCGCGGGCTTTGTCCCGCCACAACTTCTTCCCACGGTTTTGCTCCTCTTTTTACAACTTTGATGCAAACACCTTCCTGGATGGTCATATTGCCTGAACTTAACAAAAACACACCTTATGCACACAAAAGTGCTCGGAGACAAACATAAAAGGTAAGGAAAGGAGGCGCTAAATGTGAACATTTATAGTGCGATAAAACCCCCAAACCTATCTTTTGCTAGTCCTCGAGCAAAAGAAAGACAGAAAGAATAATACTGCTACATAAATGGTAACAATTAAACTAATCCATTTTCGTAGGAAACACGATGGCACTTAGCATGTGCCACATGCCTTTTAAACCTCTAGGTGCCCCTAGTAGGAGGAGTGTAGTCTCCTGAGGGTTTACCAGATACGATACCCACAAACGCAACTCTGTAATCTACTACTGAGAAGTTACCTTATATATACAAACAAAACTACATGCAAGCTAAGCATTCTCAATCAGGACTAATAAAATTCCACTTAGTCATAACAACACACAATACTTGTATGCCGATACTTGGGATGTTTTAGGTCCAAGAATCAGTAAACTATCTGCTTAGGGTGAATTCGCCTTGACTTTTATTTCTCACAGATTCATCTCTTTCTACTCTCAGAGTCCTAGGTTATCTCTCTTCAACCACATGCAAAATTGAGTTAAGTAAATAAAATTCGAATATAACGCATGTGAATAAATACAATAACACACTTGTGTAGTGTCAGGTCTCATGAATGAATTGATAACCATGAACGTGGAGAGAACATGTTTGACTAGTATTCCCAAGCTAAACCCCTCACAGATCCACTAGGGCTTTCCTTGGTTGTATTGTGGCCATGGGTGATTGTGATGAGTGGAATGAATTTGATGGAATCCTAAAGTGTTGATCAACTTTTCAATCACATTCTACTAGCTCATTACTCATATGTCTACAAGCTTCTAGGCTAAGATTAACAATTTGATGATGTGCTAATGGGTACTCACTACGAGTATTCAATTAATTAGGTACTATGGTTTTAAGTGTTTACTTTGACACCTTTACGATGTCGCCTCTCTCTTGCACATTTTCTATTATCGCCTGAGTACACGCTATTTACAAATTGAGCTAATCAATTGCATTTATAACTCATGCAAAATTATGATCAACAATTAAAGATTTCATGTGAATGATGTGTATGATATATGTGGTGATGAACTGAATGGTTCGTGTTTGGCCTCAAATTTGGCAATTGGAGCACACATTCATAAGCATAGTGTTTGGGTAATGAGGTTGAACACACATGCCTAGGATCATCTCTATCAGACTTTCTAACAAGGGAATACAAGTTTCACAAGCAGTCCACAATATTTCCTGTTCAATGGCAATCAATACTAGTGCATATGAATGAGATCTCAATGCATCCTATATTTGAATAGTGCTTTTTAAGAGTAGAAATGGATTATACCCTCTCAATTGATCACAACAGCTCAATGCCTCACATGGGTAGTCTCCACAATTCCCCTAGGAACAACAGTCTAAGGCTCCTTTACCTAAACATTCGAAAATTGGCACTGTACAAGTATATTTATAGTGGTGCAACAGCTTAGATGGCATGCATATTAGTCAAAACTTTAGATTCCAAGCAAGTATGAAATGCTTCCATTGGCATATATAAGTAACAACTCACAAAACCAATTCTTCAAAATTGTTACAGAGATTTGAAATTTTTTTTTTGTTCAACAAGTATACCTAATACATATATATACCACATAATATAAACATATGTTAAAAAAAATACTAAACATATGTTAAAAAAAAAAACTACAAAAATTGTGTCACACCCCCAAACCTAAACCAAACATTGCCCTCAGGTGCCGTTTGGCACATGGGATGGGATGGGATGGGAATCGGCTTATTTTTAGTACGATTCCCATGTTTGGATGCATAAATGGGATGGGTTAAATTAATCCCAACAGTAAAATGAATCCCAACCTAATGGGATAAATTAATCCCATCTAAAATGGTGGGATTCATTTTAATCCCATGTCTCAATTACACAAACACCCATCTTCTTCA
This sequence comes from Acer saccharum, assembly GCA_030490815.1. NCBI lineage: Eukaryota > Viridiplantae > Streptophyta > Magnoliopsida > Sapindales > Sapindaceae > Acer > Acer saccharum. Next base: position 40,158,733 of record CM059869.1, read on the forward strand.
AATCTGCTTCGTCTTCTTTAACAGATCTTCTTCAACAAATCTTCTTCTAATCAGCTTCTTCAGATCAACTTCTTCTTGGTTGAAACTCAATGACCTCTTCTTCTCTCTTCTTCTTTGTTGGGAATCAACTACCCAAATCAATAAATTACACCAACACACAAAATTTGGCTGCCCAGAATTTTTTCGTTTGGCTACAGAGAAATTTTTTTTGCTTGTTTGACTACCCAGAAAAGTTGGTTGCTTGTTTGGCTACCCAGAAAATTCTATGTTGTGGTGGGTCTCAGCAGCTTGGCTCGTTTTTCTTCAGATTCAACTTGGGTTTAATTTGAAGGCTTGAGAGAAAATAAAGATCAAAGAGAACTAGAAGAATTTCTAAGGTTTGAGGTTTGAGAGAAATTCAAAAATGGAGATCTGGATTTAATTTGAAGGTTTGAGAGAAAATAAAGATCAAAAACGAAGAAATTCGTTTCTAAAAAAAGGAGGAGAAATTCGAAGAAGAAGAAGTTGAGAGAGAGATAGAGAGGTGGGCTACATGAAGAAAGATCTGGATCTAAACATATCTCTTTTTCAAAATTCTAATTTTTTTATAGAAAATATTAAAAACTTGATTAAAATGACGAAAAAAACCCTTCATTTTGTTAAATTTGACTAACATAGGGAGGTGTGTGTAATTTCTTCTTCAATTTTTAATCCTATCCTATGTTGCACCAAACGCGGGATTACGTTATTTTTAATCGTATCCTATGTTGCACCAAACATAAGATAGCACTAAATTTAGTCACATCCTATCCCATCCAATCCAATCCTATCCTATCCCATGAAAATAATCTTATCCTATCCCGCGCACCAAACGGGGCCTCAATGTCTTTGCGGACATGGTTAGTTGGAGTTTAGATATAGTGACAACAAAAAATTAACAAGATAAACATTTAGATCTAATTAAACTATCAACAAACAAACAAACATGTATCATGGGTATGATAGAATAGAATACCTTTGAAGCTTGCCGCGGTTCATTGTACCATGCACAAAGCCCATAATCTGGCGAGTGTAGCTGTAGGGAAAAATAACAAAAGTAGTACACGCAGCGGAAGCGATACTAAAATTAGATTTAGTGACTTTTAAAAATTTTTTCCTTCATGAACCTTGAACCCTTTTAATCAATAAACATGCATATACATTAACAAAAAGTAGATTACCTTTTGTCACGTGATCCGATTGACTTACGTCGATGGTAATCTGCAAGACCTTCAATCCGAGCACGAACGTGGATCACCTAGGAGCGTGGTCTCCCTTTTCTTTGAATTGCAAACCTGTGAATGGACAAAACAAAACTTTTCTTTTCTTTGTTAGTCACAAAACAATCAAAAGAATGTCTAAGATTATTCCGGTCACTTTTGAGTTCTCAATCTAATGATCGAAACTCGCGTGAACCTAGATCGATATCGTATACACAAGCTTATTGATGATTAAGCAATAGTAAACTATCAAAGAATAATCTAACACTCCTTTTTGTCTTAGTAGAATAAAAACTCTCTATGAATGAAGAAGAAGAAGAAAAAATAAAATCTCAAGCACACATGTATCTAGTGTGGTGGCCGAACCCTATAAGAGCACTTATATAGGTTGGCCGAATTTTTCTTTCTTTTTCCTTTAGGGTTGCCGAATTCTATGTAGTTTTAGATTAGGGTTGGCCGAATTTCATCATGTCACTTATATAGGGTGACCGAAATTCAACCCTAATTCTTTTCAACTTTATAGACTTCAAACCCTAATCCAACTCATTGATTTTTATTCTTTTATTTTGACTAAATAAAAAGACTCCTTATTTGAATAAATAAATAAAATTAATTTATTTATTTCCTTATCAAACAAGTCTTTTACTTTTAGGAAAGATTTGTTTCTTTAATTAAACAATTAATCAATAAATTAATTAATTCTTATTTAATTAAAACAAATGAAACAAAATAATATATTAGGTTAAAACATTAACCTTGCCGCCCCACTTGTATAAAATTGGGCCTAATATTATTTTCTTATTTCATTTAATCCATTGGACTTTAAATAAAAAGCCCACATGTGAACCAGACCCATTCTTACTAAAAGAAACAAGCCCACATGTCTTTCATTAATATATTAATATAATTGAGCAGCCCATTACATAAATAATGTGCATATTATATTCTTAATATATTAAATGCAATTCTAGATGGAACCATAAATTGGTCCGGTAGAATATATCAAGTGATCCATGCAAGTCCGTGTGGATTGGGGATCTTAGCGGGCCATCTAAATTTAAGCTTCAATAGACATAACCTAATCACAATCAACAAATGATTCACTTAGGTCCGATCCACTAATTTTAACTCATTCCACTAAAGAGCTAAAATTGAACTCTTAAATAAAGATAGAAAAGGAAGATGCTCCTCATTCATAACCTAGACAATCATATTGGAGATAGTGTATCCTCGTGATTAATATCAGTAATCGCCAAGAGTTCATAGACCGCCTATAACTCTCCAAGTTACCATATTTACTCATATGACCACGTTTTGAACTTGGATATTTTGACTTGTCCAGAAGCCATGTTTTCAATAGACACTATCGAAAACTCAACGTTGAGATTTAATATCCAATTACCTCAAAACATCCATATGATGATATTATACTCTCATTTAATTAAATGGAGCCACGATGTCCATATCTATAAATGAAGTCCTCTATCGATTAACAAATGATTATCACCAAACTATCGAGGATAGACTATGCGATATAATCGTACTCATTGATAACTCAAATGATATCACTTGCAACCATAAGTCCATCATTTATCTCAGGATTAAGATAGACTCTCCGATTGTCCTGATAATGAAAAGACTATTATCTACTGACGGTTCTAGATAAAGCTTTTCATTGTGACCCAGTTCAATGCACCCAGTGCACTAGATCCTTTTGCTCGAAGACACTCCGATGATTTTAGACTCATCATATCTCATTTGATCCCACTCAAATGCTAGCAAAAGAATTCTACAACTTTAACAAGATAAAGGTGCCCAACCTTTAACTTAAGTTGTGAACATTATTCAAGACTAACTAAAGAATTGTGTCTACCATATACATATCCAGATGTACGAACAATTCTTCTTTTCCCATAGTCTTTAGACCTTATGATTATTTACTTTGACAATTATAATATTAAACTATAAATGCTATACGATTTGTTAAACTAGAAATCACTTTATTAATATGAAAAAGATTGTTAATTACAACATTACACTCTTGCTATTGAGCATAATCCTAACAGTAGCTTGATATAGGTGGCGGGTAATTACTCGTTGCATGAAGCCGCAGTGAGCTTTTTTCCATTCCCGCGGGTTTGTGTCTTTTGTTTGGCGGGAATAGTCCAGCGGCACGAATCCGCCGAACTCGCAGCCTTGCACACCATCATCTGCTATTTTTCATTTATTTTCTCCTAGGTGGGGTGCCTCCCACCAAGCGCGAGATTTTCCGTCTAAGCAAGATGCATGAGAGCTCTATGGCTCTTTAAGCGCTACCTATTCCAATATCCTGACTTCATCTGATCCTTGCAAATATGGCTTCACTCGATGTCCATTTACCTTGAATGTATCCCCATTTTTCTCATTCAGTAGCTCGACGGTTCCATATGGGAATATTTGGAGAATCCTATACGGCCCATACCATCTCGATCTGAGCTTTCCTGGAAACAGCTTCAACCTAGTGTTAAACAGGAGGACCAACATACCCAGGCACAATTCCTTAAGGACTATGCTCTTATCATGCATTCTCTTGGTCTTTTCTCTGTAAATCTTGGCATTCTCATATGCTTTATCTCTAAGTTCCTATAACTCATTCAGTTGGAGTTTACGTTCTTCCCCTGCTGCGTCCATATCAAAGTTCAGCTTCTGGAGTGCCCAGTAAGCATTGTGCTCTAATTCCACTGGTAGGTGGCAAGCTTTCCCAAAAATCAAATGGTAGGGTGTCATCCCGATTGGAGTTTTGAAAGCAGTTCTGTAGGCCCATAAGGCGTCATTCAACTTGAATGACCAATCTTTCTTGCTTGTGTTCATAGTCTTTTCAAGGATTTGCTTGATGTGTCTGTTACTGAATTCTACCTGACCGGAGGTTTGAGGATGGTAGGGTGTTGCAACCTTATGATTCACACTATATTTCTTCAAAAGTGTGGCGAATACCTTGTTGCAAAAATGACTACCCCCATCACTTATGATGGCACGTGGAGTCCGGAACCTAAAGAAAATCGTGCCCCTTACAAACTTCACAACTACCTTACTGTCTTTGGTCCACGGCTACCAGGATGTAGCTGTATCCGTCCGATGGTGGGAATGGTCCCATGAAGTCGATTCCCCAGACATCGAAAATCTCCACTACCATTTGGCCTGACTGTGGCATCTCATTCCTCTTTCCAATGTTCCCTGTTCTCTGACATCGGTCACACCGTAAGTAGGAGTGGTAAGCATCCGTGAACAATGTTGTCCAGTAGAACCCTGAGTGAAGAACCTTCATTGTCGTCTTTCTAGAACTGTAGTGGCCTCCACATTGAAGTTCATGGCAGAACTTCAGGATATCTAACTGTTTACTCTCAAATATACATCTGCTTATGATTTGGTTCGCCCCATGTTTGAACAAGTATGGGTCATTCCAAAAGTACTGTCTTGCATTGAAAACAAATCTCTTTTTCCCTTGACTTGTCATGCCTGCTGGCAAAATCTTGTTTGTGAGGTAATTGACTATATCAGCATACCATGGCTCTGTGTCGCTTAATTTCAAAAGCTGCTCATCTGGAAAACTGTCTCTCAGTGAAAGAGTGTCCTCTTCTGCATATAACTCTAACATTAGTCTACTCAAGTGGTCTGCTACCACGTTCTAGCTCCCTTTCTTGTCTCTGATCTCTAAATCGAATTCCTGTAACAGAAGGATCCATCGAATAAGTCTAGGCTTAGCATCCTTCTTTTGGAGGAGATATCGGAGTGCTGAGTGATCAGTGAATACAATTACTTTTGCTCCAATCAGATATGATCTGAACTTTTCTAGTGCAAAAACAACTGCTAGCAACTCCTTTTCGGTAGTAGAGTAGTTCATCTGTGAGTCATTTAGGGTCCTTTAAGCGTAGTATATGGCATGTGGAATTTTGTCAACCCTCTGACCTAGTACTGCTCCAACAACATAGTCAGAAGCGTCACACATCAGCTCGAAAGGCAAACTCTAATCAGGTGGTCTCATTATGGGAGCTGTGGTTAACAATTCCTTGAGTTCCTTAAATGCTGCCATACACTTCTCATCAAAATCAAACTCTATCTCTTTTTGAAGTAGTCGACACAAGGGTCTCGAAATCTTTGAAAAGTCCTTGATAAACCTTCGATAAAACCCTGCATGTCCCAAGAATGCTCGTATTTCTCTAACTGATCTTGGGAACTGTAAACTCTTCATAACGTCGATTTTTGCCTTATCTACTTCAATGCCTCTACCCGAAATAATATGCCCTAGCACTATTCCTTCCTTTAACATGAAGTGACTTTTCTCCCAGTTTAAAACCAAATGAGCCTGTTTACATCTTGCCAATACTGAAGACAGATTTCTCAAACAATCATCTAAAGAATTTCCCATTACTGAAAAGTCGTCCATGAAGATCTCTATTATGCCTTCCACCATATCTGAAAATATAGATGTCATGCACCTCTGAAATGTACCTGGGGCATTACATAGCCCAAATGGCATCAGTCGGTAGGCAAATGTACTAAAAGGACATGTGAATGTGGTTTTCTCTTGATCTTCTGAAGTGATAGCAATCTGATTGTATCCGGAGTATTCGTCCAAAAAGCAGTAATGACTGTGACCTGCCAAACGTTCTAACATCTGATCAATGAATGCAAGAGGGAAATAATCCTTCTTAGTAGCTGTATTAAGCTTCCTGTAATCAATGCATACCCGCCAACCTGTCTGAACCCTTTGTGGCACCAACTCATTGTCTTCATTTTGCACCACGGTCAACCCAGACTTCTTAGGCACTACATGAATAGGGCTAACCCACTTGCTATCTGAAATGGGGTAAATGATCCCATTTTCTAACAACTTGAAGATTTCCTTCTTGACTACCTCATTCATGATTGGGTTTAGCCTTCGCTGCCCTTCAATAGTTGGCTTGGAACCCTCCTCCAGAAAAATTTTGTGCATACACGTGGTAGGGCTAATTCCTTTCAAGTCATCCAATGCCCACCCTATTGCCTCTCTGTAGTATCTCAACACAATGATCAATTCTTTCTCTTTCTTTGGTTGCAAGTCTGATGCAATGATCACCGGAAGTGTCTCATTTTTCCCAAGGAAAGCATACTTCAAAGTAGATAGCAGTAGCTTGAGTTCTAAGATAGGTGGGGGAGTTGTGCTTGTCTGCTCATCCCACAGAATGTGCTCCCTGGTTTCCTCGTCTTCCACTGTGGCGCTAGCCCATACTAACATTTCTACCCAGTCAGTTTCTTGATTCTCTTCTATTTCATGGTCTTCAGAAGCCATAGAGTCACAGATATTCTTCTCAGAGAATTCAGCCACTAACACATCTTCAATGGCATTTTCCATTTCTTGGAGTGAACAATTATATACTATATAAACTCAATGTTAACAAGACCACTAGAACAGTGAATTCTATTACTACCTAAGATGCCTTAATTATCCTAATTATTTATTAATATTTATCATATTTACTAAAAATGTGTGTGTGTGTGTGTCAACATGCACATAAACACGTTATCCAACAATCGAAATCAAAATCACAAGTTAGTTCACATATCAACGATTTCATTCTAATTCTGACTAACCTATCATCCTAGCATGCACATGTCTAGAGATATTTTCTAATGATTTCTCCCTTCTATTCCTAAAAATTTTAACAGCCTAACATCACCATATGATCAAGAGAGAATAGAGAAGGAGAGATGACTTGCAAACCAAGTAAAGAACTAGTATCTTAAGAGTACCTTGGCTGGGGATCAAGATGAGCAAGGATGTTTGAGTTGAGAGTTCAAGTTGAAAAGTAGAATACCAACCCAAAAGATTGCACATTTACCCTTGAAAACCATCTTTGAAGGCATCAGCGGGTTTGTGCAGCGAGTTTAATCCCGCTGCACTAGCTCGCGACACAAGGCACCCTTCTTCTGTAACAGACCCGCTGCGGTTTTGTCCCTTCTGCCCAGCGAGACATGTCCCGCCACACAAGGTTGCGGTACAATCCTTCCCTACCTGGCGAGATTGTTTCTTCCTCCATGGCGGTTTTGTGCCCGTCGAACCTGGTCTCGCCACAAAGTCATCAAGTTCCCGCGGGATTGTCTCTTCTGGAAGGCGGCTTATATCCCGCCACACTATGCCGCAGAGATGCTCCAATTTCCTTCGGCGAGTTTGTGCCCTCAGGCCGGCGGGATAAGTCCAGCTATAAGAATCCACGTCAGAGATAACTTCATCACCGCGGGTTTGTTCCTTCTGCCTGGCTGCATATGTCCCGCCAGGAATGAACTCGCGGAAACCCTAACCCTAGTTCCTTGGCTCCTCTCTCTCTAATTAGAAACGCCCGACCTGCACGATTCACTTCACATACACACAATATATACAACCCTAGCTCAATGCTCGGGAAAATTACACACATAACAGACATAATTACTCATTGGAATCCAAGGTTGTTGTCAAATGACCACAAACCTAATTATTTGTTCTTAATTAATAATTACAACAAAATAAGTAAAACATTTCATATCCGACCCTGTTCTTCGGGTCATCCACCTGCACACACACAATATTCATTAAACCGTTCACATATTTAAATGTGAACGAGATGTGCTCGTGCTTCCATACTCAGAACAAGGTGTAGGAGGGCGACATAACAAGCTAAAGGACATGTGTGCCTTAAGGACCCACATTTCCAAACCTGGTGTAGATTTCACTTGAAGTGGGGAAGATTCCTTGTATGTGTCCTTTCGGACCCACATTTGCCTTGGTCTCCCCACGAGCCTTCTAGGTGACACATTCCTAGTTTCACAGAACTCGTGATATCTCATGCAATTGGGCCATTTGTGCCCTTGAGTTCCGCAATAGTAACATGTTAGGGAGTAGAAATTACCTCCATGGTTGTCATCTCTTGCCATGGTGTTGAGGTTGTGGATGGAACGCTTCCTTGCCGGACAAGTCGTGTTCAAGTCGTCCACCATATCTCGTACCTCTATTTCCTTCATTAGATCAAAAATCATATCTTGCATCTTTTGTGTAGATGCAGTATAGGCTTCTTTCAAATTAGATATGAGTTTCATAACCTCCGCAAGATATCCCATATGTTCCTCCTTCTCTTGATCTAGCTGCTCAATTTTCATTAACAACCTCTTGTTGTGGTCAACCAATTCTTCCTTCTTCCTTGCTTCAGAATCATTCAAGGTTTCCTCCTCTTCTTCCAATGTCCTCAAAACCTCTTCCATTCTACCAGACTCCTGAGAATCTTGACTAGGTGAGTCTCCTTCCTCATTCTTGGGTTCCTTCTTTGGCAAAGGTTGAGCTCCGAACATGTTGAACTCTACTACGTCATCCAAGACACTTAAAGTGAGTTTCCCTCCATGAACATCCACAACTGCTCGTGAAGTTGCCATAAACGGCCTTCCCAACAACATGGGCTGTGAATTTCCATTCTCATCTCTATCCTCTACATCCAACACTACAAAGTCAATGGGAATGAGCAATCGATCCACCTTGAGGATCACATTTTCTACTACTCCTCTAGGGTTCCTAGATGACTAATCTACAAGACGCAAACTAATGGAAGTCGGCTTGAGTTCACTCAATCTTAGCCTCTCATACACAGAGTATGGCATCATATTGATGTTGGCTCCTAGATCAAGCATAGCATTTTTTGCTAAGGAGTTTCCCATAGTGATACTCAACTCAAAACTCCTCGGATCTTGTTCCTTGGTGGTATACCCACTCCTAGAACTAGTAATGGCATAGGCTTGCTCATGCATTGGGGCTTTCCCCCTGTCTTGCTGCCCATTAGCCTTCATCACTTGTCCCAACTGAATAGATAACTTCTTCAGTGACGCCTCTATTCCCATCATTCTTTGGTCCATTTCCTATTGATAAGACTGTGGAGGATTATGATTGTTCCATTGGCTTGAACCCCCAGCACCCTGCTGGCCCTGATACTGACTACGGGGATTGTTTCCACCTCATGATTGATTCTGATCATACCTTGGTTGCTGATAGGCATTATTATTGTTTCTCTACCTGCCTTGATTCCACTGGTACAAGGCTTGAGCTTCTGCCTCTGAATAAATCTCTCTATAGGAGGTGCATACATCTGCTCCATGTCTAATCAGCCACATGCTTGGCATACCTTGCCCTGGCTATTCTGTTGCCCCTGCTGATTTACCATCATTGCCCTAACACTGTTATTCAAAGTCTCCATCTGCATTACTAATTGTGCAGTACCACTTCGGCTTCCTTTTGTGCTTCTTTGTTGGGAATTCTGTCCCAACATTTCATACTTGTTGAACACATAATCAGCGGTACATTCCTTCATCGCTCCACCAAAAGCATTGTCGATAATAGCCTGTGTGAGTCCAATAAGACCATCATAAAAAGATTGCACCTGTGACTGGAGTGTGAAATCGTGGTGTGGGCACTAAGCTAACAATAGCTTGAACCTCTCCCATGATTCATGGAATGCTTTTCCTTCCTCCTCTTGAAAGTTTGCAATCCTTCCCTTTATTTCTTTGGTTTTCCAGGACGGGAAGAACTTGGAGAAGAATTTCTGCTCCACCTCGGCCCATGTGGTCAGTGTACCAGCTAGCAAAGCCATTAGCCATTTCTTAGCATTGTCCTTCAAACAGTATGAAAAGCAACGCATCCTCAGTAAGTCCTCTGTTAACCGCCCTAATGGTAGATAGCATTATAATATTCTTTCATAAATTGGAGCGTGTCTTCATTTGGTTTCCCATAGTAGGATGGCAAGATGTTATAGTGCAAGTTCTTCAGCTCATAGTCCCGCTGAGCGACGTTCAATGCTATGGCTGAAGGATATGCCCCCACAGTGGGCAATGAGAATTTCTTTCATGTAGCGTACGTCCTCCATCGAGTTTACTGTAATGACTCTGCACACAGTTTCAAGAAAGGTAACGAAGATCAATGTGAAAAAGATAAACATTATGCTAGGGTACAACTAAAAGTAGTGCAATTATAAAAATTATCTAACATGAAACCCCTAAACCTAGCTAACCGTGCCACCAGAAAGTTCCCCGACATCAGCGCCAAAAGTTGACACGTCCTAACCGGGTCTCTAATTATACTATGATGTATTCTAAATTACCACGGTTGTATTACTAGACGCGCGAGTGCTTCACCTTTTGCAATCGTACAAGTTGTTAAACTAGTATAGTGTACAAAGTAAGGGTATCGATCCCACAGGGAAATCAAAGATCGGTCTATGCTAGAATTAGTGAGTCTTAATTAAATTAAACTAATGTGATTTTAATGTTTACAAATGAAGAGCTAAGATGCTAGGGAATATATGAATTTAGTAATGATGCACCACAAGTAACCACTTTTATGCAATAATGATCGAATCACTAGTGTTGTTCCAATTATACAATCAGCATACTCAACAATTCACTTAATATATCATCTAAGTTTAGATTAATCATTAGTGAATGTAAGTTTTGGAACTAAGATTGATAGAGTGAATTCTTAGGATATTGTATGAACAAACATACTCTAATCAAGGAGTATTAGATGACCACACTCAATTAAAACATTAAGAATTTAGTATTTCATCATTCTAAGAAAACCACCTCCATGCTTCTAGGTTTATGATGTATAAGACATTATTTCATCAATTCAAGCATACAACACAAGTGATTCATATGAGAAAAAGTGGTAATAAGTGGATTACATCATTACTTTCATAAATTCCCCAACATGAGTGGTTAGTTACACATGATGATTAAGTATAGCATAAGAATGAAGAAAAGGAAGAAATACTACCCTTGAAGTCTTGACCGATTCCAAAGCAAAACCTCTCCTTCCTCCATAGCAAATACAACCCAATTGATCACTAGTAACTTTCAAGAGACTGTTTGAAATAGTATTTTACTGAAAATCGTATCTTTTGCTACTAAGATTACAAGTGCTAAGCTTTCCTAAGACAATAATCTATTCTATGATGCAATATCCAAGATCTACCAATAACTATTACTAGCCTATTTTTGTGTCACCTTTCTTTCAGCAGTAGCAGGAAGTATATATATCTCTCCCCTCAAATTAGGCAAGGAATGCCCAATTTGTCCTTAGACGTGCCTCCAGCGGGTTCCTTCCGCGGCTTCAAGCCCGCCGCTCAAACCCGCTGCAGCTTCTGACATCCTTCTCAGCGGCTTCTTTCCCGCTGGAATGAACTCACCGCGGTTTATGACGAATTATCGGCGGTTTCCTTCCTGCTGGAATGAACTCGCCGCTGTTTCTGGCGACTTCAAACCTTCGGGACGGCGGAAATGGTCTCGCTGCATGAACCCGCCATGAATAAATTGGCAAGTTCAGGCCCTCTGGCTAGCGGCTCATGTCTAGCCGTGTCTTTCTGCGACTTTGTACGGCGACTTCGTGCCGCGGGCTTTGTCCCGCCACAACTTCTTCCCATGGTTTCGCTCCTCTTTTTACAACTTTGATGCAAACACCTTCTTGGATGGTCATATTGCCTGAACTTAACAAAAACACACGTTATGCACACAAAAGTGCTCGGAGACGAACACAAAAGGTAAGGAAGGAGGCACTAAATGTGAACATTTATAACGCGATCAATGAAGGCATGGCACTCATTGTCAAGAGATTCAAGAAGTTCTTGAGTCTACAAAAGAAGGGTGATGGCTTCAAGAAGAAGATCAAGGTCAAGAGTGATGAGCCGAACCAAGAAGTGTCTTCAAGAAAAGGGATTCAATGCTACAAATGTGGAGGATTCGGGCACATCTCCCCGGAGTGTGGAAACTTGAAGGATAGAAGGAAAGGAAAGGAAAGGAAAGGCGATGGTCGCCTCATGGAGTGAGGATGAAAGTGTAGAAGATCGTTCAAGTGATGAAGTGCTTGCCATTAACTACACAGCATTTGGAACTACTCATGTAGAAGTTAAAGAAGATGGAAAAGTTGCATTGACTTGTGATCCCAAAGAAGAACTAGATGAAGAAGTAGCTAAAGTTGTTGATGTGGCTACTCATTGGGATATGACTCATATAACATCAAGTGGCTAAGGTGTTGGTCTTGATAAGGAAAATGACTCCATTGGTAAGATGGAAGGGATAGGAGATGACTCAAGTGTTGAGAATTCGTCATCTTACTCCACAAATAGAAATGTGGAGAGTATGGATCTTAATGACTACATAGTCAAGTTTGAGAGCTCAAGGATGAGGAATAAGAAAGAAATTAGAAGATTGAAAGAAGAGAATCTAGAGCTTTCAACGCAAGTTGACCACTTGAGTAGAGAAGTGGTGAGATCTATGATGGATGAAGATAAGCTAAAACATGAGTTAGCTTTATCTAAGAGGAGAGAAGAAGAGTTGAAAAGAGAGCTTGAAGAAGCTAAAGCCTCAATGGCTAAGATGACCTCAAGCACCGAGAAGCTTGACCACATGTTGGGAGTTGGAAAAATGCCAAATGACAAGAGTGGTCTTGGCTACATTGATGATAAGGAAGCTTCCTCCTCAAGTAAGATAACCTTTCTCAAGAGCATGAACATCAAGATGTCTCCTACTCCTCAACACCCTAGGAAAAAGATTGACCTAAGAGAGTGTTCAAGAAGTGCCTGAGTAAAGGTGGCACCAAAAGGTCAAGCACAAGCTCAACCAAAAAGGGCTCCTCATGCTAACTTCCCTCAACCAAAAATTCATCAAGGGAAGAGACCAATCATGCAAGCTCAACGGAGCAAGCAACCTTGTCTTGGCCATCAACAAAGATGGAGAGATCCAATTCAATAACCAAGACAACCACAATGACAAGGGAAATCACCAATGCATGCTTAAGGGAATGGTATGATTCCTAACTTTATTCCCACTTGTCATTTTTGTGGTATTGATGGTCACATTAGACCAAGTTGCTTTCATTATATCAAAATGCGTAGAGTTGAAAGCATGATTGAAAAGAGAAACGCTAGAGCTAAGATGCATGTCCTTAGAAAGGATAGAACCCATTTGCATGATCCTTTAACATCTAGAGCTCTTGAACCTTTGATCGCTAAGATTGAAAATGTGTCACCTAAGTAGACTAGAAAAGATGAACCCACCTTCTATGATGCTAACTTGTCTCCCATAGGTTCAACTAAGTCCAATGGACTTGGTAGGTCTATAGGACCTCATGACCTTCATTGATGAGGCGTGGTAATTGACCCCGTATGGGGAACTCAAGCAAAGAGAGTAATTGCATACTTGTCGCATGCAAAAATTTGAAAATTTTTATGCATTTTTATTAATTGCTTAAGTTCTTGGTTGCACATATGCTAATATGATTTTTTTCTTCAATAAGTATGAACCTTGCCTTGATTGCAATCCATGTCTTATTTATGTTCAAACATGCATTTTTGGACTAGGAAATTTACTTAGGAAGTACAATTTGAATGACCTATAGCTATCTCTTTGACATGATGATTCTTTATATGACATGCTCAAAATGAAAAAGCATGAAATTCTTATGACATGCTTAAAAATGAAAAAGCATGAATTGATGATTGCAAACTCTTAAATGCAAAAATATGTGTGAAAAAACAATAGTGAGACTCAAATGAATAAAGGATCTTGTATCCATTCAAAGGATGTTAAAATCCAAATGTCTCTCTGAAACTAATTATAGCACGGTGTGTATAAAACTATCTAGAGGGGGGGGTGAATAGATTTTACGCTCTTTACCCAATTTTTCGTGTTTGTCAAAATTACGAAATTACCCTCAAGATAAAATAAACAAGCAAGTGTAATATGGTGCGGAAATTAAATTGACACTTGATTTTTACGTGGAAACCCTCACGGGAAAAACCACGGGCTATGTAAGTAAGCCACACTCGAACCTCGAATCCACTAAATGTGCAAACGATTACAACCTAATCCCGGAAGTAATCACACACCTACCTAATCCCGGTATGAGTGAACCTAGTCCGATTTTGCTTGCGATCTAAGCAACCTAATCCCGATTGCTACACACAAGACTTAGCTTCTCTTGAAGAGAATACAACCCTAAGTGAATATATGAAAATATCCAAAATGCAACATAGAGCAAGGGAAACCCTATATGCTTATCTAAGATGATTAATATGCAATTAAGAGCAATCCTAGATATCAAAACTAAATGACATGTCAAATAGTTAAGCTAATCAATATCAAGTACAAAACCTAATATGCTAGCACAATACAACTTCTCAAACATACATCATACTAATCTCAATCTTGTATTCAACAAATATAAAATCACATACAAGTAATTAAATTGAGATTGCTAGATAAGAGAAACACAAAATATGTAAGATATTAGTGAAAAGCTTACCAAGCAAAGTATGATGAAGAATCCATGCAAGATGTCATCTAGATGATCTAAGATGATGCTAGATGATGATTGATGATCATGGAAAAAGTGTTTGAGTAATTAAAAATGAGTTCTTGGAATTTTTCTTCTCTTTGAAAAATATCCTAAGTATGAAATCTGAATATGAACTCTCTTAATTGACCTAAAGACAAAATGGCATATATATAGGGTGCCAAGCCAAAGTGAGGTCGTTTAAGTAAGTTTCAAAGAAACGCGCCAATCGGCGGTTTCAATCGGCGGTCGGTGGCCGCCGATTACAACCGCCGAATTGCTCCCGGAGAAACAGGGGAGAAACGGCGGTTCCATTCGGCGGTTTCGTGACCGCCGTTTCCACCGCCGAATTAAACCCGAGAATTAAAATCAATCAGGTCTGAAACGGCGTTTCATATCGGCGGCCATCAAACCGCCGATTCAACCGCCGAATTCAAACGGCGGTTTCATTCGGCGGCCAGGCCGCCGATCACGACCGCCGATCACCAACAGAGGTGAAAACCAAGGAGATGCCAAGTGCATCTCCATAGGCGGTCTTCGCGCAAACCAAGCACATTCTAGTGCGTGCGCGGACGTTTCCGAACACTATCGGGAAACGAATTACAAGACACAAATACACACAACAAGATACAACATCAAAGTGCTAGTGTGTAAGGTGACATGTGAAGAGAATGCACATAAGAACAAGTATGCTAAGTGAGTGTGTGCAACTATCTCTTCAAGATAAGTAAGCACATAGAATTTACCTTCGGTGCTTATCAAGACGAGGTCTTTGAAAGGGCTTCGAATAATAAACTAACTCCTAAGCTACCCTTACAAGGATCCCCACATATGGTTTGATCACGAAATAAGCCAATTAACAACAACGGGAATCCTTACAATCTCCCCCTTTGGCTATTTCGTGACAAAACCATCACTCACATTAATTCCTCACAAAAAATAGAAACTACGGGATTACAAAAATATTCTACATTACAAGGAGATAAGAGAATGCAACTTGAAGTCTTCAATCCTCTTGTAGAATAATCAATCCCTGAAAAAAGTTTCTAACAATTCCAATTCAAGAAAAGTGTGAGATTAATCATGTGAGAACAATAACAAGCATTTGCATTCAAAGTTTAGGCACAACATTATGAAATGTATGTGTATGCAATGCTCCCCCTCAACGGGTTACTCCCCCTCAATGTATGTTCTCCCCAAAGTGCACAATAGCCGCTTCTATATTTTGCAACTCCCCTTACTATATCCTACTCCCCCTTTTTGTCATGATATAGGCAAAGGAGTAGTCCCCAACCGGGTCACTCATAGCAACGAGAGATAGAAGCATGCAAGATATGCATATACATATAAGTCACTTTATGCACTTCAATTAATTTGAGAGAAACAAGGAGATTTATTTTTAGAAAATGTGTGAATCCAACATGCTTTGCATACAAGACATATAGCATTCAAGTCCAAAATACAATGGTATTTGGCAAAGCAAATGACAAAGGTTTCAAATAAGAATTCAAACCAATTTCACCAATGTCATGGGAGAAGCAAGGATATAGAGATTATTAATTTCAGTTTATGAGCAACTATATCCAACTTTATAAGCGAAACATGGCATGAGCGACTTTGCACCCTATTTGATTTTTCCGGATAAGAAATCCGTATGATAGTAACCATGTTCAACTAATAAAGAAAGAGAGACATATGGAATGTAAATTCCTTTGAACGGATACAAGATCCTTTATTCATTTTGAGTCTCATTAGCTTTCACACAAGTTTTGCATTTTTAAGAATATGCAATCATCAATTCATGCTTTTCATGTGAGCATGTTGTATGAATTTCATGCTTTTTCATTTAGCATTAGCATGTTATTAAAGAATCATCATGTCATGGAGATAACTATAGGTCATTCACATCATACTTCCTATGTAAATCTCCTAGTCCAAAAATGCATGTTTGAACAAAAATATGACATGGATTGTAGATAAGCAAGGTTCACACTTATAGAATTGAAAACATATATACATATGTACAACCAAGCTTACTCAAGCAATCAAAAGAAGAGGCATAAGTTATTTCAAATTTTTTGCAAGATACAAGAATGCAAAATAGCTCTCTTTGCTTGAGTTCCCCATATGGGGTCAATCATAGAACATCACTCCACAAGACATATCCCAATAGATCTACTAAGAGTTTTAAATCGAGTAGCATCTAAGGGTTTAGTAAATAAGTCCGCAAGTTGATCATTAGTACCTACATGTTCAAGTACTATGCATTTATTTTCAACAAGCTCTCTAATGAAGTGATGGCGGATGTCAATATGCTTAGTTCTAGAATGTTGAACCGGATTCTTGGAAATATTAATAGCACTCATGTTATCACAAAAGAGAGTGAGAGTACCTTGATTGAATCCGTAGTCTACTAGCATTTGCTTCATCCATAGGAGTTGTGTGCATCCACTCCCTGCGGCTATGTACTCGGCCTCGGCCGTGGACAAGGAAATCGAGTTTTGCTTCTTGCAAAACCAAGACACCAAGTTGTTGCCTAGAAAGAAGCAACCGCCCGATGTGCTCTTCCTATCATCACAATTTCCTGCCCAATCCGCATCACTAAAGCCTACAAGACTAGCATTAGTGTCAAAAGAGTACCAAATCCCATAGTTGGATGTCCCATTCACATAGCGAATGATCCTCTTCACGGAAGAGAGGTGGGACTCCTTAGGATCCGCTTGGTACCTAGCACACACACCCACACCCACACTAAAAGATATATCGGGCCTAC
This sequence comes from Acer saccharum, assembly GCA_030490815.1. NCBI lineage: Eukaryota > Viridiplantae > Streptophyta > Magnoliopsida > Sapindales > Sapindaceae > Acer > Acer saccharum. The sequence goes on from CM059869.1 coordinate 40,176,104, forward strand.
TTGCGGTCAAATAAAGCAAGCTACCTATCATGCCACGATATAGAGTTTGTTCCACACTTTTACCACTAGCATCCGTGCTTAGCTTCAAAGTGGTACTCATGGGTGTATCACAATGTTTGGCTTTCTCTAAACCAAACTTCTTCACTAGGTTCTTAGCATATTTGGCTTGGGTTATGAAAATCCCATCATGCATTTGCCTAATTTGCAAACCTAGGAAGTAACTAAGCTCACCAACAAGACTCATCTCAAATTCAAGAGACATGACATCAACAAATTGTTGGACTTTGGTGTTGTTGGTGGAGCCAAAAACTATATCATCAACATATATTTGAGCTATGAAAAGCTCATCATTGTCTCTCTTGATGAATAGTGTCTTGTCAACACTACCTCTTGTGTAGTTGTTGTCAACAAGAAATTGAGTGAGACGCTCATACCAAGCCCTCGGTGCTTGTTTCAACCCATAAAGCGCCTTCTTGAGGCGATAGACATGATTGGGGTGGTGTGCATCCACAAACCCCTTAGGTTGTTCAACAAACACTTCCTCTTGCAAGAAGCCATTGAGGAAGGCACTCTTGACGTCCATTTGGTGCAATTTGAACTTGTGCACACAAGAGATGGACAAGAGAAGCCTAATGGACTCTAAACGGGCAACGGGAGCAAAAGTCTCCTCAAAGTCGATACCCTCAATTTGAGAGTACCCTTGTGCTACAAGTCTAGCCTTGTTCCGCACTATGTTGCCATCCTCATCGGATTTGTTCCTAAATATCCATTTGGTGCCTATGACATTAGTGGTCTTAGGCCTAGGAACTAGAGTCCAAACCTCATTCCTTTCGAATTGGTTTAGCTCTTCTTGCATGGCAAGAACCCAAAATTCATCATTTAAGGCTTCTTCAACCTTTTTGGGTTCTATTTGAGAGGTGTAGCATGTAAAGCTAATTAGATTAGCTATTTGACGCCTAGTTCTAACACCCTCATTAACATCTCCAATAACATCCTCTTTGTTATGGAGTCTTCTAACCCATGGAGCGGGTTCATTAGAGTCCAAGTTAGGAACTCTAGTACTAGGTTGTGTGACTTCATTAGATGTCCCAACATTGGGAGTCACCACAACCCTCTCCAAAGGAGAGTCATCCTCTAAAACATCCTCCTCTTCATGGTCTTTGGACTTGAGCCTTGTATCATCAATGATAACATTCGATGATTCCATAACGGTTCGAGTCTTCAAGTTGAAAACTCTATAAGCTTTACTATTCAAGGCATAGCCAATAAAGATACCCTCATCACTCTTAGCATCAAACTTGCCAAGTTGATCATGGTCATTTAAAATGTAGCATTTGCTCCCAAAGGTGTGGAAGTAGCTAACATTTGGCCTCTTGCCTTTCCATAACTCATAGGAGGTGTTTCTAGTACCGGGCCTTAGGAACACTCTATTTCCTATATAGCAAGCCGTGTTGATGGCTTCGGCCCATAGGTTCCTAGGGACATTGTTGCTAAGCAACATCACACGGGCCATCTCTTGGAGGACCCTATTCTTCCTCTCAACAACTCCATTTTGTTGAGGTGTCCTAGGAGCCGAAAACTCATGGGAGATGCCTAAGCTATCACAATAGCTTTCAAAAGAAGCATTTTCAAACTCTCTCCCATGGTCACTTCTAATCCGTTTAATGCTTCTAATGTTAGAATTCATTTCATTTTGTAATTTAGTACAAAGCATTTTAAACTTATCAAAAGTTTCGGATTTTTCTCTAAGAAAATATGTCCATGTAAATCTAGAGAAATCATCAACACAAACAAAAATGTATCTCTTTCCACCCAAACTTTCGGTTTGCATGGGACCCATGAGGTCCATGTGGAGAAGCTCAAGAGGCTCCTTGGTGGAGAGATACTTGCCCTTTTTGTGCATGCTTTTGGTTTGTTTTCCTTGTTGGCAAGGTCCACAAATACCATTGGCTTTCTTCCCAAGCTTAGGGAGGCCGCGCACACACTCGAACTTTCCAAGGGTTCTTAAATCCCTAAAGTTCATGTGGCCAAGTCTTTCATGCCACAACTCAACTTGCTCATTCATGGACACATTGTTTGAGACTATTCTAGCTTCAAGACAATAACAATTGTCGCTAGATCTCATACCTTTCAATAAGGTTTGTCCATCGGGCTTTAGAATTGAGCAATCATTTTTATTAAACAAGACGGAATATCCTTCATCACTTAGATGTGAAATGCTTATTAAATTGGCTTTCAAGCCATCAACAAATAAAGCATCGGATAAGGAGGGTAAACCGGGAACGGAAATGGATCCTTTCCCTACAACCTTCTTTTTGGATCCATCACCAAAAGTGACATATCCACCTTCCTCCATAACAAGAGTCTCGAAGAAACTCTTGTTTCCCGTCATGTGCCTAGAGCACCTACTATCCAAATACCAAAAATTAGAAGAATTTGCCTTCAAGGCTATTTGTGCAACATGGCAAACATTTTCATTCTTTCTAATCCACTTAGCAACAATTTTAGCTTTCTTAGTGGTCTTTGGTACATGTGCTCCACTATTCCTAGGATCATGCAAATTAATATTATCATTCCTAGGAACATGCATCATGGCTCTTTTCTTTTTCTTCTCTATCATGCTTCTAGTTTTGCACATTTTTATATAGCGAAAGCATTGTGGTCTGATATGACCAACAAATCCACAAAAGTGACAAATAGGAGTAAAATAAGGAATCATACCTTGTCCTTGTCTTTGTGGATGAAGGGGTTCATTGCGTCTTCGTTGTTGAACCAGTCTAGGTTGCTTCCAAGCTTGAGGTTGCATGATAGGCCTCTTTCCTTTGTGAGCCATTTGAGAAGGAATGTTGGCTTGAGGAACCCTAGGGGGTTGAGCTTGAGGTTGCCTTCTTGGCCCCATCTTCACTTGAGCATTTGAACTTTGTCCTATTTCTAACTTTTTCTTAGGAAGTTGCACAAATGAAGTTTCTTCTTTCTTCAAGCTCTTGACAAATACGGTCTTGTTAGAGGTTGAGATCTTCTTGCCATCTTCATACCCAAGACCCCTCTTGTCACATGGACTCTTTCCAACACCAAGCATATGGTCAAGCTTCTTGGTGCTAGAATCCATCCTAGTCATAGATTCTCTAACTTCTTCAAGCTCCCTCTTTAGACTATCCTCATTCCTCCTAGATAAGACTAACTCCTCTTTTAGCTTATCTTCCATCTTCTTGAATTTTTCCACTTGTTCACTTAAGTGGTCATTATGAGATGCAAGCTCAAGATTTTCTTCCCTCAACATCTTGATCTTTCTTGTGCTCTTGATTGCTAAATCATTAAACTCGGCATGATATTTAGCAAACTCCTTTTTCTCCATAAATCCATTCATGGAGTTAGAAGAGGAATCACTTTCTACTTCACTTGAGTCATTTTCCTCTTGACTCATTTCCTCTCTCTCACTAGCACTTTTGCTTTTATGGGAGGAGGCAAAAGCTAGGAGATTAGCCATGAGCTCTTCATCATCCGAAGACTCATCTCCCTCATAGGAGTCATCACTACTTCCACTCCAAGTGGCGGCCATCACTTTCCCCTTTTTCTTCTCAACATGATTTGCACAATCGGGGGCAAAATGACCTATGCCACCACACTCGAAACATCGGACCCCTTTCCTTTCGGTCCTCTCTTGCCTAGGTTCAAACTTCTTGAAAGAACCCTTTTTCTTCAAATCTTGTCCTTTTGATCCAAAGTTCTTTCTTCTAAACTTCAAAACCTTGTTGAACCTTATTACAAACAAGGCAAGGTCTTCATCCGAGTCAACCTTCTTTTCCTCCTTTTCATCCTTGGAGGTTTTTAAAGCAATTCCTTTTTGCTTTTTAGTGGGTGTGGAGATAGGCCCCTTCCTAGACTCATAAGCTAGAAGTCTCCCAATCACCTCACTCGGCTTCATATCCTTATAACCACTATTTTCTTCTAAAGCCGTCACCTTCGATTCAAACCTATCGGGTAGAGATCTCATAATCTTTTGCTTGATTCTCCTATCCGAATATGGATCACCAAGTTGATGGCTTTGGTTGACTATATCCATCAACTTGATCTCGGAGTCGTTGAAGCACTCATTCTCCTCCATCTTGAGCATCTCGAATTGAGTTTGGAGGACTTGAAGCTTAGAGTCCTTCACCACTTCGGTTCCCTCATGTGCAATCTCTAGGATGTCCCATGCTTCCTTAGCTATCCTAGTATTTTGAATCAACTTGTATTGATTTTCGTCCATAGCACACAAGATGGCATGCATCGCCTTCCTATTCCACTTTGAAGCCTCAAACTCTTGCGCGTTCCATTGCGCCTTTGGCTTCAAAACATCTTCTCCTCCACCCATGGGAGTCATCATAGGGAGATCATATCCGTCTTCCACCGCCATCCATGCACGGTCATGAATTTGGCATATGTAGGATTCCATCTTCCCTTTCCATTGGGAATAGTTCAACCTGGTAAGAAGTGGAGGCCTTGTGCTAGAAGCTCCTTCGTTGCCACCACCATTTCCACCGTTTCCACTCATAGTGTTTATGAATGAATGAAATGCATGCAAATGTATGAATGATCAAAAATCACACAAAATGCAAAACACACCAAAATAAGCAAGGATCACCTATGTATGTCTAGGAACCCGCTCTGATACCAAATGAAACTAATTATAGCACGGTGTGTATAAAACTATCTAGAGGGGGGGTGAATAGATTTTACGCTCTTTACCCAATTTTTCGTGTTAGTCAAAATTACGAAATTACCCTCAAGATAAAATAAACAAGCAAGTGTAATATGGTGCGGAAATTAAATTGACACTTGATTTTTACGTGGAAACCCTCACGGGAAAAACCACGGGCTATGTAAGTAAGCCACACTCGAACCTCGAATCCACTAAATGTGCAAACGATTACAACCTAATCCCGGAAGTAATCACACACCTACCTAATCCCGGTATGAGTGAACCTAGTCCGATTTTGCTTGCGATCTAAGCAACCTAATCCCGATTGCTACACACAAGACTTAGCTTCTCTTGAAGAGAATACAACCCTAAGTGAATATATGAAAATATCCAAAATGCAACATAGAGCAAGGGAAACCCTATATGCTTATCTAAGATGATTAATATGCAATTAAGAGCAATCCTAGATATCAAAACTAAATGACATGTCAAATAGTTAAGCTAATCAATATCAAGTACAAAACCTAATATGCTAGCACAATACAACTTCTCAAACATACATCATACTAATCTCAATCTTGTATTCAACAAATATAAAATCACATACAAGTAATTAAATTGAGATTGCTAGATAAGAGAAACACAAAATATGTAAGATATTAGTGAAAAGCTTACCAAGCAAAGTATGATGAAGAATCCATGCAAGATGTCATCTAGATGATCTAAGATGATGCTAGATGATGATTGATGATCATGGAAAAAGTGTTTGAGTAATTAAAAATGAGTTCTTGGAATTTTTCTTCTCTTTGAAAAATATCCTAAGTATGAAATCTGAATATGAACTCTCTTAATTGACCTAAAGACAAAATGGCATATATATAGGGTGCCAAGCCAAAGTGAGGTCGTTTAAGTAAGTTTCAAAGAAACGCGCCAATCGGCGGTTTCAATCGGCGGTCGGTGGCCGCCGATTACAACCGCCGAATTGCTCTCGGAGAAACAGGGGAGAAACGGCGGTTCCATTCGGCGGTTTCGTGACCGCCGTTTCCACCGCCGAATTAAACCCGAGAATTAAAATCAATCAGGTCTGAAACGGCGTTTCATATCGGCGGCCATCAAACCGCCGATTCAACCGCCGAATTCAAACGGCGGTTTCATTCGGCGGCCAGGCCGCCGATCACGACCGTCGATCACCAACAGAGGTGAAAACCAAGGAGATGCCAAGTGCATCTCCATAGGCGGTCTTCGCGCAAACCAAGCACATTCTAGTGCGTGAGCGGACGTTTCCGAACACTATCGAGAAACGAATTACAAGACACAAATACACACAACAAGATACAACATCAAAGTGCTAGTGTGTAAGGTGACATGTGAAGAGAATGCACATAAGAACAAGTATGCTAAGTGAGTGTGTGCAACTATCTCTTCAAGATAAGTAAGCACATAGAATTTACCTTCGGTGCTTATCAAGACGAGGTCTTTGAAAGGGCTTCGAATAATAAACTAACTCCTAAGCTACCCTTACAAGGATCCCCACATATGGTTTGATCACGAAATAAGCCAATTAACAACAACGGGAATCCTTACACTCTCTTTCCTTATTGGTTGAACATGGCTACTATCATACGGGTATCTTACCTGGAAAAATCAAATAGGGTGCAAAAGTCACTCATGCCTTGTTTCGCTTATAAAGTTGGATATAGTTGCCTCTTAAATTGAATTCAATTGAAATCTCTATATCCTTGCTTTACTCATGACAAATGGTGAAATTGGTTTGAATTCTATTAGAAACCTTTGTCATTTGCTTTGCCAAATACCATTGTATTTTGGACTTGAATGCAGTATGTCTTATATGCATTTTTATCACACATTTTCATAAAATAAATCTCCTTGTTTCTCTCCAATTAATTGAGTTGCATAAAGTGGCTTGTGTGATTATGCAAATGTCTTGTATGCTACTATCTCTCTTTGCTACAAGTGACCCGATTGGGGGAAACTCCTTTGCCTATATCATGACTAAAAGGGGGAGTAGTATGTGGTAAGGGCGGTTTGCTAATTGTAGTAGCAAATGCGCATGTTGGGGAGATTACAAATTTAGGGGGAGTAACCCGTTGAGGGGAAGCATTGCATTACATATACATTGCATGATGTTGCTTGATTCCTAAAATGCAAATGCTTGTTTTGTTTTCACTTGACCATCTCATATTGCACTTGTCTTGGAAAGTGTAGAAACTTTTTTTGAAGGATTGGTTGTTCTACAAGAGATTGAATGCTTAAAGTTTTATTTTTTTTATATCTCTTTGTAATGTAGAAAATCATTGTTGACCTTTAGTTTCTATTTTGTTATGAGAATCAATGTTAGTGGTGTTTTTGTCACGAAATAGCCAAATGGGGAGATTGTAAGTTTCTCAAAGTTTGATTGGCTTATTTCGGTGACAAACCACAAATTGGGGTTTGAAATGTAAGGGTAGCTTAGGTGATTGGTGATCAAGCTCAAAAACCCTTCTCAAGACCTCAAGTTGATAAGCACTCCAAAGGTATATCTCTTGTGCTTATTTTTCTTTGAAGAGATTTAATTGCACACACACACACTTATCATGATTGCATATATGTTCATTGCTCTTGTGTGCATTCTCTTCACATTCCACACTTGCACTTCTTTGTTATATTTTTATGCGTGGATTTGTCCCTAGATGAGTTCTGAGCTATTCGGAGACTTGTCTATATGTTTTGAATGATTTCCAAGACATTTAGGACATTCCATGTTTTTATCAGAAATTGAAATCCAATTCCGAGCTTAGAGTGGAAAGTTATGTAATTTTCCATATTTGTAATTGAATCCTGATCTATATTCTGAAGACAGAATCGAGTTCTGAGTTCCAATGTCAAAACTGAACCGAAGAATGCGCGGAACGGAAGTCGGCTTGGCATGGCATGAAAGCCAGACCAAGAGATTGACAGCCACGAAGCTCACGCCGGTTTCATTTTATTTATTTATTTCAAAGATAGTTTATTGTGTGTTTAACTTCCACATGCAACCTCTTGTTGTGCTGCATGACGAGGTATGTTTTTTGTCGTTAAAAAGATCGTACGTCAAAAATATTTATAAAACCTATGCAATGCATTCACAAGTATAAAAAAGAGTAAAGCGGTAAGAACGGGTGTCGTCCACAAGGATCGTAGGTAGCAATGACTAGATTAGGATTAATAATACTAAAATGCATAAAAATAAAGTATCATTGGTTTTGTTGGAAAAGATTAACACTAAGATGCAAGCTACAATTAATGCTAACACTAGAATGCAAAGTCTAAATGGAATATGAATGGAGTAGAATGATATGGGAACTAAGGAGTTAATGGACTCGTAAGCGAACATTGGGCAATGCAACAAACTCATAATTAAGCACATTTTATCTAATGTAACCAACCTAGGGTGTATAGTGTTGGTTATTTATCTCTAGCAAGGGGTCAACCTAGGGTGTATAGTGAAGACCTCCTACTAGAGATTAATCCCTCCTAAGCAACCAACCTAGGGTGTATAGTGCTAGTTGCTCAATTAGGATTCTAACCATGAATGCTCATCTATCTATTAAGGCCTTAACCTCTTACAAATATAGCCATCCTAGGGTGTATAGTGATGGTTTTCAATTCTCTCACAAGTGGCCGGCCTAGGGTGTATAGTGAAGGCCACCCATTTGAGATTAGATTAAAATTATGGTTATTAAGCCGGATTCACTTGAAGGGTGTATTCTTGTGAAATCCTTCCATTCAATAGAGCATAAGGCAACCAAATAGATTCTAATTGTATAGTGCTAGTTGTCTATTCAAATAGATTCTAAATCAACTTGTTAGAGGGTGTATCCAAGACAAATCAATATTAGAAAGCAATTAATTCAAGAGAATAGAACATAGAAGATAGATTGAATATAAAATAATAGAATTTAATTACACATGCCCAATATCCATCAAACTAATCACATCAACCCCTTAGTGGGGGATTTAGCTACTCATGTCTATTACAATATAAAAACTAAGAGAAGAGGTTAAGAGGAAACCCATGTAAAGAAACCTTGTCTTGAAGCTTGAATCCAATCCCCTTAGTGCTTTGTTGAGTATAAAATCAAGAAATGGTGTGTGGGAGAGTGAGTTTTGGTCTAGGTTAGTGTTTAGTTGTCTAAAAGAGAGAGAGGGAAGAAGAGGGAAGAAGAGAGAGTTTCTCTTGTGAAGAAAGTGGTATATTTATAGGGTTGGGAAGTTTGGGACGATTTAAGCATGAAAGGGCGAAATTACCCTTCAAAAATTGCCCAAAAATGCGTCATAGGCAGTGCTGGAAAGTGTAGAGAGCGGGTGGAGTGCGAGTGCACTGTACCCGCACTTTATCTCTTCTTAAACTGAGTAGTCCTTGTATCCTGTCAACAGTGCGGGTGGAGTGTGGTTGGGACCCGCACTATACCTGCACTGTATTACTGAAATGGTCGTAACTTTCTCTAGGAGACTCAGAATTATAATCCGTAAAAACCACTAGAAAGAAGACTTCCAGGGCTTTCCAAATATATGTAGTCCGACACATGTTTCGATCTAATGAGAGAGATATAAACCTTTGAAGTTGAATGTTCTACATAGGTTTTTTACATTTTCAGCCCCATTGTGCACGAAATCCCGAATTCTGCTTCCAATACTAGAAAATGCACGAATGCTTGCACTTACAATAAAAGAGCCCATAAGATACGCAAAAAACACATGAAAACGAGACAAAGGATAAGAAAATGAGGACCGAAATATACAACATTTGTGCCACGATCAAATACCCCCAAACCAAACATTTGCTCGTCCTCAAGCAAAACACAAAATAAAACAAATAAGACACAACAATAAAATGACTCAATCTAAAATTTTCCTAGACACCAACAAAGCAAACAAAACAAAATAAGTCACATTGCTGATTAAAGGTGAGATACAAAGAAATATGGTAATAAGAAGTAGACTCATGCAAAATGTTCTAAAGCAACTTGAAGGCACTCAAAGGGAACTTGCACAATCACGAATCCCACACTTAAGAGCGCTCTCATATTGGAGACTACTCACTCTCACACCTCGAGCGCAATTCGCTTTGACTCTAAGCGTCACATGGAAACTCTCTTTTCTATCCACTCGGAGTCCTAAGTTCACACTCATGCTAGGTATGTAAAGATAGAGTTTATGCGTAGAAATCTAATGCATTGCATAAAATATAACACTGAAAAACCCTAATATGTTTGTGAACTAGCCTAGGAAGGAATCAAGTGCCACGAACGTGGAAGATCATGCTTCAACAAACATTCCCAATCAAGACTCATCATGGATCAAAAAGGTCTTTTCCCTTTGGTTGAAATGGGGCCATGGGGTTAGATGTGGTGAAATAAAGAAAATAGGAAGAATTTGGAGTTCAAAGATCACCAATCATGCAATACTCACACAAAATCACACCCTATAATCTTAGCTCTATTTACAATAACTCACACACTAGCGTATAGGCTTTTACTCACATACACACTTGCGCTACACAATTGTACTCTACATTATGAGTACTTTACAATGAATTTTAAGGCTCTTTTCTTTCCTTTTTTTCTTTTCTTTTTGCTTTTGCTTTTTTTTTTTTTCGACAATTTGGCTCTAAGTGCAATTTTTGGCACTTTTACATTTTTGAGCCCATGCTTGCACATTTATACATTGCCTAAGGACACACTATTTCATATAAAAGCTTACACCTTTCAACCACTTGCCACACGCACCCACCCTACATGATTGGCAATTAAAGGATTGTTTTGTGTTTGGCTTATGGCTATATGGTTAATTGTGGTACCAAGTGAAAAGTAAGTGTTTGGCCTCAAATTGGCATTGGAGCATGCATTAGGGAATAAGGAATGTGTTTAGGCTTTTTCAGTAGTTAATTACACACACATTGCCTAAAATCATTTCCACAATTTGTCTATCAAGGGAATGAAAGTATCCATCAAGCAATCCACAAATATGATGCATGTCCTATGGCACAAGATGCACATGACGAGAAAAGTGTTTAGAGATAAAATAATGATAACCCTCAAATGCGCTTTTTTTTTTTTTTAAGGCTTGTGTTTGTGAACTCACTAGGTAATCTCCACTATTAGAACAAGGCACAAGAGTACCGAGTCCTCTCAACTTAAGCACAAAGAGGATGGGACTAGCCCACGAAAGTGCAAGTGGGACCCTAGAGTGACAACAAGCTCATGAAGCATAAGAATTCTCGCCACAAGCACACGCTCAAGGCATCACACCCAAGCTATTTAAAGCTTGAAGAATTTGGCCATGTGACAACTTTTGAAAAGTTTGACACTAAAATGACTCAAGACTCTTAAAAAGACGACTCAACTAGGCGTCTACACCCCCAAACCAAAACTCAACATTGTCCCCAATGTTGGACACAAGAGAGTCCGGCTTAACGGCGTACACCTAACAGGACACAAAATATAAAAAACACAATGCGAAAGACCATCTCAACATAGAGGATAATATTCCAAAAAAAACTGGTGACTTTTGAAATCAACCTATGTCCGCTCTTCATTGTATATTTTCAAATATACTTAATAAAACTTTCTCAAATTTTGGCACAAGAATTTAGACATGCAAATGCACACTTTTCATTTAGAAAAGATTTCACAATTAAAATCAGAAAAGTGTGTAAACAGACGTCAAAGATGGGTCGCGTGCAGAATTTCAAAACAAGGCATCACCCGTGACCTTTGGTTGAAGAAACATTCATAACTTTTGAACCCCCACCTAGAACTTTACGTTCTTTATATCGTTGGAACCGTATCGAAAAATTGAAGAATGTAGTGTGGGAAAAATAATTTATTTCGTCACCAATAAGTATAGTTTAAATGAAACATTTGGACTCCAAAATGTCAAAACAGGGTACTTTCGCAAAGGTCAAAGAAAAACTTGAAAAACTAAAAAGAAAAATGATTCAAATGATGAATCCACACCCCCAAACATAATCTAAACATTGTCTTCAATTTTTATATGACATTGAGATGCATAGACAACGAATAAATGAAGCATGGAAGGCAAGAACTCAAACACAAACAACGTAAACTACCTAGGCACTAAACACAACACAACCAATTCACACACTTATTCTAAACAAAAATGTAAAAAAAAAAATAAAAATAAAAAAAAACAATTATGAACTAAGAAAGAAATGTACCTAGGTGGGTTGCCTCCCACCAAGCACGCGATTTAACATCTAGGAAAGATGTGGTATGGCGCTCTGGCTCTTCGAACTCCAAGATGTTACTTTCTTTATGAAGATAAGGCTCTTTCCCTTTTTATGAGCACTCTTGGCTTACTCGCCCCTCCAAGACTCGCAAGTTGTCTTTATTTCCTCCCAAGAGATAAAGAAACCTTGCTTTTGTAGGGAAAAATACCAAAGAAGTACACGCAGCGGAAGCGATACTAAAATCAGATTTAGTGACTTTTAAAAATTTTTCCTTTATGAACCTTAAACCCTTTAATTAATTAAACATACATATACCATAACAAAAAGTAGAATACCTTTTGTCGCGTGATCCGATTGACTTACGTCGATGGTAATCCGCAAGATCTTCAATCCTAGCACGAACGTGGATCACCTAGGAGCGTGGTCTCCCTTTTCTTTGAATTGCAAACCTGTGAATGGACAAAACAAACTTTTCTTTTCTTTGTTAGTCACAAAAACAGTCAAAAGAATGACTAAGATTATTCCGGTCACTTTTGAGTTCTCAATCTAATGATCGAAACTCGCGTGAACCTAGATCGATATCGTATACACAAGCTTATTGATGAATAAGCAAATAGTATACTATCAAAGAATAATCTAACACTCCTTTTTGTTTTTGGTAGAATAAAAAGCTTTCTATGAATTGAGAAGAAGAAGAAATTTGTATCATGAACACATGTGTGGTGGCCGAACCCTATAGCAAGAATAATATAGGGTGGCCGAATTTTGCTTCCTTTCTCCTTTAGGGTTGCCGAAATCTATGTGGTTGTGTATTAGGGTTGGCCGAATTTCATCATGTCACTTATATAGGGTGACCGAAATTCAACCCTAATTCTTTTCAACTTTTTAGACTTCAAACCCTAATCTAACTCATAGATATTTTATTCTATTCTTTTATTGACTAAATAAAAAGACTTCTTATTTGATTAAATAAATAAAACTAATTATTTATTTCCTTATCAAACAAGTCTTTTACTTTTACTTTTAGGAAATATATTTCCTGATTAGAAAAGATTTGTTTCTTTAATTAAACAATTAATTAATTAATTAATTAATTCTTATTTAATTAATACAATGAAACAAAATAATATATTAGGTTAAACTAACCCTTGCCGCCCCACTTATAGTAAGTGGGCCAAAATATTATTTTCTTATTTCATTTAATCCATTGGACTTTAAATAAAAAAGCCCACATGTGAACCAGACCCATTCTTACTAAAAGAAACAAGCCCACATGTCTTTCATTAATATATTAATATAATTGAGCAGCCCATTACTAAAATAATGTGCAAATTATATTCTTAATATATTAAATGCAATTCTAGATGGACCCTTAAATTGGTCCGGTAGAATATATCAAGTGATCCATGCAAGTCCGTGTGGATTGGGGATCTTGGCGGGCCATCTAAATTTAAGCTTCAATAGACATAACCTAATCACAATCAACAAATGATTCACTTAGGTCCGATCCATTAATTTTAACTCATTCCACTAAAGAGCTAAAACTGAACTCTTAAATAAAGATAGAAAAGGAAGATGCTCCTCATTCATACCCTAGACAATCATATTGGAGATAGTGTATCCTCGTGATTAATATCAGTAATCGCCAAGAGTTCATAGACCGCCTATAACTCTCCAAGTTACCATATTTACTCATATGACCACGTTTTGAACTTGGATATTTTGACTTGTCCAGAAGCCATGTTTTCAATAGACACTATCGAAAACTCAACGTTGAGATTTAATATCCAATTACCTCAAAACATCCATACGATGATATTATACTCTCATTTAATTAAATGGAGCCACGATGTCCATATCTATAAATGAAGTCCTCTATCGATTAACAAATGAATATCACTAAACTATCGAGGATAGACTATGCGATATAATCGTACTCATTGATAACTCAAATGATATCACTTGCAACCATAAGTCCATCATTTATCTCAGGATTAAGATAGACTCTCCGATTGTCTTGATAATGAAAAGACTTTTATCTACTGACGGTTATAGATAAAGTATTTCATTTTGATCCAGTTCAATGCACCTAGTGCACTAGATCCTTTTGCTCGAAGACACTCCGATGATTTTAGACTCATCATATCTCATTTGATCCCACTCAAATGCTAGCAAAAGAATTCTACAACTTTAACAAGATAAAGGTGCCCAACCTTTAACTTAAGTTGTGAACATTATTCAAGACTAACTAAAGAATTGTGTCTACCACATACATATCCAGATGTACGAACAATTCTTCTTTTCCCATAGTCTTTAGACCTTATGATTATTTACTTTGACAATTATAATATTAAACTATAAATGCTATACGATTTGTTAAACCAGAAATCACTTTATTAATATGAAAAAGATTGTTAATTACAACATTACACTCTTGCTATTGAGCATAATCCTAATAGCTTTATCGCACGAGCTACACAATTCGCTTCCTCAAGAAGCACTAGAAAATCTATACACTCACAAAGCATATTAGAAAGTTTCAGCAAATAAAAGTCTACTCAATACATGCAATTGCCAACAAGAGCTCGAAACACCATTTATTCAAAAGAAACAAACTAAACAAATCCCACAATAAATTCTACCCCCCCAAACCTAATGCTTTCTCTCTTCTCAATTACCATGCACAATTTCACACATAGAGAGAAATACTAGATTAAAGAAGGAAAAATAAATTGTGTAAGTTTTAAACAAAATAAAGCATAAACATAACATGCACGAAGATTTTTAACATTGTGCATTTAGGGTGGGGCTAGGATTTACTAAGGGTGGTTTAACCAAGTTAGGGAATTCACTCTTCTTTACAACCCAAACAAATGTAGATGACTTCCCCATCGTTTCCTTACCCTTGTTTCTCATTTGGTTCACTAGGTCTTTCCGCACCCAAATTTTCCTAATTCTAGGTGGACTTCTCCTATTCCTAGATTTCTCAACCCATACCTTCCTAACATGCCTATAATTCTCTCTATGTTTAAAATTCTCCCGTGTGCCATGTCTTTCATATTCTTGCCCTAGTGGTCTAATGTGACCTATCTCATAGCAATGGTGGCACATGGTGATAGGGTTAGGGATGATACCTTGTTGGTGGGTCTTTGTTGGAGGTGGAGATGGAGGTTGAGGTTACTTACTCTTCTTTTTAGCTCTCTTCCTCCTTGCTTTTCTAGGACTAGGCTTCTTAATGTCGACACTTGGATTTTCTTGATCCATGGCAATCTTCTCTTCTTTTGGAAGTTGAATCGCTTCCATCATCATTGCTTTAATCTCTTGCTTAGCCCTTGCAAGTTTTGTAAGGTGGTCAAGTTCCGTCTTCTTCGTTATCTCTAAAGCCTTTGTCCATTGTTTCAATTTCGACTTGCATTAGCCGCATCCTCTTGGCAAAGTCCTCCTTGATCTCGTCAATATCCTTTAGGTGTATACACTTTTGGACCACAAGGCTCTTCACGTGTTCGCCCAACTCCATGTTCTTTTCAGAAATTTTCCATATTTTCTTTTGGAGTGTGTCATTCTCCGCCTTAAGCGATTTAATTTCAAGTGTGAGCTTTTTTTTTCCGTGTTCAAGCTCATCCACTTTCACTCTTTCTAAGGCTTCCTTGCCTTCTAGCTTCTTCTTTTTCTTCAAGAGTTGTATAATCTTCTCATAGTCTTCCCTCATTTATTCTTTTTCTCGGGAAGCTACCTCTACTCTCTCTTGAAGTGCTTCATTCTCTTTCTTCAACACATCCCTCGCCAACAATAGCTCTTTACTCACACTTATAAGCTCCTGGTTCATGTTGATCCAACTTTCCATCTCATCCATTTTCTTGCTTCGCTCTACTTCAAACTCTATTCGGAGTTTATCCATGTCTTCTTTTGAGCTATTTGAGGATTCCAATGATTTGGTTATTCCAATAGTTTCTTGTAAAAGCTTCAATTTCTCATCATTTTCCATGCATGTTGGCAAGTAGCTTGGCCTCCAATTTTGCCAAAATGAATCCATAGAGTCTTGAAACAAAATAAAACAAAAACTACCAAAGAAAGAAAAGAAACTAAAAAGATTAAAAACAACTAAGAAACAAATAATCTTAAAACTAATCTAATCACTACTACACACACCGATCCCCGGTAGCGGCGCCATTTGACGAGGTACGTTTTTTGTCATTAAAAAGATCGTATGTCAAAAATATTTATAAAACCTATGCAATGCGTTCACAAGTATAAAAATGAGTAAAGCAGTAAGCACGGGTGTCATCCACAAGGATCGGAGGTAGCGATGACTAGATTAGGATTAATAATACTAAAATGCATAAAAATAAAGTATCAATGGTTTTGTTGGAAACGATTAACACTATGATGCAAGCTACAATTAATGCTAATACTAGAATGCAAAGACTAAATGGAATGCAAATGGAGTGAAATATATGATATGGGAACTAAGGAGTTAATGGACTCGTAAGCGAACAATGGGCAATGCAACAAACTCATAATTAATCACATTTTATCTAATGTAACCAACCTAGGGTGTATAGTGTTGGTTATTTATCTCTAGCAAGGGGTCAACCTAGGGTGTATAGTGAAAACTTCCTACTAGAGATTAATCCCTCCTAATCAACCAACCTAGGGTGTATAGTGCTAGTTGCTCAATTAGGATTCTAGCCATGAATGCTCATCTATCTATTAAGGGCTTAACCTCTTACAAATGTAGCCATCCTAGGGTGCATAGTTGAAACTAATACGCGGTGTGTGTAATATAAAGCTAGAGGGGGGGGGGGGGGGGGTGAATAGATTTTATCAAATATTACCCAATTTTTGCATGCAAGTCAATTTGACGAAAATGCCCCTAACTAGTCAAAATAATATATCAAGTGTAATACGTGCGGAATTTAAATAACACAAGATATATACGTGGAAACCCAACCACTGGGAAAAAACCACGGGCTGTATAGTGCGCCACACTCGGAACTCGAAATCACTAATTGAAATGAAGTTTACAACCTATGTAGACCTCGTCTAACACTCCGGTCTGTAACCCCTCACTTCTACCCAGCGGGCCTTTATTAGCAACCCTATTCCAATTTGCTTGAGGCCTAAGCACTCTTAGCCCCAAGACTTACTTCTCAATGAAGAGAAACAACCTAAGTGAATATGTATGAATATTCAAAATGCAAATTACAGCTAGGTTACTCTATATGCTTATCTAGGATAATGATTTTGCAATTAAAACAATCCTAGATATAAATGGCTAGATGACATGTCAAATAGCTTAACTAATCAAGATTAATTAAAAAACTAATTAGCTATCAAAATACAACACTCAATGATTTTCATCACAAATAATCTCTAACTTGTATCTAGCATATAATCAAAAGCATACAAGTAATTAAAGAGATGTATTAATATGAAAAACAATAAAGTAATATGAAATTAGTGAAGAACATACCAAATAAGATGTGATGATTCAAAACCATGCATGGATCAATTCTATGGAGGCATAGAAGATCAAATATGAAATTTGATGCAAAAGTGGTTTGAATTGAGTGGTTAAAAATGAAGTCTTGATTTGATTTTTTCTCAAAAATCTCTCTTTGAAGTTTAGGGTTCTAAATGATCAAAGAACTTGTTCAGATAATGAGAAAGTAAGATATTTATAGACATCAAGAAATGGGCATGTGAAAAGACAAGTTTGCCCTTTGAAATCGCTGATCGGCTGTTTCATTCTGCGGCCAGGCTGTAGAACTCAACCGCAGAATGGAGTCCCAAGAGAAACAGGGGAACTTCGGCAGTTTCATTCGGCGGTTTCGTGACCGCCGATCCAACCGCTGAATCAAACCGAGAGAATAAATCAATCAGGTATAAACGGCGGTTTCTAACCGCGGTTGGTGGCCACCGATAGTAACCGTAGAATTGATCCAAAGGTCTCTGGACTCAAACGGCGGTTTCATTCGGCGGCCAGGCCGCCGATCATAACCACCGATTCACCAAAAGTGGTGAATCCAAAGAAGAAGCCAAGGGCATTCTCCATAGACAGTCTTCACGCAAATCCAAGCACACTTAGTGCAAGCGCGGACGTTTCCGAACAGAATCGGAAAATGAATTACACGACACAATAAAACACACAACATCATACGACAATAAGGTGCAAGTGTGAAATGTGACATGTGAAGAGAATGCACACAAAAATAAGCATATATGCAATCATAGCAAGAATGCTAAGTGTGTGTGTGCTACTAATTCTCTTCAAAGAAAACTAAGCATAAGAGATTATACCTTTGGCGTGCTTGTATCTTGAGGTCATGGAAGGGCCTTTGATCTTCAACCTTAAACACTTAGACTACCCTTACATTCAAACCCCAACATGTGGTTTGACCACGAAATAAGCCAATCAACAAAACGGGAATCCTTACAATAGTGAAGGCCACCCATTTGAGATTAGATTAAAATTATGGTTATTAAGCCGGAATTCACTTGAAAAGTGTATTCTTGTGAAATCCTTCCATTCATAGAGCATAAGGCAACCAAATATATTCTAATTGTATAGTGCTAGTTGTCTATTCAAATAGATTCTAAATCAACTTGCTAAGAGGGTGTATCCAAGACAAATCAATATTAGAAAGCAATTGATTCAAGAGAATAGAACATAGAAGATAGATTGAATATAAAATAATAGAATTTAATTACACATGCCCAATATCCATCAAACTAATCACATCAACCCCTTAGTGGGGGATTTATCTACTCATGTCTATTACAATATAAAAACTAAGAGAAGAGGTTGAGAGGAAACCCATGTAGAGAAACCTTGTCTTGAAGCTTGAATCCAATCCCCTTAGTGCTTTGTTGAGTAGAAAATCAAGAAATGGTGTGTGGGAGAGTGAGTTTTGGTCTAGGTTAGTGTTTAGTTGTCTAAAAGAGAGAGAGGGAAGAAGAGGTAAGAAGAGAGAGTTTGTCTTGTGAAGAAAGTGGTATATTTATAGGCTTGGGAAGTTTGGAAAGTGTAGAGTGTGGGTGGAGTGCGGGTGCACTGTACCCACACTTTATCTCTTCTTAAACTGAGTAGTTCTCAGATCTTGTCAACAGTGCGGGTGGAGTGCGGTTGGGACTCGCACTATACCCGCACTCTATTACTGAAATGGTCATAACTTTCTCTAGGAGACTCAAAATTGCAATCCGTAAAAACCGTTGGAAAGAAGACTTCCGGGGCTTTCCAAATATATGTAGTCCAACACGTGTGTAAGGATTCCCTATTGTTGATTGGCTTATTTCGTGGACAAACCACATGTTGGGGTTTATTGTGTAAGGGTAGTTTAGGTGATTAAGGATCAAGCTCAAAGGCCCTTTCAAGACCTCAAGGGACAAGCACGCCAAAGGTATAATCTCTAGTGCTTATTTTTCTTTGAAGAGATTAGTTGCACACACACACTTAGCATACTAGCATTTGTGTGCATTCTCTTCACATGTCACATTCCACACTTACACTTCTTTGTTATATTTTTTATGTGTGGATTTGTCCATAAATGAGTTCCGAGCGATTCAGAGACGTTTCTATATGTTTCGGATGATTTCCGGGACATTTTGGATATTCCGTATTTTTATCGGAAATCGGATTTTAATTCCGAGCTTAAATTGGAAAGTTATATAATTTTCTATATTTATGATTAAGTCCGGGTCAATATTCCGAAGACGGAATTGGATTCCAAGATTCGAGGTCAACTGGACTGAAGAACACTCGGGTCCAAAGTCAGCTTAGTGTGGCATGATAGCCACACCTAGCAAGGCAAGCAAGAGGGTGGCGTGAGCCACGGGCTGCTCGCGGCAAAGAGAGCTTTCTGACCCCGTGTGTGCCACGGCCTCCCAACGCGCTCACCCACTTTTTCTATTTTTATCATTTGTTTTCATTGTTCTTTTCTGTCTGTTTGTGTTATAATATTATATATATATATATATATATGTTTAAATGTGCACAGCCTAATATATATATATAATCACCGTTTCACCTAAATATTATATATATATATTTATATTTATATTTATATTTATATTTATATAAAAACGGTGCCTTTGTTTTTTAGAAGACCTGATGCATATATATCTCTTTATATTTTGCTTTCTTCTTCAGTTGACACATACACACTTTGAGAGAGCAAAAATATCTTCAAGAGAAAAATTCCCAAGAACCTTTCTTTAACTCTCAAAACCCATTTTCATATGCATCAAAATATCATCTAAACATTTTCTAGCATAGTTAGGATGTTTACTTGCATGGGTCTTGGTCAACACACTTCCCTTGGTATGTTCTTCATTATTATCATTTATAATTAGTGTTTTATTTATCAAGGCATCTCTTTTATTATTTGCTTGTTCTTAGATTAACATCTATGATTCAAAATAGAGATTGTTGTGTTGACATGATTGTGTGTTGTATTGTGATAGATATCTAGGTTTTTATAATCTATGTTTATCTAAGCTATTTGACAGGTCATTTAGCACTTGATATCTAGGATTGATTTTAATTGATTATATCATCATCCTAGATAAGCATCTAAGGTTCCCTAGCCTTGTTTGTTATTTGAATATTCATACATATTCACATAGGTTGAATAATCTCTTCATTGAGAATTAAGACTTGAGGCTAAGATTGCTTAGGCCTCAAGCAAATTGGACTAGAGCCACTTTTAAAGGCCTGCGTGGTAGAAGTGGGGGGTTGTTGACCGGAGTATTAGACGAGGTCTACATAGGTTGTAAACTCCATTTCAATTAGTGGATTTCGAGGTTAGAGTGTGGCGCACTAAACAGCCCGTGGTTTTTCCCAGTGGTTGGGTTTCCACGTATATATCAAGTGTTTTTTAAATTCCGCATCATATTACACTTGCTATATTTTATTGACTAGTTAGGGGCATTTTCAAAAAATTGTCTATTAACGAAAATTGGGTAATATTAGTTAAAATCTATTCACCCCCCCTTTAGATTAATATATTAGTACACACCTAGTTTATTTGAGAACTTTCAATTGGTATCAGAGCGGGTTCCTAGACATACATAGGTGATCCTAGCTCATTTTAGGTGTGTTGTGCATTTGTGTGATTTTTGCTCATTCATACATTTTGCATACATTTCATTCATTCATTTGATACAATGAGTGGATACGGTGGCAACCACGAGGGTGCTTCAAGCACATGGCCTCCTCTCCTCACCGGTGTGAATTATGCCTCATGGAAAGGCAAGATGGAAGCGTACGTGTGCCAAATCCATGATAGGGCATGGATGGCTATTGAAGATGGGTATGCACCTCCTATGTGTTAGGATTATGCTCAATAGCAAGAGTGTAATAGTGTTTTTGACAATCTATTCATATTAATAATGTGATTTCTGGTTTAACAAATCTTATAGCATTTATAGTTTAATTATTATAATTGTCAAAAGTAAATAATCATAAGGTCAAAAGACTATGAGAAAAGAAGAATTGTTCGTACATCTGGATATGTATGAGGTAGACACAATTCTTTAGTTAGTCTTGAATAATGTTCACAACTTAAGTTAAAGGTTGGGCACCTTTATCTTGTTAAAGTTGTAGAATTCTTTTGCTAGCATTTGAGTGGGATCAAATGAGTTATGATGAGTCTGAAATCATCAGAGGGTCTTCGAGTAAAAGAATCTAGTGCACTGGGTGCATTGAACTAGATCACAATGAAATACTTTATCTAGAACCGTCAATAGATAAATAGTCTTTTCATTATCAGGACAATCGGAGAGTCTATCTTAATCCTGAGATAAATGATGGACTTATGGTGGCAAGTGGTATCATTTGAGTTATCAATGAGTACGATTAAATAGCATAGTCTATCCTCGATAGTTTGGTGACATTCATTTGTTAATTGATAGAGGACTTCATTTATAGATATGGACATTGTGGCTCCATTTATTAAATGAGAGTAGAATATCATCATATGGATGTTTTGAGGTATTGGATATTGAATCTTAACGTTAAGTTTTCAATAGTGTCTATTGAAACATGGCTTCTGGACAAGTCAAAGTATCCAAGTTCAAAATGTGGTCATATGAGGAAATATGGTAACTTGAAGAGCTATAGGCGGTCTATGAGCTCTTGGCGATTACTGATATTCTTCACGAGGATACACCATCTCCTATAAGATTGTCTAGGGTATGAATGAAAATCATTTACTTATTCCATCTTTATTTAAGAGTACAATTTTAGTTCTTTAGTGGAATGAACTAAAATTAATAGATTGAACCTAAGTGAATCATTTGTTGATTGTGATTGGGTTATGTCTATTGGAGCTTAAATTTAGATAGGCCCGCCAAGATCCCCAATCCACACGGACTTGCATGGATCACTTGATATATTCTACCGGACCAATTTATGGGTCCATCTAGAATTGTATTTAATATATTAAGAATATAATTTGCACATTATTTATTTAATGGGCTGATCAATTATATTAATATATTAGTGAAAGGCATGTGGGCTTGTTTCTTTTAGTAAGAATGGGTCTGGTTCACATGTGGGCCTTTTATTAAGGTCCAATGGATTTAATAAAATAGAAAAACAATATATAGATATATTAATATATATGGCACATGACCGAGATATATATATGATATTATATTGTTTTATTTTTATTATTTGATTAAATGGAAATTAATTAATTGATTAATTAATTATTTAATTAAAAATCAAAATCTTTTTCTGACTAGGAAATATGTTTCTTAGTAGTATACTATTGTGGTAGTATAAATAAAATAAAAGACTTTATTTGGTAAGTAGATAAATAAGGGATTTATTTATCTAGTCAAATAAGGAAGTCTTTTATATAGTCACAAATACACTAAAGAGTTGGATTAGGGTTTGGAATTCTAAAGAAATCTACCTAGGGTTAGGATTTAGGTCAATAGGCAAAAATCCTATTTGGTAGAGGAATTCGGTCACCCTAATTATGTAATGCAAGTTGAATTCTAAGATATATATATTATATATGCAAGTTTAAATTCGGGCAGATATATATAATAAATATGCAAGTTGAATTCATGTGCAGGATACATATATAGCAATATATGCTTTTCGATCAAGCAAAGAAATATATAAATAATATATTGTGCATTAGATATATATATATATATTATATATTACGCAAGGATGCAGATATATATATAAATAATATATTGTGCACTAGATATATATACACATATATTATATTATGCAAGGTGATCGTGATTTACATATATAATATATTGTGCAAGAGCACTAGAGATATATATAATATGTATTGTCCAAGAGTATCGCATATATATATAGATCATATATTCAAGAACCCTAATGTCTTGGGCTTGAGAATATTTTTTTTTTTTGCTTGAGAAAAATAAAATCCAACTCTTAGATTAGTTTGTTCTTATTTCGATAGTGCATTAGTAACTTTTATATCAAAAGGTTTTGTGCACAATTTCGAATAAGGTTCACGCGAGTTTCGATCTAACGATTTTGAATTCATAAGTGACCGGAACATTCTTTGTAGCCTCTTGGAATTTGTTGTGACTAACGAAAAAGAAAAAGTTTTGTTAATCCATCCTCAGGTACACAACTCAAAGAGAAGGGAGACCACGCTCCTAGGTGATTCACGTTCGTGATTGGATTGGAAGATCTTGCGGATTACCATCGACGCAATGTCAATCGGATCACGCGACAAAGGTATGATATCTTTAGTATTATATGTTAATTAATTAGAGGGTTAAGGTTCAAATTATGGAAAAATTTTAAACTATACTAAACTCGATTTTAGTCTCGCTTCCGCTGCGTTGACCGGTATTTTTCCCTACAATTGGTATCAGAGCCTTGGTTGAACCCTTTTAATTAATTAACGTATATATACGTGGATCTATTTCTTTTTATTGTGATTATGCATGTTTAGAAAGAGATGGCACTCTAGGTATTCGCATATATAATTACATGTGGATGTATGGTTTTATATATGTTTATTATGTGGATTGTTGTTGCTCGATTTTGGTCCGAGATTTTCAATGTAATTTTTATTTCGGAATTGTAACAAGAAGGGTGGTCTATTATCGCCATAATTCCTTCTTGGTAGTTGCTAGGTTTTATTTTTATTTTTTTTAATAAGTGCAGTATTTTTTTACGATTACTGCAGTTTTTTTTTTTTTTTAATTTAATTTTTATGTGCAGTTTTTTATTTTGTAAAAGTACTGCAGTGAATAAAAAAAAAAATTAATACTGCAGTATTTTATTATTTTATACTACTGTAATGTATTTAGGTATTGAAGATTCGAAGACACGAAGAAAAAGGAAGCAACCGGAACCGAGAACGAGCACCGTGCGCACCCTAGGAGTGGATTGGGCTGCGCATGGCAAGCCCAAATCTTGGTGGGCTGCGCACGGCAGCCTTTTGTGGCCTCATGGGCTGCGCAAGGCAGCCCCTTTGTGGGGTTGTGGGCTATGCACACCCATGGGAGGAGGCCGAGGGATGAGCGTATGGTTGATGGCCACCTGAAGATCTTGTATTCCTGACAATTGTAATTTACTTGCTTTTCTAGGATGGACCAAAATTGTTGCTATTTATTTTTTGCATAAATATTACAATATTTGTTATTGTATGATAACATGACATACAGAATAGGAGTGCCACTCATATATCTCTTTTGGTATGAACATGCATTGAATGATTTAGGTATCTAAATTGGCATCTAGATAACTTGGTAAATCATTCTATGGGATTTAATCACACACCTTAAATAATTGAGTGGGAGAAGGTGTTTTTGTAACACCTATGGCCTCCAAGGTTAGTTGAGCTTTATTATTTATTAGTAATCCCCCCAAGGGGCGTCCATGAATGGAATTTAGCAATATACTTCCTTACAAGGATAGACTAGACAATGGACTCAAACGAGATCTACTCCCCAATGAGGGATTTTCGTGAGAGAAAATTGAGGGTCGATATCTTGGTAACACACTCAATGTAATTTTATTGATATCCTCCCAAGAGTTCTTGTCAATAAAATTGCAAGGCTAAAATTGAAAACGCTGGTTGTTATGTTAACAATTAGGTGGGACCTAGTCTAACTAGTAAATGGTGCGAACTCCCAAAGGAGGCGTAACATTTATGGGTGTTGGATCACCGTTGAATTTTATGATTGAGTTATTTATTTAATTCAAGATAAATATTTAAAAGTGCTTTATCATGATTATTTACTTATATATGTTTTGTTATATTCAGAAATCATGACCCTATCTCTAATGAACATCTTAAAAGATAATATTTTAACCGGAAATAATTATGTCACATGGAAAAGGAAAATTGGGTTGTTGCTGCAAGCTGAAAAACATAAGAATGTTCTAACTACTCCTAAACCACCTGCTCCTACTTATGAATCTCAGATTCATATGGTTGGTAAAGTTGCTACTGTTAAGGCCCGTCAAAAGGTCAAGGAACAACAGAAGAAAAAGCAACTTGGGCCTACCAAGAAGGAGATCAAGAAAGTAACCAAGATCAAAGGGAAGTGCTTCCTTTGTGGTGAAAAGGGACATTGGAAAAGAAATTGCCCAAAGTCCCAGAACAAGAAGGAACAAGGTAATATTAATTATCTTGAAACATGTTTTCTGGCAGATTCTACAGATTCTTGGATCATAGACTCTGGAGCCACAAATCATGTTTGCTATTCCTTACAGGGGTTCCAAGAAAGGAGAAAGTTGAATAAGAATGAAATCAACTTGCGTTTGGGCAACGGAACGTTAGTGTCTGCAAGTGCAGTGGGAGATAATAGAATTAATCTAGTTTTTTTTTTAGGCATTTAGATTTGATAGACGTTTATTATGTATCTCAATTCAAGAGAAATTTAATTTCAGTTTCTTGTTTGAATAAATTTGGATATTCTGTTACTTTTAATAAAGATTCTATTATTAGTATGAATAACAAATTTATTTGCAAAGGTACATTGGAAAACGGCTTATTCTTTTTGCATAAAAATATCTCTCACTTGTTGGACACAGAAATAACGGAACCTAATCATAAAAGAGTAAAATTATCAATAGATGAAACCTACTTATGGCATTTACGCCTAGGTCATATTAACCTTAATAGGATTAAAAGATTGGTATGTGACGGACCTTTAAGTGACTTAAAGGTTGATGATCTACCAACTTGTGAATCTTGTTTGGAAGGTAAAATGACCAAAAGGTCGTTCTCGGCCAAAGGTACAAGAGCCACTGAATGTTTAGGATTTATACACACTGATGTATGTGGTCCTATGAGCATTCAAGCTAGAGGTGGATATGAGTACTTCATCACCTTCACAGATGATTACTCGAGATTTGGCTATGTGTATCTCATGCGACATAAGTCAGATGCTTTTGACATGTTCAAAGCATTCAAAGCTGAAGTAGAAAATCAGCTTGAGAAACACATAAAAATCTTGAGATCTGATCTTGGTGGAGAATATCTATCTGGTGAGTTTCAGCAATATCTTATTGATAATGGGATAGTTTCTCAGTTTTCTGCACCAGGTACACCTCAACAGAATGGGGTAGCAGAAAGGAGAAATAGAACTCTTTTTAGACATGGTTAGGTCTATGTTGAGTTATTCAACACTTCCTATTTCTTTTTGGGGACATGCTTTACAAACTGCTATATACATTCTAAACGATGTACCATCTAAGTCCGTTCCTCAAACACCGCATGAGTTGTGGACTGGGCGCAAGCCTAGTTTACAACACTTAAGGATATTTGGTTGTCCTGCGCATGTGTTAAAAGGAAAGACAGAAAAGATGGAGTCCCGTTCGGAAACATGTATATTTGTAGGGTATCCAAAAGAAACTAAAAGATATTATTTCTATAGCCCTTCAGATCTTAAAGTATTTGTGTCGACAAATGCTAAATTTCTGGAAAAGGACTATATGAATGATTTTGTGCCTAGAAGTAGAATTGTCCTGAATGAGATGTCAGGAGA
This sequence comes from Acer saccharum, assembly GCA_030490815.1. Classification (NCBI taxonomy): domain Eukaryota; kingdom Viridiplantae; phylum Streptophyta; class Magnoliopsida; order Sapindales; family Sapindaceae; genus Acer; species Acer saccharum. The sequence continues at coordinate 40,203,019 of CM059869.1, forward strand.
TACAATTCCACGAGAGGTTACACAACCTAACCCAATTGTAAGTTCCGATCCAACACAAAATCAATAACCTACCATTCCTCATCGTAGTGGGAGGGTTAGAACACAACCCGAAAGATACATCGGTCTGGGAGAATCAGTGGAGAATCTCCCGGACGACAATGATCCCTACACGTACAAGGAAGCTATGGAGGATGTTGATAGTCGCCATTGGCAAAAGGCAATGCAATCTGAGATTGAATCTATGTTCGATAACAAAGTCTGGTCCCTTGTAAACTTGCCTAAAGGGATAAAACCCATTGGGTGCAAGTGGGTATACAAGAGGAAAAAAGGTATGGATGGAAAGGTGGAAACCTTTAAAGCTAGATTGGTAGCTAAAGGGTATACACAGAAAGAAGGTATCGATTTCGAGGAAACCTTCTCTCCTGTGGCCATGCTTAAATCCATTAGGATACTCTTATCCATTGCAGCATCTTTAGATCTAGAGATTTGGCAAATGGACGTCAAGACAGCTTTCCTTAATGGAAGTCTTAACGAAAGCATCTACATGATGCAACCAGAGGGATTCATTGAAAAGAGCCAAATGGAAAAGGTATGCAAGTTGCAGAAATCCATATATGGATTAAAGCAAGCATCCAGATCCTGGAACATAAGGTTCGATCAAGCTGTCAAAGGTTTTGGATTTATTCAGAATCCTAACGAACCTTGTGTATACAAAAGGATTAAGGGCGACAAGTTGGTTTTCCTGATTCTTTATGTTGATGATATACTACTCATTGGAAACGATGTAGGTGTATTGACATCAGTAAAAGAATGGTTAGCAAAACAATTTGATATGAAGGACTTAGGAGAAGCAAGTTTTATTCTAGGTATCCAAGTAATAAGGGATAGAAAGAATAGAACGATTGCATTATCCCAAGCTTCATACATAGACAAGATCTTGTCTAGGTTTTCCATGCAGGATTCCAAGAAAGGTATGTTACCTTTCAGACATGGAATCAAGCTTTCTAAGGAACAAGTTCCTAAGAATGAGCATGAAGAGCAATTCATGAGTAGAGTTCCATATGCCTCGGCAGTTGGAAGTCTCATGTATGCAATGCTCTTTACTAGACCAGATATTTGTTTTGCTGTTGGCATAGTTAGCAGGTTTCAATCGAAACCTGGTCCTGATCACTGGACGGCAGTCAAGCATATTTTCAAGTATGTCAAGAGAACGAGAGATAATATGCTTGTATACTCTGGAGGGGATTTGGTTCCCGTTGGGTATACAGATTCTGATTTCCAATCAGATTCTGACTCCAGAAAATCCACATCAAGGGCTGTGTTTACTATTGGAGGAGCAGCAGTCATATGGAGGAGTATCAAGCAATCTTGTATTGCTGATTCCACCATGGAAGCTGAGTATGTTGCTGCATGCGAGGCTACCAAAGAGGCTGTTTGGCTCCACCAATTCTTGATTGACTTGGAAGTGGTTCCCAGTGCGAATAAGCAGAACACTATCTACTGTGACAACAGTGGAGCAGTGGCTAATTTGAAAGAACCAAGAAGTCACAAGAGAGGAAAACACATTGAAAGAAAGTATCATCTTTTAAGGGAGATTGTTCAAAGAGGTGACGTGACGATTACCAAAATCACGTCAGTAGAAAATCTAGCGGATCCCTTCACAAAGGCTCTACCTCAGAAGAGTTTCGATGGGCATCTAAAGAACATGGGCATGAGAGATATGACACATTTGCTATAGCGCAAGTGGGAGATTGTTAGGATTATGCTCAATAGCAAGAGTGTAATAGTGTTTTTGACAATCTATTCATATTAATAATGTGATTTCTGGTTTAACAAATCTTATAGCATTTATAGTTTAATTATTATAATTGTCAAAAGTAAATAATCATAAGGTCAAAAGACTATGAGAAAAGAAGAATTGTTCGTACATCTGGATATGTATGAGGTAGACACAATTCTTTAGTTAGTCTTGAATAATGTTCACAACTTAAGTTAAAGGTTGGGCACCTTTATCTTGTTAAAGTTGTAGAATTCTTTTGCTAGCATTTGAGTGGGATCAAATGAGTTATGATGAGTCTGAAATCATCGGAGGGTCTTCGAGTAAAAGAATCTAGTGCACTGGGTGCATTGAACTGGATCACAAGGAAATACTTTATCTAGAACCGTCAATAGATAAATAGTCTTTTCATTATCAGGACAATCGGAGAGTCTATCTTAATCCTGAGATAAATGATGGACTTATGGTGGCAAGTGGTATCATTTGAGTTATCAATAAGTACGATTATATAGCATAGTCTATCCTCGATAGTTTGGTGATATTCATTTGTCAATCGATAGAGGACTTCATTTATAGATATGGACATTGTGGCTCCATTTATTAAATGAGAGTAGAATATCATCATATGGATGTTTTGAGATATTGGATATTGAATCTTAACGTTAAGTTTTCAATAGTGTCTATTGAAACATGGCTTCTGGACAAGTCAAAGTATCCAAGTTCAAAATGTGGTCATATGAGGAAATATGGTAACTTGAAGAGCTATAGGCGGTCTATGAGCTCTTGGCGATTACTGATATTCTTCACGAGGATACACCATCTCCTATAAGATTGTCTAGGGTATGAATGAAAATCATTTACTTATTCCATCTTTATTTAAGAGTACAATTTTAGTTCTTTAGTGGAATGAACTAAAATTAATAGATTGAACCTAAGTGAATCATTTGTTGATTGTGATTGGGTTATGTCTATTGGAGCTTAAATTTAGATAGGCCTGCCAAGATCCCCAATCCACACGGACTTGCATGGATCACTTGATATATTCTACCGGACCAATTTATGGGTCCATCTAGAATTGTATTTAATATATTAAGAATATAATTTGCACATTATTTATTTAATGGGTTGATCAATTATATTAATATATTAATGAAAGGCATGTGGGCTTGTTTCTTTTAGTAAGAATGGGTCTGGTTCACATGTGGGCCTTTTATTAAGGTCCAATGGATTTAATAAAATAGAAAAACAATATATAGATATATTAATATATATGGCACATGACCGAGATATATATATGATATTATATTGTTTTATTTTTATTATTTGATTAAATGGAAATTAATTAATTGATTAATTAATTATTTAATTAAAAATCAAAATCTTTTTCTGACTAGGAAATATGTTTCTTAGTAGTATACTATTGTGGTAGTATAAATAAAATAAAAGACTTTATTTGATAAGTAGATAAATAAGGGATTTATTTATCTAGTCAAATAAGGAAGTCTATTATATAGTCACAAATACACTAAAGAGTTGGATTAGGGTTTGGAATTCTAAAGAAATCTACCTAGGGTTAGGATTTAGGTCAATAGGCAAAAATCTTATTTGGTAGAGGAATTCGGTCACCCTAATTATGTAATGCAAGTTGAATTCTAAGATATATATATTATATATGCAAGTTTAAATTCGGGCAGATATATATAATAAATATGCAAGTTGAATTCATGTGCAAGATACATATATAGCAATATATGCTTTTCGATCAAGCAAAGAAATATATAAATAATATATTGTGCATTAGATATATATATATTATATATTACGCAAGGATGCAGATATATATATAAATAATATATTGTGCACTAGATATATATACACATATATTATATTATGCAAGGTGATCGTGATTTACATATATAATATATTGTGCAAGAGCACTAGAGATATATATAATATGTATTGTGCAAGAGTATCGCATATATATATAGATCATATATTCAAGAACCCTAATGTCTTGGGCTTGAGAATATTTTTCTTTTGCTTGAGAAAAATAAAATCCAACTCTTAGATTAGTTTGTTCTTATTTCGATAGTGCATTAGTAACTTTTATATTAAAAGGTTTTGTGCACAATTTCGAATAAGGTTCACGCGAGTTTCGATCTAACGATTTTGAATTCATAAGTGACCGGAACATTCTTTGTAGCCTCTTGGAATTTGTTGTGACTAACGAAAAAGAAAAAGTTTTGTTAATCCATCCTCAGGTACACAACTCAAAGAGAAGGGAGACCACGCTTCTAGGTGATTCACGTTCGTGATTGGATTGGAAGATCTTGCGGATTACCATCGACGCAATGTCAATCGGATCATGCGACAAAGGTATGATATCTTTAGTATTATATGTTAATTAATTAGAGGGTTAAGGTTCAAATTATGGAAAAATTTTAAACTATACTAAACTCGATTTTAGTCTCGCTTCCGCTGCGTTGACCGGTATTTTTCCCTACACTATGATGACTCCCACGGGTGGTGGAGAAGAAGTACTCAAGCCTAAGGATCAGTGGTCACCTGAAGAGTTTGAGACTTCACAATGGAATAGGAAGGCATGGCATGCTCTTCTATGTGCAGTGGATGAAAATCAGTACAAACTGATTCAGAACACTAGGATAGCCAAGGAGGCATGGGATATCCTAGAGGTTGCACATGAAGGAACCGACGTCGTCAATGATTCGAAGTTACACGTCCTTCAAACGCAATTTGAGTTGCTTAAGATGGAGGAGGATGAGTGCTTCAATGACTTTGAAGTCAAGTTGATGGATATTATGAATCAAAGCCATCAACTCGGTGATTCTTATTCGGATAGGAGAGTTAAGCAGAAAATTATGAGGTCTCTCCCCGCTAGGTTTGAATCTAAGGTGACGGCTTTAGAGGAAAATAGCACATACAAGGATATGAAGCCGAGCGAGGTAATTGGAAGACTTCTCGCCTATGAATCTAGGAAGGCTCCTAGTATTTCACCTCCTAAAAAGCAAAAAGGAATTGCTTTGAAAGCTTCCGAGGTTAAGAAGGAGGAAAAAGGTGACTCGGACCAAGACATGGCTTTGCTACTTAGAAGATTCAAGAAGTTTGTCAAGTTTGAGAATAAGGGCTTCGAATCCAAAGGCCAAGACTTGAAGAAAAAGGCTCCCTTCAAGAGTTTTGAGCCTAGGCAAGAGAAGAGTGAAAAGAAAGAAGTCCAATGTTATGAGTGTGGTGGTATAGTGTTAGGATTATGCTCAATAGCAAGAGTGTAATGTTGTAATTGACAATCTTTTTCATATTAATAAAGTGATTTCTGGTTTAACAAATCTTATAGCATTTATAGTTTAATATTATAATTGTCAAAGTAAATAATCATAAGGTCTAAAGACTATGAGAAAAGAAGAATTGTTCGTACATCTGGATATGTATGAGGTAGACACAATTCTTTAGTTAGTCTTGAATAATGTTCACAACTTAAGTTAAAGGTTGGGCACCTTTATCTTGTTAAAGTTGTAGAATTCTTTTACTAGCATTTGAGTGGGATCAAATGAGATATGATGAGTCTAAAAACATCGGAGTCTCTTCGCGTAAAAGAATCTAGTGTACTGGGTGCATTGAACTGGATCACAATGAAAAGCTTTATCTAGAACCGTCAATAGATAATAGTCTTTTCATTATCAGGACAATCAGAGAGTCTATCTTAATCCTGAGATAAATGATGGACTTATGGTTGCAAGTGATATCATTTGAGTTATCAATGAGTACGATTATATAGCATAGTCTATCCTCGATAGTTTGGTGATATTCATTTGTTAATCGATAGAGGACTTCATTTATAGATATGGACATCGTGGCTCCATTTATTAAATGAGAGTATAATATCATCATATGGATGTTTTGAGGTAATTGGATATTAAATCTCAACGTTGAGTTTTCGATAGTGTCTATTGAAAACATGGCTTCTGGACAAGTCAAAATATCCAAGTTCAAAACGTGGTCATATGAGTAAATATGGTAACTTGGAGAGTTATAGGCGGTTTATGAAATCTTGGCGATTACTGATATTAATCACGAGGATACACTATCTCCAACATGATTGTCTAGGGTATGAATGAGGAACATCTTCTTATTCTATCTTTATTTAAGAGTTCAATTTTAGCTCTTTAGTGGAATGAGTTAAAATTAATGGATCGGACCTAAGTGAATCATTTGTTGATTGTGATTAGATTATGTCTATTGAAGCTTAAATTTAGATAGCCCGCCAAGATCCCCAATCCACACGGACTTGCATGGATCACTTGATATATTCTACCGGACTAATTTATGGGTCCATTTAGAATTGCATTTAATATATTAAGAATATAATTTGCACATTATTTATTTAATGGGCTGCTCAATTATATTAATATATTAATGAAAGGCATGTGGGCTTATTTCTTTTAGTAAGAATGGGTCTGGTTCACATGTGGGCTTTTTATTTAAAGTCCAATGGATTAAATGAAATAAGAAAATAATATATGGCCCATTTATATAAGTGGGGTGGCAAGGTGAATATATTAACCTAATATATTATTTTGTTTCATTGTTTTAATTAAATAAGAATTAATTAATTTATTAATTAATTGTTTAATTAAGAAACAAATCTTTTTCTGATCAGGAAATATATTTCCTAGAGTTATACTATTGGTAGTAGTATACAAAAAGTAAAAGACTTGTTTGATAAGAAAATAAATAATTAATTTTATTTATTTAATCAAATAAGAAGTCTTTTTATTTAGTCAATAAAAGAATAAAAATACTTATGAGTTGGATTATGATTTGAAGTCTAAAGGTTGATGGATATTAGGGTGCAACACAAACCCTTTTTGGTATGGGATTTGCGGCAACCCTAGTGCCATTATAGGAAGATTTCGGCAACCCTAAATCAAATAGGAAGGAAAATTCGGCCACCCTATATATTCCATATGACAGGGTTCGGCCACCTCTGATGTTTGATGGATTCAATTTTCTTCTTCTTCTAAACTCATAGACAAGTATTTGATTATTCTACTAAGACATAAAAGAGAGAAGAGATTATTCTTTTGATGGTACACTAATTGCTTGTTCATCAATAAGCTTGTGTGTACAACATCGAATTAGGTTCACGCGAGTTTCGATCATTAGATTAAGAACTCAAAAGTGACCGGAATAATCTTTGTATTCTTTTGATTGTTTTGTGACTAACAAAAGAAAAAGAAAAGTTTGTTTGTCCATTCTCAGGTTTGCAATTCAAAGAAAAGGGAGACCACGCTCCTAGGTGATTCACGTTCGTGCTAGGATTGAAGATCTTACGGATTACCATCGACGTAAGTCAATCGGATCACGCGACAAAAGGTATTCTTCTTTTGTTGGTTTATATGTATGCTTAATTAATTAAAGGGTTAAGGTTCATAAAAAGGAAAAATTTTAAAACACACTAAATCTGTTTTTAGTCTCGCTTCCGCTGCGTGTACTACGGTATTTTTCCCTACATATAGGTCACATCTCACCCGATTGTGGGAACTTGAAGAACAAGATGGCAAAAGTGATGGCCACCACTTGGAGTGAAAGTGATGACTCCGAAAAGGGAGACAAGTCATCAAGTGATGATGAGCTTACCATCAACTACACGGCTTTTGGAGCCACTTGTGTAGATGACAAAGTTGTTGGTAAGAATGACTTGACTAGAGATCCCATAGAAGAAAGAGATGAAGAAGTAGCTCTAGAGGAGATAGGTGTAGCTACTCATTGGGATATGGCTCTCATTAACTCAAGAGACCAAGGTGAAGGTCTAAATGAGGGAAATGACTCCATTAGTGAGAAGGAGAGTGGAGGAGATAGCTCAAGTGAAGATGACTCCTCATCTAACTCTACAAATGGAAGTGTAGAGAAAATGGATGTTCATGACTTTATAGTCAAGTGTTAAAGTTCATTGAAGAAGAATAATAGAAAATTGAAGATTTTAGAGGATGAAAATCTTGAACTTTCAACACACAATGACCACTTAAGTAAACAAGTGGAGGCATCCAAGATGATTGAAGACAAGCTAAGGGATGAGCTAGCTATGTCTAAGAGGAATGAAGAAGGGTTGAAGAGAGAGCTTGATGAAGCTATAAAGTCATTGACTAGGATGACTACAAGCACCAAAAAACTTGACCACATTCTTGGTAGAGGAAAGAACCCTTGTGACAAGAGAGGTATTGGGTATGAAGAAAGCAAGGATATCACTACTCTAACCAAGACCATCTTTGTCAAGAGTTTGGGTAAGATGGAGGCCTCGCCAGTGCACACTCCTAGGAAGAAAATTGATCTAGGACAATGTTCAACAAGTGCACAAGTGAAGGAAGCTCCAAGGAGACAACCTCAAGCTCAAAATGTTCCTCAACCTAACTTCCCTCAAGCTCACATTCATCAAGAGAAGAGGCCAATCATGCAAAATGGATCAAGGAAGCAAGCTAGACTGGTTCAACAACAAAGAAGGTTTGAACCCGCTCAACCACAAAGTCATGGGAAGGCTCCTATGCATGCACAAGGACATGGTATGAATTCTAAATTTATCCCTACATGTCACTTTTGTGGTATTGATGGTCACATTAGACCAAATTGCTTTCATTTCATTAAATTGTGTAGAATCAAAAGCATGATTGAAAAGAAAATGAAAAGAGCTAGAATGCATGCTAATAGGAAGGAAAATATTTATATTCATGATCCTATTATTTCTAGAACTCTTGAACCATTGACCACTAGGAAGAAAAATGTTATATCTATATGGATAAGGAAAAATGAACCCGCTTGCTACGAGACTAACAAGTCTCAAATAGGTTCATCCAAGTCAAATGGACTTGGGAGGTCTATAGGACCTCATGACCTTCATTGATGAAGGATGATGATGACCCCACATGGGGAACTCAAGCAAAGAGAGCTAATTGCATACTTGTTGCATGCAATTTTTTTTAAAAAAATCTTATGCTTCTTTGTTGATTGCTTAAGTAAGCTTGGTTGCATATATGTATATATGTTTTAAATTCAATAAGTGTGAACCTTGCTTGTTTACAATCCATGTCATATTTATGTTCAAACATGCATTTTTGGACTAGGAGATTTACTTAGGAAATATGATTTGAATGGCCTATAGTTATCTCCATGACATGTTTAAAAATGGAAAAGCATGAAATTCATATAACATGCTCAAATGAAAAAGCATGAATTGATCATTGCATATTCTTAATGCAAAACTTATGTGAAAAAGCTTATGAGACTCAAAATGAATAAAGGATCTTGTATCCGTTCAAAGGATTTTAAAATCCAAATGTCTCTCTCTCTTTATTAGTTGAACATGGCTACTATCATACGGATATCTTATCCGGAAAAATCAAATAGGGTGCAAAGTCGCTCATGCCATGTTTCGCTTATAAAGTTGGATATAGTTGCTCATAAATTAAAATCAATGAAAACTCTATATCCTTGCTTTTCTAATGACAATGGTGAAATTGGTTTGAATTCCCATTAGAAACCTTTGTCATTTGCTTTGCCAAATACCATTGGATTTTGGACTTGAATGCTACATGTCTTGTATGCAAAGCATTTTTGATTCACACATTTTATCAAAATAAATCTCCTTGTTTCTCTTCAATTAATTGAGTTGCATAAAGTGCATTTTATGATTATGCAAATGACTTGAATGCTATCATCTCTCTTTGCTAAGTGACCCGGTTAGGGACTACTCCTTTGCCTATATCATGACAAAAAGGGGGAGTAGAATGGTGGTAAGGGGAGTTGCAAATTGTGGTAGCAATTATGCATGTTGGGGAGACAATACATTGAGGGGGAGTAACCCATTGAGGGGGAGCATTGCATTGTAGAATGGTGGTAAGGGGAGTTGCAAATTGTGGTAGCAATTATGCATGTTGAGGAGACAATACATTGTGTAAGGATTCCCATTTATTGATTGGCTTGTTTCGTGGACAAACCACATGTGGGGTTCTTTGTAAGGGTAGCTTAGGTATTGGTATTCAAGCTCAAGGCCCTTTCAAGACCTCATCTTGATTAGCACCAAAGGTAAATTTCTAGTGCTTACGTGCTTTGAAGAGATCTAGTTGCACACACACACAACTCATGCATAAATGTTATTCTTATATGTTGTATGTTTTCATATGTGTGCATTCATAATTGTTGAATATCTCTTCATGCATGTTTATTTAATTGCATCTAGTTTATTGAAATGCTATGACATGTTTAGGCATTAGGATGCAAAGTCATGAATTTTATTCATGCATGTTTGAATTGAGTGCATCTTGTTCAATGATAATGCCACGACATGTTAGGCATTAGGATGCATTCAATACCCATACTTGCACTTCATGATTAGTCTTAAGTGTGGTGTAATTCGTTTCCGTTTGTGTGATCAGAAACGTCCGCGCTTGCACAATGGTGTGCATGTCTTAGCGCGATGGTTGACCACTTGAGAAGGTCTCATTCTTCTCTTGGATAAGTGGTAGTTTTGGTTTGGTTGATTGGAGTAAGGTGTCTAGTTTCAAAAGATTGGATTTCAATGTTTTAAGTGTTTTCAAAACTGACCTTTGCATGGTCTTGTGATCATAACTTTTTACACAAAGCTTCAAAATGAGTTTTGAAAATTTTTGTACAAACTAGACACCCATACCTTTCCAACGGTATATTATTCGTAATATTTCATGACCGTTTGGATTGGTTTTAAAATCTCCAAAGTTACAACCAAAACAGGGCAACTCTGTTATTGTCCATTTCTGACCTTTGGTCACTCAATTGACCATAACGTTTTCTATAGATATCAAAATGTCATTCTATAAAAATGAGTAAAAAGTAGACATCGATACCTTTCCAACGATATATCATATGAAAGGTTTCGATGTCGTTTGGTCATATTTCCAAGCGCTCGAATATTGAGTCGCTGCACTGATGCGAGTACCACGAAAATACCCATATTTTTTCCATTTCTTCCAAAACGACATAGTTTCACTTGGGCATTATAAATACATATCTTTCTCATCATTTTGAGATGTGAGCCACAAAATCAAACCCTAGAGAGAGAGGCTCCTTATTCTTGAGAGAGAAAGAGAGACTTGAGAGAAAAAGTTTAAAGATTACATCTTTATCTCTCTAAACTCATTCCCACATGCACAAATCATCATCTAGGCATCATCTAGGTTCATCTAGCATGTGCTAATGCATGGGTCTTCTTCAACACACATGGTATGATTTGTTGAACACTTTTATCTTACATAATTAGTGTTTCTACTTATCAATTTTATCTCATTTATTACTTGTATGTGTTTAGATTAATTTCTACATACATGATTGAGATTATGTGTTGATTGGGTTATTTATGTTAGCTAGGTTTTAATGCCTATTTTATATCTAGCTAATTAATCTCATTATATGATTGAGATTATTTTTGATAGCTTAATTGATTAGGTCATTATTGCCTAAAAGCTATGCCATAAACATTCTTGTGTGATTTATTGATAACTAGGTTGATAGATTGTATTTTAATCAACTAGTTAATCTTTTGAATGTTTGTGGGTTATTTGTGATAGCTATTGTATTTAGGATTGGTCATCCTTAACATAGCTAAAGTTGTATGCCATGTCATATAGCTATTTTGATATCTAGGATTCATTTTATTGTCATCATATAATCTTAGATAAGCATCTAAGGTTCCCTAGCTTTATTTGCTCTTTGAATATTCATTGCATATTCACATAGGGTGTTTGATCTCTTCGGGAAGTAAGTCTTGTGTGAAAGACCGGGATTAGGTGGTCACATGAGCAAATTGGACTAGGTCCACTTTTACAGGCCTACGGGTAGTGGTAGCGGGATATTGGCCGGGATTAGGCCGTCAAACCTGGATTATGTTGTATACGTTATCACAATTAGTGGATTCGAGGTTCGAGTGTGGTGCACTTACCAGCCCGTGGTTTTTCCCGTGAGGGTTTCCACGTAAAAATCAAGTGTCGTTTATATTTCCGCACCATATTACACTTGATTATTATATTGTCTAGTTTGGGGCATTTTCGTAAATTTGACTAAACGCGAAAATTGGGTAATAACGATTAAAATCTATTCACCCCCCCTCTAGATAGTTTTATACACACCGTTAATTTGTTTCACATTGAGGGGGAGCATTGCATTCACAATTATTGCTTGATGTTGTAGTTGTACTTAAATTCTTAGAATGCAAATGCTTGATTATATTCTCACTTGATTCATCTCACTTTTTACTTGAATTGGATAGTATAGAAACTTTGCTTTTAGGGAATGATTATTCTACAAGAGATTGAAGACTTCAAGATTTTTTTAAGTGAATATATCTCTTTGTAATGTAGATAATCATTTGTGACCTGTAGTTTCTATTTTTTTTTTTTTTTTTTGTGAGGAATCAACGTGAGAGGTGGTTTTGTCACGAAATAGCCAAAGGGGGAGATTGTAAGGATTCCCTATTGTTGATTGGCTTATTTCGTGGACAAACCACATGTTGGGGTTTATTGTGTAAGGGTAGTTTAGGTGATTGAGGATCAAGCTCAAAGGCCCTTTCAAGACCTCAAGGGACAAGCACGCCAAAGGTATAATCTCTAGTGCTTATTTTTCTTTGAAGAGATTAGTTGCACACACACACTTAGCATACTAGCATTTGTGTGCATTCTCTTCACATGTCACATTCCACACTTACACTTCTTTGTTATATTTTTTATGTGTGGATTTGTCCATAAATGAGTTCCGAGTGATTCGGAGACTTTTCTATATGTTTCGGATGATTTTCGAGACATTTGGGATATTCCGTATTTTTATCGGAAACCGGATTTTAATTCCGAGCTTAAATTGGAAAGTTATATAATTTTCTATATTTATGATTAAGTCCGGGTCAATATTCCGAAGACGGAATTGGATTCCAAGATTCGAGGTCAACTGGATTGAAGAACACTCGGGTCTGAAGTCAGCTTAGTGTGGCATGATAGCCACACCTAGCAAGGCAAGCAAGAGGGTGGCGTGAGCCACGGGCTGCTCACGGCAAAGAGAGCTTTCTGACCCTGTTAGGTTGATAATTAGTGTTGGCATTAATTCCATATCAAAACGTGTTTTACTTGTAATGTTTAGTGGTTAGTAAATGAAGGATTTCGAAGACGAAGGACGTCTCAACCATTATTCGTTCAAGTTGCCGGCTTTTAAGAGTTTCGGACATTATCGGTCTACAAAGGTATACAAAGACCTCTTATCTCTTACAAGGCTAGGAACACACTCACACATATCATTCTTGTGTGTCCCTTCATGATTTTATTCTATTTACATTTCACTTTCACACACTTGGCAAAATATGCTCATGCATTCACATTTAGTTAATAAACTTTGTGTTTTGCATTTTCTAGGACTATGTCCGGAAACTAGCATATGTGTGTGTATTTGTGTTTGTATGTTTCCGTATTTTGTGTTTAGGACTTGAACATGTTCTTATTCAATGCCTTATTGATTTTCGGTCGTTTCGGTTACTCATTCATAAGGTTTCGAGTCCAAACGTGTTGACTATGCCACTTTACGTTCTCTTACGTTGTGTTGACTTCATCGATGATTTCCGAGATGATTTCTCAACCTTTTTTCAAAGTTGTATAGTCGTTTTCGTGCGTGAGAGAGTCATGGTTCGTAATCCAAAAACGGATTCGAATTCGGAGTTCGGACGCCCGAGATACGGGCCAACGAACCGAGGGAGCGCGGGAGAGGACAGCCCAGGCCGTGGGCCACATGGGCTGGCCGTGGTTGAGGCCGTGGGCCCCACGGCCTGGAGCACCCTCTGCTCCCGTGTGGGCCACGCGCCCCCCACGGCCTGGGGGTGACGTGGCACCACGTGATTGGCCGAAAAACTTCTTCTCTCTCCTCCTATTTCTTCCCTCTCTCTCTCTCATTTTGAATTTTAAAAAGAAGAAAAATCAAGTCTTCCCGTCAGCCCTCTCCTCTGAATTTTCAGATTTTCGAAACACCATATCTTCCTCATCCGGAGTCGGATTTGAGTGATTCAAGTTGGAGAGTGTTCGTATTTGAGTCCTCTAACATCTCCAAGTGGTTTGGTAGCTGTTTGATCATGATTTCCAGTGGTTGATCACTGAATTCCGAACCAGCTTCAAAATCCGAGGTAATGGTCTCATCTTAGGGATTTCTTGTTATTTGACCTTCCAAATGCTTGGGGTTTCTTCTTCTATATCTATGTTATTGTTTTATGAAAGCTATTTGAAAAGGTAGCTTGATTATCATTCCAATTGAAACTCAATTTGTGGACTTATGTTGACTAGATTTTATGATTCTAGGTTTTACATTTGTTTGTGAGTTGTATTGTGATTAGAATGGCATCTTAGGTTGTTTGATACTTAATTGAATTAATTTTGTGTTAAAATGACTTTGAGATTTGATTTGGTCCTTTGATTGAAGAAATCAAGGATTTGTGTATTTGTTTGTGATTTAGAGAATATAGGTTTTGATTGATGAAAATCTCAAAACCTTGCTCTATATTTTTGTCTAGTATATTGATTGATTTTAATCTCATATATCTAGCCTTTGATTGTATATTGATAGCATCTTGAATTAGGACTTAATGAACATTTTGTGATTCAAGTGTTATGTGTGTGAATGAGACTTTGAGTGTATGTGTTAGGTGTTTCACATGCTTAGGTTTCTATTCATGTATTTTTGCATCTAGACTTGATTAATTGTGTTTTCACATGTTTAGGTCTATTTGTGCCATAGAATGTATTGATCACATGTTCTATGTTGAAATGAATGTTTGCATCATTTGCATTCACATGATCACACTAGGAAGTCCTTGTAAAAGGCATGAAGTCTTGGTTAGAGTCGGGATGACTCGGATAGCCAAGCAAGAAGACTTGCCTAGAGTCGGGATGACTCGGATAGGTAAGCAAGGAGTCATGGCTAGAGTCAGGAGGACTCGGATAGTCATGCATGGGAGGCTCCCTAGAGGCAAGAGTGCCTTGGATAGGGAGTTGGCTAACATATTGGTAGGCCTAGGCGTATGGTTAGACATAGACTCCGATAGAGCGGGGTACACGGGATGTGTATGCACTCTTGAGGAATTTCTAATCTTCCATCGATGTTGGTTGAGTGTGTTGTCCAATATATGGTGGTTCCGCATCATTGAGGGATTTCATACTTTCCAATAGGGTTGGGTAGGCTTAGACTTCACTAGGTTGGGTGAGCTAAAGATTGGTCACTTTGTGAATGTTCTATGTTTACTTTCCAATAATATAGTACCCAATGGTTGTAGTTCAACCCGTGGATGTTTCCTCCTTGGAGGTTTTACCACGTTAAAAGATCCCTTGTGTTAATTCTTTCTATCTCTTCTCTTATATTTTAATTGTATATTTTATTGTCTTGATTCATAATATTCACTTGTGATGTAATGTGAACCAAGTCTTTGTATAGTGTGATTAGTGTATTCATTCTATAGATCAATTTGTATCTTTGATTCTTTTGTATATTGTAATATTTGTTTAGTGACATTTTGCTCACTCTTGTAACACATTGAACATCTTATGAAATACAAGCTTATTTTGTTGTTATGTTTATTTGATATTTTACCTCACATGACTTGTTGATATACTTAGACATTTCTCTTATGATTGTGTCATTGTATTGTCTATGTATGTCTACCTTGGCTTATTGTGTTGTGTGTAAGGCTACCTTGAGGGACAAACGAATGTTTGTTCAAGGGTTTGAAAAAAGGTGTAAAAACCTATTCACCCCCCCCCCCCCCTCTAGGTATGCTTTAAGCAATTTAACTTCGTTTGTGTACATTCAATTGGTATCAGAGCGGGTCGTCGGACGGCACTCGACGAGATCCGGTTTATACTTACGTGTAAATTGCTTAGGTGTTTGTGTCATAGTTGTCCTCCTTTATTTGTTGTGGAAAAGGTTCTTCTCATTTTTCATTGCATTTGTCTACTAACAAATTTGTTGATAAGCTTGAAAGAGTGTTAGTTACAAAAGCAAAGAAGAAGATGTTCTTGTGTTCCAAAGGTTGATCAATTTAGGTTTGATCACTTACTCAAGCAACATAATGAAGAAATCCATATGGAGTGATTATGTCTCTAGTGATGAGGAGAGCTCAAGTGATGAGTCTTCTAGTGATGAAGAGTTGGTAAGCAACTTTGTTGCATTCATGACCTCTCACTCTATCCTAGAGGATGTATGTCAAGATTCGTTGGATGAGGAGGTTGATCCAAATCATTAAGAGTGCTTAAGATGATTTGATCAAGCTATAAGTGGATGAGTTTGTCTCAACAACTCGGAGGCTTTTAGGTGAAAAGAATGCTCTTGCCAAGAAGCTTAGAAAAGTTGAAGGGTTTGTTCTTGAAAGGGATAGGATCATCTCTAGTTTGACTCTAGGAGGCTCAAGCGACTTGGTAGTTGAGGAGAAGCTCATAGTAGCATCACTTCCTACAAGCAAGGTCGTTGGTGATAAGAAAGCTCTTAAGAAGAGATGTTCCAATACCAAGAACAAGTTGATGAACAAGGTACTCCTTGAAACTCCCATTTGTCCTCCACCACCACCGGAAGGTAAAATCTCTCCTTTTGTTCCCATATGTCATTTTTGCAATACCTTAGGCCATATCAAGCCCAAGTGCTATAAATTCATTGAATATTGCAACTTAGAAAATGCATCTAGGAATAGAGAGATTGGACCTAATTCTATGCATGCTAAAGCTTTTGAATATGGAAAGCATGATAATTTGTCAAAGCATGTTAAGAATGTCCGGAAGGTGAAGAATGCATATCCTACAAAGTTTGACCATGCATGTGTTGCTAACAATGTTGAGAAGAAGAGTATTAATGATATTATTGTGAATCAAGTTGTGGAAGAACTTTACTCTAGGTTCAACACTGTGGTCAAAGAGAATCTTGATGATGTTCGTGTATGTCCACCCAAGACAAAATTTGTCAAGGGTGAGTGCTCTTACCATTAGTGTAAGTTTCACATGTGAGTTAGCTTTAAGACTAGTGTCTTTGATAAGAGGCTTAGCTTTTTGCTTTGTATCTTTACAACTTGACATGAACTTAGCTATCTCACTTTGTGTTGTTTTGATAGTCAAAATTTGTTGGTTAACTTTTGAGAAGTTTTTTTTTGGAATCTATATGATAACATTATTGTTATGGCTTTTAGAGAAAGTCATTTTTTTTGTTTGTTTGAGTTGGATTACATTGCCTTTAGTCTCTTGGAATCGACACACCTATAACTTGTAGTCATGAGGACTCACAAGCCAAGAGGACTCATAAAAAGGGTGAAGGCTTTGTATTTGGTGAAAATAGCGTGCGAAGGTATCTCTATATCATATTGCTTGCTTACTTGATTTTTCATCTATCAACTCATTGTTTGTATCACATTCATGAAGCATGTCATAATTGAGAACTAATATAGTGTTTATATGGTACTCTTTGACATTTGCTAGTTTAAGATCTTTTGGTGATAAGTGTTCACATTGATCTTATTTCATGAAGTGTGTTGTTATTTGTATGATTGTTGAGTGGCTAATATTTGAATAATGTGAGCTTCATATTCTTTGATAGCTACTCTCTTGAGAAGTAGAGATCTTAAGTAAGTCTCTTTACTTGCTTTTAGATCATGTGCTTTTAAGCCTTGAAATTGGTTTCAAAAATGCACTTTGCTTCTCTTGTATGTTTTGTTAAGTATGTTGAGCTTGATTGATGTTCGCTTTGGATACACCTTGAAGTCCTAAGGACTAGTACATTTAAAAATGACCAATGGTTGGTATCCATTTGCTTCGGCAACATAGAACTCAACGAGCACCCTCATGGAAAGGGCTACACACCTTGGTTGTGAAGCCACCCAATGTTGGAAAGGGCTACGTCATTGTGATGAGTGAAAGCCGCCATGAGGTGTATATGTTTATGTTAGAAAAATCAAAGAAGTGTTGAATTGAATCATAAAAAAAAAATATCTTTGATTCAAGCCTTAATAAAAAAAAATAATAAAAAAAAATAATAAAAGGCTTTTGGAGTATAGTTGAATAATCAAATGAGCTCGGGTTGACAAATAGAAATGGGTTGACGAGCCACATGCACACACACGCTCACATGTTGAAATCTATTCTCTTTATAAGCAAAATTTCGGATGATAACCGGTTTGACCTTTTTATGGAAAGGCCTAAGATGAATAGATGTTGAAATTGTATGCATGCTTGATTATCAAACTACTTCTTTTCATATACTTGAAGCAAAATCTTCACACACTCACTTTTGCTTAATTAGTATTTGTGATACTTTAGCAATTTTTGATGACATATGAGAGTGATTGAAAATCTTGATGTAACTCTCTTAGATATGTGAAGCTTATTTGCAAATCTAATAAAAATTGCTTGTGATGTGATTGTGTGGTGATTTTTGTGAACATTTGTCTATCTTGATTTTAGATGAGGCACTTGTCAAGGGGGAGCATAATATGCTAAATTCTTGTTCTCTTTTATGACATGTTCACATGTTCTTCAAGGTTGTTAATTGTTGGCATTATTCTTATTTTTGATAAATCATGAAGATGCTATGATAAATTCTTACTTGCATGGTGATTTATTAAATATAGTGTTTTGCCTTTGTATATGTTTATTGGTTTCTTATTTGTTTCTTTGTTTCCTCTCACTTTGTTTTTAGTTTGTTTTGTGTTGCAAGATCATGGGTAAAGCAAAGAAGGTTGGTGGAAACACTTCTTCATCTCCCATTGCCAAGTCCAAACCTACCATGTCTTCCAAAATTTCCAAAGGTAACGAAGTTGATGAATTGGGAATTTTTGGGTGCAAAAAGATAATTCAAGAAAGGGGTATTGACTTGGACTCTTGTATTGGATCATATGTCTATGATGTGCTTAAGAGTAGGAATTGGATTTCATGGGTCAACATGTTAGGAGTATCTAATGAGACCATTGTTAGAGAATTTTATAATGCTTACAAATCCGGTTCTACTGTGACTAGTGCTACTCTTAGCATAAGGAAAGTTGTCTTTAGAGTTTGCCCTAGGAAGGTTAATGAATTTCTTAACTTGTCCGATGACATTGAATCGGATTTCCTTGATGTTGATGTCTTGGAAAACCTTGATTTAATGGGTAAGACTCTTTGTGATGATGATGATTTTGTGTGGGGGAAACGTGCTTTTATTAGGCAAGGTGAGCTAACAAAAATTAGTGCATTTTGGCATTTATTTGTATGCTCCAATCTTATTGTTTCTACTAATGCTTCGGAGCTTAATAGAGACAAGATTAAGATTGTGTATGCCTTGGTTACTAACCAACCTATAAACCTTGGTGAATTGCTTGTGGAGCAAATTCAAAGTGCGGCTTGTACTAGTCGTTTGGACAAGAAATTGGCTTTTCCGGGGTTTATAACTCAATTGTGCTTAGCTAAAGGTGTGAGGAATCTTGATGGTGATGTTATACTTCCTCCCTTAGAGAAGTTGAGTGAGAAACGTATGACAACCATGTCATACAAGGACAAGGGAAAGTCTAATGATGTACTTAGGCTTTTTGGTGATTCTCTTGATTCTAACCATGTCCCTAACTCACCCGCTCTTCCTAGTTGGGCTTTAAAATTGAGGAAAGAGGTTGAAGAATCTCATAGGTTGATTGAGGCGTCACAAAGGAAGTTTGATGACCTTAGTGCAAAGCTTGTTGCTCAAGATGAGAGGATCAAAGAGTTGGAAGGAAAATCAACTCCAACAAGGCAATATGTGAGATCCGCACACCGTTCTTCTTTCCTTGGTGGCACAAGTGGCTAGAGAGCTTCATGAGGTATAATTTCTTACTTTTTCCCTTTGGCTTCATATCATGTCAAAAAGGGGGAGAAATATGAGAAACACATGGGAGATATCTAGCTTACTTAGCCTTATGTTAGTTGTTTTTATATTTTTGTATATTTGGTATCTAGCTTGAACTATATGGCATGTAATATTTTTGTTGAATCTTGGCTTAGAATATATTGATGGATAGTATGTATTAAGGGGGAGCATACTTGATCCATTTGAACTTATATGTTATTATTTTCTTGCCTATGATTGGATACTTGGATATTGCCATACTTGTTGTCTCTTGGATATTCTTGTGCTTTCAAGTTCTTTTTTAGGGTGATATCAAGAGAAGACCAAGATGAAGTTCAAGACTTGATTTATAATTTGTGTCTATATGTGTAACTCATTGTACTCATTGTGACCAATTTTCTTTGTAATTGTTTTAGTGTTTGTTTAGGGGTTTTGTCATGGAATTTGCCAAAGGGGGAGATTGTTAGGTTGATAATTAGTGTTGGCATTAATTCCATATCAAAACGTGTTTTACTTGTAATGTTTAGTGGTTAGTAAATGAAGGATTTCGAAGACGAAGGACGTCTCAACCATTATTCGTTCAAGTTGCCGGCTTTTAAGAGTTTCGGACATTATCGGTCTACAAAGGTATACAAAGACCTCTTATCTCTTACAAGGCTAGGCACACACTCACACATATCATTCTTGTGTGTCCCTTCATGATTTATTCCATTTCCATTTACATTTCACTTTCACACACTTGGCAAAATATGCTCATGCATTCACATTTAGTTAATAAACTTTGTGTTTTGCATTTTCTAGGACTATGTCCGGAAACTAGCATATGTGTGTGTATTTGTGTTTGTATGTTTCTGTATTTTGTGTTTAGGACTTGAACATGTTCTTATTCAATGCCTTATTGAGTTCCGGTCGTTTCGGTTACTCATTCATAAGGTTTCGAGTCCAAACGTGTTGACTATGCCACTTTACGTTCTCTTACGTTGTGTTGACTTCATCGATGATTTCCGAGATGATTTCTCAACCGTTTTTCAAAGTTGTGTAGTCGTTTTCGTGCATGAGAGAGTCACGGTTCGTAATCCAAAAACGGATTCGAATTCGGAGTTCGGACGCCCGAGATACGGGCAAACGAACCAAGGGAGCACGGGAGAGGACCGCCCAGGCCGTGGGCCACATGGGCTGGCCGTGGGCCCCACGGCCTGGAGCACCCTCTGCTCCCGTGTGGGCCACGCGCCCCCCACGGCCTGGGGGTGACGTGGCACCACGTGATTGGCCGAAAAACTTTTTCTCTCTCCTCCTATTTCTTCCCTCTCTCTCTCATTTTGAATTTTAAAAAGAAGAAAAATCAAGTCTTCCCGTCAGCCCTCTCCTCTAAATTTTCAGATTTTCGAAACACCATATCTTCCTCATCCGGAGTCGGATTTGAGTGATTCAAGTTGGAGAGTGTTCGTATTTGAGTCCTCTAACATCTCCAAGTGGTTTGGTAGCTGTTTGATCATGATTTCCAGTGGTTGATCACTGAATTCCGAACCAGCTTCAAAATCCGAGGTAATGGTCTCATCTTAGGGATTTCTTGTTATTTGACCTTCCAAATGCTTGGGGTTTCTTCTTCTATATCTATGTTATTGTTTTATGAAAGCTATTTGAAAAGGTAGCTTGATTATCATTCCAATTGAAACTCAATTTGTGGACTTATGTTGACTAGATTTTATGATTCTAGGTTTTACATTTGTTTGTGAGTTGTATTGTGATTAGAATGGCATCTTAGGTTGTTTGATACTTAATTGAATTAATTTTGTGTTAAAATGACTTTGAGATTTGATTTGGTCCTTTGATTGAAGAAATCAAGGATTTGTGTATTTGTTTGTGATTTAGAGAATATAGGTTTTGATTGATGAAAATCTCAAAACCTTGCTCTATATTTTTGTCTAGTATATTGATTGATTTTAATCTCATATATCTAGCCTTTGATTGTATATTGATAGCATCTTGAATTAGGACTTAATGAACATTTTGTGATTCAAGTGTTATGTGTGTGAATGAGACTTTGAGTGTATGTGTTAGGTGTTTCACATGCTTAGGTTTCTATTCATGTATTTTTGCATCTAGACTTGATTAATTGTGTTTTCACATGTTTAGGTCTATTTGTGCCATAGAATGTATTGATCACATGTTCTATGTTGAAATGAATGTTTGCATCATTTGCATTCACATGATCACACTAGGAAGTCCTTGTAAAAGGCATGAAGTCTTGGTTAGAGTCGGGATGACTCGGATAGCCAAGCAAGAAGACTTGCCTAGAGTCGGGATGACTCGGATAGGTAAGCAAGGAGTCATGGCTAGAGTCAGGAGGACTCGGATAGTCATGCATGGGAGGCTCCCTAGAGGCAAGAGTGCCTTGGATAGGGAGTTGGCTAACATATTGGTAGGCCTAGGCGTATGGTTAGACATAGACTCCGATAGAGCGGGGTACACGGGATGTGTATGCACTCTTGAGGAATTTCTAATCTTCCATCGATGTTGGTTGAGTGTGTTGTCCAATATATGGTGGTTCCGCATCATTGAGGGATTTCATACTTTCCAATAGGGTTGGGTAGGCTTAGACTTCACTAGGTTGGGTGAGCTAAAGATTGGTCACTTTGTGAATGTTCTATGTTTACTTTCCAATAATATAGTACCCAATGGTTGTAGTTCAACCCGTGGATGTTTCCTCCTTGGAGGTTTTACCACGTTAAAAAATCCCTTGTGTTAATTCTTTCTATCTCTTCTCTTATATTTTAATTGTATATTTTATTGTCTTGATTCATAATATTCACTTGTGATGTAATGTGAACCAAGTCTTTGTATAGTGTGATTAGTGTATTCATTCTATAGATCAATTTGTATCTTTGATTCTTTTGTATATTGTAATATTTGTTTAGTGACATTTTGCTCACTCTTGTAACACATTGAACATCTTATGAAATACAAGCTTATTTTGTTGTTATGTTTATTTGATATTTTACCTCACATGACTTGTTGATATACTTAGACATTTCTCTTATGATTGTGCCATTGTATTGTCTATGTATGTCTACCTTGGCTTATTGTGTTGTGTGTAAGGCTACCTTGAGGGACAAACGAATGTTTGTTCAAGGGTTTGAAAAAAGGTTTCGTTTGTTCAAGGGTTTGAAAAAAGGTGTAAAAACCTATTCACCCCCCCCCCCCCCCCCCCCCTCTAGGTATGCTTTAAGCAATTTAACTTCGTTTGTGTACATTCAGACCCCGTGTGTGCCACGGCCTCCCAACGCGCTCACCCACTTTTTCTATTTTTATCATTTGTTTTCATTGTTCTTTTCTGTCTATTTGTGTTATAATATTATATATATATATATATGGGGTTGTCTATAGAACAACGGTGTACTAAACACCGCTACATGTTGTTTACCTATAAACTTGTTGAGCAGGTTACTATTTAATCCAAGGCAATTTAAATTTTTACTTTATTAACTGTTCCCTAGGTAAAACAATCATTTCTTTTCAAATTTAAAAAACAATCAATGCAGCTGACAAATAACAATAAATGCGTTTCAAATTTAAACAACAATCATTTATTTATAAAATTAAATTTGTTCCCGTCATTCGTTTGGCATTTGGACTGTGTGATAGTAATCATCATTAAAAATGTGTGATAACAGTCGATATAGGTAAATAGTTAAAAATATAATGGGGCTGGTGAATCTAATGTCCAACAAGTAAGAGGATGGATAGAGCTTTGGGTACAGGTTTACAACCCCCTTGTCCGAGTGTTCGAGTTTGATATATTTAATTTTTTTGTTTAGTAAGAGAAGTTTTATTTTTTGCAATGAAATAATTGACAATAGTCCCACACCAGGCATACATGCCCATTGTACTTACATCATTCATAACAAC
Organism: Acer saccharum; assembly: GCA_030490815.1. NCBI lineage: Eukaryota > Viridiplantae > Streptophyta > Magnoliopsida > Sapindales > Sapindaceae > Acer > Acer saccharum. The sequence goes on from CM059869.1 coordinate 40,226,597, forward strand.
AACAACAGTAGTATAATCCAGAAACTTCATTTCTGTTGTGCTTTTTTTATAGATTCCACATACATCTCTCTTAAAAAAAAAAAAAAAAAAATTAAAAAACCTTATTAAAGTCAGACAAGCCCAAGTCTCAAAGGGCTCTAGCTCGTCAATAGACAAGTCCAAGAACCCCAAGACCCAAGCCCCAAGCCCATCGTTACTTCAATACGTTTATATGCTAGGCCCAGTTGGGAGGCCTAATGTCTAGGCATTACTTTACTACTTATAAACCATTTTAATCCCTTTTTATTTTTTGATGTGGGATTCACATTACACAGTGTTTCAACAAAACGGTTCCACCCTCTGCAAGGAGTGATATTTACATAATAATATTGTGATTGTATTAAAATATTTACGATCACAAATACCATTTTAAGTTAAAAAAACCTTATTAAAGTTAGACTAGCCCAGGCCTGAAAGAGCTCTAGCTCGTCAAAAGGCAAGCCCAAGAACCCCAAGATCCAAGCCCATCGTTACTTCAATAGGTTTATATGCTAGGCCCAGTTGGGAGGCCTATTGTTCAATGTCTAGGCATTACTTTACTACTTATAAACCATTTTAATCCCTTTTTATTTTTCGATGTGGTATTCGCATTACACAGTGTTTCAATAAAACGGTTCCACCCTCTGCAACGAGTGATATTTACATAATAATGTTGTGATTGTATCAAAATACTTATGATCACAAATACCGTTTTAAGTTAAAAAAAAACCTTATTAAAGTTATACTAGCCCAGGACTCCAAGGGCTCTAGCTCGTCAAGATGCAAGCCCAACAACCCCAAGACCCAAGCCCATCGTTACTTCAATAGGTTTATATGCTAGGCCCAGTTGGGAGGCCTATTGTTCAATGTCTAGGCATTACTTTACTACTTATAAACCATTTTAATCCCTTTTTATTTTTCGATGTGGTATTCGCATTACACAGTGTTTCAATAAAACGGTTCCACCCTCTGCAACGAGTGATATTTACATAATAATGTTGTGATTGTATTAAAATAATTACAATCACCAATACCGTTTTAAGTTAAAAAAACCTTATTAAAGTCATATTAGCTCAAGCCTCAAAGGGCTGTAGCTTGTTAAGAGACAAGGCCAAGAAACCTAAGACCCAAAGCCCATGGTTCCTTCTTACGATTATATTGTGTATTTAGTGATTATATTAAGATACAGTCAATCACACAATATTTGGAACATGGATTCGATTGAAATAATTGTTATCGATGATTTAACATGTAATTATACTTCATATATTGTAATTATAATTATATATTTTCAAACACATAATATATATAAAATGTATTGTAATGACTAGCCCAAGGATCAAAGGGCTCTAGCTCGTCAAGAGACAAGCCCAAGAACCCAAAGACCCAAATCCCATCATTACTATTTACGATTATACTGTTTTCTAAGTGATTATAGAATTAAATTGTCAATCACATAGCATATGTAATATGGATTCTATTGAAACTGTTTATATCGACTTTTTTTAATGTCATTATAACATTTAAAATGTAAATGTAATAATATATTTACAAACACAGAATCTATATAATGAATTCTAATGACTAGCCCAAGTATCAAAGGGCTCTAGCTCGTCCAGAAAAGCCCAAGAACCCCAAGACCCAAAGCACATCGTTGCATTTTATGATTATACTGTTTAATAAGTGATTATATATATAAATTGTCAAACACAAAACATATGTAATATGGATTCTGATTGAAACTGTTTATATCGACTTGGTTAATGAAATTATATTTTGGAAATGATAATTGTATATAAATATATTCAAACACAGAATATATGTAAATTGTGTTATAATGACTAGCCAAAGCCTCAAAGGGCTCTAGCTGGTCAAGAGACAAGCCGAAGAACCCCAAGACCCAAAGCCCACCATTACTGTTTACGATTATACTATTTAATTAATGATTATCAAAATAAATATTCAATCACGTAGGTTATGTAATATGGATTCTGATTGAAAGTTTGTATACATCTAAAAATGTAATTATTATTATATATGTTCAAACACATAATATATGTAAATTGTATTCTAGTCGGTATTTTGCCCAAGAACCCCAAGACCCAAAGCACATAATAACAATCTACGATTATACTGTCTACTAAAGTGATTATATATATACATAGTCAATCACATAACATATGTAATATGGATTCTGATTGAAACTGTTTATATCGACTTTTTTAGTGCAATTATATTTTAGTTATGGTAATTGTAATTTATATATTCAAACACAGAATATATGTAAATTGTATTCTAATGACTAGCCCAAGCCTCAAAGGGCTCTAGCTGGTCAGGAGACAAGCCCAAGAACCCCAAGACCCAAAGCGTATAATTACTGTTTACGCTTATACTGTTTACTGAATGATTATCCAATAAAATAGTCAATCACACAAGATTATCCAAATAAATAGTCAATCATACAAGGTATGTAAATATATAAAGATGTAATTATTATTTTATATTTTCAAACACATAATTTATGTAAATTGTATTGTAGTTGGTATGTTTAGAATATGTTGTCATGCATTAAATAAAATCGTGACCACATTACATAGATAATATGGATTCTAACTGATGCATATAACCTATCCCACCAACGTGTTGGTGGTAACCCACCAACAGCGTGCAATGCAGCTCAATAGTGTGCGTAACAGACTGTTGGTGGGATACCACCCACACATTAACCGGCGATTCTTGATACATTGAATAAACTCGTGACCAAACAACAATTATCATCATACAAGAATAAACGACAATAAAACATAAATCTGGGGAGCAAAAATTATCCATCGAAACATGTTCAAGCAAATATATTTGTACATTTCAAAACTTTCATCCATAATGTAATCATGTTCATATTGAACCGTTGCAATCAAATCTAACATTGGCCATTAATGAAACACATTGCAGATCAAAGAATAAGCAACAGATAAATTCTCTTAGAAGAGCAAAAATTATCCGTCAAAACATGTTTAATCAAATCTGGTTTCATTTTCAAAACTTGCGTGTCGAAGGTAATCATATTCGTATTGAACCATTGCAATCATATGAAACATTGGCCATTGAACAAACAGGTACTATCACTATAAATCATCCATCCAACACATAACAGATCAAAGAAGAAGCAACACTAATAAATGCTTTTCGAATGTGGATTCTATAAAGAATAAGACATACATATTTTTTATGTTCAATGCGTGCAAAAACATTTTTCAAACACTAATTACCCCAAAAACCCTTTAACAAACACGTGCAGAGATTACGAAACCAATCAAAACATCTTCAAACTTTCAGTACAAAAGCTTGAAAAAACCTACAAGAAACAAAAATATAAACATTTACAAAGATCAGACCGTGCGATTTTCACAAACCTCATAGGTCTGTCAATCTTATCACATAAGCCTCTCGTTAACAGAAGAATAGTTACGTGAAGGACAATGTTTAGTGAAAGGAACAACAGCGGCGTGATGAAAAGAGTTGTATTTAGGGTTTCAAATCGTGAATCCAAGACAGAGAGATGCTAATGTGTTTTCATAAGGGTAAAAAATGAAATTATAATTCGGCTTTGCATTGGAAATTGTTGTAATAATAAATTTCATGCGTTACACATGGCTTTGTTTTAAATTCGGACCAACCCATGTCAACTAAAACAACCAATAGAAAGAAAATATTTTAAAAACTTGAAAATGAATAGTTTGAAGTTATAATTCGGCTTTACATTGGAAATTGTTGTAATAATAAATTTCAGTTTGTGCATGCACATTACACATGGCTTTGTTTTAAATTCGGACCAACCCATTTCAACTAAAACAACCAATAGAAAGAAAATATTTTAAAAAGTTGAAAATGAATAGTTTGAAGTTAAGAGAATTCCCACCTAATCAGTTGAGTATCAATGAGTACAATCTATGTTATTGAGAAATTAAATATCAACCTAGCAAACTAAATTTTTATTGAAGAGCGTAAGAGGTTTGGATAAGCCTGTATCCCAATTGGCCACTCTTTTTATAAAATAAATAAATCAAAATCTAAAGTAGATGCTACATCATTATATTTTTGGGAAGCCCTAAACTCTGCACATATTTTATGCCCTACATAGTTCGTATGTACACACCTAAATAAAAAATCCCGTTATAATTATTCGTTGGAAAGTGTAAACAACATTTCGTTTATGTAATATACTTTTTTTATAAGCTCCTTTCAGATTGATCTCAGCCGTTGATTTGTTTAATATAATGATCATAGCTTCACACTAGTTGCAGTAAATGGTTACCTCAATGTTACCAATCGGCCTACAAAATTAACATCTAAATATCAATTAGAGAACTTTTTTGCTCACCCCGTTTCAAGGGAGGTAACCATTACCCCCCTCCCAAATGCATGACATGTGTCCAGGGAGGTAATTATGTTTTGGATGGGGGTAATGCTTACCCCCCTTGTAGAGGTTGAGCAAAAATGGACTATCAATTATTGTCAACAAGCCTACAAAATTAGCATGGAAAAACGTAAGAGATATCAAATAGCCAGCCACCCTACGTAATGATTAATGATTGATGATTATTATATACTAATAACACCTTCCATGCATGTATACGATCTCTCTGTCCCAATTACTACATTCTAAACCAGAAGCATAAAATCCTTCAGATTTTTTTAAAATATCTAAATTCTTCATATATACTTTTGAAGCTTATAAACAATGTCTTCAAGTGAAGAAATCCTAGGTTATTGGCAAACTTTGTGCAGCCCTGTAAAGTTTCGCGAAGTAGTGGACAATTTGACCGAAGAACAAAGAGAATGCGTGGAGGATATGGGATTCGGGGTGTTAATGAACATGAGTTGTCTTCAGTTATTTGGTTCTCTATGCAATATGTTGCTTACAGTGATCCAACCTGGCACACAGTCTGTAGTGCTCCACGGTAAGTGGATCCCAATAAGGGTGTCAGATTTCTCTAAGGTGATGGGCTTGGCAGACGGCATTGATGAAGTCAACTGTGACTCTGAAGAGTTTGACGAAACTTGTATTATAATGAAAGCACTTCTACAGAGTAGTACTGTTAAGGACAAGATTACACTCTCTTCCTTGCAAAAAAAACTACAGAGTATGAGGGCTGCAGATGATGATTTCAAGATTTCATTTGCTTTGTTTACTATTTCAATACTTTTATGCCCACCTGCATCACCTAATGTTGACGAATCATTGCTGACCCAACTGAAGAATCCAAAATTAATCAGACACAAGAAATGGGCAACATTTTCGTTTCAGTATTTAATGGATGGTGTGAGAAACATCAGAAACCGAGGTACAACATTTTTCCAAGGGTGCCTTCCTTTTCTACAGATCTTTTATTGGGGATGTCTTTCGCAGAATAAAGTGTACGTGAACAGACTTAATGTTCCCTTGGTTGCTTGGACCAAAAACAAGGCTGAAGCAGTGAATAGGTTGGTGGACAATGATGACGTTATAGGTGGTTACTACAGCAGCACTGTAGAGGTCGACGAGCCATACTGGTCTGTCATGCACCGGGGTTTGGAACAAAGGATAGAAACAATGACATAAAATCTCAGTTCCATCGGAGTTTCACTCGATTATTTTAAAAAAGTCGAAGTACCTGACATGGTGAGAAGAATGGTCGAACCCTTACTGGAGAGTTTCAAGCTTGAAATTTTGAAATTGCTTCCAAACAAAGAATTGAGAGCTGAGCATGTCCATTGCAATGATATGGTATGGTTACTTACTAACTTTTTTAAAGTTTAACTCTACATGTTTTAATTTACCCCGGCCCCATGTTTACTATTTGTTGATATTACTTGTCAACATGTATCACTTAGGGAGATTGCAAAACCGTTGAAATAATCAGCTCCAGTACGGAGTCTTTCTCACAAAGCAAGATTTTAACTGGACTAAACAGTCGGCAGGCAAAATCCACCGCAAGGGAAGAAGGATCAACCTGTCAAACTGAGGTTGACACACCTTCGAGACCAAATACCAGATTTTCCACGAGAACACTAGACTTTCCCCCAAACGACCCTCTCTCGTCATTTTCAAAAGAAGAACTTCATTTATTGAACGTATTGTTTAGTCACCCAACAACAAAAAATGGAAGGTAAAACTGTTATTGCATTGTTGTTGATCACTTTCCTCTGTAATAATCTTTTATGCTTTGCGATGTATATGTGCGGTTTTACATATAACTTAACGTTCAGAAAATTGTTCAGCGATAACACATTTTATTATAGAAATCACGATTTATGTTTCTCGTGATTGTTAACCGTTTTTCCTTTCAGTCTCTCTGTCATTACTAATGACGATCTGCATCTAACTCGCGATGATATGGCCAATCTTTTACCTCATGGCTGGTTGAATGATAGCGTGAGCATACATACATTCCTTTCGTTTTTAATTTAATTATTTTTTGTTTACATCCAATGTGTACTCACTTAATTTAAATAATTAATCATCAATTGTGCAGCTCATAGATATGGCCATGTACAATCTATCCCGTGATTCTTCAAAACGGGTGTGGTATCTGTCGACATACTTTTCGGTTAGCTGCTTAAACCCAACATTATTATTTTTAATTCTTCCTTTAACAAAACTTGTGGACAATATATATGTAGACGTTCATACCCTGCCCATTCATGATTGCAGTTTTGTGCAATTGCAGTCACCCAGAAGTCAGTTGGCAGAATTGAGGTTGGTTGGACGCCTGAGCTATCTCACATTTTACTATGGGTCTGAGCGTGAATGCGACAAGGTTACGTTATTTAAATACAGAAATATTATTAATTTCAATACACAACAATATAAATAAAAAAAAATCAATATGAGTCTATCACGTGTAACTTGGTGAAATCACTGAACTATATTAGTCCATGTGCAGATCTATATTCCCATGAACGAGGGGAGTGTGCATTGGTTCTTGTTGGTGATAAATGTTTCGATGAAAAAGGCAGAAGTCTGTGATAGCTTTCCCACGGATGAGCACAATGAACAAAGAATGCTGTCAGCAAAAAGAGTTGTGCGTATCCTGAAGTATTGAATTTTACTCAAGAATGAGTTTCTTATTTTTAATTTTTTTTATATGCAGCTCGCATTTCTGGACCGGTACTTTTCTGAAATCCTCAGCTTTAAATTTTGAGTTCAAATCCTTTCTCGTCGAAGCATATGTTGAATGTCCAAAACAGCCTAATAGTTTTGATTGTGGTGTATTCCTGATCAACAATTGTGTGCATGGTTCCTATTACATGGTTCGATCAGAGTAATGTACGTGGATTACGTATTCCTTCCCTATTAAAAAACACTAGATTATTATTTGTTTTTCCTGTGGTAACTAAATAAAATATTCTAACTCTTATGATACTTCCATCGATTGCAGTACAACTCTGAGTATCACAGGATGAAAATTGCTTTAGATCTGGCGAACCATCACAGAAATCAAATGCTGAAAGAACTTTTAGAAACGCCAGTAAGAGGAAAGCCAAGATTCATTACAGTCTCTCCAAAAACCCCACAAATTCAATCAGACAAGCAACGCGGCTTGCTGAAAAAATATAAGAAGGGAAAGGGGACAACACAGAGTGAGATTGCAAATTATTCAAAAGGTCTTAATATTGGTAAAAATTATCGACGTCGCGGTGGACCGGGGAAAGGGGATAACGAAAAGTGAGATTGCAAATTATTAAAAAGGTCTTCATAGCGGCGGACCATGATTGTTTGCTTGATAGCACACATTTTGATTATTTGTTTTTTAAAGTGTTAATCGATTGTGGACCTTGTTTTTTCTTTAAAATTGTTACATGTTCAGTGAGTATTTTTTAATCCTTATAACTACTACATAACTCGTCCATCCATACAGTTTCATACAATAATAAGTTTCAGTGAGCGCAATTATCCACAGAATAGAAAACAGTTCATTATATGAACAACCACATCATTTCTGATGTAATTACAAAATACCACGCTTCATAAGTTGTGATTACAAACAGTTCAGGATAAACAAAAAAAAAAAAAAAAAAAAAAAAAACACAAGAAACAGAATAACAAAGACAAAACAGAATAACAAAGACAAAACAGAAACATCATGGATTACAACTACGTTGTTCAATAAGGAGAATCAAACGATTGCATTCCTTCATCAAGCTGTTAACTTCAATGGTTTTTGCTTCGACCTCCATCTCCAGTTTCATGATGCAGATATCAGCATCTTCGACCTTCTTATTCTCCTGTCTCCAATCCTCTACCAGGTTCCTACAACGTATGCGCTCGTTCTCCAGCGCACGTTCAAGAATAGTGTGTTTTTCCTTCCACAAATCAAAAATGGCATGATTGATGAAACCATTGGTGTTGGAATCCATTTTTCATAAATAAAGAGAGAAACTCAAGTACATGCTCTATCTGATTCGAACACCCTTTATATATTACTTGCATGATTTGTAATTAAAAAGTAGAAAGGTTAATTAACTGGACACCATATAATGACGGTGGTTGGTTGAACTCATAAATAAATGATATTCCAATCTTGTAATTAATCGTTTCAACTTACCACTTACATTCATGTACTTTAATCAATGCTAGACAACCTACCTACAATCTCACCAGGATTCAAATCATCTTTAAAAAAATGGTGTCTCAATTTGTGTGTACTCAACCAATTGGTCCATTTGTATACGTTTTTCTTTAAATGGCGGTGGTTCAGCTGAAACGATTACTGGGAAATCGTGTATCATTATTACTTCATCTGAATGCCAATTGATTATTTAAACAATATTAAAACAATATTAAAACTGAAGTAATCATTTGAAAATTTTATTAAAGCAATATTAAATCACAGTTTCGATAAAAACAAAATGTCAACGTTAATTACGAAGAGGTGTGTATCGATATATGAATGGATATGGTTGATAAACATTTATTTGGTTCAGCTGAAACGATTACTGGGAAATCGTGTATCATTATTACTTCATCTGAATGCCAATTGATTATTTAAACAATATTAAAAGAATTACTACAACTATTGTACTCCTTCGTAATGATAGACATCAAAGTTCTATAAGTATGCGTTTTCAATTCATTTCAAGAAAACTTTTCTAACAAATGCGAAGGATGGATGCCGGAGATAGAGAGACTTTGGAGTTTTTGAAAGGGAAGGTAGCCATCGTTGAGAAAGCGCTCGAGCACGAGCGTCGTCGTTGTAGGAATCTGCATCGTGAGTGGATTGTGGAGAATGCTAGAGTCAATGATCGAGAGAAGCGCGTCATGCAACTGGAAATGGAAGTTGATGGTCTTGCAGATCAAATTTACTCTTTGGTAGACCAATCCACCCGTTTAAGGACACGTCTGGCAGACCTTGATAACGTCTAAAGTAGCGTTATGTTTGTTTGTTTAGTTTTATTTGTCCTGGCGAAGTGCTGCCTTTTGTTTTTGTAATTGCATCGGATGTTATGAAAATATGTTTCCTTTACTTTAAGTGTAGTAGTGTTCTCCTTATTAATGGAATGCAAATTAATTTGTTTCAATATGATGTTTCATTGAACAATATGATGTTTCATTTCATTCAACTAACCCATGTGTGTGAACAAATTATGGTAATAAAATTAAAAAAAAAAATTTTAAAAAACAATAGTTTAATGAATAATTTCAATCTTCTTATTTTTAAAAAAGATGCCATCTTTCATATTGCTTTAATAAAATTTTTAAATGATTACTTGAGTTTTGTTAGAGTGAAAGAATTGTAAAGCTGTAAAACGAAATATTTGACTGTAACTCCTCTGATAACATTGGTAAGGTGAAAATTGGCAAGGAAGGACACATTAGGATAACGATGTACATACTTCATAATAACAATATGATCACTTCAAGATTTACTAACTATAATATTAAGTAGTTGTCATATTCCATACGTAATATTGTTATCACCATTACAAACGTACTGAGTGATCAGCAACAACACCTTCAAGGTGTGATCAGCATTCAAAAAACGTCTTAGTCATTTCATCCCACCAGTTCTATTTGACATCATTACCCTGTGATCACAAATACAACAACACCTTCAAGGTGTGATCAGCAAACAAAAAACGTCTTAGTCATTTCATCCTACCAGTTCTACTTGACATGATATTTTGTTGTAGTCATATGACCTAAATATACATTTATATGTTCAACAAGTCCATATTAGATCACAAACATGAATTCAGTTTTGCTTAGGGTAAACATAAAATTACACCAACGTATTCAAATCACCTTGCTGCTATTCTAGATGACTTCCTTGTCGATGCTTTCTTTGATGTCTTTTTCTTATCTTTTTTCTCTGCTAACTTCACCTTGTCCTTGGGTTGAACAATTGGAAGAACAACCTCTGTCTTCTTGGTATTGGGAGCTTTCTGCACCTTTTTGTTTGGTTCAGCAATTGGCACTTTTTCCTTTCCACTGTTTGAGAGTTTTGTTGCTTCTTTAGCCTTCTTGTTAGGTTGATCAGCATCTGCAGTTGGTTTTCTCTTTTTGTTATGTACAGCTTGCTCCGGGATATCCTTCAGTGTAACACTGTGAAGGTTGTCTTTCTTCTTCTTCTGTTTAGGAGATCGACTGTTGTTCCCTACGGATGCATCACTGGCGCCAATTGCTTCCTTCCCCTTCTTGGATTTCGATTGCTTTAGCTGATTCACTTGAGTATCACAAGGTTGTTCTTCATCTCCTGTTCCCTCACTCACACTTTTTTGATCTCCTATTTCCTCACTCACACTTTTTTGATCTTCTGTATCCTCACTCACTTTTTCATCTCCACTATTCAAACACATCACATTGTCGGCCCCATCCGTTTTCACACTGTCATCTCCTGATTCCTCCTCATCCTGCACACCCTCCGTTACATCATCTGCTTCTGCTATATTATCTGTGTACATTATTCATGAAAAATGAAACGTAATTCAATAAGTTTAACATGCAACATACAGGGAAGCACAGTTAAGTATATACAGTAATTTAGAAGCATTCATGAAATAAGTTGACTTGTTAATTTTGTTTACAATATTTTTTAAACACAAAACAGCTTGTATACACTCACCTGGTGTCCTCTTGTCTGTCGTACCATCTGTGTGTGTTATTCCATCTTCACTACCATCATCCCCATTCTCACTATCATGAGATCTACTGCCCGAACTAATGTTAACATCCGGTACCGATTTTGATGACGGACCAGACATTTTAAATTCTTGTTCGTTCGAAGTACCCACAACCGGATTCTAAAAACAAACCAATATAGATAATCATAATTTTAAAAAGTGGATTGTATTTCTGTAAACTTAATTTCAAATAATGGTAACTAAACACATTTTTAATAACAGTAACCATACCGCAGCATGAGTGGTATGGAGCTTATTAACCTGGCCCTCCATCACAAGTTGTGTCAATCCAGAAATCATAGTGAGCAGCTCTTTCACTTGGGCAATGGGCACCTATCTCACCAATAATTAAGCTATAGGCTCACTTATGTTAACCAAAAAACACAAATCATTACACATAAATGTAATAAACAACTCACATATTTTATTCGATCAGGCACTGGTAAGTGGTGATTGTTCTTAGGAATTTGTAAATATTTGCAAGTGAATCCGGAATTCGTGCGCCCCATCAGGGGGAGTTGCCAAGGTGGCAACTCCAATTGTCCGACATATTTCTGGTCTACTGTATCCTCCTGCCCATAGATAAACATAACATAACAAATTAAGAACAATTACAGCATGCTAGTGGTATTTCAGGTGTACTATTGGTTATTGATAATTTTCGGATAAACTCACCGTATCATCAAGGTACTTTTTAAACCTTATGTGCCGCTTTACAAAATCTCTGTAACTATTTGGACCACCATCAGGCTCAAGGTACTCAAGCGCATCCACGGCCACAAAACTTGATTTGGCCACTTCTTTTGTTATTGGGTAGTCCCCAAGCATGGATGGTGGTGGCACCTTCGGAACACGTGGTGATATCAATCCCAAGCTCTGAACAGATACACGCTCTCCTAGGTACCATGCTGGGCCGCAAGGCCCATCCAAAAGAACCCTACTCTTTGTGTACTGTGAAGATTGCCGTACATATGTCGACAACTCGTCCTGGTCCGTTCCCCATGGGTGCATGTTTACCTCCTTCCGTCTAAGTTTCCTCAACATATCCTTTAAATCATCGTAATCAAATTTCTTCTTCAAAGAGCCCCATCCTTTTGCCCGAGGAAACGGCTTCTTATCTGTCAAGCATGTCACCAATCTTGCAATAGGTTTTATGTATTCACAAGCCCAAATCTGGTTAGCAAGCAACATATCAATCACACGAAAATTGTTAAAATACCACAAACTTAATTAGTAAATGTACATTTTAAAATACATGTCCAAATCACAATACCTCCCAGGCCCTCCAAAATCCACCGGAGCTTTGATTCTTTCTCACAATAGCATCCATATTTTTGTACAGAGTAGACAAGGCGGCTCCGCCCCAATTGTACTAACCTATGGATGATATGGCTTTAAGACTTGGCAGGTAATAAAGGTTGACAACTCCAGCTTTGTCACACAGTAATGTGCCTGATAGCAATGCCAAGATGAAAACCCGAGTCAGTCTTTCAATGTCTTCCACAGTCATATTGTTCCCACCAAAACCTTTATAAGCTGCATAGATATCCACAAAAGGAACCCTTTTCATCTTGGCTAAATTGGCCATAGGCTCTCCAAACCACCTCACCAGCTCATCCACCTTCTTGTAAGCATACACGTCATACACCACCGGCATTCCAAAAACAGGTATGCCAGTTATTGCGCTAAAATCCGATGGAGTCATCGTCATCTCCCCAAATTCATCAAAGTGAAATGTATGGGTCGTATCCCACCATCGGTCCACTAGGGCCCTCAGTATTGTTCTCTTTCGGCAGCTGTATTCATTTCCTAAAACCTTCACAAATTCTCCAAAACCAGCTTCTACAACCTTTAACTTCACAGAAGCAGGCAATTCTTTATACCACTTATCACAAAGTATCCTGTTTCCGCATCCCCTTAGTCTCCCACTTATAGGCTGCAAGCAAAAGACATTGGTAAGGAATAATTAAACAATTACTAACAACGGACAAAGTTTTAAATTAAAATTGTATAATGTATATGCATACAATAGTTATAAGACAATAGTTACAAAAATGTTTTTTTCCTAAACATTAAAACAAGTAATCATACATAAAGATAGCCATACTTACATTGATCACTACGTGCATGTGATGATCAATGTGGAGTTGATTCTTCCTAATGTCCCGATTCCCACACGGCTTCCATGACTTGATTCCATACATCGCTGGGAACATTCCACCTGAACCTTCCGCTACGGTCGACACGGAATCCTGCTGTCTCCTGGTAATCTGCTGCTTACCCTTTCCACTGTCTTGTTCTGTCATCTTATGGTGCTTTCTCTTTCCACCCTTTTCCATTATAATATATATGAAACCTCTAGAAATCACTAATATAGAGAAATCAGTCAGAAGGTATCACCGGAGGTAAACCGGTGGAAAAATTAGAAGCAGATATCACTGAACAAACACATTGCAAAGAAAATTATAGAAGAGTGACTTAGGGTTCATTGGTATACCATTTAAAACCCTAATTGACAATGGATAAACTACAATTAACAAACTCGGCATGCAAAATTATTCAACAAACAACAATCAATATAACTGTTACATGCAAAATTATTCAATAAACACGAATCAAGATACCTGTTACTGACATTGGCAAATTTAACAACAATAAACAAAATACCTTTTACTAAACTTGGCATCCGGTATTATTCAACAAACGAGAAACAAGAAACCTGTTACTAACTCGGCATGCAAAATTATTCTTGAAACAAGAATCAAGATAAAGCATATCGAATTCCTTCAGCAAACACAACAAAAACAAAAAAACATTACAAAACAAGGTTGAGAAGAGAATGTGCGTTGACCGTAGTAGCGTGGAGTCAGATTATAGATGTGTGGGAAGGCTTCAATGTTGCTGAAGAGACGAATTCCAATCTTTCGGCAGCTCACATCAACCAACTTCGAATTCTTTTGATGAGTTTTTAGGGTTTATATTTGGGGATTTCCTAATAACTTTTGTGAAACCAACTTTCTAATACCTTAAGGCTTAAACCCTAACGCTTCGTATAACAAACACGACATTTACACGCAATTGGTAATTTTTTTTTAAAAAAATTAGGTTTAGGTTTGTGCAGTAAATCCTCTCTTTTTTTTTTTTTTTTTTTTTTTTTATAAAGATTAATGCTACAAATCCCAACATTTGTGGTAGTTGAGTTGTCAATTTATATTAATTATATCTTGATAGAGTGCCAACTTTGCTCACCCCTTTAACTAGAGGTAAGCATTACTCCCCACCTCAGGTGTTGCCACTTGTCCCAAACTTAACCCAAAGTCCAAAGTTAACCCAACACCTGAGATGGGGGGTAATGCTTACCTTTAGTTAATGTGGGTGAGCAAAATTGCACTCTTCACTGATCCTGATCTATTGTCATAGGTATTTGCTATTTTTTAAAAATTTTGAATAAACTAAGATTAAAATTGAGATTCACTATTACTATTATATGTTTTTTTTTTTTTTAATATATAAAAGTCAACAAATACATTCAGTGCATTCAATATTTGTTTAAGGAGTTGCTTTCGTTTTAGGTAGAAGATTTTTTATAAGTAAATCTTCTATCACGTATAATACAACGAGAAGTCACTATTTAGTTTGGGGTCCGGTCAAGCAGGCTATTACACTTTCTGGTGTGATCACACCAACAAAAACTGCATCATTTTTCCGTGAACATAGTATCTAATAGTTGATTACCTAAACTAAACTGTGATCGAAAGAACTAAAATATTTGAAGACAAAGTATATTTAAAAACAAACAACAAATTCACAATAAGATGCCCAGGTCCAATATAGGTTTCACATGCAGTGGAGTAAGACTGACCTGAATTTTTTTCAATTAATAATGCGTGTGGGAAGTGTGCAATTGGTAATTAACGAAACACTAATTGACCATAAACTAGAAATCAATAATAACCTATATTGCATTTTCGAGAAAGTAATACAGATATTGATCATGCATTGAGCAATTACTTAAAGCAGATATTGAATTAGCTGCATCTCTTTATCCAAGGACCATTATTGATGCTTTTAATACACGATTGGGATTTTGGTTGGATGATTATGCTATTTTTAATTTTTATTTTTGACAACAAAAATTGGAAATGGAATCACTCTTTCTTATAATTATTTACGTCTGTTGGTGATCCCTGATATAATCTTTATACGGATATATTTTTAAACTGGTATTGTTCATAGATTAAATCAAGGGTTCAACATATAAATTACCAAAAATTCAAGCAAATGTCCTTCGAGGTCTAAATAATGAATGTATTCAATTATGAAATAATAGAACACATCATTCCAGGTTTTTTTAAACTAAAAGGAATTCCTCAAAGAGTTCATACAATGACCAAGCGCACTATATTTGATGTCAATCAGATTACAAACAAACCAAAAAAGCTATGATCGACAGATCTTACACACTTGAAAGGTGTGATTGCATAGAAAATAATTTTTTTGAAAAAAAAAATACTAATCAGATGGCCTGGTCCAATCAACCCAAAATATTGCAATGGAAAAATACGAACATAGCTTACTCATAGGAAAGTTTCAGTTGCTCACGGCAGGTTGGGCAGTTGAGTGCCTTCTCGAACCACTTGGTGATACAAGTATGATGATAAATATGGGAGCATGGCATCAAAACAATTTCCCCTCCCGATGAAAAAAAATCTTCAAAACAAATCACACAATGTTCTCCCGGTAACGAACCCTTATCAATTTCCATCTTTATCAATTCTGACTTGAACAAACTTTCTTCTTTCATAGAGAGTCGAAGCACAATCCCAATTTGCACCAAAATTGGTATAACTTTGTACTCTGGCATAGTACAGGCTATAGACATTGACATATCCACAATTATTTTCGTCATAGTCTGTTCAACGTCTTTTGGCAGGTCAGTACCGGAAAAGCATCCACGCAACTTACCTGACAATGAATATTCATCTTCTGCGTAAAGATTATCAAATTGGACGTGAAACTCGCATTGCATTGCGTCGTCTTCAATTGCTAAAGTGCGATTTGGATAAACAAGCTTAGTGGTGTAGTAGAATTGCACTGTGAAGAAAAAACCTTGTGCCAGATTTATTTGTTGTTCCGGAACTGCAATCGAATCATCTACATGTTCCACTGTCCGGAGTTGGAATCGGTAATCTCCACAGTTTCTGCAATATATCATCTTGATTGATAATGAAGAATATGTTGCACTTACTTAACCAGTGAAACATACATAAGGAATGTTGACTCTTCATCTTGACTGTTCAGCTGCCATCTTTATTAATACAGATGACAGGTGGGAGCCTTTTTTAGTTTCAATATAAAATTCGTTTACTGCTTTGTGGTGGGAAGCACATTGATGACATATTAAATGACTTACCACATGCATAAAAAAAAAAGAAAATTACTACTATGTGGTATGATATATTGATATCAACATTAAATAGGTACTAATTTTATACTTATACAACAATATATTTTTAAAACAGTTCTTTATATCTCCTAAATGTAGTTATGATTTGTCAATGTTAAGGTTAATTGTGTAATTTTATCAGTTTATAAATAAATTAAAATGGAACCCTAATCCCATTTGTACGTCGTTCATCACTTCAACCAAACATACCTCTCTCATTCTCTCTCTCTATATGTGAAAGCAACTAACGATAAATGGCAGAGGTCATTATCTATACTAGGGAAGAGTTAGAACGCACTATCCAACATCTTCATGATCGTCTAGAAGCATTGGCCAGTAGCAAATATCAGAGGTCAGTTGTTGGTGATTCCAACAATCTGGGTTTGGAGAGGGAACATTTGCTACGAGGTATACAACGTCTTAAAGACCGTCAAGATGAATTGTCCACCACCATTTATCGCTGTCCATCTATTGTGAAAATCAAGTCCAAATCCTTTTCGGGTTCAGATGTTGCTGGTTCCTACCAGCTTGGTATGGAGGACGGTTTCAAGTTGCTTAAGGATTATTTGAAGAATATTAAACCTGATGGTAATTGGGATGAGGTTTGTGGAAATAATGCAAAGGAAATGTTGAACAAGTGATGACTCTTTTATCTTGAACAAGTGATGACTCTTTTGTTATTTTTATATGTTTTTGTATCTGTTTTTTTTTTTAATGGTTTTTGTCTGTAATCACACCAGAAAGGTGTTATTGAATTTGTGTTGACATCTCTGAAGATGTTTAGGTGTTTTTATTCTCACCATTTATGGTGTGGTTGACTGGTTGTGTAATATCGTATGTTTGATCATTGTCATTGTATTTCTGGTGATTTCATGAGGGTTGGAGGTAATTGCAGATGACCTTAAGGAATATAATATCGTATAAAGTATACTTGAAAAGTAATGGTGTTTGAACAAATTTTCAGATCGTAATTCAATTGATATGATAGATCCATTGAAAAAAATAATTCAAACTGTCTACACAATATCCAATGGATTTGGTGTTTGCGATTACAAAATTTTTCTTCAGGAAATGCTGACCGCTTAAATAAATTAATTATTTAAACATAATTTTTGATTAGGATATATAAATATAAATACATTACTCATTTAAATATTACACTGTGTAGAGTAAATAATAACTATTATTAATGGGAATACGGAATCATGATTTTGATGTTAAATGGAGAAAATGCAATGATATTAAAAGAGTTGAAATTGGGTTGGCAAGTAAGGAGACATTAACTGGCCATACAATACGAAGCAATAAAAACCTATATTGGCTTTTGGAGAAAGCAATACTATCTTTTTGTCTTCCTATTTAATACAAATATTGATCATTTTGCCTAATGCGTGATCAGTGTTTAAAATCAATTAAAATCTTTATGCTGTAATTAATTACCCAATGCCCAATGCATTGCCCAATGCTTTACTGCCCAAGGTAGTTAAGTTAGGCTTTACTTTACTTAACTGCCCAATGCATGATCAGTATTTAAACTCAATTAAATCTTATGTTTTGATAACCCAATATGCTGTAATTAATTGCCATACAATACATGACAATAAAAACCTATATTGGCTTTTGGAGAAAGCAATACTATCTTTTTGTCTTCCTATTTAATACAAATACTGACCATGCATTGGGCAATTAATTACAGCCTATTGGGTTATCAAAACATAAAGATTTTAATTGATTTTAAATACTGATTATGCATTGGCCAATTAATTACAACATATTGGGTTATCAAAACATATACCGATCATGTATTGTATGGCAATTAATTACAGCATATTGGGTTATCAAAACATAAGATTTAATTGAGTTTAAATACTGATCATGCATTGGCCAGTTAAGTAAAGTAAAGCCTAACTTAACTACCTTGGACAGTAAAGCATTGGGAAATGCATTGGGCATTGGGTAATTAATTACAGCATAAAGATTTTAATTGATTTTAAACACTGATCACGCATTAGGCAATTAATTACAGCCTATTGATTTTAAATACTGATCATGTATTGGGCAATTAGTTACAGCCTATTGGGTTATCAAAACATAAAGATTTTAATTGATTTTAAATACTGATTATGCATTGGGCAATTAATTACAGCATATTGGGTTATCAAAATATAAAGATTTAATTGAGTTTAAATACTGATCATGATGTTTTCAGACTATTCATTGATATTGGACTTGTACAAATTTGTCATCCTCAGAAAATTGTGTAAATGTAGTTATGATTTGTCAATGTTAAGGTTAATTATGTAATTTTATCAGTTAATAAATAAATTAAAATGGAACCCTAATCCCATTTGTACGTCGTTGATCACTTAAACCAAACATACCTCTCTCATTCTCTCTCTCTGTCTGTGAACGCAACAAATGGGATTAGGGTTCCAATTTATTTATTGATAAACGTATGCTAAAATTACACAATTAACTGGTTGGATATGGTCAATCTGTTGATTTGATGGACTCATTTAATGATTTTGAAAAATGAAGCAAATAAATTCAAACCGCCATCACAATATCCAATGGATTTGATAGATGCAATCTGAATTAAATATTCTTCTAAGATTTGCTGACAGCAGTTTCTATATAATAATTAAAACAATTTCAATTCGATTTCACATCACAAAAACCAACTTAATTAAAAAATATTAAATGAGTTGGTTCAGCCGAGAAGATTAATTGGAAAACGAGATGATGATTAATAGTTGTTGGTAATATCAACTTGCACTATAAAAGATGTAGTAATAAATAAATACGCCTTCACTCTATCCAATGGATTTGATGGATTACAGTTGAATGAAATGTTTTTGTACGGATTTGTTGAGTTAAGTAAAAATATAATTATTGAAACACTTCGTATTCGTTTCCACATCAAAAAAATCAATTGAATTAAAAAAATATTAAATAACTTGGTTCACAGGAAAAGATTAATGGGAAAACGAGATGACTATTATATTAACTTTTTGGTAATTTAAAGTTACACTCCAAAAGATGTAGTAAATACATAAATATTTATAAAATTTATTGTGGTGGTTCATCTGAAACGATTAATGGGAAATCGAGATCATGATTACTTCATCTGCATTCCAAGTAATTATTTAAACAATATTATAATCATTAGAAAATTGTATTAAGCAATATTAAATCGTATTACGGTTTCAACAAAAACAAATTGTAAACGTAAACGTTAAGGGTTGATGATCAATTAGTCCTGAAATAATAATTCAAATTCATTGAATCCAGTCAACCCAGATATCGATCGATCGATCAATCAATAGGTATGTTTTAGAAACGCAACTAAACCGATCAGTTTAATAAACACAAGTAATAAAGACGTTATATTATTAGAAACAAAAACAAACACACCTTTGTTCTTCTCACGAAAAAACACACAAAAGAAATTTACAAAACATGATCATGAAACCAAAAAAAAAGTTCAAGGTCTGATTAAAAGCACTTTACATAACAAAAGAGTGAAAAAAAAAAAGGTACCAAAAACTACATCACTCCTTCAACATATCCTTTGCATGACTTTGGTCAACCACATCCCAATTGCCTTCTGGATGAACCTTCTTCATATAATCCTTAAAAAGCTTAAACCTGTCCTCCATACCTAGATTGTAAGCACCAGATACATCCTTTCCAGTAAAACGTTTGAAATCGATTTGATCAACAGCAGGGTGGCGATAAAGCTTACGGTTGACTGCAGTTATATCGCGTTCCAGTTTCTGTATGTGACGAACCATCTTCTGTTGATTATCATTTGATGAGTTGGAGTCAGTTTTCACTTTCTTTGTCGAAGTTGGTGAAGGGTTTTCCATGGTGGAGAAACAAAGAAAAATCAGATTTAAAATACACAAAGAGAAAGAGTAGAGAGAAAGAGTAGATAACGAGACAAAATGTTATTTGGTGAATATATATATAGAGTAAACATAAAGAATAGTCACAATTTTTGGCATTCAATTCGGTGCCAAACACCTGGAATCCGTATAAGTCATAATTGTTTGCATTTGGTGCCAATCAGACCCTTTGGAATCCAAACCGGTGTGACATAATTTCATACAACTTAAGAGTATAGTTCAGTAATGTGTAACCGTATACAATCTTATTCAACTCTGATTGCAAATATAAAATATTATACTGTGAGTTTAACATGGGACCATGCATGAATTGAACAATTACACACATTACTGATAACGTACATAAATTACTATATGGGAAAATGAATTGACCTGTTGTAACTAATATATATTAACTCGTCATTTGTAGTATTGTGTGCATGTGGGAGGGGAATCATATGATATAGGTATAACATTGATATCCTTTGATATAAACATTACACTATGAATGTGCATTCAACACTTTATTTGCATATGGGGACAACAATTGGATAGTCGGACAACGATTTGTACTACCGTTATAACTAATAAATTTCAATTAATATGAATGACTATATGGGAAAATGATTTGACCTGTTGTACACATGTACGAATAATTCGGTAACTAATATATGTTAACTCGTCATTTGTAGTATTGTGTGCATGTGGGAGGGGAATCATATGATATAGGTATAACATTGATATCCTTTGATATAAACATTACACTATGAATGTGCATTCAACACTTTATTTGCATATGGGGACAACAATTGGATAGTCGGACAACGATTTGTACTACCGTTATAACTAATAAATTTCAATTAATATGAATGACTATATGGGAAAATGATTTGACCTGTTGTACACATGTACGAATAATTCGGTAACTAATATATGTTAACTCGTCATTTGTAGTATTGTGTGCATGTGGGAGAGGAATCATATGATATAGGTATAACATTGATATCCTTTGATATAAACATTACACTATGATTGTGCATTCAACATTTTATTTGCATATGAGGACAATAATTGGATAGTCATATGATAGGGAAGATAAAACATTATTTTATTTTATTTTATTTTTATTCTTAAATGGATTCGGGATATTAAAGAAATGAAAGAGGAATAAACATGTGCAATAAATGCATCATTTGAGATAATGTTTTATGTTTTATGGTGCAATAAAAAAACCTAAAACTCTAAACAACGTAAATAAAACATTTAGAAACCCTAAAACTCTCTCTCTCTCTCTCTCTCTCTCACTCTCACTGTCTATCTCTCTCTCTCTCTTTCTCTCTCTCTGTCTATCTCTCTCTCTCTTTCTCTCTCTCACGTCTGCTGTGTACATCCATCGATCTTCAAACAATCTTCAAACAATCTACAACCCGCCAGGTTGGTTACATTTTTTTTTCTGTTATTTCATAACTTCGGATTAATATTTTTGAAATTTAATAATTTCGATTTAATATATTACAATTTGTTGTGATGATTATTGGTTTTCATATGTAATTAGAAGAAGCAAAGATGAAAATTTATACTCGACTATGTCTGATAATGGTGTGCTGGTTTATCGCGTTCATACCTAGATGGTGTAGCCACGTTTTCATGATTTTTAGTTTGTTTAAAGTCAACCCGACTGTTGTATTTAAAAAAAATTGTCTTAATTTATAGCTGCAGCTAAGTTTTAACTTGTTTAAATTTTATATATAATCTTATTCCGCGATATTATACTTGTGTAATTAGTGTTTGCATGTACTTGATCTGACTTTTAGATTGTTATTTTTGAAAATTAGATAAATCTGCCTATTATGATAGCTTTTTTTTTTATTGAAAAATAGTAGTAGTTGCAATTTGTTTGTTTAGTTGGGGAAGGTTTTATTCATATTCTCTCACTTGCACAATAAAAGGTTTTGTTAATGTCATCTTCCTCTTCTTCAAACGTACGTGGGTATGGGGAGGGAAAATGCAAATGTGGGCTACCATTGAGAGAATATCTAGCCATAACACCTTGGAACTATAAGAGACTATTCGAAGGGTGTTCCAAAGGAAAGGTTAGTGAACTATAAGTGACTGTTTTAATTTATACTTATATAGATTGATTTATGAACTAATAGAGCTTACATTTCTTTCTGGTTTTAAACTACAGAAAGAATTTGGTGGATGCAATTACTTCAAATGGTTGGGTTCTGAAGTACCGGTTACAATTATCCCAGCTGATATCTCATTGAATGAAGAATTGCAGAGGTTACAAAGGGAATTTCATAGGTCGGAACGACTTCATCGGTTCTACGAAAGCGAAAATATGGGCTTAACAAATCGTGTTCGGGTGTTGGAGTTTGATTTGGCTAAGAAAAGGGCAACAATTCAGAAAACTAGGGCTTTTATATTTCTATCTTCGATTGCCATTCTTTGGCTGCTTTGTAAATGCCCATACAATGTGTAGTGTGGAGTAATCGAAAATATCAAATATTATATACCCTGTAACGTAAAATTACTATGGTTCCTGTAATTTCATTTTATTTAACGTGATCGCATTGTTTCTATAGATTCATATTACTGTGTTCTTCATATTAGGTTATTTATGTTGTACCTTATTAATTGCAATCAGAGGTAAGGTAAGTCCAGGTTTTCAGTTGGAGGATAATTTTTTTTTTTTTTGAAAAAGCCCAAACAAGGCGCCACAAGCCGGCAAAAACTAGACACAGCTGGGAAAGGAGAAAAACAAAACATGATAAAACAAAGAAAAGCAGAGGAAAACGAGCAGAAAACACCACAAAACAGTTGGAGGATAATTTTGGTTAACTATACATATGGCAACTTTTATAATCATTAAAAACTTCTAGGCCGTCTTTGAAGCAGTTGTTCGGCTTTAGACACATAATTATTTAATTCGATCGTCATTCTCTAAACATAATCTAAAACTTTTACATTTACGAACAACCTTTTAAACATATTGGCTCATTGTGGCCTAGTACAAAATATGCAAACCACATGGCTCGCTGTGGCCCAGTGGCCCAGTTAAATTTCAATGGAAGTCATCTAGACCACATGGACACATAATTTGCATATAGAAAATTATGTGTCCTTGTGGTCCACCTCAAAATCCATAAATCAAAGAAAGTACATGTCAATTAAAATCATACAACAAACAACTCAAACAGAATTATCAACACAACAAACAATAACAAAAGTAACTAACATTCATGAGAATTAAATAACAACCCAGTGACAACCAAATACATATAACAAACAAGACAAACGAAAAAAATCCAAATGCATCATCAACCCAAAACACTAATGAAAGTGACTAACTGTCTGATTCTCTTTTTGGACAATTACGCCAGTCATGCCCAGAAATGTGGCATATACGGCACTGATTTGGTCTTTTACGCTTCTGCGGCTTGCCTGCTGGTGTAGTAGGTGCAGTCGGACCAGTGGGTCTGCCTTTGGTCTTCACAACATTTGGATCTTTTAAAATTTGGCTCTTTGTACTAGAATCATCACCATTTTTGTTGCAATTATTTCGGAACTCATCATCCAACCCTTGCAGAGTATTTCTCAGAATATTGAGTTCCCTTTTAATCAAATTGAAACCTTCTTCGGTTTGGCTCCCACGGTGACAGATATAATTGCACTCTGCACTCAATGAAGCGAACCGGGCAATATCAACACTCTTCGAACAGTCATCGTCGGGCTGGAGATGGATACGAACGTCATCTGCAGCTGACTTCGTCCACCTCTTAAATATCAAGGACTCTGGAATCTTTGTAATGTTCTCCACTTTCATAACATAAAACATATGACAGCAGGGAATTCCTTTATTTTGTAACAACTTGCATTCACACGAAAGTACTTGCAGATTATGCTTTGACGAATCCCAATCACCATCCTCAACGACTTGCTGAAAATCAATTCTGTCCCTATAGTAAAAAACACTCACAGTCTTTTTATATGGAGAATCATATTCGGTGAGAACGTATTCGACTTCATTCTCCTCATTCCATGGTGCAAAGTGTGAATACTTTATTGAATCGTTGATCTCTTTAGTAATGTCACAGTAGATACGATAAGTGTAGATGGAAGATGCATGCTTCTCCAACGCCTTCATGTGGCTTAAGATAACAGGACTCTTAGTGTTTGAAGCATACTCGTCAGTAAAGAAATTGTTTCTTAACCTCATGAGTGCCCTATCGATTTGAGGGAATAAGTCGAACAATTTCTCACGGCTGCAAACATATTCTTTCATGTAATTATTCATTGACTCTGATCTTTGAGTGCTGCGCATTCCGGCAAAAAAATGGCCCTTGGAATATGTTTCTGCCCATCTATGCCTCTTTTCGTACATCATATTAACCCAAACGTTGTCTTCCAGACCGTGTTGTTTTATCATTTCATTCCAACATTCATCGAATTTGTCCTCGTCTATATGGTCAAAGATGAAGGATCTAAAGGCTGATGACTTCTTAGGGCCGTTAGTGTGAGCACATGCATTTCTTGCTACATGCCATCCGCATACCCTGTGCTGATAGTTTGGAAAGACCTCATTGATTGCCTGTCGCATTGCTTCGTCTCCGTCCGTCATTATAGAAAGGTGATGCTTGCTGCCCATTGAATCCATGAGTTTAGTAAGGGGCCATTTGTATGAAGTAAAAGTCTCGTCTAACAAAAGTGCAGCACCAAATACACAAGTTGCACTATGGTTGTTGACACCGACAAATAAAACCAAAGGCTTGCCATAGGCATTTGTCTTGTAAGTGGTATCAAAAACAAGAACATCTCCGAAGCACTTGTACTCGAATAGAGAATGGGAGTCCCTCCAAAATATATTAGCAAGCCTATCATCATCATCTGTGTTGAACCTGCAGTAAAAGTTTGCTTCAGTAAATGCCTTTGACTCGAGATACGAAATTGCCGCTTGTGAATCGCTTTCAAAAGCTTTTGATCGTCTCAACTTAGCAATCTTGTTATACATGTCCTTCTGAGTGAATCCAATTTTGGAGTATCCTCCCTTCTGGTCAACCATGTACTCAAATGTTTGACAACCTCTTATGCAGTTTTTGCCCATGGCGTCAATTTGGGCATAGTCACCTTCATCTAAGTTTCTGTGAGATCGATGGGATGAAACCTCACGAAAAGTTGCTAGTTTGTGTGAATGATCATCCATGAATACCCTTACGCTGTACTTTAACGTATCACTGTCTAGGCCAATTGAGAAACAAGCTTTGCAATTTTGTCTTGTCTGCAGCCTTGGCTTGCGTTTCCTATCTTTATTGGTCAAATACTCCTCCCTTCTTGATCCCTGCTTATCACAAACCCACTTTCTCCTTAATACTCTACCTTCACGGTCATGGTCCAAGTTTGTCGCTCTTATACCAAACCCATTACCCCTAGCATAACCAAGATAAAACGACCTTGCATCATCCACAGAATCAAATTTCATATTTTTGATCTGATTGATATCAACATCTTGATTGCCACTGCCTTCCCATGACGAAAATTGCACAGAATTCACCCCAGTAGAACACATATTATTCGGTGTGAAAAACAATCCTTCCTTGTTGTCAAGCTTACTTTGCGATCCACTCCCATCCATTACTATACAAAGTCAAAACAGGATGATCGAAGTATAAGTAAAATTTTAATCGCAAAAAAATGTGTTGATCGAAGGATAATGAAAGTAATAGCAAACAGAAAATAATATTGATGCGAGGAAACACCGACATTTTGAACATGCATCTTTCAGCATAGAAATTATAAAGAACAATTATAGCAATTATAGAAATATCACTATAAAGATAACATACAGAAACAATTACATACAGGAAAACATTATTCATTCTACGAATTCGAACACTAATTAAACTTCATATTGATTTCGAAACTGATCAAAACAACCGTATGGATGTATTGTAGAGATGAGATAAAAAGAAAGATTCAAACAATAAGTAATTTCATATTGAATTCAAAGCTAACTGACAAAAAGAACAATTCAAACAATAAGCTAATTCATATTGAATTCAAAGCTAACTGAAAAAGCCATGGATGAGACATACCTGTGAGATCAAACTTGATGAAGCAAAAAAGAGTAGGTTGGAGACGAGATTTCAATACGAACGCAATTAGACGAGTCAGACCACCAGACCGAAACACCAATGAGCAAGACGCATGATCGATTGAAGTGGATGTTTACCAGTGAGATCAAACTTGATGAAGCATAAAAGAATAGGTTGTAGACGAGATTTTAATACGAACGCATTTGAGTCTGAACACCATAACGAAACACCAATCAGAAAGATGAATGTTCGATTGAAGTGTTTGACCTGGTAACAAATAAAAGTTCACAACAATTTTTGCGCTGGTAAACCAAAAAAGTTAAAGAAGAAGATAGCGTTGGGAAGAAGAAGAGTTGGATTTGCAAAGGAGAAGAAGTGTTTTTGTACGTTTAAATAAAAAGAGTTGGATTTGGAAAGGAGAAGAAAATTGCATTGGGAAGGAGGAAAATTAAAAACGGTAACTATTGGGTTTTGTGAAGAACAAACGGTCATTATGTTTTGTGACCAGCTAAGAAGGTAATATTAGGATGCATAGGAAATCACAACAACTTTAAAACATAACCATTAGATGTGAAAGTTGGACAAATCAAGGGTCAAGATTTGATGAGCTGGATTTTTTTTTAAAGGTGTATAGAAACACCGGTGTTCTATAGATTGTCCCTATATATATATATATATATATATGTTTAAATGTGCACAGCCTAATATATATATATAATCACCGTTTCACCTAAATATTATATATATATATGGGACAATCTATAGAATACCGGTGTTTCTATACACCTTTAAAAAAAAATCCAGCTCATCAAATCTTGACCCTTGATTTGTCCAACTTTCACATCTAATGGTTATGTTTTAAAGTTGTTGTGATTTCCTATGCATCCTAATATTACCTTCTTAGCTGGTCACAAAACATAATGACCGTTTGTTCTTCACAAAACCCAATAGTTACCATTTTTAATTTTCCTCCTTCCCAACGCAATTTTCTTCTCCTTTCCAAATCCAACTCTTTTTATTTAAACGTACAGAAACACTTCTTCTCCTTTGCAAATCCAACTCTTCTTCTTCCCAACGCTATCTTCTTCTTTAACTTTTCTGGTTTACCAGCTCAAAAATTGTTGTGAACTTTTATTTGTTACCAGCTCAAACACTTCAATCAAACATTCATCCATGGCTTTTTTCGGTTAGCTTCGAATTCAATATGAATTAGCTTATTGTTTGAATTGTTCTTTTTGTCAGTAAACTTTGAATTCAATATGAAATTACTTATTGTTTGAATCTTTCTTTTTATCTCATCTCTACAATACATCCATACGGTTGTTTTGATTAGTTTCGAAATCAATATGAAGTTTAATTAGTGTTCGAATTCGTAGAATGAATAATGTTTTCCTGTATGTAATTGTTTCTATATGTTATCTTTATAGTGATATTTCTATAATTGCTATAATTTCTATGCTGAAAGATGCATGTTTAAAATGTCGGTGTTTCCTCGCATCAATATTATTTTCTGTTTGCTATTACTTTCATTATCCTTCGATCAACACATTTTTTTGCGATTAAAATTTTACTTATACTTCGATCATCTTGTTTTGACTTTGTATAGTAATGGATGGGAGTGGATCGCAAAGTAAGCCTGACAACAAGGAAGGATTGTTTTTCACACCAAATAATATGTGTTCTACTGGGGTGAATTCTGTGCAATTTTCATCATGGGAAGGCAGTGGCAATCAAGATGTTGATATCAATCAGATCAAAAATATGAAATTTGATTTTATGGATGATGCAAGGTCGTTTTATCTTGGTTATGCTAGGAGTAATGGGTTTGGTATAAGAGCGACAAACTTGGACCATGACCGTGAAGGTAGAGTATGAAGGAGAAAGTGGGTTTGTGATAAGCAGGTGTAAGGATTCCCGTTTTGTTGATTGGCATATTTCGTGGGCAAACCACAAGTTGGTGTTTGGTTGTAAGGGTAGTCTAAGTGATTTGTTGAAGATCAAAGACCATTTCCAAGACCTCAAGAGGACAAGCACCAAAGGTATATCTAGTGCTTACTTTGCCTTGAAGAGATATAGTTGCACACACACACACACAACATGCATAACTCTTATTCTTGAATGTTGTGTTTATATTTTGTGTGCATTGTGCTTTATTGATTATTCAATATCTCTTCTTGCATGTAATTGATTGCATCTTGTTCTATGAAATGCCATGACATGATAGGCATTATGATGCATTCAATACCCACACTTGCACTTCATGATTAGTCTTAAGTGTGGTGTAATTCGTTTCCATTTGTGTGATCGGAAACGTCCGCGCTTGCACGATGGTGTGCTTGTCTTAGCGCGATGGTTGATCACTTGAGAAGATCTCATTCTTCTCTTGGATAAGTGGTAGCTTTAGTTTGGTTGGGTTGATTGGAGTAAGGTGTCTAGTTTCAAAAGATTGGATTTCAATGTTTTAAGTGTTTTCAAAACTGACCTTTGCATGGTTGTGTGACCATAACTTTTTACACAAAGCTTTAAAATGAGTTTTGAAAATTTTTGTACAAACTAGACACCCATACCTTTCCAACGGTATATTATTCGTAATATTTCATGACCGTTTGGATTGGTTTTGAAATTTCCAAAGTGACCACTAAAACAGGGCATCACAGCTGTTATCCGAATCTGACCTTTGGTCACTCAAATGACCATAACCTTTTCTACAGTTATCCAAATCATGTTTTGTTAATTGGAGTAGAAAGTAGACTTCCATACCTTTCCAACGGTATATTATATGAAAGGTTTCGATGTCGTTTGGTCATGTTTTGAGTCGCTTGAAAATCAAGCTTCGTGCTGTGACGCTTCGCCGCGGTTTCAGTGCCGCGGTTTGTGCAACCGCGGCATTCGAGCCACAGAGCAACTGTGATAGTGTGATTCAGGGGCAAAATTGTCTTTTCACTTGCCCTGTTCTTGATGTCTATAAATATCACACTTTCTCATTATCTGAACAAGTTCTTTTACTCTTAAGAACCCTAAACTTCAAAGATAGATTTTGAGAGAAAATCAAATCAAGAACTCACCTTTAACCACTCAAATCAAACCCCTTTTGCATCAAATTTCATATTGCATCTCCTATGTCTATATAGAGTGCATCCATGTATGGGTTTGCATCATCACAACTTGCTTGGTAAGATTTTGATTAATTTCATCTTATTTTAGTATTTTAAATACCAAGCCATCTCTTTTAAATTACTTGTATGTTTTAGATCATATGCTAAATACAAGAGAAGAGATTAATTGTGATGAATTGATTGAGTGTTGTTTTTGATAGATATCTAGGTTTTTATAATCTATGATTATCTATGCTATTTGACATGTCATTTAGCAATTGATATCTAGGGTTGATTTAATTTGAATATATCATCATCCTAGATAAGCATCTAAGGTTCCCTAGCCTTGTTTGTTAATTGAATATTCATACATATTCACATAGGGTTGTGCATCTCTTTTGAGAGATTGAAGTCTTGGTCTAGGGTTGCTATTACAGGCCTGCGGGTAGTAGTGGTGGGTTACAGACCGGGATTAGGCTGTAAACATCATTACAAGTAGTGACTGCGAGGATCGAGCAAATTGGAATAGGGTTGCTAATAAAGGCCCGCTGGGTAGAAGTGAGGGGTTACAGACCGGAGTGTTAGACGAGGTCTACATAGGTTGTAAACTTCATTTCAATTAGTGATTTCGAGTTCCGAGTGTGGCGCACTAAACAGCCCGTGGTTTTTTCCCAGTGGTTGGGTTTCCACGTAAACATCAAGTGTCATTTATTATTTCCGCATCTTATTACACTTGTATGTATATTTGACTTGCTAGGGGTATTTTCATAAAATTGACATGCACGCGAAAATTGGGTAATAATTAGCTAAAATCTATTCACCCCCCCTCTAGCTTTATATATTAAACACGCCTTGAGTATTTAATTACTTACAGCAGGGATCAAGAAGGGAGGAGTATTTGACCAATAAAGATAGGAAACACAAGCCAAGGCTGCAGACAAGACAAAATTGCAAAGCTTGTTTCTTAATTGGCCTAGACAGTGATACGTTAAAGTACAGCGTAAGGGTATTCATGGATGATCATTCACACAAACTAGCAACTTTTCGTGAGGTTTCATCCCATCGATCTCACAGAAACTTAGATGAAGGTGACTATGCCCAAATTGACGCCATGGGCAAAAACTGCATAAGAGGTTGTCAAACATTTGAGTACATGGTTGACCAGAAGGGAGGATACTCCAAAATTGGATTCACTCAGAAGGACATGTATAACAAGATTGCTAAGTTGAGACGATCAAAAGCTTTTGAAAGCGATTCACAAGCGGCAATTTTGTATCTCGAGTCAAAGGCATTTACTGAAGCAAACTTTTACTGCAAGTTCAACACAGATGATGATGATAGGCTTGCTAATATATTTTGGAGGGACTCCCATTCTCTATTCGAGTACAAGTGCTTCGGAGATGTTCTTGTTTTTGATACCACTTACAAGACAAATACCTATGGCAAGCCTTTGGTTTTATTTGTCGGTGTCAACAACCATAGTGCAACTTGTGTATTTGGTGCTGCACTTTTGTTAGACGAGACTTTTACTTCATACAAATGGGCCCTTACTAAACTCATGGATTCAATGGGCAGCAAGCATCACCTTTCTATAATGACGGCCGGAGACGAAGCAATGCGACAGGCAATCGATGAGGTCTTTCCAAACTATCAGCACAGGGTATGCGGATGGCATGTAGCAAGAAACGCATGTGCTCACATTAACGGCCCTAAGAAGTCATCAGCCTTTAGATCCTTCATCTTTGACCACATAGACGAGGACAAATTCGATGAATGTCGGAATGAAATGATAAAACAACACGGTCTGGAAGACAACGTTTGGGTTAATATGATGTACGAAAAGAGGCATAGATAGGCAGAAACATATTCCAAGGGCCATTTTTTTGCCGGAATGCGCAACACTCAAAGATCAGAGTCAATGAATAATTACATGAAAGAATATGTTTGCAGCCGTGAGAAATTGTTCGACTTATTCCCTCAAATCGACAGGGCACTCATGAGGTTAAGAAACAATTTCTTTACTGACGAATATGCTTCAAACACTAAGAGTCCAGTTATCTTAAGCCACATGAAGGCGTTGGAGAAGCATGCATCTTCCATCTACACTTATCGTATCTACTGTGACATTACTAAAGAGATCAACGATTCAATAAAGTATTCACACTTTGCACCATGGAATGAGGAGAATGAAGTCGAATACGTTCTCACCGAATATGATTCTCCATATAAAAAGACTGTGAGTGTTTTTTACTATAGGGACAGAATTGATTTTCAACAAGTCGTTGAGGATGGTGATTGGGATTCATCAAAGCACAATCTGCCAGTACTTTCGTGTGAATGCAAGTTGTTACAAAATAAAGGAATTCCCTACTGTCATATGTTTTATGTTATGAAAGTGGAGAACATTACAAAGATTCCAGAGTCCTTGATATTTAAGAGGTGGATGAAGTCAGCTGCAGATGACGTTCGTATCCATCTCCAGCCCGATGATGACTGTTCGAAGAGTGTTGATATTGCCCAGTTCGCTTCATTGAGTGTAGAGTGCAACTATATCTGTCACCGTGGGAGCCAAACCGAAGAAGGTTTCAATTTGATTAAAAGGGAACTCAATATTCTGAGAAATACTCTGCAAGGGTTGGATGATGAGTTCCGAAATAATTGCAACAAAAATGGTGATGATTCTAGTACAAAGAGCCAAATTTTAAAAGATCCAAATGTTGTGAAGACCAAAGGCAGACCCACTGGTCCGACTGCATCTACTACACCAACAGGCAAGCCGCAGAAGCGTAAAAGACCAAATCAGTACCGTATATGCCACATTTCTGGGCATGACTGTCGTAATTGTCCAAAAAGAGAATCAGACAGTTAGTCACTTTCATTAGTGTTTTGGGTTAATGATGCATTTGGATTTTTTTCATTTGTCTTGTTTGTTATATGTATTTTGTTGTCACTGGGTTGTTATTTAATTCTCATGAATGTTAGTTACTTTTGTTATTGTTTGTTGTGTTGATAATTCTGTTTGAGTTGTTTGTTGTATGATTTTAATTGACATGTACTTTCTTTGATTTATGGATTTTGAGCTGGACCACAAGGACACATAATTTTCTATATGCAAATTATGTGTCCATGTGGTCTAGATGACTTCCATTGAAATTTAACTGGGCCACTGGGCCACAACGAGCCATGTGGTTTGCATATTTTGTACTAGGCCACAATGAGCCAATATGTTTAAAGAGGTTGTTCGTAAATGTAAAAGTTTTAGATTATGTTTAGAGAATGACGATTAAATTAAATAATTATGTGTCTAAAGCCGAACAACTGCTTCAAAGACGGCCTAGAAGTTTTTAATGATTATAAAAGTTGCCATATGCATAGTTAACCAAAATTATCCTCCAACTGTTTTGTGGTGTTCTCTGCTCATTTTCCTCTGCTTTTCTTTGTTTTATCATGTTTTGTTTTTCTCCTTTCCCAGCTGTGTCTGGTTTTTGCCGGCTTGTGGCGCCTTGTGGCGCCTTGTTTGGGCTTTTTCAAAAAAAAAAAAATTATCCTCCAACTCAAAACCTGGACTTACCTTACCTCTGATTGCAATTAATAAGGTACAACATAAATAACCTAATATGAAGAACACAGTACTATGAATCTATAGAAACAATGCGATCACGTTAAATAAAATGAAATTACAGGAATCATAGTAATTTTACGTTACAGGGTATATAATATTTGATATTTTCGATTACTCCACACTACACATTGTATGGGCATTTACAAAGTAGCCAAAGAATGGCAATCGAAGATAGAAATATAAATGCCCTAGTTTTCAGAATTGTTGCCTTTTCTTAGCCAAATCAAACTCCAACACCCGAACACGATTTGTTAAGCCCATATTTTCGCTTTCGTAGAACCGATGAAGTCGTTCCGACCTATGAAATTCCCTTTGTAACCTCTGCAATTCTTCATTCAATGAGATATCAGCTGGGATAATTGTAACCGGTACTTCAGGACCCAAC
The DNA here is from genome assembly GCA_030490815.1 of Acer saccharum. Classification (NCBI taxonomy): domain Eukaryota; kingdom Viridiplantae; phylum Streptophyta; class Magnoliopsida; order Sapindales; family Sapindaceae; genus Acer; species Acer saccharum. The sequence goes on from CM059869.1 coordinate 40,260,308, forward strand.
CATTTGAAGTAATTGCATCCACCAAATTCTTTCTGTAGTTTAAAACTAGAAAGAAATGTAAGCTCTGTTAGTTCATAAATCAATCTATATAAGTATAAATTAAAACAGTCACTTATAGTTCACTAACCTTTCCTTTGGAACACCCTTCGAATAGTCTCTTATAGTTCCAAGGTGTTATGGCTAGATATTCTCTCAATGGTAGCCCACATTTGCATTTTCCCTCCCCATACCCACGTACGTTTGAAGAGAGGAAGATGACATTAACAAAACCTTTTATTGTGCACGTGAGAGAATATGAATAAAACCTTCCCCAACTAAACAAACAAATTGCAACTACTACTATTTTTCAATAAAAAAAGCTATCATAATAGCCAGATTTATCTAATTTTCAAAAATAACAATCTAAAAGTCAGATCAAGTACATGCAAACACTAATTACACAAGTATAATATCGCGGAATAAGATTATATATAAAATTTAAACAAGTTCAAACTTAGCTGCAGCTATAAATTAAGACAATTTTTTTAAATACAACAGTCGGGTTAACTTTAAACAAACTAAAAATCATGAAAACGTGGCTACACCATCTAGGTATGAACGCGATAAACCAGCACACCATTATCAGACATAGTCGAGTATAAATTTTCATCTTTGCTTCTTCTAATTACATATGAAAACCAATAATCATCACAACAAATTGTAATATATTAAATCGAAATTATTAAATTTCAAAAATATTAATCCGAAGTTATGAAATAACAGAAAAAAAATGTAACCAACCTGGCGGGTTGTAGATTGTTTGAAGATTGTTTGAAGATCGATGGATGTACACAGCAGACGTGAGAGAGAGAAAGAGAGAGAGAGAGATAGACAGAGAGAGAGAAAGAGAGAGAGAGATAGACAGTGAGAGTGAGAGAGAGAGAGAGAGAGAGAGAGAGAGAGTTTTAGGGTTTCTAAATATTTTATTTATGTTGTTTAGAGTTTTAGGTTTTTTTATTGCACCATAAAACATAAAACATTATCTCAAATGATGCATTTATTGCACATTTTTATTCCTCTTTCGTTTCTTTAATATCCCGAATCCATTTAAGAATAAAAATAAAATAAAATAATGTTTTATCTTCCCTATCATATGACTATCCAGTTTTATTTATGTTGTTTAGAGTTTTAGGTTTTTTTATTGCACCATAAAACATAAAACATTATCTCAAATGATGCATTTATTGCACATGTTTATTCCTCTTTCATTTCTTTAATATCTCGAATCCATTTAAGAATAAAAATAAAATAAAATAATGTTTTATCTTCCCTATCATATGACTATCCAATTATTGTCCTCATATGCAAATAAAATGTTGAATGCACAATCATAGTGTAATGTTTATATCAAAGGATATCAATGTTATACCTATATCATATGATTCCCCTCCCACATGTACACAATACTACAAATGACGAGTTAACATATATTAGTTACCGAATTATTCGTACATGTGTACAACAGGTCAAATCATTTTCCCATATAGTCATTCATATTAATTAAAATTTATTAGTTATAACGGTAGTACAAATCGTTGTCCGACTATCCAATTGTTGTCCCCATATGCAAATAAAGTGTTGAATGCACAATCATAGTGTAATGTTTATATCAAAGGATATCAATGTTATACCTATATCATATGATTCGCCTCCCACATGCACACAATACTACAAATGACGAGTTAACATATATTAGTTACCGAATTATTCGTATATGTGTACAAGAGGTCAAATCATTTTCCCATATAGTCATTCATATTAATTGAAATTTATTAGTTATAACGGTAGTACAAATCGTTGTCCGACTATCCAATTGTTGTCCCCATATGCAAATAAAGTGTTGAATGCACATTCATAGTGTAATGTTTATATCAAAGGATATCAATGTTATACCTATATCATATGATTCCCCTCCCACATGCACACAATACTACAAATGACGAGTTAACATATATTAGTTACCGAATTATTCGTACATGTGTACAACAGGTCAAATCATTTTCCCATATAGTCATTCATATTAATTGAAATTTATTAGTTATAACGGTAGTACAAATCGTTGTCCGACTATCCAATTGTTATCCCCATATGCAAATAAAGTGTTGAATGCACATTCATAGTGTAATGTTTATATCAAAGGATATCAATGTTATACCTATATCATATGATTCCCCTCCCACATGCACACAATACTACAAATGACGAGTTAATATATATTAGTTACAACAGGTCAATTCATTTTCCCATATAGTCATTTATGTACGTTATCAGTAATGTGTATAATTGTTCAATTCATGCATGGTCCCATGTTAAACTCACAGTATAATATTTTATATTTGCAATCAGAGTTGAATAAGATTGTATACGATTACACATTACTGAACTATACTCTTAAGTTGTATGAAATTATGTCACACCGGTTTGGATTCCAAAGAGTCTGATTGGCACCAAATGCCAACAATTATGACTTATATATTATATATTTACTCTGACCGTTTTGGATTCCAGGTGTTTAGCACCGAATTGAATGCCAAAAATTGTGACTATTCTTTATGTTTACTCTATATATATATTCACCAAATAACATTTTGTCTCCTTATCTACTCTTTCTCTCTGTGTATTTTAAATCTGATTTTTCTTTGTTTCTCCACCATGGAAAACGCTTCACCAACTTCGACAAAGAAATTGAAAACTGACTCCAACTCCGACCATGATAATCAAGAGAAGATGGTTCGTGAAATTCAGAAACTGGAACGCGATATAATTGCAGTCAACCGTAAGCTTTATCGCAACCCTGCTGTTGATCAAATCAATTTCAAACGTTTTACTGGAAAGGATGTATCTGGTGCTTACAATCTAGGTATGGAGGACGGGTTTAAGCTTTTTAAGGATTATATGAAGAAGGTTCATCCGAAAGGTAATTGGGATGTGGTTGACCAAAGTCATGCAAAGGATATGTTGAAGGACTGATGCAGTTTTTGGTACCTTTTTTTTTTCACTCTTTTGTTATGTAAAGTGCTTTTTAAAGTGCTTTTAATCACACCTTGGACTTTTTTTTGGATTCATGATCATATTTTGTAAATTTCTTTTGTGTGTTTCTTCGTGAGAAGAACAAAGGTGTGTTTGTTTTTGTTTCTAATAATATAACGTCTTTATTACTTGTGTATATTAAACTGATCGGTTTAGTTGCGTTTCTAAAACATACCTATTGATTGATCGATCGATATCTGGGTTGATTGGATTCAATGAATTTAAATTATTATTTCAGGACTAATTGATAAAGTTGAATTAACTAGATATCATCAACCATTAACGTTTACGTTTACAATTTGTTTTTGTTGAAATCGTAATATGATTTAATATTGCTTAATACAATTTTCTAATGATTATAATATTGTTTAAATAATTACTTGGAATGCAGATGAAGTAATCATGATCTCGATTTCCCATTAATCGTTTCAGATGAACCACCGCAATAAATTTTATAAATATTTATGTATTTACTACATCTTTTGGAGTGTAACTTTAAATTACCAAAAAGTTAATGTAATAGTCATCTCGTTTTCCCATTAATCTTTTCCTATGAACCAACTTATTTAATATTTTTGTAATTCAATTGATTTTTTTGATGTGGAAACGAATACGAAGTGTTTCAATAATTATATTTTTACTTAACTCAGCAAATCCCTACAAAAACATTTCATTCAATTGTAATCCATCAAATCCATTGGATAGAGTGAAGGCGTATTTATTTATTACTACATCTTTTGTAGTGCAAGTTGATATTACCAACAACTATTAATCATCATCTCGTTTTCCAATTAATCTTCTCGGCTGAACCAACTTATTTAATATTTTTTAATTCAGTTGGTTTTTGTGATGTGAAATCGAATTGAAATTGTTTTAATTATTATATAGAAACTGCTGTCAGCAAATCTTAGAAGAATATTTAATTCAGATTGCATCTATCAAATCCATTGGATATTGTGATGTCGGTTTGAATTTATTTGCTTCATTTTTCAAAATCATTAAATCAGTCCATCAAATCAATAGATTGACCATATCCAACCAGTTAATTGTGTAATTTTACCATACGTTTATCAATAAATAAAATGGAACCCTAATCCCATTTGTTGCGTTCACAGATAGAGAGAGAGAATGAGAGAGGTATGTTTGGTTTAAGTGATTAACGACGTACAAATGGGATTAGGGTTCCATTTTAATTTATTTATAAACTGATAAAATTACATAATTAAACTTAACATTGACAAATCATAACTACATTTATACAATTTTCTGAGGATGACAAATTTGTACAGGTCCAATATCAACTGAATCATTTCCCTACGAAATTTGTTCAATGAATAGTCTGAAAACATCATGATCAGTATTTAAACTCAATTAAATCTTTATGTTTTGATAACCCAATATGCTGTAATTAATTACCCAATACATAATCAGTATTTAAAATCAATTAAAATCTTTATGTTTTGATAACCCAATAGGCTGTAACTAATTGCCCAATGCATGATCAGTATTTAAAATCAATAGGCTGTAATTAATTGCCTAATGTGTGATCAGTGTTTAAAATCAATTAAAATCTTTATGCTGTAATTAATTACCCAATGCCCAATGCATTGCCCAATGCTTTACTGCCCAAGGTAGTTAAGTTAGGCTTTACTTTACTTAACTGCCCAATGCATGATCAGTATTTAAACTCAATTAAATCTTATGTTTTGATAACCCAATATGCTGTAATTAATTGCCCAATGCATGATCGGTATATGTTTTGATAACTCAATATGCTGTAATTAATTGGCCAATGCATAATCAGTATTTAAAATCAATTAAAATCTTTATGTTTTGATAACCCAATAGGCTGTAATTAATTGACCACTGCATGATCAGTATTTAAAATCAATAGGCTGTAATTAATTGCCCAATGCGTGATCAGTGTTTAAAATCAATTAAAATCTTTATGCTGTAATTAATTACCCAATGCATGATCAATATTTGTATTAAATAAGAAGACAAAAAGATAGTATTGCTTTCTCCAAAAGCCAATATAGGTTTTTATTGCTTCGTATTGTATGGCCAATTAATGTCTCCTTACTTGCCAAGCCAATTGCGCACTTGCCACGCGGATTTTTAATGTTACTTTACCAGTTTACATTGATGTTCATCTAAAATTAATTTCAACTCTTTTAATATCATTGCATTTTCTCCATTTAACATCAAAATCATGATTTCGTATTCCCATTAATAATAGTTATTATTTACTCTACACAATGTAATATTTAAATGAGTAATGTATTTATATTTATATATCCTAATCAAAAATTATGTTTAAATAATTAATTTATTTAAGCGGTCAGCATATCCTGAAGAAAAATTTTGTAATCGCAAACACCAAATCCATTGGATATTGTGTAGACAGTTTGAATTATTTTTTTCAATGGATCTATCATATCAATTGAATTACGATCTGAAAATTTGTTCAAACACCATTACTTTTCAAGTATACTTTATACGATATTATATTCCTTAAGGTCATCTGCAATTACCTCCAACCCTCATGAAATCACCATAAATACAATGACAATGATCAAACATACGATATTACACAACCAGTCAACCACACCATAAATGTTGAGAATAAAAATACCTAAACATCTTCAGAGATGTCAACACAAATTCAACAACACCTTTCTTGTGTGATTACAGACAAAAACCATTAAAAAAAAAAACAGATACAAAAACATATAAAAATAACAAAAGAGTCATCACTTGTTCAAGATAAAAGAGTCATCACTTGTTCAACATTTCCTTTGCATTATTTCCACAAACCTCATCCCAATTACCATCAGGTTTAATATTCTTCAAATAATCCTTAAGCAACTTGAAACCGTCCTCCATACCAAGCTGGTAGGAACCAGCAACATTTGAACCCGAAAAGGATTTGGACTTGATTTTCACAATAGATGGACAGCGATAAATGGTGGTGGACAATTCATCTTGACGGTCTTTAAGACGTTGTATACCTCGTAGCAAATGTTCCCTCTCCAAACCCAGATTGTTGGAATCACCAACAACTGACCTCTGATATTTGCTACTGGCCAATGCTTCTAGACGATCATGAAGATGTTGGATAGTGCGTTCTAACTCTTCCCTAGTATAGATGACCTCTGCCATTTCTCGTTAGTTGCTTTCACAGATAGAAAGAGAGAATGAGAGAGGTATGTTTGGTTGAAGTGAGGAACGACGTACAAATGGGATTAGGGTTCCATTTTAATTTATTTATAAACTGATAAAATTACACAATTAACCTTAACATTGACAAATCATAACTACATTTAGGAGATATAAAGAACTGTTTTAAAAATTAACATACATTAGTTATAAAATTAACATACATAATGTGTCATGTTCACATAATCCAGTATATAGATTGAAATGTATTAGGTATAACGGCATTACAAATATATTGTTGTATAAGTATAAAATTAGTACCACATTTTAAAAATTAACATACATTAGTTATAAAATTAACATACATAATATGTACACTAGCTCAATTCATGTTCACATAATCATGTATATAGATTGAAATGTATTAGGTATAACGGCATTACAAATATATTGTTTTATAAGTATAAAATTAGTACCACATTTTAAAAATTAACATACATTAGTTATAAAATTAACATACATAATGTGTACACTAGCTCAATTCATGTTCACATAATCATGTATATAGATTGAAATGTATTAGGTATAACGGCATTACAAATATATTGTTGTATAAGTATAAAATTAGTACCTATTTAATGTCGATATCAATATATCATACCACATAGTAGTAATTTTTTTTTTTTTTTATGCATGTGGTAAGTCATTTAATATGTCATCAATGTGCTTCCCACCACAAAGCAGCAAACGAATTTTATATTGAAACTAAAAAAGGCTCCCACATGTCATCTGTATTAATAAAGATGGCAACTGAACAGTCAAGATGAAGAGTCAACATTCCTTATGTATGTTTCACTGGTTAAGTAAGTGCAACATATTCTTCATTATCAATCAAGATGATATATTGCAGAAACTGTGGAGATTACCGATTCCAACTCCGGACAGTGGAACATGTAGATGATTCGATTGCAGTTCCGGAACAACAGATAAATCTGGCACAAGGTTTTTTCTTCACAGTGCAATTCTACTACACCACTAAGCTTGTTTATCCGAATCGCACTTTAGCAATTGAAGACGACGCAATGCAATGCGAGTTTCACGTCCAATTTGATAATCTTTACGCAGAAGATGAATATTCATTGTCAGGTAAGTTGCGTGGATGCTTTTCCGGTAGTGACCTGCCAAAAGACGTTGAACAGACTATGACGAAAATAATTGTGGATATGTCAATGTCTATAGCCTGTACTATGCCAGAGTACAAAGTTGTACCAATTTTGGTGCAAATTGGGATTGTGCTTCGTCTCTCTATGAAAGAAGAAAGTTTGTTCAAGTCAGAATTGATAAAGATGGAAATTGATAAGGGTTCGTTACCGGGAGAACATTGTGTGATTTGTTTTGAAGATTTTTTTTCATCGGGAGGGGAAATTGTTTTGATGCCATGCTCCCATATTTATCATCATACTTGTATCACCAAGTGGTTCGAGAAGGCACTCAACTGCCCAAGCTGCCGTGAGCAACTGAAACTTTCCTATGAGTAAGCTATGTTCGTATTTTTCCATTGCAATATTTTGGGTTGATTGGACCAGGCCATCTGATTAGTATTTTTTTTTTTCAAAAAAATTATTTTCTATGCAATCACACCGTTCAAGTGTGTAAGATCTGTCGATCATAGCTTTTTTGGTTTGTTTGTAATCTGATTGACATCAGATATAGTGCGCTTGGTCATTGTATGAACTCTTTGAGGAATTCCCTTTAGTTTAAAAAAACCTGGAATGATGTGTTCTATTATTTCATAATTGAATACATTCATTATTTAGACCTCAAAGGACATTTGCTTGAATTTTCGGTAATTTATATGTTGAACCCTTGATTTAATCTATGAACAATACCAGTTTAAAAATATATCCGTATAAAGATTATATTAGGGATCACCAACAGACGTAAATAATTATAAGAAAGAGTGATTCCATTTCCAATTTTTGTTGTCAAAAATAAAAATTAAAAATAGCATAATCATCCAACCAAAATCTCAATCGTGTATTAAAAGCATTAACAATGTGTCCTTGGATAAAGAGATGCAGCTAATTCAATATCTGCTTTAAGTAATTGCCCAATGCATGATCAATATCTGTATTACTTTCTCGAAAATACAATATAGGTTATTATTGATTTCTAGTTTATGGTCAATTAGTGTTTCGTTAATTACCGATTGCACACTTCCCACACGCATTATTAATTGAAAAAAATTCAGGTCAGTCTTACTCCACTGCATGTGAAACCTATATTGGACCTGGGCATCTTATTGTGAATTTGTTGTTTGTTTTTAAATATACTTTGTCTTTAGATATTTTAGTTTTTTCGATCACAGTTTAGGTAATCAACTATTAGATGCTATGTTCACGGAAAAATGATGCAGTTTTTGTTGGTGTGATCACACCAGAAAGTGTAATAGCCCGCTTGACCGGCTCAATTTTAATCTTAGTTTATTAAAATTTTTAAAAAATAGCAAATACCTATGACAATAGATCAGGATTAGTGAAGAGTGCAATTTTGCTCACCCACATTAACTAAAGGTAAGCATTACCCCCCACCTCAGGTGTTGGGTTAACTTTGGACTTTGGGTTAAGTTTGGGACACGTGGCAACACCTGAGGTGGGGAGTAATGCTTACCTCTAGTTAAAGGGGTGAGCAAAGTTGCACTCTATCAAGATATAATTAATAAATAAAAATAAAATAAAAAGAGGGATTAGACACAACATTTAATGTGTATCCACTCATCAAATGACAACTCAACTACCACAAGTGTTGGGATTTGTAGCATTAATCTTTATAAAAAAAAAAAAAAAGGATTTACTGCACAAACCTAAACCTAATTTTTTTTTTAAAAAGTACCAATTGCGTGTAAATGTCGTGTTTGTTATACGAAGCATTAGGGTTTAAGCCTTAAGGTATTAGAAAGTTGGTTTCACAAAAGTTATTAGGAAATCCCCAAATATAAACCCTAAAAACTCATCAAAAGAATTCGAAGTTGGTTGATGTGAGCTGCCCAAAGACTGGAATTCGTCTCTTCAGCAACATTGAAGCCTTCCCACACATCTATAATCCTGACTCCACGCTACTACGGTCAACGCACATTCTCTTCTCAACCTTGTTTTGTAATGTTTTTTTGTTTTTGTTGTGTTTGCTGAAGGAATTCGATATGCTTTATCTTGATTCTTGTTTCAAGAATAATTTTGCATGCCGAGTTAGTAACAGGTATCTTGTTTCTCGTTTGTTGAATAATACTGGATGCCAAGTTTAGTAAAAGGTATTTTGTTTATTGTTGTTAAATTTGCCGATTTCAGTAACAGGTATCTTGATTCGTGTTTATTGAATAATTTTGCATGTTCGTGTTTATTGAATAATTTTGCATGTAACAGTTATATTGATTGTTGTTTGTTGAATAATTTTGCATGCCGAGTTTGTTAATTGTAGTTTGTCCATTGTCAATTAGGGTTTTAAATGGTATACCAATGAACCCTAAGTCACTCTTTTATAATCTTCTTTGCAATGTGTTTGTTCAGTGATATCTGCTTCTAATTTTTCCACCGGTTTACCTCCGGTGATACCTTTTGACTGATTTCTCTATATTAGTGATTTCTAGAGGTTTCATATATATTATAATGGAAAAGGGTGGAAAGAGAAAGCACCATAAGATGACAGAACAGGACAGTGGAAAGGGTAAGCAGCAGATTACCAGGAGACAGCAGGATTCCGTGTCTACCGTAGCGGAAGGTTCAGGTGGAATGTTCCCAGCGAAGTATGGAATCAAGTCATGGAAGCCGTGTGGGAATCGGGACATTAGGAAGAATCAACTCCACATTGATCATCACATGCACGTAGTGATCAATGTAAGTATGGCTATCTTTATGTATGATTACTTGTTTTAATGTTTAGGAAAAAAAAAATTTGTAACTATTGTCTTATGACTATTGTATGCATATACAATATACAATTTTAATTGAAAACTTTGTCCGTTGTTAGTAATTGTTTAATTATTCCTTACCAATGTCTTTTGCTTGCAGCCTATAAGTGGGAGACTAAGGGGATGCGGAAACAGGATACTTTGTGATAAGTGGTATAAAGAATTGCCTGCTTCTGTGAAGTTAAAGGTTGCAGAAGCTGGTTTTGGAGAATTTGTAAAGGTTTTAGGAAATGAATACAGCTGCCGAAAGAGAACAATACTGGGGGCCCTAGTGGACCGATGGTGGGATACGACCCATACATTTCACTTTGATGAATTTGGGGAGATGACGATGACTCCATCGGATTTTAGCGCAATAACTGGCATACTTGTTTTTGGAATGCCGGTGGAGTATGACGTGTATGCTTACAAGAAGGTGGATGAGCTGGTGAGGTGGTTTGGAGAGCCTATGGCCAATTTAGCCAAGATGAAAAGGGTTCCTTTTATGGATATCTATGCAGCTTATAAAGGTTTTGGTGGGAACAATATGACTGTGGAAGACATTGAAAGACTGACTCAGGTTTTCATCTTGGCATTGCTATCAGGAACATTGCTGTGTGACAAAGCTGGAGTTGTCAACCTTTATTACCTGCCAAGTCTTAAAGCCATATCATCCATAGGTCAGTACAATTGGGGCGGAGCCGCCTTGTCTACTCTGTACAAAAATATGGATGCTATTGTGAGAAAAAATCAAAGCACCGGTCGATTTTAGAGGGCCTGGGAGGTATTGTGATTTGGAAATGTATTTTAAAATGTACATTTACTGATTAAGTTTGTGGTATTTTAACAATTTTCGTGTGATTGATCTATTGCTTGCTAACCAGATTTGGGCTTGTGAATACATAAAACCTATTGCAAGATTGGTGACATGCTTGACAGATAAGAAGCCGTTTCCTCGGGCAAAAGGATGGGGCTCTTTGAAGAAGAAATTTGATTACGATGATTTAAAGGATATGTTGAGGAAACTTAGACGGAAGGAGGTAAACATGCACCCATGGGGAATGGACCAGGACAAGTTGCCGACATATGTACGGCAATCTTCACAGTACACAAAGAGTAGGGTTCTTTTGGATGGGCCTTGCGGCCCAGCATGGTACCTAGGAGAGCGTGTATCTGTTCAGAGCTTGGGATTGATATCACCACGTGTTCCGAAGGTGCCACCACCATTCATGCTTAGGGACTACCCAATAAAGAAGTGGCCAAATCAGGTTTTGTGGCCGTGGATGCGCTTGAGTACCTTGAGCCTGACGGTGGTCCAAATAGTTACAGAGATTTCGTAAAGCGGCACATAAGGTTTAAAAAGTACCTTGATGATACGGTGAGTTTATCCGAAAATTATCAATAACCAATAGTACACCTGAAATACCACTAGCATGCTGTAATTGTTCTTAATTTGTTATGTTATGTTTATCTATGGGCAGGAGGATACACTAGACCAGAAATCTGTCGGACAATTGGAGTTGCCACCTTGGCAACTCCCCCTGATGGGGCGCACGAATTCCGGATTCACTTGCAAATATCTACAAATTCCTAAGAACAATCACCACTTACCAGTGCCTGATCGAATAAAATATGTGAGTTGTTTATTACATTTATGTGTAATGATTTGTGTTTTTTGGTTAACATAAGTGGGCCTATAGCTTAATTATTGGTGAGATAGGTGTCTATTGCCCAAGTGAAAGAGCTGCTCACTATGATTTCTGGATTGACACAACTTGTGATGGAGGGCCAGGTTAATAAGCTCCATACCACTGATGCTGCGGTATGGTTACTATTATTAAAAATGTGTTTAGTTACCATTGTTTGAAATTAAGTTTACAGAAATACAATCCACTTTTTAAAATTATGATTATCTTTATTGGTTTGTTTTTAGAATCCGGTTGTGGGTGCTTCGAACGAACAAGAATTTAAAATGTCTGGTCCGTCATCAAAATTGGTATCGGATGTTAACATTAGTTCGGGCAGTAGATCTCATGATAGTGAGGATGGGGATGATGGTAGTGAAGATGGAATAACACACACAGATGGTACGACAGACAAGAGGACACCAGGTGAGTGTATACAAGCTGTTTTGTGTTTAAAAAATATTGTAAACAAAATTAACAAGTCAACTTATTTCATGAATGCTTCTAAATTACTGTATATACTTAATTGTGCTTCCCTGTATGTTGCATGTTAAACTTATTGAATTACGTTTCATTTTTTATGAATAATGTACACAAATAATGTAGCAGAAGCAGATGATGTAATGGAGGGTGTGCAGGATGAGGAGGAATCAGGAGATGACAGTGTGAAAACGGATGGGGGCGACAATGTGATGTGTTTGAATAGTGGAGATGAAAAAGTGAGTGAGGATACAGAAGATCAAAAAAGTGTGAGTGAGGAAACAGGAGATCAAAAAAGTGTGAGTGAGGAAACAGGAGATGAAGAACAACCTTGTGATACTCAAGTGAATCAGCTAAAGCAATCGAAATCCAAGAAGGGGAAGGAAGCAATTGGTGCCAGTGATGCATCCGAAGGGAACAACAGTCGATCTCCTAAACAGAAGAACAAGAAAGACAACCTTCACAGTGTTACACTGAAGGATATCCCGGAGCAAGCTGTACATAACAAAAAGAGAAAACCAACTGCAGATGGTGATCAACCTAACAAGAAGGCTAAAGAAGCAACAAAACTCTCAAACAGTGGAAAGGAAAAAGTGCCAATTGCTGAACCAAACAAAAAGGTGCAGAAAGCTCCCAATACCAAGAAGACAGAGGTTGTTCTTCCAATTGTTCAACCCAAGGACAAGGTGAAGTTAGCAGAGAAAAAAGATAAGAAAAAGACATCAAAGAAAGCATCGATAAGGAAGTCATCTAGAATAGCAGTAAGGTGATTTGAATACGTTGGTGTAATTTTATGTTTAACCTAAGCAAAACTGAATTCCTGTTTGTGATCTAATATGGACTTGTTGAACATATAAATGTATATTTAGGTAATATGACTGCAACAAAATATCATGTCAAGTAGAACTGGTAGGATGAAATGACTAAGACGTTTTTTGTTTGCTGATCACACCTTGAAGGTGTTGTTGTATTTGTGATCACAGGGTAATGATGTCAAATAGAACTGGTGGGATGAAATGACTAAGACGTTTTTTGAATGCTGATCACACCTTGAAGGTGTTGTTTATTTGTGATCACACAGTTATGACGTCAATTAATCTTTGAACTCAGTACGTTTGTAATGGTGATAACAATATTACGTATGGAATATGACAACTACTTAATATTATAGTTAGTAAATCTTGAAGTGATCATTTTGTTATTATGAAGTATGTACATCGTTATCCTAATGTGTCCTTCCTTGCCAATTTTCACCTTACCAATGTTATCAGAAGAGTTACAGTCAAATATTTCGTTTTACAGCTTTACACTTCTTTCACTCTAACAAAACTCAAGTAATCATTTAAAAATTTTATTAAAGCAATATGAAAGATGGCATCTTTTTTAAAAATAAGAAGATTGAAATTATTCATTAAACTATTGTTTTTTAAAATTATTTTTTTTAATATTATTACCATAATTTGTTCACACACATGGGTTAGTTGAATGAAATGAAACATCATATTGTTCAATGAAACATCATATTGAAACAAATTAATTTGCATTCCGTTAATAAGGAGAACACTACTACACTTAAAGTAAAGGAAACATATTTTCATAACATCCGATGCAATTACAAAAACAAAAGGCAGCACGCACACTTCGCCAGGACAAATAAAACTAAACAAACAAACATAACACTACTTTAGACGTTATCAAGGTCTGCCAGACGTGTCCTTAAACGGGTGGATTGGTCTACCAAAGAGTAAATTTGATCTGCAAGACCATCAACTTCCATTTCCAGTTGCATGACGCGCTTCTCTCGATCGTTGACTCTAGCATTCTCCACAATCCACTCACGATGCAGATTCCTACAACGACGACGCTCGTGCTCGAGCGCTTTCTCAACGATGGCTACCTTCCCTTTCAAAAACTCCAAAGTCTCTCTATCTCCGGCATCCATCCTTCGCATTTGTTAGAACAGTTTTCTTGAAATGAATTGAAAACGCATACTTATAGAACTTTGATGTCTATCATTACAAAGGAGTACAATAGTTGTAGTAATTTATGACTTCTGAATAGTTGTTTGACTTACATAGTGGTAACCAGTTGTAATTAAGGATAAGGATGTGAGCCAACACCAAAATGACCGTCAGAGTTTATAAATAAGGAGTAGTTAGAGTGAAATAAGTGAAAATAAATGTTTATCAACCATATCCATTCATATATCGATACACACCTCTTCGTAATTAACGTTGACATTTTGTATTTATCGAAACTGTGATTTAATATTGCTTTAATAAAATTTTCAAATGATTACTTGAGTTTTAATATTGTTTTAATATTGTTGAAATAATCAATTGGCATTCAGATGAAGTAATAATGATACACGATTTCCCAGTAATCATTTCAGCTGAACCAAATAAATGTTTATCAACCATATCCATTCATATATCGATACACACCTCTTCGTAAATAACGTTGACATTTTGTTTTTATCGAAACTGTGATTTAATATTGCTTTAATAAAATTTTCAAATGATTACTTGAGTTTTAATATTGTTTTAATATTGTTTAAATAATCAATTGGCATTCAGATGAAGTAATAATGATACACGATTTCCAAGTAATCGTTTCAGCTGAACCACCGCCATTTAACGAAAAACGTATACAAATGGACCAATTGGTTGAGTACACACAAATTGAGACACCATTTTTTTAAAGATGATTTGAATCCTGGTGAGATTGTAGGTAGGTTGTCTAGCATTGATTAAAGTACATGAATGTAAGTGGTATGTTGAAACGATTAATACAAGATTGGAATATCATTTATTTATGAGTTCAAGCAACCACCGTCATTATATGGTGTCCAGTTAATTAACTTATCTACTTTTTAATTACAAATCATGCAAGCAATATATAAAGGGTGTTCGAATCAGATAGAGCATGTACTTGAGTTTCTCTCTTTATTTATGAAAAATGGATTCCAACACCAATGGTTTCATCAATCATGCCATTTTTGATTTGTGGAAGGAAAAACACACTATTCTTGAATGTGCGCTGGAGAACGAGTGCATACGTTGCAAGAACCTGGTAGAGGATTGGAGACAGGAGAATAAGAAGGTCGAAGATGCTGATATCTGCATCATGAAACTGGAGATGGAGGTCGAAGCAAAAACCACTGAAGTTAACAGCTTGATGGAGGAATGCAATCGTTTGATTCTCCTTATTGAACAACGTAGTTGTAATCCATGATGTTTCTGTTTTGTCTTTGTTATTCTGTTTCTTGTGTTTTTTTTTTTTTTTTTTTTTTTTGTTTATCCTGAACTGTTTGTAATCACAACTTATGAAGCGTGGTATTTTGTAATTACATCAGAAATGATGTGGTTGTTCATATAATGAACTGTTTTATATTCTGTGGATAATTGCGCTCACTGAAACTTATTATTGTATGAAACTGTATGGATGGACGAGTTATGTAGTAGTTATAAGGATTAAAAAATACTCACTGAACATGTAACAATTTTAAAGAAAAAACAAGGTCCACAATCGATTAACACTTTAAAAAACAAATAATCAAAATGTGTGCTATCAAGCAAACAATCATGGAGAGCATTCATGGTCCGCCGCGAGGTCGAGAAATGTATCACTATGAAGACCTTTTTAATAATTTGCAATCTCACTTTTCGTTATCCCCTTTCCCCGGTCCACTGCGACGTCGATAATTTTTACCAATATTAAGACCTTTTGAATAATTTGCAATCTCACTCTGTGTTGTCTCTTTTCCCTTCTTATATTTTTTCAGCAAGCGGCGTTGCTTGTCCGATTGAATTTGTGGAGTTTTTGGAGAGACTGCAATGAATCTTGGCTTTCCTCGTACTGGCGTTTCTAAAAGTTCTTTCAGCATTTGATTTCTGTGATGGTTCGCCAGATCTAAAGCAATTTTCATCCTGTGATACTCAGAGTTGTACTGCAATCGATGGAAGTATCATAAGAGTTAGAATATTTTATTTAGTTACCACAGGAAAAACAAATAATAATCTAGTGTTTTTTAATAGGGAAGGAATACGTAATCCACGTACATTACTCTGATCGAACCATGTAATGGAACCATGCACACAATTGTTGATCAGGAATACACCACAATCAAAACTATTAGGCTGTTTTGGACATTCAACATATGCTTCGACGAGAAAGAATTTGAACTCAAAATTTAAAGCGAGGATTTCAGAAAAGTACCGGTCCAAAAATGCAAGCTGCATATAAAAAAAATTAAAAATAAGAAACTCATTCTTGAGTAAAATTCAATACTTCAGGACACGCACAACTCTTTTGCTGACAGCATTCTTTGTTCATTGTGCTCATCCGTGGGAAAGCTATCCCAGACTTCTGCCTTTTTCATCGAAACATTTATCACCAACAAGAACCAATGCACACTCTCCTCGTTCATGGGAATATAGATCTGCACATGGACTAATATAGTTCAGTGATTTCACCAAGTTACACGTGATAGACTCATATTGATTTTTTTTTTTTTTTATATTGTTGTGTATTGAAATTAATAATATTTATGTATTTAAATAACGTAACCTTGTCGCATTCACGCTCAGACCCATAGTAAAATGTGAGATAGCTCAGGCGTCCAACCAACCTCAATTCTGCCAACTGACTTCTGGGTGATGCAATTGCACAAAACTGCAATCATGAATGGGCAGGGTATGAACGTCTACATATATATTGTCCACAAGTTTGTTAAAGGAAGAAATAAAAATAATAATGTTGGGTTTAAGCAGCTAACCGAAAAGTATGTCGACAGATACCACACCCGTTTTGAAGAATCACGGGATAGATTGTACATGGCCATATCAATGAGCTGCACAATTGATGATTAATTATTTAAATTAAGTGAGTACACATTGGATGTAAACAAAAAATAATTAAATTAAAAACAAAAGGAATGTATGTATGCTCACGCTATCATTCAACCAGCCATGAGGTAAAAGATTGGCCATATCATCGCGAGTTAGATGCAGATCGTCATTAGTAATGACAGAGAGACTGAAAGGAAAAATGGTTAACAATCACGAGAAACATAAATCGTGATTTCTATAATAAAATGTGTTATCGCTGAACAATTTTCTGAACGTTAAGTTATATGTAAAACCGCACATATACATCGCAAAGCATAAAAGATTATTACAGAGGAAAGTGATCAACAACAATGCAATAACAGTTTTACCTTCCATTTTTTGTTGTTTGGTGACTAAACAATACGTTCAATAAATGAAGTTCTTCTTTTGAAAATGATGAGAGAGGGTCGTTTGGGGGAAAGTCTAGTGTTCTCGTGGAAAATCTGGTATTTGGTCTCGAAGGTGTGTCAACCTCAGTTTTACAGGTTGATCCTTCTTCCCTTGCAGTGGATTTTGCCTGCCGACTGTTTAGTCCAGTTAAAATCTTGCTTTGTGAGAAAGACTCCGTACTGGAGCTGATTATTTCAACGGTTTTGCAATCTCCCTAAGTGATACATGTTGACAAGTAATATCAACAAATAGTAAACATGGGGCCGGGGTAAATTAAAACATGCAGAGTTAAACTTTAAAAAAGTTAGTAAGTAACCATACCATATCATTGCAATGGACATGCTCAGCTCTCAATTCTTTGTTTGGAAGCAATTTCAAAATTTCAAGCTTGAAACTCTCCAGTAAGGGTTCGACCATTCTTCTCACCATGTCAGGTACTTCGACTTTTTTAAAATAATCGAGTGAAACTTCGATGGAATCGAGATTTTCTATCATTGTTTCTATCCTTTGTTCCAAACCCCAGTGCATGACAGACCAGTATGGCTCGTCGACCTCTACAGTGCTGCTGTAGTAACCACCTATAACGTCATCATTGTCCACCAACCTATTGACTGCTTCAGCCTTGTTTTTGGTCCAAGCAACCAAGGGAACATTAAGTCTGTTCACGTACACTTTATTCTGCGAAAGACATCCCCAATAAAAGATCTGAAGAAAAGGAAGGCACCCTTGGAAAAATGTTGTACCTCGGTTTCTGATGTTTCACACACCATCCATTAAATACTGAAACGAAAATGTTGCCCATTTCTTGTGTCTGATTAATTTTGGATTCTTCAGTTGGGTCAGCAATGATTCGTCAACATTAGGTGATGCAGGTGGGCATAAAAGTATTGAAATAGTAAACAAAGCAAATGAAATCTTGAAATCATCATCTGCAGCCCTCATACTCTGTAGTTTTTTTTGCAAGGAAGAGAGTGTAATCTTGTCCTTAACAGTACTACTCTGTAGAAGTGCTTTCATTCCAATACAAGTTTCGTCAAACTCTTCAGAGTCACAGTTGACTTCATCAATGCCGTCTGCCAAGCCCATCACCTTAGAGAAATCTGACACCCTTATTGGGATCCACTTACCGTGGAGCACTACAGGCTGTGTGCCAGGTTGGATCACTGTAAGCAACATATTGCATAGAGAACCAAATAACTGAAGACAACTCATGTTCATTAACACCTCGAATCCCATATCCTCCACACATTCTCTTTGTTCTTCGGTCAAATTGTCCACTACTTCGCGAAACTTTACAGGGCTGCACAAAGTTTGCCAATAACCTAGGATTTCTTCACTTGAAGACATTGTTTATAGGCTTCAAAAGTATATATGAAGAATTTAGATATTTTAAAAAAATCTGAAGGATTTTATGCTTCTGGTTTAGAATGGAGTAATTGGGACAGAGAGATCGTATACATGCATGGAAGGTGTTATTAGTATATAATAATCATCAATCATTAATCATTACGTAGGGTGGCTGGCTATTTGATATCTCTTACGTTTTTCCATGCTAATTTTGTAGGCTTGTTGACAATAATTGATAGTCCATTTTTGCTCAACCTCCTACAAGGGGGGTAAGCATTACCCCCATCCCAAACATAATTACCTCCCTGGACACATGTCATGCATTTGGGAGGGGGGTAATGGTTACCTCCCTTGAAACGGGGTGAGCAAAAATGTTCTCTAATTGATATTTAGATGTTAATTTTGTAGGCCGATTGGTAACGTTAAGGTAACCATTTACTGCAACTAGTGTGAAGCTATGATCATTATATTAAACAAATCAACGACTGAGATCAATCTGAAAGGAGCTTATAAAAAAAGTATATTACATAAACGAAATGTTGTTTACACTTTTCAACGAATAATTGTAACGGGATTTTTTATTTAGGTGTGTACATACGAACTATGTAGGGCATAAAATATGTGCAGAGTTTAGGGCTTCCCAAAAATATAATGATGTAGCATCTGCTTTAGATTTTGATTTATTTATTTTATAAAAAGAGTGGCCAATTGGGATACAGGCTTATCCAAACCTCTTACGCTCTTCAATAAAAATTTAGTTTGCTGGTTGATATTTAATTTCTCAATAACATAGATTGTACTCATTGATACTCAACTGATTAGGTGGGAAATCTCTTAACTTCAAACTATTCATTTTCAACTTTTTAAAATATTTTCTTTCTATTGGTTGTTTTAGTTGAAATGGGTTGGTCCGAATTTAAAACAAAGCCATGTGTAACGCGCATGCACAAACTGAAATTTATTATTACAACAATTTCCAATGTAAAGCCGAATTATAACTTCAAACTATTCATTTTCAAGCTTTTAAAATATTTTCTTTCTATTGGTTGTTTTAGTTGACATGGGTTGGTCCGAATTTAAAACAAAGCCATGTGTAACGCATGCACAACCTGAAATTTATTATTACAACAATTTCCAATGCAAAGCCGAATTATAATTTCATTTTTTACCCTTATCAAAACACATTAGCATCTCTCTGTCTTGGATTCACGATTTAAAACCCTAAATACAACTCTTTTCATCACGCCGATGTTGTTCCTTTCACTAAACATTGTCCATCACGCAACTATTCTTCTGTTAACAAGAGGCTTATGTGATAAGATTGACAGACCTATGAGGTTTGTGAAAATCGCACGGTCTGATCTTTGTAAATGTTTATATTTTTGTTTCTTGTAGGTTTTTTCAAGCTTTTGTACTGAAAGTTTGAAGATGTTTTGATTGGTTTCGTAATCTCTGCACGTGTTTGTTAAAGGGTTTTTGGGGTAATTAGTGTTTGAAAAATGTTTTTGCACACATTGAACATAAAAAATATGTATGTCTTATTCTTTATAGAATCCACATTCGAAAAGCATTTATTAGTATTGCTTCTTCTTTGATCTGTTATGTGTTGGATGGATGATTTATAGTGATAGTACCTGTTTGATCAATGGCCAATGTTTCATATGATTGCAATGGTTCAATACGAATATGATTACCTTCGGCACGCAAGTTTTGAAAATGAAACCAGATTTGATTAAACATGTTTTGACGGATAATTTTTGCTCTTCTAAGAGAATTTATCTGTTGCTTATTCTTTGATCTGCAATGTGTTTCATTAATGGCCAATGTTAGATTTGATTGCAACGGTTCAATATGAACATGATTACATTATGGATGAAAGTTTTGAAATGTACAAATATATTTGCTTGAACATGTTTCGATGGATAATTTTTGCTCCCCAGATTTATGTTTTATTGTCGTTTATTCTTGTATGATGATAATTGTTGTTTGGTCACGAGTTTATTCAATGTATCAAGAATCGCCGGTTAATGTGTGGGTGGTATCCCACCAACAGTCTGTTACGCACACTATTGAGCTGCATTGCACGCCGTTGGTGGGTTACCACCAACACGTTGGTGGGATAGGTTATATGCATCAGTTAGAATCCATATTATCTATGTAATGTGGTCACGATTTTATTTAATGCATGACAACATATTCTAAAGATACCAACTACAATACAATTTACATAAATTATGTGTTTGAAAATATATAATAATAATTACATCTTTATATGTATATACACTTTTAATCAGAATCCATATTTACATACCTTGTATGATTGACTATTTATTTGGATAATCTTGTGTGATTGACTATTTTATTGGATAATCATTCAGTAAACAGTATAAGCGTAAACAGTAATTATAGGCTTTGGGTCTTGGGGTTCTTGGGCTTGTCTCCTGACCAGCTAGAGCCCTTTGAGGCTTGGGCTAGTCATTATAATACAATTTACATATATTCTGTGTTTGAATATATAAATTTACAATTACCATGACTAAAATATAATTGCACTAAAAAAGTCGATATAAACAGTTTCAATCAGAATCCATATTACATATGTTATGTGATTGACTATGTATATATATATATAATCACTTTAGTAGACAGTATAATCGTAGATTGTTATTATGTGCTTTGGGTCTTGGGGTTCTTGGGCAAAACACCGACTAGAATACAATTTACATATATTATGTGTTTGAACATATATAATAATAATTACATTTTTAGATGTATACAAACTTTCAATTAGAATCCATATTACATAACCTACGTGATTGACTACTTATTTTGATAATCATTAATTAAACAGTATAATCGTAAACAGTAATGGTGGGCTTTGGGTCTTGGGGTTCTTTGGCTTGTCTCTTGACTAGCTAGAGCCCTTTGAGGCTTTGGCTAGTCATTATAACACAATTTACATATATTCTGTGTTTGAATATATTTATATACAATTATCAGTTCCAAAATATAATTTCATTAACCAAGTCGATATAAATAGTTTCAATCAGAATCCATATTACATATGTTTTGTGTTTGACAATTTATATATATAATCACTTAGTAAACAGTATAATCATAAAATGCAACGATGTGCTTTGGGTCTTGGGGTTCTTAGGCTTTTTTGGACGAGCTAGAGCCCTTTGATACTTGGGCTAGTCATTAGAATTCATTTTATAGATTCTGTGTTTGTAAATATATTATTACATTTACAATTTAAATGTTATAATGACATTAAAAAAAAGTCGATATAAACAGTTTCAATAGAATCCATATTACATATGCTATGTGATTGACAATTTAATTCTATAATCACTTAGAAAATAGTATAATCGTAAATAGTAATGATGGGATTTGGGTCTTTGGGTTCTTGGGCTTGTCTCTTGACGAGCTAGAGCCCTTTGATGCTTGGGCTAGTCATTACAATACATTTTATATATATTATGTGTTTGAAAATATATAATTATAATTACAATATATGAAGTATAATTATATGTAAAATCATCGATAACAATTATTTCAATCGAATCCATGTTCCAAATATTTTGTGATTGACTGTATCTTAATATAATCACTAAATACACAATATAATCGTCAGAAGGAACCATGGGCTTTGGGTCTTAGGTTTCTTGGCCTTGTCTCTTAACAAGCTATAGCCCTTTGAGGCTTGAGCTAATATGACTTTAATAAGGTTTTTTTTAACTTAAAACGGTATTGGTGATCGTAATTATTTTAATACAATCACAACATTATTATGTAAATATCACTCGTTGCAGAGGGTGGAACCGTTTTATTGAAACACTGTGTAATGCGAATACCACATCGAAAAATAAAAAGGGATTAAAATGGTTTATAAGTAGTAAAGTAATGCCTAGACATTGAACAATAGGCCTCCCAACTGGGCCTAGCATATAAACCTATTGAAGTAACGATGGGCTTGGGTCTTGGGGTTCTTGGGCTTGCATCTTGACGAGCTAGAGCCCTTTGAATCCTGGGCTAGTATAACTTTAATAAGGTTTTTTTTTAACTTAAAACGGTATTTGTGATCGTAAGTATTTTGATACAATCACAACATTATTATGTAAATATCACTCGTTGCAGAGGGTGGAACCGTTTTATTGAAACACTGTGTAATGCGAATACCACATTGAAAAATAAAAAGGGATTAAAATGGTTTATAAGTAGTAAAGTAATGCTTAGACATTGAACAATAGGCCTCCCAACTGGGCCTAGCATATAAACCTATTGAAGTAATGATGGGCTTGGATCTTGGGGTTCTTGGGCTTGCCTTTTGACGAGCTAGAGCTCTTTGAGGCCTGGGCTAGTCTAACTTTAATAAGGTTTTTTTAACTTAAAATGGTATTTGTGATCGTAAATATTTTAATACAATCACAATATTATTATGTAAATATCACTCCTTGCAGACGGTGGAACCGTTTTGTTGAAACACTGTGTAATGTGAATCCCACATCAAAAAATAAAAAGGGATTAAAATGGTTTATAAGTAGTAAAGTAATGCCTAGACATTGAACAATAGGCCTCCCAACTGGGCCTAGCATATAAACCTATTGAAGTAACGATGGGCTTGGGTCTTGGGGTTCTTGGACTTGTCTATTGACGAGCTAGAGCCCTTTGAGACCTGGGCTTGTCTGACTTTAATAAGGTTTTTTAATTCTTTTTTTTTTTTTTTTAAGAGAGATGTATGTGGAATCTATAAAAAAAAGCACAACAAGAAATGAAGTTTTGGATTATACTACTGTTGTTGTTGTTATGAATGATGTAAGTACAATGGGCATGTATGCCTGGTGTGGGACTATTGTCAATTATTTCATTGTAAAAAATAAAACTTCTCTTACTAAACAAAAAAATTAAATATATCAAACTCGAACACTCGGACAAGGGGGTTGTAAACCTGTACCCAAAGCTCTATCCATCCTCTTACTTTGTTGGACATTAGATTCACCAGCCCCATTATATTTTTAACTATTCACCTATATCGACTGTTATCACACATTTTTAATGATGATTACCTTTATTTAATGTAATCACGCATTTTAAATGCTGTTTACTCATATCGAGTGTTATCACACAGTCCAAATGCCAAACGAATGACGGGAACAGATTTAATTTTATAAATAAATGATTGTTGTTTAAATTTGAAACGCATTTATTGTTATTTGTCAGCTGCATTGATTGTTTTTTAAATTTGAAAAGAAATGATTGTTTTACCTAGGGAACAGTTAATAAAGCAAAAATTTAAATTGGCTTGGATTAAATAGTAACCTGCTCAACAAGTTTATAGGTAAACAACAGGTAGCGGTGTTTAGTACACCGTTATTCTATAGACAACCCCTATATATATTTATATAAAAACGGTGCCTTTGTTTTTTAGAAGACCCGATGCATATATATCTCTTTATATTTTGCTTTCTTCTTCAGTTGACACATACACACTTTGAGAGAGCAAAAATATCTTCAAGAGAAAAATTCCCAAGAACCTTTCTTTAACTCTCAAAACCCATTTTCATATGCATCAAAATATCATCTAAACATTTTCTAGCATAGTTAGGATGTTTACTTGCATGGGTCTTGGTCAACACACTTCCCTTGGTATGTTCTTCACTATTATCAATTATAATTAGTGTTTTATTTATCAAGGCATCTCTTTTATTAATTGCTTGTTCTTAGATTAACATCTATTATTCAAAATAGAGATTGTTGTGTTGACATGATTGTGTGTTGTATTGTGATAGATATCTAGGTTTTTATAATCTATGTTTATCTAAGCTATTTGACATGTCATTTAGCACTTGATATCTAGGATTGATTTTAATTGATTATATCATCATCCTAGATAAGCATCTAAGGTTCCCTAGCCTTGTTTGTTATTTGAATATTCATACATATTCACATAGGTTGCATAATCTCTTCATTGAGAATTAAGACTTGAGGCTAAGATTGCTTAGGCCTCAAGCAAATTGGACTAGAGCCACTTTTAAAGGCCCGCGTGGTAGAAGTGGGGGGTTATTGACCGGAGTGTTAGACGAGGTCTACATAGGTTGTAAACTCCATTTCAATTAGTGGATTTCGAGGTTCGAGTGTGGCGCACTAAACAGCCCGTGGTTTTTCCCAGTGGTTGGGTTTCCACGTATATATCAAGTGTTTTTTAAATTCCGCATCATATTACACTTGCTATATTTTATTGACTAGTTAGGGGCATTTGTGAAAAATTGTCTATTAACGAAAATTGGGTAATATTAGTTCAAATCTATTCACCCCCCCCCCCCCCCCCCCCCCCCCTTCTAGATTAATATATTAGTACACACCTAGTTTATTTGAGAACTTTCAATGTGATTCGATCTGAGGAGAGAGATGAGATATGACCCTTTGAATTTGAATGTTCTGCACAGGTTTTTTACATTTTTAGTCCCTTTTTGCATAAAATCCCGAATTCCACTTCCAATACTAGAAAATGCACGAATGCCTGCACTTACAATAAATGAACCCATAAGATACGCAAAAACATACGAAAACAAAACAAAGGATAAGGAAATAAGGGTCGAAATATACAACATTTTTGGCATGATCACTGCACCCATGCATTTGATTTGTTAAATAATTGGACCTCTTGGTAGCCTCTCACGTGAGCTCACCATACTAGATTACCCTCAATTGATTTTTTCCCTAAAATGTCAAACATTGCAGTTTTGTTTTTAACCTATATATATATATATATGTTCTTATCTTCACTTCGTACAAGGAGAGCAAAAATTATGCTTTTCAAGAGACAAATATTTTCAAGAGAGAAAACTCCCAAGAACTTTTCTTTAACTCTCCAAACTCATTTCCTTATGCATAAATCATCATCTAAACATCATCTAGGATCATCTAGTATGTGCTAATGCATGGGTCTTCTTCAACACACTTGTTATGGTAAGTTAAACACTAATTTCATCTAATCTTAGTGTTTTACTTAGCAATTTATCTCATTTATAACTTGTATGCTCTTAGATTAATTTCTACTTACAAGATTGAGATTATATGTTGAATGTTTAAGTTATTGTATTGTGATAGCTAGGGTTTCATGAATATTTAATTTCTAGCTAATTAATCTCTGAGGGAATAGGGCAAAACAGCACTTTTTAAAGTTGGACTTGTGCAACTGTCACCACATTAATAACTCATGTTTCATTAGCACCAAAAAGTGTATTGAGACCAAAATGCCCCCACTTTTACTTTTATCCACTTTTCATTTTCATTTTTTATTTTCAATTTTCAATTTCCTTCTATATGTCCGAACAGTGAACTGGAAGACCTCTCCCTTCTTCCATAGTCGACTTCAACCAAACTCGTTCTTCCTCTCCTTTCTTCCATTTCACAGCTCATTCTTCAATTTTCGGTTTCGTTCAATGGGCAAAAATTTGTAAATTGGCTTTTGGTTTCAACTTTTACTTTTGTGTTTTTTATTCTTCGTTAACGATAACCGAGCGAAGTGAGAGTGAGGGATTCGACAGCGACCACTACTACGGCACTGGAAGAAGACGGCATCCAGACTCCAGTGACACGACGACGATAGTTATCGGCGACTGAAAAGTGGCGGTTGAAGGTATTTTCTGGAAAGTTAGGGTTTTGTTTTGAAATTTGATTATGTTGATTAATTTCGTTTTGGTTGAATGTTATCGTATGAAGGAGTTCTGTTTAAAATTTTGTTAATAGAGGAGTTCTTTATGCATTTGATTTTTTGAAAAAAGTTGCTTCTCGATTTTGATTGTTTGCTTTACATGTTTTTGTGTTCTCTCTTTTCAATGGGTTTCTTGATCCAGATTTATTTGGGTATTATCTATTATTTATCAACTTTGTGTTATTATTTGTGCATTTCTTGTGTTTGATCTGTTTCTTTTGTTTGATTTGTGAACTTTTTGCTTTGTTTTCTTTGATTATGCATAGTGCGGTTTACTTGCTATTGAGAAATTGGGAACCCCTTGAAAATCGTTTTTTTGCTTGACAGCAGTGGAAACACAACATTAAAATGTTTTGTTTTTATCTAGGAAAATAAAGAAAAAAAAACATTGAGTGTTAATGTGTTGGTTTGTTTCACTTTGGAGATCAATGTTTGATTTGTTATTGTCCTCTTGTAAAATTGCTTCAACGTGTAAAGATATGGTACTTTCTTGCTGGGTTTATTCTGCCCTTTTGGGAATGTACTTTCTTGCAAGGTGGTTGAAGAAGGTGCCGTGAGTAAGGGCTTCGGATTCATTCAGTTTGATTCAAAGGAATCAGCCATGGTTGCTTGTGCTGCTCTTCATGATACTTAGTTCGCGGGAGGAAGTTGTGAGTCTTCGTTTTCTTGTGGTCTATTTGTTACTTATGCTGTTTATTATTTGTAAATTTGTTGTTGAAAATATGCATTTGGGGTATTCTTTCTTGGTGGGCAATTGATATTTGCTGGAGTTCATATATGATTCTTATAATAGCCAATTTTCTAATTAGTTATTTGTTAGTTGTGCTTTATTCTAAATAGGTGAAGCTTGTGTCACAACCTGTTCACTTTTCCTATTTAATTTGTTTTATTCCAAATGCTAGTTTTAAGTTTGTGTCAAAGATGTGATAGAGGATTTCCTTCGTGAGATGTTTTCTAAATTCAGGGAGTTGTGATGCTGTCATCATGAAGGATGTAAAGGGTAAATCAAAAGGATCTGGGTTTGTCAAATTTAAATCACCAGAAGAGGCAAGAAAGGCTGTAGAGGTCTTGAATGGTGCGCAACTTGGTAAGTATCCAACTTGATATTTCTGTTTCTAGTGTTTTAAAGCATCTAAACTATGTGGAGATGAATCATTTGTTTCTAGTTTTTTTTTCCTGTTCTTAACTCACTTATGAAATCACTGATTCCAATTGGAAAAACTGGAAACATTGATCATGCTTTAAATTGACTTGCTTGTAAGTGATAGAACAGTTCATGCATATTTGTTAACGGCTTACACAAATTAATGATATTGATCATGCACTCATTGTGACCTGGTGCTTGTTTAATGCTGGAAATGTATTGGATTGAATTGTTAGTTTCATTTGCTTCTTCTGTTTCTGTTTTGCAGTCCACGAAATATTTTGCCTCCAATATTTCTAACAAAGATCTTAACTATGGGAATTATTAGGGTCTGAAAGCTACTACTAGTCACAAGGAGAGTATAAAAAGTGGTTCCCTCGGAAGTTCAGCTCAGGGAAGTCTTGCCACGGCAACAAGCCTGTGAACAAAATGAATAACACTAGGGATGTTCTCCACCTCAACACTCTCGCTGGAAAAGTTTGTGTTTTTTGAGACTTATTTGATGTTTTCGAGACTTATTTATTCTATAATCGAGACTTATATAATGTTGGATACTTATTTATATATTATCAAGACTTGTTTATATATTATCGAGACTTATTTATATCAATTCCGAGACCTATTTATATCATTATCGAAAACTATTTATATAAATTTTGAGACCTATTTATGTCATTATCGAGACTTATTTATATCAGTTTCGAGACTTATTTATATTTATTTTGAGACATAATTATGTCTGGAAGAATTTGACTTACGAAGAACTGTTGGGGGTTGTAAAGGCTATTGTCAAACATGATCTGAACTGATGTGCGGAAGAAGAGTGTAACATTTATAGTTCTAACAATACAACAACGTGGGTTATCCCTGGATTAGTCATTTTTGTTTGGCGACATGAGCACCATGGGTTATCCCTGGATCAGACTTATGGGAAACACAACATAATTCATTATTCATTATAAGCACATCCAACGTATAGTCCATGTCAATTCCAAACATACAATCATAACTACACATCATGGTAAGTCTCCAATAAAACAATTGTTTCTGGAAAATATACACCAATAAGATGTTAATAAGTCTCGAATAAACATGATTTATTTCTTGAATATATGTTAAATAAGTCTCGAAAAGGCATATATAAATCTCAAAAATACATATATAAGTCTCGAAAATGCATGTTTAAGTCTCGCAAACTATATAATAAGTCTCGAAAAACATAATTAAGTCTCGAAAAAGGCTGATATTTCTGGAAAAATCCCTAATTGGCATATATAATTCGTTCTCATTGAAAGATTTCTAAAGATAATTACTAAGCCATATCTTTTGAAAATCGAACACAGTATATTCACAAACAAAAATAAACATACTCAATTCCATTCAGAAACCTACATGTACTCAATGCCAGATTCAAAAACATTCAATACATTACACAATAATATTCACTGCTCTGAAACACCGGTGGAGTTTGAAAAACTTCAACTGCCATTCTAAGTCGCATCTGTTCCATTTGGTCATCAGTCCATTCGAATTTATTTTTCATCACACCAAGCCGACTCAGGAGTTTTCAGTTTCCTCTTAAGATTCACCATCTGCATAAAGTTCCAAACAAAACATACAATCATATAACTATAGTTAGTCTCCAATGGAAATATTATTTCGGGAAAACATGAACACACCTCCAGTAAGTCTCGATTATTCACCAATAAGTCTCGACAATAATTAACTAAGTCTCGAATACAAATGAATAAGTTTAGATAAAGTGTAAGAAAGTCTCGAATATCCTAAAAAAGTCTCGAAATGATTAAACTTCTATTCGACAAACACAAACTCACCAACACCACCACTGTTCATCTTCTCCTATTCGACAAACACAAACCAACCAACACCACCAATGTTCCAGATTCAAACAAACCCCATTCACATTCAAACAAACCCCATTCAAATTCAAACAAAAAAGCAAACTCACCATTCATATCAAATTGACAACAAATTCACAAAAATAAAATCGAAAAGCAATTTTTTTTTTTTTTTAAGATATATTCAAATGAATTCAAATCAACCACACAACAAAAATATATATATATATATATATATATATTCACTCGTATAACACCACCATTCATATTCAAACAACAAAACATCACCACTAACATCAAATTCACAAAAAACTAAATCAAAACCAACCAAAACGAAATAAATTTTAGAAAATCAACAATATCATATTTGAAAACAAAACCCAAACGAAAATACCTCAAATCTTGCGAGAAATCTGTTCGACGTGTCGCCGGAGTCTTACGGCTGCCGTCGAAGTCCTCACAGTTGTCGCCAGTGCTGTTGACGACCTCGCGGTTGCATGTTAAATAAGATATAAATAAGATGTTCAATAAGATGTTGACGACCATTAAGATGTTAATAAGTTTTGAATAAACATAATTTATTTCTCGAATACATGTTAAATAAGTCTTGAAAAAGCATATCTAAGTCTCGAAAATCTAAGTCTCGAAAATACATATATAAGTCTCGAAAAGGCATATTCAAGTCTCGAAAATACATATATAAGTCTTGAAAGCATATTTAAGTCTAGAAAAAACATATACAAGTCGCGCAAACAAATTTTTTTTTTTCGAAATTGCTTGCTTAATTTAAAAAAAAAATAATAATAAAAAAGAACAGCACAAGCCAAAGAGGCAACCAACAAAACAAAACAGGGCAGACAAGCCACACCCCACAAACAAAGCAAAGCAAAGCCAAGCAAACAACAAACAGAACCAGCAGACCAAAAACCACCACAGCAGTAGCAGAAGAAAACAGAGGCCACCCAACCCACACTAAACCCTGAACTCAAACCACTCTCAACCAATTCACCATCCAAAGCCAAACCTTTTTTAGCAAGACTATCCGCATAAGGAGTTCGATAATCCAATAAAAGCAGGATTATACAAGCATAAGCTGCATGCTTTATGTATTGCCCAAATTTCAGCTGAGGTGGCATATAAATTTCCACAGAAAGCAGAGAAAGAACACATGACATCTCCTTTGGAATTGCAGAGAACCTCACCTATACATGCACGCCCCTCCACAAAACTACTGGCCCCATCAACATTGAACTTCAATTGCACAAACTATATAAGTCTCGCAAACTATATAATAAGTCTCGAAAAACATAATTAAGTCTCGAAAAAAGGCTGATATTTCTGGAAAAATCTCTAATTGTGAATAATATTGTTCATCATCTTCTCCAAATCGAAAAACCCTAACCCACCAACACCACCATTTAGATTCTTTTTTTTTTTTTTTAATAAAACGAATTGAAATCTACCAAACAACAAAACAAATTCAAAGCAAAGTAACAAAAATGGAAATCCACCAAACAACAACACAAATTCAAAGAAAAATAACAAAAAACTAAATCAAAATTCATATTCAAACTAAATATGAATTGACATTCAGACACAAACAACAAAACATCATCAAAACTAAATCGAAATCAACCAAACGAAAAACGTTTTGGAAAATCAACAAAATCAAAGTTGAAAACAAAACCCTAACTAAAATACCTTCAATTGAAACCCGAGAACTCTCGTCGACATGTCAACGAAGTCTTGTGGTTGCAGTCGAAGTCTTGGACGGTGATGGTGGAAGAAAGAACAAATTCTGAAATGGAAGATTGGACGGTGATGGTGGAAGAAAAGAGACTGGATGGTGATGGTGGAAGAAAGGAGACTCACTGTTTGGATAAAGTGAGGGAAATTGAAAATTGAAAATTGAAAAATGAAAATGAAAATTAAAAGTGGACAAAAGTAAAAGTGGGGGCATTTTGGTCCCAATACCATTTTTAGTGCTATTTAAACAACACTTATTAATATGGTGCTATTTGCACTAGTCCACCCCAAAAAAGTGCTATTTAATTTTTTACCCCTTAATCTCTTTGCTTGATTGAGATTGTTTTTGATAGCTATTGTTTAGGATTTCCATATCCAATATAGCTATGTTGTATGCCATGTCATATAGCAATTAATATCTGGGATTGATTTAAATGACATATTTTAAATCCTAGATAAGCATTTAGTGTAACCTAGCATTAATTGCATATTAGATATCATTGCATATTCACATAGGTTTTTATTGATCTCTTCTTGAGAATTAAGTCTTGTGTGACTAGGTTGCTTAGTGCACAATAAATTGGCCTAGGTTCACTTTTAAAGGTCTACGGGTAGTAGTGGTGGGTTATAGGCTAAGAATGGTTGATGTCAACTTAGGATGTAAACACCATTACAATTAGTGGATTCAAGGTTCATGTATGGCACACATAACAGCCCGTGGTTTTTCCCTGTTGAGGGTTTCCACGTAAAAATCAAGCGTCTTTTAATTTCCACACTATTATGCTTGATTTATTGAATTGACTAGATTAGGGTATTTTCGTAATATTGACTAAACGCGAAAATTTGGTAATAACCGATTAAAATCTATTCAACCCCCCTCTAGATAATATTAGAACACGCTATAATTCATTTCACCAACCTCCTATGAGTTATGGAGAAGTAAAAAGCCAAATGTTAGCTACTTCCACTCCTTTGGAAGCAAATGCTACATTTTAAATGATCGTGATCAACTTGGCAAGTTTGATATTAAGAGTGGTGAAGGTATCTTTATTGGCTATGCCTTGAATAGTAGAGCCTATAGAGTTTTCAACTTGAAGACTAGAAGCGTCATGGAATCATCAAATGTTGTCATTGATGATAATAGGCTTAAGACTAGTAACCATGAGGAAGAGGTTGTTGTCATTGATGATTCTCCCTTGCAGAAGGTTGTGGAGACTCATATTGATGGGAGGTCTAACCTCAATGAAGAGGACACACAACCCCTTGATAGAGTTCCTCTCTTGGACACTAATGAACCCACTCCATGGGTTAGAGAACCCACTCTATGAGTTAGAAAACTCCATGATAAAAATGACATCATTGGAGAAGTCAATGAGGGTGTTAGGACTAGGTGTCAAATAGCTAATCTAATTAGCTACACATGCTACACCTCTCAAATTGAACCCAAAAAGGTTGATGAGGCTTTAAATGATGAATTTTGGATTCTTGCCATGCAAAAAGAGCTAAACCAATTCGAAAGGAATGAGGTTTGGACTATAGTTCCTAGGCCTAAAGGCACAAATGTCATAGGCACCAAATGGGTGTACAGGAACAAATCCGATGAGGATGGCAACATAGTGCGAAACAAGGCAAGGCTTGTTGCACAAGGATACTCTCAAATTGAAGGTATTGACTTTGAGGATACTTTTGCTCCCGTTACCCATTTAGAGTCCATTAGGCTTTTGTTGTCCATATCTTGTGTGCACAAGTTCAAATTGCACCAAATGGATGTGAAGAGTGCCTTCCTCAATGGCTTATTGCAAGAGGAAGTGTTTGTTGAGCAACCCAAGGGGTTTGTGGATGCACACCACCCCAACCATGTCTATCGCCTCAAAAATGCTTTATATGGGTTGAAACATACACCGAGGGCTTGGTATGAGCGCCTCACTCAATTCTTTATCGACAATGACTACACAAGAGGTAGTGTTGACAAGACGTTATTCATCAAGAAAAACAATGTTGAGCTTTTCATAGCTCAAATACATGTTGATGATATTGTGTTTGGCTCCACCAACAGCACCAAAGTCCAACAATTTGATGATGTTATGTCTCATGAATTTGAGATGACTCTTGTTGAATTAAGCAATTGAATGATGGGATTTTCATAACCAAAGCTAAATTTGCAAAGAACCTAGTGAAGAAGTTTTGTCTTGAAAATGTCAAACATTGTGATACACCCATGAGTACCACTTTAAAGCTAAGTAAGGATGCTAGTGGAAACAGTGTGGAACAAACTCTATATCGAGGGATGATTGGTAGCTTGTTTTATTTGGCTGAAAGTAGACCCGATATATCTTTTACTATGGGTGTGTGTTCTAGGTACCAAGCGGATCTTAAGGAGTTCCATCTCTCTTCCGTTAAAAGAATCATTCACTATATGAATGAGACATCCAGCTATGGGATTTGGTACTTTTTTGACACTAACGCTAGTTTAGTTGGCTTTAGTGATGCGAATTGGGTAGGAAATTGCAATGATAGGAAGAGCACATCTGGCGGTTGCTTCTTTCTAGGGAACAACTTGGTGTCTTGGTTTTGTAAGAAGCAAAACTCGATTTCGTTGTCCACGGCCGAAGCCGAAAACATTACCGCGGGGAGTGGATGCACACAACTCTTATAGATGAAGCAAATGCTAGTCAACTATGGATTCAATCAAGGTACTCTAGCTCTTTTTTGTGATAACATGAGTGTCATTAACATCTCTAAGAATCCGGTGCAACATTCTAGGACTAAGCATATTAACATCCGACATCATTTCATAAAAGAACTAGCTGAGAATAAATGCATTGTACTTGAACATGTAGGTACAAATGATCAACTAGCGGACTTATTTACTAAACCCTTAGATGCAACTAGGTTTCATGTACTTAGTAGATCTATTGGGACATGTCTTGTGGATTGATATGGTATGGAAATTGACCCCATAAGGGGAACTCAAGCAAAGAGAGCAATCTTGCATACTTGTCACATGCAAAAATTTGATATACATTATGCTTCTTTATTAATTGCTTGAGTATCTTGGTTGCACATATGCTTGTATGATATTTTCTTTAATAAGTGTTAACCATTGCTTTGATTGCAATCCATGTCATATTTATGTTCAAACTTGCATTTTTGGATTAAGAGACATACTTAGGAAGTACTTTTTGAATGACCTATGATTATTCTCCATGACATGATGATTCTTTAAATGACATGCTTATAATGAAAAGCATGAATTCAAATGACTTGCTTAAAAATGAAAAGCATGATGGTTGATTGCAAATTTCAAAATGCAAAATTATGTGTGAAAAGCAAATGAGACTTAAATGAATAAAGGATCTTGTATCCGTTCTAAGGATTTTAAAATCCAAATGTCTCTCTTTCTTTATTTGTCGAACATGGCTACTATCATATAGGTATCTTACCCGAAAAAATCGAAAAGGGTCGCTCATGCCATGTTTTGCTTAAAACGTTGGATATAGTTGCCCTTTAAATGTGAATGAATGACATTTCTTTATCCTTGCTTTGATTCATAACAAATGGTAAAATCAGTTTGAATTCTTTATGAAACCTTTGTCATTTGCTTTGCAAATACCATTGATTTTTGGACTTGAATGCTACATGTCTTGCATGCAAAGCATCTTTATCACACATTTTTCATAAAATAAATCTCTTTGTTTCTCTCCAATTAATTGAGTTGCATTAAGTGGCTTATATGATTATGCAAATGTCTCGTATGCTACTATCTCTCTTTGCTAAAATGACCCGGTTGGAGGATACTCCTTTGCCTATCTCATGACAAAAAGGGGGAGTAGTATGTGGTAAGGGAGAGTGCTATTTGAGAGTAGATAATTTGCACATTAAGGAGAATGCTTAATTGAGGGGGAGTAACCCATTGAGGGGGAGCATTGCATTGCACATTTGCACATTCATTGCATGAGGTTGCTTGATTTCTTTAAATGCAAATACTTGGTTTGATTTCACTTGATCACCTCACATACACTTGTTTTGGAAAGTGTAATCTTTTTGTTTTGAAGGATTGATTTTTCTACAAGAAATTGAAGACTTCTAGTTTTAGCTTTTAATTATCTCTTTGTAATGTAGAAAATCATTGTTGACCATTAGTTTCAATTTTGTTGTGAGGATCAATATGAGTAGTAGTTTTGTCACGAAATAGCCAAAGAGAGAGATTGTAAGTTCCTCAAGTTTGATTGGCTTATTTCAATGACAAACCACATTTGGGGTTTATGATGTAAGGGTAGCTTAGGTTTCTAATTGTTGGTGATCAAGCTCAACAAAGGCCCTCTTAAGACCTCAAGATGATAAACACTCCGAAGGTAAAACACTTGTGCTTAATTACATTGAAGAGATCTAGTTGCACACACACACAACTCATACATATCTATATTTCTTATAAGTTGTGTGTTTTATGTATGTGCATTCATGTTCTTGTATCCTCTTCAAGCATGTTCAATTGATTGCATCTTGTTTGTTAAATACCATGTCATGTTAGGCTTTAGGATGCAAAGTTTGTATTGGGCGTTGTACACCCATTGTTGGGTCACCCTACGTACAACGCCTGTAAAGGGCATTGGGCAAAATTGCTCTTACCCGCTGTACAGTCGCTGTACGTACAGCGGGTGACCTGATGGATTTTTTCCATCGCTGTACAACGAATGAACAGTGGCTCTCCAAACCCGAGAGCAACCACCCCTTGGTCACCCCATTGTCGCTCTTATGTAGAGTGAATTATGAAGAACATGTTCTTCAATTTCTCAGGTGAACCGCTGTACACCTACTGTACTTAGAGCAGGTGAACATCGGTCAAGGCAAATTTTGTGTCAACTTATCAAAATGTTGTAGTTTTATTTTGACACCATATATATATATATATATATGCCTCTTTATCATTAGGTCGTTTCTTAGTGAGTAAAAATCATATTTTTTTACTTAACTTATTTTCCAAGAGAGATAATCACTAAAGTACTCACCTTTGATTACTCAAACACATATCCATGTGCATCAAACATCATCTAGCATCATCTAGGATCATCTAGGATGCATCTATGCATGGGTGTTCTTCAACGCACTTAACTTGGTAAGTTGTTCACTAATTTCATCCATATTTAGTGTCTTACTTAACAAGTAATCTCATTTATCACTTGTATGCTTTTAGAACATATTATATCTACAATATTGAGATTATTGTGTTGATTGATTGAGAGTTGTATTTTCATAGCTATTGCCTAGGATTACTTAATCTTGATAGTTATGTTGTATGCCATGTCATATAGCAATAATGATATCGAGGATTATGATTATTGTCATCTTTCATCCTAGATAAGCATTTAGTGTAACCTAGCATTAATTGCATAATTGAAGATCATGATATTCACTTAAGTTGTTGATCTCTTTAGTGAGAATTAAGTCTTGTGGCTAAGGTTGCTTAGTCCACAAGCAAATTGATCTAGGTTCGCTATTAAAGGCCTATTGGGTAGTAGTGGTGGGTTAGTGACCATGTAGGGTTTGACGTGGTCAACCTATGTTGTAAATACCATTACAAATAGTGGATTCGAGGATTGTATGTGGCGCACATACTAGCCAGTGGTTTTTCCTTGTTGAAGGTTTCCACGTAAAAATCAAGTGTTATTTAATTTCCGCATTTTACACTTGATTTTAGTTTTGACTAGATAGGGGTTTTTATTAAATATTGACTAATCAAGAAAAATTAATAATTAACTTGATTAAAATCTATTCACCCCCACTCTAGATATAATTAGACACGCAATATTAGTTTCATTTGTGATAGCTATTGTATCTAGGATTGGTTATCCTTTACATAGCTAAGTTGTATGCCATGACATATATCAATATTGATATCTAGGATTGTTCTTATTGACATCTAGGATTGTTCTTATTGACATCTTGAAATCCTAAATAAGCATTTAGTGTAACCTAGCATTATTTGCATCTTGAATATTGTAAGGATTCCTATTCATTGATTGGCTTATTTCGTGGACAAACCACATGTTGGGGTTTGAATTGTAAGGTAGTTTAGGTGATTGAGGATCAAGCTCAAAGGCCCTTTCAAGACATCAAGGTGACAAGCACATCAAAGGCAAATTTCTAAGTGCTTACTTGCTTTGAAGAGATGTAGTTGCACACACCCACAACCCATGCATAATTCCTATTCTTGTATGTTGTGTGTTCTTATTATGTGTGTATTAAAGTTCATTAATCTCTCTTCTTGCATGTTTCAAGTGATTGCATCTTGTTCATTGAAATGCCATGACATGTTTAGGCATTAGGATGCAAAGCCATGAATTCTATTCATGCATGTTTTAATTGAGTGCATCTTGTTCAATGAAAATGCCATGACATGTTAGGCATTAGGATGCATTCACATCCCACACTTGCACTTCATGTATATTAGTCTTAAGTGTGGTGTAATTCGTTTCTGTTTGTATGATCGGAAACGTCCGCACTTGCATGATGGTGTGCATGTCTTAGCGCGATGGTTGACCATTTGAGAAGGTCTCATTCTTCTCTTGGATAAGTGTTAGTTTTGGTTTGGTTGTTTGGAGCAAAGTGTCTAGTTTCAAAAGATTGAATTTCAATGTTTTAAATGTTTTTCAAAACTGATCTTTGTATGGTCTTGTGACCATAACTTTTTATAAAAAGATTTAAATCGAGTTTTGTAAAATTCTGGACAAACTAGACACCCATACCTTTCCAACGGTATATTATTCGTAATATTTCATGACCGTTTGGATTTGTTTTGAAATCTCCAAAGTGACCACCAAAACAGGGTAACTCTGTTGTTGTCCGTTTCTGACCTTTGGTCACTCAATTGACAATAAAGTTTTCTACAGACATCCAAATGTCATTCCATAAATTGGAGTAGAAAGTAGACATCCATACCTTTCCAACGATATATCATACGATAGGTTTTGATGTCGTTTGGTCATGTTTTGAGGCACTTGAATCTGAAGCTGATGCACTGTCGCGCCCAAACCGTTGTTCACTCGCCCTACGTACAGCGGGCACTTGATTGATTATTCAATCCACCCTTCACTCACCCAAAATCTGTAGGGAAAAATACGGTCACGCAACGGAAGCGAGACTAAAATCAAGTTTAGTATAGTTTAAAATTTTTCCATAATTTGAACCTTAACCCTCTAATTAATTAAACATATATATATACTAAAAAGTAGAATACCTTTTGTCGTGTGATCCAATTGACTTTGCGTCGATGGTAATCCGCAAGATCTTCCAATCCTATCACGAACGTGAATCACCTAGGAGCATGGTCTCCCTTTCTTTGAATTGCGTACCTAAGGATGGAAAACAAAATCTCTCCTCTTGATCGTTAGTCACAATAAAATCCAAGAAACTAGAAAGTATGTTACGGTCACTTTTGAATTTAACAACCGTTAAGATTGAAACTCACGTGAACCTAATTCGAAGTTGTGCACAAAGCTTTTTGATATTCAAGCTTACAAGTGCACTATCGAAATTAGAACTCTCTTTCTCTATTTCTCTCTTAGCCGAAATTGAACACTTGTCTAGAGTATGAATTATTTTTTAAGCAAAAGAAATAATTCACTCAAGCTAGGAGAAGAAGAAGTGGTGGCCGAATGCTATCCTATCAAATATATAGGGTGGCCAAATTCTTCTTGTATTATTATTAGGGTTGCCGAATTCTTTTTGTATTAGGTTTTAGGGTTGGCCGAATTCTCTCCCAAAGAGGATTTGTGCTTTACCCTAATTACTATCAACATTAGAATCCTAACCCTAATACAAATCATAAGTGTTTAATCCTATTATGACTTATTAAAAGACTTCCTTATTTGATTAGATAAATAAACCTTATTATTTATCTTCTTACCAAATAAGTCTTTTATATTTAATATACTACTACCAATAGTATAACTCTAGGAAACACATTTCCTGATCAAAAAAAGATTTTGATTCTCAATTAAATGATTAACTAATAAATTAATTAATTTCCATTTAATCAATCAATAAAATAAAATAATATTTTAGACTATTATTCTAGTCTTGCCGCCCACACCATATACATGGGCCTAATATTATTTTCTTATTTTATTTAATCCATTAGACTTTAATTAAAAAGCACACATGTGAACCAGACCCATTCTTACTAAAAGAAACAAGCCCACATGCCTTTCATTAATATATTAATATAATTGATCAACCCATTAAATAAATAATGTGCAAATTATATTCTTAATATATTAAATACAATTCTAGATGGACCCATAAATTGGTCCGGTAGAATATATCAAGTGATCCATGCAAGTCCATGTGGATTGGGGATCTTGGCGGGCTATCTAAATTTAAGCTTCAATAGACATAACCTAATCACAATCAACAAATGATTCACTTAATTCCGATCTATTAATTTTAACTCATTCCACTAAAGAGCTAAAATTGAACTCTTAAATAAAGATAGAATAAGTAAATATTTTTCATTCATACCCTAGACAATCTTATTGGAGATGATGTATTCTCGTGAAGAATATTAGTAATCGCCAAGAGCTCATAGACCGCCTATAGCTCTCCAAGTTACCATATTTACTCATATGACCACATTTTGAACTTGGATATTTTGACTTGTCTAGAAGCCATGTTTCAATAGACTCTATCGAAAACTTAACGTTAAGATTCAATATCCAATACCTCAAAACATCCATATGATGATATTCTACTCTCATTTAATAAATGGAGCCACGATGTCCATATCTATAAATAAAGTTCTCTATCGATTAACAAATGAATACCACCAAACTATCGAGGATAGACTATGCTATATAATCGTACTCATTGATAACTCAAATGATAACACTTGCAACCATAAGTCCATCATTTATCTCAGGATTAAGATAGACTTTCCGATTGTCCTGATAATGAAAAAAACGTTTATCTACTGACGGTTCTAGATAAAGTATTTCATTGTAATCCTATTCAATGCACCCAGTACACTAGATTCTTTTACTCGAAGACCCTTCGATGATTTCAGACTCATCATAACTCATTTGATCCCACTCAAATGCTAGCAAAAGAATTCTACAACTTTAACAAGATAAAAGTGCCCAACCTTTAACTTAAGTTGTGAACATTATTCAAGACTAACTAAAGAATTATGTCTACCTAATACATATCCAGATGTACGAACAATTCTTCTTTTCTCATAGTCTTTTGACCTTATGATTATTTACTTTGACAATTATAATATTAAACTATAAATGCTATAAGATTTGTTAAACCAGAAATCACTTTATTAATATGAAAAGATTGTCAATTACAATATTACACTCTTGTTATTGAGCATAATCCTAACAAAATCCACCCTACGTAGAGCGGTTTGCCCGGAAAATTTTTAGAAAATTTCCAAAATGACATAGCTTCAATTGGACATCATATATATATGCGTCTTTGATCTTAGGTCATCTTAATGACTCAAAAAATCATATTTTTAATTGAGAGCATTTTCAAAGAGAGCTTTTTAATCAAGAACTCATCTTTGATCACTCAAATCAAAAAACCATCCTCATATGCATCTAAACATCATCTAAGCATTTTCTAGCATAATTAGGATGCTTGCTTGCATGGGTTTTGTTCAACACACATCCCTTGGTAAGTTCTTCACTATTATCTTACATAATTAGTGTTTTACTTAACAAGACATCTCTTAGATTACTTGCATGTTCTTAGATTAATTTATAATATTCAAGATAGAGATTGTTGTGTTGAAATAATTGAGTGTTGTATTTTCATAGCTTCATAGGATTGCCTAATCTATGTTTAGCTAAGCTTTATGTTATGTCATTTAGCTCTTGATATCTAGGATTGTATTAATTGTCATTTCATCATCCTAGATAAGCATCTAAGGTTCCCTAGATTTATTTGCTCTTTGAATATTCATACATATTCATATAGGCTTTATTATCTCTTCATTGAGAATTAAGACTTGATGGCTAAGGTTGCTTAGGCCACAAGCAATTGAACTAGGTCCACTTTTACAGGCCTACAGGTAGTGGTAACGGGTTATTGATCGGGATTAGATCATAAACCAGGATTAGGTTGTAAACGTTATCACAATTAGTGGATTCGAGGTTCGAGTGTGGCGCACTTACCAACCCGTGGTTTTTCCTCGTTGAGGGTTTCCACGTAAAAATAAAGCGACATTTAATTTCCGCTCTTATATGCTTGACTTGTTAATTTAACTAGTTGGGGTATTTTCGTGAAAATTGACTAATCGCGAAAATTGGGCAAAATCGGGTAATATCTATTCACCCCCCCTCTAGATTAATATATAGAACACACCGTATATTTGTTTCAAATATCATTATATTCACATAGGTTATTGATCTCTTTAGTGAGAATTAAATCTTGTGGCTAAGTTGCTTAGTGCGCAAGCAAGTGGGTCTAGGCTCGCTATTAAAGGCCCGTAGGGTAGTAGTGGTGAGTTAGTGACCAAGAATGGTTGAGGGCAACCTAGGTTGTAAACATCATACCAAATAGTGTATTCAAGGACCGTGTGTGGCTAGTATAATAGGTCGTGGTTTTTCCTTGTTGAAGATTTCCACGTAAAAATCAAGTGTTTTTTAATTTCCGCATTTTATACTTGATTTTATTGTTTCTTGAATTGAGTTATTTTTGTAATAATGACTAATCCGAAATTTTTTGGCTATAATCGGATTAACAACCCATTCACCACTCCCCCCCCCCCCCCCCAGGTTGTTTTAGACGCATGCGCTATATTCTTTTCAGAATTAATCGAATCTGGGAATAACCCACGTTGTCACATTATTGGAAGTAGAGAGATTAACATTTTTCGGGACCTCGGATGCCCCCGGTACATCCGGTGCACTACCATTGGGAATAACCCCCGACATATTTTCCGGGAATATTTGATGTTGTATAAGTTCTTCAACAACGTTTTCGCGGTCATCTACATGATCATTATTCGGCGAAATATTCAGCTCAAATTAACGGCCAAAGTAATCATCAAAATGAGGTTCAACATCAGCCGCAAGTCAACTGGTGCAAGCGGGATAGTGCAAATGTTTTCTGGACCTTGTGGATTTCCATCATTATAAGTCGCACTCCGTTGTGTGAACATTTGGTTTCTACCGTTGAAGGATGCATAATTTTGGGGATTTCCATAAAGAGGAATGTCATCACCCATCACACATCCACTTCTCCTTTCAATTAGACTAACATACTTGAGGAATCACCCTATCTTCCCCTAGTATAAATTGAACATCATCACCGTTTCTTAAAAATGCGCGACATGTAGTGCCAGGAACAATTGATATTGACAATAGATCAGTATTGTATTTGTTTGAATCATATTTCACAATGGACAACACGAGTGCCAACAGTTCTTTATAAGTCATAATATGTGGCATATATATTCTCTAATTATCAGAGCCAACAAACGTCTAGCTTTCGTTTAGAAGTTGCTCCCATCGACCATTATAGGATATAACTATTCTAACCCGATCCATTTTCCTATACAAAAATATCATCTACCAGAATTAAATGACTAAACAAAACATAATAAAAGTCCGGAATACAATAAATACGATTTAAAAAATTGGAATCATGCAATAAGTTTGGATTATAGGTCTTAGAATCGATTGGTTAGGTCTCGGAATCATACAATAAGTCTCGGAAATGAGGTAAAAAGTCTTAGACACATAATACAAAAGTCTGGGAAACATAATACAAAAGTCTCAGAAATGATGTATAATACAAAAGTCTCGAAAAACTAATACAAAGTCTTGGAAACATAATACAAAGTCTTGGAAACATAAAAACAAAGTCTCAAAAATGATATATTAATTCTCAAAACATAGTAGTAACTATCCAAAAGCCCAGTCTGTTATCCATTACAAGAAAGTCTCGGAAACAGTCTAATAAGCCTCGAAACTAGGAAAAAAAAAAACAAGCCAACAACACTACAATGAAGTTTTCGAGACTTTGCAGCTCAACCCTAAGACAACACCTACCTCAACAACTTTAATAATGAAAGATTCAAAGCCAAAACAACACAAGAAATGAGATGCTTATGAAGAAAGGATTACCTTACAAACACTTTTCAAGAAAAGGATTTACTTTTTAAGAAAATGGACTTCGATTTTCAACGACCATAAGTTAGAGAAGACGATGAATTTAGATTTCAGTTTACACAGCCTTTTAAAGTTAGAAAGAGAAGTAGATTTCAGACAACTTCAAAGTAAGAGAAAAGTAAAAGTCAAAAAATAATATAAAATAATATAAAATATGTAAAGTAAGGGTATTTTTGGAAGTCAATTACTTTGGTGTCTTTAAAACTTAACTTATTAAAATTGTGATACTCGTGAAAGTCCATCTCAAAAGAATGACATTCTTCACCATATTCACTTTCGGTTTTATTATTTAAATTTTACACATGAATAATTAAATTTTACTAGAATATACATTAGATCCATCAATTTAACTGATCCTAAACAATAAACAATTAAGAAATGTACTGGAGTAATATTAGAATTCCTTGAAAAACAAGGGGACCTTGCAAAAGTGTCCACTTTCAAGTTTGAAATAGCAAAAATGTCTCCTTATTGTTTTTCTTGCAAAACTGTCTGGTATTAAAGTTTTCTTGGCATAAAATGTCCCCTGTTGGACTAAATTACCCTTCCCACTTAAAAGGGAGCGTAATGTCACAAATACCCTTAAATATTTCAGTTTCCCATAATTACCCTTGTCTTCCCTTCCCTCCTTTCTTTCAATGAGCCCTGTTGAATTCCCTTCCCCATTTTCGAACATATCCTAACCTGAACACAGTCCCCCATCTCTCTTCTTCTTCTTCTTCTTCTTCTCCTTCTTCTTCCTTCCCCATCTTCGGGGCTTCAATATTCCTCTTACCATTTCGAAATTCCTTCTCAATTCTTTTCAACTGAACATATTCCAAATCCCATATAAAAACCATATAGAAACCCTAAAAACAAAGAGATAGAGAGAGATAAAGCCACAAGGACGACGAGGGATGATGGGTTTCTAGCTCTAATCTTTAAAAGTTTGCATGTTTGGGTTTCTCTCTGGAGTTTGAGCCATGGCAAAGATAGATTGAAGGGAAGGATACCTAAGCTGCTAGCTGTGGGATCGAAGGAACAATTGGCTGCTTCTCAAGGTTTGAATCGTCAAATGAACCCATCGGCTGTAGGTGAGTGTTTCTTTAAATTTGTGCATTGGAACCTTTGAAATCAATGTTTAATTTTTAGTCTCTGCTGGGCACTGCTGCTTTTTGGGGCCAAACATGGTTCTTGGGTCGATTTTCTTTTTCATTTTTGTTGGTGTTGGGTTTGGATTGGGT
The DNA here is from genome assembly GCA_030490815.1 of Acer saccharum. Classification (NCBI taxonomy): domain Eukaryota; kingdom Viridiplantae; phylum Streptophyta; class Magnoliopsida; order Sapindales; family Sapindaceae; genus Acer; species Acer saccharum. Next base: position 40,305,141 of record CM059869.1, read on the forward strand.
TATTTTTATTGGTTTTGTAAGTTGTTGGTTTTACTGGTGTTTATTTGGGGTCGTTTCTGCTGGTATAGGTGTTGTTTGTCTTATCTTTGCTGTTTATTCTTTCTTGCTGCAGGTGTTTGAGCATATGTTATGATGAATGACTCAATAGTGACAAGGACCACGGTTTATTATTAGGCTCAATAGTTGTTGTTGGTGTTGTCTTTTCTTAGATAAAGAAAATCAGGGATCATATATTGCTTGATTGTGATGAGTATTTAGATGTGATGAATAGCTGTGTGGAGTGTTTAATGAATGGCATTTATGGGGGCGTTGTTTTTTTTTTAAGCTTGGTAACTTTGTCCAGTGCTTGACCAGTGCTTGAAATGTCTTCTTTATATGTTCTGAAATTTGTTCTAGAGATTTCAGAATGCCAAATTGAAGTGTTGCTGTTGTGTGGCATTTGTTGAAGTGCTGCTATTGTTAGGATTATGCTCAATAGCAAGAGTGTAATATTGTAATTGACAATCTTTTTCATATTAATAAAGTGATTTCTGGTTTAACAAATCTTATAGCATTTATAGTTTAATATTATAATTGTCAAAGTAAATAATCATAAGGTCTAAAGACTATAAGAAAAGAAGAATTGTTCGTACATCTGGATATGTATGAGGTAGACACAATTCTTTAGTTAGTCTTGAATAATGTTCACAACTTAAGTTAAAGGTTGGGCACCTTTATCTTGTTAAAGTTGTAGAATTCTTTTGCTAGCATTTGAGTGGGATCAAATGAGATATGATGAGTCTAAAATCATCGGAGTGTCTTCGAGTAAGAGAATCTAGTGCACTGGGTGCATTGAACTGGATCATAATGAAAAGCTTTATCTAGAACCGTCAATAGATAATAGTCTTTTCATAATCAGGACAATCAGAGAGTCTATCTTAATCCTGAGATAAATGATGGACTTATGATTGCAAGTGATATCATTTGAGTTATCAATGAGTACGATTATATAGCATAGTCTATCCTCGATAGTTTGGTGATATTCATTTGTTAATCGATAGAGGACTTCATTTATAGATATGGACATCGTGGCTCCATTTATTAAATGAGAGTATAATATCATCGTATGGATGTTTTGAGGTAATTGGATATTAAATCTCAACGTTGAGTTTTCGATAGTGACTATTGAAAACATGGCTTCTGGACAAGTCAAAATATCCAAGTTCAAAACGTGGTCATATGAGTAAATATGGTAACTTGGAGAGTTATAGGCGGTCTATGAACTCTTGGCGATTACTGATATTAATCACGAGGATACACTATCGCCAATATGAATGTATAGGGTATGAATGAGGAACATCTTCTTATTCTATCTTTATTTAAGAGTTCAATTTTAGCTCTTTAGTGGAATGAGTTAAAATTAATGGATCGGATCTAAGTGAATCATTTGTTGATTGTGATTAGGTTATGTCTATTGAAGCTTAAATTTAGATAGCCCGCCAAGATCCTCAATCCACACGGACTTGCATGGATCACTTGATATATTCTACCGGACCAATTTATGGGTCCATCTAGAATTGCATTTAATATAATAAGAATATAACTTGCACATTATTTATTTAATGGGCTGATCAATTATATTAATATATTAATGAAAGGCATGTGGGCTTGTTTCTTTTAGTAAGAATGGGTCTGGTTCACATGTGAGCTTTTTAATTAAAGTCCAATGGATTAAATAAAATAAGAATATAATATTATGCCCATATATATATGATGTGGGCGGCAAGGCTAATTTATTAGTCAAATATATTATTTTATTGTTTGATTAAATGAGAGTTAATTAATTATTTAATTAAAGAACAAAATCTTTTTCTGATCAGGAAATATGTTTCCTAGAGTTATACTATTGGTAGTAGTATACTAAAAGTAAAAGACTTATTTGATAAGAAAATAAATAATAAGGTTTATTTATTTAATCAAATAAGGAAGTCTTTTATTAAGAATTAAACACTTATGAGTTGAATTAGGGTTAGGATTATAAAGTTGATAGTAATTAGGGTAAAGCACAAACTCTCTTTTGTAGAGAATTCGGCCAACCCTAATTAAATCAAGAGGAGAATTCGGCCAACCCTAGTTGAAAGAGAAGAGAATTCGGCCACCCTATATAAGTCACCTTATAGGGTTCGGCCACCTGAGCTCTCTCACTTGATTCACTGGATCAACTTCTTCTTCTTCTAATTCTCATAGACAAGTGTTTGATTTTTTCGGCCAAGACAAAAGAGAGAAGAGATTATTCTATTTTCGATAGTACACTAATTGCTTATACATCAATAGGCTTGTGTGTACACCTTCGAATAAGGTTCATGCGAGTTTCGATCATTAGATTGAGAACTCAAAAGTGACCGGAATAATCTTTGTCGTCTTTTGGATGTGAAAGGAAATATTGCACGGTGTGTTTTCTTTATAAAGCTAGAGGGGGGGGGGGGGGGGGGGGGTGAATAAATTTTAAACGATATTACCCAATTTTCGCGTGCATGTCAATTTTACGAAAATACCCCTGGCAAGTAAAAAATACATACAAGTGTAATAAGATGCGGAAATTAAATAACACTTGATGTTTTCATGGAAACCCAACCACTGGGAAAAACTACGGGCTGTTTAGTGAGCCACACTCGGAACTCGAATCCACTAAATGTGCAAAATGATTACAACCTAATCCCGGAAGTAATCACACACCTACCTAATCCCGGTATAAGTGAACCTATTCCAATTGTTTATGTGACCACCTATTCCCGGTGTCCGACCTAATCCCGGTCAATCACACAAGACTTAAATCTCTCAAAAGAGATGCACAACCTATGTGAATATATCATGATATTCAAATAACAAAAAAGGCTAGGTAACCTTAGATGCTTATCTAGGATGATGAATTTGCAATTAAAGCAATCCTAGATATTAATGGCTAAATGACATGTCAAATAGCATAGATAATCATAGATTATAAAAACCTAGATATCAATCAAAATACAACACTCAATCAAGAAACAACACACAATCTCTATTTTGTATCTAGATGATATTATAATAAGACACAAATAATATAAGAGATGTCAATGATAAATCAAACACTAAAATTAGATGAGATTAGTGAAGAACTTACCAAAGAAAGTGTGTTGACCAAAACCCATGCAAGCAAGCATCCTAACTATGCTAGAAAATGCTAGATGATTTTTAATGCATATGGAAATGGTTTTGAGTGATCAAAGATGATCAAAGATGAGTTCTTGATGAAAAAGCTCTCTTTGAAAATGCTCTTAATTAAAAATATGAGTTTTTTGAGTCATTAAAGTGACCTAAGATCAAAGAGGCATATATATATGATGTCCAATTGAAGCTATGTCAATTTGGAAATTTTCCAAAAAGTTTCCACACAAACTGCTCTACGTAGGGTGGATTTTAGGCAGGTGTAGGGCGGATTGAAAAATCAATCAGGTGCCTGCTCTACGTAGGGCGGGTGAACAGCGGAATGGGCGCGACAGTGCATCAGCTTCAACTTCAAGTGCCTCAAAACATGACCAAACGACATCGAAACCTTTCATATGATATATTTTTGGAAAGGTATGGATGTCTACTTTCTACTCCAATTTATGGAATAACATTTTGATGTCTGTAGAAAATGTTATGGTCAATAGAGTGACCAAAGGTCAGAAACGGACAACAACATAGTTGCCCTGTTTTGGTGTTCACTTTGGAGATTTCAAAACCAATCCAAACGGTCATGAAATATTACGAATAATATACCGTTGGAAAGGTATGGGTGTCTAGTTTGTCCAGAATTTTACAAAACTCAATTTAAATCTTTTTATAAAAAGTTATGGTCATAAGACCATACAAAGGTCAGTTTTGAAAAAACATTGAAATTCAATCTTTTGAAACCAGACACATTACTCCAAACAACCAAACCAAAACTACCACTTATCCAAGAGAAGAATGAGACCTTCTCAAGTGGTCAACCATCGCGCTAAGACATGCACACCATCGTGCAAGCGCGAACGTTTCCGATCACACAAATGGAAACAAATTACACCACACTTAATACTAATCATGAAGTGCAAGTGTGGGAATCGAATGCATCCTAATGCCTATCATGTCATGGCATTTCATAGAACAAGATGCAATCAATTTAATGCAAGAAGAGATATTAAATAATCAATAAAGCACAATGCACACAAAATATAAACACAACATTCAAGAATAAGAGTTATGCATGTTGTGTGTGTGTGCAACTATATCTCTTCAAGGCAAAGTAAGCACAAGATATATACCTTTGGGGCTTGTCCTCTTGAGGTCTTGGAAAGGGTCTTTGATCTTCAACTAATCACCTAGACTACCCTTACAACCAAACCCCAACATGTGGTTTGCCCATGAAATAAGCCAATTAACTAAAGGGAATCCTTACAGGATGTTTTGTGACTAACGTTAAGAAAAAGAGTTTTTGTTTATCCATTCTCAGGTACGCAATTCAAAGAAAAGGGAGACCACGCTCCTAGGTGATTCACGTTCGTGCTAGGATTGAAGATCTTGCAGATTACCATCGACGTAAGTCAATCGGATAATGCGACAAAAGGTATTCTACTTTTGTTAGTTTGTATATATGTTTAATTAATTTAAAGGATTAAGGTTCATCAAAGGAAAAATTTTAAAATATACTAAACCACTTTTTAGTCTCGCTTCCGCTGCGTTGACCGTATTTTTCCCTACAATTGGTATCAGAGCCTTGGTTGAACCCTTTTAATTAATTAACGTATATATACGTGAATCTATTTCTTTTTATTGTGATTATGCATGTTTAGAAAGAGATGGCACTCTAAGTATTCGCATATATAATTACATGTGGATGTATGGATTTATATATGTTTTTATGTGGATTGTTGTTGCTCGATTTTGGTCCTAGAATTTCAATGTATTTTTTGTTTCGAAATTGTAACAAGAAGGGTGGTCTATCATCGCCATAATTCCTTCTTGGTAGTTGCTAGGTTTTCTTTTATTTTTATTGTAATTAAAAAGTGCAGTTTTTTATGTATTAATGTTTACTGCAGTTTTTTAATTTTATTATAGTGCAGTTTTTTTTTTTTTTTTTTTTTTTTGTAATAAATACTGCAGTGATTAAAAAAAAAAAGAAAATACTGCAGTATTTTATTTGTTTAAATACTGTTGTAATGTATTCGGGTATTGATGATTCGACGACTTGAAGAAAAGAAAGCAACCGGAACCTAGAACGAGCACCGTGCGCACCCTAGGAGTGGATTGGGCTGTGCATGGCAAGCCCATATCATGGTGGGCTGCGCACGGCAACCCTATATGGTCTCATGGGCTGCGCACGGCAGCCCCTTTGTGGGGTTGTGGGCTGTGCACACCTATGGGGCAGCCGAGGGATGTGCGGATGGTTGATAGCCACTTGAAGATCTTATATTCCTAACAAATTGTAATTTACTTGCTTTTCTAGGATGGACCAAAATTGTGGCTATTTATTTTTTGCATAAATATTACAATATTTGTTATTGTATGATAACATGTCATATAGAATAGGAGTGCCACTCATATATCTCTTTTGGTATGAACATGCATTGAATGATTTAGGTATCTAAATTGGCATCTAGATAACTTGGTAAATCATTCTATGGGATTTAATCACACGCCTTAAATAATTGAGTGGGAGAAGGTGTTTTGTAACACCTATGGCCTCCAAAGTTAGTTGAGCTTTATTATTTAATGGTAATCCCCCCAAGGGGCGTCCATGAATGAAATTTAGCAACATACTTCCTTACAAGGATAGACTAAACAAATTGACTCAAACGAGATCTACTCCCCAAGGAGGGATTTTCGTGAGAGAAAATTGAGGGTCGATATCTTGGTAACACACTCAATGTAATTTTATTGATGTCCTCCCAAGAGTTCTTGTCAGTAAAATTGCAAGGCTAAAATTGAAAACACTGGTTGTTATGTTAACAATTAGGTGGGACCTAGTCTAACTAGTAAATGGTGCGAACTCCCAAAGGAGGCGTAACATTTATGGGTGTTAGATCACCGTTGAATTTTTATGATTGAGTTATTTATTTAAATCAAGATAAATATTCGAAAGTGCTTTATCATGATTATTTACTCATATATATTTTTGTTTATATTCAGAAATCATGACCCCATCCCTAATGAATATCTTAAAAGATAATATTTTAACTGGAGATAATTATGTCACATGGAAAAGGAAAATTGGGTTGTTGCAGCAAGCTGAAAAACATATGTTTGTTCTGTCTGCTCCTAAACCACCTGCTCCTACTTATGAATCTCAGATTCATATGGTTGGTAAAGTTGCTATTGTTAAGGTCAGTCAAAAGGTCAAGGAACAACAGAAGAAAAAGCAACTTGGGCCTACCAAGAAGGAGACCAAGAAAGTAACCAAGATCAAAGGGAAGTGCTCCTTTTGTGGTGAAAAGGGACATTGGAAAAGAAATTGCCCAAAGTCCCAGAACAAGAAGGAACAAGGTAATATTAATTATCTTGAAACATGTTTTCTGGCAGATTCTACAGATTCTTGGATCATAGACTCTGGAGCCACAAATCATGTTTGTTATTCCTTACAGGGGTTCCAAGAAAGGAGAAAGCTGAATAAGAATGAAATCAACTTGCGTTTGGGCAACGGAACGTTAGTGTCTGCAAGTGCAGTGGGAGATATTAGAGTTAATCTAGATTCTTTCAGGCATTTAGATTTGATAGACGTTTATTATGTACCTCAATTCAAGAGAAATTTAATTTCAGTTTCTTGTTTGAATAAATTTGGATATTCGGTTACTTTTAATAAAGATTTTATTATTAGTAAGAATAACAAATTTATTTGCAAAGGTACATTGGAAAACGGCTTATTCTTTTTGCATAAAAATATCTCTCACTCGTTAGACACAGAATTAACGAAACTTAATCATAAAAGAGTAAAATTATCAATAGATGAAACCTACCTATGGCATTTAAGCCTAGGTCATATTAACCTTAATAGGATTAAAAGATTGGTAAGTGACGGACCTTTAAGTGACTTAAAGGTTGATGATCTACCAACTTGTGAATCTTGTTTGGAAGGTAAAATGACCAAAAGGTCGTTCTCGGCCAAAGGCGCAAGAGCCACTGAATGTTTAGGATTAATACACACTGATGTATGTGGTCCTATGAGCATTCAAGCTAGAGGTGGATATGAGTACTTCATCACCTTCACAGATGATTACTCGAGATTTGGCTATGTGTATCTCATGCGACATAAGTCGGATGCTTTTGACATGTTCAAAGCATTCAAAGCTGAAGTAGAAAATCAGCTTGAGAAACACATAAAAATCTTGAGATCTGATCGTGGTGGAGAATATCTATCTGGTGAGTTTCAGCAATATCTTATTGATAATGGGATAGTTTCTCAGTTTTCTGCACCAGGTACACCTCAACAGAATGGGGTAGCAGAAAGGAGAAATAGAACTCTTTTAGACATGGTTAGGTCTATGTTGAGTTATTCAACACTTCCTATTTTTTTTGGGGATATGCTTTACAAACTGCTATATACATTCTAAACGATGTACCATCTAAGTCCGTTCCTCAAACACCGCATGAGTTGTGGACTGGGCGCAAGCCTAGTTTACAACACTTAAGGATATTTGGTTGTCCTGCGCATGTGTTAAAAGGAAAGACAGAAAAGATGGAGTCCCGTTCAGAAACATGTATATTTGTAGGGTATCCAAAAGAAACTAAAGGATATTATTTCTATAGTCCTTCAGATCTTAAAGTATTTGTTTCGACAAATGCTAAATTTCTGGAAAATGACTATATGAATGATTTTGTGCCTAGAAGTAGAATTGTCCTGAATGAGATGTCAGGAGATACAATTCCACGAGAGGTTACACAACCTAACCCAATTGTAAGTTCCAATCCAACACAAAATCAACAACCTACCATTCCTCGTCGTAGTGGGAGGGTTAGGACACAACCCGAAAGATACATCGGTCTGGGAGAATCAGTGGAGAATCTCCCGGATGACGATGATCCTTACACGTATAAGGAAGCAATGGAGGATGTTGATAGTCGCCATTAGCAAAAGGCAATGCAATCTGAGATTGAATCCATGTTCGATAACAAAGTCTGGTCCCTTGTAGACTTGCCTAAAGGGATAAAACCCATTGGGTGCAAGTGGGTATACAAGAGGAAAAGAGGTATGGATGGAAAGGTGGAAACCTTTAAAGCTAGATTGGTAGCTATAGGGTATACACAGAAAGAAGGTATCGATTACGAGGAAACCTTCTCTCCTGTAGCCATGCTTAAATCCATTAGGATACTCTTATCCATTGCAGCATCTTTAGATCTAGAGATTTGGCAAATGGATGTCAAGACAGCTTTCCTTAATGGAAGTCTTGACGAAAGCATCTACATGATGCAACCAGAAGGATTCATTGAAAACGGCCAAATGGAAAAGGTATGCAAGTTGCAGAAATCCATATACGGATTAAAGCAAGCATCCAGATCCTGGAACATAAGGTTCGATCAAGCTGTCAAAGGTTTTGGATTTATTCAGAATCCTGACGAACCTTGTGTATACAAAAGGATTAAGGGCGACAAGTTGGTTTTCTTGATTCTTTATATTGATGATATACTACTCATTGGAAACGATATAGGTGTATTGACATCAGTAAAAGAATGGTTAGCAAAACAATTTGATATGAATGACTTAGGAGAAGCAAGTTTTATTCTAGGTATCCAAGTAATAAGGGATAGAAAGAATAAAACGATTGCATTATCCCAAGCTTCATACATATACAAGATCTTATCTAGGTTTTCCATGTAGGATTCCAAGAAAGGTATGTTACCTTTCAGACATGGAATCAAACTTTCTAAGGAACAAGTTCCTAAGAATGAGCATGAAGAGCAATTCATGAGTAGAGTTCCATATGCCTCGGTAGTTGGAAGTCTCATGTATGCAATGCTCTGCACTAGACCAGATATTTGTTTTGCTGTTGGCATAGTTAGCAGGTTTCAATCGAAACCTGGTCCTGATCACTGGACGGCAGTCAAGCATATTTTCAAGTATCTCAAGAGAACAAGAGATAATATGCTTGTATACTCTTGAGGGGATTTAATTCCCGTTGGATATACAGATTCTGATTTCCAATCAGATTCTGACTCCAGAAAATCCACATCAGGAGTTGTGTTTACTATTGGAGGAGGAGCAGTCATATGGAGGAGTATCAAGCAATCTTGTATTGCTGATTCCACCATGGAAGCTGAGTATGTTGCTGCATGCGAGGCTGCCAAAGAGGCTGTTTGGCTTCGCCAATTCTTGATTGACTTGGAAGTGGTTCCTAGTGCGAATAAGCAGATCACTATCTACTGTGATAACAGTGGAGCAGTGGCTAATTCGAAAGAACCAAGAGGTCACAAGAGAGGAAAACACATTGAAAGAAAGTATCATCTTTTAAGGGAGATTATTCAAAGAGGTGACGTGACGATTACCAAAATCGCGTCAGTAGAAAATCTAGCAGATCCCTTCACAAAGGCTCTACCTCAGAAGAGTTTCGTCACAAGAGAGGAAAACACATTGAAAGAAAGTATCATCTTTTAAGGGAGATTGTTCAAAGAGGTGACGTGACGATTACCAAAATCGCGTTAGTAGAAAATCTAGCAGATCCCTTCACAAAGGCTCTACCTTAGAAGAGTTTCGATGGGCATCTAGAGAACAAGGGCATGAGAGATATGACACATTTGCTATAGCACAAGTGGGAGATTGTTAGGATTATGCTCAATAGCAAGAGTGTAATATTGTAATTGACAATCTTTTTCATATTAATAAAGTGATTTCTGGTTTAACAAATCTTATAGCATTTATAGTTTAATATTATAATTGTCAAAGTAAATAATCATAAGGTCTAAAGACTATGAGAAAAGAAGAATTGTTCGTACATCTGGATATGTATGAGGTAGACACAATTCTTTAGTTAGTCTTGAATAATGTTCACAACTTAAGTTAAAGGTTGGGCACCTTTATCTTGTTAAAGTTGTAGAATTCTTTTGCTAGCATTTGAGTGGAATCAAATGAGATATGATGAGTCTAAAATCATCGGAGTGTCTTCGAGTAAAAGAATCTAGTGCACTAGGTGCATTGAACTGGATCACAATGAAAAGCTTTATCTAGAACCGTCAATAGATAATAGTCTTTTCATAATCAGGACAATCGGAGAGTCTATCTTAATCCTGAGATAAATGATGGACTTATGATTGCAAGTGATATCATTTGAGTTATCAATGAGTACGATTATATAGCATAGTCTATCCTCGATAGTTTGGTGATATTCATTTGTTAATCGATAGAGGACTTCATTTATAGATATGGACATCGTGGCTCCATTTATTAAATGAGAGTATAATATCATCGTATGGATGTTTTGAGGTAATTGGATATTAAATCTCAACGTTGAGTTTTCGATAGTGACTATTGAAAACATGGCTTCTGGACAAGTCAAAATATCCAAGTTCAAAACGTGGTCATATGAGTAAATATGGTAACTTGGAGAGTTATAGGCGGTCTATGAACTCTTGGCGATTACTGATATTAATCACGAGGATACACTATCGCCAATATGAATGTCTAGGGTATGAATGAGGAACATCTTCTTATTCTATCTTTATTTAAGAGTTCAATTTTAGCTCTTTAGTGGAATGAGTTAAAATTAATGGATCGGACCTAAGTGAAGCATTTGTTGATTGTGATTAGGTTATGTCTATTGAAGCTTAAATTTAGATAGCTCGCCAAGATCCCCAATCTACATAGACTTGCACGGATCACTTGATACATTCTACCGGACCAATTTATGGGTCCATCTAGAATTGCATTTAATATATTAAGAATATAATTTGCACATTATTTATTTAATGGGCTGATCAATTATATTAATATATTAATGAAAGGCATGTGGGCTTGTTTCTTTTAGTAAGAATGGGTCTGGTTCACATGTGGGCTTTTTAATTAAAGTCCAATGGATTAAATAAAATAAGAAAATAATATTAAGCCCATATATATATGATGTGGGCGGCAAGGCTAATTTATTAGTCAAATATATTATTTTATTTTATTGTTTGATTAAATGAGAATTAATTAATTTATTAATTAATTATTTAATTAAAGAACAAAATTTTTTTCTGATCAAGAAATATGTTTCCTAGAGTTATACTATTGGTAGTAGTATACTAAAAGTAAAAGACTTATTTGGTAAGAAAATAAATAATAAGGTTTATTTATTTAATCAAATAAGGAAGTCTTTTATTAAGAATTAAACACTTATGAGTTGAATTAGGGTTAGGATTATAAAGTTGATAGTAATTAGGGTAAAGCACAAACTCTCTTTAGTAGAGAATTCGGCCAACCCTAATTAAATCAAGAGAAGAATTCGGCCAACCCTAGTTGAAAGAGAAGAGAATTTGGCCACCCTATATAAGTCACCTTATAGGGTTCGGCCACCTGAGCTCTCTCACTTGATTCACTGGATCAACTTCTTCTTCTTCTAATTCTCATAGACAAGTGTTTGATTTTTTCGGCCAAGACACAAGAGAGAAGAGATTATTCTATTTTCGATAGTACACTAATTGCTTATACATCAATAGGCTTGTGTATACAACTTCGAATAAGGTTCACGCGAGTTTCGATCATTAGATTGAGAACTCAAAAGTGACCGGAATAATCTTTGTAGTCTTTTGGATGTTTTGTGACTAACGTTAAGAAAAAGAGTTTTTGTTTATCCATTCTCAGGTACACAATTCAAAGAAAAGGGAGACCACGCTCCTAGGTGATTCACGTTTGTGCTAGGATTGAAGATCTTGCGGATTACCATCGACGTAAGTCAATCGGATCACGCGACAAAAGGTATTCTACTTTTGTTAGTTTGTATATATGTTTAATTAATTTAAAGGGTTAAGGTTCATCAAAGGAAAAATTTTAAAATATACTAAACCACTTTTTAGTCTCGCTTTCGCTGCGTTGACCGTATTTCTCCCTACAGCTACTGTGTGACATACGTTGTTTTCTATGGCATTTGTTGAACTGCTGTTAACTGTGTGGCATTTGTTGTTTTCTATGCCATTTGTTGAAGTGCTACAGCTGTGTGGCATTTGTTGTTTTCTATGGCACCCTTTGGTGAAGTGCTGCTGCTGCGTGGCGTTGTTTTTTTGGGGTCGATAACTCGATTCAGGGCTTGAAGTTCGAGTCTTGGGCATGAAAGCCTTGTGCAGGGCTTGAAAATCCTTTTACAAGGCTTCAAATCAATTTATAGGGCTTTAAAAATCAATTGTTTTACTTACACCATTTTGTTATATTTTTTCATTTTCATATCTTTGTTACTTTAACAACATTCCCAGGGTCCATGGATACGATGGATGGGTTCATAGTACACTGTGATAGACATTGGATTGATGACCAGGTGATAGGTCCAATTTCCTTTGCATGTCATGATGACAAATATAGTAAATTGTTGGCAACAATATGTCACCGAATCGGGGTTAGTAACGACAAATTCCGGATAAGCTTAAGTTCAGAGCTTTATACGCCGAAAGGGAGTTGTACATTATCCATTATGAACGACAGTGATGTATCCTGTTTGCTTTCTCATAATTGATCCTTGTCCTTGTGGATTGAAATTAAGGTCGAAGTCATAGAAAGATTTGTACCACCGCAAGCAACCGAAAATGTATTTCAAACTCCAATGAAGTCAAGAAATACAACAATCTAGTCATGTATACCTTCGGCTTGTAAACCCTCTGGTATTTCAGAATCCCCAATTAGTACTCTATATTTTCCGTCAATGAGTGGTAGCAACCAGCTGTTTGGGCCAATGCCTTCCCTCGGATTTACATCGGCCTAGAAAAATTAGGGGACTCCAACATCGACCACCAAGCATGTAGAGGCTGAGGTGGATGATTTTGATAGTTCTAGTAGTGACGGGCAAGCGTCAACAGACTGTAGAGAAGTTGAAACAAATGGAGCACCTAACAGTTCTACACCATCTACGAGGACACAATGGACAATACCGGGGTCAGAACTGTACTCAATTCAACCCATTAGATCAAAAGAATTGTTTCAAGACAATGGAGACTTTAGTGAAATATACAAAGGACAGATGTTCAAGGACAAGAAAACATTGAAAGGGGCTCTAGGGTTTAATGCATTGTAAAAGAGGTTTGATTACAGGGTTCGATGATCAAATCATACACGATTCGTTGCAATATGTAAAAAGAGAGATGAAAAGAATACGCGGTGTGTATAATATAAAGCTAGAGGGGGGGGGGGGGGGGGGGGGGGGGGGGTGAATAGATTTTATCAAATATTACCCAATTTTCGCATGCAAGTCAATTTGAGGAAAATGCCCCTAACTAGTCAAAATAATATATCAAGTGTAATATGTGCGGAATTTAAATAACACAAGATATATACGTGGAAACCCAACCACTGGGAAAAACCACGGGCTGTATAGTGCGCCACACTCGGAACTCGAAATCACTAATTGAAATGAAGTTTACAACCTATGTAGACCTCGTCTAACACTTCGGTCTGTAACCCCTCACTTCTACCCAGCGGGCCTTTATTAGCAACCCTATTCCAATTTGCTTGAGGCCTAAGCACTCTTAGCCCCAAGACTTACTTCTCAATGAAGAGAAACAACCTAAGTGAATATGTATGAATATTCAAAATGCAAATTAGAGCTAGGTTACTCTATATGCTTATCTAGGATAATGATTTTGCAATTAAAACAATCCTAAATATAAATGGCTAGATGACATGTCAAATAGCTTAGCTAATCAAGATTAATTAAAAACCTAATTAGCTATCACAATACAACACACAATCATGTCAACACAACAATCTCTATTTTGAATAATAGATGTTAATCTAAGAACAAGCAAATAATAAAAGAGATGCCTTGATAAATAAAACATTAATTATAAATGATAATAGTGAAGAACATACCAAGGGAAGTGTGTTGACCAAGACCCATGCAAGTAAACATCCTAACTATACTAGAAAATGTTTAGATGATATTTTGATGCATATGAAAATGGGTTTTGAGAGTTAAAGACAAGTTCTTGGGAGTTTTTCTCTTGAATATATTTTTGCTCTCTCAAAGTGTGTTTGTTGCCCTAAAAAAAAGAATGAAGAAGAATATATATATATATATATATATATATGTGAGTTTCTTTTTTTTTTTTTAACATCAGGTCTGCACGTTTTATATATATATATATATGTATATATTTTAACAATACAAAATGCACCAAGTCTGCACGTTATATATATATATATATTTAACAAAACAAAATGCACACAAATAAAAAATTTAAATGATGTTAATCAAGTGAGGTGAGCTCACGTGAGATAAAATCAAGAGGTCAAACGATTTGTCAAAGTATATCCACTTAGTCAACATGCAAACACAACAAACATGAGCTCACATATAAGCACAACACACAAATAAATGCCTATGAAAAATCAAAAACAAATTGAAGCAAATCAGGTGAGGCGCGTTGAGAGAGGGCGTGGCACCAACGGGGGCAGAGACTTCTCTTTGCCGTGAGCAGCCCGTGGCTCACGCGGTCATGCCACCCTCTTGCGTGCCTTGCTAGGTGTGGCTAACATGCCACACTAAACTGACTTCGGATCCGAGTGTTCTTCAGTCCAGTTGATTTCGAATCTTGGAATCCAATTCCGTCTTCGGAATTTTGACCCGGACTTAATCATAAATATAGAAAATTATATAACTTTCCAATTTAAGCTCGGAATTAAAATCCGGTTTCCGATAAAAATACGGAATATCCCAAATGTCTCATAAATCATCCGAAACATATAGAAAAGTCTCCGAATCGCTCGGAACTCATCTATGGACAAATCCACACATAAAAAATATAACAAAGAAGTGCAAGTGTGAAATGTCATGTGAAGAGAATGCACACAAGTACAAGTATGCTAAGTGAGTGTGTGCAATCTAAATCTCTTCAAAGAAAACTAAGCACTAGAGATATACCTTTGGAGTTCTTGTCTCTTGAGGACTTGAAAGGGTCTTGAGCTTGATAATGAATCACTTAAGCTACCCTTACATATAATCCCCAACACGTGGTTTGTCCACGAAATAAGCCAATCAAGATATGGGAATCCTTACAATTGTCAATGGGTTTTTAGGGCAGGGAAGTCGAGAAATGGGACATACTAGAATGTTAAGTCCGTTGACTCTAAGCACACATGTGGTGATAATGGAAACTACAACGTAGATTTTCACCGTGTAAGTTCCCATGTAATAGGGCAATTGTTTGAAAGAAAGTTTATCGATCCAGGACGCAACATCCGTCCTAAAGATATATTGACTGACATGAAGGATAAGCACGGCATAAACCTCACCTACAACAAAGCCTATAGATCTAAGGACCGTGCTTTACATAGTGTTTTCGGTGATCAGTGGGAGTCATTTAAGACGTTGCTTGCATGCTTTCACATGTTGGAAAAATTTGATCCGGGGACGAAAACCAAGATTGTAACTAATAGAAAAAACTGGTGCAAATATGGATTCATGGCACTTGGGGTTTGTATAGAAGGATTCAATACAGTTATTAGGCTAGTTATTACCGTTGATGCTACCCACTTGAAGTCCAAGACCAAGGGTGTTTTTTTAGTTGCGGTATGCAAGGATGGTAATGAGATGATATACCCTTTGGCATTTGGGTTTGCCAATTCCAAGTGCTCAAAGTCGTGGACATGGTTCTTAAAGCAACTTCACGACATGATCTTGAATCCCGAACTTGTGATGATAGTTTCGAATCAGCACACGGGTATCTCTAATGGCATGAGAGCAATATTCCCCAATGCAGCACATGGGGTTTGTGCATACCACTTGGCCAAAAATCTATCGTGCATAACATTGTAGGAAGCGAGGTGACGTGATTTATTATTACTATCGTGCTGTATATGCGTACCGTGTTGAGCAATTCGACCGTTTTATGGCTGAGATGAAATCCATCCATCCTAAGGTTTATGATGAGCTCGTAGAGGTTGGGATATAAAAGTTTTCACGTGTCCATAGCCTTAGGAAGAGGTACAATATGATGACCACCAACATTACAGAGTCAATGAATTCTTGTCTACTTGCAATCCAGAAGTTGCCTATCACATCTATTGCTGAATTTATCAGAGATTTGTTGCAACGTTGATTCCACGACCGTCGAACTAATGCAAGAGAAACACCCACATTCTGACTAATGATGCAAACCAACACATCAAAGACAGGGTATTAGCATCGCAACGGTGTGAGATTCACCTCATTGACTTCGATAGATTCAAGGTACAAAACCAATGGAAGGAAGCAATTGTCGACTTGGAACAACATTCATGCTCATGCCGTTAATGGGACCTAGATGTGCTACCATGTATTCATGCCATGGTTGTTGCAACGTATGCTTACATAATGTTTATTTACATTTTGAATAACAACCATAATCTTCAATTTCTAATTGTTATTCATCTATTTGTGTCTTTTGTATCAAGCTTAAAAGTATCTTTGAATTGTGTACTTGAGGATGACTAATAAAAACTTTTTCTTTTTTGTTAGTCACAATAAATTTCCAAGAGATAAAAGCCTTTTGATGTAAAAGCTTGCTAGTGCACTATCGAAATAAAACGTTTCTTCTCTCTATTCCTCTTGGCTAAAAATAACACACTAGTTCTTAGAATTGGATTTTATTTTTCAAGCAAAAGAAAAATAACTCTCAATGTTGCAATTAGGGTTGGCCGAGTTGCTCTTCACATAATAATGTGTTTTCACCGAATTCTCTTTACCCATATATATAGTACACAAATTCAACTTGCCTATTAAAATATATATATTGCACAAATTCTGCACTGTGCATATATTTTATAGTACACGAATTCAACTTGCCTATATAAAATATATATCGTGTACCAATTCTGCACTTTCCATATATTATATATATATATATGCCAAATTTTTCACTTTCCATATATATTATATATATATATGCCGAATTTTGCACTTTCCATATATATTTTTCTTAGCAAAATTTTCTTGAATAAAATATAGGGTGATAGCCTAAATCTTTTTCCAAGTAGGATTTATGCCTTGTAGCCTAAATTCTAACCTTAGGTAGATTTCTTATCTTTGGCCGAAATCCTCACACAAGGAGGATTTGTGTTTTCACCAAAGACTCGTATCAAACTTTAGAATTCCAAACCCTAATCCAACTCTTTAGTGTTTTATTCAATTGTGACTATATCAAAGACTTCCTATTTTGACTAGATAAATAAATTCCTTTTATTTATCTACTTACCAAATAAAGTCTTTAATATTTATTATACTACCAACAATAGTATAATACTAGGAAACATATTTCCTAGTTAGAAAAAGATTTTGACTTTTAATTAAATAATAAAATAAAACAATATAGTAGGCTAATATTTTCAACCTTGCTGCCCATGTCCAATACACGAGCCGTATATTGTTTTTCTTATTTTATTAAATCCATTAGACTTTAATAAAAAGTCCACATGTGAACCAGACCCGTTCTTACTAAAAGAAACAAGTCCACATGCCTTTCATTAATACAAAAATATAATTTAATAGCCCATTAAATAAATAATGTGCAAATTATATTCTTAATGTATTAATTACAATTCTAGATGGACCCATAAATTAGTCCAGGAGAATATATCAAGTGATCCATGTAAGTCCCCGTGCCCGTGTGGATTGGGGATCTTGGCGGGCTATCTAAATTTAAGCTTTAATAGACATAACCCAATCACAATCAATAAATGATTCACTTAGGTTCAATCTATTAATTTTAGTTCATTCCACTAAAGAACTAAAATTGCACTCTTAAATAAAGGCAGAATAAGTAAATATTTCTCATTCGAACCCTAGACAATCTTATTAGAAATAGTGTATCATCGTGAAGAATATCAGTAATCGCCAAGAGCTCATAGACAGCCTATAGCTCTCCAAGTTACCATATTTACTCATATGACCACATTTTGAACTTGGATATTTTGACTTGTCCAAAAGCCATGTTTCAATAGACACTATTAAAAACTTAACATTAAGATTTAATATCCAATACCTCAAAACATCCGTATGATGATATTCTACTCTCATTTAATAAATGGAGCCGCGATGTCCATATCAATAAATGAAGTCCTCTATCGATTAGCAAATGAATACCACCAAACTATTGAGGATAGACTATGCTATATAATCGTACTCATTGATAGCTCAAATGATAACACTTGTAACCATAAGTCCATCATTTATCTCAAGATTAAGATAGACTCTCTGATTGTCCTCATAATGAAAAACTTTATCTACTAACGGTTCTAGATAAAGTATTTCATTGTGATCCTATTCAATGCACCAAGTGCACTAGATTCTTTCACCCAAAGTCACTATACTTTGATGATTTTAGACTCATCATAACACATTTGATTCCACTCAAATGCTAGCAAACGAATCTACAACTTTAACAAGGTAAATGTGCCTAAACTTTATCTTAAGTTGTGAATATTATTCAAGACTAACTAAGGAATTGTGTCTACCTCATACATATCCAGATGTACGAACAATTCTTTATATCTCATAGTCTTTTGACCTTATGATTATTTACTTTTGAGAATTATAATAATTAAACTATAAATGCTATAAGATTTGTTAAACAAGAAATCACTTTATTAATACGAAAAGATTGTCAAAACCGTTACTACACTCTTACTATTAAGCATAATCCTAACAATCTCCCACTTGCGCTATAGCAAGTATGTCATATCTCTCATTCCCACGTTCTTTAGGTGCCTATCAAAACTCTTGAGTCAAAATCCAATGGGAAATCAGAATCTGTATACCCAACGGGAATCAAATCCCCTTCAGAGTATACAAGCATATTATCTCTCGTTCTCTTGAGATACTTGAAAATATGTTTGACTGTCGTCGAGTGATCAGGACCAGGTTTTGATTGAAACCTGCTAACTATGCAAACAACAAAACAAATATCTTGTCTAGTACAGAGCATTGCATACATGAGACTTCCAACTGCCGAGGCATATGGAACTCTACTCATGAATTGCTCTTCATGCTCATTATTAGGAACTTGTTACTTAGAAAGTTTGATTCCATGTCAAAAAGGTAACATACCTTTCTTGGAATCTTGCATGGAGAACCTAGACAAGATTTTATCTACGTATGAAGCTTGGGAAAATGCAATTGGTCTATTCTTTCTATCCCTTTTTACTTGGATACCAGGAATATAACTTGCTTCTCCTAGGTCCTTCATATCAAATTATTCTGCTAACCATTCTTTCACTGATGTCAATACACCTACATTGTTTCCGATGAGTAGTATATCATCAACATAAAGAATTAGGAAAACCAACTTGTCACCTTTAATCCTTTTGTACACATAGGGTTCATCAAGGTTCTAAACAAAACCAAAACCTTAACCTTTCACAGCTTGATTGAACCTTATGTTCCAGGATCTGGATGCTTGCTTTAGTCCATATATGGATTTTTACAACTTGCATACCCTTTCCTCTTGGCCTTTTTTAATTAATCCTTCTGGTTGCATCATATAGATGCTTTCGTTAAGACTTCCGTTAAGGAAAGCTGTCTTGACGTCCATTTGCCAAATCTCTAGGTCTAAAGATGTTGCAATGGATAAGAGTATCCTAATTGATTTAAGCATGGCCACAGGAAAGAAGGTTTCCTCATAATCGATACCTTCCTTTTGTGTGTAACCTTTAGCTACCAATCTAGCTTTAAAGTTTTCCACCTTTCCATCTATACCTCTTTTCCTTTTGTATACCCACTTGCACCCAATGGGTTTTATCCCCTTAGGCAAGTCTTCAATGGACCAGACTTTGTTATTGAACATGGATTCAATTTCAGATTGCATTGCCTTTTACCAATGTTGACTATCAACATCCTTCATTGCTTCCTTATACGTGTAGGGATCATCGTCGTTCAGGAGATTCTCCACTGATTCTTCCAGACTGATATATCTCTTGGGTTGTCTACTAACCCTCCCACTATGATGAGGAATGGTAGGTTGTTGATCTTATGATGGTGCGGAACTTACTATTGAGCTAGGTTGTGAAACCTCTTGTGGAATTATATCTCTTGACATCTCATTCAGGACAATTCTACTTTTAGGTATAAAATCATTCATATAGTGCCTTTCTAGAAATTTAGCATTTGTTGAAACAAATACTTTAGGATCTGAAAGACTATAGAAATAATATCTTTTAGTTCCTTTTGGATACCCCATAAATATGCATGTTTCCAAATGGGACTCCATATTTTCTGTCTTTCCTTTTAACATATGCGCAGGACAACCAAATATCCTTAAGTGTTGTAAACTAGGCTTTCGCCCAGTCCACAACTCATACAGTGTTTGAGGAACCGACTTAGATGGTACATTGTTTAGAATTGTAAGGTCTCATTTATTGATTGGCTCATTTCGTGGACAAACCACAATTGGGGTTCATTGTAAGGGTAGCTTAGGTATTGGTGTTCTAGCTCAATGCCCTTTCAAGACCTTATGTTGATAAGCACCAAAGGCAATATTCTAAGTGCTTACTTGCTTTGAAGAGATAGTTGTACACACTCACAACTCATGCATATGTTTAATTCTTGTATGTTGTATGTCTAATTTGTGTGCATTAATGTTCATTAATCTCTCTTCTTGCATGTTTACATGATTACATCTTGTATGTCCAATGCAATGTCATGTTTAGGCTTAGGATTGCATAATTTGCAAAGGCCGCTGTTCAAGGTACTCTATAGAAGCGTTTTACAAACAGTGCCCATCTCAGACCTGATGGAAATAAGGATTTTCACACATCGGACCTGATGCATTTTAATGTAGGCGATGTACGGTCGCTCTACAAGGTCGCTCTACAGAGGTGCTCTACGTATAGCGCCTATCTGAAACCCGAGAGGATCAGAGTTGTGGCGTTGTTCAGGCGCTCTACAAAAGCGCTCTACAAACAGTGCCTATGAAGAATGTTCTTCGTGTTCTTCATTTTCCCAAGTGTGGTGCTGTACAAGTCGCTCAACGAACAGCGACTCATACAGCGTCCAAGGCAATATTAGTGTCACTTATCAAAACGCAGCACCTTGACTTTGACACCCTATATATATGCCTCTATGATTTTAGGTCAGTTTTAAGAGAGTTCAAAAGCATATTTTTACTTAGCATATTTTTCCAAGAGAAAAATTCCACTAAAGAACTCACCTTTGATTACTCAAACACTTTTTCATGATTATCAATCATCATCTAGCATCATCCATGATCACCTAGATGTCATTTGGCATGGATTCTTCACCACACTTTGCTTGGTAAGTTTTTCACTAATATCTTACATATTTTGTGTCTTTCTTAACAAGCAATCTCATTCATCACTTGTATGTATTTCATATATATTTTAGATACAAGATTGAGATTAGTGTATTGATTGTTTGAGAGTTGTATTATGATAGCTATCTAGGTTTTTATAATCTATGTTTAGCTAAGCTATTTGACATGTCATTTCGCCATTGATATCTAGTTTATCTTAATTGCAATAATGTCATCCTAGATAAGCATATAGGGTTACCTAGCTCTAATTGCATTTTTGGATATTTCATATATTCACTTAGGTTGTATTATCTTTTCATTGAGAAGTGAGACTTGTGTAGCTTCCGGGATTAGGTTGCGTAAATCACAAGCAATTGGACTAGGTTCACTTATACCAGGATTAGGTAGGTGTGTGATTATATACCGGGATTAGGTTGTAATCTTCAACACATTTAGTGGATTTGAGGTTCGAGTGTGGTGCACTTATCAGCCTATGGTTTTTCCCGTGAGGGTTTCCACGTAAATATCAAGTGATATTTATATTTCGCACCATATTACATTTGTTATATAACATTGACTTTTAGGGGTATTTTCGTAATCTTGACCATACACGAAAATTGGGTAAATTTGAATAAAATCTATTCACCCCACCTTTAGAGTAATATTGAACAAACTGTAATTTGTTTCAATTGGAATCAGAGCGGGTTCCTAGATATACTTAGGTGATCCTTGCTCATTTTGGTGTGTTTTGCATTTTGTGTGATTTTTGATCATTCATACATTTCCATTCATTTCATTCATTCATAAACACTATGAGTGGAAACGGTGGAAATGGTGGTGGCAACAAGGGTGCTTCTAGCACAAGGCCTCCACTTCTTACCGGGTTGAATTATGCCTCTTGGAAAGGCAATATGGAGTTGTACATATGTCAAATCCATGACCGGGCTTGGATGGCGGTTGAAGACGGCTACACATCACCCATGATGACTTCTATGGATGGAGGAGAGGATGTGCTCAAACCTAAAACGCAATGGAACGCGTAAGTGTTTAAGTCATCAAAATGGAATATGAAAGCGATGCATGCCATCCTATGTGCAATGGATGAGAGTCAATATAAGTTGATTCAAAACACTAGGACAGCTAAGGAGGCATGGGACATCCTAGAGGTTGCACATGAGGAAACCGAAGTTGTTAAGGACTCGAAGCTTCAAGTTCTCCAAACTCAATTCGAATTGGTTAGGATGGATGAGAACGAATGCTTCAACGATTTCGAAGTAAGGTTGATGGACATTGTGAACCAAAGTCATCAACTTGGTGACTCGTATTCGAATAGGAGAATCAAGCAAAAGATTATGAGATCTCTCCCTAATAGATTTGAGTCCAAGGTGACGGCTTTAGAGGAGAATAGCTCCTACAAGGATATGAAGCCGAGTGAGGTGATTATGAGGCTTCTAGCTTATGAGTCAAGGAAGGGTCCTACCTCCACACCTCTTAAAAGCAAAAGGGAATTGCTTTGAAAGCCTCCAAAGATGAGAAGAAGGAAAATGATGACTCGGACGAAGAAATGGCTTTGTTGATGAGAAGGTTTAAGAAATTCTACAAGTTCGAGAAGAAGGGTTTCGGATCCAAGGGCCAAGACTTGAAGTAAAAGACTCCATTCAAGAAGTTTGAGCCTAGGCAAGAGAAGACCGAAAGAAAAGGGGTCCGATGCTAAGAGTGTAGTGGCATAGGCCACTTTGCCCTCGAATGTGCTAATCACATTAACAAGAAAAAGGGAAAAGTGATGGCCGCCACATGGAGTGGAAGTGATGACTCCAATGAGGGAGATGAGTCTTCGGATGATGAAGAGCTCATGGCTAACTTTATAGCCTTTGCCTCATCCCACAAAAGCAAAGGTTCTAGTGAATAAGAGATTGAGAGTCAAGAGGAAATTGACTCAAGTGATGATGGCTCTTCATCTCACTCCACTAATGGAAATGTGGATAGGATGGATCTTTGAGACTAAATGGTCAAGTTCGAGAATTCAAGGTTAAAAAATAAGAGAGAAATTATGAGATTGAAGGAGGAAAACCTAGAGCTCTCAACTCATATAAACCAATTAAGCGAAGAAGCAATGAGATCCATAAAGAATGAAGATAAGCTAAGAGAGAAGTTAGTCTTATCTAAGAGGAATGAAGAAGGTTTGAAGAGGGAGCTTGATAAAGCTTTAGAGTCATTAACTAGGATGGCTTCTAGCACCAAGAAGTGTTGGAAAAAGTCTGTGCGATAAGAGGGGTCTTGAGTATGAAGATGCACTACAAGAAAAAAGGCCTATTGGGACACTTTTTTTCCATACCAATAGGAGGTTTATTGGGACTAATTATGTATTTCGTCCCAATAGACATCCTATTGGGACGAAAACAAATTCGTCCCTAAAGGTCTTACCACCTTGGATAAAATTTGTCCCAATAGACATTCTATTGGGACGAATATTTATTTCGTCCCAATAGAATGTCTATTGTGACAATTTTTGTCTAATGTGGTAAGACTTTTAGAGACGAATTATTTTCGTCCCAATAGAATATCTATTGGGATGAAATATATAATTCGTCCCAATAGACTGTCTATTGGGACGAATTTATTTCGTCCTAATAGGTTTTCTTTTTATTTAAAATTATAATAGTTAATAATTTTTTTTGACCTTTAGGGACGAATTTCTTTCGTCCCAATAAGACATCTATTGGGACGAAATACATAATTCGTCCCAATAAGTTTTCTTTTTATTTAAAATTATAATAATTAATTAATTTTGTTGACCTTTAGGGACAAATTGTTTTCGTCCCAATAGGGCATCTATTAGGATGAAATATATAATTCGTCCCAATTGACTCTCTATGGGGACAAATTATATTCGTCCCAATAGGTTTTCCTTTTATTTAAAATTATAGTAATTAATTAATTTTGTTGAAAATTCTTGATTTATTTTTTTGAAGTTTTTTCCTTAAAGATAGATTAATAATTAAATTACCATATAAATTAGAAAATGATGCAATATGAATCATTTTGTTCGTCCAAAGTGGTTCTCTGTCGAGATGAATTTTATTTTTTCCCAATAAGTTCTTCACAAGGATCAATAACTATTAGTCTTGAAAGGTTTTCTATTATTTTTTAAGAAAGGAACTGAACCGTTGGAACCGGAACCGGAACCGGAACCGAAACCGAAACCGAAACCGAAACCGAAACCGAAACTGAAACTGAAACCGAAACCGAAACCGAAACCGTTGGTTCCGAATCGAAAATCAAAACGTGGAAATGGTGGAAAATGTCACCTTTTTAAAGTGGTTTTGTGAGAAAGTCACCACTTTAATAACTTAAGTTTAAAAGGCACCTATTATGGTGAACGGACAAAAATGCCCTTACTTTACACACATTCTCTTACTTTGAATTTTTAATTTTTTTATTATTCTTTCATCTTCTTCATAGAGGTCCGTTTAATAGACCTCCAATGGAGGTTGAACATCATTGGATAATTAGTTTAGTGGCGCTACGGAGATTTTTTTGGTTTTGAATCTTCCATTGTTGAGCCTTTTCATTTTATTCTTCGAATATTTTGTAAACCCCAATCGGAAATTGAAACCGCTGGTTCCGTATCGAGAACTGGAACCAGGGTCATGTCTAATTCCGAGTACGATTAACGATTGACCCTTTGATCTGACAATATATGATTTGAACAAAATAGTTTAATTAAAAGTTATAATAATTGTTTTTTAATATCAATTTGCATATAAAAATAAAATTTAAATTAGTGGAGTCAATCTACAAATAAAATTTTGATTGAAAAATAATCAATAAAAAATTAATAACAAGTAGAGGTTATATATAAAAATTATGCTTTTGTTATCAAAATCAAAGGAGTAGCAAGGTGGGTGGGCATGTGTGGGTGGGTGTGTGTGTGTGCAGAGTTCAATTCACCATAAGGACACCAATTAAATTTGATTTGTGTGGGCGTGCGTGGGTGGGTGGCGGACACCAATTAAATTTGATTTGTGTGGGCGTGCATGGGTGGTGTGTGGATTGGTGGCCTGGTCAGGCAACAATTTTTTTTTTTTTTTTTTTTTTTTTTTTTTTTTAAAAAATTCGTCCCTATAGGGTATCTATAGGGATGAAAAATTATTTATATATTTCGTCCCTACAGGTTGTCAAAGGGGACGAAAATATAATTCGTCGCTACAAGTTGTCTATTGGGACAAATATTTTCGTCCCTATACATAATCAATTAGGACGAACAAAAATCGTCCCTATAGGTAGTTTTAAGGGATGAATTTTAATTTTCTTCCCAAAGAAACTATTGCGACCCACCTGAGGCGACGGAATTTGAGATGAATTTTATTCATCCCAATAAACCTATTGGGACGATTTTTGGGCTATTAGGACGAAAAAAAATTCGTCCCAATAGCCCTTTTTTTTTGTAGTGATGGTAAGGAGATCTCAACCTCTAACAAGACCGTGTTTGTCAAAAGCTTGGGCTACAAAGAAGCTTCACCGGTGCAAACTCCTAGGTAGAAAATTAATCTAGGACAATGTTCAAATAGTGCACAAGTGAAGGTGGCTCCAAGAAGGAAACCTCAAGCTCAACCTACAAGAGCTTTTCAAGCTAACATTTCTCAACCGATGGCTCACAAAGGAAAGGGGCCAATCATGCAAGCTATACCTCGAAAGCAAGCTAGACTGGTTCAACAACGAAGATGGATTGAACCTACTCAACCACAAAGACATGGGAAAGCTCCCATGTACACACAAGGACAAGCTATGATTCCTTATTTTATTCCTTCATGTCATTTTTGTGGTTTTGATGGTCATATTAGACCAATATGCTTTCGTTATATTAAAATGTGTAAAACTAGAAGCATGATTGAGAAGAAAAAGAAAATAGCCATGATGCATGTTCCTAGTAATGATAAGATTGATTTGTATGATCCTAAGACATCTAGAGCCCATGTAGCAAAGACCACTAGGAAAGAAAATGTTTTACCTAAGTGGATTAGAAAGAAGGAAAATGTTTGCCAAGTTGCACAAATTGCCTTAAAGGCTAATTCTTCTAATTTTTGGTATTTAGATAGTGGGTGCTTTAGGCACATGAGGGGAAACAAGAGTTTCTTCAAGATTCGTGTCATGGAGGAAGGAGGATGTGTCATCTTTGGTGATGGATCCAAAAAGAGAGTCATAGGGAAAGGAACCATTTTCGTTCCCAGATTACCCTCCTTATCCAATGCTTTATTTGTTGATGGCTTGAAAGCCAATTTGATAAGCATTTCACATCTTAGTGATGAAGGATATTCCGTCTTGTTTAGTAAAGATGATTGCTCTATCCGAAAGCCCGATGGATAAACCTTGTTGAAAGGTATGAGATCTAGCAACAATTGCTATTGTCTTGAAGCTAGAATAGTCTCAAACAATGTGTCCAAGGATGAGCAAATTGAGTTGTGGCATGAAAGACTTGGCCACATAAACTTTCGGGATTTACGAATCTTAGATAAATTCAAAAGTGTGCGTGGCCTTCCCAAGCTTAGGAAGAAAGGAAATGGTGTTTGTGGACCTTGCCAACAGGGAAAACAAACTAAAAGCATGTACAAAAAGGGCAAGTATCTCTTCACCAAGGAGCCTCTAGAGCCTCTAGAGCTTCTCCACATGGATCTTACGGATCTCATGCAAACCGAAAGTTTGGGTGGAAAGAGATACATTTTTGTTTGTGTTGATGATTTCTCTAGGTTCACATGGACATATTTTCTTAGAGAGAAATCTGAAACTTTTGATAAGTTTAAAATGCTTTGCACTAAAATTCAAAATGAAATGAACTCAAACATTAAAAGCATTAAACGGATTAGAAGTGACCATGGGAGGGAGTTTGAGAATGCCCTATTTGAAAGCTATTGTAATAGCTTAGGGATCTCCCATGAGTCGGTTCAGGCCCAGTTTACTGGTGTAGCGAGTACCTTCACTTCTGGGTATCGTCTCTTCGGCAACCACGTTTCTACTTTTGGCAAGTAAATATCTAGCTTTGGCGACCATATCTTTGACTCCCTTTTGGCTTGAGGTATTTTGTCATTCTGACTTGTCACAATCCCTCCCTTGACCCGGTCAATGAATGATGTGGCAATCTTTTATTGGCTCTTTTGATGACGTGTCAGGTTGGCGAATTTATACATACAACAATACCCCCATAAATACTTCGAGCTGGGCGAATGACTTGTTCTTCTCACTTTGTTTGTCTCTGCGAGCAGTATTTATATCTATGCTTATAAGATTTCGGGGCATTTTGTAATTACTCCCTCTTTCCTTTTTACCACGCGCTGTATTGATTAGTTAATTCTTCCGGTGCAAGCTTTCAATTTGAGCCACACAACTTCTGGCGCTTCCACTTGCTTGACAGATGAAGGGACATTCTGACTGCTTGGTTATCCCCGAGATGCCACATGTCCATTACTTGGTGGTGACTATTGCGGTTGGTCACTGTGGCCGTCATTCTCATTAATTGCGTATCATTCACTTGATTTCCTTTTTGAATTTCAAAGTTCCCTCTTTTTAAGGCCCAATCGTTTCTTCTTCCCCACTTTGCTCTTTCCATTTATTTCTCCATTTTTCCTCTCAAAGCAGAGTTCTTTTATTTTCCTTGGAAATTTCTGCCATGAATTCCTTCTGTTCTACTTCACTGTTAGACAGCTTGCTTTGAAATCGATCGTGCTGATTTCTTGGCGTTCCCAAACCTTTTGCTCATCCTTCGAACCTAGGGTTTTTCTGGTGAGTTTTCATGGATCCCTCCTTAGGCTCTTCTCTTTTTAATCGGATGATGCAAGCTATGGAGCTTGGTGACAAATGTACTGCGGATAAAATCGAATCTCTGATTCGTAATTTTCATCCGGATTCTCTGGTCCCAATTTCTGTTTATGTTCCATCTTCTGAGGATACTTTTATTCCTAACATCTCTCCTCCGTCTTCTAACAGTGATTCTCCAACAATGCGGAGATCTTCTAAACCAACAAGCAGTAAACGACGCGCCTCTAGGGCTCCCCGTGAGTCCCTGCTGGATGCGCAGACGACTGTCGACTCTAACGTTGAGGACCATCAAAGGGATAGGCTACATTTCTCGCTAGACCGTCCGTGTTCTTTTGATACGGAGGTTAATGTGGTTGGCGAGGACGAGCTCTGTAAATATAAGAGTCGTTTTGACATTCCAGACTCTGTAACTTTGATGTTACCAGGCGATCGAGCAGCATGGAATCCTCCCGAGAATGCGGTCACCATCTATGGTGCCATGCTCAGCTGCGGAGTAACCCTTCCTCTTCAGCCTTTTATCGCGAGGTTTCTTGCGGAGGCTCAGATTGCACCGGTACAACTTGCTCCAAATAGCTACAGGATACTGATGTGCCTGTGCCTTATGTGGAAGCTGAAGGGTTATGGGCCCCCTACACCCCGCGAGATCCGCCACTTTTATACTCTAAGGCAGGCGGGCAATGGTGGCACGTACTTCCTTCTCTCTTCGCCTGTGGAGAACTGGATCCCTGAGGGTGTGGCGAACCCTGGTCAAGTTGAGGTCTCCAGTGATAAGAAGAAGAAGGGTTTCATCTGGGGCTTCCCCACTTCAAATAAAAGGTGGAAAAACAGTTGGTTTTTCACCGGTGGTGAGTGGGGTCGGGATGTGCCAGCTAGCAATCGCCGCAATCTTTTGGCGAAAAAAGTTCCCAGGCATTTCACATCTCCTGAAGCCTGGTCGAAGGCAGCCTCTGCTTTGCTGGATAGGGAGATCTCTCACCTCGCCGCGGCGGCTGTCCTTCCTTTGGATTCAAGGGACAGATCCTTCCTCTTGGGTGAGGAAAAAATGATTTCTCAGCAAATTTTCACACGCCTACCTGCAAGGCTTCCTCGCTGTAAGTCTTTATCCGTTCCTTCTTTTGTTTTCCTGTTTCGTTTTATTCTGTTAGTTGACACTTGGTTTATTTCTCTTGCAGTGTGTGACTTTGACACCGTTTGCGACTTGCAAGCCCGGGCAGTGAAGAATTCCGAGGCTGCCAGCAAAAGGCATGCTGCTGGTTTGGCTAAGGAGGGAATTGCTGGCCCGAATGGTGATGATCCCTCCAACAGTGAGGACGCTGGTGATGTTACCAGGGGAGAGGTTGAATCGGGGCAGCCCCCTATGCGTGCAGAGGTTGCTGCGAATATTCCTGTTGCTGCTGCTGCTGCGACTACCCCTGCTGCGACTACCCCTGCTGCGACTACCCCCAGTCGTAAGGGTAAGGAGAAAGTTGGTGTTTCAGGAGGGGTCAGTGACATCCCTTTTTTTGACGCGGATGTCCCTAAGACTCCTTTTGATCCTACAAGTGACCTGGCCCCCAGAGCTGGTAGAAGTAAGCGCCCAGCTGGGAGTACACCTGATCATGTTGCTCAACCTCCCAAGTGGGCATCAAGGGTGGTGCAGTATGTTGTTTCTTCAGACGAGGAAGGTGCTGAGGAGCCAGCTGTCGCCGAGACCCCTTCTACCCAACCGGCTGTTCGCGAGGGGCCTGCTGAAGCGGATAATGTAGCGGTGCCTCCCTCTGAGGAGGTTAATGAACCGACTATCCCTGCTTCCACTTCTCCTTGAACAACTTCTCCTTCAATGGCCATGGGCGAGCCGAATGTCTCCTCAGATCAGCCTAGGCCGTCTGGTAAACCAGAATCGATTGATCGGCCAGGCCCATCGAAGCAGCCTGGGACCTCTGTTTCTGGTTCGGGTTTTACCCATAAAGCCACTCCTGTAGGACCAGTTGAAGCCGATGAAGGGAACGTGTCCCTTTTTGATTTTTCGGCTACTGAAATCTACTCCCACCTGGTTACATTGGTGAAAGCTGGGGGCATGTTAAAGACAAGTCCTGCAACAGGAAAATGGAATTTTTCTTCAACTGCCACTCTTTGGTAAGTTTTTCACCGTAAATCTCTAGGTATTATTATTTTTTCATATACTTCCTAATTTAAACTATCTTTCTTCTCAGATGATGTCTGAGTTGGGTGAGAACTACAAGTATGGGATCAAAGCTTCCCGTGAGATTAAGCGCTTGCGCGAGCAGGCTTCTGTTTTGGCGGCTGAAAAGCTCTCTGCTGAAGAATCCCATGCTCAACAGCTCGCTCAGTTAAGAGAATCCTCAGATGGTCATCTGTCTGCTAGGCTAGCCGCCGAAGAAAAACTCTCTGCTGCTGAAGAGGAGATCCGCTCGTTGAAGGAGCATTTATCTGCTAGTCAAGAATCCTTCGCAGCACGTTTGGAGGCTGAGCGGGTGGCCGAGGAGGCTAGGGAAAGAGCTGAGCATGAGGCGCTGGACTTGCGCAATCAGTTGTCTTGTCGCGAACTCATCTTTGATAATCTCAAAGCTGTGCTGGAGGCTGAAACAGTTGATCGTTTCAAGAGATCCCCTGCCTATGATGCGCTTTTGTTACGTGAATTTGAAAAAGGCATGAGGCAATCGAAGAAGTTCTTCGCCATGAAGGATCATTCGAATGAGAAGGCTTTGAAGCGCTTCGACAGGTCTCTTCAGCAGCACATGGCCAGTGGTGTGAACTCGATTAAAGAGCAGATAAAGCGATGGAAAGCCCACTGTCGTTACAACAGGACTGAACCTCATCCTATGCATCTTGCTTCTAGGGATTCTGTTTTCCCGTAATGGCGATTGCTGCTTTTTGTAACTTGGGATTTTGGTTCTCGCCAGTTCTCGTTGCTGCGAGTATGAAACTCGTCTTTATGTGATGGTAGCAATATACGATGGCGAATGCCCTTTGTGACTGGCGAGTGAAATCGTGAATTCTCAGTAATAAATTACTCTTTTATTGAATGTTTCCTGCAACTTTGTTAACATAGCCATAAAGAAAATGCTAAAACGAAAGCTGTTCTAAGACATAATAATAAAAGGGTTAAAAAAGTTCTAAACTTGACGAAAAAGTTAAGGATAATATATCTTCAAGTACTGCGCATTGCATGGGCGGGGTAGTTCGCCAAAACCCTCTCGAGTAATTCGATATGCCCCGTGGCCAGCTATTCCTGTAATTTGATAAGGCCCTTCCCATTTGTCTGCGAGTGATCCTGCAGCTTTGTCTCTTGTCCCTGGATTCACCCTTTTCAGCACTAAGTCGCCAAGCGAGAACCTTTTTTCACACACATGCTAGTTGTAATATCTGGCTACCCTCTGTTGGTACGCAGTATTCCTTATTTATACGCGCTCTCTTATTTCTTCTAACTCATCTAGACCGCATTTTAGCATATCAATGTTGAGTTCTGGTTGGAAAAGTTGTACCCTTGGTGAAGAGAATGACGTTTCCACGGGAATGACAGCTTCGGCTCCATATGCCATGGAATATGGGGTCTCACCTGTTGAACCCCTCTCTGTGGTTCGATACGCCCAGAGCACCTGTGGCAATTTATCTGCCCAGCTCCCCTTTTTTGTTGCCAATTTAGCTTTCAGGTTGTGTTTTATGATCTTGTTTACTGCTTCAGTCTGGCCATTCGTCTGCGGATGTGCTGGGGAGGCGTAGTAGTTGTTGATGCCGTACTTGTCACACAGCTCCCTGAATTTCTTACCATCAAATTAGGTCCCATTGTCTGTGATGATAGTGTTTGGTATCCCGAATCTGTACAGGATATTTTTCTTTACAAAGCTTATAGTGTTTGCTTCTGTTATATGCACCAATGGTTCGACTTCTACCCACTTCGTAAAATAATCTACGGCTACTATGGCGTGCTTTGCTCCTCCAGTTGCTGTTGGCATCGGGCCAATCAAGTCAATTCCCCACATGGCGAATGGCCAAGGCGAGGTAATACTTTGCAGAAGTTTAGGTGGTTGACGGATGTTAATAGCAATTTTTTGACACGCCTCACATCTCGCTGCTACTCTTTTGGTGTCGGCGAATAGTGTTGGCCAGTAAAAACCCTGCCTTAATGTTTTGTGGGCTAGGCTGACACCCCCAGCATGGTTCCCACAATTTCCACTATGTATGCTTCTTAGGATACCTTCTGCTTCTTCAGGTCCGACACATCTCTGCAGTGCCCTTGAATACCCCCTTTTGTACAGTTCTCCATTGAGTACTGAATACCTTGTAGCTCTGTATTTCAACCATTTTGCCTCTAATGGGTCACTTGGGAGTACATCATTGACGAGATATTCTTTGATTGGTGTGATCCAGCTGTTCCTCTCGCCAAAGACTGCCCCCACTTCTTTTGATTTGACTATACTCGGCTGCAATAGGCGGATCATGGATATACTTTTGGGCCAGATGTTGATTGTGGCAGATGCTAATTTGGCCAAGGCATCAGCTTGCTCGTTTTCTTCTCTGGGGACGTGAACAATTCTGTATTCTTTAAATCTTTCTAACAGTTCCTTTGCTAATTCCAGGTAGGTGATCATGCTTTCATCTCTCGCCTGGTATTCATCTAGCACCTGATTGACAACAACTTGAGAGTCGCTGAAGATTTCTACCTCATCTGCCCCTAGGACTGTGCAAACTTTTAAACCTGCTATGAGTGTCTCGTATTTAGCTTGATTGTTAGTAGCTTTGAAGTCAAAACGCAAGGCACATTCGACTGAATCTCCTTCCGGGGTTGACACTACTACCCTTGCCCCGCTGCCGTGCGTGTTTGACGAGCCATCAACGCGGAGTTGCCATTTGAATATTTTTTTTATTTTGCTCCATCATCATTCTTGCCACCTCTATGCTTGGTTCGGTGAACTCTGCTACAAAGTCTGCTACTGCCTGGGCTTTAATTGCTATCCTTAGGAGATACTCTACATCGAATTCACTTAATTCGATCGCCCACTTTGTTAATCGACCGAATACTTCTGGTTTCTACAGGATTAATTTCAGTGGGCAGTTGGTGTATACCTCGATTTTATGAGCCTGGAAATATGGCCTTAGCTTCCTTGCTGCTGTTATTAGAGCGAGTGCCATTTTTTTAGCTGGCGAGTACCTTGTTTCGGCTGGTAACAGTGCTTTGCTGGTGTAGTATATTGGCTTCTGGATCCCCTCTTCTTGTCTTACCAGCATGGAACTTGTGGCTACTTCAGAGACGGATAAGTACATATATAGTGTCTCTCCTGTTTCTGGTTTTGATAGCAGCGGTGCTCGCCCAAGATAATCTTTCAAGGCCTAGAAAGCTTTTTCACAATCCTCATTCCACTCGATTCCCTTTCCTTTCTTTAGAGCTTTAAAAAATGGTAGGCATCGGTCTGTTGACTTAGCTATGAACCTGTTCAGCGATGCTAGGCACCCCGTGAGTCTTTGGACGTCCTTCAAAGTTCTTGGCGAAACCATTTTTGCTAGGGCTTGGATTTTTTCAGGGTTCACCTCTATTCCTCTTTGATGTACTTGATATCCGAGAAACCTCCCAGACGGTACGCCGAATACACATTTTGCTGGATTCAACTTCATTCCATACTTGACCAGCACATCGAATGTTTCCCTCAGGTCATCTGTATGTCTATCTGCTGTGATGCTCTTTGTTAGCATATCGTCAACATAAACCTCCATATTTCTCCCTATTTGCCTGGCGAACATTTTGTTGACTAAGCGCTGGTAAGTTGCTCCAGCGTTCTTCAAACCGAATGGCATGACCATGTAACAGTACAACCCCTGGTCTGTGGTGAACGCTGTCTTCTCCTCATCTGGCTTGTGCATCTTTATCTGGTTATATCCTGAATACGCATCCATGAAGCTCAACGTCTCATGCCTGGCTGTTGCATCGACTAATTGGTCAATCCTTGGTAGCGGGAAGCTATCCTTGGGGAGTTGGGGTAGGCCTTGTTCAGATTGGTGAAGTCGACGCACATCCTCCATTGTTTGTTCTTCTTTTTCACTAGAACTACATTCGCCACCCATTCTGGATACTTAACTTCTCTAATCGATCTTGCGGCGAGCAACTTTGACACCTCCTCTTTTATTGCTGCACTTCTTTCTAGGTTAAAGCTTCTCCTTTTTTGCACAACTGGTTTGCATTTTTCATTCACAGCCAGGTTGTGTGAAATCACGCTTCTATCAATTCCTGGCATGTCTTCGTGGCACCAAGCAAAAATCTCCTTATACTCTCTCAACAAGTTTGTCACATCTCTCTTAACCCGTTCAGTCAGCCTTGCTTCGATCTTGACTGTTTTGTCCGGTTCTGCTTCGTTTAAAACAATCGACTCAGTTGGCTCTTCTTTTTCTCTGCTTGTTTCGTCCCTTGGGTCCAGTTCGAAGGTTTCCGGATTATCTTCCTGCATTTCCTCGTCTACTTCGAATATGCTCAAGGTTTCCATCCCTGCCTTATCTTTGAAGATTGATAGGTTGGCGCGGCGAGCCATCTCCTGTGACCTTTTCAATTCTCCGACACCAAATTCTGTAGGGAACTTTATTTTTAATGCATGGGTTGAAGTGACAGCTCGAGCTTTGTTAAGAAACGGTCGGCCAAGCAAAGCATTATATGGCCAATTATGGATGTCGACTACAACAAAGTCCAGCAGGATCGTTCGCCGGCATGGTGCTGTACCAAACCTTACTGGCAGCTTCACAGTTCCTAACGATCTTACTTCTGCGCCACCGAATCCTTTTAATGGCACATGGAATGGCTCAAGATCTTTTCTGTCCAACCGCAACTCATCATATACTCTGGCACTTAAAATATCAGCTGAACTCCCGTTGTCAATCATCACCCGAAGGACATCCCTATGGGCTATTCGAACTCCCACTACGATTGCATCATTAGGTTTTGCATCAATTCCGTCTGAGTCTTCTGCTGTAAATGTTATGGGATCGTGTCCTTCTCTTCCTTTCTTGAGGTTTCTTTGCACAGAATTGATCTCCATGCTTCTGCTTTCATACATCACTTCTCGGACTTCTGACATCCTTTCTCGATTGCTTCTCCTAGTATGAGGTTCGCCAAAAATGGTGTTTATAGTGGCGTTGGGGCTGTTTCTCCTTGGACTCTTTCTTTCCTGCACGTTTCCTTGGCCGCTGTCTTGGCAACCACCGTGCTTGTCCCCTTTCAAAGCAAAGCCCTTCAGGTGCCCATCTCTGATCAAGCTTTCAATGTGATCGCGCAGCTGGAAACATTTCGAAGTTTCATGCCCATGGTCTTTGTGAAACCGACAATATTTAGTCGTATCTCTCCTGGCATTTGCTGACTGCTGCCGAGGGTATTTAGCGAGTCCTTTGTCTTCTACCACAGACAGTATCTCCTCCTGATCGCCAGTTAAAGGGGTGTAATGGTTGTACCTTCCTCGAAACCTACTGGCTCGAGTGTTTCCTCTGCTTTCCCTTGGATGTCCCTTTTGGCCCTTCTCATCTCTCTAGCGATCACGTGACTGCGTCTTTTTGTCATCCTTATGGTCCGATTTTGATTCAGGCTTGTGTCCATGCACATAGCTACCCCCTTGCGCTACTTCTTCTTCTTCCGCCAGTGCATAGTCGCCAGCTATTTTCATCATCTCCTCATAAGTTTTTGGTCTCTCCCTTCGTAGGTCAAAGGATAATCGCCCACTTTGTAACCCATTGGTGAATGCGGCGATTACAGCTACATCACTAGCGTCTTCAATTTGAGCAACCTCCTTCCCAAATCTTGCTAGATACTTCTTGATCGACTCATTACGTTCTTGTTTCAAGTTGGATAGATGAGCAAGTGACTTTCTTCTCTGGACACTCCCCACGAATTGCCTTATGAACGCTTTGCTGAGATTTGAGAAACTGCTTATACTTCCGGGTGGAAGTCTTCCAAACCACCTAGAGGTAAGGTCGCCGAATGTTTGCGGGAAGGTAAGGCACAACAGCCCGTCATTGGATGAGTACTGGGTCATAATGTTACGGAATCGGCGAACAAGCTCCTTCGGATCCCTGTTCTCCTTGTACTGCTCAATGGTTGGCATTCTAAACCTATCTGGAAATTGGGTGCGAGCGATATTTTCAACGAATGGGCTATCTGACTCATCATCCGAAGATACGTTACGACCATACATTCATGCCATCACTGAAACTTTTCTTGACAGCTCTTGTAGGGTGACATCTCGCTGACCAGTTGGTTCTCCTGCCGGATCGAGTCTACTCTTGATTGTCATTCTCCCATGATTGCCTCTACTGTTAGGATTATGCTCAATAGCAAGAGTGTAATAGTGTTTTTGACAATCTATTCATATTAATAATGTGATTTCTGGTTTAACAAATCTTATAGCATTTATAGTTTAATTATTATAATTGTCAAAAGTAAATAATCATAAGGTCAAAAGACTATGAGAAAAGAAGAATTGTTCGTACATCTGGATATGTATGAGGTAGACACAATTCTTTAGTTAGTCTTGAATAATGTTCACAACTTAAGTTAAAGGTTGGGCACCTTTATCTTGTTAAAGTTGTAGATTCTTTTACTGGCATTTGAGTGGGATCAAATGTGTTATGATGAGTCTAAAATCATCAAAGTGGCTTTGAGTAAAAGATCTAGTGCACTAGGTGCATTGAACTGGATCACAATGAAATACTTTATCAAGAACCGTCAGTAGATAAAAGTCTTTTCATTATCAGGACAATCGGAGAGTCTATCTTAATCCTGAGATAAATGATGGACTTATGGTTGCAAGTGTTATCATTTGAGTTATCAATGAGTACGATTATATAGCATAGTCTATCCTCGATAGTTTGGTGGTATTCATTTGTTAATCGATAGAGGACTTCATTTATAGATATGGACATCGTGGCTCCATTTATTAAATGAGAGTAGAATATCATCACATGGATGTTTTGAGGTATTGGATATTAAATCTTAACGTTAAGTTTTCAATAGTGTCTATTGAAACATGGCTTCTGGACAAGTCAAAATATCCAAGTTCAAAATGTGGTCATATGAGGAAATATGGTAACTTGAAGAGCTATAGGCGGTCTATGAGCTCTTGGCGATTACTGATATTCTTCACGAGGATACACCATCTCCTATAAGATTGTCTAGGGTATGAATGAGAATCATTTACTTATTCCATCTTTATTTAAGAGTGCAATTTTAGTTCTTTAGTGGAATGAACTAAAATTAATATATTGAACCTAAGTGAATCATTTGTTGATTGTGATTGGGTTATGTCTATTGGAGCTTAAATTTAGATAGGCCCGCCAAGATCCTCAATCCACACGGACTTGCATGGATCACTTGATATATTCTACTGGACCAATTTATGGGTCCATCTAGAATTGTATTTAATATATTAAGAATATAATTTGCACATTATTTATTTAATGGACTAATCAATTATATTAATATATTAATGAAAGGCATGTGGGCTTGTTTCTTTTAATAAGAATGGGTCTGGTTCACATGTGGGCCTTTTATTAAGGTCCAATGGATTTAATAAAATAGAAAAACAATATATAGATATATTAATATATATGGCACATGGCCGAGATATATATATGATATTATATTGTTTTATTTTTATTATTTGATTAAATGGAAATTAATTAATTGATTAATTAATTATTTAATTAAAAATCAAAATCTTTTTCTGACTAGGAAATATGTTTCTTAGTAGTATACTATTGTAGTAGTATAAATAAAATAAAAGACTTTATTTGGTAAATAGATAAATAAGGGATTTATTTATCTAGTCAAATAAGGAAGTCTTTTATATAGTCACAAATACACTAAAGAGTTGGATTAGGGTTGAATTCTAAAGATTGATAGAGATATATATTATATATGGCAAGTTAAATTAATATATATATATATATATATATATATTTAGGCGTGCATTGCTAGTGCACTTTAATAAGGATGCAGCACTTTCAATATAAATATATATGGCAGCCGGATATATATAATATGATATAGATAGTATAAAAAGGTGATGGCACTTGGCCGCATATATAACAATATAGATATATATATATTAGGCGGCGGCGCAAAAAATATATATTATAGTGAGCGGCCACTAAAGACATATATATATATTCTTTGTATATTTTCAAGAACCTTAGGTCTTTGGCTTGAGAGTTTTTTCCTTTGCTTGAGAAAAATAGAATCCAACTCTTAGACTAGTGTGAGAATTCGGCCAAGAGGAAAAGAGAGAAAAGTTTGTTCTTATTTCGATAGTGCACTAGTAACTTTTATATCAAAAGGTTTTGTGCACAATTTCGAATAAGGTTCACGCGAGTTTCGATCTAACGATTATGAATTCAAAAGTGACCGGAACATTCTTTGTAGCCTCTTGGAATTTGTTGTGACTAACGAAAAAGAAAAAGTTTTGTTAATCCATCCTCAGGTACACAATTCAAAGAGAAGGGAAACCACGCTCCTAGGTGATTCACGTTCGTGATTGGATTGGAAGATCTTGCGGATTACCATCGACGCAATGTCAATCGGATCACGCGACAAAGGTATGATATCTTTAGTATTATATGTTAATTAATTAGAGGGTTAAGGTTCAATTTATGGAAAAATTTTAAACTATACTAAAACCCTTTTTTAGTCTCGCTTCCTCTGCGTGTACTACGGTATTTCTCCCTACAATTGGTATCAGAGCCTTGGTTGAACCCTTTTAATTAATTAACGTATATATACGTGAATCTATTTCTTTTTGTTGTGATTATGCATGTTTAGAAAGAGATGGCACTCTAGGTATTCGCATATATAATTACATGTGGATGTATGGTTTTATATATGTTTATTATGTGGATTGTTGTTGCTCGATTTTGGTCCTAGATTTTCAATGTAATTTTTGTTTCGGAATTGTAACAAGAAGGGTGGTCTATTATCGCCATAATTCCTTCTTGGTAGTTGCTAGGTTTTTATTTAATTTTTGTGTGCAGTTTTTATTTTGTAAAAGTACTGCAGTGAATAAAAAAAATAAAATTTAATACTGCAGTATTTTATTATTTATACTGCTGTAATGTATTTGGGTATTGAAGATTCGAAGACACAAAGAAAAAGGAAGCAACCGGAACCAAGAATGAGCACCGTGCGCACCCTAGGAGTGGATTGGGCTGCGCATAGCAAGCCCAAAACTTGGTGGGCTGCGCACGGCAGCCCTGGGAGGCTTCATGGGCTACGCACAGTAGCCCCTTTGTGGGGTTGTGGGGTGTGTTGCCCATGGGAGGAGGCCGAAGGATGAGCGTATGGTTGATGGGCCACTTGAAGATCTTGTATTCCTAAACAATTGTAATTTACTTGTTTTTCTAGGATGGGCCAAAATTGTTGCTATTTATTTTTTGCATAAATATTACAATATTTGTTATTATATGATAACATGACATGTAGAATAAGAGTGCCACTCATATATGTCTTTTGGTATGAACATGCATTGAATGATTTAGGTATCTAAATTGGCATCTAGATAACTTGGTAAATCATTCTATGGGATTTAATCACACGCCTTAAATAATTGAGTGGGAGAAGGTGTTTTTGTAACACCTATGGCCTCCAAGGTTAGTTGAGCTTTATTATTTATTGGTAATCCCCCCAAGGGGCGTCCATGAATGGAATTTAGCAACATACTTCCTTACAAGGATAGACTAGACAATGGACTCAAACGAGATCTACTCCCTAAGGAGGGATTTTCGTGAGAGAAAATTGAGGGTCGATATCTTGGTAACACACTCAATGTAATTTTATTGATATCCTCCCAAGAGTTCTTGTCAGTAAAATTGCAAGGCTAAAATTGAAAACGCTGGTTGTTATGTTAACAATTAGGTGGGACCTAGTCTAACTAGTAAATGGTGCGAACTCCCAAAGGAGGCGTAACATTTATGGGTGTTGGATCACCGTTGAATTTTTATGATTGAGTTATTTATTTTAATCAAGATAAATATTCGAAAGTGCTTTATCATGATTATTTACTCATATAATTTTGTTATATTCAGAAATCATGACCCCATCCCTAATGAACATCTTAAAAGATAATAATTTAACCGGAGATAATTATGTCACTTGGAAAAGGAAAATTGGGTTGTTGCTGCAAGCTGAAAAACATAAGTTTATTCTGTCTGCTCCTAAACCACCTGCTCCTACTTATGAATCTCATATTCATATGGTTGGTAAAGTTGCTACTGTTAAGGCCTGTCAAAAGGTCAAGGAACAACAGAAGAAAAAGAAACTTGGGCCTACCAAGAAGGAGACCAAGAAAGTAACCAAGATCAAAGGGAAGTGCTCCTTTTGTGGTGAAAAGGGACATTGGAAAAGAAATTGCCCAAAGTCCCAGAACAAGAAGGAACAAGGTAATATTAAATATCTTGAAACATGTTTTCTAGCAGATTCTACAGATTCTTGGATCATAGACTCTGGAACCACAAATCATGTTTGCTATTCCTTACAAGGGTTCCAAGAAAGGAGAAAGTTGAATAAGAATGAA
Source organism: Acer saccharum (assembly GCA_030490815.1). Lineage (NCBI taxonomy): Eukaryota > Viridiplantae > Streptophyta > Magnoliopsida > Sapindales > Sapindaceae > Acer > Acer saccharum. Next base: position 40,345,919 of record CM059869.1, read on the forward strand.
ATCAATTTGCGCTTGGGCAATGGAACGTTAGTGTCTGCAAGTGCAGTGGGAGATATTAGAGTTTATTTGGATTCTAGAAGGCATTTAGATTTAATAGACGTTTATTATGTACCTCAATTCAAGAGGAATTTAATTTCAGTTTCTTGTTTGAATAAATTTGGATATTCGGTTACTTTTAATAAAGTTTTTATTATTAGTAAGAATGACAAAATTATTTGCCAAGGTACATTGGAAAACGGTCTATACTTTTTGCATTGAAATATATCTCACTCGTTAGACACAGAATTAACGGAACCTAATCATAAAAGAGTAAAATTATCAATAGATGAAACCTACCTTTGGCATTTATGCCTAGGTCATATTAACCTTAATAGGATTAAAAGATTTGTAAGTGACGGACCTTTAAGTGACTTAAAGGTTGATGATCTACCAACTTGTGGATCTTGTTTGGAAGGTAAAATGACCAAAAGGTCGTTCTCTGCCAAAGGTGCAAGAGCCACTGAATGTTTAGGATTGATACACACTAATGTATATGGACCTATGAGCATTCAAGCTAGAGGTGGATATGAGTACTTCATCACCTTCACAGATGATTACTCGAGATTTGGTTATGTGTATCTCATGCGACATAAGTCAGATGCTTTTGATATGTTCAAAACATTCAAAGCTGAAGTGGAAAATCAGCTTGAGAAACACATAAAAATCTTGAGATCTGATCGTGGTGGAGAGTATCTATCTGGTGAGTTTCAGCAATATCTTATTGATAATGGGATAGTTTCTCAGTTTTCTGCACCAGGTACACCTCAACAGAATGGGGTAGCAAAAAGGAGAAATAGAACTCTTTTGGATATGGTTAGGTCTATGTTGAGTTATTCAACACTTCCTATTTCTTTTTGGGGATATGCTTTACAAACTGCTATATACATTCTAAACGATGTACCATCTAAGTCTGTTCCTAAAACACCGCATGAGTTGTGGATTGGGTGCAAGCCTAGTTTACAACACTTAAGGATATTTGGTTGTCCTGCGCATGTGTTAAAAGGAAAGACAGAAAAGATGGAGTCCCGTTCGGAAACATGTATATTTGTAGGGTATCCAAAAGAAACTAAAGGATATTATTTCTATAGTCCTTCATAACTTAAAGTATTTGTTTCGACAAATGCTAAATTTCTGGAAAAGGACTATATGAATGATTTTGTGCTTAGAAGTAGAATTGTCCTGAATGAGATGTCAGGAGATACAATTCCACGAGAGGTTACACAACCTAACCCAATTGTAAGTTCCGATCCAACACAAGATCAACTACCTACCATTCCTCGTCGTAGTGGGAGGGTTAGAACACAACCCGAAAGATACATCGGTCTGGGAGAATCAGTGGAGAATCTCCCGGATGACGATGATCCTTACACGTATAAGGAAGCAATGGAGGATGTTGATAGTCGCCATTAGCAAAAGGCAATGCAATCTGAGATTGAATCCATGTTCGATAACAAAGTCTGGTCCCTTGTAGACTTGCCTAAAGGGATAAAACCTATTGGGTGCAAGTGGGTATACAAGAGGAAAAGAGGTATGGATGGAAAGGTGGAAACTTTTAAAGCTAGATTGGTAGCTAAAGGGTATACACAGAAAGAAGGTATCGATTACGAGGAAACCTTCTCTCCTGTAGCCATGCTTAAATCCATTAGGATACTCTTATCCATTGCAGCATCTTTAGATCTAGAGATTTGACAAATGGACGTCAAGACAGCTTTCCTTAATGGAAGTCTTGACGAAAGCATCTACATGATGCTACCAGAGGGATTCATTGAAAAGGGCCAAATGGAAAAGGTATGCAAGTTGCAGAAATCCATATATGGATTAAAGCAAGCATCCAGATCCTGGAATATAAGGTTCGATCAAGTTGTCAAAGGTTTTGGATTTATTCAGAATCCTGACGAACCTTGTGTATACAAAAGGATTAAGGGCGACAAGTTGGTTTTCCTGATTCTTTATGTTGATGATATACTACTCATTGGAAACGATGTAGGTGTATTGACATCAGTAAAAGAATGGTTAGCAAAACAATTTGATATGAAGGACTTAGGAGAAGCAAGTTTTATTCTAGGTATCCAAGTAATAAGGGATAGAAAGAATAGAACGATTGCATTATCCCAAGCTTCATACATAGACAAGATCTTGTCTAGGTTTTCCACGCAGGATTCCAAGAAAGGTATGTTACTTTTCAGACATGGAATCAAGCTTTCTAAGGAACAAGTTCCTAAGAATGAGCATGAAGAGCAATTCATGAGTAGAGTTCCATATGCCTCGGCAGTTGGAAGTCTCATGTATGCAATGCTCTGTACTAAACCAGATATTTGTTTTGCTGTTGGCATAGTTAGCAGGTTTCAATCGAAACCTGGTCCTGATCACTGGACGGCAGTCAAGCATATTTTCAAGTATCTCAAGAGAACGAGAGATAATATGCTTGTATACTCTGGAGGGGATTTGATTCCCGTTGGGTATACAGATTCTGATTTCCAATCAGATTTTGACTCTAGAAAATCCACATCAGGGGCTGTGTTTACTATTGGAGGAGGAGCAGTCATATGGAGGAGTATCAAGCAATCTTGTATTGTTGATTCCACCATGGAAGCTGAGTATGTTGCTGCATGCGAGGCTGCCAAAGAGGCTGTTTGGCTCCGCCAATTCTTGATTGACTTGGAAGTGGTTCCTAGTGCGAATAAGCAGATCACTATCTACTGTGACAACAGTGGAGCAGTGGCTAATTCGAAAGAACCAAGAAGTCACAAGAGAGGAAAACACATTGAAAGAAAGTATCATCCTTTAAGGGAGATTGTTCAAAAAGGTGACGTGACAATTACCAAAATCGCGTCAACAGAAAATCTAGCGGATCCCTTCACAAAGGCTCTACCTCAGAAGAGTTTCGATGGGCATCTAGAGTACATGGGAATGAGAGATATGACACATTTGCTATAGCGCAAGTGGGAGATTGTTAGGATTATGCTCAATAGCAAGAGTGTAATAGTGTTTTTGACAATCTATTCATATTAATAATGTGATTTCTGGTTTAACAAATCTTATAGCATTTATAGTTTAATTATTATAATTGTCAAAAGTAAATAATCATAAGGTCAAAAGACTATGAGAAAAGAAGAATTGTTCGTACATCTGGATATGTATGAGGTAGACACAATTCTTTAGTTAGTCTTGAATAATGTTCACAACTTAAGTTAAAGGTTGGGCACCTTTATCTTGTTAAAGTTGTAGATTCTTTTACTGGCATTTGAGTGGGATCAAATGTGTTATGATGAGTCTAAAATCATCAAAGTGGCTTTGAGTAAAAGATCTAGTGCACTATGTGCATTGAACTGGATCACAATGAAATACTTTATCTAGAACCGTCAGTAGATAAAAGTCTTTTCATTATCAGGACAATCGGAGAGTCTATCTTAATCCTGAGATAAATGATGGACTTATGGTTGCAAGTGTTATCATTTGAGTTATCAATGAGTACGATTATATAGTATAGTCTATCCTCGATAGTTTGGTGGTATTCATTTGTTAATCGATAGAGGACTTCATTTATAGATATGGACATCGTGGCTCCATTTATTAAATGAGAGTAGAATATTATCATATGGATGTTTTGAGGTATTGGATATTAAATCTTAACGTTAAGTTTTCAATAGTGTCTATTGAAACATGGCGTTTGGACAAGTCAAAATATCCAAGTTCAAAATGTGGTCATATGAGGAAATATGGTAACTTGAAGAGCTATAGGCGGTCTATGAGCTCTTGGCGATTACTGATATTCTTCACGAGGATACACCATCTCCTATAAGATTGTCTAGGGTATGAATGAGAATCATTTACTTATTCCATCTTTATTTAAGAGTGCAATTTTGGTTCTTTAGTGGAATGAACTAAAATTAATAGATTGAACCTAAGTGAATCATTTGTTGATTGTGATTGGGTTATGTCTATTGGAGCTTAAATTTAGATAGACCCGCCAAGATCCCCAATCCACACGGACTTGCATGGATCACTTGATATATTCTACCGGACCAATTTATGGGTCCATCTAGAATTGTATTTAATATATTAAGAATATAATTTGCACATTATTTATTTAATGGGCTGATCAATTATATTAATATATTAATGAAAGGCATGTGGGCTTGTTTCTTTTAATAAGAATGGGTCTGGTTCACATGTGGGCCTTTTATTAAGGTCCAATGGATTTAATAAAATAGAAAAACAATATATAGATATATTAATATATATGGCACATGGCCGAGATATATATATGATATTATATTCTTTTATTTTTATTATTTGATTAAATGGAAATTAATTATTTAATTAAAAATCAAAATCTTTTTCTGACTAGGAAATATGTTTCTTAGTAGTATACTATTGTGGTAGTATAAATAAAATAAAAGATTTTATTTGGTAAGTAGATAAATAAGGGATTTATTTATCTAGTCAAATAAGGAAGTCTTTTATATAGTCACAAATACACTAAAGAGTTGGATTAGGGTTGAATTCTAAAGATTGATAGAGATATATATTATATATGGCAAGTTAAATTAATATATATATATATATATGTATGTATTTAGGCGTGCATTGCTAGTGCACTTTAATAAGGATGCAGCACTTTCAATATAAATATATATGGCAGCCGGATATATATAATATGATATAGATAGTATAAAAAGGTGATGGCACTTGGCCGCATATATAACAATATAGATATATATATATATTAGGCGGCGGCGCAAAATATATATATTATAGTGAGCGGCCACTAAAGACATATGTATATATATTCTTTGTATATTTTCAAGAACCCTAGGTCTTTGGCTTGAGAGTTTTTTCTTTTGCTTGAGAAAAATAGAATCCAACTCTTAGACTAGTGTGAGAATTCGGCCAAGAGGAAAAGAGAGAAAAGTTTGTTCTTATTTCGATAGTGCACTAGTAACTTTTATATCAAAAGGTTTTGTGCACAATTTCGAATAAGGTTCACGCGAGTTTCGATCTAACGATTATGAATTCAAAAGTGACCGGAACATTCTTTGTAGCCTCTTGGAATTTGTTGTGACTAACGAAAAAGAAAAAGTTTTGTTAATCCATCCTCAGGTACACAATTCAAAGAGAAGGGAGACCACGCTCCTAGGTGATTCACGTTCGTGATTGGATTGGAAGATCTTGCGGATTACCATCGACGCAATGTCAATCGGATCACGCGACAAAGGTGTGATATCTTTAGTATTATATGTTAATTAATTAGAGGGTTAAGGTTCAAATTATGGAAAAATTTTAAACTATACTAAAACCCTTTTTTAGTCTCGCTTTCGCTGCGTGTACTACGGTATTTCTCCCTACATCTACCATCCGGGCTCCTTCGATCTTCTGTGCTCTCAGATCTTCTTCATCGTGCTCTTTTGGATCGTAATTCCCTTCGTGGATGAGGACTCTTATCTTCAGACGAGATAGAACGGTGTCTCCGCCGGTTCCGTTGATATGTGTCACTGGAATTGACCCCATGTGTTCGAGCATGATCTCGCTCCTCCCTAGACTCTTCATTCATTACACCTTGTTTTCTCCCTTCAAAATTCTCAGGGTGGTCCTGTGGAGTCTCCTTAGTGGATTGTATTGCTTGAGCATCTGGGGTTGCAATGTGAACTTCCGATCGTATCCTTCCGGGCGGATGGACTCCAGGAGTGGTTAACTCGTAGGGAGAAGAAATTCCCAACCCTATGGGAAGCGAAAGCCCTATTTTGCTAGCTTCGCTGATTAAGTTTACCAACGCAGTCTGGAAGTGCTACAGAACCCCGGGGTCGGCTACCCTAGTTCCTGGCGTTGCCGCCGATTGTTCCCCGATCGCCACTGCCCTATCTCCTGTTGGTGTGGTGGGTTCAACAATTAGATCTATTAGGATTATACTCAATAGTAAGAGTGTAATATTGTAATTAACAATCTTTTTCATATTAATAAAGTGATTTCTGGTTTAACAAATCATATAGCATTTATAGTTTAAATATTATAATTGTCAAAGTAAATAATCATAAGGTCTAAAGACTATGAGAAAAGAAGAATTGTTCGTACATATGGATATGTATTTGGTAGACACAATTCTTTAGTTAGTCTTGAATAATGTTCACAACTTAAGTTAAAGGTTGGGCACCTTTATCTTGTTAAAGTTGTAGAATTCTTTTGCTAGCATTTGAGTGGGATCAAATGAGATATGATGAGTCTAAAATCATCGGAGTGTCTTCGAGCAAAAGAATCTAGTGCACTGGGTGCATTGAACTGGATCACAATGAAAAGCTTTATCTAGAACCGTCAATAGATAATAGTCTTTTCATTATCAGGACAATCGGAGAGTCTATCTTAATCCTAAGATAAATGATGGAGTTATGGTTGCAAGTGATATCATTTGAGTTATCAATGAGTACGATTATATCGCATAGTCTATCCTCGATAGTTTGGTGATAATCATTTGTTAATCGATAGAGGACTTCATTTATAGATATGGACATCGTGGCTCCATTTATTAAATGAGAGTATAATATCATCATATGGATGTTTTGAGGTAATTGGATATTAAATCTCAACGTTGAGTTTTCGATAGTGTCTATTGAAAACATGGCTTCTGGACAAGTCAAAAATATCCAAGTTCAAAACGTGGTCATATGAGTAAATATGGTAACTTGGAGAGTTATAGGCGGTCTATGAACTCTTGGCGCTTACTGATATTAATCACGAGGATACACTATCTCCAATATGATTGTCTAGGGTATGAATGAGGAACATCTTCCTTTTCTATCTTTATTTAAGAGTTCAATTTTAGCTCTTTAGTGGAATGAGTTAAAATTAATGGATCGGACCTAAGTGAATCATTTGTTGATTGTGATTAGGTTGTGTCTATTGAAGCTTAAATTTAGATAGCCCGCCAAGATCCCTAATCCACACGGACTTGCATGGATCACTTGATATATTCTACCGGACCAATTTAAGGGTCCGTCTAGAATTGCATTTAATATATTAAGAATATAATTTGCACATTATTTATGTAATGGGCTGCTCAATTATATTAATATATTAATGAAAGACATGTGGGCTTGTTTCTTTTAGTAAGAATGGGTCTGGCTCACATGTGGACTTTTTATTTAAAGTCCAATGGATTAAATGAAATAAGAAAATAATATAAGGCCCAATTTTAGACAAGTGGGGCGGCAAGGTTAATATATTAGCCTATATTTTATTTTGTTTCATTGTTTAATTAAATAAGAATTAATTAATTTATTAATTAATTGTTTAATTAAGAAACAAATCTTTTTCTGAACAGGAAATATATTTCCTAAAGCTATACTATTGGTGGTAGTATACTAAAAATAAAAGACTTGTTTGATAAGAAAATAAATAATTAATTTTATTTATTTAATCAAATAAGAAGTCTTTTAATTTAGTCAATTAAAAGGAATAAAATATCTATGAGTTGGATTAGGTTTTGAAGTCTATTCTTTGATGGAAATTAGGGTGCAACACAAGCCTATTTTGGCAAGTGATTTGCGGCAACCCTAGTGGGTTTTAGAGAAGGATTTTCGGCAACCCTAAAAGAGAAGAGGAAAGAAATTAGGCCACCTATATAATGCTTGCTATAGGGTTCGGCCACCTTAGAGTTTCATGAGATACAATTTTCTTCTTCTTCTCAATTCATAGAAAGTAATTTTATTCTACTAAAACATAAAAGAGTGAATAGATTATTCTTTGATGGTACACTAATTGCTTGTTCATCAATAAGCTTGTGTGTACAACATCGATTTAGGTTCACGCGAGTTTCGATCATTAGATTGAGAACTCAAAAGTGACCGGAATAATATTAGTCTTCTTTTGATTGTTTTGTGACTAACAAAAGAAAAAGAAAAGTTTGTTTGTCCATTCTCAGGTTTGCAATTCAAAGAAAAGGGAGACCACGCTCCTAGGTGATTCACGTTCGTGCTAGGATTGAAGATCTTGCGGATTACCATCGACGTAAGTCAATCGGATCACGCGACAAAAGGTATTCTTCTTTTGTTGATTATATGTATGTTTAATTAATTAGAGGGTTAAGGTTCATAAAATGGAAAATTTTTTAAAACTACTAAATCTATTTTAGTCTTGCTTCCGCTGCATGTACTACGGTATTTTTCCCTACAAGATCTCCGCTGGAGTTACCATCTCTGTCACTGTCGTTGTTCATATTTTTTAGTTCGCAAGGGTTCCTCGAAGTTTCTGTTCAAAGCCCCCTCCTTCTAGCGCCAATTGTTGACGGTGAAATTTGGATTGCCACGCACTCAACAATTATATCAATTTAATATAAAACGAGAAAATTAAGAACGCATGCAAAAGACAGATTTTACGTGGAAAACCCTTGAATGGGAAAAAACCACGGCGCCCCCTGAGGGCAGAAGAATAATACTAGGTTTCTGTTGCCTTGTTACACACTTAGATCTCTCTTACAATTGCTCTCTTCTCTCTCTAGATTTCCGAACCCCCTCCTCATGGGATAGGTGGTTCTATTTATACATGTCTAATTAGGGTTTCCCCTTGTTTTTAGCCGAGTGGGTGGAAGGTCCCTTTGATTCGTACTAGGATTCCCCTCTTGTCACGGATCCAAGTCTACTTTCCTCTTTATGATTCCTTCTTGTTATGGGTCTTCTAAAAGTTTAGGGTTTATTTCTATGTTTCTGCTGAGTCGGTTCAGGCCCAGTATACTGGTGCAGTGAGTACCTTCACTTATGGGTATCGTCTCTTCGGCGACCACGTTTCTACTTTTGGCGAGTAAATATCTAGCTTCGGCGACCATATCTTTGACTCCCTTTTGGCTTGAGGTATTTTGTCATTCTGACTTGTCACACTCCCTCCCTTGACCCGGTCAATGAGTGATGTGGCAATCTTTTATTGGCTCTTTTGATGACGTGTCAGGTTGGCGAATTTATACATACAACAATTCACTTAGGTCCGATCTATTAATTTTAACTCATTCCACTAAAGAGCTAAAATTGAACTCTTAAATAAAGATAGAATAAGTAAATATTTATCATTCGTACCCTAGAAAATCTTATTGGAGATGGTGTATCTTCGTGAAGAATATCAGTAATCGCCAAGAGCTCATAGACCGCCTATAGCTCTCCAAGTTACCATATTTACTCATATGACCACATTTTGAACTTAGATATTTTGACTTGTCCAGAAGCCATGTTTCAATAGACTCTATCGAAAACTTAACGTTAAGATTCAATATCCAATATCTCAAAACATCCATATGATGATATTCTACTCTCATTTAATAAATGGAGGCACGATGTCCATATCTATAAATGAAATCCTCTATCGATTAACAAATGAATATCACCAAACTATCGAGGATAGACTATGCTATATAATCGTACTCATTGATAACTCAAATGATACCACTTGCAACCATAAGTCCATCATTTATCTCAGGATTAAAATAGACTCTCCGATTGTCCTGATAATGAAAAGACTATTATCTATTGACTGTTCTAGATAAAGTATTTCATTGTGATCCAGTTCAATGCACCCAGTGCACTAGATTCTTTTACTCGAAGACCCTCCGATGATTTTAGACTCATTATAACTCATTTGATCCCACTCAAATGCTAGCAAAAGAATTCTACAACTTTAACAAGATAAAGGTGCCCAACCTTTAACTTAAGTTGTGAACATTATTCAAGACTAACTAAAGAATTGTGTCTATCTCATACATATCCAGATGTACGAACAATTCTTCTTTTCTCATAGTCTTTTGACCTTATGATCATTTACTTTTGACAATTATAATACTCAATCTATAAATGCTATAAGATTTGTTTAAATCAGAAATCACTTTATTAATATGAAAAGATTGTCAAAAACAATATTACACTCTTGCTATTGAGTATAATCCTAACAATCTCCCACTTGCGCTATAGCAAATGTGTCATATCTCTCATTCCCATGTTCTCTAGGTGCCCATCAAAACTCTTTTGTGGTAGAGCCTTTGTGAAGAGATCCGCTAGATTTTCTACTGACGCGATTTCGGTAATCGTCACGTTACCCCTATGCACAATCTCCCTATGAAGATGATACTTCCTGTTGTATGTATAAACTCGCCCAACTGACACGTCATCAAAGGAGCTAACAAAAGGTTGCCACGTCATTCATTGACCGGGTCAAGGGAAGAAGTTTGACCAGTCAGGATGATAAAATAGCTTAGACCAGAGGGAAGTCAAAGGCATGGTCGCCAAAACCAAAAACCTACTCGCCGAATATAGAAGTGCACTCGCCAGATACGCAATACCCAGAAAATAAAGGTACTCGCTGGACCAGCACACTGGGCTCGAACCGACTCGGCAGAAACACAGAAGCAACAAGGAATCATAAAAAGGAAAGAAGACCCAATCCGTGACAGAAAAGGATCCTAATACAAATCAACAAGGGGAAACCCTAAATAAACATGTATAAATAGAATCACCTATCCCACGAGGAAGGGGTTCAGAAATATAGAGAGAGAAAAGAGAGCAATTGTGAGAGATTAGAGTGTGTAACAAAGCAACGGAAACCTAGTATTATTCTTCTGCTCTAAGGGGCGCCGTGGTTTTTTCCCATTCAAGGGTTTTCCACGTAAAACTTGTCTTTTGCATGTGTTCTTAATTTTCTTGCTTCATATTGAATTGATTTAATTGTTGAGTGCGTGGCAATCCAAATTTCACCGTCAACAATTGGCGCTAGAAGGAGGGGGCTTTTGAACGGAAAACTTCGAGGGACTCTTGCGAAATCAGACAGCATGAACAACGACAGCGATAGAGATGGTAACTCCAGTGGAGATTTAGTTGTTGAACCAGCTGCGCCAATGGGAGACAGGGCAGTGACAGTTGGGGAGCAGTCAGCAGCAACGCCAGGAACTAGGGCGGCTGATCCCGGGATTTTGCAGCACTTCCAAGCCGCATTGGTAAACCTAATCAGCGAAGCCAGCAAAATAGGACTTTCGCTTCCCATAGGGTTAGGAGTCTCATCTCCTTACGAGTTAACCACCCCTGGAACCCATCCACCCGGAAGGCTGCGGTCAGAAGTTCATATCACAATTCCCGATACTCAAGCAAGACAATCCACCGAGGAGACCCCCCAAGACCACATTGAGGATTTCGAGGGGAGAAAACAAAGGAAGGGAAATGGTGTGATGAATGAAGAGTCCAGGGAGGAACGAGACCAGGTGCGAACACATGGGGTCAATTCCAGCGACACATACCAGCGAAACCGGCGGAGACACCGGTCCATCTCATCTGAGGACAAGAGTCCTCGTCCGCGAAGGGAGTTACGATCTAAAAGAACGAAGCGGAGAAGATCCGAGAGCACTGAAGATCGAAGAAGCCCAGATGAGAGAGGCAATCATGGTAGAATGACAATCAAGAGTAGGCTCGATCCAGCAGGAGAACCAACTGGTCAGCGAGATGTCACCTTACAAGAGCTATCAAGAAAGGTTTCAGCAATGGCACGAAGGTATGGTCGTAATGTATCCTCGGATGATGAGTCAGATAGCCCATTCGTCGAAACTATTGCTCGCACCCAATTTCCAGACAGGTTTAGAATGCCAACTATTGAGCAGTACAAGGAGAACAGGGATCGAAAAGAACATGTTCGCCGATTCCGCAATATCATGGCCCAGTATTCATCCAATGACGGGTTGTTGTGTCTCACCTTCCCGCAAACATTCGGCGACCTCGCCTCTAGATGGTTCGGAAGGCTTCCACCCGGAACCATAAGCAGCTTCTCAAACCTCAGCAAGGCATTCATAAGGCAGTTCATAGGAAGTGTCCAAAGAAGAAAGTCACTCGCCCATCTGTCGAACTTGAAACAGGAACATAACGAGTCAATCAAGAAGTATCTGGCCATGTTTGGGAAGGAAGTAGCTCAAATTGAGGATGCCAGTGATGTAGCTGTAATCGCCGCTTTCACCAATGGGCTACAGAGTGGACGATTATCCTTTGACCTGCGAAGGGATAGACCTAAAACCTACGAAGAGATGATGGAAATAGCTGGCGATTATGCACTGGCAGAGGAGGAAGAAGTAGCACAAGGGGGTAGCTACGTGCATGGGCACAAGCCTAACTTGAAAACAGACCATAAGGACGACAAAAAGATGCAATCACGTGATCGCCAGAAGGATGAGAAGGGCCAAAAGGGATATTCAAGAGAGAGCAGGGGAAACACTCGGGCCAATAAGTTTCGAGGAAGGTACAACCATTACACCCCTTTAAATGGCGACCAGGAGGAGATATTGTCTGTGGTAGAAGACAAGGGACTCGCCAAATACCCCCGACAGCAATCAGCGAATGCAAGGAGAGATACAACTAAGTACTGTCGATTCCATAAAGATCATGGACATGAAACTTCAAAGTGTTTCCAGCTGCGCGATCACATCGAAAGCCTGATCAGAGATGGGCACCTGAAGGACTTTGCCTTGAAAGGGGACAAGCACGGGGGTCGCCAAGATAGCCGCCAAGGAAACGGGCAAGAGAGGAAGAGTCCAAGGAGGAACAGTCCTAACGCAGCCATAAACACTATTTTCGGCGGACCTCACACTGGGAGGAGCAATCGAGAAAGGATGTCGGAAGTTCGAGAAGTGATGTATGAAGGCAGGAGCATGGAAGTCAATTCTGTGCAGAGAAACCCCAAGAAGGGGAGAGAAGGACATGATCCCATAACGTTTACAGCAGAAGACTCAGACGGGATTGATGCAAAGCCTAATGATGCAATTGTCGTGGGAGTTCGAATAGCCCATAGGGATGTCCTTCGAGTGATGATTGACAATGGGAGTTCGGCTGATATTTTAAGTGCCAGAGTGTATGATGAGTTGCGGCTGGACAGGAAAGATCTTGAACCATTCCATGTACCGTTAAAAGGATTTGGTGGCGCAGAGGTTAGGTCGTTAGGAACAGTGAAACTACCGGTAAGATTTGGAACAGCACCATGCCGGCGAACAATCCTGTTGGACTTTGTCGTGGTTGACATCCATAATTGGCCGTATAATGCTCTACTTGGCCGACCGTTTCTTAACAAAGCTCGAGCTGTAACCTCAACCCATGCACTGAAAATAAAGTTCCCTACAGAATTCGGCGTCGGAGAATTGAAGGGGTCGCAGGAGATGGCTCGCCGCGCCAACCTGTCAATATTCAAAGATAAAACAGGGATGGAAACTTTGAACATATTCGAAGTAGACACAGAGACGCAGGAGGATAATCCGGAAAACTTCGAACTGGATCCAAGAGACAAAACAAGCAGAGAAAAGGAAGAACCGACTGAGTCGATTGTTCTAGATGAAACGGAACCAGATAAAACAGTAAAGATCGGAGCAAGGCTGACTGAACAGGTTAAAAAAGATGTGACGAACTTGTTGAAAAAATATAGGGGGATTTTCGCTTGGTGCCACGAAGACATGCCAGGGATTGATAGAAGCACAATTTCTCACAATCTGGCTGTGAATGAGAAATGCAAACCGGTAGTACAGAAAAGGAGAAGCTTCAACCCAGAAAGGAGTGCAGCGATAAAAGAGGAAGTGTCAAAGTTGCTCGCCGCAGGGTCAATTAGAGAAGTTAAGTACCCGGAATGGGTGGCGAATGTAGTCTTAGTAAAAAAGAAGAACAATCAATGGAGGATGTGCGTCGACTTCACCGACCTGAACAAAGCTTGCCCCAAGGACAGCTTCCCATTACCAAGGATTGACCAGTTAGTAGATGCAACAGCCGGACATGAGACGTTGAGTTTCATGGATGCATATTCAGGGTACAACCAGATAAAGATGCACAGGCCTGACGAAGAGAAAACGGCATTCACCACAGATCAGGGGTTGTATTGTTACACGGTCATGCCATTCGGCCTGAAGAACGCTGGGGCAACTTATCAGCGCTTGGTCAACAAGATGTTCGCCAGGCAGATAGGGAGAAATATGGAGGTTTATGTTGATGATATGCTGACAAAGAGTGTTACCGCAGATAGACATGCAGATGACCTGAGGGAAACGTTCGACGTACTGGTCAAGTATGGAATGAAGTTGAATCCGGCAAAATGTGTATTCGGCGTACCATCTGGGAGGTTTCTCGGATATCAGGTAAACCAAAGAGGAATAGAGGTGAACCCTGAAAAAATCCAAGCACTAGCAAGAATGGTCTCGCCAAAGACTCTGAAAGATGTCCAAAAACTCACAGGGTGCCTAGCATCAGCTGAGCAGATTCATAGCCAAATCAACAGACCGATGCCTACCATTTTTCAAAGCTTTAAAGAAGGGAAAGGGGATCGAATGGAATGAGGATTGCGAAAAAGCCTTCCAGGCCTTGAAAGACTACCTTGGACGGGCACCACTGCTATCAAAGCCAGAAACAGCCGAGACATTGTACATGTACTTATCCGTTTCTGAAGCAGCCACAAGTTCCGTGCTAGTACGACAGGAAGATGGAATCCAAAAGCCAGTATACTACACCAGCAAGGCACTGTTACCAGCCGAAACAAGGTACTCGCCGGCAGAAAAAATGGCACTCGCCCTAATAACAGCAGCAAGGAAGCTAAGACCATATTTCCAGGCTCATAGAATCAGGGTATACACCAACTGCCCACTGAAGTTAATCCTGCAGAAACCAGAGGTATCCGGTCGGTTAACAAAGTGGGCGATCGAATTAAGTGAATTCGATGTAGAATACCTCCCAAGGACAGCAATTAAAGCCCAGGCAGTGGCAGACTTCGTAGCAGAGTTCACTGAACCAAGCATAGAGGTGGCGAGAATGATGGTGGAGCAAAATAAGAAAATATTCAAATGGCAACTTCGCGTTGATGGCTCATCAAACACGCACGGCAGCGGGGCAGGTATAGTGCTGACAACACCGGAAGGAGACTCAGTCGAATGTGCCTTGCGTTTTGACTTCAAAGCCACCAACAATCAAGCTGAGTACGAGGCACTCATAGCAGGTTTAAAGATTAGCACAATCTTAGGTGCAGACGAGGTGGAAATTTTCAGCGACTCTCAAGTTGTTGTCAATCAGGTACTAGATGAATACCAGGCGAGAGAAGAAAGCATGATCACTTACCTGGAATTAGCAAGGGAGCTGTTAGAAAGATTCAAAGAGTATAGAATTGTTCACGTCCCCAGAGAAGAAAATGAAAAGGCCGATGCCTTAGCCAAACTGGCATCTGCCACGATCAACATCTGGCCCAACAATATCTCTATGATCCGCCTATTGCAGCCGAGTATAGTTAAAACAAAGGAAGTCGGGGCAGTCTTTGGCGAGAGGGACAGCTGGATCACGCCAATTAAAGAATATCTCGTCAACGATATACTTCCAAGTGACCCACTGGAAGCAAAGCGGCTAAAATACAGAGCAACAAGATACTCGGTACTCAATGGAGAACTATACAAGAGGGGATACTCGAGGGCACTGCAGAGATGTGTCGGGCCTGAAGAAGCAGAAGGTATCCTAAGAAGCATACACAGTGGAAATTGTGGGAACCACGCTGGGGGTGCCAGCCTAGCCCACAAAACATTGAGACAGGGTTTTTACTGGCCAACTCTGTTCGCCGACTCCAAAAGGGTGGCAGCGAGATGTGAAGCATGTCAGAAAATCGCCAATAACATCCGACAACCACCTGAGCTCCTACAAAGTATTACCTCGCCTTGGCCATTTGCCATGTGGGGAATAGACTTGATCGGCCCAATGCCAACAGCAACTGGAGGAGCAAAGCATGCCATAGTAGCCGTGGATTATTTTACAAAATGGGTAGAAGCCGAGCCATTGGTGCATATAACAGAAGCAAACACCATTAGCTTTGTGAAGAAAAATATCTTGTACAGATTCGGGATACCAAACACCATCATCACAGACAATGGGACCCAATTTGATGGCAGGAAATTCAGGGAACTGTGTGATAAGTATGGCATCAACAACTACTACGCTTTCTCAGCACATCCACAGACGAATGGCCAAACTGAAGCAGTGAACAAAATCATCAAGCACAACCTGAAAGCTAAATTAGCAACCAAAAAGGGGAGCTGGGCGGATAAGTTACCACAAGTGCTCTGGGCATATCGAACAACGGAAAGGGGTTCAACAGGCGAAACCCCGTATTCCATGGCTTACGGAGCAGAAGCTGTTATTCCCGTGGAAACATCATTCTCTTCACCAAGGGTACAACTCTTCCAGCCAGAAATCAACGTTGATATGCTAAAGTGCGGCCTAGATGAGTTAGAAGAAAGAAGAGAGCGCGCACAAATAAGGAATGCAGCGTACCAACAGAGGGTAGCCAGATATTACAACTCGCATGTGCGTGAAAGGAGGTTCACACTTGGTGACTTAGTACTGAAGAGGGTGAATCCGGGAACAAGAGACAAGGCTGTAGGATCACTCGCAGACAAATGGGAAGGGCCTTATAAGATTACGGGGATAGCTGGCCATGGGGCATATCGCATTACTCGAGAAGGATTTGGCGAGCTACCTCGTCCATGCAATGCGCAGTACTTGAAGATATATTATCCTTAAGGGACAAGTTAGATTCTTTTGAATTCCTTCTATTTTTCTATTTAGCTTAGAGCAGTTGTTCGTTTTAGCATTTTTTCTTTATGACTGTGTTAATAAAGTTGCAGGAAGTATTCAATAAAGAGTAATTTATTACTAAGAGATTCTCGATTCTGACTCGCCAAACGCAAAAGGCATTCGCCATCACACATAGCTATCATCACATGAAAACGAGCTTTATGCTCGCTGCAGCGATAACTGGCGAGAAATAAAAACTCAGGGCATGGTCGAATAAAACCTGCCAAAACACTGAGTACGCCAAAATACAGCAACGGCAGCTGAATAAAAGACTGAAAACATGTTAAAAACTTGTGTATGGTCGGATACATCCTGACAAACACTAAGTACGCCAAAATACAGCAATGGCAGCTGAATATAGCTATAAAACACAATAAAAACTTGGTATATAGTCGAATACGTCCTGGCGAATACTAAGTGAGCCGAAAACCCAGCAATGGCAGCTGAATAAAAACAAAAGTAAGCTAAAACAACACTTGGTGGAAAACCAAGCAAAAGCCAAAACTCAGCAAAGGCAGCTGAACGAAGAAAAACATATATATTCATAAAACTTTGTATTATTTACAAATGAATGGACAAAAATAAATTTATAGTCTTCCAAAAAACAACAGAAGAATCAACCGGCTGCAGGAGGGCCCTCGCTATCTTCCTCGTCTTCAATCTCCTCATCTGAAGGCCAAATGACTGCCTCATCCTCCGTTGGCATGAAGGGCTCATAATCTCTCCCAGCAACGGGACCCAAATCGGGCTCAGCGCCAGAGCCAGAAAAACTGCCCTTCTGACCCGAGTAGTAAGTATTGAAAGCACGCTTGCTGGGAATCTCAAAATGCATAGGATGAGGCTCAGTCCGGTTATAACGGCAGTGGGCTTTCCATCGTCTCATCTGGTCTTTAATCGAGTCCACGCCGTGGGCCATATGCTGCTGGAGGGATTTGTCAAAACGCTTCAGAGCTTTCTCATTGGAATGATCCTTCATGGCAAAGAATTTCTTCGCCTGCCTCATGCCTTTCTCAAATTCGCGCAACAAAAGCGCATCATAAGCAGGGGATCTCTTGAAGCGATCAACTGACTCAGCCTCCAGCACTGCTTTCAAGTTTTCAAAAATGAGATCGCGGGAAGATAACTGGTTACGTAAATCCGCCGCTTCCAGTTCAGCCTTCTCCTTAGCCTCCTCAGCTACCCGCTCAGCCTCCAAACGTGCTGCGAAGGATTCTTGACTCGAAGATAGGAGCTCCTTCAACGAGCGAATTTCCTCCTCAGCAGCAGAAAGTTTTTCTTCAGCGGCTAGCCGAGCAGACAGATGACCGTCCGAGGATTCTCTCAACTGAGCGAACTGTTGAGCATGGGATTCTTCAGCGGAGAGCTTCTCGGCCGCCAAAACAGAAGCGTGCTCGCGCAAGCGCTTAATTTCACGAGAAGCTTTGATCCCGAACTTATAACTATCACCCATCTCAGACATCATCTGAGGAAGAAGACAGCCAAAGTTAGAAAAAAAGAGAATGAAAAATAAAAATACATAGAGACTTGCGACGAAGAACTTACCAAGGAGTGACAGTTGAAGAAAAACTCCATCTTCTTATTGCAAGACTTATTTTTAACATGCCCCCAGCCATCGCCGATATATACATCATTATTAGCCAAGTGGGAGCATATTTAAGTGGCCGAAAAATCGAAAAGGGACACGCTCCCTTCATCAGCTTCAACCGGTCCGGTAGGAGGAACTTCACGGGCCAAGCCCGAACCGGAAGCAGAGGTCCCCGCCTGATTTGATGGGCCTGGCCGATCAGTCGACTCAGATGGGCCAGATGGCCTAGGTTGATCTGAGACACCTGGCTCGCCCACAACCACTGCAGGAGAAGCTGGCCGAGGAGAAGCTGGTTGAGGAGGAGTAGCAGGGAGAGTCTGTTCATTAACCCCCTCAGAGGGAGGCGCCGCCACATTCACCGCTTCAGCAGACCCCTCCGGTTGGGTAGGAGGGGCCTCGGCGACAGCCGGCTCCTGAACATCCTCCTCATCAGAAGAGACAACGAACTGCACTACCCGCGAAGCCCGTTTAGGAGGTCGAGCTAAGTGATCAGATGCACTTTCAGCGGGACGTTTATTCCTAGCTCTGGGAGCCAAGTCACTCGCAGGATCGAGGGGAGTCTCAGGAACATCCGCGTCAAAAATGGGGATGTCGCTAGCCACGCCTGAAACCCCCACCTTCTCTTTTCCTTTACGATTGGGGGCTGTGGTAGCAGGAATAGTCGCAGCAGTACTCGCAGCAGGAGTAGAAGCAGCAGCGGGAGTACTCGCGACAACCTTCGGGCGAACAGGCGATAGCCCTGACTCGACACGCCTCTTCTCAACACTACCGACCCCCCTTGAGGCACCTGCTTTCTCCTTGCCTTTACGGCTGGGGGTAACAGCTGCAGTTGCAGCGGGAGTATTCACAGCACCCCCCCTAGAAACATCACCGGCCTCCTCGCCGCCGTCTGAGTGATCATCACCGTTAGGACTAGCAATTCCATCCTTAGCCAAACCAGCAGCATGCCTCTTGCTGGCAGCCTCGGAATTCTTCACCGCCCGTGCTTGCAAATCGCAAACGGTGTCAAAATCACACACTGCAAGGAAAATAAAACCAAGTGTCAACTAAGAGAATAAAATCAAGCGAGAAAACAAAGGAGGAACAGAGCGAGACTTACAGCGAGGGAGCCTTGCATGAAGCCGAGTAAAGATTTCAGAGGAAATCATCTTCTCCTCATCCAAGAGGAAGGATCTACCCCTCGAGTCCAAAGGAAGAACAGCCGCCGCGGCCAGATGAGAAACCTCCCTATCCGTCAAAGCAGGGGCCGCCTTCGACCAGGCTTCAGGAGATGTGAAATGCCTGGGAACCTTCCTCGCCAAAAGATTGTGGCGATTGTGGGCAGGTACATTTCGACCCCACTCGCCGCCGGTGAAAAACCAACTGTTTTTCCACCTTTTGTTTGAAGTAGGGAAGCCCCAGATGAAACCCTTCTTCTTCTCATCACTGGAGACCTCGACCTGACCAGGGTTCGCCACACCCTCGGGAATCCAGTTCTCCACCGGCGAGGAAAGAAGAAAGTATGTGCCACCATTGCCCGCCTGTCTCAAAGTATAAAAATGGCGGATCTCGCGGGGCGTAGGAGGCCCGTAACCCTTCAACTTCCACATAAGACACAGGCACATCAGTATCCTGTAACTATTTGGGGCGAGCTGGGCCGGCGCAATTTGAGCCTCCGCCAAAAACCTGGCAATAAAAGGCAGAAGAGGGAGAGTTACCCCACAACTGAGCATAGCTCCGTAAATGGCAACCGCATTTTCGGGAGGATTCCACACAGCCCGGTTGCCAGGTAACATAAGAGTCACCGAGTCTGGAATGTCGAAACGACTCTTGTATTTACGAAGTTCGCCCTCGCCGACCACATTTACTTCTGTGTCGAAAGAACATGGGCGAGCTGGCGAGAAAAGCAGCCTATCCCTCTGATGGTCTTCAACATCAGAGTCAACAACCGTCTGCACATCAAGTAGAGATTCACGAGGAGCCCTAGTGGAGCGTCGTTTACTGCTTGTAGTTTTAGGAGATCTCGTCATTGCTGGAGAATCACTGTCAAAAGATGGAGGAGAGATGTCAGGATTAGAAGTATTCTCAAAAAATGGAATATCAACGGAAATTGGGACCGGAGAATCTGGACGAAAGTTGCGAATCAAAGATTCAATTTTGTCCGCAGTACACTTATCACCACGCTCCATAGCTTGCATCATCCGATTAAAAAGAAAAGAGCGCAAGGAGGGATCCATGAAAACTCACCAGAAAACCCTAGACTCGCAAAATGTGCAGAAAAGATCAGGAGACACGGAGAAACAAGAAGAGTCGAAATCCGGTGAACCGACCGACAATAAAAGGCACAAGAAAAGGACTGTAGTTAGCTCTCGAAGAAATAAAAGAGACGAAAGCAGGAGATCAGCTGTTCTTTCTTCTGCTCTGATAAAACACGATGAAGCAAGTAAAGAGAAAGAGGAGAAACGATCGGGCCTTAAAAAGAGGGAACTTCGAAATTCAAAAAAGAGCAATCAAGTACAATGATGTGTATTTAATGGGAATGACGGCCACTATTACCAAACCGCGACGGTCACCACCCGATAAGTGACATGTGGCATCTTGGGGAAAACCAAGCCGTCAGAACGTCCTTTCACCTGTCAAGCAAGTGGAAACGCCAGAAGTTATGTGGTTCAAATTGAAAGCGTGCACCGGAAGAATCAATTAATAAATACAGCGCGTGGTTAAAAGAAGGAGTTATTGCAAAAATGCGTTGAAATCTCATAAACATAAATATAAATACTGCTCGCAGAGGCAAACGAAGTAGGAAGGACAAGTCATTCGCCCAGCTCGAAGTATTTATGGGGGTATTGTTGTATGTATAAACTCGCCCAACTGACACGTCATCAAAGGAGCTAACAAAAGGTTGCCACGTCATTCATTGACCGGGTCAAGGGAAGAAGTTTGACCAGTCAGGATGATAAAATAGCTTAGACCAGAGGGAAGTCAAAGGCATGGTCGCCAAAACCAAAAACCTACTCGCCGAATATAGAAGTGCACTCGCCAGATACGCAATACCCAGAAAATAAAGGTACTCGCTGGACCAGCACACTGGGCTCGAACCGACTCGGCAGAAACACAGAAGCAACAAGGAATCATAAAAAGGAAAGAAGACCCAATCCGTGACAGAAAAGGATCCTAATACAAATCAACAAGGGGAAACCCTGAATAAACATGTATAAATAGAATCACCTATCCCACGAGGAAGGGGTTCAGAAATATAGAGAGAGAAAAGAGAGCAATTGTGAGAGATTAGAGTGTGTAACAAAGCAACGAAAACCTAGTATTATTCTTCTGCCCTAAGGGGCGCCGTGGTTTTTTCCCATTCAAGGGTTTTCCACGTAAAACTTGTCTTTTGCATGTGTTCTTAATTTTCTTGCTTCATATTGAATTGATTTAATTGTTGAGTGCGTGGCAATCCAAATTTCACCGTCAACAATTCCTTTCCATGTGTTTTCCTCTCTTATGACTTCTTGGTTCTCTCGAATTAGCCACTGTTCCACTGTTATCACAATAGATAGTGATCTGCTTATTCGCACTGGGAACCACTTCAAAGTCAATCAGGAATTGGCAGAACCAAAAAGCCTCTTTGGCAGCTTCGCATGCAGCAACATACTTAGCTTCCATGGTGGAATCAGCAATACAAGATTGCTTGATACTCCTCCATATGACTGTTCCTCTTCCAATAGTAAACACAGATCCTGATGTGGATTTTCTGGTAGTCAGAATCCGATTGGAAATCAGAATCTGTATACCCAACGGGAATCAAATCCCCTCATGAGTATACAAGCATATTATCTCTCGTTCTCCTGAGATACTTGAAAATATGCTTGACTGCCATCCAGTGATCAGGACCAGGTTTCGATTGAAACCTGCTAACTATGCCCACATCAAAACAAATATCTGGTCTAGTGTAGAGCATTGCATACATGAGACTTCCAACTGCCGAGGCATTTGGAATCCTACTCATGAATTGCTCTTCATGCTCATTCTTAGGAACTTGTTCCTTAGAAAGTTCGATTCCATTTCTGAAAAGTAACATACCTTTCTTGGAATCTTGCATGGAAAATCTAGACAAGATTTTATCTATGTATGAAGCTTGGGATAGTGCAATCGTTCTATTCTTTCTATCCCTTATTACTTGGATAACAAGAATATAACTTGCTTCTCCTAAGTCCTTCATATCAAATTGTTTTGCTAACCGTTCTTTTACTGATGTCAATACACCTACATCGTTTCCGATGAGTAGTATATCATCAACATAAAGAATTTAGGAAAACCAACTTGTCGCCATTTATCCTTTTGCATACACAAGGTTCGTCACAACTTGATCGAACATATGTTCCAGGATCAGGATGCTTACTTTAATCCATATTTGGATTATTGCAACTTGCATTGCCTTTTGCCAATGACGACAATCAACATCCTCCATTGCTTCCCTATACGTGTAGGGATCATCGTCGTCCGGGAGATTCTCCATTGATTCTCCCAGACCAATGTATCTCTTGGGTTTTCCACTAACCCTCTCACTACGACGAGGAATAGTAGGTTGTTGATTTTGTGATGGTGCGGAACTTACAATTGGGCTAGGTTGTGTAACCTCTTGTGGAATTGTATCTCCTAACATCTCATTCAGGACAATTCTACTTCTAGGTACAAAATCATTCATATAGTCCTTTTCCAGAAATTTAGCATTTGTCAAAACAAATACTTTAAGATCTGAAGGACTATAGAAATAATATCCTTTAGTTTCTTTTGGATACCCTACAAATATGCATGTTTCCGAACGGGACTCCATCTTTTCTGTCTTTCCTTTTAACACATGCGTAGGACAACCAAATATCCTTAAGTGTTGTAAACTAGGCTTTCGCCCGGTCCACAACTCATGCGTTTGTTTGAGGAACCGACTTAGATGGTACATCGTTTAGAATGTATATCGCAGTTTGTAAAGCATATCCCCAAAAAGAAATAGGAAGCGTTGAATAACTCAACATAGACCTAACCATGTCTAAAAGAGTTCTATTTTTCCTTTCTGCCACCCCATTCTATTGAGGTGTACCTGGTGCAGAAAACTGAGAAATGATCCCATTATCAATAAGATATTGCTGAAACTCACCAGATAGATATTCTCCACCACAATCAGATCTCAAGATTTTTATGTGTTTCTCAAGCTGTTTTTTTCACTTCAGCTTTAAATGCTTTGAACATGTCAAAAGCATTCGACTTATGTCTCATGAGATACACATAACCAAATCTCGAATAATCATCTGTCAAAGTGATGAAGTACTCATATCCACCTCTAACTTGAATGCTTCATAGGACCACATACATCAGTATGCATTAATCCTAAACATTCAGTGGCTCTTGTGCCTTTGGTCCTGAACGACCTTTTGGTCATTTTACCTTCCAAACAGGATTCACAAGTTGGTAAATCATCAACCTTTAAGTCACTTAAAGGTCCATCACTAACCAATCTTTTAATCCTATTAAGGTTAATATGACCTACGCACAAATGGCATAGGTAGGTTTCATCTTATGATAATTTTACTCTTTTATGGTTAGGTTGCGTTAATTTTGTGTCTAACAAGTGAGAGATATTTCTATGTAAATAGAATAGACCATTTTCCAATGTACCTTTGTAAACAAATTTGTCATCCTTACTAATAATAAAAAAAAATTTATTAAAAGTAACCGAATATTCAAATTTATTTAAACAAGAAACTGAAATTAAATTTCTCCTGAATTGAGGTACATAATAAATGTCTATCAAATCTAAATGCCTACTAGAATATAGATTAACTCTGATATCTCCCACTGCACTAGTAGACACCAACGCTCCGTTGCTTAAACGCAAGTTGATTTCATTCTTATTCGGCCATCTCCTTTCTTGAAACCCCCATAAGGAATAACAAACATGATTATTGGCTACTGAGTCTAAGAACCAAGAATATGTAGATTCTGCCAGTAAACATGTTTCGAGATAATTCACATTACCTTGTTTCTTCTTATTCTGAGACTTTGGACAATTACTTTTCCAATGTCTCTTTTCACCACAAAAGAAGCACTTCCTTTTGATCTTGGTTACTTTCGTAGTCTCCTTCTTGGTAGGCCCAAGTTGCTTTTTCTTCTGTTATTCCTTGACCTTCTGACGGGTCTTAACAGTAGCAACTTTACCAACCATATGAATCTCTTCTAGAGACATCATCATATCAGCAACAGACCCCATTCCTTCATGTTGCTGTTGCAACATGTCGGAGATGGTAGCCATTTGGCCATCTCATTCGAGGTCTTCCACTGCTCATACTCGTCTCTTTGCATCACATTAGATTCATTAGTGAGAGCAGGTGGTTTTTAGGAGTAGTCAGAACAAACTTATGTTTTTCAGCTTGCAGCAACAACCCAATTTTCCTTTTCCATGTGACATAATTATCACTAGTTAAAATATTTATCTTTTAGGATGATCATTAGGGATGGGGTCATGATTTCTTAATAAAACAAAAATATATATGAGTAAATAATCATGATAAAGCACTTTCGAACATTTATCTTGATTTAAATAAATAACTCAATCATAAAAATTCAACGGTGATCCAACACCCATAAATGTTATGCCTCCTTTGGGAGTTCGCACCATTTACTAGTTAGACTAGGTCCCACCTAATTGTTAACATAACAACCAGCGTTTTCAATTTTAGCCTTGCAATTTTACTGACAAGAACTCTTGGGAGGATATCAATAAAATTACATTGAGTGTGTTACCAAGATATCGACCCTCATTATTTTCTCTCACGAAAATCCCTCCTTGGGGAGTAGATCTCGTTTGAGTCAATTGTCTAGTCTATCCTTGTAAGGAAGTATGTTGCTAAATTCCATTCATGGACGCCCCTTAGGGGGATTACCAATAAATAATAAAGCTCAACTAACCTTGGAGGCCATAGGTGTTGCAAAACACCTTCTCCCACTCAATTATTTAAGGCGTGTGATTAAATCCCATAGAATGATTTACTAAGTTATCTAGATGCCAATTTAGATACCTAAATCATTCAATGCATGTTCATACCAAAAGAGATATATGAATGGCACTCATATTCTATATGTCATGTTATCATACAATAACAAATATTGTAATATTTACAAAAATAAATAGCCACAATTTTGGTCCATCCTAGAAAAACAAGTAAATTACATTTGTATGAAATACATAAACCCTAACTTGGCGATCAAGTCTTCAAGCGGCCATCGTCCACTTGCGCACCCGAAGCCACACGTGGCTGTCCCAAACGCACACCTTGGCTGCCCGGCATGGGCATGCGCAGCCCTTATCCATAAGGGCAAGCCATGCACATCCCATACCAACTCAAGGGTGCGCACGGGTGATAGGGTGTGTCATTGCTTCCCTTTTCCGCTTCCAATTCTTCAACTCTTCGAATCTTCGAATCTTGAATATATTACAGCAGATTTTTCATAATAAATTACTGCAGTATTTTTTTTTTTTAATCACTGCAGTATTTTTAATACAATAAAAAACTGCACTATTTGATACAAAAAAAATCTGCAGTATTTTTAATACATTAAAAACTGCAGTATTTATTACAATAAAAAAAAAATTAGAGAACCTAGCAACTACCAAGAAAGAACTTATGGTGATAATAGGCCACCCTTCTTGTTACAATTCTGAAACAAAAATTACATTGAAATTCTAGGACCAAAATCGAGCAACAACAATTCACTTTATAATAACATATATAAATCCATACATTCAACATATAATTATATATGAGAATACCTAGAGTGCCATCTCTTTCTAAAACATGCATAATCACAATAAAAAGAAATAGATTCACGTATATATACGTTAATTAATTAAAGGGTACAACCAAGGCTCTGATACCAATTGTAGGGAAAAATAGAGTGCACGCAGAGGAAGCGAGACTAAAATAGAGTTTAGTATAGTTTAAAATTTTTCCATAATTTGAACCTTAACCCTCTAATTAATTAACATATAATACTAAAGATATCATACCTTTGTCGCATTATCCGATTGACATTGCGTCGATGGTAATCCGCAAGATCTTCCAATCCAATCACGAACGTGAATCACCTAGGAGCGTGGTCTCCCTTCTCTTTGAATTGTGTACCTGAGGATGGATTAACAAAACTTTTTTTTTTTCGTTAGTCACAACAAATTCCAAGAGGCTACAAAGAATGTTCCGGTCACTTTTGAATTCACAATCGTTAGATCAAAACTCGCGTGAACCTTATTTGAAATTGTGCACAAAACCTTTTGATATAAAAGTTACTAGTGCACTATCGAAATAAGAACCAACTTTTCTCTCTTTTCCTCTTGGCCGAATTCTCACACTAGTCTAAGAGTTGGATTCTATTTTTCTCAAGCAAAAGAAAAAACTCTCAAGCCTTGCATTAGGGTTAGCCGAATTCTATACAAAGAATATATATATATATATATATATCTGTCGCCCAAATTTTACATGCCATCCAAAAAATATATATATTGCCCGAAATAATATATATATATTGCTATAAATGAATCCTATTATATATCTATATATGCTGCCCGAAATAATATATATATTGCTATATATGAATCCACTAGCCATATATAATATATATATCTATATATGCGCCGATTCCAATCCATATATCTTATATATATATATATATATATATATGAATTTAACTTGCCATATATAATATATATCTCTATCAATCTTTTAGAATTCAACCCTAATCCAACTCTTTAGTGTATTTGTGACTATATTAAAGACTTCCTTATTTGACTAGACAAATAAATCCCTTATTTATCTACTTACCAAATAAAGTCTTTTATATTAATTATACTACCACAATAGTATACTACTAAGAAACATATTTCCTAGTCAGAAAAAGATTTTGATTCTTAATTAAATAATTAATCAATCAATTAATTAATTCCCATTTAATTAAATAATAAAAATAAAACAATATAATATCATATATATATCTCGGCCATGTGCCATATATATTAATATATCTATATATTGTTTTTCTATTTTATTAAATCCATTGGACCTTAATAAAAGGCCCACATGTGAACTAGACCCATTCTTACTAAAAGAAACAAGTCCACATGCCTTAATACAATTCTAGATGGACCCATAAATTGGTCCGGTAGAATATATCAAGTGATCCATGCAAGTCCGTGTGGATTGGGGATCTTGGCGGGCTATCTAAATTTAAGCTTCAATAGACATAACCTAATCACAATCAACAAATGATTCACTTAGGTCCGATCTATTAATTTTAACTCATTCCACTAAAGAGCTAAAATTGAACTCTTAAATAAAGATAGAATAAGTAAATATTTATCATTCGTACCCTAGACAATCTTATTGGAGATGGTGTATCCTCGTGAAGAATATTAGTAATCGCCAAGAGCTCATAGACCGCCTATAGCTCTCCAAGTTACCATATTTACTCATATGACCACATTTTGAACTTAGATATTTTGACTTGTCCAGAAGCCATGTTTCAATAGACTCTATCGAAAACTTAACGTTAAGATTCAATATCCAATACCTCAAAACATCCATATGATGATATTCTACTCTCATTTAATAAATAGAGCCACGATGTCCATATCTATAAATGAAGTCCTCTATCGATTAACAAATGAATATCACCAAACTATCGATGATAGACTATGCTATATAATCGTACTCATTGATAACTCTAATGATACCACTTGCAACCATAAGTCCATCATTTATCTCAGGATTAAAATAGACTCTCCAATTGTCCTGATAATGAAAAGACTATTATCTATTGACGGTTCTAGATAAAGTATTTCATTGTGATCTAGTTCAATGCACCCAGTGCACTAGATTCTTTTACTCAAAGACCCTCCAATGATTTTAGACTCATCATAACTCATTTGATCCCACTCAAATGCTAGCAAAAGAATTCTACAACTTTAACAAGATAAAGGTGCCCAACCTTTAACTTAAGTTGTGAACATTATTCAAGACTAACTAAAGAATTGTGTCTACCTCATACATATCCAGATGTACGAACAATTCTTCTTTTCTCATAGTCTTTTGACCTTATGATCATTTACTTTTGACAATTATAATATTCAATCTATAAATGCTATAAGATTTGTTTAAATCAGAAATCACTTTATTAATATGAAAAGATTGTCAAAAACAATATTACACTCTTGCTATTGAGCATAATCCTAACAGTACATATGTCAAATCCATGACCGGTCTTGGATGGCGGTTGAAGACGGCTATACATCACCCATGATGACTCCTACGGGTGGAGGAGAGGATGTGCTCAAACCAAAAGCTCAATGGAATGCGCAAGATTTTGAGTCATCAAAATGGAATAGGAAGGCAATGCATGCCATCCTATGTTGATTCAAAACACTAGGATAGCTAAGGAGGCATGGGACATCCTAGAGGTTACACATGAGGGAACCGAAGTTGTAAAGGACTCGAAGCTTCAAGTTCTCCAAACGCAACTCGAATTGCTTAGGATGGATGAGAATGAATGCTTCAAAAACTTCAAAGTAAAGTTGTTGGACATTGTGAACCAAAGTCATCAACTTGGTGACCCGTACTCGGATAGGAGGATCAAGCCAAAGATTATGAGATTGCTTCCCGAGAGGTTTCAGTCCAAGGTGACGGCTTTAGAGGAGAATAACACATTCAAGGATATTGTTATAGGTAAAAATTAGTGGTGAAGGACACGTCATCAGCACGAAAAGCCAGGAAAGCGAGAGTCAAGATAAGTCAACTTATGGAGCAGAAACCTCCCACGATAAACCCACTCGGAAAAAAGAGTAAGTAGTCCGACCACAAACGAAGACGATCAACTCGGGCAGCAAATCTCACTCGGGCACATTCGGGCATACTCGGGCATACATACTCGGGAATCAATGAGATAGTCACCAACATTCGTATGCCAATCATAATCAGCGACCAGCACATCCACGATAAGCAACGATGTGGACTATTAGAGTTTAACAAGGAAACAAGCAGTTCTCCCGCGAATAAAGGAGAAAGAATCTCGTCCAGAATCAAACTCAGCCAAAAGAGGAAACACAATCTAATTAGGACTAGGAAACCGCTTGAAACTTGGGCACCACAATACCAAACCCTAGCGGCCACCTTAAAACCCTAAGAACAACATGTATAAATACCCCCTCTATACACAAAAAGGGGGGACGTGAGAGGTAGAACGAGAGAGAGAGAGAGAATCGTATTAAAGAGCTTGTAAGCATTCTGTCATTCTTCATCCTGTAAATCGTGATTCATAGTGGATTTGGCTTTGTTGCTAGAGGCAACGATCCCGTGGATGTTTTCTCCGATCTTTTGGAGTTTTACCACGTAAATCACCTGTTATTTCTTTACAATCTTTGACTATACTCGCATATAAATTATAGCAACTCAAGAACAAATCATTGACTTGGTGATCACCAAAAATCACCGTCAACAATTGGCGCTAGAAGGAGGGGCTTCCAGAATCTTGTGACAACAATGGCTGGCGACGGAGATGGTAGCGATTCCAGGTACAGTCAGGGCGGGCCAAGTAACGAGTTAGAAGACGACACCGCGCTCAATACGGCGGATGCAACTTTGACGACGGCAGACCAGTCAGCTGCCCTGGCTGGTATTCGACGTTTACCTACAGCGAATGAAGAAATCGCGCAGCGACTCCGTGCTTCTCTACAACAACTCATATCAGACGCAGCAAGGCAGGGAATTGATCTCTCTGTTACGGAAGGATTGATGTCACCTCATGAACTGTCCGCCCCAAGCCAGCAGACAGCAAGACTGCGCTCCGCGGTGGTGATACCAACCCCTGATGCACCCCCAAAGGCGAGGCAAGATCCTACAGGCAGACCAGAGATGCTATCTGAAAGAGTAGCCAGGAGAAGCAGGGAGCACAGAGAGGGGAATGATTCCGACAAAGAGTACTATCAAGATCGGGTAGCCGGAGATCGAGACCGCCCCAGAAGGCGTGGTCACCGGAGAGACCGGTCATCCTCGGAAGAAAGTGAGCAGAACCATCATCGCAAGCGCCAAAGGGGCACAGTCCGACTGCATGGCCTAAACCGAGATCATAGAGAGTTGAATCCCGAGGAGAGGGGCCAAAAACTGACCATAAGCCAGAACTTCAATGCGTCAGGAGAGCCTGAAGGGGACAGAGACATACTTATACAGAGCCTCACTCGGGAAGTTCAAAATAATCGTCGGCAAATGGATGCTTTGGTCAGGCGATATGGGCGTAATGAGCTGTCAGACGATGAATCCGGAAGCCCTTTTACCAATGGGGTTTTGAGGATGCCTTTCCCAGAAAGATTCAGAATGCCCCACATCGAGCTGTTCAAGAAGGATACAGACCCAAAAGAGCATGTCCGGAGGTATAGGAGCGCTATGGCGCAATATGTCCATAATGATGCACTACTATGTTTGAATTTTCCTCAAACTCTTGGGGATCTAGGCTCCCGGTGGTTTGGAAGGTTGCCAGCAGCAAGCATAAGTAGCTTCGGCGAACTGAGCAAGGCTTTCTCAAGGCAGTTCCTCGGGAATGTACACAGGAAGAAGTCAGTGGCTCATTTATCCCAACTCAAACAGGGAAAAGACGAGTCGCTGAAGAAATATCTGGGAAGGTTCGGTCAGGAAGTGTCCGAGATCGGAAGTGCAAACGACGAAGCAATAATTGCCGCGTTCATTAACAACCTTCAGAATGGCCAATTGTCCTTTGACCTCAGAAGAGCCCGACTAACCAGCTATGCCGATATGATGGACATGGCAGGAGGTTACGCCTTGGCCGAAGAAGAGGAAATTGCCACAGGAGGTTACTTCGTACATGGCGGTCGCCCAGAGGGATCCAAAACCAAGGACCAGACCAGGATGCCCGATACCAAAGGTGATAAGCAGAAGAATAAAGCACGGGATGGTCGGGATGGACGACGAGCATACGACCCAAAAACCGATCAACCACGGCAGAGGTTCCAGGGCCGATATACGAATTATACCCCGTTGAAGAAAGATCAAGAAGAAGTCCTAGGCAATCCTAGAAGAGAAGAACATGTCCAAAGAACCACCTAAGCAATCGACATATGCTCGGAGGGACACCACCAAATATTGCCGTTTCCACAAAGAGAATGGGCACGAGACATCCAAGTGTTTCCAGCTAAGGGATCATATCGAGACTCTTATTAGGGAAGGACATTTGAAGGATATTGTTTTCAAAAAGACGGACAGGGCAGATGGACAGAAAGACAGCCGACAGGACGGACGGGCAAGAAAACTTAGTCCCAAGAAAGCTGAGGATGAAGGAGCAATTAACACCATCTTCGGAGGTCCAGCAACGGGCAAGAGTAACAGGGAAAGAACCCAGGAGATTCGGGAAGCTATGGAGGCACGGAGAGACCTGGACGTCAATTCTATTGAGCCCGACCCGAAAAGAATCAAGGAGGGCTGGGACCCGATCGTGTTCACAGAGGCCGACTCACACGGAGTGGATGTTAGGCCAAATGACGCACTGGTGGTCAGCGCTCGGATCGGCCATAGAGAAGTTCATCGAATTCTGATCGACAATGGGAGTTCGGCAGACATTCTTAGTGCAGAAGTATATGACCAGCTGAGGCTAGACAGGAAAGACCTACAGCCTTTTCCCACACCCCTTAGAGGATTTGGAGGGGTCGAAGTGAGGTCACTCGGCACGGTTAAGCTACCTGTGAAGATCGGAAAAGCCCCTTGCCAGAAAACAGTGCTGCTCGACTTTGTGGTGGTAGATACGGAAAACTGGCCGTATAATGCTTTACTGGGCCGACCATTTTTGAATAAAGCCAAGGCGGTGACAGCAACTTATGCCCTCATGATGAAATTCCCGACCGAATATGGTGTGGGAGTGGTCAAAGGGTCACAAGAGATGGCCCGTAGAGCAAACTTATCAGTATATAGAGATAGGGAGGTGCGCCAGGTATACATGGTAACAGTCCAGCAAGAGGATAGAGAACCTGAAGAACAGGCAGAAGTGCCGAAAGATTTTGAGTTGGATCCCAGAGAAGGACCGGAGGATAGGGAAGACGAGCCGACCCAAGAGGTGGCACTAGACCCGGAGGATCCAGGTAGGACAGTGAAGGTAGGGGCAAGTTTGAGCGTACATGTCAAAACCGCACTTATTGCGCTACTGAGAAATTACAAGGATGTTTTCGCTTGGAGCCATGAAGATATGCTGGGGGTAGACCCGAAGGTGATTTCACATCATCTTTCCACCGACCCCGAGTTCCGACCCGTGGTACAAAAAAGAAGACTATTCAATCCAGAAAGAAGCGTCGCAATCAAGAAGGAAGTAGAAAAGCTACTTTCCGCGGGGTCGATAAGGGAAGTCAAGTATCCGGAGTGGGTGGCCAATGTGGTGTTGGTCAAGAAAAAGAACAAGCAATGGAGGATGTGTGTAGACTTTACAGACTTGAACAAAGCTTGCCCAAAAGATAGTTTCCCACTCCCGAGGATCGACCAATTGGTGGATGCGACAGCGGGACATGAATTGTTAAGTTTCATGGACGCATACTCGGGATACAATCAGATCCGGATGAACAAGGCAGATGAGGAAAAGACGTCGTTTACCACGGACCAGGGTTTATATTGCTACAAGGTAATGCCATTCGGATTGAAAAACGCCGGGGCAACATACCAGAGGCTAGTAAACAGGATGTTTGCTCGGCAGATTGGAAGAAATATGGAGGTTTATGTGGATGATATGCTGACTAAGAGCACAACTGCAGAAAAACACGCGGAGGATTTGAAGGAAACCTTCGACGTCCTAAGAAAGTATCAGATGAAGCTCAACCCAAGCAAGTGTGTGTTCGGAGTACCTTCGGGAAGGTTTCTAGGCTTTCAGGTGCACCAGAGGGGAATCGAAGTAAATCCTGAGAAGATCAAAGCACTAGAAGGAATGGCTTCACCCAGGACGCTAAAAGATGTACAGAGGCTAACGGGATGCCTCGCGTCACTCAATCGGTTTATAGCCAAGTCAACAGACAAATGCGCCCCATTCTTTAAAGCAATAAAAAAGGGGAAAGGGCTCGAATGGAGTACAGAGTGTGAAGAAGCCTTTCAAAAATTAAAAGAATATCTGGGTAGAGCACCAATCCTTTCAAAACCGGTGGTGGGAGAAACATTATACTTATACCTCTCGGTCACCAAGGTGGCGACGAGTTCGGTGTTGATCCGACTGGAGGAAGGAATACAAAAGCCAGTGTACTATACAAGCAAAGCGTTGTTAGCGGCGGAAACCAGATACTCGCCGGCAGAAAAAATAGCGTTAGCTCTGATCACATCGGCCAGGAAGCTAAGGCCATATTTCCAAGCACATACAATAGAGGTATATACAGACTGCCCGCTGAAACTCATTCTTCAAAAGCCAGAAGTGTCAGGAAGGCTGACCAAGTGGGCGGTAGAGCTCAGCGAATACGACATCAGATACACACCAAAAACGGCCATCAAAGGGCAGGCGGTATCCGACTTTATAGCAGAATTCACCGAGCCAGACGCCGAGGTAAGGAGGGCAATGGAAGATGAACAGACTACTAAAATCCAGTGGAAATTACATGTAGATGGGTCATCGAACACGCATGGCAGCGGGGCAGGGATAGTCATAACGACCCCCGAGGGGGATACTGTAGAATGTGCCATGAGGTTCGATTTCAAGGCAACCAACAACCAAGCAGAATATGAAGCCTTGCTGGCCGGTCTGAGAGTCTGCATAGCACTAGGGGCAGATGAGCTGGAAGTTTACAGTGATTCACAGGTAGTGGTCCATCAGGTACTGAATGAATACCAGGCCAGGGAAGAGCACATGATAGCTTATTTGGACATTGCAAAAAGACTACTTAAAAAGTTCAAAGCATACAGAATCTCTCAGATCCCTCGGGAAGAGAACGAAAAGGCAGATGCTTTGTCCAAATTAGCTTCAGCCACCACAAGCATCAGATCCAAAGCAATACCAGTGGCGCACCTGACTAAACCGAGCACAGCGGAACCCGAGGAAATCATAATAGCAGAGATCCGACCTAGCCCGGGCGACTGGACATACCAACTCAGAAAGTACTTGGAGGAGAACATACTACCAGAGGATGCTGTGGAAGCTAAACGCATCAGGTACAGGTCAGCCCGGTACACGATTCTGAGAGGAGAATTATATAGGAGAGGATTCTCGAAGGTATTGCAGAGATGCATTTCCGGTGAGAAGACTGGAGAGATCCTGAGAAGTATCCACAGTGGAGTATGTGGGAACCACACTGGGGGTAAAAGCTTAGCACACAAGATACTCCGGCAAGGGTTCTATTGGCCGACTCTGTTCGCGGAAGCACAGCAATTCGCAGAAAGTTGCGAAACATGCCAAAGAGTAGCAAATGACATTCGGCGACCCCCAGAGTTGCTCAGAAGCTTAACCTCGCCTTGGCCCTTTGCCATGTGGGGACTCGACCTGATAGGACCAATGCCCACAGGAACGAAGGGAGGAGCCAAACATGCTATTGTGGCGGTGGATTATTTTACCAAATGGGCAGAGGCAGAAGCACTTGTACACATCACCGAGGCAAACACTACCAGCTTCGTTAAAAAGAATATAATATATCGGTTTGGGATCCCGAGCATCATCATAACAGACAATGGGACTCAATTCGATAATAAGAAGTTCAGAGAAATGTGTGAAGAGTTCAAAATCGCAAACTACTACGCATCGCCTGCTCATCCTCAAACCAATGGCCAAACAGAGGCCGTGAATAAAGTAATCAAGCACACATTGAAGGCAAAGCTAGAGGCAAAGAAAGGTGGCTGGGCAGACAAACTGCCTGAGGTGCTATGGGCATACCGAACAACTGTGAGGTCTTCCACAGGGGAAACTCCTTTCGCGCTGGCATTCGGGACGGAAGCTGTTATCCCAGCAGAAACTACTTTCACATCCCCCAGGGTCCAGCTATACAGTCCCGAGCACAACATAGACATGCTGCAGCAGAACCTAGACGAGCTTGAAGAAATCAGAGACGCAGCACAAGTAAGAAATTCCGCATACCAGCAAAGGGCCGCTAGGTACTACAACTCCCATGTTCGGGAGCGGAGATTCCAACTCGGGGATCTAGTGCTAAGGAGAGTATCACCGAATACCAAGGATAAATCATCAGGATCCCTCGCCGACAAATGGGAAGGACCATATATCATCAAGAGAATCGTAGGGCACGGGGCCTACATGATATCCCGACCAGAAGGTGGCCTGGTACCCCGACCATGCAACGCACAATACCTGAAGATCTTCTATCCCTGAAAGAATCCGGTTATGGTTCTACAGTTTATTTATTCTGCTTTAGCTCAGTTTTTAGTTTCTGCGTTGAAATTTCAGATTTATTTATTAATTTCATGTTCATGATCATCTAATAAAGTTCAGTTGCAAATACGATGTGGCGGAATCAATAAAATCCATGAGCAATATTTCAATGGAGGTCATTCAAGGCGACCGAATAAATGCCGAAAAAGTCGAGCGCTATAAGGCCGCGAAAGAGCGGACGAGTGGTGCTCGAAGGGCGGAAAAGCTGTAGTAGCATGCCCGCCTAGTTAAAGCGATGCAAACGCGTCCCTTAGCAAAAAGGCAAAACCGAGGCAC
This sequence comes from Acer saccharum, assembly GCA_030490815.1. Classification (NCBI taxonomy): domain Eukaryota; kingdom Viridiplantae; phylum Streptophyta; class Magnoliopsida; order Sapindales; family Sapindaceae; genus Acer; species Acer saccharum. Next base: position 40,381,826 of record CM059869.1, read on the forward strand.
CAGGATAACTGGGAAAATGCTCGGAGCGCCGCTAGAAAGACTAGTGAGATGCGCAGTCGTGTTGGCCGGTACAAAGTACCCCAACGATTCGACGAACCCTTGCACAGATAAAACCAGGAGACGTCCTAGGTGACTTGTGTAAGGACCTCAACGTATGGTCGCGGCGAGCCCCGACGCAACGTGAAGGTAAACAACCCCAAAAAAAAAAAAAAAGAATTAATTACCGGTTAAATAAGATACTCGGTCTAAATCAATAAGCCAGTTACATAAGATACTCGGCACGAAATTAGTTACCAGTTTAATAAGATACTCGGTCTAAATCAATAAGCCAGTTGCATAAGATACTCGGCCAAAAATTAGTTACCGGTTAAATAAGATACTCGGTCTAAACTGATAAGCCAGTTACGTAAGATACTCGGCAAAAAGTAGAATGTAAGAGTAAAATCTGGTCTTATATTCATAGTGTATAGAAAGATACAACATACGATGTATATATGAAAGATGTACAAGTATAGTTACAAAAAGTTACAAAAAGGCTTGAAGATCAAGAGGAAGGCGCCGGGGGTGGTGAGCTGCTTCTGCCAACATCAGGGTCAGGCTCCATCACATACTCGCTCAGAAGACTGTCGTCCGATGGCCATATGATCACATCTTCTTCGTCATCCATCCAGGAACTGTAGTCGGTACCAGGAACGGGCCCCAAGTCGGGTATCTCGTTGCTAAAACTCGCCCTTTCACTGGCGTAAAAGGTAGAGAACGACTCGGCGGTCGGAACCTCAAGGTGCATGGGATGTGGCGTTTTTCCTTTACTTCTACAATACGCTCGCCACTCCTTCATTTGGATCCGGAGAGACTCCAAGGATGTATCCACATGCTTCCTAATTGACAAGCTCCAGTTGGCCCGGGCCCGATCAGTCGCCCTGTTCCTCTGCTTAAAAAATTCAGCCGGCCGAGACCATTCCACGCTGGAACTCCCGAAGGAGCAGAGCATCATAGGCAGGAGATCTCTTAAAACGGTCAACGCTTTGTAGCTCCATTTCCAGCCTAGATCCCTTCGACAGTTCCTTGGCCGTCAGGGCTTGACACTCCAAGTCGTTGATTCGACGTTCATAAGCAGACTTGGCGTCTTCGGCGCTCTGTTCGGCTCGAAGCAAGGCTTCCCGGGTGGACGACAGTTGATCTTGTAGAGTCCTGACCTCCTCCGCAGCAGAAGATGCCCGTTGCTCGGCTTCCATTTGCCGTGCTAAGCATTGATTTACGAGCATCTCACCCGACCTGGCCTCCTCCTGACGAGCTAACTCAGCCCGAGAACAGTGATCTTCGCTCTCCTTCAATTGGGCTTCTAGCCTTCTTATTTTTTCCGCTTGGGCTTCGCCAGCTTCGCAAGCCCCAGACATCTCGGCCACCATCTGCAACAAACAAATCAACAAATATAAAAAAAAGAGGAGGAAGAATGCGAAAGGACGCATATGAGAGTCACTCACGTAGGAAGCGCTGTTGAAGAAATTGTGGAGTCGGTCAGACACAGTCCCGGTCCTGAGACGACTCCAACGATCCTCCCCAATATAGGCTCGGCCTGAAGCCATGGCCCTGAAAATAGTCTCGGGGGTGGGATCATCGATTTGGGGAGAGGAGCCCATATCACCCACATCGCCTTCGGGGAGTTCAAGCGGACGGGGCCGCTCGAGGAAGGCCGGCTGAGCCACCAGCACTCTCTCTGACCTGCTCCCGCGGCGGGGTCACGCTCGCATCATCCTCCCCCTCGTCCTCCGAAGAGGAATTAACATACGCAACTACTCGGGGAATCTTTGGGAAAGGGCGACCAGAAGAAAACGAAGCCTTCCTTTTCCCAGTCTGCCCCGCTTCAGTGTTGCTGTCCCCCAGGAGTAGAAATCGGATCAGCAGAAGCAGGAATCTCCGAAGAACGATTCGGTTCAACTGAAGTCGGAAACTCCGGAGCTACCGCACCTGAAGGCCCCCCAACCGCTTCAAAAGGGACGTCTTGCATATCAGCAGCAGAGTGGGGGGAACCAGATCCGCTGGGGGGATTTGCCCGCTCGGGCTCAGGGAGATCCCCTACTTTTTCTTTCCCCTTGGAGGAAGGACCTGCAGGATTGCCCGAATCAACAGAGGTCCTACTTACTCCAAAGTTCCCCGAGGCGCCCTCAGCTCCCGCCGAACACACGGTCGGTTCTTGATCGTGAGCCTCCTCGGGCACATAATCGGGTACTCCCTCTTCATCATCTCCCTCGGGAACGTTCCCGGGAGTACCCTCGTCAGATTCGTCTTCAGGAGGGGCTATCCCAGCATCTCGTTGACGAAGGACTGCCTTTCGACTCGCCTCGACGATGCCTTTCATCCGGCGTGCCAGACCATCACTGACTATATCAACGTCAAACACTTCAAAAAAAAAAAAAAAAAGAGAAGAATCCGAGTTAGCAAGCAAGCTTAGAAGTCAGGTTGCAAATAAAAAATGCATACAAGTAAACTTACGGCGTCGGCGGCACGCGGAAATCTGAGGGAAGAGACGGGCCTTGATCATTTTCCCCTCTTTATAGAGATAGGGTTTTCCCCTTTTCTCTAGGGGGCGGACTGCTGCCCGAGCCAAGGTCTTCAGCTCCTCATCAGTAAAAGCTGAAGTTAGATGGTTCCACTGCGGCGTGCAGAAGTACCGAGGAACCCGGCAGGTCATCTGAGTGCCGTCCAAATCGAAACTAATCGACTGGCCCCAGTCTTTGCCCACGAAGAACCAGCTGTTCTTCCAAAACTTGTTCGAGGTCGGGAAGCCCCAAACGAACCCCTTCATCTTCTCGTCCGTGGTCGGTTCGACACAGCCCTTGACCACGACATTCTTTGGAATCCAGAACTCGGGCTGGTTCGACTGGAGAAAATAAATCCCGGTTTTCCCCACTGGCCTCAGCGAATAGAAATGGCGAACCTCGCGAGGAGTGGGAGGTGGCCGCTTCATTCTATGCCACATGTGCCACATGCACATCAGGATGCGATAACTGTTCGGCGTGAGCTGGGCCGGAGCAAGTCGGGCTTCAGCCAAGAACCAAGTAATAAAAGGCTGAAGAGGAAGAGTGACGCCGCATGTAAGCATGGACCCGTAAACTGCTACGTGGCCGGGGGGTGGGTTCCATGCAGCCCGACCTTCGGCTGGGATCAGCGAAATCTCATTGCTGTCCAAATCGAACCGCCGCATATATCGCGTTATCTCGTCAGGGCCGACCACGTTCGGCTCAACATCATAAATGCAAATACGCTCGGGGGAGAAGGGAATACGAGCAGCCCTGTGCTCCTCTTCAATATCATCTTCGATAATCCTTTGAGCCGCCACTCGGCTTTCCCGAGAATGCGAGTCCTTATAAACTCTGCGAGTAGTCATCCTCTTTCCTGGTCTTCTGCTCGGGCGAATATCAGTACAAGCAGAAGAATCTGACCAAGCTTCAGGTTGGTATGAGTAAGGTGGTGATGAACTGGCAGAAGCAGTAGGAATCTCTGAAGCAGGAGGAACCTCAGAAGTAGCAGGCCTTTCTGGAAAAAGTCCAGAAACGTCGGCGTCAGTGTAACGCGGCTGATCGAAAAGAGGCTCGTCTAATAACCTGTGAACAACCGACGCAGTGAAAGCATCATTTCGCTCAATAGCAATCATACCAACAGTAAAAAGACGGTATCTAGCTTCAGGATCCATGAGAACTAACCTTGATTAGGGAAAGGCAGGTAAATGCAGACAATAGAGGAGAAACCTTCGAGTACAGGCCTGGGGGTCGAAACAGACGATCTCGGCAAAGCAGGATTAAGAAAGCAAGTTGGAGGAGAGAACAAAATACCCAGAAACGCAAGGGACACAGGCACACTTGTTTCGAAGAAATACTCAAATGGCGGAAAAGAAATAAGAAGGGAAGGGGAGGTGGATAACCAACATATATAGGCGGCACATTGATTTCAAAAACGAACGAAACCCTAGGAGAGGCACAGTAAAGCGGGAAAATAGAGGGGCGTGGGCTATGACGTGGGCTATGACGTGGGCTACACGCGGGCAAACAGAGAGGTCGTGTCTCATAAATGAGTCATGACCCAGCCAAACAAAGAAAAGACAAGTGGCAACCGGAGAGCACCTTGAGCCGCCAGAGAGTAGAAACGTCACCATCAAGAGATTTCTGAAATGAGTGGTGAATCGAATGCGTGCGGTCGTAATTAAGACACGTCATTTAAAGCTTCGAATCAAACGAGGATACATTAATGCGGAAAACGACAAGCGAGGACCAGTTGTGAGAAATTATTGAAATTAAATATTCGTCCCGAGAGGACCTGGCTCAACATGATCGGCTCAAATATTTAAGGGGGTATTGTTATAGGTAAAAATTAGTGGTGAAGGACACGTCATCAGCACGAAAAGCCAGGAAAGCGAGAGTCAAGATAAGTCAACTTATGGAGCAGAAACCTCCCACGATAAACCCACTCGGAAAAAAGAGTAAGTAGTCCGACCACAAACGAAGACGATCAACTCGGGCAGCAAATCTCACTCGGGCACATTCGGGCATACTCGGGCATACATACTCGGGAATCAATGAGATAGTCACCAACATTCGTATGCCAATCATAATCAGCGACCAGCACATCCACGATAAGCAACGATGTGGACTATTAGAGTTTAACAAGGAAACAAGCAGTTCTCCCGCGAATAAAGGAGAAAGAATCTCGTCCAGAATCAAACTCAGCCAAAAGAGGAAACACAATCTAATTAGGACTAGGAAACCGCTTGAAACTTGGGCACCACAATACCAAACCCTAGCGGCCACCTTAAAACCCTAAGAACAACATGTATAAATACCCCCTCTATACACAAAAAGGGGGGACGTGAGAGGTAGAACGAGAGAGAGAGAGAGAATCGTATTAAAGAGCTTGTAAGCATTCTGTCATTCTTCATCCTGTAAATCGTGATTCATAGTGGATTTGGCTTTGTTGCTAGAGGCAACGATCCCGTGGATGTTTTCTCCGATCTTTTGGAGTTTTACCACGTAAATCACCTGTTATTTCTTTACAATCTTTGACTATACTCGCATATAAATTATAGCAACTCAAGAACAAATCATTGACTTGGTGATCACCAAAAATCACCGTCAACAGATATAAAGCCGAGTGAGGTGATTGGAAGACTACTAGCTTATGAGTCTAGGAAGGGTCCTACCTCTACACCTCCTAAAAAGCAAAAGGGAATTGCTTTGAAAGCCTCCAAAGTTGAGAAGGAGGAGAATGATGACTCGGACGAAGAAATTGCCTTGTTGATGAGAAGGTTCAAGAAATTCTACAAGTCCGAGAAGAAGGGTTTCGGATCCAAGGGCCAAGACTTGAAGAAAAAGACTCCATTCAAGAAGTTTGAGCCTAGGCAAGAGAAGACCGAAAGGAAAGGGGTTCGATGCTATAAATGTGGTGGGATAGGTCACTTTGCTCCCGAATGGGCTAATCACATTAACAAGAAAAAGGGAAAAGTAATGGCCGCCACATGGAGTGGAAGTGATGACTCCAATGGGGGAGATGAGTCTTCAGATGATGAAGAACTCATGGCTAACTTCATATCCTTTGCCTCCTCTCACAAAAGCAAAGGTTCTAGTGAAGAAGAGAATGAGAGTCAAAGGATGGATCTCAAAGACTACATGGAGAAATTTGAGAGTTCAAGGTTAAAGAACAAGAGAGAAATTAGGAGGTTAAAGGAGGAAAACCTAGATCTCTCAACACAAGTTGACCACTTAAGTGAAGAAGTGGTGAGAACCATGGAGAGTAAAGATAAGCTAAGAAAGGAATTAGACTTATCTAAGAGGAGTGAAGAAGGGTTGAAGAGGGAACTTGATGTTGCTAGAGAGTTGATGGCCAAGATGGACTCTAGCACTAAAAAACTTGATTACATGTTAGATGTTAGAAAGAGGCCAAGTGACAAGAGGGGTCTTAGGTATGAAGATTGCAAGGAGATCTCAACCTCTAACAAGATCGTGTTTGTCAAGAGCTTGGGCTATAAAGAACCTTCACCGGTGCAAACTCCTAGGAAGAAAATTGATCTAGGACAATGTTCAAATAGTGCACAAGTGAATGTGGCTCCAAGAAGGCAACCTCAAGCTTAACCTACAAGAGCTCTTCAAGCTAACATTTCTCAACCGATGGCTCACAAAGGAAAGGGACCAATCATGCAAGCTATACCTCGGAAGCAAGCTAGACCGGTTCAACAACGAAGATGGATTGAACCTACTCAACCACAAAGACATGGGAAAGCTCCTATGTACACACAAGGACAAGGTATGATTCCTTATTTTATTCCTTCATGTCATTTTTGTGGTTTTGATGGTCATATTAGACCAAGATGCTTTCGTTATATTAAAATGTGTAAAACTAGAAGCATGATTGAGAAGAAAAAGAAAAAAACCATGATGCATGTTCCTAGGAATGATAAGATTGATTTGTATGATCCTAGGACATCTAGAGCCCATGTACCAAAGACCATTAGGAAAGAAAATGTGTTACCTAAGTGGATTAGAAAGAATGAAAATGCTTGCCATGTTGCACAAATTGCCTTAAAGGCTAATTCTAAACTACTGCAGTTTTTTTTTTTTTTTTTCTTCGAGACTCTTGTCTTGGAGGAAGGAAGATGTGTCACCTTTCGAATATTTATCTTGAATTAAATAAATAATTCAATCGTAAAATTCAACGGTGATCCAACACCCATAAATGTCACGCCTCCTTTGGGAGTTCGCACCATTTACTAGTTGGACTAGGTCTCACCTAATTGTTAACATAACAACCAGTGTTTTCAATTTTAGCCTTGTGATTTTATTGACAAGAACTCTTGGGAGGATATCAGTAAAACAACATTGAGTGTGTTACCAAGATTTCTACCCTCAATATTTTCCCTCACGAAAATCCCTCCTTTGAGAGTAGATCTCGTTTGAGTCAATTGTCTAGTCTATCCTTGTAAGGAATTGTCTTGCTAAATTCCATTCATGGACATCCCTTGGGGAGTTATCAATAAAACATAAAGCTTAACTAACCTTGGAGGCTATAGGTGTTTCAAAACTCCTTCTCCCACTCAATTATTTAAGGTGTGTGATTAAGTTCCATAGAATGATTTACCAAGTTATCTGGATGCCAATTAGATACCTAAATCATTCAATGCATGTTCATACCAAAAAAGATATATGAGTGGCACTCCTATTCTATATGACATGTTATCATACAACAACAAATATTGTAATATTTATGGAAATATAAATAGTCACAATTTTGGTCCATCCTAGAAAAGCAAGTAAATTACATTTGTTGGAAATACAAAAAATCCTTTCTTGGCAAACAAGTCTTCAAGCAGCCGTCATCCTCTTGCACACCCATTGGCTGCCTCCCATGGGTGTGCGCACCCCACAGCACCTTAAAGGGCTGCCGTGCGCAGCCCATACCACAACAAGCGCAGCTGCGTGCTAACTTGCACGCACGCTTGTTGCACGGTACCAAGTTTGTTCCGGTTGCTTCCAATTCTTCAAATCTTCGAATCTCCGATGCTTGAATACATTACAGCAGTATTTAAACAATAAACTACTGCAGTTTTTTTTTTTTTTTTAATTCTTCTAATGATAAATAGTGCAGTATTTTAATACAATATTTTTTCTGCAGAATTTTTATTACACTAATAAAACAAAAAAAAATAAAAACTTAGCAACTACCAAGAAGGAATTATGGCGATAATAGACCACCCTTCTTGTTACAATTCCGAAACAAAAATACATTGAAATTCTAGGACCAAAATCGAGCAACAACAATTCATATAATAATAATAACATACATAAATCCATACATTCCAATGTAATTATATATGAGAATACCTAGAGTGCCATCTCTTTCTAAAACATGCATAATCACAATAAAAAGAAATAGATTCACGTACATATATATTAATTAATCAAAGGGTACAACCAAGGCTCTAATACCAATTGTAGGAAAAATATACGCGCGGAAGCAAAAAATAGATTTGTATATTTTAAAAAATTTCCTTTTTAAAGATGAACCTTAACCCTTGATTAATTAACATATATTAAAAGATAACATACCTTTTTCTTTACGTGACAATTGACGTTGCATCGATGGTATTCCGCAAGAGCTTCCAATCCAATCACGAACGTGAATCACCTAGGAGCGTGGGCTCCCTTTCTTTGAATTTTTTTGAAACAAATTAACGGTGTGTTCTATATATTAATCTAGAGGGGGGTGAATAGATTTTATCCAATTTTACCCAATTTTCACGATTAGTCAATTTTAATGAAAATACCCCAAATTAGTCAAATTAATAAATCAAGCATATAAGTAATTAAATGACACTTGATTTTTACGTGGAAACCCTCACGGGAAAAACCACGGGCTGGTAAGTGCACCACTCTCGAACCTCGAATCCACTAATTGTGAAGGTGTTTACAACCTAATCCCGATTTAATGATCTAATCCCAATCAATAACCCACCAACACTACCCGCGGGCCTTTAAAAGTGGACCTAGTACAATTTCTTGTGATTTACACAACCTAATCCCGAAGGCTACACAAGACTTAGTTCTCAATGAAAAGATAATAAAGCCTATGCGAATATGTATGAATAGTCAAAGAGCAAATAAAGCTAAGGAACCTTAGATGCTTATCTAGAATGATAAAATGACAATTAATACAATCTTAGATATCAATAGCTAAATGACATGTTATAAAGCTTAGCTAAACATAGAATAAGCAATCCTATGAAGCGATCAAAATACAACACTCAATCATGTCAACACAACAATCTCTATTTTGTTTCTAGAATATATTCTAAAAATATACAAATAATATAAGAGATGTCAATGATAAATAAAACACTAATTATGTAAGATAATAGTGAAGAACTTGCCAAGGGATGTGTGTTGAGCAAAACCCATGCAAGCTAGCATCCTAACTATGCTAGAAAATGCTTAGATGATGTTTAGATGCATATAAGGATGGTTTTTTGATTTCAGTGATCAAAGATGATCAAAGATGAGTTTTTGATGAAAAAGCTCTCTTTGAAAATGCTCTCAATTAAAAATAATGATTTTTTGAGTCATTTTGATAACCTAAGGTCAAAGAGGCATATATATATATGATGTCCAATTGAAGCTACATCGTTTTGGAAATTTTCCAAAATGTTTCCGCGCAAACTGCTCTATGTAAGGCAGATTTTGGGTGGGTGTAGGGCGGATTGAAAAATCAATCAGGTGCCCGCTCTACATAGGGCGAGTGAAGAGCGGTTTGGGCACGACAGTGCATCAACTTCAACTCCAAACACCTCAAAACATGACCAAACGATATCGAAACCTTTCATATAATATATCGTTGGAAAGCTATGGATGTATAATTTCTACTCCAATTTACGGAATGATATTTCGATGTCTGTAGAAAAAGTTATGGTCAATAGAGTGACCAAAGGTCAGAGATAGACAACAACAGAGTTGCCCTATTTTGTTGGTCACTTTGGAGATTTCAAAACCAATCCAAACGGCATGAAATATTATGAATAATATACCGTTGGAAAGGTATGGGTGTCTAGTTTTCCCGAAATTTTACAAAACTCAATTTAAATCTTTTTATAAAAAGTTATGGTCACAAAACCATACAAAGGTCAGTTTTGAAAAAGCATTTAGAACATTGAAATCCAATTTGAAACTAGACACTTTACTCCAAACAACCAAACCAAAACTAATACATATCCAAGAGAAGAATGAGACCTTCTCAAGTGATCAATCATCACACTAAGACATGCACACCATCGTGCAAGCGCGGACATTTCCAATCACACAAACGGAAACGAATTACACCACACTTAAGACTAACATACATGAAGTGCAAGTGTGGGATGTGAATGCATCCTAATGCCTAACATGTCATGGCATTGTCATTAAACAAGATGCACTCAATTAAAACATGCATGAATAGAATTCATGGCTTTGCATCCTAATGCCTAAACATATCATGGCATTTCAATGAATAAGATGCAATCACTTGAAACACGCAAGAAGAGAGATTAATGAACATTAATGCACACATAATAAGAACACACAACATACAAAAATAGGAATTATGCATGGGTTGTGGGTGTGTGCAACTACATCTCTTTAAAGCAAGTAAGCACTTAGAAATTTACCTTTGAAGTGCTTGTCACCTTGAGGTCTTGAAAGTGCCTTTGAGCTTGATCCTCAATTACCTAAACTACCTTTACAATTCAAACCCCAACATGTGGTTTGTCCACGAAATAAGTCAATTAATGAATGGAAATCCTTACATGTGTACCTGAGGATGAATAACAAAAACTTTTTTTTTTGTTAGTCACAATAAATTTCCAAGAGAAAACGAAGAACGTTCGGTCACTTTTGGGTTCTCAATCTTTTGATCGAAACTCGCATGAACCTAATTCAAAGTTATGCACAAAGCCTTTTGATGTAAAAGCTTACTAGTGCACTATCGAAATAAAACGTTTCTTCTCTCTTTTCCTCTTGGCTGAAAATAACACACTAGTTCTTAGAGTTGAATTTTATTTTTCAAGCATAAGAAAAATAACTCTCAATGTTGCAATTAGGGTTGGCCGAGTTGCTCTTCACATAATAATGTGTTTTCACCGAATTCTCTTTACCCATATATATAGTACACGAATTCAACTTGCCTATTAAAATATATATATTGCACAAATTCTGCACTATGTATATATTTTATATTACACGAATTCAACTTGCCTATATAAAATATATATCGTGTACCAATTCTGCACTTTCCATATATTATATATATATATGCCAAATTTTTCACTTTCCATATATATTTTTCTTAGCCAAATTTTCTTAAATAAAATGTAGGGTGATAGCCTAAATCCTCTCCCAAGTAGGATTTATGCCTTGTAGCCTAAATCCTAACCCTAGGTAGATTTCTTATCTTTGGCCGAATTCCTCACACAAGGAGGATTTGTGTTTTCACCAAAGACTCCTATCAAACTTTAGAATTCCAAACCCTAATCCAACTCTTTAGTGTTTTATTCAATTGTGACTATATCAAAGACTTCCTATTTTGACTAGATAAATAAATTCCTTTTATTTATCTACTTACCAAATAAAGTCTTTAATATTTATTATACTACCAACAATAGTATAATACTAAAAAACATATTTCCTAGTTAGAAAAAGATTTTGACTTTTAATTAAATAATTAATTAATTTTCATTTAATTAAATAATAAAATAAAACAATATAATAGGCTAATATTTTCAACCTTGCCGCCCATGTCCAATACATGAGTCATATATTGTTTTTCTTATTTTATTAAATCCATTGGACTTTAATAAAAAGCCCACATGTGAACCAGACCCGTTCTTACTAAAAGAAACAAGTCCACATGCCCTTCATTAATACATTAATATAATTTAATAGCCCATTAAATAAATAATGTGCAAATTATATTCTTAATGTATTAATTACAATTCTAGATGGACCCATAAATTAGTCCGGTAAAATATATCAAGTGATCCATGCAAGTCCGTGTGGATTGGGGATCTTAGCGGGCTATCTAAATTTAAGCTTCAATAGACATAACCCAATCACAATCAACAAATGATTCACTTAGGTTCAATCTATTAATTTTAGTTCATTCCACTAAAGAACTACAATTGCACTCTTAAATAAAGACAGAATAAGTAAATATTTATCATTAGAACCCTAGACAATCTTATTGGAGATAATGTATCTGTTAGGATTATGCTCAATAGCAAGAGTGTAATATTGTTTTTGACAATCTTTTCATATTAATAAAGTGATTTCTAATTTAAACAAATCTTATAGCATTTATAGATTGAATATTATAATTGTCAAAAGTAAATAATCATAAGGTCAAAAGACTATGAGAAAAAAAGAATTGTTCATACATCTGGATATGTATGAGGTAGACACAATTCTTTAGTTAGTCTTGAATAATGTTCACAACTTAAGTTAAAGGTTGGGCACCTTTATCTTGCTAAAGTTGTAGAATTCTTTTACTAGCATTTGAGTGGGATCAAATGTGTTATGATGAGTCTAAAATCATCGGAGGGTCTTCGAGTGAAAGAATCTAGTGTACTGGGTGCATTGAACTGGATCACAATGAAATATTTTATCTAGAACCGTCAATAAATAATAGTCTTTTCATTATCAGGACAATCGGAGAGTCTATCTTAATCCTGAGATAAATGATGGACTTATGGTTGCAAGTGGTATCATTTGAGTTATCAATGAGTACGATTATATAGCATAGTCTATCCTCGATAGTTTGTGTAGGGAGGAAAAATACCGTAGTACACGCAGCGGAAGCGAGACTAATAAATAGATTTAGTATGTTTTAAAATTTTTCCTTTTTGTGAACCTTAACCCTTTAATTAATTAAGCATACATATAAACCAACAAAAGAAGAATACCTTTTGTCATGTGATCCGATTGACTTACGTCGATGGTAATCCGCAAGATCTTCAATCCTAGCACTAACGTCAATCACCTAGGAGCGTGGTCTCCCTTTTCTTTGAATTGCAAACCTGAGAATGGACAAACAAACTTTTCTTTTTCTTTTGTTAGTCACAAAACAATCAAAAGAATACAAAGATTATTCCGGTCACTTTTGAGTTCTCAATCTAATGATCGAAACTCGCGTGAACCTAATTCGATGTTGTACACACAAGCTTACTGATGAACAAGCAATTAGTGTACCATCAAAAGAATAATCCCGAAGGTTTGAAGTCGCTAGAAGGCAAGGCGGGTTCGCGTGGCGAGTTCATGCGGCGGGAAAGAAGACTCCGAGGGCAAGGCGGGTTCGCGCGGCAGGTTCGTGCGGTGGGAATAAGCTCGCCGGCCAGAGTTAATGAGGTCGCCGGAATGCCTGGAAGAAATTCAGCTCATCCACTTGCCTCTCCTATCACTTGAGCTTGTCCAAGACACTTTACCACTTAGATATTATTAGATATTTTCCATCTTTTAACTTAATATACAAAATATCTATCATATGTCTTAGTTAATAAGTAATATACACCATATACTACACTACACACTTAGTTAGAATACAATACTTTAGTTTTAGTTAGACTTTAGTTGTAGAATTAAGAGAGAGAATAACTCTCTCAACTTAGTTGGTGTTCTTCATAATTTTCCCATCATTTTCTAGGTAGCCAAACACCAATTTGAGCTACTTAGACTTGATCTTCTCAAGTTGCTCTATAAGGAAATTGTTCTTGGATTGCAAAGAGGAGTCTTCTTGGCCAAGAAACCAATCCAAATGGGTTTGTTTTACTCTTCTTTTGTCTTCTCTAGTTCATGTACTTCTATGTGTAACTAATCCTTTTGTTAAGGGATTGATGTAACTCTTGTAATTAAACCAATGATTTAATCAATCCATTTGTTATTCACTCTCTAAGGCTTTGTATGTGTGTATTATGAACTCTAAAGATATGTTGATGATATGTCTTGCATAAACATATATTTGTACACACTTGGTAGTTGATTTCATGCATAAAGTGTCACACTATGTGTATGAAGGTTTCAATATCAATTTCATAGAGATATCTCTAAGTAATTCATGATTTGAGTTAAGTAGAAAATCTCTGCATCACTATTCCTAAATCCTCTCTTAATCACTTATCTATGATATTAGATTATGTGTTAGATGATGGATTTTGTGCTTAATATTATTGATAAATGAAATACATGCCTTAGAATGTTGTGAATGTGCTTAATGCATGATTGGTTAATGAATTGGTAGTTACTTGAATGAGTCAATCCCCTAACATCTCTTAGTCTAGCTTAATCATCTTTTAATCAAGCTTTAATCTTAGTTAACTGCAATCTTAGTATAATTGATCTTGATAGCATTAATTAGTGAACTTGTTAGCAATGAGACATTCAATAAGTAATGATCACCTAGAACTTACTTGTTAGCTAAATACCTTCCTCGTGGGAACGATCACCCTTACTCGTGTACACTTTACTACTCGTACGACTCGTGCACTTGCGAAGGGTAAATCTACCTCGCGCCCCTTTAATTTCCGTTGTAGTTAAGTAGCTAGAATCCTTGACCTAGGATCCAATTAGTTTTAGTTAGCATTTAGTGTAATTAATTAGAACCGTTCCGGGGCGTGTCAGCAATCTAAATTTAAGTTTCAATAGACATAACCTAATCACAATCAACAAATTATTCACTTAGGTCCGATCCATTAATTTTAACTCATTCCACTAAAGAGCTAAAATTGAACTCTTAAATAAAGATAGAATAAGAAGATGTTCCTCATTCATACCCTAGACAATCATGTTGGAGATAGTGTATCCTCGTGATTAATATCAGTAATCGCCAAGAGTTCATAGACCGCCTATAACTCTCCAAGTTACCATATTTACTCATATGACCACGTTTTGAACTTGGATATTTTGACTTGTCCAGAAGCCATGTTTTCAATAGACACTATTGAAAACTCAACGTTGAGATTTAATATCCAATTACCTCAAAACATCCATATGATGATATTATACTCTCATTTAATAAATATAGCCACGATGTCCATATCTATAAATGAAGTCCTCTATCGATTAACAAATGAATATCACCAAACTATCGAGGATAGACTATGCTATTGTTGACGGTGAAATTTGGATTGCCACGCACTCAACAATTAAATCAATTTAATATAAAGCAAGAAAATTGAGAACACATGCAAAAGACAAGTTTTACGTGGAAAACCCTTGAATGGGAAAAAACCACGGCGCCCCTGAGGGCAGAAAAATAATACTAGGTTTTCGTTGCTTTGTTACACACTTAAATCTCTCACAATTGCTCTTTTTCTCTCTATCGAATTCTGAACCCCTTCCTCGTGGGATAGGTGGCTCTATTTATACATGTTTACTTAGGGTTTCCCCTTGTTGATTTGTACTAGGATCCTTTCCTGTCACAGATTGGGTCTTCTTTCCTTTTTATGATTCCTTGTTGCTTTGGGTCTTCTAAAAGTTTAGGGTTTACTTCTGTTTTCCTGCCGAGTCGGTTCGAGCCCAGTGTGCTGGTCCAGCGAGTACCTTTATTTTCTGGGTATTGCGTATCTGGCGAGCACACTTCTATATTCGGCGAGTAGGTTTTCCCTTTTGGCGACCATGCCTTCGACTTCCTTCTGGTCTAAGCTATTTTATCATCCTGACTTGTCAGACTTCTTCCCTTGACCCGGTCAATGAATGACGTGGCAATCTTTCGTTAGCTCTTTAGATGACGTGTCAGTTTGGCGAATTTATACATACAACAGCTATATAATTGTACTCATTGATAACTCAAATGATATCACTTGCAACCATAAGTCCATCATTTATCTCAGGATTAAGATAGACTCTTTAATTGTCCTGATAATGAAAAGACTATTATCTATTGATGATTCTAGATAAAGCTTTTCATTGTGATCCAGTTTAATGCACCCAGTACACTAGATTCTTTTACTCGAAGACACTCCGATGATTTTAGACTCATCATATCTCATTTGATCCCACTCAAATGCTAGCAAAAGAATTCTACAACTTTAACAAGATAAAGGTGCCCAACCTTTAACTTAAGTTGTGAACGTTATTCAAGACTAACTAAAGAATTGTGTCTACCTCATACATATCCAGATGTACGAACAATTCTTCTTTTCTCATAGTCTTTAGACCTTATGATTATTTACTTTGACAATTATAATATTAAACTGTAAATGCTATAAGATTTGTTAAACCAGAAATCACTTTATTAATATGAAAAAGATTGTCAATTACAACATTACACTCTTGCTATTGAGTATAATCCTAACAGTTTGGTGATATTCATTTGTTAATCGATAGAGGACGTCATTTATAGATATGGACATCGTGGCTCCATTTATTAAATGTGAGTAGAATATCATCATATGGATGTTTTGAGGTTTTGGATATTAAATCTTAACGTTGAGTTTTCAATAGTGACTATTGAAAGATGACTTCTGGATAAGTCATAATATATATCCAAGTTCAAAGTGTGGTCATATGAGTAAATATGGTAACTTGGAGAGCTATAGGCGGTCTATGAGCTCTTGGCAATTACTGATATTCTTCACGAGGATTCACTATCTCCTATAAGATTGCCTAGGGTATGAATGAGAATCATTTACTTATTCCATCTTTATTTAAGAGTGCAATTTTAGTTCTTTAGTGGAATGAACTAAAATTAATAGATTGAACCTAAGTGAATCATTTGTTGATTGTGATTGGGTTATATCTATTGGAGCTTAAATTTAGATAGGCCTGCCAAGATCCCCAATCCACACAGACTTGCATGAATCACTTGATATATTCTACCGGACTAATTTATGGGTCCATCTAGAATTGTATTAAGGCATGTGGACTTGTTTCTTTTAGTAAGAATGGGCCTAGTTCACATGTGGGCCTTTTATTAAAGGTCCAATGGATTTAATAAAATGAAAAATAATATTTGGGCCTATCTTTGTGTATGGGTGGCAAGGCTTGAAAAATAGCTTAATATATTATTTTATTTTATTATTTAATTAAATGGGAATTAATCAATTGATTGATTAATTATTTAATTAAAAATCAAAATCTTTTTTTGACTAGGAAATATGCTTCTTAGTAGTATACTATTGTGGTAGTATAATAAATATAAAAGACTTTATTTGGTAAGTAGATAAATAAGGGATTTATTTATCTAGTCAAATTAGGAAGTCTTTAATATAGTCACAAATACACTAAAGAGTTGGATTAGGATTTATATATAATATATATATGCATGTGGAATATATAGATAATATATGCATGAATGCATGCGGAAATATATATACATATATGCATGCGGAAGTATATATACATATAAGCATGCAAATATATGTGTGAAATACATGCAAATCGAATTCATGCAGATATATATATAATATATTGTGCAAGTAAATAGCACTAGATATATATATAATATATATTATGCAAGGATATCACAATATATAAATATATGATTAATATGGCAAGTGGTCGCCGAACATATATTATATATTGAGAAAAGGATTCGGCAAATATGATATATTCTTTGAAAAAGAATTCGGCAAACCCTAATGTCTTGGACTTGAGAGTTTTTTCTTTTGCTAGAGAAAAATAGAATTCAACTCTTAGATTAGTGTGATTTTCGGCCAAGAGGAATAGAGAAAAAAGTTTGTTCTTATTTCGATAGTGCACTTGTTACTTTTATATCAAAAGGTTTTGTGCACAATTTCGAATAAGGTTCACGCGATTTTCGATCTAAAGATTGTGAATTCAAAAGTGACCGGAACATTCTTTGTTGTCTCTTGGAACTTGTTGTGACTAACGAAAAAGAAAAGTTTTGTTAATCCATCCTCAGGTACACAATACAAAGAAAAGGGAGACCACGCTCCTAGGTGATTCACGTTCGTGATTGGATTGAAAGATCTTGCGGATTACCATCGACGCAATGTCAATCGGATCACGCGACAAAGGTATGATATCTTTAGTATTATATGTTAATTAATTAGAGGGTTAAGGTTCAAATTATGGAAAAATTTTAAACTATACTAAACCTCCTTTAGTCTCGCTTCCGCTGCGTGCAATCGTTTTTTTCCCTACAGTATCCTCGTGAAGAATATCAGTAATCGCCAAGAGCTCATAGACCTCTCCAAGTTACCCTATTTACTTATATGACCACATTTTGAACTCAGATATTTTGACTTGTCCAAAAGCCATGTTTCAATAGACACTATCGAAAACTTAACGTTAAGATTTAATATCCAATACCTCAAAACATCCATATGATGATATTCTACCCTCATTTAATAAATGGAGCCATGATGTCCATATCAATAAATGAAGTCCTCTATCGATTAGCAAATGAATACCACCAAACTATCGAGGATAGACCATGTTATATAATCGTACTCATTGATAGCTCAAATGATAACACTTGTAACCATAAGTCCATCATTTATCTCAGGATTAAGATAGACTCTCCAATTGTCCTTATAATGAAAAACTTTTATCTACTGACGGTTCTAGATAAAGTATTTCATTGTGATCCTATTCAATGCACCTAGTGCACTAGATTCTTTCACCCAAAGTCACTATACTTTGATGATTTTAGACTCATCATAACGCATTTGATCTCACTCAAATGCTAACAAAAGAATCTACAACTTTAACAAGGTAAAGGTGCCCAACCTTTATCTTAAGTTGTGAATATTATTCAAAACTAACTAAAGAATTATGTATGCCTCATACATATCCAGATGTATGAACAATTCTTCATATCTCATAGTCTTTTGACCTTATGATTATTTACTTTTAACAATTATAATAATTAAACTATAAATGCTATAAGATTTTTTTAAACCAGAAATCACTTTATTAATATGAAAAGATTGTCAAAACCGTTATTACACTCTTGCTATTGAGCATAATCCTAACAGTTCTGACTTTTTCACAACCGGATGGCTGAAACCGGCATACGCCATGGCTATGAACCCTATTCCAAAACCTGAAGCCTGGGACATTATTGATGATGTTCATAATCGCGTTGTATTGCCATGGAAAAAAAAAAAAAAAGCGATTGACAGGAAGACCAAAGAAAAATCAGATGCCTTCTATTAGGGAGAAACGAAAGTAGCAAACGTGTGGGAATTGTGGGCAAAAGGGACACAATAAAAAAAGTTTCACGAACCCATCATGTAACACAGGGAAACCAGCAAAAAAACCACATGCTTGTAGCGTGTGCCAGAAAGAAGGACATAACAAACTTACGTGCCCAGATAGGGATAATGCACCCGACCCCATTTTAGCACCCTACCTCAGCTCGAATGACACTAACACTAACACTAACACTGACGATGAAGAAGTTGATTGTTAGGTATGGGTGAGACTCATCCTTTCCTTCTATTATTTTTAAAAAAAAATCTTTGAGAGCCAGCAGTTGCTTACGCTTTTGCTGTTGCATGCACATACACCATCACTATAGGTTTAGATGCAGGAGTGCAAGAAAGTTGTTTCTGTGATGATGGTGTAGTATGTGTTGTAAGTTGCAGGGGATGCTATTTCTATGGTGGTGCAGTCATACAATATTTACAACTTTTAGGTGGTGTGGTGTAGTCGTTGTAAGTTGCAGGGGATGTTGTTTATGGATTTAAGTTGTTGCAACTATTTTTAAGTTGAAAAGTAGGAGCAGCCCAGCATGTGTTTACAATTGTTTTTAACTTGTTGTGTTGATGGTATTGTATGGAATAATTTTGTATTATGGAATATTTGTTGTGGCCTTGTGATACTGGTATTTATGTTGTTTCTATTGTAAGTATATATTCGTGTGTGCCCAGCATACACATTTGTAGTATATATTGCTGTATACTGTTCTTTGTAGTATATAAGTGCCTTGATATTATTGAGTCCAGGAACCCCAACCATGCAAGACAGGGCTTAAATTGATTTATTATTATTTTCATAAGCCCTGAACAATGTGAAACCCTTGAAATCCCCTTAAGCAATAGTGTATTATATACCTAGAGGGAGGGGGGGAATAGGTATAGGTCCAAATCTCTTCCAACTTCAAAATAATTGCGGATAACAAAAATGAAATGTACACTTGATATGATAAAGCAATTGTATACTATGAGTCAATACAAGTGAAAATCAATATACAAGAGATACATTCAATACATGATATGGAAGATAATGAAAAGTAAAGTGAAAATAGACACAAGGATTTTTACGTGGTAAAACCTCAAAAAGGAAACATCCACGGGTTGATACCACAACCACTGGCAAAGCAATTAACTATGAAAGAAAGAGATACACACTCAATGCAATCAACTCCTAGTCTATTCACAAGACCTAGTGAATCACTATTATACTTCCTATCCAAAGTGAGCCCTTCACCTCTAGGAAGCAACTTCCTATCCAAGGCTCTCAAGCCTCTAGGAATATTTCCTTGCTTAGCTATCTAGATCCAAAGATCCTAGTCAAGCTTCCCTAGCTCAACCATTCGGAGTATCCCACTCCTAGCTAAGACTTTCGCTTAGTTATCCGAATCCTCTTGATCCTAAGTAAGGCTCCTCGCTTGGCTATCCAGAATCCTTTCCTAGCCAAGTCTTCTTTCTCAAGATAAAGCTTCACTCACTTTAATCAAAAGACTTCAACATTTCCACAAGGCAATGATCTAAGTGATGCAAATGATGCAAATCACAATCAAATAAAGCAAGATGATCAATCAAGCTATATGAACACGCTTAGAGACATTCTAAGATATGCTTTCAACAAACAATCACAAATGTACCTAGAAATCAATGCATGTAGTATCAATAAGAACAAGTCAAGAGTATTCAATATTTCACACAAAAATACATTGTTCTTAGATCATGAAATTAAACCTAGAAACTATCAAGAGATACATCATAGAAGATATTTTTAGAAACAATTTCAAGTTTAATCAAGTTTAGCAAAATATGTTCGAATAAGATCACAAGGCTAAAACTCAATCAATCAATCAATCATACAAACCTAGCATGTGAACTAACATCATTCTTAACACATTTCATCTATCAAATAAGAAGATTGAATAAGATGATCAAAAGAGAAAGTGATAAGAAAATGTTTCACCTATAAATGTATAATCTCAGACTGAAATCAGCTTGCTGCGAACAATCACGAAATCATTTGACTCTGAAAATGCTTGGGGTTTGTAGCTCTCTTCAAGACCAACATTTTTGGCTTTTGGATCACTCGATTTCGAGTTCTTATGAGAGAGTTATGATCAAAATACGAAACTAAAAATCATGAAGAATTCTGCAGAAATTTTCTATTCAAATTTTCTTCAAGTTCTTCAAGTTATGTTTGGAGGGAAGGAAAATCATATTTAAAAGAGAGAGAGAATGAAAATGAAGCACCCAATTGAAGAGTGCCACATCATTGCCACGTGTGGGCCGCGTGTGGCACACATGGGCAGAGAGGCTGTCTAGCCGTGTGGCACTCGTGGCTCACACGTGGCCTCCAAGCTTGGCCGTTGGCCATGCTTGCTCCTCTCGCGCACATCTCGCGTTCTTCGGCCGTATTCAGGCCTTCGAACTTTGATTTTGAATCCGTTTTTAAATTACGAATTGTGACTCCCTCATGCACGACGACGATGACTACAAAACTTTGACAAAAGGTTGAGAATTCATCTCGAAAAACGACAACGAAAACAACTCAACGAATGAGAACACAAAGTAGCATAGCTACGTCGTTTGGACTCGAAACCTAAAGAATGAGTAACCAAAATGACCAGGACTCAACAAGGAATCATATGAGATCATGTTCAAGTCCAAAAACCAAGAAACACAAACAAATAAACACAAAGTCACACAAGTATGCCATATCCAAGCGATAGTCATAAGACATGCAATTCTACAATGTTTGCCTATATGAGATCAATGCAAGTGTATACTTAAATGAGTGAGAATGTGTTATACCAAATGTTTGCACAATGATGCAGGGACACACATATATGAATTGTGTGTGTATGCGCTTATGCCTTGCAAAAGGAAGAAGGATCTTGATACCTTAGCATCCAAGAACGAGCTTTCCCTTTTGAAGATGACATTTGCATGAGATGTTGCTTTCCACCTTTGAAGCTTCTTTTCTTCAAGAATCACCTAAGCAACTAATCAATACAAATAAAGAGAGTTTTGCAATGGAATCAAGCCAATAAAGATCTAGGATCTTACAACCCTTGAATAACATTGATGTGTTAAGCCCATGATATTATTGAGACTAGGATTCATGCAAGACAAGGCTTGAATTTATTTATATTTCCATAAGCCGTGACCTATGTATGTCAAGCCCTGGAATAATTTGTGAAGCCCAAGAGTCATGCAAGATAGGGCTTGAATTTATTTATTATGTCCATAAGCCTTGACCTATGTATGTTAAGCCCTTAAAGAACATTGATTTGTGAAGCCCAGGATTCATGCAAGACAGGGACTGAATTTATTTTCCAGGTTACACACTTGGGGTTTTCTGGGCAAGGTAATAAGATCCTAGATCTTTATTGGCTTGATTCCATTGCAAACTCTCTTTATTTGTATTGATTAGTTGCTTAGACAATTCTTGAAGAAAAAAAGCTTCAAAGTTGGAAAGCAACATCTCATGCAAATGTCGTCTTCAAAAGGGAAAGCTCGTTCTTGGATGCTAAGGTATCAAGATCCTTCTTCCTTTCACAAGGCGTAAGCGCACACACACACGATTCATTCATGTGTGTCCCTGCATCATTGTGCAAACATTTGGTATAACACATTCACACTCATTTAAGTATGCACATGCATTATTCTCATATTGACAAACATTGTAGATTTGCATGGTTTATGACTATCGCTTGGATATGGCATGCTTGTGTGACATTGTGTTTTTATTTATTTGTGTTTCTTGTATTTTTGGACTTGAACATGATCTCATATGATTCCTTATTGAGTCCCGGTCATTTCGGTTACTCATTCATTAGGTTTCGATTTCAAACGATGTAGCTACGCTACTTTTCATTCTCATTCGTTGAGTTGTTTTTGTTGTCTTATTCCGAGATGATTTCTCAACCTTTTGTCAAAGTTTCATAGTCTTCATTGTGCGTTAGAGAGTCTCAATTTGTAATCTGAAGACGGATTCAAAATCGAAGTTCGGATGCCCGAATACGGTCGAAGAACACGAGAAGTGCGCAAGAGGGACTAGCATGGCCAAAGGCAATGCCTTGACCACCACGTGTGGAGGCCGTGTGCCACATGGCCAAAGCAGCCCTCTGGTCCCGTGCCCCACACGCGCCCCACACTGCCCCAGCTGATGTGGCACTTCTTGGTTGGTCCATTTTTCCCTCTCTTGAAATCTTTTAAAAGCTCTCCTCCTTCCTTCCAAAATATACTTGAAGAAAATTTCAAATAGAAAATTCTACAGAATTCTTCATGATTTTCATTTTCTTATTTCGATCATAACTTTCTCATACGAACTTGAAATCAATTGATCCAAACACCAAAAATGTTAGTCTCAACGAGAGCTACAAACTCCAAGAATTTTCAAAGCCATTTGACTTCGTCATTTTTCCCAGCGATCTGATTTCAGTACGAGGTTCAATTGTTGTATGTGAAACTTCTTCTTCTTACATTTCTTTTGATCATCTTTTTGATTCTTCCCAGTTGATTTTTGAAATGTGTTGAGAAGTATGTTAGATCATATGCTAGTGTTGTATGATTGATTGTTTGTTTGAGTTTTAGCCTTGTGATTTCAATTGAACATATTTAACTAAACTTGACTAATCTTGAAATTGATTCTAGAAAAAGTATATGTGATAAGCCTCTTGATATATTCTGGGTCAAATTTCATAATCTAAGAACTAAGATTTTCATGTGATATATTGAATATTCATATCTTGTTCTTATTGTCTCACATGCTTTGATTCTAGATAGATTTGTGATTGTGTGTTGAAAGCATTATTCTAGTTTATCACTAAGCATGTACATTTAGCTTGATTGATCATCTAGCTTTATTTGATTGTGATTTGCATCATTTGCATCACTTAGATCATTGCCTTGTGAAAGGTTGAAGTCTCTTGCAAAGTGAGTGAAGCTTTGTGGAAAGGGCATAGAAGTCTTGGTTAGGAAAGTGTTCCAGATAACCAAGCAAGAAGACTTAGCTAGGAGTAGGAAACTCTGGATAGCTAAGCAAGAAATCATCCTAGAAGCTTGAGAACTTTGGATAGGATGTTGCTACCTAGAGGTGTAGGACACACCTTGGATAGGTAGTAGGCGTTGTGGTTCACTAGCCCGAGGGTAGACTAGGAGGTGATAGCTTAGAGCGGATATCTTGAGTAGATAGCTTTGAGTGTATAAGTCATTTTCATATAGTGGATTGCTTTGCCGGTGGTTGTGGTATCAACCCGTGGATGTTACCTCTTTGAGGTTTTACCATGTAAAAATCCTTGTGTCAATTTTCATTTTAATATTTCTTTATCTTTCATATCTTACATTGATTGCATATCTAGTATTATATTGATTTACTCTTGCATTAGTTAAATCAATTCATTTGTTGAATCTTTTCAAGTGTACATTTTCTTTATTATATTCCGCATAATTTTTAATATTGGAAGAAATTAGGCCTATACCTATTCAACCCCCCCCCCCCCCCCCCCCCCCCCCCTCTCTAGGTATATTTTACACTATTACTTAAGGGAATTTCAACGGTATTTTAGAATGTGGGTACTGAATGTTTTTGGTGGTAGTTAAGCTGTTAAGGCCTAAGAGGCAATGTATTTTAATTAACAATATTAATTTAAATTAAATATTGATTTGTTAAATGAATGAAATAAATGTAGAGAGTAATGGTGTCTTTTCAATTTGAAAAGGTTGAAAATGCATGGGGTCATGAAAAAGCATACAGATGACCTTTCAATGAAAAAAGACTTTTACAATTACCAAAGGCATCAAGATAACCTTTCAAGGGAAAAAGACTTTTACAATAACCATTGTGACTTTTCATTTATGGTGAACGTTTGCATACATCATTTATATATACCTTGTCCCTGTTACATTTTTTTCTCACCTTAGTTCTATTTGCTTATCATTTTTTTTTTTCATACAAAGGCAAAAAACAACAACCAAGGGAATAATGTTGGCAGGCAAATGCATGAAACAGACAAACTGGAATCCATCTTCGAATGTCTAAGGCAACGGATTGCAAATGCAGAGGACACCATCTGTGAAAAGTGAGCAAATGTTGGATGCTTGACTGTTAACAATACAGTTTTGATGGGAAAAGTTGATAACCTGGAGGCAGAAATTATCAATTTACATGTTTAGATGGAGGCAAGAGACAATGAACTTAACGGACTGTACAGTCTTGTTGAAAAATTGCAAAAGAAGATGTTGGACTTCAATATTCCACCATCTCCCTAGAGAAATGCTTTATGATTTTGTTCACAAAACTTACAGTTTGATGTCTTTGTTATGAATTTTCTATTATTTATCTGTGTTTGTGTTAATTTTCTGTTCTTGGGTATGGTTTACTTTTTAACATTCTGTCTTTTCAATTGCAGAAGAAACCAAATTTCTATTATGAATCAAACACAATTATAAGTTATCTTTAATTCATAAAAAGGCAATATACATAATGTTACTCCGATGCCTGGGGATGCCTTGAACAAACATAAATTATACATAATAAACATAAACAAACATCGCCAAACACAAACACCGTTTCATAGAAATTTGCCCACTGTTACTCCGATAACAAAAACAATAATAAGGTATAGTGGAAATGGAAGGAAATATCTTTTGGTTTGTACGGGTTAAGTGTAGAAAACCATATCTTCTGTGGTACCAGAAGTATCAATTGAAAGTTCACGCTGAACGGCATGGCTTCGAAGAGCTTGATATGCTTCATCAACCGTATTAAATTTCTGGTAAGAAGCCATGAGTTGAAGACACCAGTTTTCCTTCCTTTGAAAATGGCATACACCGATTTCTTTGCCATTTCATACAACACAATATCAAATTTTTAATAATGCCAAAACAACAAACTAAATCTTTCGAACCAGAAAACATTAAACTTTCCTATTTTGTTGATAACCAAACAAAATGGCAGCGTACGCTGTTTTTTTGTCACTTCACTTCTAAACAAAATGAAATAACAAGTTATGGTTAATAGGGCAAAGAAGTCTTTCGAAAGTGTAAGGATTCTCGTAGTTTTTAATTGGCTTATTTCATGATCAAACCATATTTGGGGATCATGTAAGGGTAGCTTAGGAATGTGTTCAAGCTCAAGGCCCTTGCAAGTGTTAAGCACTCCAAAGGTATATGTTTAGTGCTTAATTTTCTATGAAGAGATTTAGTGCACACACTCACTTAGCATACTTGCATTTGTGTGCATTCTCTTCACATGTCACTTATCACACTTGCACTTCTTTGTTATATTTTTATGTGTGGATTTGTCCATAGATGAGTTCCGAGTGATTCGGAGACTTGTCTATATGTTCCGGATGATTTCCGAGACATTTGGGACATTCCGTGTTTTTATCGGAAACTGAAATTTAATTCCGAGCTTAAATTGAAAGGTTATATAATTTTCCATATTTATAATTGAGTTCGGGTTAATTTTACGAAGACGGAATTGAATTCCGAGGTTCGAGGTTAACTGGACTGAATAACGCTCGTGTCCAAAGTCAGCTTAGTGTGGCATAATAGCCACACATAGCATGGGGTGGCATGTGAGCCACGGGCTCCCCACGCCCAAACCCCTCTTCTACCCCCGTTTGCTTCACGGGACAAACAACGCACCCTCACCTGATTCATTTTCTTCTTTGTTTTGTTTGCTTTATATTTTGGTTGTTTGTGTGTTAAAATATATATATATATATAATCATGTGTTCTGATATGTATATAATATATATATATGTTTGGTTTTATTGTTTTTGTCTTCTGCTGTTTGTGAGTTAAAATATATATATATATTTATATATAATAATATCTAAACGTGTTAGTATATAGATATATCATATATGTGCCTTTGCTGTTTGTTAATATATACATATATTTGTATATTCTTTTTTTTGTCTTTTGTTAATATTATATATCTATATATATATATATTGAAGTGCTTCACGCCTTCACCTTATTTTGTGTCTTTTGCATCTTTTGCATATATTAAAAATATATATATATATATATATCTATAAAAACGATGGCGTTTTTTTTGTTGTCTTTGAAGACCTATACATTATTTGTATATATATATATATTTTTTCTTCTTCATTTTTTTCAAGGAGGCAAGCAACACACTTTTGAGAGAGCAAAAAATATCTTCAAGAGAGAAACTCCCAAGAACTTGTCTTTAACTCTCAAAACCCATTTTCATATGCATCAAAATATCATCTAAGCATTTTCTAGCATAGTTAGGATGTTTACTTGCATGGGTCTTGGTCAACACACTTCCCTTGGTATGTTCTTCACTATTATCATTTATAATTAGTCTTTTATTTATCAAGGCATCTCTTTTATTATTTGCTTGTTCTTAGATTAAAATCTAATATTCAAAATAGAGATTGTTGTGTTTGACATGATTGAGTGTTGTATTGTGATAGCTAATTAGGTTTTGTGCTTAATCTTGATTAGCTAAACTATTTGATTGAACATGTCATTTAGTTTTTAATATCTAGGATTTTTCTAATTGCATATTAATCATCTTAGATAAGCATATAGGGTTTCCCTTGCTCTATGTTGCATTTTGGATATTCACATATATTCACTTAGGGCTGTATTCTCTTTATAGAGAAAGTAAGTCTTGTGTGTAGCTTCCGGGATTAGGTTGCTTAGATCGTAAGCAAATTGGACTAGGTTCACTCATACCGGGATTAGGTAGGTGTGTGATTACTTCCGGGATTAGGTTGTAATCGTTTAAACATTTAGTGGATTCGAGGTTCG
The DNA here is from genome assembly GCA_030490815.1 of Acer saccharum. Taxonomy (NCBI): domain Eukaryota; kingdom Viridiplantae; phylum Streptophyta; class Magnoliopsida; order Sapindales; family Sapindaceae; genus Acer; species Acer saccharum. The sequence continues at coordinate 40,409,340 of CM059869.1, forward strand.
AGTGTGGCTTACTTACTAGCCTGTGGTTTTTCCCGTGAGGGTTTCCACGTAAAAATCAAGTGTTATTTAATTTCCGCATATTTTACTTGATTTATTGCTTTATCTATTTAGGGGTAATTTCGTAATTTTGACTAACACGAAAAATTGGGTAAAAAGCGTAAAATCTATTCACTCCCCCCCCCCCCCCCCCCCCCCCCCTCCCCCCTCTAGATAGTTTTATACACACCGTGCTATAATTAGTTTCAGTTGGTATCAGAGCGGGTTCCTAGACATACATAGGTGATCCTTGCTTATTTTGGTGTGTTTTGCATTTTGTGTGATTTTTGATCATTCATACATTTGCATTTATTTCATTCATTCATAAACACTATGAGTGGAAACGGTGGCAACCATGAGGGGGCTTCTAGCACGAGACCTCCTCTCCTCACCGGATTGAACTATTCCCAATGGAAAGGGAAGATGGAATCTTATATATGCCAAATTCATGACCGGGCATGGATGTCGGTTGAAGATGGATATGATCTCCCTATGATGACTCCCGCGGGTGGAGGACAAGATGTTTTGAAGCCTAAGGCGCAATGGAACGCGCAAGAGTTTGAGGCTTCAAAGTGGAATAGGAAGGCGATGCATGCCATCATGTGTGCAATGGATGAGAATCAGTACAAGCTTGTTCAGAACACTCAGATTGCAAAAGTGGCATAGGACATCCTTCAAGTTGCACATGAGGGAACCGAGGTGGTGAAGGAGTCCAAGCTTCAAGTCCTCCAAACTCAATTTGAGCTACTTAGGATGGGAGAGGATGAATGCTTCAATGACTTCGAAATCAAATTGATGGACATAGTAAATCAAAGCCATCAACTCGGAGACCCGTATTCGGATAGGAGAGTCAAGCAAAAAATTATGAGATCTCTCCCCGATAGGTTTGAATCAAAGGTGACGGCTATAGAAGAAAATAGTGGCTACATGGATATGAAGCCAAGTGAGGTGATTGGACGTCTCCTTGCATATGAGTCTAGGAAGGCTCCTAGCATCACTACTCCTCCTAAGAAGTCTAAAGGAATAGCTTTGAAAGCATCTAAGGATGCAAAGGAGCCAAAGCATGAATCGGATGAAGACCTTGCCTTATTCGTGAAAAGGTTTAATAAGGTTATGGGGTTCAAGAAGAAGAAGGGATTTGGGTCAAGAGGACAAGACTTGAAGAAAAAAGGTTCCTTCAAGAAGTTTGAACCTAGATAAGAAAGAACCGAAAGGAAAGGGGTCCGGTGCTTTGAATGTGGTGGGATTGGTCACTTTGCCCCCGAATGTGCTAATCACAATGAAAAGAAGAAGGGCAAAGTGATGGCCGCCACTTGGAGTGGGAGTAGTGATGACTCCAATGAGGAAGATGAGTCTTCAAGTGAAGAAGAACTCATGGCTAACCTCCTAGCTTTTGCCTCCTCACATAAGAGCAAAAGTGGTAGTGAGAGAGAGGAAATGAGTCAAGAGGAAAATGACTCAAGTGAAGTAGAAAGTGACTCCTCTTCTATTTCCATAAAGAAATTTGTGGAGCAAAAGGTGCTTGCTAAATACCATGCCGAGTTCAATGATTTAGCAATTAAAAGCACAAGAAAGATTGAGAGGTTGAGAGAAGAGAACCTTGAACTTTCGTCTCACAATGACCACTTAAGTGAACAAGTGGAAAGACTGAAGAGGAGAGAGGATAAGTTAATTGAGGAGTTAGACTTATCTAAGAGAAGTGAAGAAGGCTTGAAGAGGGAACTTGTAGAAGTAAAAGGGTCCTTGGCTAGGATAGATTCTAGCACTAAGAAGCTTGACCATATGCTTGGTGTTGGAAAGAGTCCATGTGACAAGAGGGGTCTTGGGTATGAAGATGACAAGAAGATCTCTACCTTTAACAAGACCGTGTTTGTCAAGAGTTTGAGGAACGAAGAAACCTCATTTGTGCAAATTCCTAGGAAGAAATTAGAAGTAGGACAATGCTCTAATGCACAAGTAAAGATGGGGCCAAGAAGGCAACCTCAAGCTCAACCCCCTAGGGTCCCTCAAGCCAACACTCCTCCACACTTGGCTCACAAAGGAAAGAGACCAATCATGCAACCTCAAGCTAGGAAGCAACCTAGACCGGTTCAACAACGAAGATGGATTGAACCCATTCATCCACAAAGACAAGGACAAGGTATGATTCCTTATTTTACTCCTATATGTCACTTTTGTGGATTTGATGGTCATATTAGACCACATTGCTTTCGATATATAAAAATGTGTATAACATGAAGCATGATTGAAAAGAGAAAGAATAGAGCCAAGATGCATGTTCCTAGGAATGATAATATTGATTTGCATGATTCTAGGAATAGTAGAGCACATGTACCAAAGACCACTAAGAAAGCTAAAATTGTTGCTAAGTGGATTAGAAAGAATGAAAATGTTTGCCATGTTGCACAAATAGCCTTGAAGGCAAATTCTTCTAATTTTTGGTATTTGGATAGTGGGTGCTCTAGGCACATGACGGGAAACAAGAGTTTCTTCGAGACTCTTGTTATGGAGGAAGGTGGAAATGTCACTTTTGGTGATGGATCCAAAAGAAATGTTGTAGGGAAAGGAACCATTTCCGTTCCCGGATTACCCTCCTTATCCAATGCTTTATTTGTTGATGTCTTGAAAGCCAATTTAATAAGCATTTAACATCTTAGTGATGAAGGATATTCCGTCTTGTTTTCTAAAGATTATTACTCTATCCTTAAACCCGATGGACAAACCTTGTTGAAGGGCATGAGATCTAGCGACAATTGTTATTGTCTTGAAGCTAGTATTGTATCTAATCATGTGTCCATGGATGAGCAAATTGAGTTGTGGCATGAAAGACTTGGCCACATGAACTTTAGGGATCTACGGACCCTTGGAAAGTTCGAGTGTGTGCGTGGCCTCCCTAAGCTTGGGAAGAAAGCCAATGGTGTTTGTGGACCTTGCCAACAAGGAAAGCAAACTAAAAGCATGCACAAAAAGGGTAAGTATCTCACCACCAAGGAGCCTCTTGAGCTTCTCCACATGGACCTCATGGGTCCCATGCAAACCGAAAGTTTGGGTGGAAAGAGATATATTTTTGTTTGTGTTGATGATTTCTCTAGGTTCACATGGACATATTTTCTTAGAGAAAAATCCGAAACTTTTGATAAGTTTAAAATGCTTTGTAATAAAATACAAAATGAGATGAACTCTAATATTAAAAGCATAAAACGAATTAGAAGTGACCATGGGAGGGAATTTGAGAATGCTACCTTTGAAACCTTTTGTAATGGTTTAGGTATCTCCCATGAGTTTTCGGCTCCTAGGACACCTCAACAAAATGGAGTTGTTGAGAGGAAAAATAGGGTCCTTCAAGAGATGGCCCGTGTGATGTTGCTTAGCAACAATGTCCCTAGGAACCTATGGGCCGAAGCCATCAATACGGCTTGCTATATAGGAAATAGAGTTTTCCTAAGGCCCGGTACTAGAAACACCTCCTATGAGTTATGGAAAGGCAAGAGGCCAAATGTTAGTTACTTCCACACTTTTGGAAGCAAATGCTACATTTTGAATGACCGTGATCAACTTGGCAAATTCGATGCTAAGAGTGATGAGGGTATTTTTATTGGCTATGCCTTGAATAGTAGAGCCTATAGAGTTTTCAATTTAAAAACTCTAAGTGTTATGGAATCATCAAATGTCGTATTTGATGATACTAGGCTCAAGTCTAATGATCATGAGGAGGAGGTTAATTTTAATGATGTTTCTCCTTTGGAGAAGGTTGTGGTGTCTCCTAATGTTGGGACATCTAATGTCAACAATGATGACACACAACCTATTGATAGAGTTCCTCTCTTGGACTCTAAAGAACTCGCTCCATGGGTTAGGAAACTCCATGATAAAGAAGATATCATTGGAGAGGTTAATGAGGGTGTTAGGACTAGACGTCAACTTGCTAATCTTATTAGCTACACTTGCTACACCTCTCAAATTGAACCCAAAAAGGTTGAAGAAGCCTTAAATGATGAGTTTTGGGTTCTTGCCATGCAAGAAGAGCTAAACCAATTCGAAAGGAATGAGGTTTGGACTCTAGTTCCTAGGCCTAAGACCACTAATGTCATAGGCACTAAATGGATATTTAGGAACAAATCCGATGAGGATGGCAACATAGTGCGGAACAAGGCTAGACTTGTAGCACAAGGGTGCTCTCAAATTGAGGGTATCGACTTTGAGGAGACTTTTGCTCCCGTTGCCCGTTTAGAGTCCATTAGGCTTCTCTTGTCCATTTCTTGTGTGCACAAGTTCAAATTGCACCAAATGGATGTCAAGAGTGCCTTCCTCAATGGCTTCTTGCAAGAGGAAGTGTTTGTTGAACAACCCAAGGGGTTTGTGGATGCTCACCAACCCAAGGGGTTTGTGGATGCTCACCAACCCAACCATGTCTATCGCCTCAAGAAGGCTCTATATGGGTTGAAACAAGCATCGAGGGCTTGGTATGAGCACCTCACTAAATTTCTTGTTGACAATAACTACACAAGAGGTAGTGTTGACAAGACACTATTCATCAAAAGAGACAATGATGAGTTTTTCATAGCTCAAATATATGTTGATGACATAGTGTTTGGCTCCACCTACAACACCAAGGTCCAACAATTTGTTGATGTCATGTCTCATGAATTTGAGATGAGTCTTGTTGGTGAGCTTAGTTACTTCCTAGGTTTGCAAATTAGGCAACTAGATGATGGGATTTTCATAACCCAAGCCAAATATGCCAAAAACCTAGTGAAGAAGTTTGGTCTAGAAAAAGCCAAACATTGTGACACTCCTATGAGCACCACTTTGAAGCTAAGCAAGGATGCTAGCGGTAAAAGTGTGGACCAAACCTTATATCGTGGCATGATAGGGAGCTTGCTCTATTTGACCGCAAGTAGGCCCGATATATCATTTAGTGTAGGAGTTTGTGCTAGGTACCAATCCGATCCCAAGGAGTCCCATCTCTCTTCGGTTAAGAGAGTCATTCGATTTGTGAATGGGACTTCTAATTATGGGATTTGGTACTCATTTGACACTAATCCTAGTCTTGTAGGATATAGTGATGCGGATTGGGCAGGAAATTGTGATGATAGGAAGAGCACATCGGGCGGTTGCTTCTTTCTAGGCAACAACTTGGTGTCTTGGTTTTGCAAGAAGCAAAACTCGATTTCCTTGTCCACGGCCGAGGCCGAGTACATAGCCGCGGGGAGTGGATGCACTCAACTTATATGTATGAAGCAAATACTAGTAGACTACGGATTCAACCAAGGTACTCTCACTCTCTTTTGTGATAATATGAGTGCAATTAATATTTCCAAGAATCCGGTGCAACATTCTAGAACTAAGCATATTGACATCCGCCATCACTTCATTAGAGAGCTTGTTGAAAATAAATGCATAGTACTTGAACATGTAGGTACTAATGATCAACTTGCAGACCTATTTACTGAACCCTTAGATGCTACTCGATTTAAAACTCTTAGCAGATCTATTGGGATATGTCTTGTGGAGTGATGTGATTTATACTTGACCCCATATGGGGAACTCAAGCAAAGAGAGCTATTTTGCATATTTGTTGTTTGCAAAAATTTGAAAAATCTTATGCCTCTTTCTTAATTGCTTGAGTAAGCTTGGTTGCACATACGTATATATGTTTTCTATCTAATAATTGTGATCAATGCTTGTCTACAGTCCATGTCATATTTATGTTCAAACATGCATTTTTGGACTAGGAGATTTTCTTAGGAAGTATGATGTGAATGACCTATAGTTATCTCCATGACATGATGATTCTTTTAAATAACATGCCAATGTCAAATGAAAAAGCATGAAATTCATATAACATGCTCACATGAAAAGCATGAATTGATGATTGCATATTCTTAAAATGCAAAAACTTGTGTGAAAGCTTATGAGACTCAAAATGAATAAAGGATCTTGTATCCGTTTAAAGGAATTTATTTTCCAAATGTCTCTCTTTCTTTATTGGTTGAACATGGCTACTGTCATACGGATATCTTATCCGGAAAAATCAAATAGGGTGCAAAGTTGCTCATGCCATGTTTCGCTTATAAAGTTGGATATAGTTACTTTTAAATTGAAATCAGTAATCTCTATATCCTTGCTTTTCTCATGACAAATGGTGAAATTGGTTTGAATTCATTTAGAAACCTTTGTCATTTGCTTTGCCAAATACCATTGTATTTTGGACTTGAATGCTACATGTCTTGTATGCAAAGTATGATTATTCACACATTTTCAATAAAAATAAATCTCCTTGTTTCTCTCCAATTTATTGAGATTCATAAAGTGGCTTATATGACTATGCAAATATTTAGTATGCTACTATCTCTCTTTGCCTTGAGTGACCCGGTTGGGGACTACTCCTTTGCCTATATCATGACAAAAAGGGGGAGTAGGATATGGTAAGGGGAGATGCAAATTGGTGTTGCACATTGGGGAGATAACACATTGAGGGGGAGTAACCCTTTGAGGGGGAGCATTGCATTTATCATACATTGCATATATTTTGTAATGTTGTACCTAAATTCTAAAAAATGCAAATGCTTGTTTTGATATTACTTGATTAATCTCACATGTATTTTTTGGAAAAATATAGAAACTTTGTTTTGTAGGGTTGGTTGTTCTACAAGAGATTGGAGCATTGAAGATTTTATTTTGTTTATTATCTCTTTGTATTGTAGAAGATCTATGCTATCCCGTTGTTTCTATTTTTATGTGAGGAATCAATGTGAGTTGTGGTTTTGTCACGAAATAGCCAAAGGGGGAGATTGTAAGGATTCCCGTAGTTTTTTATTGGCTTATTTCGTGATCAAACCATATGTGGGGATCATGTAAGGGTAGCTTAGGAATATGTTCAAGCTCAAGGCCCTTGCAAGTGTTAAGCACTCCAAAGGTATATGTTTAGTGCTTAATTTTCTATGAAGAGATTTAGTGCACACACTCACTTAGCATACTTGCATTTGTGTGCATTCTCTTCACATGTCACTTATCACACTTGCACTTCTTTGTTATATTTTTATGTGTGGATTTGTCCATAGATGAGTTCCGAACGATTCGGAGACTTGTCTATATGTTTCGGATGATTTTCGAGACATTTGGGACATTCCGTGTTTTTATCGGAAACCGAAATTCAATTCCGAGCTTAAATTGAAAGGTTATATAATTTTCCATATTTATAATTGAGTTCGGGTTAATTTTCCGAAGACGGAATTGAATTCCGAATTCCGAGTTCATAACTGGACTGAAGGCTTTGTGTGTCATGATTGCAACACAAAGAGAGGTGGCATGTGATGGCTTGTGTGTGGCATTTTTAGTTTTTTACCCCGTGGGCCACGCCACACCCACGCCCATTTTGATCCTCTGCTCCCGTTTGCTTCACGGGTCAATTAACGCGCCCTCACCTGTTTCAGTTTATTCTTTGCTTTGTTTACTTTATATTATCTTTGTTTGTGTGTTAAAATATCTATATATATATTTTTTTTTTATCATGTGGTCTGTCTTCTGATATGTATATAATATATATATTTGTTTGCCTTTATTGTTTTTGTCTTTTGCTGTTTGTTAATATATATATATATATATATATATATATATATATATTTGTATATTCGTTTCTTTGTTTGTCTTATGCATATATTATATATTATATATATTAAAGTCACGCCTTCTCATGATGTTTTTGTTTTTGTGTCTTTTGCATATATTAAATATATATATATATATTGATAATAAAAAAAAACAATGGCGTTTTGTTTTCTCTTTTGTTTCTTGACCTGATTCATTTTTGTATATATATATATATTTTTTCTTCTTCATTTTTTTAACAAGGCAAATATACACACTTTGAGAGAGCAAAAATATCTTCAAGAGAAAAACCCCCAAGAACTTGTCTTTAACTCTCAAAACCCATTTTCATATGCATCAAAATATCATCTAAGCATTTTCTAGCATAGTTAGGATGTTTACTTGCATGGGTCTTGGTCAACACACTTCCCTTGGTATGCTCTTCACTATTATCATTTATAATTAGTGTTTTATTTATCAAGGCATCTCTTTTATTATTTGCTTGTTCTTAGATTAAAATCTAATATTCAAAATAGAGATTGTTGTGTTGACATGATTGAGTGTTGTATTGTGATAGCTAATTAGGTTTTGTGCTTAATCTTGATTAGCTAAACTATTTGATTGAACATGTCATTTAGTTTTTAATATCTAGGATTGTTCTAATTGCATATTAATCATCTTAGATAAGCATATAGGGTTTCCCTTGCTCTATGTTGCATTTTGGATATTCACATATATTCACTTAGGGTTGTATTCTCTTCATAGAGACAGTAAGTCTTGTGTGTAGCTTCCGGGATTAGGTTGCTTAGATCGCAAGCAAATTGGACTAGGTTCACTCATACCGGGATTAGGTAGGTGTGTGATTACTTCCGGGATTAGGTTGTAATCGTTTACACATTTAGTGGATTCGAGGTTCGAGTGTGGCTTACTTACTAGCCCGTGGTTTTTCCCGTGAGGGTTTCCACGTAAAAATCAAGTGTTATTTAATTTCCGCATATTTTACTTGATTTATTGCTTTATCTATTTAGGGGTAATTTCTTAATTTTGACTAACATGAAAAATTGGGTAAAAAGCGTAAAATCTATTCACCCCCCCCCCCCCCCCCCCCCCCTCTAGATAGTTTTATACACACCGTGCTATAATTAGTTTCAACTTGCTTCTAGATCATGTGCTTTTAAGCCTTGAAATTGGTTTCAAATATGCATTTTGCTTCTCTTGTATGTTTTGTTAAGTATGTTGAGCTTGATTGATGTTCGCTTTGGATACACCTTGAAGTCCTAAGGACTAGTACATTTAAAAATGACCAATGGTTGGTATCCATTTGCTTCGGCAACATAGAACTCAACGAGCACCCTCATGGAAAGGGCTACACACCTTGGTTGTGAAGCCACCCAATATAGGAAAGGGCTATGCCATTGTGATGAGTGAAAGCCGCCATGAGGTGTATATGTTTTTGTTAGAAAAATCAAAGAAGTGTTGAATTGAATCATAAAAAAAAAAAATTAAAAAAAAAAATCTTTGATTCAAGCCTAAAAAAAAAAAAAAAAAAGGCTTTTGGAGTATAGTTGAATAATCTAATGAGCTCGGGTTGACAAATAGAAATGGGTTGACAAGCCACATGCACACACACGCTCACATGTTGAAATCTATTCTCTTTATAAGCAAAATTTCGGATGATAACCGGTTTGACCTTTTTATGGAAAGGCCTAAGATGAATAGATGTTGAAATTATATGCATGCTTGATTATCAAACTACTTCTTTTCATATACTTGAAGCAAAGTCTTCACACACTCACGTTTGCTTAATTAGTATTTTTGATACTTTAGCAATTTTTGATGACATATGAGAGTGATTGAAATTCTTGATGTAACTCTCTTAGATATGTGAAGCTTATTTGCAAATCTAATAAAAATTGCTTGTGATGTGATTGTGTAGTGATTTTTGTGAACATTTGTCTATCTTGATTTTAGACGAGGCACTTGTCAAGGGGGAGCATAATATGCTAAATTCTTGTTCTCTTTTATGACATGTTCACATGTTCTTCAAGGTTGTTAATTGTTGGCATTATTCTTATTTTTGATAAATCATGAAGATGCTATGATAATTTCTTATTCGCATGATGATTTATTGAATATAGTGTTTTGCCTTTGTATATGTTTATTGGTTCTTTATTTGTTTCTTTGTTTCCTCTCACTTTGGTTTTAGTTTGTTTTTGTGTAGCAAGATTATGGGAAAAGCAAAGAAGATTGGTGGAAATACTTCTTCAACTCCCATTGACAAGTCCAAACCTAAAATTTCTTCCAAAATTTCCAAAGGTAACAAAGTGGATGAATTGGGAATTTTTGGTTGCAAAAAGCTTATTCAAGAAAGAGGTATTGACTTGGACTCTTGTGTTGGATCCTATGTTTATGATGTGCTTAAGAGTAGAAATTGGATTTCATGGGTGAACATGTTAGGAATCTCTAATGAGACCGTTGTTAGAGAGTTTTATCATGCTTACAAATCCGGTTCTACTATGACTAGTGCTACTCTAAGCATAAGGAAAGTTGTCTTTAGAGTTTGTCCTAGGAAGGTTAATGAATTTCTTAACTTGCCCGATGATATTGAATCGGAATTCCTTGATGTTGATATCTTGGAAAACCTTGATTTAATGGGTAGGACTCTATGTGATGATAGTAATTTTGTGTGGGGGAAACGTGCTTTTATTAGGCAAGGTGAGCTAACAAAAATTAGTGCATTTTGGCATTTATTTGTGTGCTCCAATCTTGTTGTTTCTACTAATGCTTTGGAGCTTAATAGAGACAAAATTAAGATTGTATATGCCTTGGTGACTAACAAACCTATAAACCTTGGTGAATTGCTTGTGGAGCAAATTGAAATTGCGGCTTGTACTAGTCGTTTGGACAAGAAATTGGCTTTTCCGGGGTTTATAACTCAATTGTGCTTAGCTAAAGGTGTGAGGAATCTTGATGGTGATGTTATGCTTCCTCCCTTAGAGAAGTTGAGTGAGAAACGTATGGCAACCATGTCGTACAAGGACAAGGGAAAGTCTAATGATGTACTTAGGCTTTTTGGTGATTCTCTTGATTCTAACCATGTCCCTAGCTCACCCGCTCTTCCTAGTTGGGCTTTAAAATTGAGGAAAGAGGTTGAAGAATCTCATAGGTTGATTGAGGCGTCACAAAGGAAGATTGAAGACTTTAGTGCCAAGCTTGTTGCTCAAGATGAGAGGATCAAAGAGTTGGAAGGAAAATCAACTCCAACAAGGCAATATGTGAGATCTGCACACCGTTCTTCTTTCCTTGGTGGCACAAGTGGCTAGAGAGCTTCATGAGGTATATTTTCTTACTCTTTCCCTTTGGCTTCATATCATGTCAAAAAGGGGGAGAAATATGAGAAACACATGGGAGAAATCTAGCTTACTTAGTCTTATTTTAGTTGTTTTATATTTTTGTATATTTTGTATCTAGCTTGAACTATATGGCATGCAATATTTTTTTTTTGTTGAATCTTGGCTTAGAATATTTTGATGGATAGTATGTATTAAGGGGGAGCATACTTGATCCATTTGAACTTATATGTTACTATTTTCTTGCCTAAGATTGGATATTGCCATACTTGTTGTCTCTTGGATATTCTTGTGCTTTCAAGTTCTTTTTAGGTGATATCAAGAGAAGACCAAGTTGAAGTTCAAGACTTGTTTTTGGTTGTTAATTTGTGTCTATATGTGTAACTCATTGTACTCATTGTGACCAAATTTTCTTTGTAATTGTTTTAGTGTTTGTTTAGGAGTTTTGACATGGAATTTGCCAAAGGGGGAGATTGTAAGGTTGATAATTAGTGTTGGCATTAATTCCATATCAAAACGTGTTTATCTTGTAATGTTTAGTGGTTAGTAATTGAAGAATTTTGAAGACGAAGGACGTCTCAACCACAACTCATTCAAGAAGCCGGCTTTTAAGAGATTCGGGCATTATTGGTCTACAAAGGTATTCAAGGACCTCTTATCTCTTACAAGGCTAGGCACACACTCACACATATCATTCTTGTGTGTTCCTTCATGATTTAATTTCATTTACATATCACTTTCACACACTTGGCAAAATATGCTCATGCATTCATATTAAGTTAATAAACTTTGTGTTTTGCATTTTCTAGGACTATGGTCGGAAACTAGCATATGTGTGTGTCTTTGTGTTTGTATGTTACCGTATTTTGTGTTTAGGACTTGAACATGTTCTTATTTAATGCATTATTGAGTTCCGGTCGTTTCGGTTACTCATTCATAAGGTTTCGAGTCCAAACAAGTTGACTATGCTACTTTTCGTTCTCATTAGTTGAGTTGACTTCATCGATGATTTCCGAGATGATTTCTCAACCGTTTTTCAAAGTTGTGTAGTCGTTGTTGTGAGTGAGAGAGTCACGGTTAGTAATCCGAAAACGGATTCGAAATCGAAGTTCGGACCCCCAAGATACAGGCCGAAGAACCGAGGGAGCGCGCGAGAGGACATCCCAGGCCGTGGGCCACTTGGGCTGGCCGTTGATGAGGCCATGGGCCCCACGGCCTAGAGCACTCTCTGCTCCCGTGTGGGCCACGCGCCCCCCACGGCCAGGGGGTGACGTGGCACCACGTGATTGGCTCCCTTGGCCTCTCTCTCCTTCTATTTCTTCCCTCTCTCTCTCCATTTTGAAATCTAAGAAGAAAAGTTTCAGTTTTCCCGCAATAGAGTTCTCTCCAATTTTCAGATTTTCAAAACACCATATCTTCCTCATCCGGAGTCGGGTTTGAGTGATTCAAGTTGGAGAGTGTTCGTATTTGTGTCCTCTAAAATCTCCAAGTGGTTTGGTGGCTGTTTGATCTTGATTTCCAGTGGTTGAACACTGATTTCTGAACTAGCTGCAAAATCCGAGGTAATGGTCTCAACTTTGGGATTTCTTGCTTTTTGACCTTCCATTTGCTTGGGTTTTCTTCTTCTATATCTATGTTAATGTTTGGTAAAAGCTATTGAGAAAGATAGCTTGATTATCATTCTAATTGAAAGTCAATTTGTGGACTAATGTTGACTAGATTCTATGATTCTAGGTTTTACATATGTTTGTGAGTTGTATTGTGATTAGAATGGCATCTTAGGTTGTTTGGAACTTAATTGAATTAATTTTGTATTAAAATGACCTTGAGATTTGATTTGATCCTTTGATTGATAAAATCTAGGATTTGTGTATTTGTTTGTGATTTAGAGAATATAGGTTTTGATTGATGTAAATCTCAAAACCTTGCTCTATATTTTTGACTAGTATATTGATTGATTTTAATCTCATATATCTAGCATTTAATTGTATATTGATAGTATCTTGAATTTGTACTTCATGAACATATTGTGATTCAAGTGTTGTGTGTGAATGAGACTTTGAGTGTATGTGTTAGGTGTTTCACATGCTTAGGTTTCTATTCATGTATTTTGCATCTAGACTTGATTATTTGTGATATCACATGTTTAGGTCTAGTTGTGCCATAGAATGTATTGATCACATGTTCTATGATGTATTGATTATTTGCATCATTTGCATTCACATGATCGCACTAGGAAGTCCTTGTAAAAGGCATGAAGTCTTGGTTAGAGTCGGGGTGACTCGGATAGCCAAGCAAGAAGTCTTGCCTAGAGTCGGGATGACTTGGATAGGTAAGCAAGGAGTCATGGCCAGAGTCAGGAGGACTCGGATAGTCATGCATAGGAGGCTCCCTAGAGGCAAGAGTGCCTTAGATAGGGAGTTGGCTATTGTATTGGTAGGCCTAGGCGTATGGTTAGACATAGACTCCGATAGAGCGGGGTACACGGGAGGTGTATGCACTCTTGAGGAATTTCTAATCTACCATCGATGTTGGTTGTGTGTGGTGTCCAATATATGGTGGTTTCGCGTCATTGAGGGATTTCACACTTTCCAATAGGGTTGGGTATGCTTAGACTTCACTAGGTTGGGTGAGCTAAAGATTGGTCACTTTGTGAATGTTCTATGTTTGCTTTCCAATAATATAGTACCCAATGGTTGTAGTTCAACCCGTGGATGTTTCCTCCTTGGAGGTTTTACCACGTTAAAAACATCTCTTGTGTTAATTCTTCCTATCTCTTTCTCTTATATTTTAATTGTATATTTTATTATCTTGATTCATAATATTCACATGTGATGTATTGTGAAGCAAGACTTTGTATAGTGTGATTAGTGAATTCTTTCTATAGATCAATTTTTGTTTCTTTGATTCTTTTATATATTGTAATTTTTGTATAGTGACATTTTGATCACTCTTGTAACCCATTGAACACTTATTGAAATACAAGCTTATTTTGTTGTTGTGTTTATTTGTTCTTATACCTCACATAACTTGTTAATATACTTAGACCTTGCTCTTATGATTGTATTATCGTATTGTCTTTGTATGTCTTCCTTGGCTTATTGTGTTGTGTGTAAGGCTACCTTGAGGGACAAACGAAAGTTTGTTCAAGGGTTTGAAAAAGGTGTAAAAACCTATTCACCCCCCCCCCCCCCCCCCTCTAGGTATGCTTTAAGCAATTTAACTTCGTTTGTATACTTTCAGTGTATTATTAAGGCTTCCTGTAAGTTCCTCAAAGTTTGATTGGCTTATTTCGGTGACAAACCATAATTGGGGTTCAAACTGTAAGGTAGCTTAGGTGAATGATGATCAAGCTCAAAGACCCTATCAAGACCTCAAGATAATAAGCACGCCAAAGGTATAATCTCTAGTGCTTAGTTTTCATTGAAGAGATTTAGTTGCACACACACACTTGTAATGTTTGCATATGTATGCTTTACTTCTGTGTGCATCCTCTTCACATGTCACATTTCACACTTGCACTTTGTTGTTGTATTTGTTGTGTGTTAGTGTGTCTAGTAATTCGTTTCCTGAATGTTGTTCGGAAATGTCCGTGCATGCACATTGGTGTGCTTGGTTAGCGTGATGATCGCCTTTGGAGAATGCCCTTGGCTTCTCCTTTGGTTTCACCAAAAGTGGTGAAACGGCGGTTTGATCGGCGGCCTTGATCACCGAATGAAACCGTTGTTTATGTCTATAAGGTTCTGGAGCATTTCTACGGTTATGATCGGCGGCCACGACCGCCATTCGAAACCGCCTATCAGACCTGGTCAATTTAATATCTCGGGTCTATTTCTACGGTTGTGATCGGCGGTTATGAAACCATTGATGTTCCCCTGTTCTCTCGAAATCAATTCGGTGGTTTAAACGGCGATTTCGAAACCACCGAATGAAACCGCCGATCGTGTGGTTCAAGGGCAAACTTGTCTTTTCACATTCTCTAGTTTTTGATGTCTATAAATACATCACTTTCTCATCTCTCTGAACCTAACTCTTTCAATACAAGAACCCTAAAGTCTATAGAAAGATTTGTGAGAGAAAATGCAATCAAGATTGCTCATTTAAACACACAAAACCATTTTCATATGCATTAAACTTCATCTAACATCTTCTAGCATATCTAGGATGCTTGCTTGCATGGGTCTTTCATCAACACACTTGCTTTGGTAAGTTCTTCACTAATTTCATCTAATCTTAGTGTTTTACTTAAAAAGGCATCTCTTTAATTACTTGTATGTTCTTAGATTATATTTTTATATACAAGATAGAGATAGTTGTGTTGTTGTGATTGAGTGTTGTTTTGTGATAGCTAAACTTAGGATTTCTTATTCTATGTTAAGCTATGCTTTATGACATGTCATTTAGCAATTGATATCTAGGATTGATTTTGTTGTCATCTTATTATCCTAGATAAGTAGTTAGTGTGACCTAGCACTGAGTACATATTTGGATATCTTTACATATTCACTTAGGCTGTTTAATCTCTTTAGTTAGAATTAAGTCTTGTGGTTAAGGTTGCTTAGGCCGCAAGCAAATTAGACTAGGTTCACTTTTACAGGCCCATGGGTAGTGGTGGTGGGTTATAGCCCGGGATTAGGTTGTGATCGCGCTACAATGTTCACATTTAGCGCCCCCTTACTTGATTTTTGTAATCATTTTCCGTGCATTTTAGGGGTTTAATGTTGTAAATATGTGTTTTCAGGTAAGTACGGCGTTTCGAAGGCATTTGGGTCCAAAATGAGGAAAAGAAGGCAAAAAGGGCAGAAAACCAAAGTATGCCTTGTTCCCGCGGGTTCAGACATCAAAGCCAGCGGGAAAGTTCCAGTGGAAGGAACCACGGGAAAGAACACAAAGCCCCGCGGGTTCATCTCCCCTGCCCTGCGAGAAAGAGCCAGTTGACGGAAGCCGCGGGCTGTGTCAAAACCACATCCGGCGACTTCAATTCGTCTGTTCCGCGGGCATAAAGCCACCGAACAAAGCCGAGGAAGCACATCAGTGGTTTCAGACCAGTCCTCTGGAGAGAAAATTCCCACAGACGGAATCTGTGAGAACAGAGGAAGATCAGCCACGGGTTCATTTCGCGAGAAAGAAGCCGCAGAACATACCCGTGGGAGACTCTCACGAGCTGCAAGTGGATTGAATCCAGTCACTTCATACTCACTTTCCATCCGTTTTACACTTTTAGCTTTGGTTATGGACAAAAGGACCCTTGCTTGTCTAAGAAAGGCCTCCCCTTAATTGTATTTTTCCATCCAATTTTACTTCTCTAAGTAGGTAGAGGCACAAAAACCATAGAACACTAGTTAAGGAAGTAGTGAGAATATAGATATTATTAGATATTTTTTCTTTAAAAAAAAAGCCAAGTTAGTTTTTCTTGGCAATTATCTAGGCAACCAAACACCACTTTGGTACCTTAGTATAGATTACTTCAAGTTGCCATAAAAGAAGTGTTGCTTTGATTGCAAAAGGGGAATCATTTCCATTTCACAAGAGTTATCATCTGGTGATGCTTCCTTCAATTGTATTTCTTAGTTGCATTAATTCTATGAGTAGCTAAATCCTCCTTGTTAGGAGATTAGATGTAATTCTTGTAATTAACTTTACTATATAATCAATCATGTTTATTTCACTTCTCAAGTTATGTATGTGCTTATTATTCCATTATGATTGGTAGTTGCAACCACCAATCTTTCATTGAATGCACAAGCAACTTGAGGAACTTATATGCATTAAAGACCATTTATGCATGTTCCTTTTTATGCTATCTAAGTTGTAAAGATTGCTATCTTATGAATCTTTATCAATACTCCTTAGTAGACTTCCTTTAATCACTCTCCTAACTCTAGGTTGTTATTAAAGTTGAGGAACTAATGCCTTATAATTTGACATGAATCGATGCATGATAGGGACTTTGTTATAAATCTTAATGAATGATTGATTAGCTAGTAAGTTGTTACTTGAATGAATCTATCACTTAGCAATCCTTTAATCTAGAATTTAAACCCAATAGTTGTAACCAATTTCTTTATCAATCCGAATTTGAGAATAGTTAGTGTGTTGATCGTTATAGTTAATTAAACAAACATTAGTTAGAGTTAATTTTATTAGTTACCACTAGCTATCTACGTAAGTGTAAACTTGCTGATCTTTGTGGGAACGATAACCCTTACTTGCACACTATAAGACTTGTACGACTTGTGCACTTGCAAAAAGGGTGAAACACTCGCACGTCCCTTTAGTATAACCGAGGTAGAGTAGTGTAATTGTAGTAGTATTTGTAGAACCGGTTCGGGAGCGTCAAGTTGTAAACACTATCACAATTAGTGGATTCAAGGTTCGTGTGTGGCGCACATAAAAGCCCGTGGTTTTTTCCAGTTTGGGTTTCCTCGTAAAAATCAAGTGTCATTTATAATTCCGCACTTATTACACTTGATTTATTGTCTTGACTAGTTTGGGGTATTTTCATAATATAGATTAATCGTGAAAATTGGTAATAATAGTTAAAATCTATTCACCCCCCTCTAGATAGTTTTATACACACCGTGCATTATTAGTTTCACTTCCCATAATAGATTGCGTTTTTGGTGGCGTCAAACACTCTAGGTGTTGCCACATGTTGTGTAACAAATTCCGTACAATTGTCGAAAAATTTAAATTAAATGCAAAAGAATACCATCTAAGCCCTGTACAGTGATTCTGGGCTTCAATTCCGATTCCAGGGCTTCACCTGTATTGTTTCTGGGCTTCAAATTCATTGCATTGAAAGGAAGTTTGTGGACCACAGCTGGATCCCACTAACGAATGACAATGGTCCACAGCTGGTTCCCACACATACAAATGGTTATCAGGTAATTCAACGGGTGGGTTTTTAGCCTTCCAGTTATCCGGGCTTCATCTTGGCTTGAGCCCAACTATTCCACATTCAACCCAACTATTGACCTAGCTGTATCCTACTAGTCCTTTTCTTAATTCCTAGGCTTCAAAAATTATTCCAAGGCTTGAATATCTTTTGTTTATGCATTTGATCACATGAGTCCCGTATTTTTCTTCTCGATCGAGATGGTCCATAATGGATGGCACATAGGTGGGCAACTTTATAAAGTTTTTGCGGGAGCATCGGACGATCAAAAAAAATACCCCATGACCAAGTCCATTACAATTGCTTAGTAACACTTCTAACCCTAGTAAAGTAATGTGTGACATTTGCACTATTACATTAGATTACTACAGTGTATTACTAAGGCTTTTTATACTAGATTACATTTTTGGTGGTGTCAAACACTCTAGGTGTTGCCACATGTGTAAGAAATTCCGTACAATCGGATTTGTTGTTTAAATTGTCGAAAAATTTAAATTAAATACAAAAGAATACAATCTAAGCCCTGTATAGTGATTTTGGGCTTCAATTCTGATTCTAGGGCTTCACCTGTATTGTTTCTAGGCTTTAATTCATTGCATTGAAAGGAAGTTTGTAGACCACAGCTGGATCCCACTAGTCCTTCTTAGTTCCGGTCTTCAATTCTGATACAAGGCTTCACCTGTATTGATTCTGGGCTTCAAATTCAATGCATATAAGGAAGTTTGTGGACCATAGCTGGATCCCACTAACGAATGAAAGTGGACCACAGCTGGATACTACAACTCCATAGGGTTATTAGGTGTTTAGGGATTCGGGGCCCACGCTGTTTCAATTCTTCTTCAGCATCCCTTCTTATTTCTTCACATCTTCATCTTCATCTTCTACACATCTTCATCTTCTACACCACATCTGTCGACGAGTGCACACGCCCACAAGTTAATTTTGCAGGATATCTTCATTTTTTCAATGGGCATGGAGGTTTTCGAAAGAAATCAAAGTTACAAGCAAGTATAGCTTCTACCTCTGATTTCTTTCTGAAACTAATTATAGCACGGTGTGTATAAAACTATCTAGAGGGGGGGTGAATAGATTTTACGCTTTTTACCCAATTTTTCGTGTTAGTCAAAATTACGAAATTACCCCTAAATAGATAAAGCAATAAATCAAGTAAAATATGCGGAAATTAAATAACACTTGATTTTTACATGGAAACCCTCACGGGAAAAACCACGGGCTAGTAAGTAAGCCACACTTGAACCTCGAATCCACTAAATGTGTAAACGATTACAACCTAATCCCGGAAGTAATCACACACCTACCTAATCCCGGTATGAGTGAACCTAGTCCAATTTGCTTGCGATCTAAGCAACCTAATCCCGGAAGCTACACACAAGACTTACTTTCTCTATGAAGAGAATACAACCCTAAGTGAATATATGTGAATATCCAAAATGCAACATAGAGCAAGGGAACCGCTATATGCTTATCTAAGATGATTAATATGCAATTAGAACAATCCTAGATATTAAAAACTAAATGACATGTTCAATCAAATAGTTTAGCTAATCAAGATTAAGCACAAAACCTAATTAGCTATCACAATACAACACTCAATCATGTCAAACACAACAATCTCTATTTTGAATATTAGATTTTAATCTAAGAACAAGCAAATAATAAAAGAGATGCCTTGATAAATAAAACACTAATTATAAATGATAATAGTGAAGAACATACCAAGGGAAGTGTGTTGACCAAGACCCATGCAAGTAAACATCCTAACTATGCTAGAAAATGCTTAGATGATATTTTGATGCATATGAAAATAGGTTTTGAGAGTTAAAGACAAGTTCTTGGGAGTTTCTCTCTTGAAGATATTTTTTGCTCTCTCAAAAGTGTGTTGCTTGCCTCCTTGAAAACAATGAAGAAGAAAATATATATATATATACAAATAATTTATAGGTCTTCAAAGACAACAAAAAAAAACGCCATCGTTTATATATATATATATATATATATATATATATATATATATTTAATATATGCAAAAGATGCAAAAGACACAAAATAAGGTGAAGGCATGAAGCACTTCAATATATATATATAGATATATAATATTAACAAAAGACAAAAAAAAGAATATACAAATATATGTATATATTAACAAACAGCAAAGGCACATATATCTATATACTAACACGTTTAGATATTATTATATATAAATATATATATATATTTTAACTCACAAACAGCAGAAGACAAAAACAATAAAAGCAAACATATATATATATTATATACATATCAGAACACGTGATTATATATATATATTTTTTAACACACAAACAACCAAAATATAAAGCAAACAAAACAAAGAAGAAAATGAATCAGGTGAGGGCGCGTTGTTTGTCCCGTGAAGCAAACGGGGGCAGAAGAGGGGTTTGGGCGTGGGGAGCCCGTGGCTCACACGCCACCCCATGCTATGTGTGGCTATTATGCCACACTAAGCTGACTTTGGACACGAGCGTTATTCAGTCCAGTTAACCTCGAACCTCGGAATTTAATTCCGTCTTCGGAAAATTAACCCGAACTCAATTATAAATATGGAAAATTATATAACCTTTCAATTTAAGCTCGGAATTGAATTTCGGTTTCCGATAAAAACACGGAATGTCCCAAATGTCTCGGAAATCATCCGAAACATATAGACAAGTCTCCGAATCGCTCAGAACTCATCTATGGACAAATCCACACATAAAAATATAACAAAGAAGTGCAAGTGTGATAAGTGACATGTGAAGAGAATGCACACAAATGCAAGTATGCTAAGTGAGTGTGTGCACTAAATCTCTTCATAGAAAATTAAGCACTAAACATATACCTTTGGAGTGCTTAACACTTGCAAGGGCCTTGAGCTTGAACACATTCCTAAGCTACCCTTACATGATCCCCACATATGGTTTGATCACGAAATAAACCAATTAAAAACTATGGGAATCCTTACAATCTCCCCCTTTGGCTATTTCATGACAAAACCACCACTCACATTGATTCTTCACATAAAAATAGAAACAACGGGATAACATAGATCTTCTACAATACAAAGAGATAATAAACAAAATAAAATCTTCAATGCTCCAATCTCTTGTAGAACAACCAACCCTACAAAACAAAGTTTCTATATTTTTACAAAAAGTACATGTGAGATTAATCAAGTGACATCAAAACAAGCATTTGCATTTTTAGAATTTAGGCACAACATTACAAAATATATGCAATGTATGATAAATGCAATACTCCCCCTCAAAGGGTTACTCCCCCTCAATGCGTTATCTCCCCAAAGTGCACAATTGCAGCACCAATTTGCATCTCCCCTTACCATATCCTACTCCCCCTTTTTGTCATGATATAGGCAAAGGAGTAGTCCCCAATCGGGTCACTCATAGCAACGAGAGATAGAAGCATGCAAGTTATTTGCATATACATATAAGTCACTTTATGCACTTCAATTAATTGAAGAGAAACAAGGAGATTTATTTGAGAAAATGTGTGAATCCAACATGCTTTGCATACAAGACATATAGCATTCAAGTCCAAAATACAATGGTATTTGGCAAAGCAAATGACAAAGGTTTCTAATTAGAATTCAAACCAATTTCACCAATGTCATGAGAAAAGCAAGGATATAGAGTTTTTGATTTTAATATATGAGCAACTATATCCAACTTTATAAGCGAAACATGGCATGAGCGACTTTGCACCCTATTTGATTTTTCCGGATAAGATATCCGTATGATAGTAGCCATGTTCAACCAATAAAGAAAGAGAGACATTTGGAATAAGAATTCCTTTGAACGGATACAAGATCCTTTATTCATTTTGAGTCTCATAAGCTTTCACGCAAGTTTTGCATTTTAAGAATATGCAATCATCAATTCATGCTTTTCATGTGAGCATGTTATATGAATTTCATGCTTTTTCATTTGGCATTAGCATGTTATTAATAAGAATCATCATGTCATGGAGATAACTATAGGTCATTCACATCATACTTCCTATGTAAATCTCCTAGTCCAAAAATGCATGTTTGAACATAAATATGACATAGATTGTAAACAAGTAGGGTTCACACTTATAGAATTTGAAAACATATATACATATGTACAACCAAGCTTACTCAAGCAATCAAAAGAAGAGGCATAAGATATTTCAAATTTTTTGCAAGATACAAGAATGCAAAATAGCTCTCTTTGCTTGAGTTCCCCATATGGGGTCAATCATAGAACACATCACTCCACAAGACATATCCCAATAGATCTACTAAGAGTTTTAAATCGAGTAGCATCTAAGGGTTTAGTAAATAGGTCCGCAAGTTGATCATTTGTACCTACATGTTCAAGTACTATGCATTTATTTTCAACAAGCTCTCTAATGAAGTGATGGCGGATGTCAATATGCTTAGTTCTAGAATGTTGAACCGGATTCTTGGAAATATTAATAGCACTCATGTTATCACAAAAGAGAGTGAAAGTACCTTGGTTGAATCCGTAGTCTACTAGCATTTGCTTCATCCATATAAGTTGAGTGCATCCACTCCCCGCGGCTATGTACTTGGCCTCGGCCGTGGACAAGGAAATCGAGTTTTGCTTCTTGCAAAACTAAGACACCAAGTTGCTGCCTAGAAAGAAGCAACCGCCTGATGTGCTCTTCCTATCATCACAATTTCCTGCCCAATCCGCATCACTATATCCTACAAGACTAGGATTAGTGTCAAATGAGTACCAAATCCCATAATTAGAAGTCCCATTCACAAATCGAATGACTCTCTTAACTGAAGAGAGATGGGACTCCTTGGGATCGGATTGGTACCTAGCACAAACTCCTACACTAAATGATATATCGGGCCTACTTGCGGTCAAATAGAGCAAGCTCCCTATCATGCCACGATATAAGGTTTGGTCCACACTTTTACCGCTAGCATCCTTGCTTAGCTTCAAAGTGGTGCTCATAGGAGTATCACAATGTTTGGCTTTTTCAAGACCAAACTTCTTCACTAGGTTTTTGGCATATTTGGCTTGGGATATGAAAATCCCATCATCTAGTTGCCTAATTTGCAAACCTAGGAAGTAACTAAGCTCACCGACAAGACTCATCTCAAATTCATGAGACATAACATCAACAAATTGTTGGACCTTGGTGTTGTTGGTGGAGCCAAATACTATATCATCAACATATATTTGAGCTATGAAAAGCTCATCATTGTCTCTCTTGATAAATAGTGTCTTGTCAACACTACCTCTTGTGTAGTTATTGTCAACAAGAAATTGAGTGAGGCACTCATACCAAGCCCTCGGTGCTTGTTTCAACCCATATAGAGCTTTCTTGAGGCGATAGACATGGTTGGGGTGGTGAGCATCCACAAACCCCTTGGGTTGTTCAACAAACACTTCCTCTTGCAAGAAGCCATTGAGGAAGGCACTCTTGACATCCATTTGGTGCAATTTGAACTTGTGCACACAAGAAATGGACAAGAGAAGCCGAATGGACTCTAAACGGGCAACGGGAGCAAAAGTCTCCTCAAAGTCGATACCCTCAATTTGAGAGTACCCTTGTGCTACAAGTCTAGCCTTGTTCTGCACTATGTTGCCATCCTCATCGGATTTGTTCCTAAATATCCATTTAGTGCCTATGACATTAGTGGTCTTAGGCTTAGGAACCAGAGTCCAAACCTCATTCCTTTCGAATTGGTTTAGCTCTTCTTGCATGGCAAGAACCCAAAACTCATCATTTAAGGCTTCTTCAACCTTTTTGGGTTCAATTTGAGAGGTGTAGCAAGTGTAGCTAATAAGATTAGCAAGTTGACGTCTAGTCCTAACACCCTCATTAACCTCTCCAATGATATCTTCTTTATCATGGAGTTTCCTAACCCATTGAGCGGGTTCTTTAGAGTCTAAGGGAGGAACTCTATCAATAGGTTGTGTGTCATCATTGTTGACATTAGATGTCCCAACATTAGAAGACACCACAACCTTCTCCAAAGGAGAAACATCACTAAAAATAACCTCCTCCTCATGATCATTAGACTTGAGCCTAGTATCATCAAATACGACATTGGATGATTCCATAACACTTAGAGTTTGTAATTGAAAACTCTATAGGCTCTACTATTTAAGGCATAGCCAATAAAAATACCCTCATCACTCTTAGCATCGAATTTGCCAAGTTGATCACAGTCATTCAAAATGTAGCATTTGCTTCCAAAAGTGTGGAAGTAGCTAATATTTGGCCTCTTGCCTTTCCATAACTCATAGGAGGTGTTTCTAGTACCGGGCCTTAGGAAAACTCTATTTCCTATATAGCAAGCCGTATTGATGGCTTCGGCCCATAGGTTCCTAGAGATATTATTACTAAGCAACATCACACGGGCCATCTCTTGAAGGACCCTATTTTTCCTTTCAACAACTCCATTTTGTTGAGGTGTCCTAGGAGCCGAACACTCATGGGAGATACCTAAACCATTACAAAAGGTTTCAAAGGTAGCATTCTCAAATTCCCTCCCATGGTCACTTCTAATCCGTTTTATGCTTTTAATATTAGAGTTCATCTCATTTTGTATTTTATTACAAAGCATTTTAAACTTATCAAAAGTTTCGGATTTTTCTCTAAGAAAATATGTCCATGTGAACCTAGAGAAATCATCAACACAAACAAAAATGTATCTCTTTCCACCCAAACTTTCGGTTTGCATGGGACCCATGAGGTCCATGTGGAGAAGCTCAAGAGGCTCCTTGATGGTGAGATACTTACCCTTTTTGTGCATGCTTTTAGTTTGCTTTCCTTGTTGGCAAGGTCCACAAACACCATTAGCTTTCTTCCCAAGCTTAGGGAGGCCACACACACACTCGAACTTTCCAAGGGTCCGTAGATCCCTAAAGTTCATGTGGCCAAGTCTTTCATGCCATAACTCAATTTGCTCATCCATGGACACATGATTAGATACAATACTAGCTTCAAGACAATAACAATTGTCGCTAGATCTCATGCCCTTCAACAAGGTTTGTCCATCGGGTTTTAGGATAGAGCAATAATCTTTAGAAAACAAGACGGAATATCCTTCATCACTAAGATGTGAAATGCTTATTAAATTGGCTTTCAAGCCATCAACCAATAAAGCATTGGATAAGGAGGGTAATCCGGGAACGGAAATGGTTTCTTTCCCTACAACATTTCTTTTGGATCCATCACCAAAAGTGACATTTCCACCTTCCTCCATAACAAGAGTCTCGAAGAAACTCTTGTTTCCCGTCATGTGCCTAGAGCACCCACTATCCAAATACCAAAAATTAGAAGAATTTGCCTTCAAGGCTATTTGTGCAACATGGCAAACATTTTCATTCTTTCTAATCCACTTAGCAACAATTTTAGCTTTCTTAGTGGTCTTTGGTACATGTGCTCTACTATTCCTAGAATCATGCAAATCAATATTATCATTCCTAGGAACATGCATCTTGGCTCTATTCTTTCTCTTTTCAATCATGCTTCGTGTTCTACACATTTTTATATATCGAAAGCAATGTGGTCTAATATGACCATCAAATCCACAAAAGTGACATATAGGAGTAAAATAAGGAATCATACATTGTCCTTGTCTTTGTGGATGAATGGGTTCAATCCATCTTCGTTGTTGAACCGGTCTAGGTTGCTTCCTAGCTTGAGGTTGCATGATTGGTCTCTTTCCTTTGTGAGCCAAGTGTGGAGGAGTGTTGGCTTGAGGGACCCTAGGGGGTTGAGCTTGAGGTTGCCTTCTTGGTCCCATCTTCACTTGTGCATTAGAGCATTGTCCTACTTCTAATTTCTTCCTAGGAATTTGCACAAATGAGGTTTCTTCGTTCCTCAAACTCTTGACAAACACGGTCTTGTTAGAGGTAGAGATCTTCTTGTCATCTTCATACCCAAGACCCCTCTTGTCACATGGACTCTTTCCAACACCAAGCATATGGTCAAGCTTCTTGGTGCTAGAATCTATCCTAGCCAAGGACCCTTTAACTTCTACAAGTTCCCTCTTCAAGCCTTCTTCACTTCTCTTGGATAAGTCTAACTCCTCAATTAACTTATCCTCTCTCCTCTTCAATCTTTCCACTTGTTCACTTAAGTGGTCATTGTGAGCCGAAAGTTCAAGGTTCTCTTCTCTCAACCTCTCAATCTTTCTTGTGCTTTTAATTGCTAAATCATTGAACTCAGCATGGTATTTAGCAAGCACCTTTTGCTCCACAAATTTCTTTATGGAAATAGAAGAGGAGTCACGTTCTACTTCACTTGAGTCATTTTCCTCTTGACTCATTTCCTCTCTCTCACTACCACTTTTGCTCTTATGTGAGGAGGCAAAAGCTAGGAGGTTAGCCATGAGTTCTTCTTCACTTGAAGACTCATCTTCCTTATTGGAGTCATCACTACTCCCACTCCAAGTGGCGGCCATCACTTTGCCCTTCTTCTTTTCATTGTGATTAGCACATTCGGGGGCAAAGTGACCAATCCCACCACATTCAAAGCACCGAACCCCTTTCCTTTTGGTCCTCTCTTGTCTAGGCTCAAACTTCTTGAAGGAACCTTTTTTCTTCAAGTCTTGTCCTCTTGACCCAAATCCCTTCTTCTTCTTGAACCCCATAACCTTATTAAACCTTTTCACGAATAAGGCAAGGTCTTCATCCGATTCATGCTTTGCCTCATTTGCATCCTTAGATGCTTTCAAAGCTATTCCTTTAGACTTCTTAGGAGGAGTAGTGGTGCTAGGAGCCTTCCTAGACTCATATGCAAGGAGACGTCCAATCACCTCACTTGGCTTCATATCCATATAGCCATTATTTTCTTCTATGGCCGTCACCTTTGATTCAAACCTATCGGGGAGAGATCTCATAATTTTTTGCTTGACTCTCCTATCCGAATACGGGTCTCCGAGTTGATAGCTTTGATTTATAATGTCCATCAATTTGATTTCGAAGTCATTTAAGCATTCATCCTCTCCCATCCTAAGTAACTCAAATTGAGTTTGGAGGACTTGAAGCTTGGACTCCTTCACCACCTCGGTTCCCTCATGAGCAACTTGAAGGATGTCCCATGCCGCTTTTGCAATCTGAGTATTCTGAATAAGCTTGTACTGATTCTCATCCATTGCACACATGATGGCATGCATCGCCTTCCTATTCCACTTTGAAGCCTCAAACTCTTGCGCGTTCCATTGCGCCTTAGGCTTCAAAACATCTTGTCCTCCACCCGTGGGAGTCATCATAAGGAGATCATATCCATCTTCAACCGACATCCATGCCCGGTCATGAATTTGGTATATATAAGATTTCATCTTCCCTTTCCATTGGGAACAGTTCAATCCGGTGAGGAGAGGAGGTCTCGTGCTAGAAGCCCCCTCATGGTTGCCACCGTTTCCACTCATAGTGTTTATGAATGAATGAAATAAATGCAAATGTATGAATGATCAAAAATCACACAAAATACAAAACACACCAAAATAAGCAAGGATCACCTATGTATGTCTAGGAACCCGCTCTGATACCAAATGAAACTAATTATAGCACGGTGTGTATAAAACTATGTAGAGGGGGGGTGAATAGATTTTACGCTTTTTACCCAATTTTTCGTGTTAGTCAAAATTACGAAATTACCCCTAAATAGATAAAGCAATAAATCAAGTAAAATATGCGGAAATTAAATAACACTTGATTTTTACGTGGAAACCCTCACGGGAAAAACCACGGGCTAGTAAGTAAGTCACACTCGAACCTCGAATCCACTAAATGTGTAAATGATTACAACCTAATCCCGGAAGTAATCGCACACCTACCTAATCCCGGTATGAGTGAACCTAGTCCAATTTGCTTGCGATCTAAGCAACCTAATCCCGGAAGCTACACACAAGACTTACTTTCTCTATGAAGAGAATACAACCCTAAGTGAATATATGTGAATATCCAAAATGCAACATAGAGCAAGGGAAACCCTATATGCTTATCTAAGATGATTAATATGCAATTAGAACAATCCTAGATATTAAAAACTAAATGACATGTTCAATCAAATAGTTTAGCTAATCAAGATTAAGCACAAAACCTAATTAGCTATCACAATACAACACTCAATCATGTCAACACAACAATCTCTATTTTGAATATTAGATTTTAATCTAAGAACAAGCAAATAATAAAAGAGATGCCTTGATAAATAAAACACTAATTATAAATGATAATAGTGAAGAGCATACCAAGGGAAGTGTGTTGACCAAGACCCATGCAAGTAAACATCCTAACTATGCTAGAAAATGCTTAGATGATATTTTGATGCATATGAAAATGGGTTTTGAGAGTTAAAGACAAGTTCTTGGGGTTTTTCTCTTGAAGATATTTTTGCTCTTTCAAAGTGTGTATATTTGCCTTGTTAAAAAAATGAAGAAGAAAATATATATATATATATATATACAAAAATGAATCAGGTCAAGAAACAAAAGAGAAAACAAAACGCCATCGTTTTTTTTTTTTATCAATATATATATATATTTAATATATGCAAAAGACACAAAAACAAAAACATCATGAGAAGGCGTGACTTTAATATATATAATATATAATATATGCATAAGACAAACAAAGAAACGAATATACAAATATATATATATATATATTATCAAACAGCAAAGGACAAAAACAATAAAGGCAAACAAATATATATATTATATACATATCAGAAGACAGACCACGTGATAAAATATATATATATATATAGATATTTTAACACACAAACAAAGATAATATAAAGTAAACAAAGCAAAGAATAAACTAAAACAGGTGAGGGCGCGTTAATTGCCCCGTGAAGCAAACGGGAGCAGAGGATCAAAATGGGCGTGGGTGTGGCGTGGCCCACGGGGCAAAAAACTAAAAATGCCACACACAAGCCATCACATGCCACCTCTCTTTGTGTTGCAATCATGACACACAAAACCTTCAGTCCAGTTCTGAACTCGGAATTCGGAATTCAATTCCGTCTTTGGAAAATTAACCCGAACTCAATTATAAATATGAAAAATTATATAACCTTTCAATTTAAGCTCGGAATTAAATTTCGGTTTCCGATAAAAACACGGAATGTCCCAAATGTCTCGAAAATCATCCGAAACATATAGACAAGTCTCCGAATCGCTCGGAACTCATCTATGGACAAATCCACACATAAAAATATAACAAAGAAGTGCAAGTCTGATAAGTGACATGTGAAGAGAATGCACACAAATGCAAGTATGCTAAGTGAGTGTGTGCACTAAATCTCTTCATAGAAAATTAAGCACTAAACATATACCTTTGGAGTGCTTAACACTTGCAAGGGCCTTGAGCTTGAACATATTCCTAAGCTACCCTTACATGATCCCCACATATGGTTTGATCACGAAATAAGCCAATAAAAAACTACGGGAATCCTTACACAAGTAAAGAGACTTACTTAAGATCTCTACTTCTCAAGAGAGTAGCTATCAAAGAATATGAAGCTCACATTATTCAAAAATTAGCCACTCAACAATCATACAAATAACAACACACTTCATGAAATAAGATCAATGTGAACACTTATCACCAAAAGATCTTAAACTAGCAAATGTCAAAGAGTACCATATAAACACTATATTAGTTCTCAATTATGACATGCTTCATGAATGTGATACAAACAATGAGTTGATAGATGAAAAATCAAGTAAGCAAGCAACATGATATAGAGATAACTTCGCAAGCTATTTTCACCAAATACAATGCCTTCACCCTTTTTATGAGTCCTCTTGGCTTGTAAGTCCTCATGACTACCAGTTATAGGTGTGTCGATTCCAAGAGACTAAAGACAATGTAATCCAACTCAAACAAACAAAAAAAAATGACTTTCTCTAAAAGCCATAACAACAATGTTACCATATAGATTCCAAAAAAAACTTCTCAAAAGTTAATCAACAAATTTTGACTATCATAACAAACAAAGTGAGATAGCTAAGTTCATGTCAAGTTGTAAAGATACAAAGCAAAAAGCTAAGCTTCTTAACAACAACACTAGTCTTAAAGCTAACTCACATGTGCAACTTACACTAATGGTAAGAGCACTCACCCTTGACAAATTTTGTCTTGGGTGGACATACACGAACATCATCAAGATTCTCTTTGACCACAATGTTGAACCTAGAGTAAAGTTCTTCCACAACTTGATTCACAATAATATCATTAATACTCTTTTTCTCAACATTGTTAGCAACACATGCATGGTCAAATTTTGAAGGAAATGCATTCTTCACCTTCCGGACATTCTTAACATGCTTTGAAAGATTATCATGCTTTCCATATTCAAAAGCTTTAGCATGCATAGAATTTGGTCCAATCTCTCTATTCCTAGATGCATTTTCTAAGTTGCAATATTCAATGAATTTATAGCACTTGGGCTTGATATGGCCTAAGGTATTGCAAAAATGACATATGGGAACAAAAGGAGAGATTTTACCTTCCGGTGGTGGTGAAGGACAAATGGGAGTTTCAAGGAGTACCTTATTCTTCAATTTGTTCTTCTTCTTGGAACATCTCTTCTTAGGAGCTTTCTCTTCAATGATAGCTTCGCTAGTAGGAAGTGATGCTTCTATGAGCTTCTCTTCAACCACCGCTACACTTGAGCTCCCTAAGTTCATATTAAAGATGATCCTATCCTTTTCAAGCAAAGTACCCTCAACTTCACAAAGCTTCTTTTCAATAGCATTCTTTTCACGCAAGAGCCTACGAGTTGTAGCAACAAACTCATCCACTTGAATCTTGATCAAGTCCTCCTTCTCATCAATCTCACTCAAGGCTAATTTCAACTTCTCCTCAAGAAACTTCACCTTAGCCAAAAGATCAATGTAGGATGGATTATCACTTAAACACTCTTAATGACTTTGATCAATCTCCTTATCCAACGAATCTTGATTAACATCCTCTAGAGTAGAGTGAGAAGCCATGAATGCAACAAAGTTGCTTACTATCTCTTCTTCACTAGAAGACTCATCACTTGAGCTCTCCTCATCACTAGAGACATCATCTTCACTCCATATAGCCGCCATAGCCTTTCCCTTCCTGTCCTTCTTAGAATCACCACTAGGACAATTCGAAGCATAATGTCCAAGCTTCTTGCACTTGAAGCATTGAACCTTCCTATTGCTCTTAGCATGGCCACTCCTCTCATGAGGTAGAGTAAAGGACTTCTTGACTTCCTTGTCCCTTGAGTACTTGCCACTTGACTTGGCACATTTCCTCATGAACTTCCTAAACTTCCTAACCAATAACGCCATCTCCTCATCATCATCGCTACTACTAGCTTCCTTGACAACCTTGAGAGCTAAACCCTTGTTCTTAGCCTTTGGTTTCATACACGCCTCAAAAGTTTGAAGAGATCCTAGCAACTCATCTATGCGCATGACGTCAACGTCTTTACTCTCTTCAATGGCGGTAACCTTGGCTTTTAACCTCTTTGGAAGTGATCTAAGAATCTTCCAATTTAGCCTCTCACCGGAGATAGGAGTACCAAGTGCTTGGCATTGGTTGGCGATGTCTAGAAGCTTATCTTGGAAGTCAACAAACTTGCCTTCCTCACCCATTTGCAAAACCTCAAATTGGGAAGTGAGCAATTGAAGACGAGACTTCTTCACCGCTTTAGTCCCCTCATTGGTGACTTGGAGAGCCTCCCATGCCTCCTTAGCGGTTTCTAGGTTTTGAATGTAGGAAAATTGCCTACTATCAACACCTCCAAAAATAGCATTCACCGCCCGATGATGCCATTTTGCTAACTCAAACTCATTAGTAGACCACTCACTCCTAAGCTTGGAAACGGTCACTCCATCCTCAATCTTGTTAGGAGCAAGGTAACCTTCTTCAACGGTCATCCAAGCTCTCTCATCAATAGATCGGATGTAAGCCTTCATCCTCAATTTCTGAAACCCATAGTTGTGACCCTTGAGAAAATGAGGCCTAGAATTCGAAGCCCCTTCGGTCTTCACATCATCTTGGAAAACCATACTAGCAAAAACCTAAGCAATCCACTCGTAAGTATAAACCGGATCTGGTCGAGTGCCGTCCGACGACCCGCTCTGATACCAAATGAAAGTATACAAACGAAGTTAAATTGCTTAAAGCATACCTAGAGGGGGGGTGAATAGGTTTTTACACCTTTTTCAAACCCTTGAACAAACTTTTGTTTGTCCCTCAAGGTAGCCTTACACACAACACAATAAGCCAAGGAAGACATACAAAGACAATACGATAATACAATCATAAGAGCAAGGTCTAAGTATATCAACAAGTTATGTGAGGTATAAGAACAAATAAACACAACAACAAAATAAGCTTGTATTTCAATAAGTGTTCAATGGGTTACAAGAGTGATCAAAATGTCACTATACAAAAATTACAATATATAAAAGAATCAAAGAAACAAAAATTGATCTATAGAAAGAATTCACTAATCACACTATACAAAGTCTTGCTTCACAATACATCACATGTGAATATTATGAATCAAGATAATAAAATATACAATTAAAATATAAGAGAAAGAGATAGGAAGAATTAACACAAGAGATTTTTTTAACGTGGTAAAACCTCCAAGGAGGAAACATCCACGGGTTGAACTACAACCATTGGGTACTATATTATTGGAAAGCAAACATAGAACATTCACAAAGTGACCAATCTTTAGCTCACCCAACCTAGTGAAGTCTAAGCCTACCCAACCCTATTGGAAAGTGTGAAATCCCTCAATGACGCGAAACCACCATATATTGGACACCACACACAACCAACATCGATGGTAGATTAGAAATTCCTCAAGAGTGCATACACCTCCCGTGTACCCCACTCTATCGGAGTCTATGTCTAACCATACGCCTAGGCCTACCAATACAATAGCCAACTCCCTATCCAAGGCACTCTTGCCTCTAGGGAGCCTCCCATGCATGACTATCCGAGTCCTCCCGACTCTAGCCATGACTCCTTGCTTACCTATCCAAGTCATCCCGACTCTAGGCAAGACTTCTTGCTTGGCTACCCGAGTCACCCCGACTCTAACCAAGACTTCATGCCTTTTACAAGGACTTCCTAGTGCGATCATGTGAATGCAAATGATGCAAACAATCAATACATCATAGAACATGTGATCAATACATTCTATGGCACAACTAGACCTAAACATGTGATATCACAAATAATCAAGTCTAGATGCAAAATACATGAATAAAAACCTAAGCATGTGAAACACCTAACACATACACTCAAAGTCTCATTCACACACAACACTTGAATCACAATATGTTCATGAAGTACAAATTCAAGATGCTATCAATATACAATTAAATGCTAGATATATGAGATTAAAATCAATCAATATGCTAGTCAAAAATATAGAGCAAGGTTTTGAGATTTACATCAATCAAAACCTATATTCTCTAAATCACAAACAAATACACAAATCCTAGATTTTATCAATCAAAGGATCAAATCAAATCTCAAGGTCATTTTAATACAAAATTAATTCAATTAAGTTCTAAACAACCTAAGATGCCATTCTAATCACAATACAACTCACAAACATATGTAAAACCTAGAATCATAGAATCTAGTCAACATTAGTCCACAAATTGACTTTCAATTAGAATGATAATCAAGCTATCTTTCTCAATAGCTTTTACCAAACATTAACATAGATATAGAAGAAGAAACCCCAAGCAAATGGAAGGCCAAAAAGCAAGAAATCCCAAAGTTGAGACCATTACCTCGTATTTTGCAGCTGGTTCGGAAATCAGTGTTCAACCACTGGAAATCATGATCAAACAGCCACCAAAACACTTGGAGATGTTAGAGGACTCAAATACGAACACTCTCCAACTTGAATCACTCAAATCCGACTCCGGATGAGGAAGATATGGTGTTTTGAAAATCTAAAAATTGGAGAGAACTCTATTGCGGGAAAACTGAAACTTTTCTTCTTAGATTTCAAAATGGAGAGAGAGAGGGAAGAAATAGGAGGAGAGAGAGAGGCCAGGGGAGCCAATCACGTGGTGCCATGTCACCCCCTGGCCGTGGGGGGTGCGTGGCCCACACGGGAGCAGAGAGTGCTCCAGGCCGTGGGGCCCACGGCCTCATCAACCGCCAGCCCAAGTGGCCCAGGGCCTGGGCTGTCCTCTCGCGCGCTCCCTCGGTTCTTCAGCCCGTATCTTGGGCGTCTGAATTCCGATTTCAAATCCGTTTCTGGATTACAAACGTGACTCTCTCACGCACGACGACGACTGCACAAATTTGAAAAACGGTTGAGAAATCATCTCAGAAATCATCGATGAAGTCAACTCAACGAATGAGAACGAAAAGTAGCATAGTCAACTTGTTTGGACTCGAAACCTTATGAATGAGTAACCGAAATGACCGGAACTCAATAAGGCATTAAATAAGAACATGTTCAAGTTCTAAACACAAAATATGGAAACATACAAACACAAAGACACACACATATGCTAGTTTCCGGACATAGTCCTAGAAAATGCAAAACACAAAGTTTATTAACTTAATATGAATGCATGAGCATATTTTGCTAAGTGTGTGAAAGTGATATGTAAATGAAATTAAATCATGAAGGAACACACAAGAATGATATGTGTGAGTGTGTGCCTAGCCTTGTAAGAGATAAGAGGTCCTTGAATACCTTTGTAGACCAATAATGCCCGAATCTCTTAAAAGCCGACTTCATGAATGAGTTGTGGTTGAGACGTCCTTCGTCTTCAAAATTCTTCAATTACTAACCACTAAACATTACAAGATAAACACGTTTTGATATGGAATTAACGCCAACACTAATTATCAACCTTACATACACTATGTAGTAATCTAATATAATAGTACAAATGTCACACATTACTTTACTAGGGTTAGAAGTGTTACTATGCAACTGTAATGGATTTGGTCACGGGGTATTTTTGTGATCATCTGATGCTCCCGTAAAAACTCTGTAAAGATGCCCACCTACGTTCCATCCACTTTGGACCGTCTCGATCGAGAAGAAAAATACGAGACCCACATCATCGGATGCATAAACAAAAGACATTCAAGCCCTGTAATAATTTTAGAAGCCCAGGAATTAAAAAAAAAAAAACTAGTGGGATCCAACTGAGTCAATAGCTGGGCTGAAGGTGGAATAGCGGGCGTAAGCCCATTCCAAGCCCTAGATTAAGCCTATAAATATAACTGGAGACCTAAAAGCCCACCCGTTGAATTACCTATTAACCCCATGGAGTTGTGGGATCCAGCTGTGGTCCACTTTCATTTGTTAGTGGGATCCAACTGAATATAACATCTTTAATTGCACTGAATTTGAAGCCCATAATCAATAGAGGTAAAGCCCTGGAATAAGAATTGAAGCCTAGAATCACTCTACAAGGCTTAGATGGTATTCTTTTGCATTTAATTTAAATTTGTTGACAATTTTAAATTTTTTCTGATTGTATGGAATTTGTTACACAACATTTGGCAACACCTAGAGTGTTTGACACCACCAAAAACGCAATCTAGTATGGGAAGCCTTAATAATAGACTATGTAGTAATCTAATGTAATAGTGCAAATGTCACACATTACTTTACTAGGGTTAGAAGTGTTACTATGCAATCGTAATGGATTTGGTCACGGGGTATTTTTGTGACCATCCGATGCTCCCACAAAAACACTATAAAGATGCCCACCTACGTTCCATCCACTTTGGACCATCTCAATCGGGAAGAAAAATACGGGACCCACATCATCGGATGAATAAACAAAAGACATTCAAGCCCGGAACTGAAAAGGACCAATGGGATCCAGTTGTGGTATACAAACTTCCTTTAAATGCATTGAATTTGAATCCCATAATCAATAGAGGTGAAGCCCTAGAATCGGAATTGAAGCTCAGAATCACTGTACATGGTTTAGATGGTATACTTTTGCATTTAATTTAAATTTTTTGAAAATTTAAAAAAAATTTCCGATTGTTCGGAATTTGTTACACAACATGTGGCAACACCCTAGATGACCCCTTATTGCTTTCTAACGCCCGAGTCAAGCATTCTCGATTTTTCTTTTTCTTTTTTTTCCTTTCTTCTCTCTCTCTCTTTGTTCTTCCACATGACCAGATTTGCAAGTAAGCATTCTTCAGTTCTTCTTGAATTATGTTTTTCATTTTTTCTTTCCTATCTCTGTATGCTCTTCTTCGCCGATCTTGTTGATTTTTTGTTTTTCTTTTTTCATACATACATCTCCTTGCCTTGGTTGTTCAAACACCAATTTTGCTAATATATGCACTACCATTGTTGAAAGTGTATTGTATGAAATGGGGAAGACATCTGAGAAGGTTCAAGGCTCTGAGACTGTTGAAGAGAAAACATCTTAGAAGGTTCAAAGCAATTGATATATGTTGTTATTACTTATTGTCGTTATTTTTAAAGGAGCAAAACCATATTTTTTATGTTTATGTTGTGTTGTTGAAAGCTCTTTTATATTGTTTATGTTTATTTTGTTGTTGAAAGGCGAACCCTAGAGTGTTTATTGACCTGAACATCGACGGCCATCCGGCAGGTAGACTTGTGATAGAGCTTTTCACCGACACTACCCTTATAACAACGAAGAATTTTCGAGCTCTCTGCAACGGCGAGAAGGGAATCGGCAGGAACAGGATGTCACTCCACTACAAGGGAACAATCTTCCATCACGTGATTCCCAGCTCCGTGTTCACAGGAGGAGACTTGACTGACTTCAATGGACTCGAAGGTGAGTCCATATACGGCAGCAGTTTCACCGATGAAAACTTCATAAACAAGCACACTAGTCCCGGGATCCTCTCCAACGCAAATACCAACCCAGACAACAACGACTCCCAATTTCTCATCTCTAACGCAAAGAACAAGTGGTTCGATGGCACCAATGTCATCTTTGGTCAGGTCATCGAGGGATTTGATGTCATGAAGGCTGTTGAGAAGGTCGGTTCAATTTCTGGTTTGACATCCAAGCCCGTAATGGTCGCCAATTGCGGTCAACTATCTTAATTTATTAGCGACCGTGGTTGTAGAGTTTGATTTTTTGTTTTTCACAAGTGAGTGTTACTTGTATGCTACTTCGAATGGATTATGCTACTTGTATTTGTTTTTTGTATTAGATATTGGTTATGCTAGTTGGAATGGAGTATACTACTTGTATTTGTTTTTGTATTCCATAATGGTTATGCTACTTGGAATGGATTATGGCTTCAAAATAGAACAATTCATTTCATTCGCCGCAAACACATAAAAAAACTGGACTCCAATACCAAATATTCTAGGCTTCAGAACAAATCAATTCATTTAATTCGCCCCACTAAAATAAAACACAACCAACACCATGGATTACATTACAGAGGCTTCAACTGGAAATAAAACCGGAAAATCTAAAAACAAACAAAGCAACACAAACAAAGCATAACACTACTATAAGAAATGTCAAAACCCAATTTTAGCACAATTGACCGCAGTCAATGACCATTACAAGCTTGGATGTCAAGCCGAAGCAGGAACCGATCTTGTCAACGGCCTTCAAGACATCAAATCCTTTGACCACCTCACCGAAAATGACTTGCTTGCGATCGAGCCACTCGGTCTTACGAGTACAGATGAAGAACTGGGACCCGTTGCCTCTTGTTACGGTTTTGGCCATTGACAGGATACCGAGACCGATGTGCTTCTTCACAAAGTTCTCATCGGCAAAACTAGAGCAATATATCGATTCACCTCTAGTTCCATTTATGTGAGTGATGTCTCCTCCATGGACCATGTACCTAGGTATCACGCGGTGGAAGGTTGAACCCTTGTAGTGGAGTGGCTTCCCAACCGTGCCGATCCCCTTCTCTCCGATACAAAAAGGCCGAAAGTTCTCCGCTATAATCGAGGTACTATATGCGAAGAGCTCCATCACAATTCTACCCGTAGGGTGGCCATCAATGCTTAGGTCAAAAAACACTCTAGGGTTCGCCATAAGAGTATCTAGGGTAACAGAAAGAGAAAGTGGAGAGTGGACTTACGATTTCCCCTTTTCTTTCCTAAGTTGGGTTAAGGTGGGTTGGGGTTCATCATTCATGTCATATGTTTTGGGTTTGTTATTGTTATTGTTTTGGGTTTTGTAATGCAAAGGACCCATGCCCACTTTTATTTCGGTTCATGTCATTTTTTTTGTGTTAATGTATTATTAATTATTATTAAAAGTGAATTAAGTGTATGATAATCAACATCCATGTAAGAACTGCAATAATGCTAAAATAAATATATATTTAATATTTATTAAAAAGGCATCAAGCCATAATATATTCGTTACATATGTTAAATTCTTGGGACATTCCTGGTCTGTAAATCTGCAATTGATACATATACATTCATGGGCTCGAAACGTTAAATGACTGGGCTCCACAATAGAGTATCCTGGTCTCTATAAGATGAATTCCTGGACTCCCAAAAAAATTTGACTGGGCTTTAAAACAAAAAATACACCATCTCCAAAGCTCTACACAAGGTCAGCCCTTCCCTAAAACGACTACCAACAAGCCCCCAGGCAGAGCACATATGAAATATGCACAGTTCACCATTCATACTCCACAAGTTATATACATTGTCATCCTTAAACGTCAAAAACAGCTACCAACAAGCAAATCTCATGTAAACATACTCATCATGTTAACAGTCCTTGGAGGGGGCAGTGCAGAGTTCACCGTTCACAAAAATATCAAGTGCCATTGCCTCACGAAAGCCGGGAATATCTTTTTGTCCAAAGGTATCCATCCATGATGATACCGAGACTCTAGATAGTATCAATTCTGCAAACTTTAACACAAATGCACCACGACTGCAACTGCAACAAGTGTAAATGCAATCATAAATATTTGTATCATAGTAAAGAATTGGAAGTTATAATGCAAAGAAAATAACTACCCCGTCATGTAGTTGAGGAATAATGGTCAGTGGGATGTTTTCGGCAATGAAAGGAGTTGTGAGATGAGGTATCTTCAGTTGTTCATAGTAGTTTGAATGCTTAAGAATTGAGGGTAACAAATAAAGTAACCCTCAATTCTAGCATCAAAGATTTGTAGTAAGCACTTGACTTTTCACGATCATAAACCTTCCATGGGATCAAAGCCATATGCATGTAAAGTGCACAAAACATTGAGGTTAATGAATAGTTTCAAACAGAAACCCAATAGTATGCATAAGATAACCGGCAACACAATAGTAGGCAAAGGGTTTTCAAGCCCTGGAAAGGAATTTCAAGCCCTAGAAGGGGATTTCAAGCCCTAAAAAGGGATTTCAAGCCCTGGCTAAAGTATTTCAAGCCCGGGTTAAGGGATTTCAAGCCGCGGCTAAGGTATTTCAAGCCCTGGAAAGGGATTTCAAGCCCCGGCTAAGGGATTTAATACCCTGATTTGGACAAACCAACCACTGATATTAGCTAACTATAGACACTATAATATTCAAGCACCCATTCATAATAAGAAAGTGTAGCCTACAACCCAATATAATAAGATTTAAAAATCAACTTCAGCCAAGTTTCAAGAATCATACACCAATTCATAGAAAATTCATAGAGTAATAAGTAATATAACACATGACAAAATCTAGTGTAGCACAGAAATCAGGCAAAATTTGCAAGACATCAAAATACAACTAGACACCAAATGGTTGAATTTAGGGAAGTTGAGTAGTCTATTTCAAGATCAAGAAATTTGCAGAGAATATTTTTCAATATAAAAATCCATTCTACAGTTTGATTGTATTCAACATATATATGGATTTCAAATTAACTAACCCCAATTCCTAGACATGATCAATCTACTTATTATTAATGCCCTAATTTGGACAAACTAACCATTGATATTAACTAGCTATACAAATATAGACACAGAAATAAAATACACATAGAAGTAAAATACACACCGTTGTACTGAAGTAGGATTCAACTTTTAGAACCCTTGTATTGAAATTCCAATTCTTAAATCTTGGGAACCCTGTTCCTTTCCGTATCCCGATTTTACCTTCCAAACGGGTAATTCATTCAACGGCCCAAACCTAAAACAATTAAAAAAAATCTCATAAAGAAATAAAAATCTCATAAGGTTGATTTACACATGAATTCATTTTGCAACTATTACCTTAAATGCTAGTAGAAATCCATAACGGTAGAATGTGAAATACTTCGAATCATCATTGTTCTGCTGATTGTCCAACTCCGCCTGCTAATTGTCATTATCTGTTTCTTTTCTCCATCTTCTACTTCAAATTTCTTCTTCTTCTTCTTCTTCTTCTTCTTCTTCTTCTTCGGCTTCTTCTTCTTCTTCTTCTTCTCTTCCTTTTTCTCCTCTTCCTTCTTCTTCTTCTTCTTCTTATTATTCTCTTCCTTCTTCTTCTTATTCTTTTCCTCATTCTCTTCTTTCTTCTGGCCATTGCCTCTTAACCTACCAAGGTGTTTACCAACTGCATTCTTCAGCCAAAACAATATGACATCGAATATGTACGAGCCCTAAGAAAAACTTTTAAATGCATTGATGTCCTCTACTAAAGACAATAGCCAACCGGGTATGGCTGTCCGTGCTTCATCAATCCCGAAGAATTGGGACACAATTAATAGGTATCCCATCTTCAATGCATCATCACCCGCTATAGGCTCCATAAGCCAGCTAAAGGTTGCCTCCAACAGTTCAATCGTCGGGCTTTCATCTACGAAATATCGTGTCAAAATAGATTCTTCACGGACTTCTTTCTTTTCTCAGAAGCCTTCGGCCAGTGTGCCCATGTTGAGGCCATTGCACAAGCAGAATTCCTCTCTCCCAAACTGAGCCTCCTTCTGCCCCAAACCAAACCAAATTTCATCTTCGTTTTCTGATTTGGGAAGAATGATCTGTCTTTTCAAAAGATTGTAGATTAGCATCCTATGAACCTTAATGGGCTATACCATATCCAAGTACAACCCAAAGGGACCTTGTTTAAACCTATCTACCACGCCACAACGTGTCAAGACTAACTCCAAATCTCAAAGAATTTTTTTTTTTTTTGTGCGAGTTTATTCTCGCATGTACCCAGCTTTTGTGGTCTGGATCCCGCCATTGTTTTTTGAAATGATTGGCCGACATCTGGTTTACAACAAAACAAAAATTAATTAATGCTAAGTATAACAAAATTGGGATTTCAAGCCCTGTAAAGGGATTTCAAGCCCTGGAATGGGATTTCAAGCCCTGTAATGGAATATCAAGCTATGGCAAAGGGATTTAAGGAACTGGAAAAAGAATTTCAAGCCCTGTACATGGATTTCAAGACCTGAACTGGAATTTCAAGCCTTGGAAAGGGATTTTAAGCCCTGATTTGGACAAAACAAACAATGATATGAAATGGACATCCTTCCCACCACTATACATGTATGTCAACACAAAAAAAAAAAAAAATAAAAAAAAAAAATACATAACAAGGCACCAAAAAATCCACCAATTCCAAAATCCAACACTTCATAACATAACATCACAAAAACCATCTATAACAACACTACACTTCACAATCGCTTACAAGGCTTGAAATCCCTTTGTCAAGGCTTAATATTCAGACAAATAGGGCCACATTTCAAAACTTCAATTAAAAACCAAAACAAAACCACCTGTTCCCCGGCATTGCATGAACTGCTAGATAACTACTCATATTATCATTCACTCATGACTAAGCTTATTTGTTTCACAATTTACTGAAAAGTAAATTTCAACAAAACAACAATAAACCACTGGTAACCCATCATCCTCTTACTAAATAAACAGGTACTTCACAATATATACAAAACTTGTACTTCAGGCGTTAAATCCATACAAAACTGGTACTTCACAATCCCCTTAATACAAATCAAACAACTACCCACTTCTCAAACTAAATACTTAACACTTAATAAACAACAAGTCAAGTCACCCAAGTAAAAGATCAAATCATCATCCATGCACAGTCACACACAGATGCAAACAAACATATCAGAGGTTAAAACGCAAAAGGAATGAAGAAGACAAGGAGAAAACGAATGAATACCTTTACTTGCGAGTTGCGACAAAGGCGTCTTCTCTAACTCAAACGAGGAATGAAGATGACAAGGACAAAACAGTAGGGTTGGGTCTCGGTATTCGACTGTTATTCTTCTTCTTCTTCTTCAAGACAGTTTCTTCTACTATCTATTTCTCTCTTCTCAAACCTGGTGTGTTCTGATTCTTCTTCTTCTTATTCTCTCTCGTTCGCTTCTTCTTCTACTC
This sequence comes from Acer saccharum, assembly GCA_030490815.1. Classification (NCBI taxonomy): domain Eukaryota; kingdom Viridiplantae; phylum Streptophyta; class Magnoliopsida; order Sapindales; family Sapindaceae; genus Acer; species Acer saccharum. The sequence continues at coordinate 40,451,573 of CM059869.1, forward strand.
TGGTAGCGCTTTGCTGGCTTCTTCTTCAACGCTTTTTCTTCAGTACTCTAGTCTCGATAGCTTCTTGGAGTTCGTTTAATTTGGGGGATTTTAGTTTCTAAGTATCGGGGCAACTCCTCTCTGATTTTGAATTTCACTAGGTTATGGCAAATTGGTAATGATGCTTAATGGGGTTGGGGGTTTAGGGCAATTTGGGGATTTTCTTTTTAAAAGGTTTTAATATTTAAAATCCCACTTAAGGGTATTCCTGGAATTTCATGTGGCCAAGGGAACACAAATGCAAGAAAAAAAATGAGGAGACATTTTTGCTCTTTCAAACTTGAAAGTGGACATTTCCTTCCATTTCCATGTACGAGGAATTAATTTTCAAGTTGCCACATGTCAAGAAAATATAAACCAAAATCTGTTTCAAACAAATCCATCTCGGTGACCTATTTGATCTCATCTTCAAACTTTCTCTCAAATCTATGGTCCACATTCTTTGTACTGATATATTTTATATCAGGACGAACTGACAGTAGAAAGACTATATATATATAATCAGAAATTCTATTATCAGTTCGAACTTTATGCACTTGACTGCATGCGAGTGTCAATCAAAGTATTTAAATCCAGTGGCCCACATACAAGGAACTGATATAACTTTTGTCAGTTCGAACTGATAATAGAAAGACTGTATATATATTATATATATATATATATAGGGACAATCTATAGAACAACGGTGTACGGTGTACCCATACACCGTGTAGAAAATATTACAATCAAATGTTGGATTAAACTTTTTCAAATTACTATCACAATATTTCCTACACGCTGTATGAGTACACCAGTGTTCTATAGCTTGACCATATATATATATATCGTGATTTAGTATACGATATTTCAAAAAGCACCAGTGTTAATTGAGAAATATTTGAATAATTGAAAAATGTTCAATTAACATCGGCTTTTATTGAATTCCACACACTTGATAAATTAATGGGTAATTGGCATTGTACCCCCCTGAAGTGTTCGCGAAATCGCAAACTTCCCCTTGAATGTTTTTTTTTGGCGTTAAAGCCCTCGAACTGTTGGAAATTGGCAATAATGGACGGAATAGGGACGGAACCCTTATTCCGTCCTTCTTCTTGTCACGTGCCTTGCACATGTAAGGGTAAAATTGAAAGAAAAGTAAAATAAATAAAAAAACATTTAAAAAAAAAAAAGTGGATATTCAGATTCAATCTCCACCGACCATGTTATTCAAATGGACTGTGGAGATCAATCTGGATCTCCACCAAATAAAAAATAAAAAAATTAAACTTAAAAAACAAAAAAACCAAAAAAAAAAAACCAAAAAAGAAAAAAAAAAACCAAAAGCATTTGATCGGAGAAACCCAGACCAAACCCATAGTCAACTGTCCACCACTACCATCTCCATCTCCACTGTCTACCACCAATACCTTCTCCATCAGTTTTCCAGAAGCACCAGAAATCAAACCCTAACCCTTAAATCCAGCCACCCCAAATCCAACACCCACAACCAAATCAAACCCATCCATATCCAACAAACCGAATCAAACCTCTTCAAATCAACCGAAACAAATCAACCGAAATGAACCTTAAATCGGCACTGTCTTTTATCTCTCTCTCTCTCTCTCTCTCTCTCTCTCTCTCTCTCTCTCTCTCTCTCTCTCTCTCTCATTCGCCGATAAGATCTAGTGTCGATCTCCTTCGTTGGAAGTCAATTGGTGCTGGCACTGTCTTTTATCTCGCTCTCTCTCGTTCGCCGACAAGATCGAGCGCCGATCTCCTCCGTTGGAAGTCAATCGGCACCGATGATGGTCATTTCTAGTGAGATGAAGTTCGTGTGAGTGGGTGGGTTTGGGTTTGGAGTTTGGCTTTTGAAGATTCATAAGTTTGAGTGGTAGGTTAGGGCGATGGGTTCGGTCAGCGGCGAAGTTGTTGGGTGGGTTCGGTCGGCGACGAGTTTCTGGGTGGGTGAAATTCCCTTAAACAATAATGTAGAATATACATAGAGAGGAGGTGAATAGGTATAGGCCCAACTTCTTTTCAATATTCAAAAATATGCAAAATACAAGAATTAAAAGCACACTTGATAAGTTTTAACAATTGAATTGATTTAATCAACACATGTGAAAATCAATATACAAGAGATGCAATCAATACAAAAATATGGAAGATAAAGAAACATAAAACAAAACTTGACACAATAGTTTTTACATGGTAAAACCTCAAAGAGGAAACATCCATGGGTTGATACCACAACCACCGGCAAAGCAATTCAGTATGAAAGAAAGAGATACACACTCAATGCAATCAAGTCCTAGTCTATCCACAAGACCAAATGAATCACTTCCCTATTCCCTATCCAAGATAAGTCCTTCACCTCTAGGAAGCAACTTTCTATCCAAGGCTTTTAAGTTTCTAGGAAGATTTCCTTACTTAGCTATCTAGATCACAAAGATCCTAGTCAAGCTTCCCTAGCTCAACCATCCGGAGTATCACACTCCTAGCTAAGACTTTTGCTTAGTTATCTGGATCCTTTTAATCCTAAATAAGACTTCTTGCTTGGCTATCCGGAACACTTTCCTAGCCAAGTCTTCTTGTTCAAATTAAAGCTTCACTCACTTTAACAAGAGACTTCAACCTTTTCACAAGACAATGATCTGGGTGATGCAAATGATGCAAATCACAATCAAATAGAACAAGATGATCAATCAAGCTCTATGAACATGTTCAATGATAATCTAGAATATGCTTCAACAAACAATCACAAATGTATCTAGAAACCAAGACATGTAAATCAATAAGAACAAGATGAGAATATTCAATATCAAGCTCAAAAAAACCTAGTTCTTAGATCATGAAACTAAACCTAGAAATCATCACGAATCACATCATACAAATCATTTCTAGAATCAATTTCATGTTAATCAAGCTTAGCTAAAATATGTTCAAAAAAAATCACAAAGCTAAAACTCAACAATCAATCGATCAAACAAACCTCAAGTATGAATTAACATGATTCTTAACACATTTCATCAATCACATAGGAAGATTAAATGAGATGATCAAAAGAGAAAGTAAAGAAGAAGATGTTTCACATACAAATCAAGAGTCTCGGACTGAAATCAGCTTGCTGTGAAAAATTATGAACTCAAATGACTCTAAAAATGCTTGGGGTTTATAACTCTCTTCGAGACCAACATTTTTGGCTTTTAAATCACTCAATTTCGAGTTGAAATGAGAGAGTTATGATCAAAATAAGAAATCAAAAATCAAGAAGAAAATCTGCACATCTCTATTTTTAATTTTTCTTCAAATTATGTTTGGAGGGAAGGAGGAGAGTATTTAAAAGAATTCAAGAGAGGGAAAAATGAGCCAACCAATAGCTGCCACGTCACTAGCCATGTGTGGGGCACATGTGGCACACGTGGTCAGAGGAGGACTCTGGTTGTGTGGCACACGGCCTCCACACGTGGCCTCCTTTGCTTGGCTGTTTGCCAAGTTTGCTCATCTCGCGTTCTTCAACCGTATCCAGGCCTCCGAACTCTGATTTTGAATCTATCTTCGGATTATGAATCGTGACTCCCTCACGCATAATGACAACTACAAAACTTTGACAAAAAGTTGAGAATTCATCTCAGAAAATGATGACAAAGACAACTCAACGAATGAGAACGCAAAGTAGCGTAGCTATATCGTTTGGACTCGAAACCTAATGAATGAGTAGCCGAAATGATCGGGACTCAATAAGGAGTCAAATGAGATCATGTTCAAGTCCAAATATAATAAAACACAAACAAATAAACACAAGATCACACATGCATGCCATTTCCTAGACATAGTCTTAAAACATGCAATTCCACAACGTATGACAATATGAGTTCAATGCATGAGCATACTTCAATGGTGTGTGAATGTGTTATACCAAATGTAGCACAACGATGCAAGGACACACATGAATGAATTTGTGTGTGTACGCTTACGCCTTGTAAGAGGAAGAAGAATCTTGATACCTTAGCATCCATGTACGTGATTTTCCTCTTGAAGACGATATTTGCATGAGAAGTTGTTTTTCTCCTTTGAAGCTTCTTTTTACCAAGAACCACCTAAGCAACTAGCCATTACAAATAAAGAGTGTTTTGCAATGGAATCAAGCCAACAAAGATATAGGATCTTACAGTGGGTTCGTCGTGATGGCGACGGGGATGGATGGACTGTGGGTTTGTTTGTGAATCTATTGTGTTTGTAGTTTGGTGATGAAGAAGAAGAAGAGATTGGGGAAAGAGAAGAGTAGAGATTAGGGTTTGGGGAGAGAGAAAAGAGAAGAGGAGAGATGCTGAGAATTTTTATTTTTATTTTTATTTAATTAGGTGGAGACATTTCAATTTAATTATTAAAAATTATTCCTAATTTTTTTTAATAGCGAAAAGACAAAAATGCCCTTTGTACTTATGCATGTGAGGTGCACATGCAAGGAAAATCAAACGGAATAAGGGTTCCGTCCCTATTCCGTCCATTATAGCCAATTTCCAACATTTTGAGGGGTTTAACGCTGAAAAAAAAAACATTCAAGGGGCAGTTTGCGATTTCGCGAACACTTCAGGGGGTACAGTGCCAATTACCTTAAATTAATTTACTGACTATATAACAAAATACAGCTCTAATTGCGTTAAATCATGTAAGTTCCTTTTATTTAAATAAAAGGAGTTCCAGTTCGAGTTTCACTTTGCTCATTAATAAATAGTTAAAAGATTTCTTATTGATCATGAACATAATTATGAGGAAATAGGGGAATTTGTCACTTTTTAAGTTGGTGGTTCAAGACTATCACCACTTTAATAACTTATATTTTAAAGGCACCAAAGTAAGTGACTTCCAAAAATACCCTTACCTTACTCTATGTTTTTATTTACTTTTCAGTTTTTCGTTTTTTGATTTTATTCTTTCATCTTCTTCATAGAGGTCTGGTTAATAGACTTCCAATGGAGGTCGAAATCGAACAAAACCAACTTCATAACATTATCAATGCATCTTCATTGGATTAGTTTAGTGGCACTATGCTAACGCACTCGGGGGTCGAGACTTTGTGATTGTGTTCTGAGACTTTGGGTCTGTTTGGTAGGAAGAAAAAAAATATGAAGGATATAAAGATTTGGAGGGATAAAAAACATGAGGGAAAGAAAGGAAAATGGTTTTCCCTTAAACTGTTTGGTAAACAAGAAGGAAAGAAATGATCTTTTTATTAATTTTACTATTTTACACTTACATTATATTTTATATATTAAAACAAATGGACAAAATTGTAATTTTAAGTCAAGCCAAAAAGCAAGCCTTCTTTCCCTCCCATTTCCTCCCACTTTTGGGAGGATTAAAATTGGTGGGTCCCACCCACAAATCTTTCCTCCCATTTTTCCCTTCCTTCCCCTTTTCTCTCCATACCAAACACATATTTCCCCATTTTCTTCTCCATTTTCCTCCACCCTTTTCTTTCCTCTCCATTTTCCTCCCTACCAAACACACCCTTTGTGTTTGGGTTTCGAGACTTTGTTATTGTGTTTTGAGACTTTCTGTTTGTGTTCCGAGACTTTGTGATAGTGTTCCAAGACTTTGTTCCAAGGCTTTGTGTTCCGAGACTTTGTGATTGCTTTTCGAGACTTCTGGTTTGTTGTTCTGTGCTCCTCTGTTTCTGTTCTATTCATTTTCTCCAACCACGAATCCCCTATTCGAAACCCTTCATTTTTAAAGAAAGTTACATACTTTGTTTTTCAAATAAATCAAAAGTCGCTATTGTGTTTGGTCATGGTCGTTGACGGCAACGTATGCATGTTCATGGTCCACCGTCATCGTCAGTGTACGTGTGTTCGTCGATTGGTCAGTGTACCTGTGTTTGTCGATTCATCAATTCCACCTCCATTGATGGAGGATTTTGAAAGAAATAAAAAATAAATAAAAATAAATAAAAAATAAAAAATTGTGAAGAAGATTACTGTTGGGGGGGGGGGGGGGGGGGGGGGGGGGGGGGGCGGGGAGGGGAGGGGATAGGGGGTGGGCATTTTTGTCCGTTCATCATAATAAGTGTCTTTTAAACATAAGTTATTAAAACGGAGACAATATTGAAAAACCACCTCCAAAAAGTACTAGAATTTTTTTGGACTCACATAATTATCCGAATAAGTAATGTTATTTTATTTTTTTGAAGTATAATGTTTATTAATCTAAGTAACCAATAATCTAGGTAATTTTCGGAACAAGTAATGTTTAATGTAATCATATCTCGAAACAACACACAGAATCCAGCTAGCCAATTCAGTCTCTATCTCAGGTTTCACATTTTCAGCTTCTTCTTTTTAGGGTTTGATATGTAGAGCATGTTAGAGGAAGAAAATGAAACGAGAGAGACGTAATTGATGGTTACGAGTGGGCATGGATCGGTTCGGTTCGGTTTGGCCAAAAACGTATTGAACCAACATATATTCGGTTTTTAAAAATGTGAATTGGTTTGAACCGTTTTGAACCTGAAAACCGAATTGAACCAAACACCTTTATCTCGGTTCAGTTCAATTCAATTCGGTTTTGGGTCTATTGGGCTTTGAATGTTTTTTTTTTTTTTTTTTTTTTTTTTGGGGGGGGGGGGGGGGGGGGGGGGGGGGCGCTTTTAGTTGCTTTTTTGGCATTTAAGCTTAAACTTTTTTAAGAAAACATGATTTCAATCGAAATCTAAAATTTCAATCATATTCAATCTACATACTAAATCAAAATATAAAATTTTCATAAATTCTATAAAATAGAAGTCAAAAAATGTAATACATAATGTAGTCCAAAAGAAAACATCATCAACTAACAGTCCATAATAAAATTGAACCTTACAAAATAATTTATTAAGATAATTCGGTTTATTCGGTTTGGTTCGGCTTTGTATGTTCAAAATCGAAACTGAACCGAATTGAATTCGGTTTTTCAAATTTTAAATTGGTTTGAACCGAACCAAACACCCTTTTTCGGTTCGGTTCGGTTCAATTCGGTTTCGGTTTTTGTGCCCACCCCTATTGATGGTCATGAGCCAAAATTTAAATCATGCCTATTAATTTATCTAGCAATTCACATTTAGGAAATTATATATAACAACATAAATCATATCCATTCCTTTAATTTTAAGGAATGAGTTATGAGTTTGAGTTCCACCTTACTCATTACGAATTACCTAAAATCTGTTAACTATTGTGGAAAAATTACCCGAACCAATTAATGTTTAATTTGGAAACAACACATTTTCAGCTTCTATATTTTAGGGTTTTAGAGATAGAAAATGATGTCAGAGGAAGATAATGAAACGAGAGAGACGTAATTGATGACCATGAACCAAAATTTAAAGTTGGTACAGCAAATAATGAACATTTTCACGTGGTTTTGTTGCTTCTCGATTACCGTGCTCGTTCTCTCTCTTTTTTTCCTTTTTAGCTTTTATTGTCTCCATTTCTCTCTCTACAATAATCATCCATGAGTATGAGTAAGACTAGGGTTTCTTCTCTCTACAGCTATATGATATATCTGACATGCAAAACAAACCAAAGGACGTCATTACAGACATCATATATGTATATATATCTGCTGTATAAACTTAAGACACGTTAGGGAAAATCATAACAATCCAAAGTATTTTTTTTTTTTTTTTTTTTTGGCTTTTTCATGGATCATAAATCATGAGAGTGTACGTTCATGGTTTGACGAAATCTGCATGCATACAGGAAGATCTTTTGAACTTATTACATTGGAGTAAGTGCCATACAGGCCCGGCCGACTGGAGCATTGTACCATTTTTGTACTCTATGATATGAGTGCCAGCTAGCTAGCAAACTAGCTTGATGGTTCTTGTTCTGTTCTAGTTTGGTTTTCTTAGCAACTCTCTGCCATTTCCATAATTTGTCTTCATATTCAATTCAACATTTTATAACCCATCGCATTCCATGTTTTAAATAACCCTTACCTAACCATTTAAGTTTCAAATTAATTAGTATATCATGGTGTCAGCAGGTTAATTCAGATTTCATGTTCAAATCTACTATATCATAGCATCCCCGTACAAATATTCATTTAAAAAAATTAAGTACCACATAAGATAGATAGTTAAAATGTTAGAAAAATTATTTTCAATATAGTTACCTAACTTCAATATGAATATGATATGGTAAAAAAAAAAGTTAGAAAATATAGAGTTGAGTTTTTAATTCTAGAAATGATGATTAGGATTTCTAACTCCTTCTACCAATAATTTTATAGCTCATTTACTTGTAAAATAAAATATGGGAGAGAATGTAATAATTGTTTTATTATAATTGGTCATAAAATTGTTACATATTTGATTTTAAATAACTGCATTGGAGATGTAAATATGCATTTATTTAAAAAAAAAAAAATCAAATTTGGGTCCATAATGAATAAAAATGCTAATGTAGCACTATTTAAAAACTCAAAAATACATATTTGCATTAGAGATGCTCTTAATATCTTATTCTTGTTCATTGACTACCTTAATAAGGTGGATTGATTTTTATGACATATTTGCATTTCATTGTCTTAAGAGCGTACTTACTAATCGGGAATGAGCGGAATCGGAATCAAATTCTACTAGAAAGGGAATGGAAGGGAATTGTGAAAGTATACAAACGAAGTTAAATTGCTTAAAGCATACCTAGAGGGGGGGGGGGGGGGGGGGGGTGAATAGGTTTTTACACATTTTTCAAACCCTTGAACAAACTTTCGTTTGTCCCTCAAGGTAGCCTTACACATAACACAATAAGCCAAGGAAGACATACATAGATAATACGATAATACAATCATAAGAGCAAAGTCTACATATATCAACAAGTTATGTGAGGTATGAGAATAATTAGACATAACAACAAAGTAAGCTTGTATTTCATAAGATGTTCAATGTGTTACAAGAGTGAACAAAATGTCACTAAACAAAAATTACAATATACAAAAGAATCATAGATACAAAATTTGATCAATAGAAAAAATTCACTAATCACACTATACAAAGTCTTGCTTCACAATACACCACATGTGAATATTATGAATCAAGATAATAAAATATACAATTAAAATATAAGAGAAAGATATAGGAAGAATTAACACAAGAGATTTTTTAACGTGGTAAAACCTCCAAGGAGGAAACATCCACGGGTTGAACTACAACCATTGGGTACTATATTATTGGAAAGTAAACATAGAACATTCACAAAGTGACCAATCTTTAGCTCACCCAACCTAGTGAAGTCTAAGCCTACCCAACCCTATTGGAAAGTGTGAAATCCCTCAATGATGCGAAACCACCATATATTGGACACCACACACAACCAACATCGATGGTAGATTAGAAATTCCTCAAGAGTGCAAACACCTCCCGTGTACCCCGCTCTATCGGAGTCTATGTCTAACCATACGCCTAGGCCTACCAATACAATAGCCAACTCCCTATCCAAGGCACTCTTGCCTCTAGGGAGCCTCCCATGCATGACTATCCGAGTCCTCCCGACTCTAGCCATGACTCCTTGCTTACCTATCCAAGTCATCCCGACTCTAGGCAAGACTTCTTGCTTGGCTATCCGAGTCACCCCGACTCTAACCAAGACTTCATGCATTTTACAAGGACTTTCTAGTGTGATCATGTGAATGCAAATGATGCAAACAATCAATACAACATAGAACATGTGATCAATACATTCTATGGCACAAATAGGCCTAAACATGTGATATCACAAGTAATCAAGTCTAGATGCAAAATACACGAATAAAAACCTAAGCATGTGAAACACCAAATACATAAGCTCAAGGTCGCATTCACATACACAACACTTGAATCAAAATATCTTCATGAAGTACAAATTCAAGATGCTATTAAAATACAATTAAATGCTAGATATATGAAATTAATATCAATCAATATTCTAGTCAAAAATATAGAGCAAGGATTTGAGATTTTCATCAATCAAAACCTAGATTCTCTAAATCACAATCAAATACACAAATCCTAGATTTCTTCAATCAAATGATCAAATCAAATCTCAAGGTCATTTAACACAAAATTGATTCAATTAAGTTCCAAACAACCTAAGATGCCATTCTAATCATAATACAACTCACAAACATATGTAGAACCTAGAATCATAGAATCTAGTCAACATTAGTCCACAAATTGACTTTCAATTAGAATGATAATCAAGCTATCTTTCCCAATAGCTTTTACCAAACATAAACATAGATATAGAAGAAGAAACCCCAAGCAAATGGAAGGTCAAAAAGAAAGAAATCCCAAAGTTGAGTCCATTACCTCGGATTTTGCAGCTGGTTCGGAAATCTGTGTTGAACCACCAGAAATCACGATCAAACAGCCACCAAACCACTTGGGAATGATAGAGGACTCAAATACGAACACTCTCCAACTTGAATCACTCAAATCCGACTCCGGATGAGGAAGATATGGTGTTTGGAAGTTGGGAAAAATTGAGAGAGAATTCTGACGGGAAAAACACAACTTTTCTTCTTGAAATTTCAAATGGAAAGAGAGAGGGAAGAAATAGGAGGAGAGAGAAAGGAGCAACCGGCCAATCATGTGTGGCCACATCACCCCCTGGCCGTGGGGGGCGCGTGGCCCACACGGGAGCAGAGGCTCCTCCAGGCCGTGGGGCCCACGGCCAGCCCAAGTGGCCTCACGGCCTGGGCTGTCCTCTCGCGCACTCCCTCGGTTCTTCAGCCCGTATCTTGGGCATCTGAACTCCGATTTCGAATCCGTTTCCGGATTACCAACCATGACTCTCTCACGCATGACGACGACTATACAACTTTGAAAAACGGTTGAGAAATCATCTCGGAAAACGTCGATGAAGTCAACTCAACGAATGAGAACGAAAAGTAGCGTAGCTACATCGTTTGGACTCGAAACTACATGAATGAGTAACCGAAATGATCGGAACTCAATAAGGAATCATAATAGATCATGTTCAAGTCCAAATATAAAAATACGGAAACATACAAACACAAAGACACACACATATGCTAGTTTCCGGACATAGTCCTAGAAAATGCAAAACACAAAGTTTATCAACTTAATATGAATGCATGAGCATATTTTGCCAAGTGTGTGAAAGTGATATGTAAATGAAATTAAATCATGAAGGAACACACAAGAATGATATGTGTGTGTGTGTGCCTAGCCTTGTAAGAGATAAGAGGTCCTTTTAATACCTTTGTCGACCAATAATACACGAATCTCTTAAAAGCCGGCTTCTTGAATGAATTGTGGTTGAAACGTCCTTCGTCTTCAAAATTCTTCAATATACTAACCACTAAACATTACAAGATAAACACATTTTGATATGGAATTGATGCCAACACTAACTATCAACCTTACAAATTGGAATTAAGTAACTAAATTCCATTACTATGTTTACTAAATTTTTAATAATTAAAAATGGAATTAAATTTATACAAAGTTGATTATAAAAATACCCTTGTATGCAAAAATAACCGTAAATATAAATATGGAAGATGTATGAGTATAGCTAATATACAAAAAATAAAAAATAAAAAAATCAAAGAAATGAAAAATCAAATCAAAAGCAGCATGACTTCGTGCTTTTTCGGCCGTTGTATAGTGTTTTTTTTTTAATATTCTTTTATCAAATTTTTTTATATATAATTGACGATTCATATATATATATATATATATATATATATATATATCATCCTTTCTATTGTCAGTTCGTCCTGACAATTAATATATCAGGACGAAGAATGTGAACCACAGATTATGGAGAAGTTTTGACAAATGCATACACTTTGAGTCAGAGTATGTAAATCTAGTGGTCTATATTCTTCGTCCTGATATATTTATTATCAGGTCGAACTGATAATAGAAAATCTGTATATATATATATATTAAATAGGGATATTTTAGTAAAAATATACGAATTCCTCTTTTCAATTAGGAAAGGGAACTTGATTCTTAGCGTGGGTGGAGGGAATCAAGTTCTCTTTCATTCAAGAACTTAATTCCTGATATGTGTGTGGGGTCTATAGAACTTAATTTCTCGTAAATTTAGTAAACACGGGAATTCAAAAATCATGAACTTAATTCCCTTTCCCAAGAAGAATTCCTGATTACTAACCACGACATAAATACTATAATATTTAAGTTTTTGAGTATATGGTACCAAACTTGCTGAGATCTCAAATTCAAATCTAACTCTCCCTAGTTCGGATTTATTCACGGTCTTCTCTTATGTATAGATATTTCATTTAAATTCAAATACTCTTAGAAAAAATTAGTCCAATAAATTAAAAAATTAAAAAGTTAAACACCGAGAGAAGATCCAAACCCTCTCGTTTAAAGTAAATGATTCCTTGAACTATTTAAGCTTTTTAATTTGGGTTTAGTAATTTCTAGCAAATGTTTAAAGTGAATGCATATACCAGATAACTTTAGTTTTGTTTTGTTTTGTTTTGTTTTTGTTTTTTTTTTTTTTTTTTCTGACTTTTCTTTTAGGTTGAATGATTACTTGGTGTATGTTAGGACTTAGGAATTCAATCATGGTCGGTCAATGGATCCAAACCCTTATTAAGCCTTTATTCAAATCTCCATCTCCTCTCAATTTTCTCGGTCTAGCTATTACAGATAAGTAGTTTATTCAAATTCAAATACACTTTAAAATCAGGACAACAAAATATCAAACCAAACTCTCTACAAATAAAATAAAAATCCAAAATCTCATTTTGCTTGGAATTTTCTCCATTGGTTTAAAGTGAATGTTTATTTAAGGATTCGAGTTTTTTGAGTAACCCATGTTTAAATTGAATACTTGATAAGATTTTTGGGTTATATGATTACCCGTATATGTTAAAATTTAGTCGGTAAATGGATTCAGTCCATTCATTTAGGTTACGTTTGGTTACCGTGGTAGAATGGTAATTGGAATGGTAATGTGAATGAGAATGGGAATGGAATGGAAAGGAAAATTGATTTTTTTTTTGTTTGATTGAAACTTTAGAATTAGTGTTTGAATTATTATTATTTTGTTTGTTTAACAACTGAACGGAATGGAGTTAACTGTATTTTGACCAAAATACCTCTAATTACAAAACATTTATAATAATATGATATATTATGGATAATAATAATAAAATACAAAAGTATATATAATATTATATTATATTATAATATATATAATATAAATATTATTATATATATTTTAATATATATTTATATATAATATATGTTATATATAATACAATATATATATTATATAATATATATATAATAATAAAATATAATATATTATCCATTAATATATATATATAATATTTAATATAATATATATGTTATAGAAAAAAAAAAAAATATATATATATATATATATATATATAATAAAATATTTGATCCTTGTTGCCTGGAACCATTATTGTAGACCTTATGCTCTTGGTGGTCTTGATTTGAAGGATCTGGCCTTGTTGAACGATTCATTACTTTGGAAGCTTACTTAGAAGTTTATAACTTCGAACAGTTTTTGCTTTCACTTTTTTGCGTGAGAGGTATATTACGCAGTTGCAAAAACCCTAGGGAGACTACATCACCTCTTCCATCTGGACTTCTTTTAGGACCAACTATGTTGAGCTCATTAAGGATGGTATCTGGCTCATCGGGGAAGACTTGCAGAGAGATTTTTGACGTGATAATTGGCTTGGGGTGCTCATTGTGGATCTCATTGGGATTCCTATTTACGTGGCCACACATCTTCAGGCTAGGGTTTCTGACTTCATTCGGGAGGGTAGATGGTTTTTGGAAGATCGCTTTCAATGTAGGTTTTCGGATCTTTGTTTTCGGATTGAGAGGATTGCTATTTCCCTAGTGACAGATTATTTGGTGTGGCCTCACTCAAGGGACTGTAGTGTTTCTTGTAAGGCGGCTTACTCTAGGATGTTTCATGACATCCTGTAGGTCCCCTGGTGGAGGGATGTCTAATCTCGCTATATCCCTCCCTCATGTTCGATTTTAACTTGGCGTCTTCTGCTTAATAGACTCCCCACCGAAGATCATTTGTTTTTGTCCGGTTTTCAATTAGCTTCTAGGTGTAGTGTTTGTGGAGCTAGCTCGAAATCAATGGATCACCTTTTTCTGAAGTGCCCTCTTACTACTGCTCTTTAGGAGGCGGTTTTCTCCACTTTTCACATGCGTGTCTCCGTTGGCACTTGGGGTTCTTTTTTCATACAAGACATGTTTGTCTCTTTCAATGATCATATTGGGATTTTGTGAAAAGCTGTTATTCATGCGGTGGTTTGGATTGTGTGGTTTTCCCGTAATTAGTGGATTTTTGAAAGGAAATCTGTTGACTTCAGGGCTGCTTTATCTCTTGTTTGGCGCTCTGTTTATGATACGAACCGTTTGGGGATCGGCTATATACGTAACTCTGTTGATGATCTACTGATTCTTCACTGGTTTGGTCTCAGTGGTCATCCTGGTAAGGCTCCAGTTATTAGAAGTGTGGTCTGGTCGACCCCTGCCCCGGGGTGGATCAAGGTTAACATGGATGGTGCAGCTTTGGGTTCACCAGGTGTGGGGGGTTGTGGGGGTGTTTTTCGGACTTGCAAATCTTTTGTTAAGGCCTATTTCACGGTCCCTTGGTCAAGTTTTTGCTTTTGAGGCTGAGCTCCTTGTGACTTCTTTAGCCATCAATTATGCTTGGAAGTTGGGTTGGCATAGGATCTGGCTCGAAAGTGATTCTTCTTATGTTGTCCAGCTTCTTTCGGATAAGTTTGATCAGATTACCTAGCATGTTCATCAAGCTTGGCATCGCTGCATTTATCAGATTTCGCATATGGAGTTCCAGGTTTCTCATATATTCAGGGAAAGAAATTAGGTGGCGGATGCTATCTCTAAGCACGCTTTGGGTCTACCTTCTGATTCTTGGTGGTCCTCCACTCCTTCATTTTGTTCTTCATTATTTGGTGGTAATGACTGTGTGGGTAAGAATATTTTAGGTTTTCCTAGCTTTGTTTTTGTTGTGTGGCTTGCGTGCCTCTAGGTTTTTTAAAGTTGTGACCTCTGTTTTGTAATGTTTTGCTATTACTTTTGTTACTTCTTTTCTTTATTTATTTATTTCAGGATACTGCCTAGGGGTGTTTTAGCATAAGATCGTTTGTAATACTTTTCCCCCTTAGGTCAGTCCAATTTCATCAAAAATAATAATAATAATATAATATATAATATATAATAATATTTATATATCATCATATATACTGTAATAATATATATATATATATATATAGATAATAATAATATAATATATATATAATAATAATGTATATAATATAATCAGTCTTTCTATTGTCAGTTTGTCCGGACAATAAATATATCAGAACGAAGAATTTGGACCACAGATTATGAAGAAGTTTTGACAAGTGCATGCACTTTGAGTTAAAGTGTGTAAATCTAGTAGTCCGCATTCTTCGTCCCAATATATTTATTGTCAGGACGAACTGATAATATAAAATCTGATAATATAATATAATAATATATTGGAAATGAGGGTATTTTTGGAATAGAGTTGGGGCATATAAGGGTATTTATAGAATACCAATTTTAGTTTGGAACTGGAATGGGCTTTCCATTGGTTTTTGGATGGAATGTCAATTTCACCAAAATGGTGGAAACACCATTCCAATGGAATACCCTTTCCATTAGATTTTAGGGTGCGTCCTGTAACGTTTTTCAAAGGTGTTTTTGTTTTTGTTTTTGTTTTTGTTTTTCAAAAATAAAAATGAGAATGAAAACAGTGTTTTTGGTTTCAATTTCGAAATCCAAATACGCGTCTGGTAGCATTTCCTGAAAGCTGTATTTCGAATATGAAAACGTAAAAAACGCATCCGGTAGGTTATCCGAAATATACCAAAAATTATAATGAGCTGAATTATATATATATATATATATATATATAGGAAATTTAAAGAATTTTCAATTGGTAGGATGGATGTAGCAATCTTTAGAAACCAGAGGATCATTTCTTCATCGTCTCTTCCATTCTTACCAACCGGAAGACTCTGTTTCATGCTTCTCTTTTACTTGCAAAACCAGCTGCAATTTTCAGTATCAAGAACTATAGGATTCATCTAAGTGGTCATAAAACAGAAACTAGCAGACAATTTGAATTGATTAGTGTGATATGATTTGATTCTTAGTTATAATTTCACAATTTCTTTTCTTCCATTAGTAAGCATAAAGTAAAAGCACATTAAATTAAATAAACTGAGCAAAAGAACCAATCAAAACTGGGCATTAACTAGAAACCCTCAATCACCGAATTTTGTACCCAATTGAGAAACTAGCAATTAAAAAAGGAAACTTTAACATAAACAAAGAGAACCCAAGAAGGGAGATCGGCGGCGAAGGAGAAGAGATCGGCGGCAAACAAGAGATTGACGGCGAAGGAGTAGATCGGAAGAAGAAGAAGGGAGATCGGCAGCGAAGGAGAAGAGATCGGCGGTAAACAAGTGATCGACGGCGAAGGAGTAGATCGGAAGAAGAAGAAGGGAGATCGGCAGCGAAGGAGAAGAGATCGGCGGTAAACAAGGAGGAAGAAGAAGATCTGGGAAAGAAGATTCGGCGATCGGAAAAGAAGAAGAAGAAGAAGAAGAGAGAAGCAAAGGAAGAAGAAGAACTCTGATTTAGATCAGATATCGAGCAAGAAGAAAAGAAGAAAGAAAAAAAAAATAGTTTTTTATTTAGATCTAAAAACAAAACGAAAAACAAAATGAAAAACATAAAAAAGTTGTTTTGAAAATTTTTCACTTTTAACACTGATATTGTTTTTGTTTTTGTTTTTGTTTTTTAAATAAAATGGAAAACAAAATGGAAAACGATAACGAACGCGTATTCAAAATTGGATTTAGAAAACAAAAACAAAAACGCCCTTGAAAAACGATACAGGACAGGGCCTTAGCCAACCAAACATTTGGAATGAAATCCTTTCCATTCTTTTCTAACCAACCAAACATAGCCTTAATGTTACACTAATTAACATTACATTATATAAAGTTGAATATTAATATGGGTAGTGTTAACTTGTGCCCTACAGGTTAAGACTACCCTATTAATATATATATATATATATATATATATATATATAAATACAGTCTTTCTATTGTCAGTTCGTTCTGATAACAAATATATCAGGACAAAGAATGTGGACCATAGATTATGGAGAAGTTTTGACAAGTACATACACTTTGAGTCAAAGTATGTAAATCTAGTGGTCCACACTCTTCATCCTGATATATTTATTGTCAAAATGAACTGATAATAGAAAATCTGTATATATATATAGGTAAAATTTGTTGAATCAGTGTCTCGATACAATTAGTCATGTATTGTAGAATTAGTTAAGTTTTAGGGGTAATTGCACAAACGTCCCCTGACTTTTGTAAAATGTTACAGAGACATCCCCTACCATTAACTTTATATTGTTAACTTCTAACAGCTAAGGGCAATAATGTCCTTTTCACTAGATTAAATTTTAAAAGATATAATTTATTATTTTAAATTTTTTAAAAAAGAAAAATAAATATGGAGATTTCTCATTTTAGTTTCATTTTTTAAAATAACTAGAAATTATAATTTTTTTTAAAAAATCAAATAATTAATAAATTAATTAAAATCTTCATCTACTTTGTCTAGGAAAAATGGAAAAAAAATCATCAAACCTCACCATTGGAAAATATATTCTTAATTTTCTAATAGGAAAACTATTCATCAAACGTGACCATCTCCAAATCATCAAACATAACCCAACCCTTCATCAATCCATAAAACAAAGAAAATAAAATGGTTCATCATTATTAATCAAAAAAAAAAAAAAAAAAAAATCATCTTCATCAATCCACCAAAAAAAAAATAAAAAATCAACTTCATCTTCCTCAACTTCCACACCATATCTTCTTCATCAATTCCACAAAAAATAATTTTCATTTCTCCATCTTTTTTCATTCACAACTAAATCAAACACAATACAAACACCACGATCATCATCCAACAAAATAAGAAATTTTTTTTTTTAAAATTATACTGCTTCATCAAGAACAGTCTAGTAAGAGATGGAGTTCTTCACGGGTTCCGTTCGTGGTTTTCGGTGAGCAAATCTGTGGTATTGATGGCTAGGCTTTGTTGTTCGGCGACTGGAAAAGCATTCTACGTATGTGGTGATGGCTAACTCGCGGCAACGGACGTTGGCACACCGGTCAGCGCACGATGGGTTGGATGTGATTTGGGCTAGCTAGTCTCCATCTCTCCATCAAGAAGATTTTTTGATTTTATTATAATTTATGTAGATGGTTGGATGATATTTGATGATTGTTAGATTTTTGTGGTGTTTTCATTGATTGTGTTGTGTATGTAATTTGTTGAGTGAATTTGGATGAGAAGTTAGACGAGATGAAGATAATTGATTTTTTTTTTTCATGATCTTAGTCCTTTTTCACAAATTTTCTAGATTTGTTTTTTGTTTAAATATTTTATTTTTATATTTTAATGTTTTTTTTTTAATTTAAAAAAAATAAAATAAGGGAAACTTTTTATACCTTTGACTATTGACTTTTATAAGTTAATGGATCCCAACTAACGGTAAAGGATGTTTGTGCAACATTTATCAATTGTTAGGTAGGTTTTCTGTCAATATACTCAAAACTGACATATCCATGTAATTATCTCAAATGTCAAGGAATGTTTGTGCAATTACCCCTAAGTTTGATCACAATTTTTGGACAAGTGATTAGAGTTCGTTTGTAAATTATGAAATTACATAATTGAATCGGTTTTAACTTTAAGAAGTTATTGAACTCACCAAATTGTTTGTAACAACCACAACGATAATACATAATCTCATAACTAATATTGGATTATAGACGAATATATATATATATATATATATATGTGTGTGTGTGTTTGTGTGTGTGTGTGTGCCCATCGTGATAATATTATGATTGCACTTCAATTTAATTTATTTCATACCTCTTAATGCTAACTAAAGTCTACTGATTAATTATAGAAAATAGCCAGCTACCATTTACAAAACGAAGGACTCCTTGCATTACAAACTATTAATCATTACAAAACTGAAGTCCAAACCACATTTAAGACTACAAAACATAAAAACCTAACTCGTAATATTCCTCCAACTCTTAAAAAACCCATTATTTATATAAAAACTTAATTATAAAGAAAAAAACCTAATTAACTATATGATTACATTGACATATGATAAGATCACAAACCCTAACTCTAAAACCCTAATTTTTCGTTCCTTTGGACAGCCACAGCACATAAAGGATACTTCATCTCACAAGAGAGTTTCAACAACTCACTTAGATCCACTGGACTCGTCTCATCTTGAACCCACTTGAAGCTGCGCACAAGCTGAGCCACCCAAAGTGTTACGGTCGCGAGTCCAAGATTCTTACCAGGGCAAACTCTACGCCCAGCCCCAAAAGGAGCAAGCCTAAGGTCATTGCCCCTTAAATCCACGTCAACACCGCCGCCACTCGAGATAAACCTCTCGGGTTTAAACATGAGCGGATCCTCCCACACGTTTGGATCGTGGGTTATGGCCCACATATTGACCATTGCTGTGGTGTAGGCCGGAACCAACATACCATTTGTGAGACTCACATCTGACGTGGACAAGCGAGCCCATGACAGGAGTGGTCCTGGAGGGTGGACCCTGAGAGATTCTTTGACCACTGACTGTAAATAAGGCAGTTTAGCCACGTCAGCGTCAGAAAGACTCCTGTTTCCGACAGCAGCTTCCAGCTCAGCATACAGCTTGTCTTGTACCTTCTGATTCAAAACCAACTCGGCCATAATCCACTCAGTCAACAAAGCTGTCGTGTCAGTTCCCCTGAAAATCATCTCCTGCAAAACCAAAATATCCCAGTGAGTCAACTCAGTCATATATAACACAACTAAAATAAAGAAAACAAGGAAATAAAAAATACCCATAGGATGGCGATCATGTCATCATCCTGTATCTTCTCCTCACCATCCAGTGACAGCAAAACGTCGACAAAATCACCATTATCAGACATTTTCCTCGACTCACCACCACTGAGCCGATGCTCTTCAATGATTGCTCGGACAAACTCCTGGACTCGGGGAACAAGTAGAGAACAACGTTGTTGGACACGAAACGGGTCATAGAATTGACTCAACCAAGGCAAGTGATCGGACCAGTTAAAGGAACCCAAAAGCTCAAACCCTTCTCGCACCATATTTTGCAGCGTTTCCAGTCTTCCGCTATCGCGGGTCGACCCGTAACGTTTCCCGAAAACACTGCTCATGATATTGTTGAGAGCAGCAAACTGGAGATGTTTTCGCAGAGAGACAGAGCCTTTGAGTTGCTGTTCATTTGACACGTGTTCCAACATGGCGGCGCAGTCTAGCTGGCGGCCAGGTTCATGATGCTAAAATGCGCCGGGGAGAGAATAGGTTGGAGGAAGCGATTCTTCTAAGGTGACGCCAGTAGGTCCCGTTGGGAGCAAATCCGATGGCTCGGCTGAACATCAGGCTCCTAGCCGACTGCTTGATGGGACGGTCAGCGAAGTGGGGTGAGGTCAGGATTTCGCGGGCTGTTTGGGGGTCGGAGGAGACCACCACGGGAGTGGAGCCGAGGCTGAAAGCCATGAGCTGGGTGTTTTTGCGGTTCCAGGCCGCGGCGGCGAGGGAGCGATGAGGCAAAGCGCCGCGGCGGCCGAGAGTGAGCAAGCTGCCGAGAAAAGGCAACCCTTTTGGACCAGGAATGGGTATGGATCCTCTACGGTTGCGTCCATGTCGCCATGCAAAGCCACCAGTGGCAAAATCCCAAGTGAAGAGAGCAAGAGACATCAAAACCACGAAAAGTGAGAACAAGACATGGAATTGTAAAAGGTTTTGTGAGCCGAAAAAAGCTGGTAGAGTGAAAACCCACCAAGTGTTATCTTTTGTTGTTGTACAACCCAACTCCATTTTTTTTTTTTTTTGGGTTCCTAAGAGAGTATATGATATGACAAGTGTTACTGTTTTGTGTTAAAGAAGTGTAGTGTGAGAAGTGTATTTATATATCTCTGGAATATATATATACACAGAGAGAGAGAGAGAGATGAAGAGAGAGAGAGAGAGTTCACGTGGAGAGGGTAGGGTGTAATGTGAAGAGTATGAGAGGTGGGGGAGTGACGAGTTACAAAGATGAAGAGAGGGAGAGAGAGATAGAGAGAGTAATGATGAGTGTTCTTGAATAGCGCATGATTATGGGGGCTGTGTGAGAGAAAGCATTCAATGAGATCAAAGAGATTTGGATTGTGAAACGGCACGAGAGAGAGAGAATGTAACGCTCATTCTGCTCTTCAACGAATTAAAGAGCTGTGATAATTTGGCTATACTATAACCTCTTCAAAAACTCTTTTTTTCTTTTTATTTTTCCATTCTTTTTATATAGGGGGAATTGCACAAATATCTCTAAGGTTTGATAAAATTGCATGAATATAGTAGTTTTGACCATATGTGCACAAACTTCTTTCAATATTTGAAAATTGTTGCACAAACATCCCCTACCGTTAGATGGATTCATTAGTCGATGGTTAAACGTATAAAAAAAATCTAAAATACTCTATATTTTTATTTTAAACAAAATAAAAAATTTAAAAATAAGATAAAAAAAATATATTAAAAAATCTTTTAGAAAATATATATATCTTAAATCTAAAAGTTGGAAAAAAAAATTCATCTTAAAAAAAAAATAGTTTGTGCAATTTTCTCTTGATTTTAAATAAATTTAAAATTTATTTATTATTAAATTGTTTAAAAAAATATTTTTTTTATTTGTAAAGATGAATTTTTTCACGGTTTCAGATTTAATATACATTCATGTTATCTATTTTTAAAATATATTTGTTTATCTTATTTTTAAATTTTTAGTTTATTTAAAATAAAAATAAAGGGTATTTTATAATTTTTACACTTTTGACCATTGATTAATGGGCCCATTTAACGGCAGAGGATGTTTATTCAACAATTTTTAAATGTTGAGGGAAGTTTGTGTATATATAACCAAAACTGCCATATATGTGCAATTTTATCAAACTTCAGGGAATGTATGTGCAATTCCCCCTTTTAAATATAGTACCTAGCATAATGATGTCATTCGGTTCGATTTATTAAAAATTTTCATATTTTCATAATCGGAAAGTAAATGGTTCGAAAATTTTTGGATCAGATTCGGATCAAATTTCCCTTTAAAAAAGGTCTTCCAATCGAATAATTCGAAATGGATTGAACATGGTCTTTTGGATTCGGATTTGAATATTTTTGGATCGAATGCAGACTTATGTTTGAATTGGATTCAAACTTATTTTTGGAATTTTTTAAAACAAAATTATTAAAATGAATAATAGATTTCATTTAAAATTATTAATCAGAAGACTAAAATTATTTATTGCACAAAACCTAATTAATTAAAAACCTAATTAATTAAAAACATATATATATTTGAACATTAAATGTAACCGATTATAAATGGGTGGCTCTATGAGTATCTATAATGCATATATGTATTTTTGAGTTTCTAAATAATGTCATATCAGTATTTCCGTTCATCGTGGACCCACTTTTGTATTTTTTTTTTTTTAAAGAAAATGCATATTCACATCTCCAATGTAATTACTTTTATTATTATTATTATTATTATTATTATTATTTTTATAACTGCATAAGTTTTACTGATAAAACAGGGGGGGCACAAAGGTTAAAAGGCACACCAAGAAATAGAGGAAAACATAGCACACCCAAAAACAAACAAGACACATACATGCAGCCAAAGAATATGCCCACATCTGTCACCAAAAGCTAAAACATCCGACGAAGCCAAAGAACACAACAAAGCCCAGGAAAACATCAAAGCAACAAGCACAAAGACAAACTAACACAACTGCAGAAATCTAAAATCAAATATGTATTCAATTTATGACCAATCTTTAATAAAAAAAATAATAAAATAATTATTCCACTCTCTCTCCTCTTTTATTTTACAATTAAATGAGCTCTAATATTATTGGTGAAAAGAGTTAGAAATCCTAGTAAGCATTTCTAGGACAGTTTCTAGAGTTAGAAACTCAACTTCATATTCTCTAACTTTTTTTTTTTTTTTTTTTTTTTTTTTACCATAACATCTCTATATTGAAGTTAGATAATTGCATTGGAGAGAGTTTTTCTAACTTTTTAACTATCTATCCTATATGACATTCAATTTTCACCAAATGCATATTTGCATTGGAGATGTTCTCATCACCCACAAAATATCTTCCTACACCCATATTTTAATAGAACCTTTAAAAAAAAAAAAAAAAAATACACTTACATTTAATTACTTAAAATACACGGCTTTATAATTGTTTACTTCATACACTCATAAGTTGAACATCCAATCTATCATAACACACAATCAATCATAACACTCAATCTATCATAAACCCTAATAATATATACTTAATCAAACCCAACATCAATCAAGAATTTTTTTTATTTTTTTTCGCATATAGTCAAGGAATGGATGAACAAAGAATTTATCATAGATTTCGAATGCATGATAAATATGTTTACTTTAATTTTTTTTTTTTTTTTTTTTTTTTTTTGTGATTGAATAAAAAATTGTTGCAGTTGTAGTCTTATAGAACTTTAAAAATATATATACATATAGTTGTAGAACTAGATCAAGTCTATATAGATCTCAAACACATCCACTCACTCACTCACTTTACTTTAATTCAACTAGAAATTCTTATTAATTAACTAGTTTGTAAACCGAAAAACTTGGTGGATGAATTTTTTATTTTAAATTACAAACTTTTAAATAAAAAAATTGTTTTGTTTGGTGATTGATTATTTATTTATTTATTTATTTAAAGACAAAATAAGCTGCAATAGCTGCATATATAGAAAGGTAAAGGTTTTTTTTTTTTTTTTTTTTTTCTTTTTTTGGCAATGGAAGAAAAGAAATTGAAAAGAAATTGTGCAACCAATATAACTGATTAACTTCAATTCAGATGTATTTGGAAGAGTTCGTGGAGGAGGATCAAGAAGCCATGAAGATTTTGTTGTAGCGAACTTGCTTCTGCAACTAACAACTTACAAGGTCTCTCTAATTCTCTTAAAAATTAAAAGAACCTTTTGTTTTCATCGTTTGATTATATGATTTTTTAAATATTGAATTAATTGTTTAAAATAATGCTGAATCAAAATAACACTAAGAACATCCAACAAATATATGAACTTCTACTTACAAATTCCGAAACCATGGGTGTAATGAGAAAAATTGATGTAATGAGAAAAAATATATGTTTAAAATTAATATATATATATATATATATATACTTAAAGGATAATTTTGGTATTTTAAAGGGTGTAGGGAGTAAATTTTTAATTTTTTAATATGGGTGTAGGAAGATATTTTGTGGGTGGCAATAGAGCCACCCTTATAAATTTGATAAAGTTATAACAATAATTTTTAATGTTTTTTTTGAAAAATTATTTGAAATATCGGATTTGGATTCAGACTGAATTTAGAAAATTTTATCCGAATTCAAACAGTACTTTTCTACATCTCAAATCCGAAATCGGATTTGGGTGTTTTCAGATTCAGACTTTTTTTGGGTCTGAATTATCAGATCGAATTCGGATTCCAGCACTACAAAAATAATTGCTATTCATGGTAGTTAAAAACTGTTATGAAATGGTTTTGATAACGGTTTTGTATGCGTTGTTAAAGACAGTGTAATAAAAAGTTTATCATGGCTTTTTAGTTTATGACGGTTTTTAAAAACTGTCATAAATCAATAATAGTTTTTGTCCATGATATATTCTCGATGATTTACAAATGCCATTATAAAATAATGACGTAAAACCAACATTGACAATTGACTTCCAAATGCCTATTAAGAAGAGATTATATATATATATATATATATATATATATAGAAATTCTATTATCAGTTCGAACTGACAAAAGTTATATCAGTTCATTGCATATGGGCCACTGGATTTAAATACTTTGACTTGACTGTATACACTTGTCAGTCAAAGTATTTAAATCCAGTGGTCCACATGTAAGGAACTGATATAACTTTTGTTAGTTCAAACTGATAATAGAAAGACTGTATATATATATATATTTATTACGATGAGATCTATCTTTATTTTTGGTAAATTTATAATAGTAAGGATCTCATTTATTAGGAAAGAAAGTGATTCTAGGAATCAAATTAATTCTCTTGCTTTTTGACCCACAATCAATGCCTAATTCCTTAATTATTTGATTGTATTGATTTTGTGTAATTTATTACTTTCTATCATTAGAATAACATCAATATATATTTTTTCTATATCTACACATTTTGTATAAATTTTCAATTGTAATATCAATGAAATAAAATCTATACTCTTTTATTACTTGGCCTTTGTATAGTTAAAATAAAAAACTACAAACATCATAATCAAAATATACAAAATTCTATAACAAAAATTAACCCTAAAATACAAACTACTTTACTCAAAAACTATTTAAAAGTATGTGTAAATTTTCTTTGTTCATCTTCCTCAAGGTTTCCTTTTGAGTAGATATCTGCATAGTATGAGAATCAACATGAGTAAGATTTGAATAGGGATTTGTTGACAAAAAAAAAAAAAACTCAAACTACATTATAACATCAAATCACAATTAAAACTTATTTTTAACAATAAAAGAATGATAAAATAAAAGGAGACCGAAACGAAAAATTAACGAACCTCTTGTTCATGTTGTTATCAACTTTCTTGTTGGAAATAGAGAACATGATCTTCTGTTGTCATTGTTCGCTATCAGAGACTATAACAAATTCACAATTGATACATAAGAAAATAACCGATAAAAAAAAATACAAAAAATAAAAATAAAAATTTAAGCACTCACCATGGCAAGAGTTCTTATTTTTATTTTCTTTTTGTGTAAAAAAAGAAGAATGCGAGTGAGAGATGAAAGAAAAAGAAAGTGGAAGGAGGGAGAAAGTGATAGCTATGGTGAGAAAGTGGGCAGATATATATCTTTTAAAATATGTATGATATTAACCTAAAGATATGAGGTGGACAAACCTATGATATTAACTTGTATCCACTTATTTCAATGACACATATAAAAATGGGGTGAATTCAAAAAGAGCCAAAAAATTTATGGGTTTATTGTTTTTAGCCACACATTTATTTTTTATTGTTTTTGTTACTTTTGACCACTTTTGGACAACAATACCCCTGAATTTGAAATTAAAAAAAAAAAAGAGAAAAGAAGTCAATGGGAAGACATCGAATTTGAAATTGAAAAAAAACAAGAAAGAGAAGAGAGAGAAAGGAAAAGAAGAACCAGAAAGAGAAATCGCTGTCTGTTAGGTTGATAATTAGTGTTGGCATTAATTCCATATCAAAACGTGTTTTACTTGTAATGTTTAGTGGTTAGTAAATGAAGGATTTCGAAGACGAAGGACGTCTCAACCATTATTCGTTCAAGTTGCCGGTTTTTAAGAGTTTCGGACATTATCGGTCTACAAAGGTATACATGACCTCTTATCTCTTATAAGGCTAGGCACACACTCACACATATCATTCTTGTGTGTCCCTTCATGATTTTATTTCATTTACATTTCACTTTCACACACTTGGCAAAATATGCTCATGCATTCACATTTAGTTAATAAACTTTGTGTTTTGCATTTTCTAGGACTATGTTCGGAAACTAGCATATGTGTGTGTATTTGTGCTTGTATGTTTTCGTATTTTATGTTTAGGACTTGAACATGTTCTTATTCAATGCCTTATTGAGTTCCGGTCGTTTCGGTTACTCATTCATAAGGTTTCGAGTCCAAACGTGTTGACTATGCCACTTTACGTTCTCTTACGTTGTGTTGACTTCATCGATGATTTCCGAAATGATTTCTCAACCATTTTTCAAAGTTGTATAGTCGTTATCGTGTGTGAGGGAGTCACGGTTCGTAATCCGAAAACGGATTCGAAATCGGAGGTCGGATACTCAAGATATGGGCTGAAGATCCGAAGGAGCGCGCGAGGGCGTAAGTGGCCAAAAGGCCACGTGTGACCCACCCCGTGGGTGGAGCCGTGGGACCCACGGCCAGAGGGACTCTCTGCCCCCGTGTGGCCCACGCGCCCCCCACGGGGCTGGGCTGAGGTGGCCATCTTTTATTGGCCAAAAATTGCCTCCTCTCTCCTCTTTTTAAAACCCCTCCATTCCCTCCATTTGTTTTGAAGAAGAAAAAGTTAGAATTCCCGTCAGAATTTTTCTCCCAAATTTTCCCAACTTCCAAACACCATAACTTTCTCATACGAAGTCGGATTTGAGTGATTCAAGTTGGAGAACGTTCGTAATTGAGTCCTCTACCTTTTCCAAGTGATTTGGCAGCTGTTTGATCGACTTTTCTGGTGGTTACACACAGAAAACCGAACCAGCTCGAAAATCCAAGGTAGTGTTCATATCTTTGGGATTTCTTCTTTTATAACCTTCAATTTGCTTGGGGTTTCTTCTTCTATATGTATGTTTATGTATTATGAATGCTATAGAGAAAGGTAGCTTCATAATCAATCTTAATCAAAAGTCTAATTAGAGACATATGTGAACTAGTTTCTTAGATTCTAGGTTTTTTCACATGTTTGAGAGTTGTATTGTGATTAGATTGATATCTAGGATTATTTGTGGATTGATTGATGTATTTTATGATTAATAATCCTCACATGTGCTTAGATCCTCTTATTGAACAAATCTAAGATTAGCACATTTGATTTTGTATTTAGAGCTAATTAGGATTTAATTGATTATTCATTATATCCTTGCTCTAAATACTTGCTAGAACATTCATTGTATACATTTTGTGATTCTAGCATTTTTTTGTTGTTTGTGTTCTAAAGTCTTGATTATGTGCTTAATGAACATGCTTTGTTTTCAAGCTTTAGAAACATGAATAGAATCTAGGCTTGGCATGTTTTAGGTGTTTTGCATGCTCTAGATTTTTGTTCATGTTTAAGATCTAGACTACTTTGTTTTGTGAACTTTGTTGCCTATGTCTAGATCTTCATGAAGTGTACCTTATCCATACATTTCATATGCTCATGCATCATTTTGTATGGTGTCATGTTTTGGATCATAAACTAGAAAAATGTACATTGTGTGCTCATTGATTATTTCTAGTTTCCATAGGATGTATTGATCATATATTCTATGTTGCATGTGTTTGCGTCATTTGCATCACTTAGATCATTGCCTTGTAAAAGGTGGAAGTCTCTTGCAAAGTGAGTGAAGCTTTGTGGAAAGAGCAAGGAAGCCTTGACTAGGACATGTGGTCCGGATAGTCAAGTAAGGAAGTCTTGTCTAGGGTCGGGAGGATCCGGATAGGCAAGCAAGAAATCTTCCTAGAGACGTGAGCGTCTTGGATAGGAAGTTGCTTCCTAGAGGTGTAGGACACATCTCGGATAGGAAGTAGGCTAGGTGGTTCACTAGGCCCGAGGGTAGACTAGGAGTTGATAGCTTGAGCGGATATCATGAGTTGGTAGCTTGAGTGTGTAAGTCCTTTTCGTCATAGTGGATTGCTTTGCCGGTGGTTGTGGATTCAACCCGTGGATGTTTCCTCTTCGGAGGTTTACCACGTAAAAATCAATGTGTCAAATGTCTCTATCTCTATCTCTTTATATTTGTATGTATGATCTATATAACTTGTTTAAGCTCTTCATTTCCTCACATCCTTGTATACAAGTTATTGATAAAGAAAGAGTTGCGCACATTGTTGGTTGAATCTACATTTGTTTCTTGTATCTTGTAAGTGCTTGAACATTGTATCTTGTGATTCTATATCAAGTTGTAAAGCTTAACTTGGTGAGTTTGCATTGTAATATTCAAAGTACAACTTGTGGAATTTAAATTTGCTCATTATTGAATATACTTGTAAAAGAGATACATTGTTCATTGATATATGTTTTGTAGACTAAGGGTGGTGAATCGAGCATACTTGTGATAATTGTTTTCTCATAACAATCATGTTTAAGGTTAATATGTATGCTCACCGAGGTTTTGACATAAGTCACGAAAAAGTTTTTAAAACTAGTGCGTCAACCTATTCACCCCCCCTCTAGGTTGTTTAGTATAACCTTGTAGGTATTTTCACTGTCGTCGTTGCTGCTGTCGCCGAAACCGCAGCACGTCTGGCCGAAGTAGCACCTCTCTCTATCGCTGAACCTCGCGCCGTCGCCAAACCTCTCTTTGTCGTTGCACTTCTCGTAGTCACACAACTGTCGCCGTCGCCGCACCTCTGGCCGTCGCGCACCTCTCGCCGTCAAACACATCTCGCTGTTGCACACCTCTGGTCTCAGGTCTGGTAATTTTGCAAACTCTTATTTTGATTTTGATTTTGATTTGTGTCTGAAGTTTTGATTTGTGTTTGATTTGTGCTAACATGGTGGACATGAAGTGTGAGGGTTGTGTTAACGCGGTCAAAAATAAGTTACAGACCGTTAATGGTAGGCAATTTAGGCTATTTTCAACTAGCGAACCACCTCAATTAATTCATCCATTTGTAATGCATTTTTTTCTTTGTTATATATTATAAGATGAATTATGTTCCTTACATTTGTTTGGGGAAAATAATTTAGGAGTCAAGAATGTTGAGGTGGACTTGAGCAATCAAGTTGTGAGGATTTTGGGTTGTTCACCTGTGAAGACCATGACTGAAGCTTTAGAGCAAACAGGGAGAAAATCTCGTTTAATTGGCCAGGGGATACCTGACGGTTAGTTCTGAATTGTTTCATGAGTATTTTTATATAACTTTGTGCTGCTGTTTTAGGATGTAATTATCCCTTCCCAATTTGATATCGTATTGTGATTGAATTAGCTATTTCTGTATACAGTTGCACATGTTTTAGATTGATCTTACTTTGTGTACCTTTATGAAGCACTTCTTGTAAATTTAAGAGTATCATTAGATAGGGTTTACTTGTGAGCAAGCAAGTAGTAGAAAATCATAATCCGAGTGTTGTCATTTCTTGTGTATATTGGGAGATGAGATGCTATATAATATCATTGTCTAGCTTTTTTGTCAATTCCCAACCTTCTTTAAAACCCATACCAAAATTGCAAAAGGTGGTAACTCACATGACCATAAGCCTTTTCCACCTTAAAATGACAAATAAGCCCAAGATCTTGTTCTTGCTTAAGAGTTTGTGTTTGTATGTAAATGGACAAAAATGTAATTTTTTTTTTTGTTTCTGAAGTATTTTATCCTTGCTCTTTTCTCCGGAATTTTTAGTGATTGCTGCAATTGCTGAATTCAAAGGTCCGGATATTATTGGTGTGGTTCGCTTTGCTCAAGTGAATATGGAATTGGCAAGGATTGAAGCCAACTTTAATGGGTTGTCACCTGGATTCTTTCAGTCGTATATTACCAAACATTGTATTTAAAATAGAGGAAGGCGCAGACATGAAATTGTATTTATCTTCTCATTTCAATTCTAGCAAAAACCTGTTAAATTGGCATACTTGATAGAACTCATACTATGAAGTTTAACATTTGGATGTATAAACATAGTATTATATTTTTCTTTATTTTTCTCTGATGGTTATGGTAGGTTATTGATTTGTTTGTGACCCTGTTTGTTGGGTCAAGCAACACTAACATGTAATTTAAGAATACACCGGCATGTAACTTAACTTAAAAATACACTAGCATGTAACTTAAGAATCAATTGGCATGTAACTTAAAAATACATTGGCATGTAACTTAAGAATCAACTGGCATGTAACTTGGAACACGAAGAACATGTAGCTTGAAACAAACTTGACATGTAACTTCAATTTGATAGTGATATATAAGTTCGAATTCAACTGACATATAACTTGAAACACAACAAGTATGTAACTTGAAAGGCATGTAACTCCGAATAGTTGGTACTCAACTCGCATGTAACTTGAAATTAAACTAGCATGTAACTTGAAAATCAGTTGACATGTAACTTGAAAATCAACTAGCATGTGACTTGAAAATCAACTAACATGTAACATCAATTTGATTTTGCATGTAACTTAAGAACCGACACTGGCATGTAACTTCAATTTGATCTGGCATGTAACTTAAAATTCAACTGGCATGTAACTTCACAACCAGCTGGCATGTAATGTAAAATTAAACTGGTATGTAACAAAAAATTCAACTGGCATGTAACTTACAATTAAAATGGCATGTAACAATACTGAAATTTAATCACTGAAATAAATCTAGTTGCAGATGTGTTACATTGTTATAAGCTCTAGGAATATGAACAAGTTTTACATCACAAAAGCTATGCAACAACAAAACAATATCATGTATAATATTACACAAATTTACAACCCCCAAAGCATCTGATTCTATACACAAAGGAAGTCGTCCCAATCTGACAGCCATAGCAAACCCTTCGAAAATGGTCTTCGCTTATACTATCTCTACTGAGACCACTCCCTGAAAAACCATAACAGCTGCCTCAACCACAATCCCATGTTCAGTTTCAATGGATCATTCCTGTCAAAGAAGCAGTGTTTCCATAGCTCAAGTGCTGCTAATGAATCAAGATGATGATGATGAGATTGAAGAGGAAGAATCTCCTTGTGATCATGCAGGATCTTCGAAACAGTCATTAGCTGATGACTTCGTCAAGTCTAGCAATAAAAGAAAGATTATGCATTGTGTTATGAATCCTGTTGCAATGAAGCTCAATAGTCTAGTAACTCAATAGTCTACTGTCTACACAAGCACAAATATGGTAACTCAATAGACAATAGACTCCATGTGACATATGGATGTCTAGTAACAATGTACAGACACAGACAATTCGACAAGTTTCAATCAACATCTAGGGAATTCATTTGTTGGTCATAAGAGTATCGGTTACACAAAAAACTCAGCAAAGACCGTGGCAGAATGGAGGTGAGGCAACTGTTGTAAGTAAGTAAGAAAGATATATGAGGAAGAGATGGACATGAATTGGTTGTGAATCTTGTGATAATCTAAGCTGAAAAAAAAAAATGTTGATTATATTGCAATATGGTATTGGAACCTCTTGAAAATTTGGGAGAGACAAAAGCTACCATAACTCAATCAAGTTCACCCATGATGCTAATGTTAATAGATAGAAAAACTTTTTTTTTATTTTTTATTTTTTATTTTTTTAATAAAAATTGGACTGATCTAAAGGGAAAAAGCATCACAAACGATCATATACTGAAAAACCCCTAGACAATATCCATATATATAAAAGATAAAAGAAAAGAAAAAAGTGACAAAAAGCAATAAAGCACAAAGACCCAAGGGGAAAACAACCCCAAACAAAAAGAGGCATGCAGACCACACCAAAAAAGAAAAAGAAAACATCAAGAAAAACGAAAAGACTCCCGGCCCATACAGTCATTGCCAACTAAAGAAGAACAGAACGGCGGGGCAGAGAACCACCAAGAATCAGCCTGAAGCTCCAAGGCATGCTTAGAAAGCGTATCTGCAACCTGATTCCCCTCCCTGAAAATATGGGAAACCTGAAAATCCATATGCGAGATCTGGAAGATGCTAGATAGAAAAACTAAACGATTAAGACATTATTAAATACAGACCAACAACAAAATTTGCCTACCTAAGTTTTCTTGCATCTTTTGAATGTAAATAACAAAAATACAAAACACATTGTGTCGAGCCAGGCACCTACGAGAAACTCAGTCACACCAAAGATATCTTTACAGACTCTCTCATTCCTTCAACATGTATAGTATATAACTACATACCATTCTCACAAACATTCATATATAATCAATCATATATAATTTCAATCTCCATTTTACAAACATTCATACCCAACATATACATACATACATACATATGTAACACAACAAACCAAATAAAGCAACAAGAACAAGAAACAAAAAAAAAAAAAAAAAAAGAATTAATAGGAAAAACACAGAGACCATATACTAAAAACTTATTTTCAAGAGGTGGCAATAAGCCAATAATAGCATCCACATATTGGAAAAATCACATGGAGTGTCTACTGTCTACTGTGAAATTTCCCTTAAGTAGTAGTGCAAAATATACCCGGGGGGGGGGGGGGGGGGGGGGGGGGGGGGTGGGGGGGGTTGGTAAATAGGTATAGGCTCAAATTCTTCCAATATTAAAATGATGTGGAATATGACAAAGAAAATGCACACTTGAAGAGATTCAACAAGTTAAATTGATTTAACTAATGCAAGAGTAAATCAATATACAAGATATGCAATTCAATGTAAGATATGGAAGATAAAGCAAAGTAAAACAAAAATAGACACAAGGATTTTTACGTGGTAAAACCTCAAAGAGGAAACATCCACGGGTTGATACCACAACCACCGACAAAGCAATCCACTATACGAAAAGGATTTACACACTCAAGCTATCAACACAAGATATCCGCTCAAGCTATCACCTCTTAATCTACCCTCGGGCGAGTGAAATACCAAGCCTATTTCCTATCCGAGATGTGTCCTACACCTCTAGAAAGCAACTTCCTATCCAAGACGCTCACGTCTCTAGAAAGATTTTTTGCTTGCCTATCCGGATCCTTCCGACCCTAGACAAGTCTCCTTGCTTGATTATCCGAGTCCTCCCGACTCTAATCAAGACTTCTTTGCTCTATCCACAAAGCTTCACTCACTTTGCTAGAGACTTCAGCCTTATACAAGGCAATGATCTAAGTGATGCAAATGATGCAAATCACAATCAAATAAAGTATGATGATCAATCAAACTCTATGAACATGCTTAGAGATAAACTAGGATATGCTTTCAACACATAATCACAAAAAGTACCTAGAAATCAATGCATGTAAAATCAATAAGAACAAGTCAAGCATATTTAATATATCACACTATAAAACCTTGTTCTTAGAACATGAAATTAAACCTAGAAAATGTCATGAAGCACATCACATATAGCATTTCTAGAATCAATTTCAAAACAAAATCAAGTTTAGCAAACTATGTTCAAAAGTGAATCACAATGCTAAAACTCAACAAACAATCAATCATAACACCCTAGCATATGATCTAACATTCTTCTCAACATATTTCATCAATCAAATAGTAAGAATAAAAGAGATGATCAAAGATGAAATGAAAAAAAGAAGAAATTGAACATACAAAGTTTGACCACGTACTGAAAATCAGTCCACTGAGAAAAATCACAAAGTCAATTGCCTCTGGAAATGCTTGGGTTTATAGCTCTCATCAAGACCAACAATTTTGGTTTTTGAATCAATCAATTTCGAGTTCGTATAAGAAAGTTATGATGAAAATAAGAAAACTAAAATGTGAAGAATTCTGCAGAATGTTTCTTGGAAAAGTTTCTTCAAGTTATGTTTGGAGGGAAAGAAAATCACGTTTAAATGATTCAAGGAGGGAACCAAAACGAACCAATCGAAGATGGCCACATCACCCATCCCTGTGGGGGGCGCGTGGGCCACACGGGACCAGAGAGGTCCTCTGGCCATGGGTCCCATGGCTCCCACATGGCTTGGGCAATGCATGGCCTTTGGCCATGCTTGCCTCTTGCGCGCTCCCTCACGTTCTTCAGCCGTATCTTGGGCATCCGAACTCCGATTTAGAATCCATTTTCGGATTACGAACTGTGACTCCCTCACGCACGATTATGACTACAAAACTTTGAAAAATGATTGAGAAATCATCTCGGAAAATGACGATGAAGTCAACTCAACGAATGAGAATGCAAAGTAGTGTAGTTAAATCATTTGGACTCGAAACCTTATGAATGAGTAACCGAAACGACCGAAACTCAATAAGGAATCAAATAAGAACATATTCAAGTCCAAAATACAAAACACACAAATAAACAAACACAAATTCACACAAGCATGCCATATCAAAGAGATAGTCACAAAGTATGCAATTCTACAATGTTTGTCTATAAGAAACCAATGCATGAGCATATTAAGAAGTGTGTGAATGTGTTATACCAAATGTTTGAACTACGATGTAGGGACACACATGTATGAATTGTGCGTGTGTGCTCTAACGCCTTGCAAGAGGATAGAAGTCGAAGTATACCTTTGACGCTTTCACCTCTTGAAGACGACATTTGCACTAGTCGTTGCTCTTCACCTTTTAAGCTTCTTTTCTTCCAAGAACATCCTAAGTAACAACTAATACAAATATAGAGCATTTTTGCAATGGAATCAAGCCAATACAAATCATGAACCTTACAATCTCCCCATTTGGCTATTCTATGGCAAAACCTCATCCTCACCATACAATGTTTCACTCCAATAAACTCAAGTTGATAGCATACTCTCATCCTCACATTACAAAGAGATTCCTAGACTAAAAAGTCTTCAAGTCTTCAAGAGTTCCTCTTTTGGTCTTCAAAGTACCTATGAGAGAAAATAGCAAGCCAAACAAGAGATCTTCTCTAAAGAAGAATGGTGAGTTATTAACCAAAAACAAATATAGAAGACATCCCTTATCTCATACAAAAATGGATCCTTTCATTAAATACTAGTTCATCCGGGTGTGAAAGGAATTGGAGCACTTTTGAGGGGGTAAGTTATTTACTAAATTATTATTTACTTGGCATTAGATAATTCATAATACTAACTTACTAAGTTATTAATTATTATTTACTAAGTTTGTAAGGATTCCCGTTGTTTTTAATTGGCTTATTTCGTGATCAAACCATATGTGGGGATTCTTTGTAAGGGTAGTTTAGATGTTGTTGTTATTGCTTTAAGCCCTTTGAAGACCATATTATTGACAAGCACCATAGGTAATACTCTAAGTGCTTACTTGTCTTGAAGAGATAGTTGCACACACTCACAACTCATGCATATGTTTAATCTTTGTATGTTGTGTTTCTTTTTGTTGTGCATCAATGCTTATTTACATCTCTTCTTGCTTGTTATTATGATTGCATCTTGTGTTTATAACATCATAGCATTTAGGCTTTTAGGATGCATCTTAGTTTACCTTTGTTCCCCTTGCATGATTGCTTGTGGGGTTCAAAGTTGTGGGCTGTGCGCTGGTCCACCAGCGCCGGTCCACCAGCGCAGCTCACCGGTGCAAAACGCCCAGTGGCGTGCCGCTGGTCGTGCGCTGGTCCACACCAGCGCAAGGCCACCAGCGCTGATCGCCCAGTATGGCTCCGCTGGACTGGCGCCTGTGTGAGCGCATGTCGTCCAGCGCCAAAGCAAAAATGTGCTTGTGTGCTGGTCCTGCACCTGTCGTCCAGCGCAGGTCCACCAGCGCACAGAGCAATTTTCTGGCGAGTTTTCAAAACGACCTCACTTCAATTATGGCCCCTATAAATATGCTAACTTGATTTTAGGTCACTTACAAGAGTTCTTATTCATGCTTCATACTTAGGATATTTTTCAAGAGAAGAAAAATACACAAAGAACTCATTTTTAATTACTCAAACACTTTTTCATGATCATCAATCATCATCTAGCATCATCTTAGATCATCTAGATGTCATCTTGCATGGAATCTTCATCATACTTTGCTTGGTAAGCTTTTTACTAATATCTTACATATTTTGTGTTTCTCTTATCTAGCAATCTCAATTAATTACTTGTTTGTTGTTTTGTATGCTTTGGATACAAGATTGAGATTAGTATGATGTATGTTTGAGAAGTTGTATTGTGCTAGCTTATTAGGTTTTGTGCTTAATATTGATTAGCTAAACTAATTGACATGTCATTTAGTTTTGATATCTAGGATTGTTCTTAATTGCATATTAATCATCTTAGATAAGCATATAGGGTTTCCCTTGCTCTATGTTGCATTTTGGATATTCACATATATTCACTTAGGGTTGTATTCTCTTCTAGAGAAGGTAAGTCTTGTGTGTAGCAACCGGGATTAGGTTGCTTAGATCACAAGCAAATTGGACTAGGTTCACTCATACCGGGATTAGGTAGGTGTGTGATTACTTCCGGGATTAGGTTGTAATCGTTTGCACATTTAGTGGATTCGAGGTTCGAGTGTGGCTTACTTACATAGCCCGTGGTTTTTCCTGTGAGGGTTTCCATGTAAAAATCAAGTGTTGTTTTAATTTCCACACCATATTACACTTGCTTGTTTATTTTATCTTGAGGGCATTTTTGTAATTTTGACTAACACGAAAAATTGGGTAAAAAGCGTAAAATCTATTCACCCCCCTCTAGATAGTTTTATACACACCGTGCTATATTTAGTTTCAATTGGTATCAGAGCGGGTTCCTAGACATACATAGGTGATCCTTGCTTATTTTGGTGTGTTTTGCATTTTGTGTGATTTTTGATCATTCATACATTTGCATTCATTTCATTCATTCATAAACATTATAAGTGGAAACGGTGGAAATGGTGGTGGCCACGAAGGAGCTTCTAGCACAAGGCCTCCACTTCTTACCGGATTGAACTATTCCCAATGGAAAGGGAAGATGGAATCCTACATATGCCAAATTCATGACCGTGCATGGATGGCGGTGGAAGACGGATATGATCTTCCTATGATGACTCCCGCGGGTGGAGGACAAGATGTTTTGAAGCTTAAGGCGCAATGGAACGCGCAAGAGTTTGAGGCTTCAAAGTGGAATAGGAAGGCTATGCATGCCATTATGTGTGCAATGGATGAGAATCAGTACAAGCTTATTCAGAATACTCAGATTGCCAAAGTGGCATGGGACATCCTTCAAGTTGCACATGAGGGAACCGAGGTGGTGAAGGAGTCCAAGCTTCAAGTCCTCCAAACTCAATTTGAGTTACTTAGGATGGGAGATGATGAATGCTTCAATGACTTCGAAATCAAATTGATGGACATCATAAATCAAAGCCATCAACTCGGAGACCCGTATTCGGATAGGAGAGTCAAGCAAAAAATTATGAGATCTCTCCCCGATAAGTTTGAATCAAAGGTGACGGCCATAGAAGAAAATAGTGGCTACATGGATATGAAGCCAAGTGAGGTGATTGGACGTCTCCTTGCATATGAGTCTAGGAAGGCTCCTAGCACCACTACTCCTCCTAAGAAGTCTAAAGGAATAGCTTTGAAAGCATCTAAGGATGCAAAGGAGGCAAAGCATGAATCGGATGAAGACCTTGCCTTATTTGTGAAAAGGTTTAACAAGGTTATGGGGTTCAAGAAGAAGAAGGGACTTGGGTCAAGAGGACAAGATTTGAAGAAAAAAGGTTCCTTCAAGAAGTTTGAGCCTAGACAAGAGAGGACCGAAAGGAAAGGGGTCCGATGCTTTGAATGTGGTGGGATTGGTCACTTTGCCCCCGAATGTGCTAATCACAATGAAAGGAAGAAGGGTAAAGTGATGGCCGCCACTTGGAGCGGGAGTAGTGATGACTCCAATGCGGAAGATGAGTCTTCAAGTGAAGAAGAGCTCATGGCTAACTTCCTAGCTTTTGCCTCTTCTCACAAGAGCAAAAGTGCTAGTGAAAAAGAGGAGATGAGTCAAGAGGAAATTGACTCTAGTGAAGTAGAAAGTGACTCCTCTGTTAGGATTATGCTCAATAGCAAGAGTGTAATAGTGTTTTTGACAATCTATTCATATTAATAATGTGATTTCTGGTTTAACAAATCTTATAGCATTTATAGTTTAATTATTATAATTGTCAAAAGTAAATAATCATAAGGTCAAAAGACTATGAGAAAAGAAGAATTGTTCGTACATCTGGATATGTATGAGGTAGACACAATTCTTTAGTTAGTCTTGAATAATGTTCACAACTTAAGTTAAAGGTTGGGCACCTTTATCTTGTTAAAGTTGTAGATTCTTTTACTGGCATTTGAGTGGGATCAAATGTGTTATGATGAGTCTAAAATCATCAAAGTGGCTTTGAGTAAAAGATCTAGTGCACTAGGTGCATTGAACTGGATCACAATGAAATACTTTATCTAGAACCGTCAGTAGATAAAAGTCTTTTCATTATCAGGACAATCGGAGAGTCTATCTTAATCCTGAGATAAATGATGGACTTATGGTTGCAAGTGTTATCATTTGAGTTATCAATGAGTACGATTATATAGAATAGTCTATCCTCGATAGTTTGGTGGTATTCATTTGTTAATCGATAGAGGACTTCATTTATAGATATTGACATCGTGGCTCCATTTATTAAATGAGAGTAGAATATCATCATATGGATGTTTTGAGGTATTGGATATTAAATCTTAACGTTAAGTTTTCAATAGTGTCTATTGAAACATGGCTTCTGGGCAAGTCAAAATATCCAAGTTCAAAATGTGGTCATATGAGGAAATATGGTAACTTGAAGAGCTATAGGCGGTCTACGAGCTCTTGGCGATTACTGATATTCTTCACGAGGATACACCATCTCCTATAAGATTGTCTAGGGTACGAATGAGAAATATTTACTTATTCTATCTTTATTTAAGAGTTCAATTTTAGCTCTTTAGTGGAATGAGTTAAAATTAATAGATCGGACCTAAGTGAATCATTTGTTGATTGTGATTAGGTTATGTCTATTGAAGCTTAAATTTAGATAGCCCGCCAAGATCCCCAATCCACACGGACTTGCATGGATCATTTGATATATTCTACTGGACCAATTTATGGGTCCATCTAGAATTGTATTTAATATATTAAGAATATAATTTGCACATTATTTATTTAATGGGCTGATCAATTATATTAATATATTAATGAAAGGCATGTGGGCTTGTTTCTTTTAGTGAGAATGGGTCTGGTTCATATGTGGGCCTTTTATTAAGGTCCAATGGATTTAATAAAATAGAAAAACAATATATAGATATATTAATATATATGGCACATGGCCGAGATATATATATGATATTATATTGTTTTATTTTTATTATTTGATTAAATGGAAATTAATTAATTGATTAATTAATTATTTAATTAAAAATCAAAATCTTTTTCTGACTAGGAAATATGTTTCTTAGTAGTATACTATTGTGGTAGTATAAATAAAATAAAAGACTTTATTTGGTAAGTAGATAAATAAGGGATTTATTTATCTAGTCAAATAAGGAAGTCTTTTATATAGTCACAAATACACTAAAGAGTTGGATTAGGGTTTGGAATTCTAAGGAAATCTACCTAGGGTTAGGATTTAAGTCAAAAGACACAAATCCTACATGGTAGAAGATTTTCAGCCACATGATATATATAGCTAATATATATATATATATATATATATATATAATATATATATGGAGCAAAGTATTTCGGAAATATAAATACAATATATATTATAAATATATATGGCACTTGAGCCGGAATATATATTAGAATAGATATTAGAAATATATGTGGCATGCAGAATCATAGATATATATATACTTATATATTTATAAGGTGCAGAATTCGCTGCACATAGTTGATATATTTGTAAGGTGCAGATTTCGCTGCACTAACTTATATGTTTTAATAGGCAAGAATTCGGACACTATATATATATTCTTTGTATATTTTCAAGAACCCTAGGTCTTTGGCTTGAGAGTTTTTTCTTTTGCTTGAGAAAAATAGAATCCAACTCTTAGACTAGTGTGAGAATTCGGCCAAGAGGAAAAGAGAGAAAAGTTTGTTCTTATTTCGATAGTACACTAGTAACTTTTATATCAAAAGGTTTTGTGCACAATTTCGAATAAGGTTCACGCGAGTTTCGATCTAACGATTATGAATTCAAAAGTGACCGGAACATTCTTTGTAGCCTCTTGGAATTTGTTGTGACTAACGAAAAAGAAAAAGTTTTGTTAATCCATCCTCAGGTACACAATTCAAAGAGAAGGGAGACCACGCTCCTAGGTGATTCACATTCGTGATTGGATTGGAAGATCTTGCGGATTACCATCGACGCAATGTCAATCGGATCACGCGACAAAGGTATGATATCTTTAGTATTATATGTTAATTAATTAGAGGGTTAAGGTTCAAATTATGGAAAAATTTTAAACTATACTAAACTCTATTTTAGTCTCGCTTCCGCTGCGTTGACCGTATTTTTCCCTACAATTGGTATCAGAGCCTTGGTTGAACCCTTTTAATTAATTAACGTATATATATGTGGATCTATTTCTTTTTATTGTGATTATGCATGTTTAGAAAGAGATGGCACTCTAGGTATTCGCATATATAATTACATGTGGATGTATGGATTTATATATGTTTTATGTGGATTGTTGTTGCTCGATTTTGGTCCTAGATTTTCAATGTAATTTTTGTTTCGGAATTGTAACAAGAAGGGTGGTCTATTATCGCCATAATTCCTTCTTGGTAGTTGCTAAGTTTTCTATTTTTATTTTATTTTAAGTGCAGTTTTTACTGCAGTTTTTTTATTTATTCTAGTGCAGTTCTTTTTGTAATATATACTGCAGTGATTAAAAAAAAAAAAAAATACTGCAGTATTTTAATTTGTTTAAATACTGCTGTAATGTATTCGGGTATTGAAGATTCGAAGACATGAAGAAAAGGAAGCAACCGGAACCAAGAACGAGCACCATACGCACCCTAGAAGTGGATTGGGCTGCGCATGGCAAGCCCAAATCTTGGTGGGCTGCGCACGGCAGCCTTGTGTGGCCTCATGGGCTGCGCATGGCAGCCCCTTTGTAGGGTTGTGGGCTGTGCACGCCCATGGGAGGAGGCCGGGGGATGAGCGATATGGTTGATGGCCACCTGAAGATCTTGTATTCCTGACCATTGTAATTTACTTGCTTTTCTAGGATGGACCAAAATTGTTGCTATTTATTTTTTGCATAAATATTACAATATTTGTTATTGTATGATAACATGACATATAGAATAGGAGTGCCACTCATATATCTCTTTTGGTATGAACATGCATTGAATGATTTAGGTATCTAAATTGGCATCTAGATAACTTGGTAAATCATTCTATGGGATTTAATCACACGCCTTAAATAATTGAGTGGGAGAAGGTGTTTTTGTAACACCTATGGCCTCCAAGGTTAGTTGAGCTTTATTATTTATTGGTAATCCCCCCAAGGGGCGTCCATGAATGGAATTTAGCAATATACTTCCTTACAAGGATAGACTAGACAATGGACTCAAACGAGATCTACTCCCCAAGGAGGGATTTTCGTGAGAGAAAATTGAGGGTCGATATCTTGGTAACACACTCAATGTAATTTTATTGATATCCTCCCAAGAGTTCTTGTCAATAAAATTACAAGGCTAAAATTGAAAACGCTGGTTGTTATGTTAACAATTAGGTGGGACCTAGTCTAACTAGTAAATGGTGCGAACTCCCAAAGGAGGCGTAACATTTATGGGTGTTGGATCACCGTTGAATTTTTATGATTGAGTTATTTATTTAAATCAAGATAAATATTCGAAAGTGCTTTATCATGATTATTTACTCATATAATTTTGTTATATTCAGAAATCATGACCCCATCCCTAATGAACATCTTAAAAGATAATAATTTAACCGGAGATAATTATGTCACATGGAAAAGGAAAATTGGGTTGTTGCTGCAAGCTGAAAAACATAAGTTTATTCTGTCTGCTCCTAAACCACCTGCTCCTACTTATGAATCTCAGATTCATATGGTTGGTAAAGTTGCTACTGTTAAGGCCCGTCAAAAGGTCAAGGAACAACAGAAGAAAAAGCAACTTGGGCCTACCAAGAAGGAGACCAAGAAAGTAACCAAGATCAAAGGGAAGTGCTCCTTTTGTGGTGAAAAGGGACATTGGAAAAGAAATTGCCCAAAGTCCCAGAACAAGAAGGAACAAGGTAATATTAATTATCTTGAAACGTGTTTTCTGGCAGATTCTACAGATTCTTGGATCATAGACTCTGGAACCACAAATCATGTTTGCTATTCCTTACAGGGGTTCCAAGAAAGGAGAAAGTTGAATAAGAATGAAATCAATTTGCGCTTGGGCAACGGAACGTTAGTGTCTGCTAGTGCAGTGGGAGATATTAGAGTTTATTTGGATTCTAGAAGGCATTTAGATTTAATAGACGTTTATTATGTACCTCAATTCAAGAGGAATTTAATTTCAGTTTCTTGTTTGAATAAATTTGGATATTCGGTTACTTTTAATAAAGTTTTTATTATTAGTAAGAATGACAAAATTATTTGCCAAGGTACATTGGAAAACGGTCTATACTTTTTGCATAGAAATATCTCTCACTCATTAGACACAGAATTAACGGAACCTAATCATAAAAGAGTAAAATTATCAATAGATGAAACCTACCTTTGGCATTTA
Organism: Acer saccharum; assembly: GCA_030490815.1. Lineage (NCBI taxonomy): Eukaryota > Viridiplantae > Streptophyta > Magnoliopsida > Sapindales > Sapindaceae > Acer > Acer saccharum. The sequence goes on from CM059869.1 coordinate 40,494,954, forward strand.
CGCCTTGGTCATATTAACCTTAATAGGATTAAAAGATTGGTAAGTGACGGACCTTTAAGTGACTTAAAGGTTGATGATCTACCAACTTGTGAATCTTGTTTGGAAGGTAAAATGACCAAAAGGTCATTCTCTGCCAAAGGTGCAAGAGCCACTGAATGTTTAGGATTGATACACACTGATGTATGTGGACCTATGAGCATTCAAGCTAGAGGTGGATATGAGTACTTCATCACCTTCATAGATGATTACTCGAGATTTGGTTATGTGTATCTCATGCGACATAAGTCGGATGCTTTTGACATATTCAAAACATTCAAAGCTGAAGTGGAAAATCAGCTTGAGAAACACATAAAAAACTTGAGATCTGATCGTGGTGGAGAATATCTATCTGGTGAGTTTCAGCAATATCTTATTGATAATGGGATAGTTTCTCAGTTTTCTGCACCAGGTACACCTCAACAGAATGGGGTAGCAGAAAGGAGAAATAGAACTCTTTTGGATATGGTTAGGTTTATGTTGAGTTATTCAACACTTCCTATTTCTTTTTGGGGATATGCTTTACAAACTGCTATATACATTCTAAACGATGTACCATCTAAGTCTGTTCCTAAAACACCGCATGAGTTGTGGACTGGGCGCAAGCCTAGTTTACAACACTTAAGGATATTTGGTTGTCCTGCGTATGTGTTAAAAGGAAAGACAGAAAAGATGGAGTCCCGTTTGGAAACATGTATATTTGTAGGGTATCCAAAAGAAACTAAGGGATATTATTTCTATAGTCCTTCAGATCTTAAAGTATTTGTTTCGACAAATGCTAAATTTCTAGAAAAGGACTATATGAATGATTTTGTGCCTAGAAGTAGAATTGTCCTGAATGAGATGTCAGGAGATACAATTCCACGAGAGGTTACACAACCTAACCCAATTGTAAGTTCCGATCCAACACAAGATCAACAACCTACCATTCCTCGTCGTAGTGGGAGGGTTAGAACACAACCCGAAAGATACATCGGTCTGGGAGAATCAGTGGAGAATCTCCCGGACGACGATGATCCCTACACGTACAAGGAAGCTATGGAGGATGTTGATAGTCGCCATTGGCAAAAGGCAATGCAATCTGAGATTGAATCTATGTTCGATAACAAAGTCTGGTCCCTTGTAGACTTACCTAAAGGGATAAAACCCATTGGGTGCAAGTGGGTATACAAGAGGAAAAGAGGTATGGATGGAAAGGTGGAAACCTTTAAAGCTAGATTGGTAGCTAAAGGGTATACACAGAAAGAAGGTATCGATTACGAGGAAACCTTCTCTCCTGTGGCCATGCTTACATCCATTAGGATACTCTTATCCATTGCAGCATCTTTAGATCTAGAGATTTGGCAAATGGACGTCAAGACAGCTTTCCTTAATGGAAGTCTTGACGAAAGCATCTACATGATGCAACCAGAGGGATTCATTGAAAAGGGCCAAATGGAAAAGGTATGCAAGTTGCAGAAATCCATATATGGATTAAAGCAAGCATCCAGATCCTGGAACATAAGGTTCGATCAAGCTGTCAAAGGTTTTGGATTTATTCAGAATCCTGACGAACCTTGTGTATACAAAAGGATTAAGGGCGACAAGTTGGTTTTCCTTATTCTTTATGTTAATGATATACTACTCATTGGAAACGATGTAGGTGTATTGACATCAGTAAAAGAATGGTTAGCAAAACAATTTGATATGAAGGACTTAGGAGAAGCAAGTTTTATTCTAGGTATCCAAGTAATAAGGGATAGAAAGAATAGAACGATTGCATATCCCAAGTTTCATACATAGACAAGATCTTGTCTAGGTTTTCCATGCAGGATTCCAAGAAAGGTATGTTACCTTTCAGACATGGAATCAAGCTTTCTAAGGAACAAGTTCCTAAGAATGAGCATGAAGAGCAATTCTTGAGTAGAGTTCCATATGCCTCGGCAGTTGGAAGTCTCATATATGCAATGCTCTGTACTAGACCAGATATTTGTTTTGCTGTTGGCATAGTTAGCAGGTTTCAATCGAAACCTGGTCCTGATCACTAGACGGCAGTCAAACATATTTTCAAGTATCTCAAGAGAACGAGAGATAATATGCTTGTATACTTATGAGGGGATTTGATTCCCGTTGGGTATACAGATTCTGATTTCCAATTAGATTCTGACTCCAGAAAATCCACATCAGGGGCTGTGTTTACTATTGGAGGAGGAGCAGTCATATGGAGGAGTATCAAGCAATGGAGGAGTATCAAGTCACATGGAAGCTGAGTATGTTGCTGCATGCGAGGCTGCCAAAGAGGTTGTTTGGCTCCGCCAATTCTTGATTGATTTGGAAGTGGTTCCTAGTGCGAATAAGCAGATCACTATCTACTGTGACAACAGTGGAGCAGTGGCTAATTCGAAAGAACCAAGAAGTCATAAGAGAGGAAAACACATTGAAAGAAAGTTTCATCTTTTAAGGGAGGTTGTTCAAAGAGGTGACGTGACGATTACCAAAATTGCGTCAGCAGAAAATCTAGCAGATCCGTTCACAAAGGCTCTACCTCAGAAGAGTTTCGATGGGCATCTAGAGAACATGGGCATGAGAGATATGACACATTTGCTATAGCGCAAGTGGGAGATTGTTAGGATTATGCTCAATAGCAAGAGTGTAATAGTGTTTTTGACAATCTATTCATATTAATAATGTGATTTCTGGTTTAACAAATCTTATAGCATTTATAGTTTAATTATTATAATTGTCAAAAGTAAATAATCATAAGGTCAAAAGACTATGAGAAAAGAAGAATTGTTCGTATATCTGGATATGTATGAGGTAGACACAATTCTTTAGTTAGTCTTGAATAATGTTCACAACTTAAGTTAAAGGTTGGGCACCTTTATCTTGTTAAAGTTGTAGATTCTTTTACTGGCATTTGAATGGGATCAAATGTGTTATGATGAGTCTAAAATCATCAAAGTGGCTTTGAGTAAAAGATCTAGTGCACTAGGTGCATTGAACTGGATCACAATGAAATACTTTATCTAGAACCGTCAGTAGATAAAAGTCTTTTCATTATCAGGACAATCGGAGAGTCTATCTTAATCCTGAGATAAATGATGGACTTATGGTTGCAAGTGTTATCATTTGAGTTATCAATGAGTACGATTATATAGAATAGTCTATCCTCGATAGTTTGGTGGTATTCATTTGTTAATCGATAGAGGACTTCATTTATAGATATTGACATCGTGGCTCCATTTATTAAATGAGAGGAGAATATCATCATATGGATGTTTTGAGGTATTGGATATTAAATCTTAACGTTAAGTTTTCAATAGTGTTTATTGAAACATGGCTTCTGGACAAGTCAAAATATCCAAGTTCAAAATGTGGTCATATGAGGAAATATGGTAACTTGAAGAGCTATAGGCGGTCTATGAGCTCTTGGCGATTACTGATATTCTTCACGAGGATACACCATCTCCTATAAGATTGTCTAGGGTACGAATGAGAAATATTTACTTATTCTATCTTTATTTAAGAGTTCAATTTTAGCTCTTTAGTGGAATGAGTTAAAATTAATAGATCGGACCTAAGTGAATAATTTGTTGATTGTGATTAGGTTATGTTTATTGAAACTTAAATTTAGATAGCCCGCCAAGATCCCCAATCCACACGGACTTGCATGGATCATTTGATATATTCTACCAGACCAATTTATGGGTCCATCTAGAATTGTATTTAATATATTAAGAATATAATTTGCACATTATTTATTTAATGGGCTGATCAATTATATTAATATATTAATGAAAGGCATGTGGGCTTGTTTCTTTTAGTGAGAATGGGTCTGGTTTACATGTGGGCCTTTTATTAAGGTCCAATGGATTTAATAAAATAGAAAAACAATATATAGATATATTAATATATATGGCACATGGCCGAGATATATATATGATATTATATTGTTTTATTTTTATTATTTGATTAAATGGAAATTAATTAATTGATTAATTAATTATTTAATTAAAAATCAAAATCTTTTTCTGACTAGGAAATATGTTTCTTAGTAGTATACTATTGTGGTAGCATAAATAAAATAAAAGACTTTATTTGGTAAGTAGATAAATAAGGGATTTATTTATCTAGTTAAATAAGGAAGTCTTTTATCTAGTCACAAATACACTAAAGAGTTGGATTAGGGTTTGGAATTCTAAGGAAATCTACTTAGGGTTAGGATTTAGGTCAAAAGACACAAATCCTACATGGTAGAAGATTTTCAGCCACATGATATATATAGCTAATATATATATATATATATATATATATATAATATATATGGGGCAAAGTATTTCGGAAATATAAATACAATATATATTATAAATATATATGGCACTTGAGCCGGAATATATATTAGAATAGATATTAGAAATATATGTGGCATGCAGAATCATAGATATATATATACTTATATATTTATAAGGTGCAGAATTTGCTGCACATAGTTGATATATTTGTAAGGTGCAGATTTCGCTGCACAAAGTTATATATTTATAAGGTGCAGATTTCGCTTCACTAACTTATATGTTTTAATAGGCAAGAATTCGGCCACTATATATATATTCTTTGTATATTTTCAAGAACCCTAGGTCTTTGGCTTGAGAGTTTTTTCTTTTGCTTGAGAAAAATAGAATCCAACTCTTAGACTAGTGTGAGAATTCGGCCAAGAGGAAAAGAGAGAAAAGTTTGTTCTTATTTCGATAGTGTACTAGTAACTTTTATATCAAAAGGTTTTGTGCACAATTTCGAATAAGGTTCACGCGAGTTTCGATCTAACGATTGTGAATTCAAAAGTGACCGGAACATTCTTTGTAGCCTCTTGGAATTTGTTGTGACTAACGAAAAAGAAAAAGTTTTGTTAATCCATCATCAGGTACACAAATCAAAGAGAAGGGAGACCACGCTCCTAGGTGATTCACGTTCGTGATTGGATTGGAAGATCTTGCGGATTACCATCGACGCAATGTCAATCGGATCACGCGACAAAGGTATGATATCTTTAGTATTATATGTTAATTAATTAGAGGGTTAAGGTTCAAATTATGGAAAAATTTTAAACTATACTAAACTCTATTTTAGTCTCGCTTCCGCTGCGTTGACCGTATTTTTCCCTACATCCTCTTCTAGTTCCAAAAATAAATTTGTGGAGCAAAAGGTGCTTGCTAAATACCATGCCGAGTTCAATGATTTAGCACTTAAAAGCACAAGAAAGATTGAGAGGTTGAGAGAAGAAAACCTTGAACTTTCGGCTCACAATGACCACTTAAGTGAACAAGTGGAAAGATTGAAGAGGAGAGAGGATAAGTTAATTGAGGAGTTAGACTTATCCAAGAGAAGTGAAGAAGGCTTGAAGAGGGAAATTGTAGAAGTTAAAAGGTCCTTGGCTAGGATAGATTCTAGCACCAAGAAGCTTGATCATTTACTTGGTGTTGGAAAGAGTCCAAGTGACAAGAGAGGTCTTGGGTATGAAGATGGCAAGAAAATCTCAACCTCTAACAAGACAGTGTTTGTCAAGAGCTTGAAGAACGAAGAAACTTCATTTGTGCAACCTCCTAGGAAGAAATTAGAAGTAGGACAATGTTCTAATGCACAAGTGAAAATGGGGCCAAGAAGGAAATCTCAAGCTCAACCCCCTAGGGTTCCTCAAGCTAACACTCCTACAAAATTGGCTCACAAAGGAAAGAGACCAATCATGCAACCTCAAGCTTGGAAGCAACCTAGACCGGTTCAACAACGAAGATGGATTGAACCCACTTATCCACAAAGACATGGACGAGCTCCCATACATGCACAAAGACGAGGTATGATTCCTTTTTTCATCCCTATTTGTCACTTTTGTGGTTGTGATGGTCATATTAGACCAAATTGCTTTCAATATATTAAAATGTGTAGAAAACAAAGCATGATTGAAAAGAGAAAGAATAGAGCCAAGATGCATGTTTCTAGGAATGAAAATATTGATTTGCATGATCCTAGAAATAGTAGAGCCCATGTACCAAAGACCACTAAGAAAGCTAAAATTGTTGCTAAGTGGATTAGAAAGAATGAAAATGTTTGCCATGTTGCACAAATAGCCTTGAAGGCAAATTCTTCTAATTTTTGGTATTTGGATAGTGGGTGCTCTAGGCACATGACGGGAAACAAGAGTTTCTTCGAGACTCTTGTTATGGAGGAAGGTGGAAATGTCACTTTTGGTGATGGATCCAAAAGAAATGTTGTAGGGAAAGGAACCATTTCCGTTCCCGGATTACCCTTCTTATCCAATGCTTTATTTGTTGATGGCTTGAAAGCCAATTTAATAAGCATTTCACATCTTAGTGATGAAGGATATTCCGTCTTGTTTTCTAAAGATTATTGCTCTATCCTTAAACCCGATGGACAAACCTTGTTGAAGGGCATGAGATCTAGCGACAATTGTTATTGTCTTGAAGCTAGTATTGTATCTAATCATGTGTCCATGGATGAGCAAATTGGGTTGTGGCATGAAAGACTTGGCCACATGAACTTTAGGGATCTACGGACCCTTGGAAAGTTCAATTGTGTGCGTGGGCTCCCTAAGCTTGGGAAGAAAGCCACTGGTATTTGTGGACCTTGCCAACAAGGAAAGCAAACTAAAAGTATGCACAAAAAGGGTAAGTATCTCACCACCAAGGAGCCTCTTGAGCTTCTCCACATGGACCTCATGGGTCCCATGCAAACCGAAAGTTTGGGTGGAAAGAGATACATTTTTGTTTGTGTTGATGATTTCTCTAGATTTACATGGACATATTTTCTTAGAGAAAAATCCGAAACTTTTGATAAGTTTAAAATGCTTTGTACTAAATTACAAAATGAAATAAATTCTAGTATTAAAAGCATTAAACGGATTAGAAGTGACCATGGGAGAGAGTTTGAGAATGCCTCTTTTGAAAGCTATTGTGATAGCTTAGGCATCTCCCATGAGTTTTCGGCTCCTAGGACACCTCAACAAAATGGAGTTGTTGAGAGGAAGAATAGGGTCCTCCAAGAGATGGCCCGAGTGATGTTGCTTAGCAACAATGTCCCTAGGAACCTATGGGCCGAAGCCATCAATACGGCTTGCTATATAGGAAATAGAGTATTCCTAAGGCCCGGTACTAGAAACACCTCCTATGAATTATGGAAAGGCAAGAGGCCAAATGTTAGCTACTTCCACACTTTTGGAAGCAAATGCTACATTTTGAATGACCATGATCAACTTGGCAAATTCGATGCTAAGAGTGATGAGGGTATTTTTATTGGCTATGCCTTAAATAGTAGAGCCTATAGAGTTTTCAATTTAAAGACTCTAAGTGTTATGGAATCATCCAATGTCGTATTTGATGATACTAGGCTCAAGTCTAATGATCATGAGGAGGAGGTTATTTTTAGTGATGGTTCTCCTTTGGAGGAGGTTGTGTTGTCGCCTAATGTTGGGACATCAAATGTCAACAATGATGACACACAACCTATTGATAGAGTTCCTCTCTTGGACTCTAAAGAACCCGCTCCATGGGTTAGGAAACTCCATGATAAAGAAGATATCATTGGAGAGGTAAATGAGGGTGTTAGGACTAGACTTCAACTTGCTAATCTTATTAGCTATACTTGCTACACCTCTCAAATTGAACCCAAAAAGGTTGAAGAAGCCTTAAATGATGAATTTTGGGTTCTTGCCATGCAAGAAGAGCTAAACCAATTCGAAAGGAATGAGGTTTGGATTCTAGTTCCTAGGCCTAAGACTACTAATGTCATAGGCACTAAATGGATATTTAGGAACAAATCCGATGAGGATGGCAACATAGTGCGGAACAAGGCTAGACTTGTAGCACAAGGGTACTCTCAAATTGAGGGTATCGACTTTGAGGAGACTTTTGCTCCCGTTGCCCGCTTAGAGTCCATTAGGCTTCTCTTGTCCATCTCTTGTGTGCACAAGTTCAAATTGCACCAAATGGACGTGAAGAGTGCCTTCCTCAATGGCTTCTTGCAAGAGGAAGTGTTTGTTGAACAACCTAAGGGGTTTGTGGATGCACACCACCCCAACCATGTTTATCGCCCAAAAAGACACTTTATGGGTTGAAACAAGCACCGAGGGCTTGGTATGAGCGCCTCACTCAATTTCTTGTTGACAATAACTACACAAGAGGTAGTGTTGACAAGACACTATTCATCAAGAGAGACAATGATGAGCTTTTCATAGCTCAAATATATGTTGATGACATAGTATTTGGCTCCACCAACAACACCAAAGTCCAACAATTTGTTGATGTCATGTCTCATGAATTTGAGATGAGTCTTGTTGGTGAGCTTAGTTACTTCCTAGGTTTGCAAATTAGGCAACTAAATGATGGGATTTTCATATCCCAAGCCAAATATGCCAAAAACCTAGTGAAGAAGTTTGGTCTTGAAAAAGCCAAACATTGTGATACTCCTATGAGCACCACTTTGAAGCTAAGCAAGGATGCTAGCGGTAAAAGTGTGGACCAAACCTTATATCGTGGCATGATAGGGAGCTTGCTCTATTTGACCGCAAGTAGGCCCGATATATCATTTAGTGTAGGAGTTTGTGCTAGGTACCAATCCGATCCCAAGGAGTCCCATCTCTCTTCGGTTAAGAGAGTCATTCGATTTGTGAATGGGACTTCTAATTATGGGATTTGGTACTCATTTGACACTAATCCTAGTCTTGTAGGATATAGTGATGCGGATTGGGCAGGAAATTGTGATGATAGGAAGAGTACATCGGGCGGTTGCTTCTTTCTAGGCAACAACTTGGTGTCTTGGTTTTGCAAGAAGCAAAACTCGATTTCCTTGTCCACGGCCGAGGCTGAGTACATAGCCGCGGGAAGTGGATGCAGTCAACTTATTTGGATGAAACAAATGCTAGTAGACTACGGATTCAACCAAGGTACTCTCACTCTCTTTTGTGATAACATGAGTGCTATTAATATTTCCAATAATCTGGTTCAACATTCTAGAACTAAGCATATTGACATCCGCCATCACTTCATTAAAGAGCTTGTTGAAAATAAATGCATAGTACTTGAACATGTAGGTACTGTGTTAGGATTATGCTCAATAGCAAGAGTGTAATGTTGTAATTAACATTCTTTTTCATATTAATAAAGTGATTTCTGGTTTAACAAATCGTATAGCATTTATAGTTTATATTATAATTGTCAAAGTAAATAATCATAAGGTCTAAAGACTATGGGAAAAGAAGAATTGTTCGTACATCTGGATATGTATGTGGTAGACACAATTCTTTAGTTAGTCTTGAATATTGTTCACAACTTAAGTTAAAGGTTGGGCACCTTTATCTTGTTAAAGTTGTAGAATTCTTTTGCTAGCATTTGAGTGGGATCAAATGAGATATGATGAGTCTAAAATCATCGGAGTGTCTTCGAGCAAAAGGATCTAGTGCACTGGGTGCATTGAACTGGATCACAATGAAAAGCTTTATCTAAAACCGTCAATAGATAATAGTTTTTTCATTATCAGGACAATCGGAGAGTCTATCTTAATCCTGAGATAAATGATGGACTTATGGTTGCAAGTGATATCATTTGAGTTATCAATGAGTACGATTATATCGCATAGTCTATCCTCGATAATTTGGTGATATTCATTTGTTAATCGATAGAGGACTTCATTTATAGATATGGACATCGTGGCTCCATTTAATTAAATGAGAGTATAATATCATCATATGGATGTTTTGAGGTAATTGGATATTAAATCTCAACGTTGAGTTTTCAATAGTGTCTATTGAAAACATGGCTTCTGGACAAGTCAAAATATCCAAGTTCAAAACGTGGTCATATGAGTAAATATGGTAACTTGGAGAGTTATAGGCGGTCTATGAACTCTTGGCGATTACTGATATTAATCACGAGGATACACTATCTCCAATATGATTGTCTAGGGTATGAATGAGGAGCATCTTCCTTTTCTATCTTTATTTAAGAGTTCAGTTTTAGCTCTTTAGTGGAATGAGTTAAAATTAATGGATCGGACCTAAGTGAATCATTTGTTGATTGTGATTAGGTTATGTCTATTGAAGCTTAAATTTAGATGGCCCGCCAAGATCCCCAATCCACACGGACTTGCATGGATCACTTGATATATTCTACCGGACCAATTTAAGGGTCCATCTAGAATTGCATTTAATATATTAAGAATATAATTTGCACATTATTTAAGTAATGGGCTGCTCAATTATATTAATATATTAATGAAAGACATGTGGGCTTGTTTCTTTTAGTAAGAATGGGTCTGGTTCACATGTGGGCTTTTTATTTAAAGTCCAATGGATTAAATGAAATAGGAAAATAATATTAGGCCCATCTTATATATAAGTGGGGCGGCTAGGTTAAGGTTTTAACCTAAAAATATTATTTTGTTTCATTTGTTTTAATTAAATAAGAATTAATTGATTTATTGATTAATTGTTTAATTAAAGAAACAAATCTTTCCTAAAAGTAAAAGACTTGTTTGATAAGTAAATAAATAAATTAGTATTATTTATTTAATCAAATAAGGAGTCTTTTTTATTTAGTCAAATAAAAGAATAAAAATAAAAGAGTTGGATTAGGGTTTGAAGTCTATAAAGTTAAAAAGAATTAGGGTTGAATTTTAGTCACCCTATATAAGTGACATGATGAAATTCGGCCAACCCTAATGATATACTACATAGAATTCGGCAACCCTAAAGGAAAAAGAAGAAAAATTCGGCCAACCTATATATATGTTCTTATAGGGTTCGGCCACATCAATTAATTGGTGCTTGAGTTTTTATTTTCTTTCTTCTTCTTCTTAATTCTAAGAGAGTTTTTATTCTAGAGAGACAAACAGGAGTGAAAAATTATTCTTTGATAGTATACAATTGCTTAAACATCAATAAGCTTGTGTATACGATATCGATCTAGGTTCACGCGAGTTTCGATCATAAGATTGAGAACTCAAAAGTGACCGGAATAATTTTGACATTCTTTTGATTGTTTTGTGACTAACAAAGAATAGAAAGTATTTGTTTGATCCATTCACAGGTTTGCAATTCAAAGGAAAGGGAGACCACGCTCCTAGGTGATCCACGTTCGTGCTCGGATTGAAGATCTTGCGGATTACCATCGACGTAAGTCAATCGGATCACGCGACAAGAGGTAATTTACTTTTGTTGATATATATGCATGTTTATTGATTAAAAGGGTTTAAGGTTCATAAAGGAAAAATTTTAAAAGTCACTAAATCGTTTTTAGTATCGCTTCCGCTGCGTGTAACACTTTTATTTGATTATTTTTCCCAACATACTGATGATCAACTTGCGGACCTATTTACTAAACCCTTAGATGCTACTCGATTTAAAACTCTTAGTAGATCTATTGGGATATGTCTTGTGGAGTGATGTGTTCTATAATTGACCCCATATGGGGAACTCAAGCAAAGAGAGCTATTTTTCATTCTTGTAACTTGTAAAAAATTTGAAATAACTTATGCCTCTTCTTTTGATCGCTTGAGTAAGCTTGGTTGTACATATGTATATATGTTTTCTATTCTATAAAGTGTGAACCTTGCTTGTCTACAATCCATGTCATATTTATATTCAAACATGCATCTTTGGACTAGGAGATTTACATAGGAAGTATGATGTGAATGACCTATAGTTATCTCCATGACATGATGTTTCTTAAATAACATGCTAATGCTAAATGAAAAAGCATGAAATTCATACAACATGCTCACATGAAAAGCTTGAATTGATGATTGCATATTCTTTAAAATGCAAAACTTGTGTGAAAGCTTATGAGACTCAAAATGAATAAAGGATCTTGTATCTGTTCAAAGGAATTTACATTCCAAATGTCTCTCTTTCTTTATTAGTTGAACATGGTTACTATCATACGGATATCTTATCCGGAAAAATCAAATAGGGTGCAAAGTCGCTCATGCCATGTTTCGCTTATAAAGTTGGATATAGTTGCTCTTAAATTGAAATCAATAATCTCTATATCCTTGCTTTTCCCATGACATTGGTGAAATTGGTTTGAATTCTTATTAGAAACCTTTGTCATTTGCTTTGCCAAATACCATTGTATTTTGGACTTGAATGCTATATGTCTTGTATGCAAAGCATGTTGGATTCACACATTTTTCTCAAATAAATCTCCTTGTTTCTCTCAAATTAATTGAAGTGCATAAAGTGACTTATATGTATATGCAAATCTTGCATGCTTCTATCTCTCGTTGCTATGAGTGACCCGGTTAGGGACTACTCCTTTGCCTATATCATGACAAAAAGGGGGAGTAGGATATGGTAAGGGGAGTTGCAAAATATAGAAGCTATTGTGCACTTTGGGGAGATAACACATTGAGGGGAGTAACCCTTTGAGGGGGAGCATTGCATTTATCATACATTGCATACATTTGGTAATGTTGTGCCTAAATTCTAATGTTGTGCCTAAATTCTAAAAATGCAAATGCTTGGTATTGTTCTCACATGATTAATCTCACACTTTTCTTGTATTGGAAATGTTAGAAACTCTTTTCAGGGATTGATTATTCTACAAGAGGATTGAAGACTTCAAGTTGCATTCTCTTATCTCTTTGTATTGTAGAATATCATTGTAGTCCCGTAGTTTCTATTTTTTTGTGAGGAATCAATGTGAGTGATGGTTTTGTCACGAAATAGCCAAAGGGGGAGATTGTAAGGATTCCCGTTGTTTTTAATTGGCTTATTTCGTGATCAAACCATATGTGGGGATTCTTTGTAAGGGTAGTTTAGATGTTGTTGTTATTGCTTTAAGCCCTTTGAAGACCTCATTATTGACAAGCACCATAGGTAATACTCTAAGTGCTTACTTGTCTTGAAGAGATAGTTGCACACACTCACAACTCATGCATATGTTTAATCTTTGTATGTTGTGTTTCTTTTTGTTGTGCATCAATGCTTATTTACATCTCTTCTTGCTTGTTATTATGATTGCATCTTGTGTTTATAACATCATAGCATTTAGGCTTTTAGGATGCATCTTAGTTTACCTTTGTTCCCCTTGCATGATTGCTTGTGGGGTTCAAAGTTGTGGGCTGTGCGCTGGTCCACCAGCGCCGGTCCACTAGCGCAGCTCACCGGTGCAAAACGCCCAGTGGCGTGCCGCTGGTCGTGCGCTGGTCCACACCAGCGCAAGGCCACCAGCGCTGATCGCCCAGTATGGCTCCGCTGGACTGGCGCCTGTGTGAGCGCATGTCGTCCAGCGCCAAAGCAAAAATGTGCTTGTGCGCTGGTCCTGCGCCTGTCGTCTAGCGCAGGTCCACCAGCACACAGAGCAATTTTCTGGCGAGTTTTCAAAACGACCTCACTTCACTTATGGCCTCTATAAATATGCTAACTTGATTTTAGGTCACTTACAAGAGTTCTTATTCATGCTTCATACTTAGGATATTTTTCAAGAGAAGAAAAATACACAAAGAACTCATTTTTAATTACTCAAACACTTTTTCATGATCATAAATCATCATCTAGCATCATCTTAGATCATCTAGATGTCATCTTGCATGGAATCTTCATCATACTTTGCTTGGTAAGCTTTTCACTAATATCTTACATATTTTGTGTTTCTCTTATCTAGCAATCTCAATTAATTACTTGTTTGTTATTTTGTATGCTTTGGATACAAGATTGAGATTAGTATGATGTATGTTTGAGAAGTTGTATTGTGCTAGCTTATTAGGTTTTGTGCTTAATATTGATTAGCTAAACTAATTGACATGTCATTTAGTTTTGATATCTAGGATTGTTCTTAATTGCATATTAATCATCTTAGATAAGCATATAGGGTTTCCCTTGCTCTATGTTGCATTTTGGATATTCACATATATTCACTTAGGGTTGTATTCTCTTCTAGAGAAGGTAAGTCTTGTGTGTAGCAACCGGGATTAGGTTGCTTAGATCACAAGCAAATTGGACTAGGTTCACTCATACCAGGATTAGGTAGGTGTGTGATTACTTCCGGGATTAGGTTGTAATCGTTTGCACATTTAGTGGATTCGAGGTTCGAGTGTGGCTTACTTACATAGCCCGTGGTTTTTCCCGTGAGGGTTTCCACGTAAAAATCAAGTGTTGTTTTAATTTCCGCACCATATTACACTTGCTTGTTTATTTTATCTTGAGGGCATTTTCGTAATTTTGACTATCACGAAAAATTGGGTAAAAAGCGTAAAATCTATTCACCCCCCTCTAGATAGTTTTATACACACCGTGCTATATTTAGTTTCAAAGTTTTTTCACCATTATGTAGATACATACGAAGAAAAGAAATAGACTAGATGTTGATCGATTGAACAACCTAGTATTTGTCCAATTCAATTCCAAATTGATTCATAAGCATAAAAGGTTAATGGATAAGGAGGCCAACATAGATGTACTACTTGCAAGTGATGGTGATGCTAGTAATGCACAAGGTTGGATAGTTGATGATGGTGATGAAGATGTTGAACCGAGTACGGGGCTTACTAGGCAATTGGTTGATGAAGATGAAGCAATAGAGGCGAATGAAATGAGTCAAATGACACAACCACGAAGAAGTGCTAGAATTCCTAGAGATCTTGAGGAAGATTTTCAATCCGAAGATGAGTCGGTGGAGGAAGATAATTTTGAGTTCGAATCCGATGAAGAACAAGTGTTGGAAAGATATGGAGAAGAACAAGATGAGCTAGACACTTAGAGGCTTAGACCTAGAAACTTATTTGCTTACTACTTTACTTTGTGTTGTTGTTTTATTTGAAACTTGGATGTCATTGAATTTGGTTGGATTTTGTTTGAACTTGGATTTTGACTCTTTGATTTGGTTGGAAATTGATTGATTTGATTGGAAATGGAGGCTCCATTTTATAGAGACTAGAAACCACTCAAACAAGTGATGTTATGTACTGATGTTACTCTGTTTGTCTTTGTTTTGCCTTGTGGCGGGCTGTTTGTGCCAGGGGCTTTGCCCTCTGTTTGTCTTTGTTTTGCCTTGTGGCTTCTATAAATTCATGGTTCAAAAAAATGTACTGATGTTACTAATTTAGTAATTACACCAATCTGCTTTATTTGTGATTTTGTGTAGACTGGTAACTTCAATTCTTCTGTTCTTCATAATTCTTCTATTCTTCATAACAGCAGCAGTAACTTTGCATATTAATTTAATATTTTTTTTACCTTTTTAGGATAACTTCTCATATTACAATAATACAATGCATATTACTTTGCATATAACTTTGCATATTATATTTTTGTTTTGCAAATCAATCAATTGCAAATCAATTGCAAAAATATATATATAAAAAAAACTATAAAAAATTTTTCCAGCCGGCCAACTTCCAGGCCTCCGGCCGATCGATTTACGGGCTTCCGGCCTGCCGCCTAGTCCCCGCCTAGTCCCCGACTAAGCAGTCTAGGCGCTAGGCGGGGGGTCGCCGCCGGACTAGCACCTAGCGCTTTCTACAACATTGATATATATATATATATATATATTATAAGGCATGCAGTATTAATTTTGAAATATATATATATATATATATGTATTTAGGCGTGCAGTTTTTGTGCACTTTAATAGGGTGCAGAACTTATGATATAAACATATAATTAGAAAGTAGAATTCACGCATATATATATATATATTGGCAAGTGATTTTCGGCTATCATATATATATTCTTTATATAGAATTGGCGAACCCTAATTTGCTTAATAGAGAGTGATTTTTCTTTTGCTTGAGAAAAATAGAATCCAACTCTTAGACTAGTGTGGTTTTTGGCCAAGAGGAATAGAGAGAAAAGTTTGTTCTTATTTCGATAGTGCACTAGTTACTTTTACATTAAAAGGTTTTGTGCACAATTTCGAATAAGGTTCACGCGAGTTTCGATCTAAAGATTGTGAATTCAAAAGTGACTGGAACATTCTTTGTTGTCTCTTGGAACTTGTTGTGACTAACAAAAAAGAAAAAGTTTTGTTAATCCATCCTTAGGTACACAATTCAAAGAGAAGGGAGACCACGCTCCTAGGTGATTCACGTTCGTGATTGGATTGGAAGATCTTGCGGATTACCATCGACGCAATGTCAATCGGATCACGCGACAAAGGTATGATATCTTAAGTATTATATGTTAATTAATTAGAGGGTTAAGGTTCAAATTATGGAAAAATTTTAAACTATATTAAACTCTATTTTAGTCTCGCTTCCGTTGCGTGCACGTATTTTTCCCTACATGCATCACAATGCCCAAACATGAGAGTAATGGTTTTGAAGGACGATGGTGATATCGAATCCGAGGGTGAATCTGATGATGAGTCCATGCCACCTTTGGAAGATGCAAGTGACTTTGAATATCCGGTGGGTGGAGAGCTTTTGGTTGCAAGAAGAGCTCTTAGTGCTCAAGCCAAGGAAGATGATGAGGTACAACGTGATAACATTTTTCACACTCGCTGCCATGTTAATGATAAGGTATGTAGTATGATTATTGATGGGGGGAGTTGTACTAATGTGGCTAGCACTACTTTGGTGGAAAAATTGAATTTGACAACTTTGAAGCACCCAAAACCTTATAAGCTACAATGGTTGAATGATAGTGGGGAAGTTAGGGTGAATAAACAGGTGTTGGTGTCATTTTCAATTGGAAAATACAAAGATGAAGTTATTTGTGACGTGGTACCAATGAATGCGGGTCATATCCATTTGGGAAGACCATGGCAATTTGATAGGCATGTGACACATGATGGATATACCAATAGATACTTCTTTGTACTCAATAAAACGCCAATCACTCTTGTACCTTTAACCCCAAGACAAGTATATGAAGATCAAGTGAGGTTAAAAAAAGAGAGAGATGTTAGAAAGGAGAGTGAGAGTTCAAAAGAAAGAGAGACAAAAGAGAGAGAGTCCGAAACAACAAAAAATAAAAAAAAAGTGGAAAAAGAAATAGAGGCTGATGAGAAAAAAAGAGAGAGAAAACAAGTGAGTTTTTATGCAAGAGAGAGTGAGATCAAAAAGGCTTTGTTTTCAAATTAGCCAATGATTGTACTTTTGTAAAAAGATGTTTGTTTTAGTACTAACGAAATTAACTCTTCTTTGCCTAGTGTTGTTGTTTCACTTTTGCAGGACTTTGATGAAGTGTTTCCCGAAGAGATGCCTATTGGTTTACCACCAATAAGGGGGATTGAGCACCAAATTGATTTTGTACCCGGAGCACCAATTCCAAATAGACCCGCATATAGAAGTAATCCCGAGGAGACAAAGGAACTTCAAAGGCAGGTTGATGAGCTCATGGAAAAGGGGTATGTTCGTGAGAGTATAAGTCCTTGTGCGGTTCCCGTATTGCTTGTGCCTAAGAAGGACGGAATGTGGAGGATGTGTGTTGATTGTCGTGCCATCAACAATATCACTGTAAAGTATCGACATCCTATTCCTAGATTAGATGATATGCTTGATGAATTGCATGGTTCTATTGTTTTCACTAAAATTGATCTTAAAAGTAGATATCATCAAATTAGGATGAAAGAAGGTGATGAGTGGAAAACTGTTTTCAAAACAAAATATGGTTTATATGAGTGGTTAGTTATGCCTTTTGGGTTAACTAATGCACCAAGTACTTTCATGAGATTAATGAACCATGTTTTGCGTGCTTTTATTGGAAAATTTGTGGTTGTTTACTTTGATGACATTCTGATTTATAGCAAGAACTTGGATGAGCATGTTGAACATTTAAAACTTGTTTGAGGTGTTTTAAGAACAGAAAAGTTGTTTGCTAATTTAAAAAAGTGTACCTTTTGCACGGATAAGCTTGTATTTCTAGGATTTGTTGTTAGTGCTAAGGGAATTGGGGTTGATGAAGAAAAGGTTAAGGCAATTAAGGAGTGGCCAAAACCTACAAATGTGGGACAAGTGAGAAGTTTTCATGGGTTGGCTAGTTTCTATAGGAGGTTTGTGAAAGACTTTAGTAGTCTAGCTGCACCTTTAACTAAAGTTATCAAAAAGAATGTGGGTTTTAAGTGGGGTAATGAACAAGAAAAGGCATTTAACTTGATTAAGGAAAAATTAAGTAATGCACCTTTGCTTGCTTTGCCTGACTTTGCTAAAGCTTTTGAGATTGAGTGTGATGCTTCAGGAATAGGTATTGAAGCTGTTCTAATGCAAGAAGGACGTCCCATTGCGTTTTTTAGTGAGAAAATAAGTGGAGCAGCATTGAATTACCCTACCTATGACAAGGAGATGTATGCTTTGGTTAGGGCATTGGAAACTTGGCAACACTACCTTTGGCTGAAAGAATTTGTTATTCACACAGATCATGAGTCCTTGAAGCATTTAAAGGGGCAGCACAAGCTAAATAAGCGGCATGCCAAGTGGGTGGAGTTCATTGAAACATTTCCATATGTGATCAAGTACAAAAAAGGTAAGGAAAACGTGGTCGCTGATGCTTTGTCTAGAAGGTATGTTTTACTTTCTACTTTGGATGCTAGATTGTTTGGTTTTGACTACATTAAAGAATTGTATGTGGAAGATTCTGATTTTAGCAATGTATTCAATGCATGTGAAAAGGTTGCTTTTGGCAAGTTTTATAGGCATGATGGATTTTTGTTTAGAGAAACTAAATTATGCGTGCCTAAGAGTTCTTTACGTGAATTGCTTGTTAGAGAAGCTCATGGGGGAGGTTTGATGGGGCATTTTGGTATAGCCAAGACATTAGATGTTTTGCATGAACACTTCTTTTGGCCTTATATGAAACGTGATGTAGAAAGAATTTGTGAGAAATGCATTACATGTAGACAAGCTAAGTCTAGGATTAAGCCTCATAGTTTGTATACTCCTTTGCCTATACCTAGTGGACCTTGGATTGATATTTCTATGGATTTTGTGTTGGGTTTGCCTAGGTCAAAGAGGGGTAGGGATTCTATATATGTGTGTAAGGTTTATAGTTTGTGTTGGCATAAATTCCATATCAAAATGTGTTTCTCTTGTAATGTTTAGTGGTTCGTATTGAAGAATTAAGAAGACGAAGGATGTCTCAACCACAATTCATTCAAGAAGCCGGCTTTTAAGAGATTCGTGCATCATTGTTCAACAAAGGTATTAAAGGACCTCATATCTCTTACAAGGCTAGGCACACACACACACATAACATTCTTGTGTGTTCCTTCATGATTAAACATCACTTATGTTTCACTTTCACACACTTGACAAAATATGCTCATGCATTCATACCATATTGGTAGTATTTTGTTTATTGCATTTTCTAGGACTATGTCTGGAAATTAGCATATGTGTGTGCATTTGTGCTTGTTTGTTTTCGTATTTTTGTATGTATACTTGAACATGTTCTTATTTGATGTCTTATTGAGTTCCGGTCGTTTCGGTTACTCATTCATGTAGTTTCGAGTCCAAACGATGTAGCTACACTACTTTTCGTTCTCATTCATTGAGTTGACTTCATCGTCATTTTCTGAGATGATTTCTCAACCGTTTTTCAAAGTTGTGTAGTCGTCGTCGTGCGTGAGAGAGTCACGGTTCATAATCCAGAAACAGATTCGAAATCGGAGTTCGGATGCCCAAGATACGGGCTGAAGAAACGAGGGAGCGCGTGAGAAGACAGCTCAGGCCGTGAGGCCACTTGGCCTGGCCGTGAGGGAGGCTGTGGGCCCCACGGCCAAGGGGGTGATGTGGCCTCACACCATTGGCCAATTTGGTCCTTCTCCCTCCTCCTTATATCTTCCCTCTCTCTCTCCATTTGAAATTCAAGAAGAAAAAATTAAGTTTCCCGTCAGATTTTCTCTCCAGATTTTCAGAACTTCAAAACACCATATCTTCCTCATCCGGAGTCGGATTTGAGTGATTCAACTTGGAGAGTGTTCGTATTTGAGTGCTCTATCATTTCCAAGTGGTTTGGTAGCTGTTTGATCGAGATGTCTGGTGGTTCCACACTGATTTCCGAACCAGCTATAGAATCAAAGGTATTGAACAAATCTTTTGGACTTCTTTCTTTTTAACCTTCAATTTGCTTGGGGTTTCTTCTTCTATATCTATGTTTATGTTTGGTAAAAGCTATTGAGAAAGATAGCTTGATTATCATTCTAATTGAAAGTCAATTTATAGACTAATGTTGACTAGTTTCTATGATTCTAGGTTTTACATATGTTTGTGAGTTGTATTGTGATTAAAATGGCATCTTAGGTTGTTTGGAACTTGATTGAATCAATTTTGTGATAAATGACTTTGAGATTTGATTTGATCCTTTGATTGATGAAATCTAGGATTTGTGTATTTGTTTGTGATTTAGAGAAATCTAGGTTTTGATTGATGTAAATCTCAAATCCTTGCTCTATGTTTTTAGCTAGAATATTGATTGATTAAATCTCATGTATCTAGCATTTTATTGTATGTTGATTGCATCTTGAACTTGTACTTCATGAATATATTTTGATTCAAGTGTTGTATATGTGAATGAGACTTTGAGCTTATGTGTTTGGTGTTTCACATGCTTAGGTTTTATTCTCGTATTTTGCATCTAGACTTTTATTGAATGTGTTATCACATGTTTAGGTCTATTTGTACCATAGAATGTATTGATCACATGTTCTATGTTGATTTGATTGTTTGCATCATTTGCATTCACATGATCACACTAGGAAGTCCTTGTAAAAGGCATGAAGTTTTGGTTAGAGTCGGGGTGACTCGGATAGCCAAGCAAGAAGACTTGCCTAGAGTCGGGATGACTCGGATAGGTAAGCAAGAAGTCATGGCTAGAGTCGGGAGGACTCGGATAGTCATGCATGTGAGGCTCCCTAAAGGCAAGAGTGCCTTGGATAGGGAGTTGGCTATTGTATTGGTAGGCCTAGGCGTATGGTTAGACATAGACTCCGATAGAGCGGGGTACACGGGAGGTGTATGCACTCTTGAGGAATTTCTAATCTACCATCGATGTTGGTTTTGTGTGGTGTCCAATATATGGTGGTTTCGCATCATTGAGGGATTTCACACTTTCCAATATGGTTGGGTAGGCTTAGACTTCACTAGGTTGGGTGAGCTAAACATTGGTCACTTTGTGAATGTTCTATGTTTACTTTCCAATAATATAGTACCCAATGGTTGTAGTTCAACCCGTGGATGTTTCCTCCTTGGAGGTTTTGCCACGTTAAAAAATCTCTTGTGTTAATTCATCCTATCTCTTTCTCTTATATTTTAATTGTATATTTTATTATCTTGATTCATAATATTCACGTATGATGTATTGTGAAGCAAGACTTTGTATAGTGTGATTAGTGAATTCATTTTATTGATCAATTTTATTTCTATGATTCTTTTGTATATTGTATATGTGTATAGTGATATTTGATCACTCTTGTAACTCATTGAACGTATAGTGAAATACAAGTATTCTTTGTTATTGTACTTATTTGTTTGTTTACCTCATACAACTTGATGATGTATGTAGACCATGCTTGTATGATTATCTATTCATATTGTCTATGTATGTTGTCTCTTCTTAGTATATTTGTTGTATGTAAGGCAACCTTGAGGGACAAACGAAAGTTTGTTCAAAGGATTGAAAAAGGCGTAAAAACCTATTCACCCGCCCCCCTTTAGGTATGCCTTAAACAATTTAACTACGTTTGTATACTTTCAATGTGGTTGTTGATAGGTTTTCTAAATTGGCACATTTCATTCCTTGTCATAAAACTGATGATGCATCACATATTGCTGATTTGTTTTTCAAAGAAATTGTTGGATTGCATGGCATGTCTAAAACCATTGTTTCGGATAGAGATGCTAAGTTCTTAAGCTACTTTTGGAAAACTTTGTGGGGCAAGTTAGGAACTAAACTTTTATTTTCTACTACTTGTCATCCACAAACTGATGGTCAAACTAAAGTAGTTAATAGGACTTTATCTGCCTTGTTGCGTGCTATAATACAAAAGAACTTAAAAACATGGGAGGATTGTTTGCCGCATGTAAAGTTTGCTTATAATAGGAGTGTGCATTCTGCAACTCATTTTTCGCCTTTTGAAATTGTGTATGGTTTTAACCCATTGACTCCTTTGGATTTACTTCCTTTACCTGTGAATTAGCATGTTAACTTGGATGGGAAGAAAAAGGCAGATTTTGTTAAGCAAATCCATGAAAAGACTCGACAAAACATTGAGAGGAGAACTGAGCAATATGCCAATCAAGCTAATAAAGGGCGCAAGAAAATTGTGTTTGAACCCGGTGATTGGGTGTGGTTGCATATGAGGAAGGAACGGTTTCCAGTCCAGCGGCGTTCTAAATTACTTCCTAGGGGAAGATGGCCCATTTCAAGTGCTTGAAAGGATCAATGACAACGCCTACAAGTTAGATCTTCCAGGTGAGTATAATGTTAGTGCAAGCTTCAATGTTTTTGATTTGTCTCCTTTTGATGTAGGTGACGATTTGAGGACAAATCCTTTTCAAGAGGGAGGGAATGATGAGAATAAGGGGGCCACATCAAGAGATCCATTGCACATTCCGGTTGGGCCAATAACAAGGGCAAAGGCTAAGAGATTCAAGGAAGCACTAAATGGCCTGATTCAAGACACTTGGGCTGATTCCGAATTATTAAAGTCCAAGATGAACCCACATGAAGACCAAGGCTTAATTAACATCATCAAGGCAATTGATTGGGCAAATAAGAGTGACTTGGGCATGTGGCAGAGAGCTTGGGCGTGAGGCACAAGCTATGGCGTGTGGAGGAGTTTCAATTTTAGCTGTTTCCTTTTTTGTATTTTCAATGAATAATGAATTGATTTGTTTCCAAATATTAAGGGCTGATTTGTTTCCAAAATTTAGCCTTCCAAAAAGGGAGCAAGTCAATTAGTTGCTTGTTTTAGTTTATTTTCTTTCCCGTTTGTAAGGCATTAATTGCCAAATATTTATTTCCTTTTTTTGGTTTTAGGGTTTCAGTATTTAAGGGTCCTTTTGATGTAATTTTTTGGCAGACTTGATTTTGAATGAAATTTGAGAGAATTTTCTCTTTTGTTCTTTGAGAACTAATTGGAACTTATCAGAATTTCTCTGTGGCGTTCCTCCTTGACTTATCAATCGAGTATTCCATCCTTGATTGTGGTGTCTTCCTTTATACCAAGGTTCACATCTCGATATAGGTGTTGGGTCGCGGTTTCCATCCGAACCAGAGGTTAGAACGATCTTAGGCATTAATCTTGATACAATCGACGAGGTTCGTATCAACAGGTTTTCGAAGATGGCTCATTTTGTTCCTTGTAACAAGACTAATGATGCTACTAGTGTTGCAGACTTGTATTTCAAGGAGATTGTGAAGTTACATGGCATTCCAAAAAGCCTTGTTTCTGATTGAGATCCGAAGTTTTTGAGTCACTTTCGGTGCACGCTTTGGAAGAAGCTAGGCACAAGTCTAAATTTTAGTTCATCTCATCATCCACAAACGGATGGACAAACTGAAGTTGTTAATCGTAGCTTGGGGAATCTGTTGATATGTTATGTGGGAAAGAACATTCGACAATGGGATCTTATCTTACCTCAAATAGAGTTTGCATATAATCGTTCTACAGGTCAGAGCACAAGTCGAAGTCCTTTTGAAGTGGTTTATGGTAAGAACCCTATCAGCCCTTTGGATTTAGTTCCACTTGTTACTAGCAATCATTTTAGTGGTGATGTTGATGAGAGAGCTAGTGAAATTAAGAAGTTACATGCACAAGTTCAAGAGAAGATTTTAAAGCAAAATGAGAAGTATAAGAAAGCAACAGATAAGCACCGCAAGCATGCTGAGTTTAAAGACGGTGATTTGGTATGGATTCATCTTAGAAAGGATCGCTTTCCTCCTGGAAAGTATGGAAAGTTGAAGCCAAGAGCTGATGGTCCATTCAAAGTTATACAGCGAATTGGAAAGAATGCATACAAGATTGAGTTACCGGACACTTATGGAGTTTCTACCACTTTCAATATCGCTGATCTCTCTCCATATCATGGTAAGCCTAGCAGTCAGACTCGAGGACGAGCCTTTTTCAACCTAGAGAGACTGATACTGGAGTGTCCAATTGCATGACCTCGGTTCAAGACACAAAGGGATTTCAAATTATCACTATGGTTTGTTAAGAATCAGATTCAGCTCGCAGGGGTATTTTTGTGACTTCATAACTTTTGATTCTGGAAGAGTTAGTTGATGTGCTTTATTTCTTTGGAAACTTCAACGTCTTAACTACAATTTCCACTATTGAATTGCATCTTTTGAGGTTTCCTAGAAAAAGTTATTACTCTTTTCACTTTAAAGGTTCAACAGTCAACAATTGCGGGATTTGAAGAGTCCAGCTTTAATATCTTTAATGTCTTTGTTTAAAATATTTGAAATGTGTTGTTGAAATTTCCCTTAAGTAGTAGTGAAATATACCTAGAAGGGGGGGGGGGGGGGGGGGGGGGGGGGGGGGGTGAATAGGTATAGGCTCCAAATTCTCCTGATTTAAAAATAATGCGGAATATATCAATGAAAATGCACACTTGATTAAATTTGACATATTAATTGATTTCACTTATACAAGAGTTAATCAATTTACAAGATATGCAATTAATGAAAGAAATGGAAGATAAATAAAAGTAAAAGCAAAAAATGAACACAAGTGTTTTAACGTGGTAAAACCTCAAAGAGGAAACATCCACGGGTTGATACCACAACCATTGGCAAAGCAATCCACTATATGAAAAAGGACTTACACACTCAAGCTATCACTCATGATATCCGCTCAAGCTATCAACTCCTAATCTACCCTCGGGCTAGTGAATCACCAAGTCTACTTCCTATCCGAGATGTATCCTACACCTCTAGAAAGCAACTTCCTATCCAAGACGCTCACGTCTCTAGGAAGATTTCTTGCTTGCCTATCCGGATCCTCCCGACCCTAGACAAGACTTCCTTGCTTGATTATCCGAGTCCTCCCGACTCTAATCAAGACTTCCTTGCTCTATCCACAAAGCTTCACTCACTTTGCTAAAGACTTCAACCTAATGCAAGGCTATGATCTAAAGTGATGCAAGTGATGCAAACACAAACAAATTAAGCTAGATGATCAATCAAGCAAAATGTACATGTTCAATGACAATCTAGAATATGCTTTCAACACACAATCACAAGATTATCTAGAAATCAAGACATGTAAATCAATAAGAACAAAGGTATGAATATTCAATATATCACACTAAAAACCTAGTTCTTAGATCATGAAATAAAACCTAGAAAATAATATGAGACACATCATATATTCATTTTCTAGAATCAATTTCACACAAAATCAAGTTTAGCACATATATGTTCAAAACAAATCACAAAGCTAAATCTCAATTAAAAAATGATCAAACAACCCTAGCATATGATCTAACATACTTCTCAACAAATTTCATCAATCAAATAGTAAGAATCAAGAGATGATCAAAGATGAAATTGAAAAAGAAGAAGTTGAAATAACAACCTTGACCATGGACTGAAAATGGATCAGCTGAGAAAAATGTCAAAGTCAGCTGCCTCTAGAAATGCTTGAGGTTTGTAGCTCTCTTCGAGACCAACAATTTTGGTTTTTGAATCGATGGATTTCGAGTTCGTATGAGAGAGATATGATCAAAATAAGAAAACGAAAAATTGGAGAATTCTGCAGAAAATCGTGAAGAGTTCTTCAAAATTCAACAAAGTGTGGAGGGAAGGAGATGAGTTTAAAAGGAGGAGAGAGAGAGATTTTTTGAGCGAATCAGAGCGTGCCATGTCACCTCCCCGTGGGGGGCGCGTGGACCACACGGGGCCAGAGGGCTCCCTCGGCCGTGGGGCCCACGGCCTCCCTCACGGCCAGGCCTTGTGGCCACACGCTCTCCTGACTCCTCTCGCGCGCTCCTTCGGTTCTTCAGCCCATATCTTGGGCATCCGAACTCCGATTTCGAATCCGTTTTTAGATTACGAACCGTGAATCCCTCACACACAATGAAGACTACACACAATGAAGACTACACAACTTTGAAAAATGGTTGAGAAATCATCTCGGAAAACGATGATGAAGTCAACTCAACGAATGAGAACGAAAAGTAGCATAGTCACATTGTTTGGACTCGAAACCTTATGAATGAGTAACCGAAATGACCGGAACTCAATAAGGCATTAAATAAGAACATGTTCAAGTCCTAAATACAAAATACACAAACAAATAAACACATATTCACACAAGCATGCCATATCAAAGAGATAGTCACATAGCATGCAATTTCACAATGTTTGTCTATTAAAGAACAATGCATGAGCATACTATGAAATGTGTGAAAGTGTTAAACATAATGTTTGAACCACGATGCTAGGACACACATGTATGAATTGTGTGTGTGTGCGCTAACGCTTTGCAAGAGGATAGAAGTCAAGATTTACCTTTGACGTTTTTCACCTCTTGAAGACGACTTTTGCACTAGACGTTGCTCTTCACTTTTTAAGCTTCCTTTCTTCAAATAATGTCCTAAGCAACAACTAATACAAACATAGAGTGTTTTGCAATGAAATTAAGCCAATACAAATCATAAACCTTATAATCTCCCCCTTTGGCTATTCCATGGCAAAAACACTCAACCTCACCATACAATTTTTCACTCAAATAAACTCAAGATGATAGCATACTCTCAATCTCACATTACAAAGAAATTCCTAGACTAAAAAGTCTTCAAGAATTCCTCTTTCGGTCTTCAAAGTACCTATGAGAGAAAATAGCAACCAAACAAGAGATCTTCTCTAAAGAAGAATGGTGAGTTATTTAACCAAACAACAAACATAGAAGATATCCCTTATCTCATACACAAATGCATTATCTCAAGTGAATAAAATATGTTCATATTAAAGCATTCCCTTAGTTTCCCAATTCCCAAGGACCAACTATCCTTAACATTATCAAGAAAGAATTCTTTCTCCCCCTTAAGACAAGAATTCTCCCCCTTAAGACAAAGTCACAATTAAGCACAAAGAGGAATATGATCACACAATTGGAACATTTTTCCACATAAAGTGCGAAGTATACAAAATCTCCCCAATATCAAACATGGTGAGGTATACATTTTCTCCCCATTTTTGTCAAGGAATAGACAAGAGACACAAGAGATAAAGAACGAGATATTAAGCAAACAAATCGTATAGAAAGCGAAAGTTGAATAAACTAAAGCTCCCCATTAACATATGCTCCACATATTATCACCAAGTAGATTTGTTTACAAGGGACATCACACAATCACACAATCAAGCAATAAGAGAAAATATTTCATAACTTGTCAAAGTCCAAGAGAGAAACATAGATTTTCATTAATCTCTCAAAAATATTCTCACATTGCTAATGAATCAAGCACATAAGCAAAATGTGTGTGTGTGAATGCTTCTCAAATATATTGTAGGAGTAATTGTGATATCAACATGCAAACTCTATCCACACCTATCCATCTAAAGCCTTTCCAAAAATAGGTCAAACCGATATTCATCCGGTTTTTGCTTTTAAAATGAATAGATATCAACATATGAGCGTGTGTGTGCATGTGGCTCGTTTTCCCGTTTCTATTTGTCATCCCGAGCTTTTTCACAATTCTCAACTATACACCATAAGCCTTTTTGTTTTGTTTTAGGCTTGAATCAAAGATTTTTTTTTTTAAATGATTCATTTCAACACTTCTTTGATTTTACTTACAAAAACATATACTCCTCATGGCGGCTTTCACTCATCACAATGGCGTAGCCCTTTCCTACATTGGGTGGCTTCACAACCAAGGTGTGTAGCCCTTTCCATAAGGGTGCTCGATGATTACTATGTAGTGCCGAAGCAAAATGGATACATACCATAGGTCATCTATCATGTACTTAACAATAAACTTCTAGATGCATCCATTATCTACACATATTCAACCACAAAAACTCAAAAACTAAAACATACAAGAGAAGCATTAGTGCACTTTTCAAAAATAAGATTTTCAAGCTCAAGTGCATGATCTAAAAACAATAAAAGATACTTGTTAAAGATCATTACTTCTCAAGTGAGTAGCTCTTAAAGACAATGATATTCAATTAAAGTTTTGCTCATCAAGCCACTCACAATCACACAAAGACATCAATCAACACAAATCATGCCAATGGACATTCTAAGAGTTTTAAACCTCTCTTTGTCCAAGGGCTTAGTAAACAAGTCCGCAAGTTGATTTTTAGTAGGCAAATGCTCTAGAGGAACAATAGAATGTTCAACTAGATCTCTAATGAAATGATGCCTAATGTCTATGTGTTTAGTACGGGAGTGTTGAACCGGATTTTTAGAGATGTTAATGGCACTTAAGTTATCACAATAAAGTGTCATTTTTCCTTGTTCTATCTCATAATCCCTAAGGATTTGTTTCATCCAAAGTAATTGTGTTCAAGCACTTCTGGCCGCAATGTTTTCGGCTTCGGAAGAGGAAAGGGAAACCGAATTTTGTTTCTTACTTGACCAAGAAACCAAGTTATTACCAACATAAAAGCAACCGCCCGATGTGCTTTTACGGTCATCTATGTTTCCCGCCCAATCCGCATCACAATAGCCTACAAGGATATCATTGGTATCAAATGAATAGAATAGACCAAGACTATGAGTTCCTTTGATGTACCTAATGATCCTCTTGACGGCTTTTAAGTGAGATTCCTTGGGATTTGCTTGGAATCTAGCACACAAGCCAACACTAAAGCAAATATCGGGTCTACTAGCTGTTAGGTAAAGTAGACTACCTATCATGCTTCTATAAAGGCTTTGGTCAACACTTTTCCCTTTTTCATCTTTGTCAAGTTTTAAAGTGGTGCTCATGGGAGTTTCAAAATCTTTTCCATTTTCTAGGCCAAATCTCTTAACTAGATTTTTAGCATATTTAGATTGATTCAACATTATGCCCATGCTAGTTTGCTTTACTTGAATTCCTAGAAAATAATTCAACTCACCCACCATACTCATTTCAAATTCACTTGACATAACACTAACAAATTCATCAACCTTGGTTTTATTAGTAGACCCAAAAACAATGTCATCAACATATATTTGTGCAACAAAAATATCATGATCATGATGTTTGATAAATAAAGTTCTATCAATGCCACCTCTCCTATATTGGTTGTCAAAAGATATTGAGTCAACCTATCATACCAAGCTCTTGGAGCTTGTTTAAGGCCATAGAGAGCCTTTTTCAATTTAAACACATGATTACGAGAGTGTGGGTCTACAAAACCCTTAGGTTGTTCAACATACACTTCTTCTTGAAGGTATCCATTGAGGAAAGCACTTTTGACATCCATTTGAAATAATTTGAACTTTTTAATGCATGCAATGGACAACAAAAGTCTAATGGACTCGAGACGAGCAACCGGGGCAAACGTCTCATCAAAGTCAACACCCTCCACTTGAGTGTAACCTTGAGCCACTAGTCTAGCTTTATTCCTTACAATCTTACCACTTTCATCGGTCTTATTCCTAAACACCCATTTAGTGCCAATTACATTTATATCTTTGGGTCTAGGAACTAAGGACTACACTTCATTCCTCTCAAATTGATTAAGTTCTTCTTGCATAGCCCCAACCCAATATTCATCAACAATTGCTTCATTAATATTTTTGGGTTCAATTTGAGAAGTATAGCAAGCATAGGATATTTGGTTAGCAATTTGATTTCTTGTTCTAACCCCTTCATTTAAATCACCTATGATGTCTCCTTGATAGTGTAAGTTTCTAAGTCTTGGGTGAGAATGTTCAACAACTTGGTCATTTTGTTGATTATCATTTAAAGCATTTTCCAACCCTTGACTTACAACTTCAATATGACTATCATTTTCATTATCTTGACTAGAAACACTACTAGCCACATCAATAGGTGTTTTAGTGTCATTCAACATGTTTTCTTTAGGTTCATTGACACCATTATCATCACACAAATTAAGCATGCTAAGATCATCTATCTTCACATTGATAGACTCCATGATAGTCTTAGTAGTCAAGTTAAAGACTCTATATGCACGACTATTAATAGCATACCTAAGAAAAAGACCAACATCACTTTTAGCATCAAACTTTCCTAAGTGATCTCTATCATTCAAAATATAACATTTACTCCCAAAAGTGTGGAAGTAACTCACATTAGGCTTCTTGCCTTTCCAAAGCTCATAGGACGTTTGTTTTATGCCGGGCCTCTTAAAAACACGATTTGACACATAACAAGCGGTATTGACCGCCTCGGCCCATAGGTTTCTAGGGACTTTCTTGCTATTGAGCATGACCCTAGCCATCTCTTGCAAGTCACGATTTTTCCACTCAACAACACCATTTTGTTGAGGAGTTCTAGGTGCGGAGAACTCATGAGAAATCCCTAAACCATCACAAAACTCACTAAATTTTGCATTTTCAAATTCCGTCCCATGATCACTCCTAATGCGACATATTTTCTTGATATCAAGACCTTTTTCATTTTGAACTTGATTACAAAACTTTTTAAAGTAATCAAAAGCCTCGGTCTTGTTTCTAAGAAAATAAACCCAAGTAAACCTAGAGAAGTCATCAACGCATACAAAAATGTATTTTTTGCCATTAATGCTCTCGGTTTGAATTGGCCCCATTAGGTCCATATGCACAAGTTCTAAAGGTCTCTTAGTAGCTATGTAAGAATTTTTCTTATGAGGCACTTTGGTTTGCTTACCTAATTGGCAAGGTTCACAAACCACCTCAAGCTTTTTACCAAGATTAGGAAGACCTCTAACAATGCCATGTTTTTCAAGCTTTTTCAAATCTTTAAAATTCATGTGACCCAAACGTTGATGCCACAAATCGAGCTTATTGCACTCATGTGCCATGTTGCAAGTTAGAGGATCTATCTCAAGACAATAACAATTGTCTATAGACCTTTTGACACTTATGACAACATTGCCCTTTTTATCAATTATAGTGCATACATCTTTGTTAAAGCTAACTTCTTTAAAAATTTCACACAAGTGAGTAATGCTTATCAAGTTAGCTTGTAACCCATCAACATACAAAGTATTGCGAAGTTTAGGCAATCCGGGCATACAAATTGTTCCCTTGCCGAGAACTTGCTTTTTGGTACCATCACCAAAAGTAAACCAACCTTCATCCTTTAAAACAAGATTCTTAAAGAACTCTTTGTTCCCGGTCATGTTCTTAGAGCAACCGCTATCTAGGTACCAAGAATAGGAGGAGTTGGCACGTAAAGCATATTGTGCAACATTACATTTAGATGTGTCTTTTCTAATCCACACATTTTTCACAACATGCTTCTCACTCTTACTTCTAACATGCTTTGACTCAATATTAGGCTTTTTAACATGCACCTTGACCTCATTGGTCACATCTTGAAAAATATCAAACAAAGCATTATCAATTTTCTTATGCATAGTAGAGTGAGGCATAACACAAGATTTAGCAAGCAAGTCATCAACAACTTTTTCAACAACATGCTTTTCCAAGGTCTTCCTAGGTCTATTTCTATATCCATACATGGATGATTGCCTAGGTCTATTCAAAGACATATCATGAAAAGCATTATCAAGTTTGCATTTCCGAATATACTCAAAGCATCTAGGTCGAATATGTCCTATCATATTACAATGATGACAAATAGGAATAAATTTGAGAAATTTACCATT
Organism: Acer saccharum; assembly: GCA_030490815.1. Lineage (NCBI taxonomy): Eukaryota > Viridiplantae > Streptophyta > Magnoliopsida > Sapindales > Sapindaceae > Acer > Acer saccharum. Next base: position 40,526,689 of record CM059869.1, read on the forward strand.
TGCATTTGCTTCCATAGCATTTGGTTTTCTCACAATTTTACCTCTTTGAAGAGCAACCCTTGATGTTCCACCTCTTGCATTTGAGGTTGTTGCTACTTGATGCTTATGTTGTTGAGTTCTTCCATTGAACATCCTTGTTGATGAAGAGGCACCCCCGGTAGCTTTCATAGCTTTACCTTGAGAGAGTGTACCTACAATTGATTCAATGCTTGCTTTGACAAAAGTAGATTTGTTAGATGAAGGAGTCTCCTTCTCATTGATATAACCTAAACCTCTTTTGTCACATGGATTCTTTCCACTTTTAATGAGGGTTTCAACTTTATTAGAACTAGATGACATCTTGCTAATCACCCTATTAGCCTCATCAAGTTTCTCACAAAGCATCCAAAGTTCAATGGCATATTTTTCCGCTATGTCATCACTAAACATAACATCTTTATGTGATTTATCAAGCCATTGTTCATACTTTTTCTCTTGATTTAAATGCTCATTAAGTTTGGATTTAAGCACATTTTCAAGTTTCTTAGCATTAACAAGAGAACAATCTCTTTGCACAATTTCTTGCTTCAAGATACCAAGTTTATCATTGCTATCTTTAAGATTCAATTCTAGACTTAGGATCTTGTCTTTAAATTCATTGAACTCCTTTGAGCCAAGATCATGATTCTCTAACTTCTTGTTGAGGGACATATTAACATTGGATAAACGTTCATTTTCAAAAGTAAGATCATTGAACTTTTTCTCATCTAAGTCAATATGTTCAACAAAAGAAGCCACATAGGAATACACTTCCTTAATCATGATTATCACAAACAAAAACACAAAACACTACAAAGAAAGGATCTATCTAAGTACGTCTAGACACCCTCTCTGATACCAAGTGAAATTTCCCTTAAGTAGTGGTGAAATATACCTAGAGGGGGGGGGGGGGGGGGGGGGGTGAATAGGTATAGGCTCCAAATTCTCCCGATTTAAAAATAATGCGGAATATATCAATGAAAATGCACACTTGATTAAATTTGACAAATTAATTGATTTCACTTATACAAGAGTTAATCAATTTACAAGATATGCAATCAATGAAAGAAATGGAAGATAAAGAAAAGTAAAAGCAAAAATGAACACAAGTGTTTTAACCTGGTAAAACCTCAAAGAGGAAACATTCACGGGTTGATACCACAACCACTGGCAAAGCAATCCACTATGTGAAAAAGAACTTTCACACTCAAGCTATCACTCATGACATCCGCTCAAGCTATCAACTCCTAATCTACCCTCGGGCTAGTGAATCACCAAGCCTACTTCCTATCCAAGATGTATCCTACACCTCTAGAAAGCAACTTCCTATCCAAGACGCTCACGTCTCTAGGAAGATTTCTTGCTTGCCTATCCGGATCCTCCCGACCCTAGACAAGACTTCCTTGCTTGATTATCTGAGTCCTCCCGACTCTAATCAAGACTTCCTTGCTCTATCCATAAAGCTTCACTCACTTTGCTAGAGACTTCAACCTAATGCAAGGCTATGATCTAAAGTGATGCAAGTGATGCAAACACAAACAAATTAAGCTAGATGATCAATCAAGCAAAATGTACATGTTCAATGACAATCTAGAATATGCTTTCAACACACAATCACAAGATTATCTAGAAATCAAGACATGTAAATCAATAAGAATAAAGGTATGAATATTCAAAATATCACACTAAAAACCTAGTTCTTAGATCATGAAATAAAACCTAGAAAATAATATGAGACACATCATATATTCATTTTCTAGAATCAATTTCACACAAAATCAAGTTTAGCACATATATGTTCAAAACAAATCACAAAGCTAAATCTCAATTAACAAATGATCAAACAACCCTAGCATGTGATCTAACATACTTCTCAACAAATTTCATCAATCAAATAGTAAGAATCATGAGATGATCAAAGATGAAATTGAAAAAGAAGAAGTTGAAATAACAACCTTGACCATGGACTGAAAATGGATCAGCTGAGAAAAATGTCAAAGTCAGCTGCCTCTAGAAATGCTTGAGGTTTGTAGCTCTCTTCGAGACCAACAATTTTGGTTTTTGAATCGATGGATTTCGAGTTCGTATGAGAGAGATATGATCAAAATAAGAAAACGAAAAATTGGAGAATTCTGCAGAAAATCGTGAAGAGTTCTTCAAATTCAACAAAGTGTGGAGGGAAGGAGATGAGTTTAAAAGGAGGAGAGAGAGAGATTTTTCGAGCGAATCAAAGCATGCCATGTCACCTCCCTGTGGGGGGCGCATGGGCCACACAGGGGCAGAGGGCTCCCTTGGCCGTGGGGCCCACGGCCTCCCTCACGGCCAGGCTTTGTGGCCACACGCGCTCCTGACTCCTCTCGCGCGCTCCTTCGGTTCTTCAGCCCATATCTTGGGCATCCGAACTCCAATTTTGAATCCATTTTCGGATTAAGAACCATGACTCCCTCACACACAACGAAGAATACACAACTTTGAAAAATGATTGAGAAATCATCTCGAAAAACGATGATGAAATCAACTCAATGAATGAGAACGAAAAGTAGCATAGTCACATTGTTTGGACTCGAAACCTTATGAATGAGTAACCGAAATGACCGGAACTCAATAAGACATTAAATAAGAACATGTTCAAGTCCTAAACACAAAATATACAAACAAATAAACACATATTCACACAAGCATACCATATCAAAGAGATAGTCACAAAGCATGCAATTTCACAATGTTTGTCTATTAAAGAACAATGCATGAGCATACTATGAAGTGTGTGAAAGTGTTATACATAATGTTTGAACCACGATGCAGGGACACACATATATGAATTGTGTGTGTGTGCGCTAACACCTTGCAAGAGGATAGAAGTCAAGATTTACCTTTGATGTTTTTCACCTCTTGAAGATGACTTTTGCACTAGACGTTGCTCTTCACTTTTTAAGCTTCCTTTCTTCAAATAATGTCCTAAGCAACAACTAATACAAACATATAGTGTTTTGCAATGGAATTAAGCCAATACAAATAATAAACCTTACAGTTGTTATCTTTTATTTTCGTTCCTTTCCTATGCATGGAGGGTTGTTCCATGATTAGGCTATATAATGAGCCTTTATCCTTGTAAAAAGTAAGTGAATGAATATTGCATTTCAGAATATTATCTCTTTGAGATTTTATCTTTCAACTCTGTATCTCTTGGGTGGATTCCTTTAGAGTGGTGAGTTTATCATTAGTTCTATATCCTTGGTTAGTTAAGAGGGTGGTGTTTCTGTATCCCTTTAGATTAATCTTGGTGGTGAGCCGTTTCTACTAGTTTACTAAGGGTGGTGATATCTGTATCCCTTGGAAAATTAGTTAATCTAATTTCATTTGTTCTTGTGTGTTTTATTTGTGCAAGGGCTGTCCGGTATCAGACGTCCCTCCAAGACAAATCACCATGGGGCAATATTCAAGACCTATCATTGGAAATCAACCACCGGCCATTGTTCTTGATGAGCTCAAGAAGTCATATGAGCTTAAGACCATGCACATTAGCCAACTACCATTCTTCTATGGCAAGACACATGAAGATTTCTTACAATTCATGAAAGATCTTAGTTGGGTGGTGGAGACTTTCCCCTTTACATCAAGGATAGGTACACTCTCAAAGGAACAACTACTAATGAGGTGCTTCTCAACTTGTTTGAAAGACAATGCAAAAAAATGGCTAAACACCCAAAGACCCGGATCTCTTGCATCATGGGATGCGGTGTGTGAAGCATTCTTCAACCGATTCTTTCCATCAAACAAGAAAAGAGAGTTGCGGATGCAAATTATGGGATTTCAAGAAGAGATGGGTGACTCATTTCATGAGACATGGGAGAGATTCCAATCCTTGTTAGCACAACTTCCTCCCCACATGCTCCCCGACGAATACAAGGTCTCCTCATTTCAAGAAGGACTCTCTCCTCACACACAACTTTTGATTACTAATGCTTGTGGAGGCTCAACCGCGGACAAGACGGTGGCTTTTGTGATGGATGTGTGTGAGAGGCTTGCTCTTATGTCTCAACAATGCAATTTTAGCACAAGAGCAAATGGTAGACATGAGGTAGGAGTGGGAACTGAGGCGGCAATTGAAGTTTCGAAGTTGGCCAAGCAAATGCAATCCATGCAAGCTACAATGTTGTCCATGCAATCATTTATGACTAATCAAGGGAGTGCAAGCCATATTCAAGGAAGAGATGGAAGTGGAGATATGTCTTTTAATGGAGAAGGATGTGTTGGATTCCAAGAGGAAGTCCAAGCAATGGGATATCAATAAAGAGATAGAGGTGGTGTGTTCTCTCAAACCTACAATCCAAAATGGCGGCAACATCCGAACCTTTCTTACTCAAACAACAATGCATTGAACTCGGACATGCTTAGCCAAGAGGTGAATCAAGGGTTCAACAATAATCAAGAGTTCAACAACCGAGGGTTCTACTAAGGTCAAGGGTCGGGGAGTGGCCAAGCCAATCAATGGAATCGGCAAGAGAATTTCAATAACCAAGCAAGGCAACAACAAAGGGAAGCCATTTTGTCGGATGTGCAAAGGTTAAGTTCTCTTGAAGCTCTAGTTACTAATATGGGGGCATCAATGAAGAACATGGAAACTCAAATGGGCCAAATAGCCGAGGCACTACTGTAGGGAAAAATACCGTAGTACACGCAGCGGAAGCGAGACTAAAAATAGATTTAGTGACTTTTAAAATTTTTCCCTTTTATGAACCTTAAACCCTTTAATTAATAAAACATATATATTATCTAACAAAAGAATAATACCTTTTGTCGCGTGATCCGATTGACTTACGTCGATGGTAATCCGTAAGATCTTCAATCCTAGCATGAACGTGGATCACCTAGGAGTGTGGTCTCCCTTTTCTTTGAATTGCAAACCTGTGAATGGACAAACAAACTTTTCTTTTCTTTGTTAGTCACAAAAACAATCAAAAGAATACTAAGATTATTCCAGTCACTTTTGAGTTCTCAATCTAATGATCGAAACTCGCGTGAACCTAGATCGATGTCGTACACACAAGCTTATTGATGAATAAGCAAATAGTATACCATCAAAGAATAATCTAACACTCTTTTATGTTTTAGTAGAATAAAATAATCTCTCTATGAATTGAGAAGAAGAAGAAAATAGAATCTCAAGCACCAAGCCTTCGGTTGGCCGAAATCTATAAGAGTGTATATATAGGTTGCCAAATTTTCTTCTCTTCTTTCTCTTTAGGGTGGCCGAAAATCCTAACCTAAAAGGGACTAGGGTTGCCGCAATACTCAAGCCAAAAGGAGTTTGTATTGCACCCTAATTCCTATTTAGTTTAAGACTTCAAACCCTAATTTAATTCATAAATCTTTTATTCTTTTTATTTGACTAAATAAAAAAGACTTCTTATTTGATTAAATAAATAAAATTAATTATTTATTTTCTTTTCAAACAAGTCTTTTACTTTTAGTAAACTACTACCAATAGTATTACTCTAGGAAATATATTTCCTATTCAGAAAAGATTTGTTTCTTAATTAAACAATTAATTAATAAATTAATTAATTCTTATTTAATTAAAACAAAGAAACAAAATAATATATTAGGTTAAAAACCTTCTTGCCGCCCCACTTAAACAAATGGGCTATATATTATTTTCTTATTTCATTTAATCCATTGGACTTTAAATAAAAAGCCCACATGTGAACCAGACCCATTCTTACTAAAAGAAACAAGCCCACATGTCATTCATTAATATATTAATATAATTGAGCAACCCATTACCTAAATAATGTGCAAATTATATTCTTAATATATTAAATGCAATTCTAGATGGACCCTTAAATTGGTCCGGTAGAATATATCAAGTGATCCATGCAAGTCCGTGTGGATTGGGGATCTTGGCGGGCCATCTAAATTTAAGCTTCAATAGACATAACCTAATCACAATCAACAAATGATTCACTTAGGTCCGATCCATTAATTTTAACTCATTCCACTAAATAGCTAAAACTGAACTCTTAAATAAAGATAGAAAAGGAAGATGTTCCTCATTCATACCCTAGACAATCATATTGGAGATAGTGTATCCTCGTGATTAATATCAGTAATCGCCAAGAGTTCATAGACCGCCTATAACTCTCCAAGTTACCATATTTACTCATATGACCACGTTTTGAACTTGGATATTTTGACTTGTCCAGAAGCCATGTTTTCAATAGACACTATCGAAAACTCAACGTTGAGATTTAATATCCAATTACCTCAAAACATCCATATGATGATATTATACTCTCATTTAATAAATGGAGCCACAATGTCCATATCTATAAATGAAGTCCTCTATCGATTAACAAATGAATATCACCAAACTATCGAGGATAGACTATGCGATATAATCGTACTCATTGATAACTCAAATGATATCACTTGCAACCATAAGTCCATCATTTATCTCAGGATTAAGATAGACTCTCCGATTGTCCTGATAATGAAAAGACTATTATCTACTGACGGTTCTAGATAAAGCTTTTCATTGTGACCCAGTTCAATGCACCCAGTGCACTAGATCCTTTTGCTCGAAGACACTCCGATGATTTTAGACTCATCATATCTCATTTGATCCCACTCAAATGCTAGCAAAAGAATTCTACAACTTTAACAAGATAAAGGTGCCCAACCTTTAACTTAAGTTGTGAACATTATTCAAGACTAACTAAAGAATTTTGTCTACCACATACATATCCAGATGTACGAATAATTCTTCTTTTCTCATAGTCTTTAGACCTTATGATTATTTACTTTGACAATTATAATATTAAACTATAAATGCTATACGATTTGTTAAACCAGAAATCACTTTATTAATATGAAAAAGATTGTTAATTATAATATTACACTCTTGCTATTGAGCATAATCCTAACAACTACAAAAACAAGACAAAGGGAAATTCCCTAGCCAACCCGAGCAAGCAAAAGCCATGACGGTCCTTAGAAGTGGGCGGATCCTAGACAATGGTGAAGTTGTAGAAAATGCAAGTGAGCCTAGAGTACAAGAGGATGAAGTGGTTGTAGAAGATACAAGACAAGAAGAAGATGTAGAGGTACCCCCCTCAAATGAAGCCCCTCGCCTACACAAGTCATCCAATCCGTACATTCCTCCCATTCCTTACCCCAGAAGGTTGAAGAATACGAAGTTGGAACAATCTTTTCAAGACATCTATGATATTCTTTCCAAGGTTAATGTGAATCTTCCACTTCTTGATGTAATTCAAAAGATGTCTTCCTATGCAAAGTTCTTCAAGGTGTTGAACAAGGACAAGATCAAGTTCAAGCCTAGGCAACAAGAGAGACTTGAGGAGAATGTTAGTGCGGTGATCCAAAAGAAGTTGCCTCAAAAGATGAAAGATCCCAGAAGCTTCATCATCAACATTTCCATTGGTGGAGGAAAGCAAGAGAAAGCCATGTTAGACTTGGGGGCAAGTATTAATTTGATGCCTTACATAATCTATAAGAGATTGGGACTTAATGACCTCAAGACCACTTCCATGTCACTTTTGTTGGCGGATCAATCATCAAGACACCCCATGGGAATAGTAGAAGATGTGTTGATTCAAGTAGAGAAGTTAATCATTCCGGCCGATTTTGTTGTGTTAGACATGGAGGGCCATAAAGAAGATGACCAAATGTTGCTCTTGGGAAGACCATTCATGGCGACCGCTAGAGCAATTATGGATGTGCATGAAGGGAAGCTCACTATGAAGGTTTTAGATGAGGTAATTGAGTTCAAGCTTTTTGAGTCGGGAGCCTATCCTATTGGGGCACATGATAGTTTTAATGTGAATTTGGTGGACATAATCATTGAAGAGGAAAGTGAAGAATTTTTGAAAGAGAAGTTGGAGGCTTTAATGGCGAGTGCAATGGAGTTTCTAGATGAACAAGAAGATAAGGAAGAGAAACTTGAGTTAATGGAGGAGTTGGTAGAAGAAGAAAGAATCAATGAGGTTAAAGAAGTGGGAAGTGGAGAGTTAGAGACAAAATTGGCCACACTACCAAGGTTAGAGTTAAAGGAACTTCCAATAACACTCAAGTATGCCTACCTAGATAAAGAAGAAAGAAAACCGGTTATTGTCTCCTCGGAATTGAATCAAGATGAAGAAGCAAGACTCCTTGAGGTCCTTAGAGTGTACAAGGTGGCAATATTGGGTGGTCCATTGAAGGCATCAAAGGGATAAGTCCCACCATTTGTATGCACAAGATCCACCTAGAAGAAGGTTCCAAGCCATCAAGAGAGGCTCAAAGGCGACTCAACCCCATCATGCAAGAAGATGTGAAAAATGAGGTATTGAAGTTGTTGAAGGTGGGCATTATCTATCCAATTGCGGATAGTAAGTGGGTGAGCCCAATACATGTGGTGCCTAAGAAGTCGGGAATTACGATAGTGAGAAATTACAAAGATGAACTTATTCCCCAAATATAGCACGGTGTGTATAAAACTATCTAGAGGGGGGGGTGAATAGATTTTAAGCTTATTACCCAATTTTTCGTATAAGTCAAAATTATGAATTTACCCCTAAATAGATAAAGCAATAAATCAAGTATAAAATGCGGAAATTAAATAAGACTTGATTTTTACGTGGAAACCCTCACGGGAAAAACCAAGGGCTAGTAAGTAAGCCATACTTGAACCTCGAATCCACTAAATGTGTAAATAATTACAACCTAATCCCGGAAGTAATCACACACCTACCTAATCACGGTATGAGTGAACCTAGTCCAATTTGCTTGCGATCTAAGCAACCTAATCCCGGTTGCTACACACAAGACTTACTTTCTCTAGAAGAGAATACAACCCTAAGTGAATATATGAATATCCAAATGCAACATAGAGCAAGGGAAACCCTATATGCTTATCTAAGATGATGAATTTGCAATTAAGAACAATCCTAGATATCAAAACTAAATGACATGTCAATTAGTTTAGCTAAACAATATTAAGCACAAAACCTAATTTGCTAGCACAATACAACTTCTCAAACATACATCATACTAATCTCAATCTTGTATCCAAAGCATACAAAATCACAAACAAGTAATTAATTGAGATTGCTAGATAAGAGAAACACAAAATATGTAAGATATTAGTGAAAAGCTTACTAAGCAAAGTATGATGAAGAATCCATGCAAGATGACATCTAGAAGATCAAAGATGATGCTAGATGATGATTGATGATCATGAAAAAGTGTTTGAGTAATTAAAAATGAGTTCTTGAAAATTTTTCTTCTCTTTAAAAAATATTCTAAGTATGAAATCTGAATATGAACTCTCTTGATTGACCTAAAGACAAAATGGCATATATAGGGGGCCAAACCAAAGTGAGGTCATTTAAGTAAGTTTCAAAGAAACGTGCCAATCGGCGGTTTCATTCGGCGGCTAGGCCGCAGAATGTGACCGCCGAATTGCTCCTGATGAAACAGGGGAGAAACGGCGGTTTCGAAACCGCCGAATCAACCGCAGAATAAACCCGAGAATTAAAACCATCAGGTATGAACGGCGGTTTCGATCGGCGGTCGGTGGCCGCCGATCCTAACCGCTGAATTGCTCCAGACATTTCTGGAAATAAACGGCGGTTTCATTCGGCGGCCAGGCCACCGATCCAAACCGCCGTTTCACCAATTTTGGTGAAACCAAGGGAGAAGCCAAGGGCATTCTCCAACGGCGATCTTCGCACTAAAAACAAGCACAGAGGGTGCATGCGCGGACGTTTCCGAACAACAACGGGAAACGAATTACAAGACACATAAACACACAACAACATATAACAAAGAAGTGCAAGTGTGATAAGTGACATATGAAGAGAATGCACACAAATGCAAGTAGCTAAGTGAGTGTGTGCACTAAATCTCTTCATAGAAAATTAAGCACTAAACATATACCTTTGGAGTGCTTAACACTTGCAAGGGCCTTGAGCTTGGACACATTCCTAAGCTACCCTTACATGATCCCCACATATGGTTTGATCACGAAATAAGCTAATTAAGAACTACGGGAAAACTTACAATCTCCCCCTTTGGCTATTTCGTGACAAAACCACCACTCACATTGATTCCTCACATAAAAATAGAAACAACGGGATAACATAGATCTTCTATAATACAAAGAGATAATAAACAAAATAAAATCTTCAATGCTCCAATCTCTTGTAGAACAACCAACCCTACAAAGCAAAGTTTATATATTTTTCCAAAAAGTACATGTGAGATTAATCAAGTGATATCAAAACAAGCATTTGCATTTTTAGAATTTAGGCACAACATTACAAAATATATGCAATGTATGATAAATGCAATGCTCCCCCTCAAAGGGTTACTCCCCCTCAATGTGTTATCTCCCCAAAGTGCACAATTGCAACACCAATTTGCATCTCCCCTTACCATATCCTACTCCCCAACTGGGTCACTCAAAGCAAAGAGAGATAGAAGCATGCAAGATATTTGCATATACATATAAGTCACTTTATGCATCTCAATTAATTGAAGAGAAACAAGGAGATTTATTTGAGAAAATGTGTGAATCCAACATGCTTTGCATACAAGACATATAGCATTCAAGTCCAAAATACAATGGTATTTGGCAAAGCAAATGACAAAGGTTTCTAATTAGAATTCAAACCAATTTCACCAATGTCATGGGAAAAGCAAGGATATAGAGATTATTGATTTCAATTTAAGAGCAACTATATCCAACTTTATAAGCGAAACATGGCATGAGCAACTTTGCACCCTATTTGATTTTTCCGGATAAGATATCCGTATGATAGTAGCCATGTTCAACTAATAAAGAAAGAGAGACATTTGGAATGTAAATTCCTTTGAACGGATACAAGATCCTTTATTCATTTTGAGTCTCATTAGCTTTCACACAAGTTTTGCATTTTTAAGAATATGCAATCATCAATTCATGCTTTTCATGCGAGCATGTTATATGAATTTCATGCTTTTTCATTTGACATTAGCATGTTATATAAGAATCATCATGTCATGGAGATAACTATAGGTCATTCACATCATACTTCCTATGTAAATCTCCTAGTCCAAAAATGCATGTTTGAACATAAATATGACATGGATTGTAACAAGCAAGGTTCACACTTATAGAATGAAAAACGTATATACATATGTACAACCAAGCTTACTCAAGCAATCAAAAGAAGAGGCATAAGTTATTTCAAAATTTTTTGCAAGTGACAAGAATGCAAAATAGCTCTCTTTGCTTGAGTTCCCCATATGGGGTCAAGTAGAACACATCACTCCACAAGACATATCCCAATAGATCTACTAAGAGTTTTAAATCGAGTAGCATCTAAGGGTTTAGTAAATAGGTCCGCAAGTTGATCATTAGTACCTACATGTTCAAGTACTATGCATTTATTTTCAACAAGCTCTCTAATAAAGTGATGGCGGATGTCAATATGCTTAGTTCTAGAATGTTGCACCGGATTCTTGGAAATATTAATAGCACTCATGTTATCACAAAAGAGAGTGAGAGTACCTTGGTTGAATCCGTAGTCTATTAGCATTTGCTTCATCCATAGGAGTTGTGTGCATCCACTCCCCGCGGCTATGTACTCGGCCTCGGCCGTGGACAAGGAAATCGAGTTTTGCTTCTTGTAAAACCAAGACACCAAGTTGTTGCCTAGAAAGAAGCAACCGCCCGATGTGCTCTTCCTATCATCACAATTTCCTGCCCAATCTGCATCACTATATCCTACAAGACTAGGATTAGTGCCAAATGAGTACCAAATCCCATAGTTGGAAGTCCCATTCACAAAGCGAATGACTCTCTTAACCGAAGAGAGATGGGACTCCTTGGGATCGAATTGGTACCTAGCACAAACTCCTACACTAAATGATATATCGGGCCTACTTGCAGTCAAATAGATCAAGCTCCCTATCATGCCACGATATAAGGTTTGGTCCACACTTTTACCGCTAGCATCCTTGCTTAGCTTCAAAGTGGTGCTCATAGGAGTATCACAATGTTTGGCTTTTTCAAGACCAAACTTCTTCACTAGGTTTTTGGCATATTTGGCTTGGGATATGAAAATCCCATCATCTAGTTGCCTAATTTGCAAACCTAGGAAGTAACTAAGCTCACCAACAAGACTCATCTCAAATTCATGAGACATGACATCAACAAATTGTTGGACTTTGGTGTTGTTGGTGGAGCCAAACACTATGTCATCAACATATATTTGAGCTATGAAAAGCTCATCATTGTCTCTCTTGATGAATAGTGTCTTGTCAACACTACCTCTTGTGTAGTTATTGTCAACAAGAAATTGAGTAAGGCGCTCATACCAAGCCTTCGGTGCTTGTTTCAACCCATATAGTGCCTTTTTGAGGCGATAGACATGGTTGGGGTGGTGAGCATCCACAAACCCCTTGGGTTGTTCAACAAACACTTCCTCTTACAAGAAGCCATTGAGGAAGGCACTCTTGACGTCCATTTGGTGTAATTTGAACTTGTGCACATAAGAGATGGACAAGAGAAGCCTAATGGACTCTAAGCGGGCAACGGGAGCAAAAGTCTCCTAAAAGTCGATACCCTCAATTTGAGAGTACCCTTATGCTACAAGTCTAGCCTTGTTCCGCACTATGTTGCCATCCTCATCGGATTTGTTCCTAAATATCCATTTAGTGCCTATGACATTAGTGGTCTTAGGCCTAGGAACTAGAGTCCAAACCTCATTCCTTTCGAATTGGTTTAGCTCTTCTTGCATGGCAAGAACCCAAAATTCATCATTTAAGGCTTCTTCAACCTTTTTGGGTTCAATTTGAGAGGTGTAGCATGTATAGCTAATAAGATTAGCAAGTTGACGTCTAGTCCTAACACCCTCATTAACCTCTCCAATGATATCTTCTTTATCATGGAGTTTCCTAACCCATGGAGCGGGTTCTTTAGAGTCCAAGAGAGGAACTCTATCAATAGGGTGTGTGTCATCATTGTTGACATTAGATGTCCCAACATTAGGAGACACCACAACCTTCTCCAAAGGAGAACCATCACTAAAAATAACCTCCTCCTCATGATCATTTGACTTGAGCCTAGTATCATCAAATACGACATTGGATGATTTCATAACACTTAGAGTCTTTAAATTGAAAACTCTATAGGCTCTACTATTCAAGGCATAGCCAATAAAAATACCCTCATCACTCTTAGCATCAAATTTGCCAAGTTGATCACGGTCATTCAAAATGTAGCATTTGCTTCCAAAGTGTGGAAGTAGCTAACATTTGGCCTCTTGCCTTTCCATAACTCATAGGAGGTGTTTCTAGTACCGGGCCTTAGGAAAACTCTATTTCCTATATAGCAAGCCGTATTGATGGCTTCGGCCCATAGGTTCCTAGGGACATTGTTGCTAAGCAACATCACAAGGGCCATCTCTTGAAGGACCCTATTTTTCCTCTCAACAACTCCATTTTGTTAAGGTGTCCTAGGAGCCGAAAACTCATGGGAGATGCCTAAACCATTACAAAAGGTTTCAAATGTGGCATGAAACTAATTATAGCACGGTGTGTATAAAACTATCTAGAGGGGGGGTGAATAGATTTTACGCTTTGTTAGGATTCCCGTTGTTTTAATTGGCTTATTTCGTGATCAAACCACATGTGGGGATGCTTTGTAAGGGTAGCTTAGATGTTGTTGTTATTGCTTAGGCCCTTTTGAAGATCTCACTATTGACAAGCACCAAAGGTAATATTCTAAGTGCTTACTTGTCTTGAAGAGATAGATGCACACACTCACAACTCATGCATATGTTTAATCCTTATATGTTGTGTGTCTTTTATGTGTGCCTTAATGCTCATGAACATCTCTTCTTGCATGTTAGTTTGATTGCATCTTGCATATCCAATTGCCTTGTCATGCTTAGACTTAGGATTGCATTTTTGCACTGGGCGCCCCCAAAAGCGCTCTACAGAAGCGCTGTACGAACAGCGCCCATTGAGCGCTGTTCAGACCTGATCGATTTAATCGGTCGCTGTTGGGTCGCTGTTGGGGCGCTGTACATAGCGCGGTACAGAGCGCTGTACGTACAGCGCCACTCTATTTCCTCGTGAAAACAGAGCAAGGGCGCTGTACAGGCGCTGTACAATGGCACCCTACGTACAGCGCCCAAGGCAAATAGTGGGCAAACTTATCAAAACGACCACACTTTGTTTTGGCCCCCTATATATATGCCACTTTGACTTTAGGTCAATTACAAGAGTTCATATTCAGATTCCATACTTAGGAGATTTTTCAAAGAGAAGAAAAATTCCAAAGAACTCATTTTTAATTACTCAAACACTTGTTCCATGATCATCAATCATCATCTAGCATCATCTTAGATCATCTAGATGACATCTTGCATGGATTCTTCATCATACTTTGCTTGGTAAGCATTTCACTAATATCTTACATATTTTGTGTTTCTCTTATCTAGCAATCTCAATTTAATTACTTGTATGTGATTTTATATTTGTTGAATACAAGATTGAGATTAGTATGATGTATGTTTGAGAAGTTGTATTGTGCTAGCATATTAGGTTTTTGTGCTTGATATTGATTAGCTAAACTAATTGACATGTCTTTTAGTTTTGATATCTAGGATTGTTCTTAATTGCATATTAATCATCTTAGATAAGCATATAGGGTTTCCCTTGCTCTATGTTGCATTTTGGATATTTTCACATATTCACTTAGGGTTGTATTCTCTTCAAGAGAAGCTAAGTCTTGTGTGTAGCAATCGGGATTAGGTTGCTTAGATCGCAAGCAAAATCGGACTAGGTTCACTCATACCGGGATTAGGTAGGTGTGTGATTACTACCGGGATTAGGTTGTAATCGTTTGCACATTTAGTGGATTCGAGGTTCGAGTGTGGCTTACTTACATAGCCCGTGGTTTTTTCCCGTGAGGGTTTCCACGTAAAAATCAAGTGTCCATTTAATTTCCGCACCATATTACACTTGCTTGTTTATTTTATCTTGAGGGTAATTTCGTAATTTTGACTAACACGAAAAATTGGGTAAAAAGCGTAAAATCTATTCACCCCCCCTCTAGATAGTTTTATACACACCGTGCATTAATTAGTTTCAATTGGTATCAGAGCGGGTTCCTAGACTTACATAGGTGATCCTTGCTTCTTTGGTGTGTTTTGCATTTTGTGTGATTTTTGATCATTCATACATTTGCATTCATTTCATTCATTCATAAACACTATGAGTGGAAACGGTGGAAATGGTGGTGGCCACGAAGGAGCTTCTAGCACTAGGCCTCCACTTCTTACCGGATTGAACTATTCCCAATGGAAAGGGAAGATGGAATCCTACATATGCCAAATTCATGACCGTGCATGGATGGCGGTGGAAGACGGATATGATCTCCCTATGATGACTCCCGCGGGTGGAGGAGAAGATGTTTTGAAGCCTAAGGCGTAATGGAACGCGCAAGAGTTTGATGCTTCAAAGTGGAATAGGAAGGCGTTGCATGCCATCTTGTGTGCCATGGACGAAAATCAATACAAGTTGATTCAAAATACTAGGATAGCTAAGGAGGCTTGGGACATCCTAGAGATTGCACATGAGGGAACTGAAGTGGTGAAGGACTCCAAGCTTCAAGTCCTCCAAACTCAATTCGAGACGCTTAAGATGGAGGAGAATGAGTGCTTCAACGACTTTGAGATCAAGTTGATGGATATAGTCAACCAAAGCCATCAACTTGGTGATCCATATTCGGATAGGAGAATCAAGCAAAAGATTATGAGATCTCTACCCGATAGGTTTGAATCGAAGGTGACGGCTTTAGAAGAAAATAGTGGTTATAAGGATATGAAGCCGAGTGAGGTGATTGGGAGACTTCTAGCTTATGAGTCTAGGAAAGGGCCTATCTCTACACCCACTAAAAAGCAAAAAGGAATTGCTTTAAAAACCTCCAAGGATGAAAAGGAGGAAAAGAAGGTTGACTCGGATGAAGACCTTGCCTTGTTTGTAAAAAGGTTCAACAAGGTTATGAAGTTTAGAAGGAAGAGCTTTGGGTCAAAAGGTCAAGATTTGAAGAAAAAGGGCTCTTTCAAGAAGTTTGAACCTAGGCAAGAAAGGACCGAAAGGAAAGGGGTCCGTTGTTTCGAGTGTGGTGGCATAGGTCATTTTGCCCCCGATTGTGCAAATCATGTTGAGAAGAAAAAGGGGAAAGTGATGGCCGCCACTTGGAGTGGAAGTAGTGATGACTCCTATGAGGGAGATGAGTCTTCGGATGATGAAGAGCTCATGGCTAATCTCCTAGCTTTTGCCTCCTCCCATAAAAGCAAAAGTGCTAGTGAGAGAGAGGAAATGAGTCAAGAGGAAAATGACTCAAGTGATGTAGAAAGTGATTCCTCCTCTAACTCCATGAATGGATTTATGGAGAAAAAGGAGTTTGCTAAATATCATGCCGAATTTAATGATTTAGCAATCAAGAGTACAAGAAAGATCAAGATGTTGAGAGAAGAAAATCTTGAACTTGCATCTCAAAATGACCACTTAAGTGAACAAGTGGAGAAATTCAAGAAGATGGAAGATAAGCTAAAAGAGGAGTTAGTCTTATCTAGGAGGAATGAGGATAGTCTAAAAAGGGAGCTTGAAGAAGTTAGAGAATCTATGACTAGGATGGATTCTAGCACCAAGAAGCTTGACCATATGCTTGGTGTTGGAAAGAGTCCATGTGACAAGAGGGGTCTTGGGTATGAAGATGACAAGAAGATCTCAACCTCTAACAAGACCATATTTGTCAAGAGCTTGAAGAAAGAAGAAACTTCACTTGTGCAACTTCCTAGAAAGAAGTTAGAAATAGGACAAAGCTCAAATGCTCAAGTGAAGATGGGGCCAAGAAGGCAACCTCAAGCTAAACTCCCTAGAGTTTCTCAAGCCAACATTCCTCCTCAATTGGCTCACAAAGGAAAGAGGCCTATCATGCAACCTCAAGCTTGGAAGCAACCTAGACCGGTTCAACAACGAAGATGCATTGAACCCATTCATCCACAAAGACAAGGACAAGGTATGATTCCTTATTTTACTCCTATTTGTCACTTTTGTGGATTTGTTGGTCATATTAGACCACAATGCTTTCGCTATATAAAAATGTGCAAAACTAGAAGCATGATAGAGAAGAAAAGAAAAGAGCCATGATGCATGTTCCTAGGAATAATAATATTGATTTGCATGATCCTAGGAATAATAGAGCACATGTACCAAAGACCACTAAGAAAGCTAAAATTGTTGCTAAGTGGATTAGAAAGAATGAAAATGTTTGCCATGTTGCACAAATAGCCTTGAAGGCAAATTCTTCTAATTTTTGGTATTTGGATAGTGGGTGCTCTAGGCACATGACGGGAAACAAGAGTTTCTTCGAGACTCTTGTTATGGAGGAAGGTGGATATGTCACTTTTGGTGATGGATCCAAAAAGAAGGTTGTAGGGAAAGGATCCATTTCCGTTCCCGGTTTACCCTCCTTATCCGATGCTTTATTTGTTGATGGCTTGATAGCCAATTTAATAAGCATTTCACATCTAAGTGATGAAGGATATTCCGTCTTGTTTAGTAAAAATGATTGCTCAATCCTAAAGCCCGATGGACAAACCTTATTGAAAGGTATGAGATCTAGCGACAATTGTTATTGTCTTAAAGCTAGAATAGTCTCAAACAATGTGTCCATGGATGAGCAAGTTGAGTTGTGGCATGAAAGACTTGGCCACATGAACTTTAGGGATTTAAGAACCCTTGGAAAGTTCGAGTGTGTGCGTGGCCTCCCTAAGCTTGGGAAGAAAGCCAATGGTATTTGTGGACCTTGCCAACAAGGAAAACAAACCAAAAGCATGCACAAAAAGGGCAAGTATCTCTCCACCAAGGAGCCCCTAGAGCTTCTCCACATGGATCTCATGGGTCCTATGCAAACCGAGAGCTTAGGTGGAAAGAGATATATTTTTGTTTGTGTTGATGATTTCTCTAGATTTACATGGACATATTTTCTTAGAGAAAAATCCGAAACTTTTGATAAGTTTAAAATGCTTTGTACTAAATTGCAAAATGAAATGAATTCTAATATTAGAAGCATTAAACGGATTAGAAGTGACCATGGGAGGGAGTTTGAGAATGCCTCTTTTGAAAGCTATTGTGATAGCCTAGGCATCTCCCATGAGTTTTCCGCTCCTAGGACACCTCAACAAAATGGGGTTGTTGAGAGGAAGAATAGGGTCCTCCAAGAGATGGCCCGTGTGATGTTGCTTAGCAACAATGTCCCTAGGAACCTATGGGCCGAAGCCATCAACACGGCTTGCTATATAGGAAATAGAGTGTTCCTAAGGCCCGGTACTAGAAACACCTCCTATGAATTATGGAAAGGCAAGAGGCCAAATGTTAGCTACTTCCACACATTTGGGAGCAAATGCTACATTTTAAATGACCGTGATCAACTTGGCAAGTTTGATGCTAAGAGTGATGAGGGTATCTTTATTGGCTATGCCTTGAATAGTAGAGCCTATAGAGTTTTCAACTTGAAGACTCGAACCGTCATGGAATCATCAAATGTTGTCATTGATGATACAAGGCTCAAGTCCAAAAATGATGAGGAGGAGGATGTTTTAGAGGATGACTCTCCTTTGGAGAGGGTTGTGGTGACTCCCAATGTTGGGACATCTAATGAAGTCACACAACCTAGTACTAGAGTTCCTAACTTGGACTCTAATGAACCCGCTCCATGGGTTAGAAGACTCCATAACAAAGAGGATGTTATTGGAGATGTTAATGAGGGTGTTAGAACTAGGCGTCAAATAGCTAATCTAATTAGCTTGACATGCTACACCTCTCAAATAGAACCCAAAAAGGTTGAAGAAGCCTTAAATGATGAATTTTGGGTTCTTGCCATGCAAGAAGAGCTAAGCCAATTCGAAAGGAATGAGGTTTGGACTCTAGTTCCTAGGCCTAAGACCACTAATGTCATAGGCACCAAATGGATATTTAGGAACAAATCCGATGAGGATGGCAACATAGTGCGGAACAAGGCTAGACTTGTAGCACAAGGGTACTCTCAAATTGAGGGTATCGACTTTGAGGAGACTTTTGCTCCCGTTGCCCGCTTAGAGTCCATTAGGCTTCTCTTGTCCATCTCTTGTGTGCACAAGTTCAAATTGCACCAAATGGACGTCAAGAGTGCCTTCCTCAATGGCTTCTTGCAAGAGGAAGTGTTTGTTGAACAACCTAAGGGGTTTGTGGATGCACACCACCCCAATCATGTCTATCGCCTCAAGAAGGCACTTTATGGGTTGAAACAAGCACCGAGGGCTTGGTATGAGCGCCTCACTCAATTTCTTGTTGACAACAACTACACAAGAGGTAGTGTTGACAAGACACTATTCATCAAGAGAGACAATGATGAGCTTTTCATAGCTCAAATATATGTTGATGATATAGTTTTTGGCTCCACCAACAACACCAAAGTCCAACAATTTGTTGATGTCATGTCTCTTGAATTTGAGATGAGTCTTGTTGGTGAGCTTAGTTACTTCCTAGGTTTGCAAATTAGGCAAATGGATGATGGGATTTTCATAACCCAAGCCAAATATGCTAAGAACCTAGTGAAGAAGTTTGGTTTAGAGAAAGCCAAACATTGTGATACACCCATGAGTACCACTTTGAAGCTAAGCAAGGATGCTAGTGGTAAAAGTGTGGAACAAACTCTATATCGTGGCATGATAGGTAGCTTGCTTTATTTGACTGCAAGTAGGCCCGATATATCTTTTAGTGTGGGTGTGTGTGCTAGGTACCAAGCGGATCCTAAGGAGTCCCACCTCTCTTCCGTGAAGAGGATCATTCGCTATGTGAATGGGACATCCAACTATGGGATTTGGTACTCATTTGACACTAATGCTAGTCTAGTTGGCTTTAGTGATGCGGATTGGGCAGGAAATTGTGATGATAGGAAGAGCACATCGGGCGGTTGCTTCTTTCTAGGCAACAACTTGGTGTCTTGGTTTTGCAAGAAGCAAAACTCGATTTCCTTGTCCACGGCCGAGGCCGAGTACATAGCCGCGAGGAGTGGATGCACACAACTCCTATGGATGAAGCAAATGCTAGTAGACTACGGATTCAACCAAGGTACTCTCACTCTCTTTTGTGATAACATGAGTGCTATTAATATTTCCAAGAATCCGGTTCAACATTCTAGAACTAAGCATATTGACATCCGTCATCACTTCATTAGAGAGCTTGTTGAAAATAAATGCATAGTACTTGAACATGTAGGTACTAATGATCAACTTGCGGACTTATTTACTAAACCCTTAGATGCTACTCGATTTAAAACTCTTAGTAGATCTATTGGGATATGTCTTGTGGAGTGATGTTTTATGATTGACCCCATATGGGGAACTCAAGCAAAGAGAGCTATTTTGCATTCTTGTATCTTGCAAAAAATTTGAAATAACTTATGCCTCTTCTTTTGATTGCTTGAGTAAGCTTGGTTGTACATATGTATATATGCTTTCAAATTCTATAAGTGTGAACCTTGCTTGTCTACAATCCATGTCATATTTATGTTCAAACATGCATTTTTGGACTAGGAGATTTACATAGGAAGTATGATGTGAATGACCTATAGTTATCTCCATGACATGATGTTTCTTAATAACATGCTTATGCTAAATGAAAAAGCATGAAATTCATACAACATGCTCACATGAAAAGCATGAATTGATGATTGCATATTCTTAAAAATGCAAAACTTGTGTGAAAGCTAATGAGACTCAAAATGAATAAAGGATCTTGTATCCGTTCAAAGGAATTACATTCCAAATGTCTCTCTTTCTTTATTAGTTGAACATGGTTACTATCATACGGATATCTTATCCGGAAAAATCTAATAGGGTGCAAAGTCGCTCATGCCATGTTTCGCTTATAAAGTTGGATATAGTTACTCTTAAATTAAAATCAATAATCTCTATATCCTTGCTTTTCCATGACATTGGTGAAATTGGTTTGAATTCAAATTAGAAACCTTTGTCATTTGCTTTGCCAAATACCATTGTATTTTGGACTTGAATGCTATATGTCTTGTATGCAAAGCATGTTGGATTCACACATTTTCTCAAATAAATCTCCTTGTTTCTCTCAAATTAATTGAAGTGCATAAAGTGACTTATATGTATATGCATATCTTGCATGCTTCTATCTCTCGTTGCTTTGAGTGACCCGGTTGGGGACTACTCCTTTGCCTATATCATGACAAAAAGGGGGAGTAGGAAATGGTAAGGGGAGTTGCAAAATATAGAAGCTTTTGTGCATTTTGGGGAGAACATACATTGAGGGGGAGTAACCCTTTGAGGGGGAGCATTGCATTTATCATTCATTGCATACATTTGCTAATGTTGTGCCTAAATTCTAAAAATGCAAATGCTTGGTATTGTTCTCACATGATTAATCTCACACTTTACTTGTATTGGAAATGCTAGAAACTTTATTTTCAGGGCTTGATTGTTCTACAAGAGATTGAAGACTTGAAGTTTTTACTTTCTTATCTCTTTGTAATGTAGATAATCATTGTAGTCCCGTAGTTTCTAATTCTATGTGAGGAATCAATGTGAGTGGTGGTTTTGTCACGAAATAGCCAAAGGGGGAGATTGTTAGGATTCCCGTTGTGTTTAATTGGCTTATTTCGTGATCAAACCACATGTGGGGATGCTTTGTAAGGGTAGCTTAGATGTTGTGTTATTGCTTAGGCCCTTTTGAAGACCTCACTATTGACAAGCACCAAAGGTAATATTCTAAGTGCTTACTTGTCTTGAAGAGATAGATGCACACACTCACAACTCATGCATATGTTTAATCCTTATATGTTGTGTGTCTTTTATGTGTGCCTTAATGCTCATTAACATCTCTTCTTGCATGTTAGTTTGATTGCATCTTGCATATCCAATTGCCTTGTCATGCTTAGACTTAGGATTGCATTTTTGCATTGGGCGCCCCCAAAAGCGCTGTTCAGAAGCGCTGTACGAACAGCGCCCATTGAGCGCTGTTCAGACCTGATCGATTTATTCGGTCGCTGTTGGGTCGCTGTTGGGGCGCTGTACGTGGCGCGGTACAGAGCGCTGTACGTACAGCGCCACTCTGTTTCCTCGTGAAAACAGAGCAAGGGCGCTGTACAGGCGCTGTACAATGGCGCTCTACGTACAGCGCCCAAGGCAAATATGGGGAAACTAATCAAAACGACCACACTTTGTTTTGGCCCCCTATATATATGCCACTTTGACTTTAGGTCAATCACAAGAGTTCATATTCAGATTCCATACTTAGGAGATTTTTCAAAGAGAAGAAAAATTCCAAAGAACTCATTTTTAATTACTCAAACACTTGTTCCATGATCATCAATCATCATCTAGCATCATCTTAGATCATCTAGATGACATCTTGCATGGATTCTTCATCATACTTTGCTTGGTAAGCTTTTCACTAATATCTTACATATTTTGTGTTTCTCTTATCTAGCAATCTCAATTTAATTACTTGTATGTGATTTTATATTTGTTGAATACAAGATTGAGATTAGTATGATGTATGTTTGAGAAGTTGTATTGTGCTAGCATATTAGGTTTTTGTGCTTGATATTGATTAGCTAAACTAATTGACATGTCATTTAGTTTTGATATCTAGGATTGTTCTTAATTGCATATTAATCATCTTAGATAAGCATATAGGGTTTCCCTTGCTCTATGTTGCATTTTGGATATTTTCACATATTCACTTAGGGTTGTATTCTCTTCAAGAGAAGCTAAGTCTTGTGTGTAGCAATCGGGATTAGGTTGCTTAGATCGCAAGCAAAATCGGACTAGGTTCACTCATACCGGGATTAGGTAGGTGTGTGATTACTACCGGGATTAGGTTGTAATCGTTTGCACATTTAGTGGATTCGAGGTTCGAGTGTGGCTTACTTACATAGCCCGTGGTTTTTCCCGTGAGGGTTTCCACGTAAAAATCAAGTGTCAATTTAATTTCCGCACCATATTACACTTGCTTGTTTATTTTATCTTGAGGGTAATTTCGTAATTTTGACTAAACACGAAAAATTGGGTAAAAAGCGTAAAATCTATTCACCCCCCCTCTAGATAGTTTTATACACACCGTGCATTAATTAGTTTCAGCGCCCATTGAGCGCTGTTCAGACCTGATCGATTTAATCGGTCGCTGTTGGGTCGCTGTTGGGGCGCTGTACATAGCGCGGTACAGAGCGCTGTACGTACAGCGCCACTCTGTTTCCTCGTGAAAACAGAGCAAGGGCGCTGTACAGGCGCTGTACAATGGCACCCTACGTACAGCGCCCAAGGCAAATAGTGGGCAAACTTATCAAAACGACCACACTTTGTTTTGGCCCCCTATATATATGCCACTTTGACTTTAGGTCAATTACAAGAGTTCATATTCAGATTCCATACTTAGGAGATTTTTCAAAGAGAAGAAAAATTCCAAAGAACTCATTTTTAATTACTCAAACACTTGTTCCATGATCATCAATCATCATCTAGCATCATCTTAGATCATCTAATGACATCTTGCATGGATTCTTCATCATACTTTGCTTGGTAAGCTTTTCACTAATATCTTACATATTTTGTGTTTCTCTTATCTAGCAATCTCAATTTAATTACTTGTATGTGATTTTATATTTGTTGAATACAAGATTGAGATTAGTATGATGTATGTTTGAGAAGTTGTATTGTGCTAGCATATTAGGTTTTTGTGCTTGATATTGATTAGCTAAACTAATTGACATGTCATTTAGTTTTGATATCTAGGATTGTTCTTAATTGCATATTAATCATCTTAGATAAGCATATAGGGTTTCCCTTGCTCTATGTTGCATTTTGGATATTTTCACATATTCACTTAGGGTTGTATTCTCTTCAAGAGAAGCTAAGTCTTGTGTGTAGCAATCGGGATTAGGTTGCTTAGATCGCAAGCAAAATCGGACTAGGTTCACTCATACCGGGATTAGGTAGGTGTGTGATTACTACCGGGATTAGGTTGTAATCAGTTGCACATTTAGTGGATTCGAGGTTCGAGTGTGGCTTACTTACATAGCCCGTGGTTTTTTCCCGTGAGGGTTTCCACGTAAAAATCAAGTGTCCATTTAATTTCCGCACCATATTACACTTGCTTGTTTATTTATCTTGAGGGTAATTTCGTAATTTTGACTAACACAAAAAATTGGGTAAAAAGCGTAAAATCTATTCACCCCCCCTCTAGATAGTTTTATACACACCGTGCATTAATTAGTTTCACGCTTTTTACCCAATTTTTCGTGTTAGTCAAAATTACGAAATTACCCTCAAGATAAAATAAACAAGCAAGTGTAATATGGTGTGGAAATTAAATTAACACTTGATTTTTACATGGAAACCCTCACGGGAAAAACCACGGGCTATGTAAGTAAGCCACACTCGAACCTCGAATCCACTAAATGTGCAAACGATTACAACCTAATCCCGGAAGTAATCACACACCTACCTAATCCCGGTATGAGTGAACCTAGTCCGATTTTGCTTGCGATCTAAGCAACCTAATCCCGATTGCTACACACAAGACTTAGCTTCTCTTGAAGAGAATACAACCCTAAGTGAATATGTGAAAATATCCAAAATGCAACATAGAGCAAGGGAAACCCTATATGCTTATCTAAGATGATTAATATGCAATTAAGAACAATCCTAGATATCAAAACTAAATGACATGTCAGTTAGTTTAGCTAATCAATAGTAAGCACAAAACCTAATATGCTAGCACAATACAACTTCTCAAACATACATCATACTAATCTCAATCTTGTATCCAAAGCATACAAAATAACAAACAAGTAATTAATTGAGATTGCTAGATAAGAGAAATACAAAATATGTAAGATATTAGTGAAAAGCTTACTAAGCAAAGTATGATGAAGAATCCATGCTAGATGACATCTAGATGATCTAAGATGATGCTAGATGATGATTGATGATCATGAAAAAGTGTTTGAGTAATTAAAAATGAGTTCTTTGGAATTTTTCTTCTCTTTGAAAAATCTCCTAAGTATGAAATCTGAATATGAACTCTTCTTATTGACCTAAATTCAAAGTGACATATATATAGGGGGGCCAAATTGAAGTGAGGTCGTTTTGATAAGTTGGCCAGAATTTGCCTTGGCCGCTGTTCACCCGCTGTACGTAGGGCGGGTGTACAGCGGTTCACCTGGGATTGTGAAGAACATGTTCTTCGTGACCGCCCTACGTAGGGCGGATTCCAAGCGACCTAGGGGCGGTTGCTCTCGGGTCTGGAGAACCGCCCTTCACCCGCTGTTCGTAGGGCGATATTTGGGCGGACCATCAGGTGTGAAAAAACATCACCAGTGGCACCGCCATTCGTAAGGCGCCTGTAGGGCGGTTGAATAGCGCCCATTCTTTACATAATGCATCCTAGTTCTAAACATGTCATGGCTATGGGCAATGCAAGATGCAATCAACCTAACATGCAAGAAGAGATGTAAATAAGCATTGATGCACAAAAAGAAACACAACATACAAAGATTAAACATATGCATGAGTTGTGAGTGTGTGCAACTATCTCTTCAAGACAAGTAAGCACTTAGAATATTACCTTTGGTGCTTGTCAATAATGAGGTCTTCAAAGGGCCTAATGCACTAATGAACTACCCTTACAAAGGATCCCCATTTATGGTTTGATCACGAAATAAGCCAATTAAAAACAACGGGAATCCTTACAATCTCCCCCTTTGGCTATTTCGTGACAAAACCATCACTCACATTGATTCCTCACATAGAATTAGAAACTACGGGACTACAATGATTATCTACATTACAAAGAGATAAGAAAGTAAAAACTTCAAGTCTTCAATCTCTTGTAGAACAATCAAGCCCTGAAAATAAAGTTTCTAGCATTTCCAATACAAGTAAAGTGTGAGATTAATCATGTGAGAACAATACCAAGCATTTGCATTTTTAGAATTTATGCACAACATTAGTAAATGTATGCAATGCTCCCCCTCAAAGGGTTACTCCCCCTCAATGTATGTTCTCCCCAAAATGCACAAAAACTTCTATATTTTGCAACTCCCCTTACCATTTCCTACTCCCCCTTTTTGTCATGATATAGGCAAAGGAGTAGTCCCCAACCGGGTCACTCAAAGCAACGAGAGATAGAAGCATGCAAGATATGCATATACATATAAGTCACTTTATGCACTTCAATTAATTTGAGAGAAACAAGGAGATTTATTTGAGAAAATGTGTGAATCCAACATGCTTTGCATACAAGACATATAGCATTCAAGTCCAAATACAATGGTATTTGGCAAAGCAAATGACAAAGGTTTTTAATAAGAATTCAAACCAATTTCACCAATGTCATGGGAAAAGCAAGGATATAGAGATTATTGATTTCAAATTTAAGAGTAACTATATCCAACTTTATAAGCGAAACATGGCATGAGCGACTTTGCACCCTATTTGATTTTTTCCGGATAAGATATCCGTATGATAGTAGCCATGTTCAACCAATAAAGAAAGAGAGACATTTGAAATGTAAATTCCTTTGAACGGATACAAGATCCTTTATTCATTTTGAGTCTCATAAGCTTTCACACAAGTTTTGCATTTTTAAGAATATGCAATCATTAATTCATGCTTTTCATGTGAGCATGTTGTATGAATTTCATGCTTTTTCATTTATCTTTAGCATGTTATTAAAGAATCATCATGTCATGGAGATAACTATAGGTCATTCACATCATACTTCCTATGTAAATCTCCTAGTCCAAAAATGCATGTTTGAACATAAATATGACATGGATTGTAGACAAGCAAGGTTCACACTTATAGAATTGAAAACATATATACATATGTACAACCAAGCTTACTCAAGCAATCAAAAGAAGAGGCATAAGTTATTTCAAATTTTTTGCAAGTTACAAGAATGCAAAATAGCTCTCTTTGCTTGAGTTTCCCCATATGGGGTCAATCATAGAACACATCACTCCACAAGACATATCCCAATAGATCTACTAAGAGTTTTAAATCGAGTAGCATCTAAGGGTTTAGTAAATAGGTCCGCAAGTTGATCATTAGTACCTACATGTTCAAGTACTATGCATTTATTTTCAACAAGCTCTCTAATGAAGTGATGGCGGATGTCAATATGCTTAGTTCTAGAATGTTGCACCGGATTCTTGGAAATATTAATAGCACTCATGTTATCACAAAAGAGAGTGAGAGTACCTTGGTTGAATCCGTAGTCTACTAGCATTTGCTTCATCCATAGGAGTTGTGTGCATCCACTCCCCGCGGCTATGTACTCGGCCTCGGCCGTGGACAAGGAAATCGAGTTTTGCTTCTTGCAAAACCAAGACACCAAGTTGTTGCCTAGAAAGAAGCAACCGCCCGATGTGCTCTTCCTATCATCACAATTTCCTGCCCAATCCGCATCACTAAAGCCAACAAGACTAGCATTAGTGTCAAAAGAGTACCAAATCCTATAGTTGGATGTCCCATTCACATAGCGAATGATCCTCTTCACGGAAGAGAGGTGGGACTCCATAGGATCCGCTTGGTACCTAGCACACACACCTACACTAAAAGATATATCGGGCCTACTTGCGGTCAAGTAAAGCAAGCTACCTATCATGCCACGATATAGAGTTTGTTCCACACTTTTACCACTAGCATCCTTGCTTAGCTTCAAAGTGGTACTCATGGGTGTATCACAACGTTTGGCATTTTCTAAACCAAACTTCTTCACTAGGTTCTTAGCATATTTGGCTTGGGTTATGAAAATCCCATCATTCATTTGCCTAATTTGCAAACCTAGGAAGTAACTTAGCTCACCAACAAGACTCATCTCAAATTCATGAGACATAACATCAACAAATTGTTGGACTTTGGTGTTGTTGGTGGAGCCAAAAACTATATCATCAACATATATTTGAGCTATGAAAAGCTCATCATTGTCTCTCTTGATGAATAGTGTCTTGTCAACACTACCTCTTGTGTAGTTATTGTCAACAAGAAATTGAGTGAGGCGCTCATACCAAGCCCTCGGTGCTTGTTTCAACCCATAAAGTGCCTTTTTGAGGCTATAGACATGGTTGGGGTGGTGTGCATCCACAAACCCCTTAGGTTGTTCAACAAACACTTCCTCTTGCAAGAAGCCATTGAGGAAGGCACTCTTGACGTCCATTTGGTGCAATTTGAACTTGTGCACACAAGAGATGGACAAGAGAAGCCTAATGGACTCTAAGCGGGCAACGGGAGCAAAAGTCTCCTCAAAGTCGATACCCTCAATTTGAGAGTACCCTTGTGCTACAAGTCTAGCCTTGTTCCGCACTATGTTGCCATCCTCATCGGATTTGTTCCTAAATATCCATATGGTGCCTATGACATTAGTGGTCTTAGGCCTAGGAACTAGAGTCCAAACCTCATTCCTTTCGAATTGGTTAGCTCTTCTTGCATGGCAAGAACCCAAAATTCATCATTTAAGGCTTCTTCAACCTTTTTGGGTTCTATTTGAGAGGTGTAGCATGTAAAGCTAATTAGATTAGCTA
Organism: Acer saccharum; assembly: GCA_030490815.1. Taxonomy (NCBI): domain Eukaryota; kingdom Viridiplantae; phylum Streptophyta; class Magnoliopsida; order Sapindales; family Sapindaceae; genus Acer; species Acer saccharum. The sequence goes on from CM059869.1 coordinate 40,555,364, forward strand.
TTTGGCGCCTAGTCCTAACACCCTCATTAACATCTCCAATAACATCTTCTTTGTTATGGAGTCTTCTAACCCATGGAGCGGGTTCATTAGAGTCCAAGTTAGGAACTCTAGTACTAGGTTGTGTGACTTCATTAGATGTCCCAACATTGGGAGTCACCACAACCCTTTCCAAAGGAGAGTCATCCTCTAAAACATCCTCCTCCTCATCATTTTGGACTTGAGCCTTGTATCATCGATGACAACATTTGATGATTCCATGACGGTTCGAGTCTTCAAGTTGAAAACTCTATAGGCTCTACTATTCAAGGCATAGCCAATAAAGATACCCTCATCACTCTTAGCATCAAACTTGCCAAGTTGATCACGGTCATTTAAAATGTAGCATTTGCTCCCAAATGTGTGGAAGTAGCTAACATTTGGCCTCTTGCCTTTCCATAACTCATAGGAGGTGTTTCTCGTACCGGGCCTTAGGAACACTCTATTTCCTATATAGCAAGCCGTGTTGATGGCTTCGGCCCATAGGTTCCTAGGGACATTGTTGCTAAGCAACATCACACGGGCCATCTCTTGGAGGACCCTATTTTTCCTCTCAACAACTCCATTTGTTGAGGTGTCCTAGGAGCGGAAAACTCACGGGAGATGCCTAAGCTATCACAATAGCTTTCAAAAGAGGCATTCTCAAACTCCCTCCCATGGTCACTTCTAATCCGTTTAATGCTTCTAATGTTAGAATTCATTTCATTTTGCAATTTAGTACAAAGCATTTTAAACTTATCAAAAGTTTCGGATTTTTCTCTAAGAAAAATATGTCCATGTAAATCTAGAGAAATCATCAACACAAACAAAAATGTATCTCTTTCCACCTAAGCTCTCGGTTTGCATAGGACCCATGAGATCCATGTGGAGAAGCTCTAGGGGCTCCTTGGTGGAGAGATACTTGCCCTTTTTGTGCATGCTTTTGGTTTGTTTTCCTTGTTGGCAAGGTCCACAAATACCATTGGCTTTCTTCCCAAGCTTAGGGAGGCCACGCACACACTCGAACTTTCCAAGGGTTCTTAAATCCCTAAAGTTCATGTGGCCAAGTCTTTCATGCCACAACTCAACTTGCTCATCCATGGACACATTGTTTGAGACTATTCTAGCTTCAAGACAATAACAATTGTCACTAGATCTCATACCTTTCAATAAGGTTTGTCCATCGGGCTTTAGGATTGAGCAATCATTTTTACTAAACAAGACGGAATATCCTTCATCACTTAGATGTGAAATGCTTATTAAATTGGCTTTCAAGCCATCAACAAATAAAGCATCGGATAAGGAGGGTAAACCGGGAACGGAAATGGATCCTTTCCCTACAACCTTCTTTTGGATCCATCACCAAAAGTGACATATCCACCTTCCTCCATAACAAGAGTCTCGAAGAAACTCTTGTTTCCCATCATGTGCCTAGAGCACCCACTATCCAAATACCAAAAATTAGAAGAATTTGCCTTCAAGGCTATTTGTGCAACATGGCAAACATTTTCATTCTTTCTAATCCACTTAGCAACAATTTTAGCTTTCTTAGTGGTCTTTGGTACATGTGCTCTATTATTCCTAGGATCATGCAAATCAATATTATTATTCCTAGGAACATGCATCATGGCTCTTTTCTTTTTCTTCTCTATCATGCTTCTAGTTTTGCACATTTTTATATAGCGAAAGCATTGTGGTCTAATATGACCAACAAATCCACAAAAGTGACAAATAGGAGTAAAATAAGGAATCATACCTTATCCTTGTCTTTGTGGATGAAAGGGTTCAATGCGTCTTCGTTGTTGAACCGGTCTAGGTTGCTTCCAAGCTTGAGGTTGCATGATAGGCCTCTTTCCTTTGTGAGCCATTTGAGGAGAAATGTTGGCTTGAGGAACCCTAGGGGGTTGAGCTTGAGGTTGCCTTCTTGGCCCCATCTTCACTTGAGCATTTGAACTTTGTCCTATTTCTAACTTCTTTCTAGGAAGTTGCACAAGTGAAGTTTCTTCTTTCTTCAAGCTCTTGACAAATATGGTCTTGTTAGAGGTTGAGATCTTTTTGTCATCTTCATACCCAAGACCCCTCTTGTCACATGGACTCTTTCCAACACCAAGCATATGGTCAAGCTTCTTGGTGCTAGAATCCATCCTAGTCATAGATTCTCTAACTTCTTTAAGCTCCCTCTTTAGACTATCCTCATTCCTCCTAGATAAGACTAACTCCTCTTTTAGCTTATCTTCCATCTTCTTGAATTTCTCCACTTGTTCACTTAAGTGGTCATTTTGAGATGCAAGTTCAAGATTTTCTTCTCTCAACATCTTGATCTTTCTTGTACTCTTGATTGCTAAATCATTAAATTCGGCATGATATTTAGCAAACTCCTTTTTCTCCATAAATCCATTCATGGAGTTAGAGGAGGAATCACTTTCTACATCACTTGAGTCATTTTCCTCTTGACTCATTTCCTCTCTCTCACTAGCACTTTTGCTTTTATGGGAGGAGGCAAAAGCTAGGAGATTAGCCATGAGCTCTTCATCATCCGAAGACTCATCTCCCTCATAGGAGTCATCACTACTTCCACTCCAAGTGGCGGCCATCACTTTCCCCTTTTTCTTCTCAACATGATTTGCACAATCGGGGCAAAATGACCTATGCCACCACACTCGAAACAACGGACCCCTTTCCTTTCGGTCCTTTCTTGCCTAGGTTCAAACTTCTTGAAAGAGCCCTTTTTCTTCAAATCTTGACCTTTTGACCCAAAGCTCTTCCTTCTAAACTTCATAACCTTGTTGAACCTTTTTACAAACAAGGCAAGGTCTTCATCCGAGTCAACCTTCTTTTCCTCCTTTTCATCCTTGGAGGTTTTTAAAGCAATTCCTTTTTGCTTTTTAGTGGGTGTGGAGATAGGCCCTTCCTAGACTCATAAGCTAGAAGTCTCCCAATCACCTCACTCGGCTTCATATCCTTATAACCACTATTTTCTTCTAAAGCCGTCACCTTCGATTCAAACCTATCGGGTAGAGATCTCATAATCTTTTGCTTGATTCTCCTATCCGAATATGGATCACCAAGTTGATGGCTTTGGTTGACTATATCCATCAACTTGATCTCGAAGTCGTTGAAGCACTCATTCTCCTCCATCTTAAGCGTCTCGAATTGAGTTTGGAGGACTTGAAGCTTGAGTCCTTCACCACTTCGGTTCCCTCATGTGCAATCTCTAGGATGTCCCAAGCCTCCTTAGCTATCCTAGTATTTTGAATCAACTTGTATTGATTTTCGTCCATGGCACACAAGATGGCATGCATGCCTTCCTATTCCACTTTGAAGCATCAAACTCTTGCGCGTTCCATTGCGCCTTAGGCTTCAAAACATCTTCTCCTCCACCGGGAGTCATCATAGGGAGATATCCGTCTTCCACCGCCATCCATGCACGGTCATGAATTTGGCATATGTAGGATTCCATCTTCCCTTTCCATTGGGAATAGTTCAATCCGGTAAGAAGTGGAGGCCTTGTGCTAGAAGCACCTTCGTTGCTACCACCGTTTCCACCGTTTCCATTCATAGTGTTTATGAATGAATGAAATGAATGCAAATGTATGAATGATCAAAAAACACACAAAATGCAAAACACCCAAAATAAGCAAGGATCACCTATGTATGTCTAGGAACCCGCTCTGATACCAATTGAAACTAATTATAGCACGGTGTGTATAAAACTATCTAGAGGGGGGGTGAATAGATTTTCGCTTTTTACCCATTTTTCGTGTTAGTCAAAATTAAATTACCCTCAAGATAAATAAACAGCAAGTGTATATGGTGCGGAAATTAAATTAACACTTGATTTTTACGTGGAAACCCTCACGGGAAAAACCACGGGCTATGTAAGTAAGCCACACTAGAACCTCGAATCCACTAAATGTGCAAACGATTACAACCTAATCCCGGAAGTAATCACACACCTACCTAATCCTGGTATGAGTGAACCTAGTCCGATTTTGCTTGCGATCTAAGCAACCTAATCCCGATTGCTACACACAAGACTTAGCTTCTCTTGAAGAGAATACAACCCTAAGTGAATATGTGAAAATATCCAAAATGCAACATAGAGCAAGGGAAACCCTATATGCTTATCTAAGATGATTAATATACAATTAAGAACAATCCTAGATATCAAAACTAAATGACATGTCAATTAGTTTAGCTAATCAATATTAAGCACAAAACCTAATATGCTAGCACAATACAACTTCTCAAACATACATCATACTAATCTCAATCTTGTATCCAAAGCATACAAATAACAAACAAGTAATTAATTGAGATTGCTAGATAAGAGAAATACAAAATATGTAGATATTAGTGAAAAGCTTACCAAGCAAGTATGATGAAGAATCCATGCTAGATGACATCTAGATGATCTAAGATGATGCTAGATAATGATTGATGATCATGAAAAAGTGTTTGAGTAATTAAAATGAGTTCTTTGGAATTTTTCTTCTCTTTGAAAAATCTCCTAAGTATGAATCTGAATATGAACTCTCTTATGACCTAAATTCAAAGTGACATATATATAGGGGGGCCAATTGAAGTGAGGACGTTTTGATAAGTTGGCCAGAATTTGCCTTGGCCGCTGTTCACCCCTGTACGTAGGGCGGGTGTACAGCGGTTCACCTGGGATTGTGAAGAACATGTTCTTCGTGACCGCCCTACGTAGGGCGGATTCCAGGCGACCTAGGGGCGTTGCTCTCGGGTCTGGAGAACCGCCCTTCACCCCTGTTCGTAGCGATATTTAGGCGGACCATCAGTGTGAAAAAACATCACCATGGCACCGCCATTCGTAAGGCGCCTGTAGGCGTTGAACAGCCCATTCTTTTACATAATGCATCCTAGTTCTAAACATGTCATGGCTATGGGCAATGCAGATGCAATCAACCTAACATGCGAAGAGATGTAAATAAGCATTGATGCACAAAAAGAACACAACATACAAAGATTAAACATATGCATGAGTTGTGAGTGTGTGCAACTATCTCTTCAAGACAAGTAAGCACTTAAATATTACCTTTGGTGCTTGTCAATAATGAGGTCTTCAAAGGGCCTAATGCACTAATGAACTACCCTTACAAAGGATCCCCATTTATGGTTTGATCACGAAATAAGCCAATTAAAAACAACGGGAATCCTTACATGGCATTTTCAAATTCCCTCCCATGGTCACTTCTAATCCGTTTTATGCTTTTAATATTAGAGTTCATTTCATTTTGTATTTTATTACAAAGCATTTTAAACTTATCAAAAGTTTTGGATTTTTCTCTAAGAAAATATGTCCATGTGAACCTAGAGAAATCATCAACACAAACAAAAATGTATCTCTTTCCACCCAAACTTTCGGTTTGCATGGGACCCATGAGGTCCATGTGGAGAAGCTCAAGAGGCTCCTTGGTGTGAGATACTTACCCTTTTTGTGCATGCTTTTAGTTTGCTTTCTTTGTTGGCAAGGTCCACAAATACCATTGGCTTTCTTCTTCCCAAGCTTAGGGAGGCCACGCACACAATTGAACTTTCGAAGGGTCCGTAGATCCCTGAAGTTCATGTGGCCAAGTCTTTCATGCCACAACTCAATTTGCTCATCCATGGACACATGATTAGATACAATACTAGCTTAAAGACAATAACAATTGTCGCTAGATCTCATGCCCTTCAACAGGTTTGTCCATCGGGTTTTAGGATAGAGCATAATCTTTAGAAAACAAGACGGAATATCCTTCATCACTAAGATGTGAAATGCTTATTAAATTGGCTTTCAAGCCATCAACAAATAAAGCATTGGATAGGAGGGTAATCCGGGAACGGAAATGGTTCCTTTCCCTACACATTTCTTTTGGATCCATCACCAAAAGTGACATTTCCACCTTCCTCCATAACAAGAGTCTCGAAGAAACTCTTGTTTCCCGTCATGTGCCTAGAGCACCCACTATCCAAATACCAAAAATTAGAAGAATTTGTGAAACTAATTAATATGCACGTGTGGTATAAAACTATCTAGAGGGGGGTGAATAGATTTTACGCTTTTTACCCAATTTTTCGTGTTAGTCAAAATTACGAAATTACCCTCAAGATAAAATAACAAGCAAGTGTAATATGGTGCGGAAATTAAATTGACACTTGATTTTTACGTGGAAACCCTCACGGGAAAAACCACGGGCTATGTAAGTAAGCCACACTCGAACCTCGAATCCACTAAATGTGCAAACGATTACAACCTAATCCCGGTAGTAATCACACACCTACCTAATCCCGGTATGAGTGAACCTAGTCCATTTTGCTTGCGATCTAAGCAACCTAATCCCGATTGCTACACACAAGACTTAGCTTCTCTTGAAGAGAATACAACCCTAAGTGAATATGTGAAAATATCCAAAATGCAACATAGAGCAAGGGAAACCCTATATGCTTATCTAAGATGATTAATATGCAATTAAGAACAATCCTAGATATCAAAACTAAATGACATGTCAATAGTTTAGCTAATCAATATCAAGCACAAAACCTAATATGCTAGCACAATACAACTTCTCAACATACATCATACTAATCTCAATCTTGTATTCAACAAATATAAAATCACATACAAGTAATTAAATTGAGATTGCTAGATAAGAGAAACACAAAATATGTAAGATATTAGTGAAAAGCTTACCAGGCAAAGTATGATGAAGAATCCATGCAAGATGTCATCTAGATGATCTAAGATGATGCTAGATGATGATTGATGATCATGGAACAAGTGTTTGAGTAATTAAAAATGAGTTCTTTGGAATTTTTCTTCTCTTTGAAAAATCTCCTAAGTATGGAATCTGAATATGAACTCTTGTGATTGACCTAAAGTCAAAGTGGCATATATATAGGGGGCCAAAACAAAGTGTGGTCGTTTTGATAAGTTTGCCCACTATTTGCCATGGGCGCTATACGTAGGAGCGCCCTTGTACAGCGCCTGTACAGCGCCCTTGCTCTGTTTTCACGAGGAACAGAGTGGCGCTGTACGTACAGCGCTCTGTACCGCGCCACGTACAGCGCCCCAACAGCGACTCAACCGCGACCGATTAAATCGATCAGGTCTGAACAGCGCTCAATGGGCGCTGTCGTACAGCGCTTCTGTACAGCGCTTTTGGGGGCGCCCAGTGCAAAAATGCAATCCTAAGTCTAAGCATGACAAGGCAATTGGATATGCAAGATGCAATCAAACTAACATGCAAGAAGAGATGTTCATGAGCATTAAGGCACACATAAAAGACACACAACATATAAGGATTAAACATATGCATGAGTTGTGAGTGTGTGCATCTATCTCTTCAAGACAAGTAAGCACTTAGAATATTACCTTTGGTGCTTGTCAATAGTGAGGTCTTCAAAAGGGCCTAAGCAATAACACTACATCTAAGCTACCCTTACAAAGCATCCCCACATGTGGTTTGATCACGAAATAAGCCAATTAAACACAACGGGAATCCTAACAATCTCCCCCTTTGGCTATTTCGTGACAAAACCACCACTCACACTGATTCCTCACAAAGAATTAGAAACTACGGGACTACAATGATTATTTACATTACAAAGAGATAAGAAAGTAAAAACTTCAAGTCTTCAATCTCTTGTAGAACAATCAAGCCCTGAAAATAAAGTTTCTAGCATTTCCAATACAAGTAAAGTGTGAGATTAATCATGTGAGAACAATAACAAGCATTTGCATTTAAAGATTAGGCTCAACATTATGAAATGTATGTGTATGCAATGCTCCCCCTCAACGGGTTACTCCCCCTCAATGTATGTTCTCCCCAAATGCACAATTGCTTCTATATTTTGCAACTCCCCTTACCATTTCCTACTCCCCCTTTTTGTCATGATATAGGCAAAGGAGTAGTCCCCAACCGGGTCACTCAAAGCAATGAGAGATAGAAGCATGCAAGATATGCATATACATATAAGTCACTTTATGCACTTCAATTAATTTGAGAGAAACAAGGAGATTTATTTGAGAAAATGTGTGAATCCCAACATGCTTTGCATACAAGACATATAGCATTCAAGTCCAAAATACAATGGTATTTGGCAAAGCAAATGACAAAGGTTTCTAATTTGAATTCAAACCAATTTCACCAATGTCATGGAAAAGCAAGGATATAGAGATTATTGATTTCAATTTTAAGAGCAACTATATCCAACTTTATAAGCGAAACATGGCATGAGCGACTTTGCACCCTATTTGATTTTTCCGGATAAGATATCCGTATGATAGTAACCATGTTCAACTAATAAAGAAAGAGAGACATTTGGAATGTAATTCCTTGAACGGATACAAGATCCTTTATTCATTTGAGTCTCATTAGCTTTCACACAAGTTTTGCATTTTTAAGAATATGCAATCATCAATTCATGCTTTTCATGTGAGCATGTTGTATGAATTTCATGCTTTTTCATTTAGCATAAGCATGTTATTTAAGAAACATCATGTCATGGAGATAACTATAGGTCATTCACATCATACTTCCTATGTAAATCTCCTAGTCCAAAAATGCATGTTTGAACATAAATATGACATGGATTGTAGACAAGCAAGGTTCACACTATAGAATTTGAAAGCATATATACATAGTGTACAACCAAGCTTACTCAAGCAATCAAAAGAAGAGGCATAAGTTATTTCAAATTTTTTGCAAGTTACAATGAATGCAAAATAGCTCTCTTTGCTTGAGTTCCCCATATGGGGTCAATCATAGAACATCACTCCACAAGACATATCCCAATAGATCTACTAAGAGTTTTAAATCGAGTAGCATCTAAGGGTTTAGTAAATAAGTCCGCAAGTTGATCATTAGTACCTACATGTTCAAGTACTATGCATTTATTTTCAACAAGCTCTCTAATGAAGTGATGGCGGATGTCAATATGCTTAGTTCTAGAATGTTGAACCGGATTCTTGGAAATATTAATTGCACTCATATTATCACAAAAGAGAGTGAGAGTACCTTGGTTGAATCCGTAGTCTACTAGCATTTGCTTCATCCATAGGAGTTGTGTGCATCCACTCCCTGCGGCTATGTACTCGGCCTCGGCCGTGGACAAGGAAATCGAGTTTTGCTTCTTGCAAAACCAAGACACCAAGTTGTTGCCTAGAAAGAAGCAACCGCCCGATGTGCTCTTCCTATCATCACAATTTCCTGCCCAATCCGCATCACTAAAGCCTACAAGACTAGCATTAGTGTCAAAAGAGTACCAAATCCCATAGTTGGATGTCCCATTCACATAGCGAATGATCCTCTTCACACAAGAGAGGTGGGACTCCTTAGGATCCGCTTGGTACCTAGCACACACACCCACACTAAAAGATATATCGGGCCTACTTGCGGTCAAATAAGCAAGCTACCTATCATGCCACGATATAGAGTTTGTTCCACACTTTTACCACTAGCATCCTTGCTTAGCTTCAAAGTGGTACTCATGGGTGTATCACAATGTTTGGCTTTCTCTAAACCAAACTTCTTCACTAGGTTCTTAGCATATTTGGCTTGGGTTATGAAAATCCCATCATGCATTTGCCTAATTTGCAAACCTAGGAAGTAACTAAGCTCACCAACAAGACTCATCTCAAATTCAAGAGACATGACATCAACAAATTGTTGGACTTTGGTGTTGTTGGTGGAGCCAAAAACTATATCATCAACATATATTTGAGATATGAAAAGCTCATCATTGTCTCTCTTGATGAATAGTGTCTTGTCAACACTACCTCTTGTGTAGTTGTTGTCAACAAGAAATTGAGTGAGGCGCTCATACCAAGCCCTCGGTGCTTGTTTCAACCCATAAGTGCCTTCTTGAGGCGATAGACATGATTGGGGTGGTGTGCATCCACAAACCCCTTAGGTTGTTCAACAAACACTTCCTCTTGCAAGAAGCCATTGAGGAAGGCACTCTTGACGTCCATTTGGTGCAATTTGAACTTGTGCACACAAGAGATGGACAAGAGAAGCCTAATGGACTCTAAGCGGGCAACGGGAGCAAAAGTCTCCTCAAAGTCGATACCCTCAATTTGAGAGTACCCTTGTGCTACAAGTCTAGCCTTGTTCCGCACTATGTTGCCATCCTCATCGGATTTGTTCCTAAATATCCATTTGTGCCTATGACATTAGTGGTCTTAGGCCTAGGAACTAGAGTCCAAACCTCATTCCTTTCGAATTGGCTTAGCTCTTCTTGCATGGCAAGAACCCAAAATTCATCATTTAAGGCTTCTTCAACCTTTTTGGGTTCTATTTGAGAGGTGTAGCATGTCAAGCTAATTAGATTAGCTATTTGACGCCTAGTTCTAACACCCTCATTAACATCTCCAATAACATCCTCTTTGTTATGGAGTCTTCTAACCCATGGAGCGGGTTCATTAGAGTCCAAGTTAGGAACTCTAGTACTAGGTTGTGTGACTTCATTAGATGTCCCAACATTGGGAGTCACCACAACCCTCTCCAAAGGAGAGTCATCCTCTAAAACATCCTCCTCCTCATCATTTTGGACTTGAGCCTTGTATCATCAATGACAACATTTGATGATTCCATGACGGTTCGAGTCTTCAAGTTGAAAACTCTATAGGCTCTACTATTCAAGGCATAGCCAATAAAGATACCCTCATCACTCTTAGCATCAAACTTGCCAAGTTGATCACGGTCATTTAAAATGTAGCATTTGCTCCCAAATGTGTGGAAGTAGCTAACATTTGGCCTCTTGCCTTTCCATAATTCATAGGAGGTGTTTCTAGTACCGGGCCTTAGGAACACTCTATTTCCTATATAGCAAGCCGTGTTGATGGCTTCGGCCCATAGGTTCCTAGGGACATTGTTGCTAAGCAACATCACACGGGCCATCTCTTGGAGGACCCTATTCTTCCTCTCAACAACCCCATTTTGTTGAGGTGTCCTAGGAGCGGAAAACTCATGGGAGATGCCTAGGCTATCACAATAGCTTTCAAAAGAGGCATTCTCAAACTCCCTCCCATGGTCACTTCTAATCCGTTTAATGCTTCTAATATTAGAATTCATTTCATTTTGCAATTTAGTACAAAGCATTTTAAACTTATCAAAAGTTTCGGATTTTTCTCTAAGAAAATATGTCCATGTAAATCTAGAGAAATCATCAACACAAACAAAAATGTATCTCTTTCCACCTAAGCTCTCGGTTTGCATAGGACCCATGAGATCCATGTGGAGAAGCTCTAGGGGCTCCTTGGTGGAGAGATACTTGCCCTTTTTGTGCATGCTTTTGGTTTGTTTTCCTTGTTGGCAAGGTCCACAAATACCATTGGCTTTCTTCCCAAGCTTAGGGAGGCCACGCACACACTCGAACTTTCCAAGGGTTCTTAAATCCCTAAAGTTCATGTGGCCAAGTCTTTCATGCCACAACTCAACTTGCTCATCCATGGACACATTGTTTGAGACTATTCTAGCTTCAAGACAATAGCAATTGTCGCTAGATCTCATACCTTTCAATAAGGTTTGTCCATCGGGCTTTAGGATTGAGCAATCATTTTTACTAAACAAGACGGAATATCCTTCATCACTTAGATGTGAAATGCTTATTAAATTGGCTTTCAAGCCATCAACAAATAAAGCATCGGATAAGGAGGGTAAACCGGGAACGGAAATGGATCCTTTCCCTACAACCTTCTTTTTGGATCCATCACCGAAAGTGACATATCCACCTTCCTCCATAACAAGAGTCTCGAAGAAACTCTTGTTTCCCGTCATGTGCCTAGAGCACCCACTATCCAAATACCAAAAATTAGAAGAATTTGCCTTCAAGGCTATTTGTGCAACATGGCAAACATTTCATTCTTTCTAATCCACTTAGCAACAATTTTGGCTTTCTTAGTGGTCTTTGGTACATGTGCTCTATATTCCTAGGATCATGCAAATCAATATCATATTCCTAGGAACATGCATCATGGCTCTTTTCTTTTTCTTCTCTATCATGCTTCTAGTTTTGCACATTTTTATATAGCGAAAGCATTGTGGTCTAATATGACCAACAAATCCACAAAAGTGACAAATAGGAGTAAAATAAGGAATCATACCTTGTCCTTGTCTTTGTGGATGAAGGGTTCAATGCGTCTTCGTTGTTGAACCGGTCTAGGTTGCTTCCAAGCTTGAGGTTGCATGATAGGCCTCTTTCCTTTGTGAGCCATTTGAGGAGAAATGTTGGCTTGAGGAACCCTAGGGGGTTGAGCTTGAGGTTGCCTTCTTGGCCCCATCTTCACTTGAGCATTTGAACTTTGTCCTATTTCTAACTTCTTTCTAGGAAGTTGCACAAGTGAAGTTTCTTCTTTCTTCAAGCTCTTGACAAATATGGTCTTGTTAGAGGTTGAGATCTTCTTGTCATCTTCATACCCAAGACCCCTCTTGTCACATGGACTCTTTCCAACACCAAGCATATGGTCAAGCTTCTTGGTGCTAGAATCCATCCTAGTCATAGATTCTCTAACTTCTTCAAGCTCCCTCTTTAGACTATCCTCATTCCTCCTAGATAAGACTAACTCCTCTTTTAGCTTATCTTCCATCTTCTTGAATTTCTCCACTTGTTCACTTAAGTGGTCATTTTGAGATGCAAGTTCAAGATTTTCTTCTCTCAACATCTTGATCTTTCTTGTACTCTTGATTGCTAAATCATTAAATTCGGCATGATATTTAGCAAACTCCTTTTTCTCCATAAATCCATTCATGGAGTTAGAGGAGGAATCACTTTCTACATCACTTGAGTCATTTTCCTCTTGACTCATTTCCTCTCTCTCACTAGCACTTTTGCTTTTATGGGAGGAGGCAAAAGCTAGGAGATTAGCCATGAGCTCTTCATCATCCGAAGACTCATCTCCCTCATAGGAGTCATCACTACTTCCACTCCAAGTGGCGGCCATCACTTTCCCCCTTTTTCTTCTCAACATGGTTTGCACAATCGGGGGCAAAATGACCTATGCCACCACACTCGAAACAACGGACCCCTTTCCTTTCGGTCCTTTCTTGCCTAGGTTCAAACTTCTTGAAAGAGCCCTTTTTCTTCAAATCTTGACCTTTTGACCCAAAGCTCTTCCTTCTAAACTTCATAACCTTGTTGAACCTTTTTACAAACAAGGCAAGGTCTTCATCCGAGTCAACCTTCTTTTCCTCCTTTTCATCCTTGGAGGTTTTTAAAGCAATTCCTTTTTGCTTTTTAGTGGGTGTGGAGATAGGCCCTTCCTAGACTCATAAGCTAGAAGTCTCCCAATCACCTCACTCGGCTTCATATCCTTATAACCACTATTTTCTTCTAAAGCCGTCACCTTCGATTCAAACCTATCGGGTAGAGATCTCATAATCTTTTGCTTGATTCTCCTATCCGAATATGGATCACCAAGTTGATGGCTTTGGTTGACTATATCCATCAACTTGATCTCAAAGTCGTTGAAGCACTCATTCTCCTCCATCTTAAGCGTCTCGAATTGAGTTTGGAGGACTTGAAGCTTGGAGTCCTTCACTACTTCGGTTCCCTCATGTGCAATCTCTAGGATGTCCCAGCCTCCTTAGCTATCCTAGTATTTTGAATCAACTTGTATTGATTTTCGTCCATGGCACACAAGATGGCATGCAACGCCTTCCTATTCCACTTTGAAGCATCAAACTCTTGCGCGTTCCATTGCGCCTTAGGCTTCAAAACATCTTCTCCTCCACCCGCGGGAGTCATCATAGGGAGATCATATCCGTCTTCCACCGCCATCCATGCACGGTCATGAATTTGGCATATGTAGGATTCCATCTTCCCTTTCCATTGGGAATAGTTCAATCCGGTAAGAAGTGGAGGCCTAGTGCTAGAAGCTCCTTCGTGGCCACCACCATTTCCACCGTTTCCACTCATAGTGTTTATGAATGAATGAAATGAATGCAAATGTATGAATGATCAAAAATCACACAAAATGCAACACACACCAAAATAAGCAAGGATCACCTATGTATGTCTAGGAACCCGCTCTGATACCAATTGAAACTAATTAATGCACGGTGTGTATAAAACTATCTAGAGGGGGGGTGAATAGATTTTACGCTTTTTACCCAATTTTTCGTGTTAGTCAAAATTACGAAATTACCCTCAAGATAAAATAACAAGCAAGTGTAATATGGTGCGGAAATTAAATTGACACTTGATTTTTACGTGGAAACCCTCACGGGAAAAACCACGGGCTATGTAAGTAAGCCACACTCGAACCTCGAATCCACTAAATGTGCAAACGATTACAACCTAATCCCGGTAGTAATCACACACCTACCTAATCCCGGTATGAGTGAACCTAGTCCGATTTTGCTTGCGATCTAAGCAACCTAATCCCGATTGCTACACACAAGACTTAGCTTCTCTTGAAGAGAATACAACCCTAAGTGAATATGTGAAAATATCCAAAATGCAACATAGAGCAAGGGAAACCCTATATGCTTATCTAAGATGATTAATATGCAATTAAGAACAATCCTAGATATCAAAACTAAATGACATGTCAAATAGTTTAGCTAATCAATATCAAGCACAAAAACCTAATATGCTAGCACAATACAACTTCTCAAACATACATCATACTAATCTCAATCTTGTATTCAACAAATATAAAATCACATACAAGTAATTAAATTGAGATTGCTAGATAAGAGAAACACAAAATATGTAAGATATTAGTGAAAAGCTTACCAAGCAAAGTATGATGAAGAATCCATGCAAGATGTCATCTAGATGATCTAAGATGATGCTAGATGATGATTGATGATCATGGAACAAGTGTTTGAGTAATTAAAAATGAGTTCTTTGGAATTTTTCTTCTCTTTGAAAAATCTCCTAAGTATGGAATCTGAATATGAACTCTTGTGATTGACCTAAAGTCAAAGTGGCATATATATAGGGGGCCAAAACAAAGTGTGGTCGGTTTGATAAGTTTGCCCACTATTTGCCATGGGCGCTGTACGTAGGGCGCCCTTGTACAGCGCCTGTACAGCGCCCTTGCTCTGTTTTCACGAGGAAACAGAGTGGCGCTGTACGTACAGCGCTCTGTACCGCGCCACGTACAGCGCCCCAACAGCGACTCAACAGCGACCGATTAAATCGATCAGGTCTGAACAGCGCTCAATGGGCGCTGTTCGTACAGCGCTTCTGTACAGCGCTTTTGGGGGCGCCCAGTGCAAAAATGCAATCCTAAGTCTAAGCATGACAAGGCAATTGGATATGCAAGATGCAATCAAACTAACATGCAAGAAGAGATGTTCATGAGCATTAAGGCACACATAAAGACACACAACATATAAGGATTAAACATATGCATGAGTTGTGAGTGTGTGCATCTATCTCTTCAAGACAAGTAAGCACTTAGAATATTACCTTTGGTGCTTGTCAATAGTGAGGTCTTCAAAAGGGCCTAAGCAATAACACAACATCTAAGCTACCCTTACAAAGCATCCCCACATGTGGTTTGATCACGAAATAAGCCATTAACACAACGGGAATCCTAACAATTTGCCTTCAAGGCTATTTGTGCAACTTGGCAAACATTTTCATTCTTTCTAATCCCTTAGCAACAATTTTAGCTTCTTAGTGGTCTTTGGTACATGTCTCTACTATTTCTAGGATCATGCAAATCAATATTATCATTCCTAGAAACATGCATCTTGGCTCTATTCTTTCTCTTTTCAATCATGCTTTGTTTTCTACACAATTTGATATATTGAAAGCAATTTGGTCTAATGTGACCATCACAACCACAAAAGTGACAATAGGAATGAAAAAGGAATCATACATTGTCTTTGTGCATGTATGGGAGCTCGTCCATGTCTTTATGGATAAGTGGGTTCAATCCATCTTCGTTGTTGAACCGGTCTAGGTTGCTTCCAAGCTTGAGGTTGCATGATTGGTCTCTTTCCTTTGTGAGCCAATTTTGGAGGAGTGTTGGCTTGAGGGACCTTAGGGGGTTGAGCTTGAAATTGCCTTCTTGGCCCCATTTTCACTTGTGCATTAGAACATTGTCCTACTTCTAACTTCTTCCTAGGAAGTTGTACAATTGAAGTTTCTTCGTTCTTCAAGCTCTTGACAAACACGGTCTTGCTAGAGGTTGAGATTTTCTTGCTATCTTCATACCCAAGACCTCTCTTGTCACTTGGACTCTTTCCAACACCAAGTAAATGATCAAGCTTCTTGGTGCGAGAATCTATCCTAGCCAAGGACCCTTTAACTTCTACAAGTTCCCTTTTCAAGCCTTCTTCACTTCTCATGGATAAGTCTAACTCCTCAATTAACTTATCCTCTCTCCTCTTTAATCTTTCCACTTGTTCACTTAAGTGGTCATTGTGAGCCGAAAGTTCAAGATTCTCTTCTCTCAACCTCTCAATCTTTCTTGTGCTTTTAAGTGCTAAATCATTGAACTCGGCATGGTATTTAGCAAGCACCTTTTGCTCCACAAATTTCTTTTTGGAACTAGAAGAAGAGTCACTTTCTACTTCACTAGAGTCAATTTCCTCTTGACTCATCTCCTCTTTTTCACTAGCACTTTTGCTCTTGTGAGAAGAGGCAAAAGCTAGGAAGTTAGCCATGAGCTCTTCTTCACTTGAAGACTCATCTTCCTCATTGGAGTCATCACTACTCCCACTCCAAGTGGCGGCCATCACTTTGCCCTTCTTCTTTTCATTGTGATTAGCACATTCGGGGGCAAAGTGACCAATCCCACCACATTCAAAGCATCGGACCCCTTTCTTTTCGGTCCTCTCTTGTCTAGGCTTAAACTTCTTGAAGGAACCTTTTTTCTTCAAGTCTTGTCCTCTTGACCCAAATCCCTTCTTCTTCTTGAACCCCATAACCTTATTAAACCTTTTCACAAATAAGGCAAGGTCTTCATCCGATTCATGCTTTGGCTCATTTGCATCCTTAGATGCTTTCAAAGCTATTCCTTTAGATTTCTTAGGAGGAGTAGTGGTGCTGGGAGCCTTCCTAGACTCATATGCAAGGAGACGTCCAATTACCTCACTTGGCTTCATATCCATGTAGCTACTATTTTCTTCTATGGCCTCACCTTTGATTCAAACCTATCAGGGAGAGATCTCATAATTTTTTGCTTGACTCTCCTATCCGAATACGGTCTCCGAGTTGATGGCTTTGATTTACTATGTCCATCAATTTGATTTCGAAGTCATTGAAGCATTCATCCTCTCCCATCCTAAGTAACTCAAATTGAGTTTGGAGGACTTGAAGCTTGGACTCCTTCACCACCCTCGGTTCCCTCATGTGCAACTTGAAGGATGTCCCATGCCACTTTTGCAATTTGAGTGTTCTGAATAAGCTTGTACTGATTCTCATCCATTGCACACATGATGGCATGCATAGCCTTCCTATTCCACTTTGAAGCCTCAAACTCTTGCGCGTTCCATTGCGCCTTAGGCTTTAAAACATCTTCTCCTCCACCCGCGGGAGTCATCATAGGGAGATCATATCCGTCTTCCACTGCCATCCATGCACGGTCGTGAATTTGGCATATGTAGGATTCCATCTTCCCTTTCCATTGGGAATAGTTCAAACCGTATAAGAAGTGGAGGCCTTGTGCTAGAAGCACCTTCGTTGCCACCACCATTTCCACCGTTTCCACTCATAGTGTTTATGAATAAATGAAATGAATGCAAGTGTATGAATGATCAAAAATCACACAAAATGCAAAACACACCAAAATAAGCAAGGATCACCTATGTATGTCTAGGAACCCGCTCTGATACCAATTGAAACTAAATATAGCACGGTGTGTATAAAACTATCTAGAGGGGGGGGTGAATAGATTTTAAGCTTATTACCCAATTTTTCGTATAAGTCAAAATTACGAATTTACCCCTAAATAGATAAAGCAATAAATCAAGTATAAAATGCGGAAATTAAATAAAACTTGATTTTTACGTGGAAACCCTCACGGGAAAAACCACGGGCTAGTAAGTAAGCCACACTCAAACCTCGAATCCACTAAATGTGTAAACAATTACAACCTAATCCGGAAGTAATCACACACCTACCTAATCCCGGTATGAGTGAACCTAGTCCAATTTGCTTGCGATCTAAGCAACCTAATCCCGGTTGCTACACACAAGACTTACTTTCTCTAGAAGAGAATACAACCCTAAGTGAATATATGAATATCCAAATGCAACATAGAGCAAGGGAAACCCTATATGCTTATCTAAGATGATGAATTTGCAATTAAGAACAATCCTAGATATCAAAACTAAATGACATGTCAATTAGTTTAGCTAAACAATATTAGCACAAAACCTAATTTGCTAGCACAATACAACTTCTCAAACATACATCATACTAATCTCAATCTTGTATCCAAAGCATACAAAATCACAAACAAGTAATTAATTGAGATTGCTAGATAAGAGAAACACAAAATATGTAAGATATTATGAAAGCTTACCAAGCAAAGTATGATGAAGAATCCATGCAAGATGACATCCAGAAGATCAAAGATGATGCTAGATGATGATTGATGATCATGAAAAAGTGTTTGAGTAATTAAATGAGTTCTTGAAAATTTTTCTTCTCTTTGAAAATATTCTAAGTATGAAATCTGAATATGAACTCTCTTGATTGACCTAAAGACAAAATGGCATATATAGTGGGCCAAACCAAAGTGAGGTCGTTTAAGTAAGTTTCAAAGAAACGCGCCAATCGGCGGTTTCATTCGGCAGCCAGGCCGCAGAATGTGACCGCCGAATTGCTCCTGATGAAACAAGGGAGAAACGGCGGTTTCGAAACCGCCAAATCAACCGCAGAATAAACCCGAGAATTAAAACCATCAGGTATGAACGGCGGTTTCGATCGGCGGTCGGTGGCCGTCGATCCTAACCGCCGAATTGCTCCAGATATTTCTGGAAACAAACGGCGGTTTCATTCGCGGCCAGGCCGCCAATCCAAACCGCCGTTTCACCAATTTTGGTGAAACCAAGGGAGAAGCCAGGGCATTCTCCAACGGCGATCTTCGCTCTAAAAACAAGCACACAAGGTGCATGCGCGACGTTTCCAAACAACAACGGGAAACAATTACAAGACACATAAACACAACAACATATAACAAAAAAGTGCAAGTGTGATAAGTGACATGTGAAGAGAATGCACACAAATGCAAGTAGTTAAGTGAGTGTGTGCACTAAATCTCTTCATAGAAAATTAAGCACTAAACATATACCTTTGGAGTGCTTAACACTTGCAAGGGCCTTGAGCTTGGACACATTCCTAAGCTACCCTTACATGATCCCCACATATGGTTTGATCACGAAATAAGCCAATTAAGAACTACGGGAAACCTTACAATTGGGATCAAGGAAGATATAGAGGTTGAGGCGACAACAAGAGGAAGGAAGTGATGATAGTGATGATGAGGAGAATCCTGGAGCACAGAGGCACCTTCAGAGCAGAGACCGGCATGGTTTGATGCTTGGTGACAGAGTACAATCAGTAGACGCCCTCATGGGCTGCCACCTTAATCTAGGCCAGAAGGACTAACAGGCACAGATAGCTGAGCTGATCAAAATAATGCAGACTAGCACTTTCACAGCTTTAGAGCGTCATGGCGGAGCAGGCCCCAGCTCAGTGCCCCAAGCACCCCAGCAACATGATGAGCAAACATGTTCAGTTCATGACAGGGATGCACCCGCACATTGAGATTTGTTCATCCAGTTTACATCATTTATTTTAGTTTTAGTTTCGCACTTACTTTTAGCATTTTGGGCACTTTACATTATGTTTAGTCGTATTTTAGTTTAACTTTTCAGACTTAGTTTCGGTTTGCTTATGCATGTTTTATCTACTTTTGGGAACTTTATATGCTTCATTGTATTTTGCACATGACTTGATGCATGACTTTGTGTTCATAAATTTTTTTTGGACGCCTTCCTTGCCAGGTCCTCATTGTCAACATTGGGGACAATGTTGGATTTAGGTTTGGGGGTGTGGATGAATGACTTGACTTGACTTTATTTTTTTTGTAAAAAAAATATATTTTTTTTTGGAACAAAATTTTGCCAACTGGTGCAGCATAGGCCATAATTGAGCATATTTTGCTTGGTTTGATACCTTTGTCATGTGCTCATTGACAATCTAAGATTGTGTGCATGTCATGAGTTAGTCCCATACTTTCTTGATTTAAGTAGGGGTGGCCATTTGTGTGAGTGTGTAGGTCTATTAGTGGAGACTACCCTAAGTTCACGTGCCTTAAAAAGCGAATCCATGAGGGTAATGTTTCTCTTTTTGTATTCTTAAACACATCTCACATTTTGTTGTGCATCATTGAAGTATCATCACATCACTTGCACCACTAGCCATAGAACATCATCAATTGTGGATATCATGTCATTAGTTTGCAATTTCTTGTGGTTTGCCTAATTGAAGGGATGATAGGACTTTTATAGAATTCACCTAAACACTCTCATCCATCTCCTACCCGATTTGTGCTCAAGGGTCTAATAATGGTGGCCAAGCACCAAAGCCAAACACTTTCCCAAACACCAACGAACCTAAACACAAACCATACCCATTCTTTCCGATCTTGCTTGTTCAAGCTTTTGTAATATGTATTTAGAAATATTGTGTTAAAAAAAAATAAAATAAAAAAGAAAAGAAAAGAAAAGAAAAAAAGAAAGAAGAATAAATGAATAAATAAATTGAGCCTTGTATGTGTCTAAATGTGTGTTGCTCTCATTGAGTAACAAAAGTTGTTGCAAGTTGCTCAAAATGAGCTTAGTTGGAATTTTTGTAGTTTTTGAGCTCAAACTTAGCTCATTGCTCTAGAATTGCTAGCTTGATCGGAAATTTCCACATTTTCCCGTATCCACCATTCACCACATAACACCCTAGCCCAATCACTTAGTAGGAAAAGTCAATTTGATCTTGTAGGTCTCCCACTTGAGAATGCAAACTCTCGTCATGCTCTACCACGTTCATAGTTTTTGGTTCCTTTCATGAGACTTATCACTTAAAAGAGCGTTCAATTTTTGAAATACATGTATGTGTCTTAATTTGTTCCCATTGCATAAACTCATTTGCATACACTTGTATGAGTGTAAACCTAGGTTCTAAGAGGAAGAATAAGAGTGGATCTTGTAAGGACCTAGAGTCGAGGTGAAATATGACCGAAGCGCTTGTGCGAGTGGTCACCAAAGCAAGGACAATTTAGTGTGGGATTCATGACTAGCATTGCACTCATTGGATTGATTTTGGGTTCTTTCAACTTTAGCACATTTCTCATGGTATCTCATCATATTTGGCATTCGCACTCTTTTTGGTTGTTTTCATAATTGTGTATATCGACAGCTTTAGTACTAGTTCTTAGTTATGTTATTTGGTTTATCGAATTTCCCTAGTTTTGTTTTTGAATTTGCTCGGGGATGAGCAAAAGCTAGGTTTGGGGTATTTGATCGAGCCATTACATACATAGAAATACACCCCTTATTTCCGATACTTATGATTGACTTTCGAGTAGAAATTGCACATTAATGATTTAAATCAATTTAAGAACAACCCTTGAGTAGGATGAAAGTGTTTAATTTGGACTAGTTCATTACATTAGGAAATCTTTTAGTTGTCAACTTAATTCCTCAATACCCACCATCATATATCACACCTTTTATTTACATTACTTGTTTTAGATTGATAATTTCACTTGGTTTAGTTGTTAAAACAAATTCCAACCCAAAAATGAATTTTACTTTTCTGCACTTAATAAGATTTGTACATAGCTTAGTTTTAGCCAAGTATCCTCCCTTTCTCTGAGGAACGATCCCGCTTGCCATTATACAATTCTTTCGATTTGTGTATTCCAAGTGTGGAATTTTGGTACTTGCAAAAGACCGATCAATCAAATTGCTTCATTATATTTTTGGGTTCAATTTGAGAAGTGTAGCAAGCATAAGAAATTTGGTTAGCAATTTGATATCTTGTTCTAACCCCTTCATTTAAATCACCTATGATGTCTTCTTGATAGTGTAAGTTTCTAAGTCTTGGGTGAGAATGTTCAACAACTTGGTCATTTTGTTGTTTATCATTTAAAGCATTTTCCAACCCTTGACTTTCAACTTCAACATTACTATCATTTTCATCATCTTGACTAGAAACACTACCCACATCAATAGGTGTTTTAGTGTCATTCAACATGTTTTATTTAGGTTCATTGACACCATTATCATCACACAAATCAATCATGCTAAGATCATCTATCTTCACATTGATAGACTCCATGATAGTCTTAGTAGTCAAGTTAAAGACTATCTATGCACGACTATTAATAGCATACCCAAGAAAGAGACCAACATCACTTTTAGCATCAAACTTCCTAAGTGATCTCTATCATTCAAAATGTTAGGATTCCCGTTGTTTTTAATTGGCTTATTTCGTGATCAAACCACATGTGGGGATGCTTTGTAAGGGTAGCTTAGATGTTGTTGTTATTGCTTAGGCCCTTTTGAAGACCTCACTATTGACAAGCACCAAAGGTAAATTCTATGTGCTTACTTATCTTGAAGAGATAGTTGCACACACTCACTTAGCATACTTGTTCTTGTGTGCATTCTCTTCACATGTCACTTTACACACTAGCACTTTGATGTTGTATCTTGTTGTGTGTTTTTGTGTCTTGTAATTCGTTTCCCGATAGTGTTCGGAAACGTCCGCGCACGCACTAGAATGTGCTTGGTTTTGCGCGAAGACCGCCTATGGAGATGCACTTGGCATCTCCTTGGTTTTCACCTCTGTTGGTGATCGGCGGTCGTGATCGGCGGCCTGGCCGCCGAATGAAACCGCCGTTTGAATTCGGCGGTTGAATCGGCGGTTGGATGGCCGCCGATCTGGAACGCCGTTTCAGACCTGATTGATTTTATTCTCGGGTTTAATTCGGCGGTGGTAACGGCGGTCACGAAACCGCCGAATGGAACCGCCGTTTCTCCCCTGTTTCGCCGGGAGCAATTCGGCGGTTGTAATCGGCGGCCACCGACCGCCGATTGAAACCGCCGATTGGCGCGTTCTTTGAAACTTACTTAAACGACCTCACTTTGGCTTGGCACCCTATATATATGCCATTTTGTCTTTAGGTCAATAAGAGAGTTCATATTCAGATTTCATACTTAGGATATTTTTCAAAGAGAAGAAAAATTCCAAGAACTCATTTTTAATTACTCAAACACCTTTTCCATGATCATCAATCATCATCTAGCATCATCTTAGATCATCTAGATGACATCTTGCATGGATTCTTCATCATACTTTGCTTGGTAAGCTTTTCACTAATATCTTACATATTTTGTGTTTATCTTATCTAGCAATCTCAATTTAATTACTTGTATGTGATTTTATATTTGTTGAATACAAGATTGAGATTAGTATGATGTATGTTTGAGAAGTTGTATTGTGCTAGCATATTAGGTTTTGTACTTGATATTGATTAGCTTAACTATTTGACATGTCATTTAGTTTTGATATCTAGGATTGCTCTTAATTGCATATTAATCATCTTAGATAAGCATATAGGGTTTCCCTTGCTCTATGTTGCATTTTGGATATTTTCATATATTCACTTAGGGTTGTATTCTCTTCAAGAGAAGCTAAGTCTTGTGTGTAGCAATCGGGATTAGGTTGCTTAGATCGCAAGCAAAATCGGACTAGGTTCACTCATACCGGGATTAGGTAGGTGTGTGATTACTTCCGGGATTAGGTTGTAATCGTTTGCACATTTAGTGGATTCGAGGTTCGAGTGTGGCTTACTTACATAGCCCGTGGTTTTTCCCGTGAGGGTTTCCACGTAAAAATCAAGTGTCAATTTAATTTCCGCACCATATTACACTTGCTTGTTTATTTTATCTTGAGGGTAATTTCGTAATTTTGACTAACACGAAAAATTGGGTAAAAAGCGTAAAATCTATTCACCCCCCCTCTAGATAGTTTTATACACACCGTGCTATAATTAGTTTCAATTGGTATCAGAGCGGGTTCCTAGACATACATAGGTGATCCTTGCTTATTTTGGTGTGTTTTGCATTTTGTGTGATTTTTGATCATTCATACATTTGCATTCATTTCATTCATTCATAAACACTATGAGTGGAAACGGTGGAAATGGTGGTGGCAACGAAGGAGCTTCTAGCACAAGGCCTCCACTTCTTACCGGATTGAACTATTCCCAATGGAAAGGGAAGATGGAATCCTACATATGCCAAATTCATGACCGTGCATGGATGGCGGTGGAAGACGGATATGATCTCCCTATGATGACTCCCACGGGTGGAGGAGAAGATGTTTTGAAGCCTAAGGCGCAATGGAACGCGCAAGAGTTTGAGGCTTCAAAGTGGAATAGGAAGGCGATTGCATGCCATCTTGTGTGCTATGGACGAAAATCAATACAAGTTGATTCAAAATACTAGGATAGCTAAGGAAGCATTGGGACATCCTAGAGATTGCACATGAGGGAACCGAAGTGGTGAAGGACTCTAAGCTTCAAGTCCTCCAAACTCAATTCGAGATGCTTAAGATGGAGGAGAATGAGTGCTTCAACGACTTCGAGATCAAGTTGATGGATATAGTCAACCAAAGCCATCAACTTGGTGATCCATATTCGGATAGGAGAATCAAGCAAAAGATTATGAGATCTCTACCCGATAGGTTTGAATCGAAGGTGACGGCTTTAGAAGAAAATAGTGGTTATAAGGATATGAAGCCGA
The DNA here is from genome assembly GCA_030490815.1 of Acer saccharum. Classification (NCBI taxonomy): domain Eukaryota; kingdom Viridiplantae; phylum Streptophyta; class Magnoliopsida; order Sapindales; family Sapindaceae; genus Acer; species Acer saccharum. The sequence goes on from CM059869.1 coordinate 40,580,161, forward strand.
GTGAGGTGATTGGGAGACTTCTAGCTTATGAGTCTAGGAAGGGGCCTATCTCCACACCCACTAAAAAGCAAAAAGGAATTGCTTTAAAAACCTCCAAGGATGAAAAGGAGGAAAAGAAGGTTGACTCGGATGAAGACCTTGCCTTGTTTGTAAAAAGGTTCAACAAGGTTATGAAGTTTAGAAGGAAGAGCTTTGGGTCAAAAGGTCAAGATTTGAAGAAAAAGGGCTCTTTCAAGAAGTTTGAACCTAGGCAAGAGAGGACCGAAAGGAAAGGGGTCCGATGTTTCGAGTGTGGTGGCATAGGTCATTTTGCCCCCGATTGTGCAAATCATGTTGAGAAGAAAAAGGGGAAAGTGATGGCCGCCACTTGGAGTGGAAGTAGTGATGACTCCTATGAGGGAGATGAGTCTTCGGATGATGAAGAGCTCATGGCTAATCTCCTAGCTTTTGCCTCCTCCCATAAAAGCAAAAGTGCTAGTGAGAGAGAGGAAATGAGTCAAGAGGAAAATGACTCAAGTGATGTAGAAAGTGATTCCTCCTCTAACTCCATGAATGGATTTATGGAGAAAAAGGAGTTTGCTAAATATCATGCCGAATTTAATGATTTAGCAATCAAGAGTACAAGAAAGATCAAGATGTTGAGAGAAGAAAATCTTGAACTTGCATCTCAAAATGACCACTTAAGTGAACAAGTGGAGAAATTCAAGAAGATGGAAGATAAGCTAAAAGAGGAGTTAGTCTTATCTAGGAGGAATGAGGATAGTCTAAAGAGGGAGCTTGAAGAAGTTAGAGAATCTATGACTAGGATGGATTCTAGCACCAAGAAGCTTGACCATATGCTTGGTGTTGGAAAGAGTCCATGTGACAAGAGGGGTCTTGGGTATGAAGATGACAAGAAGATCTCAACCTCTAACAAGACCATATTTGTCAAGAGCTTGAAGAAAGAAGAAACTTCACTTGTGCAACTTCCTAGAAAGAAGTTAGAAATAGGACAAAGTTCAAATGCTCAAGTGAAGATGGGGCCAAGAAGGCAACCTCAAGCTCAACCCCCTAGGGTTCCTCAAGCCAACATTTCTCCTCAAATGGCTCACAAAGGAAAGAGGCCTATCATGCAACCTCAAGCTTGGAAGCAACCTAGACCGGTTCAACAACGAAGACGCATTGAACCCTTTCATCCACAAAGACAAGGACAAGGTATGATTCCTTATTTTACTCCTATTTGTCACTTTTGTGGATTTGTTGGTCATATTAGACCACAATGCTTTCGCTATATAAAAATGTGCAAAACTAGAAGCATGATAGAGAAGAAAAAGAAAAGAGCCATGATGCATGTTCCTAGGAATGATAATATTAATTTGCATGATCCTAGGAATAGTGGAGCACATGTACCAAAGACCACTAAGAAAGCTAAAATTGTTGCTAAGTGGATTAGAAAGAATGAAAATGTTTGCCATGTTGCACAAATAGCCTTGAAGGCAAATTCTTCTAATTTTTGGTATTTGGATAGTGGGTGCTCTAGGCACATGACGGGAAACAAGAGTTTCTTCGAGACTCTTGTTATGGAGGAAGGTGGATATGTCACTTTTGGTGATGGATCCAAAAAGAAGGTTGTAGGGAAAGGATCCATTTCCGTTCCCGGTTTACCCTCCTTATCCGATGCTTTATTTGTTGATGGCTTGAAAGCCAATTTAATAAGCATTTCACATCTAAGTGATGAAGGATATTCCGTCTTGTTTAGTAAAAATGATTGCTCAATCCTAAAGCCCGATGGACAAACCTTATTGAAAGGTATGAGATCTAGCGACAATTGTTATTGTCTTGAAGCTAGAATAGTCTCAAACAATGTGTCCATGGATGAGCAAGTTGAGTTGTGGCATGAAAGACTTGGCCACATGAACTTTAGGGATTTAAGAACCCTTGGAAAGTTCGAGTGTGTGCGTGGCCTCCCTAAGCTTGGGAAGAAAGCCAATGGTATTTGTGGACCTTGCCAACAAGGAAAACAAACCAAAAGCATGCACAAAAAGGGCAAGTATCTCTCCACCAAGGAGCCCCTAGAGCTTCTCCACATGGATCTCATGGGTCCTATGCAAACCGAGAGCTTAGGTGGAAAGAGATACATTTTTGTTTGTGTTGATGATTTCTCTAGATTTACATGGACATATTTTCTTAGAGAAAAATCCGAAACTTTTGATAAGTTTAAAATGCTTTGTACTAAATTGCAAAATGAAATGAATTCTAACATTAGAAGCATTAAACGGATTAGAAGTGACCATGGGAGGGAGTTTGAGAATGCCTCTTTTGAAAGCTATTGTGATAGCTTAGGCATCTCCCATGAGTTTTCCGCTCCTAGGACACCTCAACAAAATGGAGTTGTTGAGAGGAAGAATAGGGTCCTCCAAGAGATGGCCCGTGTGATGTTGCTTAGCAACAATGTCCCTAGGAACCTATGGGCCGAAGCCATCAACACGGCTTGCTATATAGGAAATAGAGTGTTCCTAAGGCCCGGTACTAGAAACACCTCCTATGAGTTATGGAAAGGCAAGAGGCCAAATGTTAGCTACTTCCACACATTTGGGAGCAAATGCTACATTTTAAATGACCGTGATCAACTTGGCAAGTTTGATGCTAAGAGTGATGAGGGTATCTTTATTGGCTATGCCTTGAATAGTAGAGCCTATAGAGTTTTCAACTTGAAGACTCGAACCGTCATGGAATCATCAAATGTTGTCATTGATGATACAAGGCTCAAGTCCAAAATGATCATGAGGAGGAGGATGTTTTAGAGGATGACTCTCCTTTGGAGAGGGTTGTGGTGACTCCCAATGTTGGGACATCTAATGAAGTCACACAACCTAGTACTAGAGTTCCTAACTTGGACTCTAATGAACCCGCTCCATGGGTTAGAAGACTCCATAACAAAGAGGATGTTATTGGAGATGTTAATGAGGGTGTTAGAACTAGGCGTCAAATAGCTAATCTAATTAGCTTTACATGCTACACCTCTCAAATAGAACCCAAAAAGGTTGAAGAAGCCTTAAATGATGAATTTTGGGTTCTTGCCATGCAAGAAGAGCTAAACCAATTCGAAAGGAATGAGGTTTGGACTCTAGTTCCTAGGCCTAAGACCACTAATGTCATAGGCACCAAATGGATATTTAGGAACAAATCCGATGAGGATGGCAACATAGTGCGGAACAAGGCTAGACTTGTAGCACAAGGGTACTCTCAAATTGAGGGTATCGACTTTGAGGAGACTTTTGCTCCCGTTGCCCGCTTAGAGTCCATTAGGCTTCTCTTGTCCATCTCTTGTGTGCACAAGTTCAAATTGCACCAAATGGACGTCAAGAGTGCCTTCCTCAATGGCTTCTTGCAAGAGGAAGTGTTTGTTGAACAACCTAAGGGGTTTGTGGATGCACACCACCCCAATCATGTCTATCGCCTCAAGAAGGCACTTTATGGGTTGAAACAAGCACCGAGGGCTTGGTATGAGCGCCTCACTCAATTTCTTGTTGACAACAACTACACAAGAGGTAGTGTTGACAAGACACTATTCATCAAGAGAGACAATGATGAGCTTTTCATAGCTCAAATATATGTTGATGATATAGTTTTTGGCTCCACCAACAACACCAAAGTCCAACAATTTGTTGATGTCATGTCTCTTGAATTTGAGATGAGTCTTGTTGGTGAGCTTAGTTACTTCCTAGGTTTGCAAATTAGGCAAATGCATGATGGGATTTTCATAACCCAAGCCAAATATGCTAAGAACCTAGTGAAGAAGTTTGGTTTAGAGAATGCCAAACGTTGTGATACACCCATGAGTACCACTTTGAAGCTAAGCAAGGATGCTAGTGGTAAAAGTGTGGAACAAACTCTATATCGCTGGCATGATAGGTAGCTTGCTTTATTTGACCGCAAGTAGGCCCGATATATCTTTTAGTGTGGGTGTGTGTGCTAGGTACCAAGCGGATCCTAAGGAGTCCCACCTCTCTTCCGTGAAGAGGATCATTCGCTATGTGAATGGGACATCCAACTATGGGATTTGGTACTCATTTGACACTAATGCTAGTCTAGTTGGCTTTAGTGATGCGGATTGGGCAGGAAATTGTGATGATAGGAAGAGCACATCGGGCGGTTGCTTCTTTCTAGGCAACAACTTGGTGTCTTGGTTTTGCAAGAAGCAAAACTCGATTTCCTTGTCCACGGCCGAGGCCGAGTACATAGCCGCGGGGAGTGGATGCACACAACTCCTATGGATGAAGCAAATGCTAGTAGACTACGGATTCAACCAAGGTACTCTCACTCTCTTTTGTGATAACATGAGTGCTATTAATATTTCCAAGAATCCGGTTCAACATTCTAGAACTAAGCATATTGACATCCGCCATCACTTCATTAGAGAGCTTGTTGAAAATAAATGCATAGTACTTGAACATGTAGGTACTAATGATCAACTTGCGGACTTATTTACTAAACCCTTAGATGCTACTCGATTTAAAACTCTTAGTAGATCTATTGGGATATGTCTTGTGGAGTGATGTTCTATGATTGACCCCATATGGGGAACTCAAGCAAAGAGAGCTATTTTGCATTCTTGTATCTTGCAAAAAATTTGAAATAACTTATGCCTCTTCTTTTGATTGCTTGAGTAAGCTTGGTTGTACATATGTATATATGTTTTCAATTCTATAAGTGTGAACCTTGCTTATCTACAATCCATGTCATATTTATGTTCAAACATGCATTTTTGGACTAGGAGATTTACATAGGAAGTATGATGTGAATGACCTATAGTTATCTCCATGACATGATGATTCTTTAATAACATGCTAATGCTAAATGAAAAAGCATGAAATTCATACAACATGCTCACATGAAAAGCATGAATTGATGATTGCATATTCTTAAAAATGCAAAACTTGTGTGAAAGCTAATGAGACTCAAAATGAATAAAGGATCTTGTATCCGTTCAAAGGAATTTACATTCCAAATGTCTCTCTTTCTTTATTAGTTGAACATGGTTACTATCATACGGATTCTTATCCGGAAAAATCAAATAGGGTGCAAAGTCGCTCATGCCATGTTTCGCTTATAAAGTTGGATATAGTTGCTCTTAAAATGAAATTAATAATCTCTATATCTTTGCTTTTCTCATGACATTGGTGAAATTGGTTTGAATTCTTATTTGAAACCTTTGTCATTTGCTTTGCCAAATACCATTGTATTTTGGACTTGAATGCTATATGTCTTGTATGCAAAGCATGTTGGATTCACACATTTTCTCAAATAAATCTCCTTGTTTCTCTCAAATTAATTGAAGTGCATAAAGTGACTTATATGTATATGCATATCTTGCATGCTTCTATCTCTCGTTGCTTTGAGTGACCCGGTTGGGGACTACTCCTTTGCCTATATCATGACAAAAAGGGGGAGTAGGAAATGGTAAGGGGAGTTGCAAAATATAGAAGCTTTTGTGCATTTTGGGGAGAACATACATTGAGGGGGAGTAACCCTTTGAGGGGGAGCATTGCATTTATCATTCATTGCATACATTTGCTAATGTTGTGCCTAAATTCTAAAAATGCAAATGCTTGGTATTGTTCTCACATGATTAATCTCACACTTTACTTGTATTGGAAATGCTAGAAACTTTATTTTCAGGGCTTGATTGTTCTACAAGAGATTGAAGACTTGAAGTTTTTACTTTCTTATCTCTTTGTAATGTAGTTAATCATTGTAGTCCCGTAGTTTCTAATTCTATGTGAGGAATCAATGTGAGTGGTGGTTTTGTCACGAAATAGCCAAAGGGGGAGATTGTTAGGATTCCCGTTGTTTTTAATTGGCTTATTTCGTGATCAAACCACATGTGGGGATGCTTTGTAAGGGTAGCTTAGATGTTGTTGTTATTGCTTAGGCCCTTTTGAAGACCTCACTATTGACAAGCACCAAAGGTAAATTCTATGTGCTTACTTATCTTGAAGAGATAGTTGCACACACTCACTTAGCATACTTGTTCATGTGTGCATTCTCTTCACATGTCACTTTACACACTAGCACTTTGATGTTGTATCTTGTTGTGTGTTTTTGTGTCTTGTAATTCGTTTCCCGATAGTGTTCGGAAACGTCCGCGCACGCACTAGAATGTGCTTGGTTTTGCGCGAAGACCGCCTATGGAGATGCACTTGGCATCTCCTTGGTTTTCACCTCTGTTGGTGATCGGCGGTCGTGATCGGCGGCCTGGCCGCCGAATGAAACCGCCGTTTGAATTCGGCGGTTGAATCGGCGGTTGGATGGCCGCCGATCTGGAACGCCGTTTCAGACCTGATTGATTTTATTCTCGGGTTTAATTCGGCGGTGGTAACGGCGGTCACGAAACCGCCGAATGGAACCGCCGTTTCTCCCCTGTTTCGCCGGGAGCAATTCGGCGGTTGTAATCGGCGGCCACCGACCGCCGATTGAAACCGCCGATTGGCGCGTTTCTTTGAAACTTACTTAAACGACCTCACTTTGGCTTGGCACCCTATATATATGCCATTTTGTCTTTAGGTCAATTAAGAGAGTTCATATTCAGATTTCATACTTAGGATATTTTTCAAAGAGAAGAAAAATTCCAAGAACTCATTTTTAATTACTCAAACACCTTTTCCATGATCATCAATCATCATCTAGCATCATCTTAGATCATCTAGATGACATCTTGCATGGATTCTTCATCATACTTTGCTTGGTAAGCTTTTCACTAATATCTTACATATTTTGTGTTTTTCTTATCTAGCAATCTCAATTTAATTACTTGTATGTGATTTTATATTTGTTGAATACAAGATTGAGATTAGTATGATGTATGTTTGAGAAGTTGTATTGTGCTAGCATATTAGGTTTTGTACTTGATATTGATTAGCTTAACTATTTGACATGTCATTTAGTTTTGATATCTAGGATTGCTCTTAATTGCATATTAATCATCTTAGATAAGCATATAGGGTTTCCCTTGCTCTATGTTGCATTTTGGATATTTTCATATATTCACTTAGGGTTGTATTCTCTTCAAGAGAAGCTAAGTCTTGTGTGTAGCAATCGGGATTAGGTTGCTTAGATCGCAAGCAAAATCGGACTAGGTTCACTCATACCGGGATTAGGTAGGTGTGTGATTACTTCCGGGATTAGGTTGTAATCGTTTGCACATTTAGTGGATTCGAGGTTCGAGTGTGGCTTACTTACATAGCCCGTGGTTTTTCCCGTGAGGGTTTCCACGTAAAAATCAAGTGTCAATTTAATTTCCGCACCATATTACACTTGCTTGTTTATTTTATCTTGAGGGTAATTTCGTAATTTTGACTAACACGAAAAATTGGGTAAAAAGCGTAAAATCTATTCACCCCCCCTCTAGATAGTTTTATACACACCGTGCTATAATTAGTTTCACAAAATATAACATTTACTCCCAAAAGTGTGAAAGTAACTCACATTGGGCTTCTTACCCTTCTATAGCTCATAGGACATTTGTTTTGTGCCGGGCCTCCTAAAAACACGATTAGACACATAACAAGCGGTATTGACTGCCTCGGCCCATAGGTTTCTAGGAACTTTCTTGCTATTGAGCATGACCCTAGCCATCTCTTGCAAGACACGGTTTTTCCACTCAACAACACCATTTTGTTGAGGAGTTCTACGTGCGGAGAACTCATGAGAAATCCCTAAACCATCACAAAACTCACTAAATTTTACATTTTCAAATTCCGTCCCATGATCACTCCTAATGCTATATATTTTCTTGATACCAAGACCTTTTTCATTTTGAACTTGATTACAAAACTTTTTAAAGTAATCAAAAGCCTCGGTCTTGTTTCTAAGAAAATAAACCCAAGTAAACATAGAGAAATCATCAACGCATACAAAAATGTACTTTTTGCCATTGATGCTCTCGGTTTGAATTGGCCCCATTAGGTCCATGTGCATAAGTTCTAAAGGTCTCTTGGTAGTTATGTAAGAATTCTTCTTTTGAGAAACTTTGGTTTGCTTACTTAATTAGCAAGGTTCACAAACCACCTCAAGCTTTTTACCAAGATTAGGAAGACCTCTAACAATGCCATGTTTTTCAAGCTTTTTCAAATCTTTAAAATTCATGTGACCCAAACATTGATGCCACAAATCAAGCTTGTTGCACTCATGTGCCATGTTGCAAGTTAGAGGATCTATCTCAAGACAATAACAATTGTCTATAGACCTTTTGGCTCTTAGGACAACATTGCCCTTTTATCAATTATAGTGCACACATCTTTGTTAAAACTAACTTCTTTAAAAATTTCACACAAGTGAGTAATGCTTATCAAGTTAGCTTGTAACTCATCAACATACAAAGTATTGCGAAGTTTAGGCAATCCGGGGATATAAATTGTTCCCTTGCCAAGAACTTGCTTTTTGGTACCATCACCAAAAGCAACCCAACCTCCATCCTTTAAAACAAGATTCTTAAAGAACTCTTTGTTCCTGGTCATGTTCCTAGAGCAACCGCTATCTAGGTAACAAGAATAGAAGGAGTTGGCATGTAAAGCATATTGTGCAACATGACATTTAGATGTGTTTTTTCTAATCCACACATTTTTCACAACATGCCTCTCACTCTTACTACTAACATGCTTTGACTCAATGTTAGGCTTTTTAATAAGCACCTTGACCTCATTGGTCACATTTTCAAAAATATCAAACAAAGCATTATCAACTTTCTTATGCATAGTAGAGTGAGGCACAGCACAAGATTTAGCAAGCAAGTCATCAACAACATTCTTTACAACATGCTTTTCCAAGGTCTTCCTAAGTCTATTTCTATATCCATACATGGATGATTGCCTAGGTCCATTCAAAGACATATCATGAAAAGCATTATCAAGTTTGCAATTTCGAATATACTCAAAATATCTAGGTCGAATATGTTCTACCATATTACAATGATGACAAATAGGAATAAATTTGAGAAATTTACCATTTGCATTTGCTTCTAACTCCTTTAGACTTCTCATAATTTTTTCTCTTTGATGTGCAACCCTTGATGCTACACCTCTTGCATTTGAGGTTGTTGCTCCTTGATGTTTATGTTGTTGAGTTCTTCCATTGAACATCCTTGTTGATGAAGAGGCATCTCCGGTAGCTTTCATAGCTTGACCTTGAGAGAGTGTACCTACATTTGTTTCAATGCTTGCTTTGACAAAAGTAGATTTGTTAGATGAAGGAGTCTCCTTCTCATTGATATAACCCAAACCTCTTTTGTCACTAGGATGCTTTCCACTTTTAATGAGGGTTTCAACTTTGTTAGAGCTAGATGACATCTTGCTAATCATCATATTAGCCTCATCAAGTTTCTCACGAAGCACCCTAATTTTAATGGCATATTTTTCCGCAATGTCATCACTAAACATAACATCTTTACGTGATTTATCTAGCCATTGTTCATACTTTTTCTCTTGAGTTAAGTGCTCACTAATTTTGGCTTTAAGCATGTTTTCTAGCCTTTTAGCACTAACAAGAGAAATATCCTTTTGCTCAATTTCTTGCTTCAAGATGCCAAGTCTATCATTGCTATCTTTTAGATTCAATTCTAGACGTAGGATCTTGTCTTTAAGTTCATTAAATTCTTTTGAGCTAAGATCATGATCTTCAAGCTTCTTGTTGAGGGACATATTGACTTTGGATAAACGTTCATTTTCAAAAGTAAGATCATTGATCTTTTTCTCATCTAAGTCAATATGTTCAACAAAAGAAGCCACATAGGAACACACTTCCTTAATCATGATTATCACAAACAAAACACAAACACTACAAAGAAAGGATCTATCTAAGTGCGTCTAGACACCCGCTCTGATGTCTACTGTGAAATTTCCCTTAAGTAGTAGTGCAAAATATACCTATAAAGGGGGGGGGGGGGGGGGGGGGGGGATGTGAATAGGTATAGGCTCAAATTCTTCCAATATTAAAAATGATGCGGAATATGACAAAGAAAATGCACACTTGAAGAGATTCAACAAGTTAAATTGATTTAACTAATGCAAGAGTAAATCAATATACAAGATATGCAATTCAATGTAAGATATGGAAGATAAAGCAAAGTAAAACAAAAATAGACACAAAGATTTTTACGTGGTAAAACCTCAAAGAGGAAACATCCACGGGTTGATACCACAACCACCGGCAAAGCAATCCACTATATGAAAAGGATTTACACACTCAAGCTATCAACACAAGATATCCACTCAAGCTATCACGTCCTAATCTACCATCGGGCGAGTGAAATACCAAGCCTACTTTCTATCCGAGATGTGTCCTACACCTCTAGAAAGCAACTTCCTATCCAAGACGCTTACGTCTCTAGGAAGATTTCTTGCTTGCCTATCGGATCCTTCCGACCCTAGACAAGTCTCCTTGCTTGATTATCCGAGTCCTCCCGACTCTAATCAAGACTTCTTTGCTCTATCCACAAAGCTTCACTCACTTTGCTAGAGACTTCAACCTTATACAAGGCAATGATCTAAGTGATGCAAATGATGCAAATCACAATCAAATAAAGTATGATGATCAATCAAACTCTATGAACATGCTTAGAGATAAACTAGGATATGCTTTCAACACACAATCACAAAAAGTACCTAGAAATCAATGCATGTAAAATCAATAAGAACAAGTCAAGAATATTCAATATATCACGCTATAAAACCTTGTTCTTAGAACATGAAATTAAACCTAGAAAATGTCATGAAGCACATCACATATAATATTTCTAGAATCAATTTCAAAACAAAATCAAGTTTAGCAAACTATGTTCAAAAGTGAATCACAATGCTAAAAATCAACAAACAATCAATCATAATACCCTAGCATATGATCTAACATTCTTCTCAACATATTTCATCAATCAAATAGTAAGAATAAAAGAGATGATCAAAGATGAAATGAAAAAAAGAAGAAATTGAACATACAAAGTTTGACCACGTACTGAAAATCAGTCCACTGAGAAAAATCACGAAGTCAACTACCTCTTGGGTTTGTAGCTCTCATCAAGACCAACAATTTTGGTTTTTGAATCAATCAATTTCAAGTTCGTATGAGAAAGTTATGATCGAAATAAGAAAACTAAAATGTGAAGAATTCTGCAGAATTTTTCTTGGAAAAGTTTCTTCAAGTTATGTTTGAAGGGAAAGAAAATCACATTTAAATGATTCAAGGAGGGAACCAAAAATGAACCAATCAAAGATGGCCACATCACCCATCCCTGTGGGGGGCGCGTGGGCCACACGGGACCAGAGAGGTCCTCTGGCCGTGGGTCCCATGGCTCCCACAAAGCTTGGGCAATGCATGGCCTTTGGCCATGCTTGCCTCTCGCACGCTCCCTCACGTTCTTCAGCCGTATCTTGGGCATCTGAACTCTGATTTCGAATCCATTTTTGGATTACAAACCGTGACTCCCTCACGCATGACTACGACTACAAAACTTTGAAAAATGGTTGAGAAATCATCTTGGAAAATGACGATGAAGTCAACTCAACGAATGAGAATGCAAAGTAGTGTAGCTAAATCATTTGGACTCGAAGAAACGATCAGAACTCAATAAGGAATCAAATAAGAATATATTCAAGTCGAAAATACAAAACACACAAACAAACAAACACAAATTCACACAAGCATGCCATTTCAAAGAGATAGTCACAAAGCATGCAATTCTACAATGTTTGTCTATAAGAGACCAATGCATGAGCATACTAAGAAGTGTGTGAATGTGTTATACCAAATGTTTGAACTACGATGCAGGGACACACATGTATGAATTGTGCGTGTGTGCTCTAACGCCTTGCAAGAGGATAGAAGTCAAAGTATACCTTTGACGCTTTCACCTCTTGAAGACGACATTTGCACTAGACATTGCTCTTCACCTTTTAAGCTTCTTTTCTTCCAAGAACATCCTAAGCAACAACTAATACAAATATAGAGCGTTTTTGCAATGGAATCAAGCCAATACAAATCATGAACCTTACATACTGTCTACATAAGCACAAATTGAACTCAATAGTCTACTGTCTACACAAGCACAAATATGGTAAAAAAAAAATGACATGGAGTGCCTACACCTATTGTTCATTATTATAGTCTAGCAAATAAAAAAACAAATAGATGCAAATGCATGTTGATGTTCAAACAATTCGGTGTTTCATGAACCAATTAAATTTAGATCTAGAATATACTTTGGAATTTACCTCTCCTTGCGTTTCTCGTGGAATCTCTACAATGACTTTCGGTGAGTAATTGGCAGATCTGTAAAGAATCGTTCAAATTGTGGTGTTAATCACAGTAACATTTCAAAACCAGTCAACAATTGAAACAAATCAAACCATACTAGTGTACATTTCATTCTTGTAATCCGCATATTTTTGAATTTGGAAGAATTTGGGCCTATACCTATTCACCCCCCCTCTAGGTATATATTACACCGTATTGCTTAAGGGAATTTCAATTGGTATTAGAGCGGGTGTCTAGAAGTAATTAGATAGATCCATATTATAGTGTTTGTGTTTGTTTTGTGAATTGTTCATTTTTGTGCTATGGGTGATTCGATGCCGGAAGGTGCTTCTAGTGGTAGACCTCCACTATTGAATAGTGGTAACTACTCCTTTTGGAAAATTAGGATGAGAGCCTACATTAGATCCATTAATGAAAAATCATGGATGAGTGTTGAGGAAGGTTATAAGTTACCTACCAAAAGGATTGAAGATAGCACTATGATTGCGAAGTCTAGAGCCGAATGGATGGCTATTGATTTTGATAATGCTAAGTGGCATCATCGGGCAGTGAATGCTATATTTGGAGGTGTAGATAGTACTCAATTTATCTACATCCAAAACCTTGAATCGGCAAAGGAAGTATGGGATACTTTGCAAATTACTAATGAGGGTACGTTAGCCGTTCGATGGTCTAGAGTACAAATGCTTACTTCTTAATTTGAAAGTCTTGTTATGAATGAGGATGAGAAGTTAGTAGACTTCCAAACTAGACTCTTGAATATCACCAACCAAAGTCAATCTTTGGGAGAGCTATATCCACAAGAGAGAATTAATTGGAAGATCTTGAGATCCTTGCCTAAGAGATTTAATGCAAAGGTGACCGCAATTGAAGAAAGCAAGAATGTCGATCTTATGAGGGTTGATGAGCTTCTTGGGTCTTTACAAACATATGAGCTTAGGTTCAAGCCGAAGATTGAGGGTAAGGGGATAGCACTCAAGGTAACCAATGAGAAGAATGAAGATGATGTGGCTAGTATGGTAAGAACTTTCAAGAAATTTCTAAAGAACATATGTTCTAAGAGAGAGGAATTCAAGAAGAATATCACTCCAAAAGAAGTGGTAGATTGCAAGGATAAATCTATGAAGAAGTTAATTCTATGCCATGAATGCAGAGGGATTGGATTTATCTCTACCAAGCCTGCTAATGAGAAGAGAGAGTCTAAGAAAGGCTTAGCAATGGTAGCTTCTTGGAGTGATGTGATTGTGAGTGAAAAAGAAGAGGAAGTGGAGTCCTCGGATGAACGAGAATATACTAGCAATTATATTGCTCACCCGGCTATATATGAAGGAAGATTTGAGGATGTTAGGTTTTTGGTTTGTCTTGGCATGTATTCCATATCAAAACGATGTTCTCTTGTAATGTTTAGTGGTCTAAGTATTAAAGATTCAAAGCGTCAAAGAAAGACTTGGCCACAACTTATGCAAGATGCCGGCTTCAAAGAGAAATGAGCTTCATCGGTCTAAAAAGGTAAATAAGACCTCATTTCTATTACAAGGCTAGGCACACACACACATGACATTCATATGTGTCCCTGCATGGTTGAACAACATTTATATATCACTTTCACACACTTGGTAATGTATGCACATGCATTAGATTTAATTTGATAAACATTGTATTTTGCATGTTCTAGGACTATGTCTAGGAAATGGCATACGTGTGTGATTTTATGTAAATTTGTTCTCATATTTTTGTTTTTGGACTTGAACATGATCTCTTATGATTCCTTGTTGAGTCCCGGTCATTTCGGTTACTCATTCATTAGGTTTCGAGTCCAAACGATGTAGCTACGCTACTTTGCGTTCTCATTCGTTGAGTTGTCTTCGTTGTCGTTTACTGAGATGAATTCTCAACCTTTTGTCAAAGTTTTGTAGTCTTTCTTGTGCGTGTGGGAGTCACAATTTGTAATCCAAAGATGGATTCAAAATCGGAGTTCATGAGGCTTGAATACGGCCGAAGAATGCGAGCAGAGCGCGAGAGGAGTAAGATTAGCCATCGGCCAACCTTGGAGGCCATGTGTGTGCCACACGGGCAGCACTGCCTCTGCCCACGTGTGCCAGATGCGGTCCACACATAGACCTGATGTGGCAGCTGCTGACTGGCCGGCTCCTTCCTCTCTCTCTCTCTCTTCCTTTTAAATATTTCCATTCCCTCCCATTTTCATTTCAAGAAGAAAAAGTTAAAAACTCTCACCAGAATTTTCTCTCCAATTTTTCTCACCTTCCAAACACCATAAAATTCTCATACGAAGTCAGAATTGGTTGATTCAAGTTGGAGATTGTTCGTAATCGAATCCTCTACCTTTTGTCTTGTAGCTGTTTGATCGATTTTGTGGTGGTTCTACCCAAAAAACAAACCAGCTCGTGATTGCAAGGTAGTGTTCATATCTTTGAAATTTCTTCTTTTATAACCTTCAATTTGCTTGGGGTTTCTTCTTTATATGTATGTATATGTATGGTGAATGCTATTGAGAAACATAGCTACATAATAAATCCTAATCAAAAGTCTATTTAGAGACATATGTGAACTAGTTTCTTAGATTATAGGTTTTTCACATGTTTGAAAGTTGTATTGTGATTAGATTGATATCTAGGATTATTTATGACTTGATTGAATCATTTTATGATTAATAATCCTTGAAATGTGTTTTGATCCTTTGATTGATAAAATCTAGGATTAATTCAATTGTTTGTGTATTTAGAGACAAATAAGATTTAATTGATTATTTAACATATCCTTGCTCTAATTGTTGGGTAGAATATTCTCTGAACACATTTTGTGATTCTAGCATTTTTATATATGTTTATAACATCTTGAATTTGTGCTTCATGTATATGAAATATTCAAGTGTTATTTGTGTGAATGAAACTATGAGTTTTATGTGTTAGGTGTTTTCACATGCTCTAGGTTTTTATTCAAGTTTTGCATATAGACTTCTATTACTTGTGTTCTCATATGTTTAGGTCTAGTTGTTCCATAGAATGTATTGATCACATGTTCTATGTTGAATTGATTGTTTGCATCATTTGCTTTCACATGATCACACTAGGAAGTCCTTGTCAAAGACATGTTTAGGTCTAGTTGTTCTATGGAATTTATTGATCACATGTTCTATGTTGAATTGATTGTTTGCATCATTTGCATTCACATGATCACACTAGGAAGTCCTTGTAAAAGGCATGAAGTCTTGGTTAGAGTCGGGAGGACTCGGATAGGCAAGCAAGGAGTCATTATTAGAGTCGGGAGGACTCGGATAGTCATGCATGGGAGGCTCCCTAGAGGCATGAATGCCTTGGATAGTGAGTTGGCTACATTATTGGTAGGCCTAGGCGTATGTATAGACAGAGACTCCAAAAGAGCAGGGTATATGGGATGTGTATGCACTATTGAGGAATTTATAATCTACCATCGATGTTGGTTTGTATGTTGTCCAATATATGGTGGCTTTGCATCATTGAGGGATTTCGTACTTTCCAATAGGGTTGGGTAAACATAGACTCCAATAGGAAGTTGGTCAAGATTGGTCACTTTGTGGAATTTCTAATTTACCATCCAATATATATAGTACCCAATGGTTGTAGTTTAACCTGTGGATGTTTCCTTCTTAGAGGTTTTACCACATTAAAAAATCTCGTGTTAATTATTTCTATTTCTATCTCTATCTCTTATATTTGTATTTGTATATGTTGTTATCTTGTTGCATATTATTCACTTGTGGTGTATATTGAAACAAAATTTTGTAAAGTGTGATTTGTGAACTAATTCATTTTTGATCATATTTGTGAATATAATTCTTTTGTATATTGTAATTTTTATGTATAGTGATATTTTATTATACTTGTAATACATAGAACAAATATTAAAATACAAGTATTCTTTGTTGTTGAGTTTATGTGTCCTTACACCTCATACAACTAATAGTTATATATAGACAATGCCTAAATGATCACATTCTTATATTGTCTATGTATGATTTTTTGGTTTATGTGTTGTATGTAAGGCTACCTTGAAGGACAAACGTAAGTTTGTTCAAGGGATTGAAAAAGGCGTAAAAACCTATTCACCCCCCCTCTAGGCATGCTTTAAGCTATTTAACTACGTTTTTATACTTTCAATTGGTATTAGAGTGATAAGGTCATTTGTGTACTCAACAAAATACAATATTTATGTATAAATGTGATCTTTAGAAAACCATGTTTTTACCACTAGAAAATCCTTTTAGGATGTAAAGATTAGTAAAACGGTAAGTAAGTATTCGTTCCATAGGGAATCGAAGTAATTGGTTAAATGAATTAACTAGTCCTAAATGGAATTAAGCAAATCATAGTAGGTGGATAGTGTGTGGTTTGAGAAACCACCCAATGTGCATAAAAGGTAAATGTAACTAAAAGTGATAGGACAAATAGAATTCTCAACAATCTTGATAAGAGAAATGGACGTAATCAATTAATATAGATGCTAGGGAATTGATAGATTAGCAAGTGGGTATGGGTAGTGCTTTTTAAGCCACTTTAATGGACCAATCTCTACATGTTAACCATTTGTTTTCTAAGATGTGTTTAGGTCATTACTATGAACTCTAAACATCTTCCCACCACAATGTCTAACCGATTAAGGAAAGGGGGTCATGGTGGGATTGATTGGTTACAAATCTAGGTTTAGATTAGTGTGGTTGATATACCCTCCACTAATTCTATCCTATTTATTAGGTTCTTAATCACACAAGGGTGTCAATCCAAGGATGATTGCATAACATGTTATTCTAAACAAGATTGTAATTAATAAGTGGATATACAAGTCAATCACATAGTGAATAGAATCTAATGAATAAATAAATAGAACACATATAGAGATTCATTACAAAGCTTAAGCAAATACCCACAACCAAATGTTCCTCAAATTTATCCCTTAAATTAGGGGTTTAGTTACACATAGTTACAATCAAATAGAAAGCAAGTAATAGGTAAGGAACTCACCCTTAGGTCTCCTTCTTTAGTGCTTGCTCTTTCCTTTCCATGAGTGCTCCTAGTGCAAAGAGTGGTAGAAGAGGATGTGTCTAGATAGGTGGATGGCTAATGGTGAGTGACAAAGGTATTGGGATGTAGAGAATGGTAAGGGAGGAATGATTTAGGGGAGTAATCAAGATTTGGTGTGAGTTTTTGGATGCAAAAGATTAGTTCAAGTATAGAAATGGAGGAGTTTGGGAGATGATTGATGGTGATCCTTAGTTGAAGAAGAGATAGGTAGGAGAGAATAGGATAAATTTTCAAATGAAAATAGGGATGAATTTATACTGTTTTGAATTAGGTCACGAATGGCTAATTACCAAAAAACCCCCTAACTATGCAAATTACCATTTTGGCCCCTTAAAGGGGGCTTTTGGTAATTTTCAAACCAATGAGAATTGCCCATAGTTGAGTTCGTTGTTGAGGTTCAGGCGACACAAAAGGGTGACACTGGGGCGAAGCAATCGGGTGCCAAAATTGGTTCCCTATCGCTTTGGCAACATCAAAGGACAAACCGCGACAATCGAATGGAGTGTGGTCGCGGTTTGGAAGTGGTGGCGACAGTTATAAGCGACATGACTAGATTCCTCGACTTAGATTTCAGCTGTTTGGAGGACTGAGAAGGGCCTCGTCTTGATCGCACGATCACTGTCGTTCGATTGGACCAAATACTGGTCGGAGATGGGTCGAAAACGACCACTTTTCAGATGGCGGCTGCACTTAGGGTTTGAAGCTTGTAGGTTGTCCACGCGAGGAAGAAGATAAAGACAGGTGGGGGCATTCAGCAGTGGGCTGGGGTGTGATTAGCCATAAGACCTTTGTCTTCTTTGGGGTGTAATCAGCAAGGGCAGGGGGTGCATTCAGATGCTATGCTCTTATCTTTATAGGGGTGTTCTTAGCAGTGAACAGGGGTGTGTATAGGCGTGTCTTGCCTTGCTTCTTTGGGGTGCAATTAGAGGTGGGCCGGGGCGCATTTAGAAGCCCAAACCCACAATTAAAAACGCAGCGCATCATTAATGATGTGGCGCCTGCTTGCCTGCTTTCCTTGGAGAATTATGGAACGCTCCTTGATCTCTTCCATATTTGCAATTACTTCAATCTTTCCTCATACTTTACACTTTTGCCCCCAGTTTCACCAAATTACTTCAATGCCCTTTAACTTTGTAAATACCTGAAAATACTTAATTAACAACATTAAAAAATGGGGAACTGCCTGAGACTTAAGCATAAGGAGACGGGTATGAGGGCCAAATCGTACCAATTTTGGTTCAATCATAGAGCGGGTCGTCGGACGGCACTCGACGAGATCCGGGTTATACTTACTAGTGAATTGCTTAGGTTTTGGAAGTATGGTTTTCCAAGATGACGTGATGACCGAAGAGGCTTCGAATTCTAGGCCTCCTCTTCTTAAAGGTCACAACTATAGGTTTTGGAAATTGAGGATAAAAGCTTACATTCGCTCTATTGATGAGAGAGCTTGGATGACCGTGGAAGAAGGTTACCTTGCTCCCAACAAGAGTGAGAATGGAGTGACCGTTTCCAAGCCTAGGAGTGAGTGGTCTTCTAATGAGTTTAAGTTAGCAAAATGGCATCATCGGGTGGTGAATGCTATTTCAGAGGTGTGGATAGTAGACAATTTTCCTACATCCAAAACCTAGAGACTGCAAAGGAGGCGTGAGAAGCTCTCCAAGTCACCAATGAGGGCATTAAAGCAGTGAAGAAGTCTCTTCTTCAAATGCTCACTTCCCAATTTGAGGTTTTGCAAATGAGTGAGGAAGACAAGTTTGTTGACTTCCAAGACAAGCTACTAGACATCGCTAACCAATGCCAAGCTCTTGGTACTCCTATCTTTGGTGAGAGGCTAAATTGGAAGATTCTTAGATCTCTTCCAAAGAGGTTCAAAGCCAAGGTTACTGCTATTGAAGAGAGCAAAGACGTTGACGTCATGAGCTTAGATAGATTGCTAGGATCTCTTCAAACATATGAGGCGTGCATGAAACCAAAGGCTAAGAACAAGGGTTTAGCTCTCAAGGTTGTCAAAGAAGCTAGTAGTAGTGAAGATGACGAGGAGATGGCTTTATTGGTTAGGAAGTTTAGGAAGTTCATGAGGAAAGGTGCCAAGCCAAGTGGCAAGTACTCAAGGGATAAGGAAGTCAAGAAATCCTTTACTCCACCTCATGAGAGGAGTGGTCATGCTAAGAGCAATAGAAAGGTCCAATGCTTTAAGTGCAAGAAGTTAGGACATTATGCTTCGGATTGTCCAAGTGGTGATTCTAAAAAGGATAAGAAGGGAAAAGTCATGGCGGCCACATGGAGTGAAGATGATGACTCTAGTGATGGGGAGAGCTCAAGTGATGAGTCTTCTAGTGAGGAAGAGTTGGTGAGCAACTTTGTTGCATTCACGGCCTCTCATTCTATCCTGGAGGATGTATGTCAAGATTCGTTGGACAAGGAGGATGATCTAAATCATCAAGAGTGCTTAAGTGAAGATTCTACTATCGCTGATATTTTGGCTAAGATGAATTGTCTTGAAGAAAATTTGAAGACAGCCTTAAGAGAGAATGATGAGAAGGATGATTTGATCAAGATACAAGTGGATGAGTTTGTTTCAACTACTCGGACGCTCTTGGGTGAAAAGAATGCTATTGCCAAGAAGCTTAGAGAAGTTGAGGGGATTGTTCTTGAAAATGATAGGATCATCTCTAGTTTGACTTTAGGAGGCTCAAGCGACACGGTAGTTGAGGAGAAGCTTATAGAAGCATTACTTCCTTTAAGCAAGGTCATTGTTGAAAAGAAAACTCCTAAGAAGAGAAGTTCCAAGAAAAAGAACAAGTTGAAGAACAAGGTAACCCTTGAAACTCCCATTTGTGTTTCTCCCATCCCGGAAGGTAAAATCTCTTATTTTGTTCCTATATGTCATTTTTGCAATATCGTTGGCCATATCAAGCCCAATGAATATTGCAACAGAGGAAATGCATATAGGGATAGAGAGATTGGACTTCATTTTAAGCATGCTAAAGCTTTTGAATATGGAAAGCATGATAATGTCACAAAGCATGTTAAGAATGTCCGGAATGTGAAGAATGGAAACCTTGCAAAATTTGACAATGCATGTGTTGCTAACAATGTTGAGAAGAAGAGTATCAATGATATTATTGTGAATCAAGTTGTGGAAGAACATTACTCTAGATTCAACATTGTTGTCAAAGAGAATCTTGATAATGTTTGTGTAGGTTTACCCAAGACAAAATTTGTCAAGGGTGAGTGCTCTTACCAATAGTGTAAGTTGCACATGTGAGTTAGCTTTAAGATTAGTGTTTTGTTATTAAGAAGCTTAGCTTGTTTGCTTTGTATCTCTACAACTTGACATGAACTTAGCTATCTCACATTTTTGTTATGATAGTCGAAATCTATTGATTAACTTTTTGAGAAGTTGTTTTATGAAATCTATATGGTGACAATCATGTTAAGGCTTTTAGAGAAAGTCATTTTTTTTTTGTGTTTGTGTTGAAATGCATAGTCTTTAGTCTCTTGGAATCGACACACCTATAACTTGTAGTCATGAGGACTTACAAGCCAAGAGGACTCATAAAAAGGATGAAGGCCTTGCATTTGATGAAAATAGCTTGCGAAGGTATCTCTATATCATATTGCTTGCTTTCTTATCTTTTCATCTCTCAACTTGTTGTTTGTACCATGTAAGGATTCCCGTTGTTTTTAATTGGCTTATTTCGTGATCAAACCATATGTGGGGATTCTTTGTAAGGGTAGTTTAGATGTTGTTGTTATTGCTTTAGGCCCTTTGAAGACCTCATTATTGACAAGCACCAAAGGTAATACTCTAAGTGCTTACTTGTCTTGAAGAGATAGTTGCACACACTCACAACTCATGCATATGTTTAATCTTTGTATGTTGTGTTTCTTTTTGTTGTGCATCAATGCTTATTTACATCTCTTCTTGCTTGTTATTATGATTGCATCTTGTGTTTATAACATCATAGCATTTAGGCTTTTAGGATGCATCTTAGTTTACCTTTGTTCCCCTTGCATGATTGCTTGTGGGGTTCAAAGTTGTAGGCTGTGCACTGGTCCACCAGCACCGGTCCACCAGCGCAGCTCACCGGCGCAAAACACCCAGTGGCGTGCCGCTGGTCGTGCGCTGGTCCACACCAGCGCAAGGCCACCAGCGCTGATCGCCCAGTATGGCTCCGCTGGACTAGCGCCTGTGTGAGCGCATGTCGTCCAGCGCTAAAGCAAAAATGTGCTTGTGCGCTGGTCCTGCGCCTGTCGTCCAGCGCAGGTCCACCAGCGCACAGAGCAATTTTCTGGCGAGTTTTCAAAACGACCTCACTTCACTTATGGCCTCTATATATATGCTAACTTGATTTTAGGTCACTGACAAGAGTTCTTATTCATGCTTCATACTTAGGATATTTTTCAAGAGAAGAAAAATACACAAAGAACTCATTTTTAATTACTCAAACACATTTCCATGATCATCAATCATCATCTAGCATCATCTTAGATCATCTAGATGTCATCTAGCATGGATTCTTCATCATACTTTGCTTGGTAAGCTTTTCACTAATATCTTACATATTTTGTGTTTCTCTTATCTAGCAATCTCAAATTAATTACTTGTATGTTATTTTATATACTTTGAATACAAGATTGAGATTAGTATGATGTATGTTTGAGAAGTTGTATTGTGCTAGCATATTAGGTTTTGTGCTTAATATTGATTAGCTAAACTAATTGACATGTCATTTAGTTTTGATATCTAGGATTGTTCTTAATTGCATATTAATCATCTTAGATAAGCATATAGGGTTTCCCTTGCTCTATGTTGCATTTTGGATATTCACATATATTCACTTAGGGTTGTATTCTCTTCTAGAGAAGGTAAGTCTTGTGTGTAGCAACCGGGATTAGGTTGCTTAGATCGCAAGCAAATTGGACTAGGTTCACTCATACCGGGATTAGGTAGGCGTGTGATTACTTCCGGGATTAGGTTGTAATCGTTTGCACATTTAGTGGATTCGAGGTTCGAGTGTGGCTTACTTACATAGCCCGTGGTTTTTCCCGTGAGGGTTTCCACGTAAAAATCAAGTGTTGATTTAATTTCCGCACCATATTACACTTGCTTGTTTATATTATCTTGAGGGTAAATTCGTAATTTTGACTAACACGAAAAAATTGGGTAAAAAGCGTAAAATCTATTCACCCCCCCCTCTAGATAGTTTTATACACACCGTGCTATAATTAGTTTCATACCACATTCATGAAGCATGTCATAATCGATAACTAGTATAGTGTTTATATGGTCCTCTTTGACATTTGCTAGTTTGAGATCTTTTGGTGATAATTGTTCACATTGATCTTATTCATGATTTGTGTTATTGTTTGTATGATTGTTGAGTGGCTTATTTTGAATAATGTGAGCTTCATATTCTTTGAAACTCTCTTGAGAAGTACAGATCTTAAGTAAGTCTCTTTACTTGCTTTTTGATCATGTGCTTTTAAGCCTTAAAACTTTGGTTTCAAAAATGCACTTTGCTTCTCTTGTATGTCTTGTTAAGTATGTTGAGTTTGATTGATGTAAGTTTTGGATACAACTTGAAGTCCTAAGGACTAGTACATTTAAAAATGACCAATGGTTGGTATCCATTTGTTTCGGCAACATAGAACTCAACGAGCACCCTCATGGAAAGGGCTACACACCTTGGTTGTGCAGCCGCCCAATGTAGGAAAGGGCTACGCCATTTTAATGAGTGAAAGCCACTATGAGGCGTATATGTTTATGTTTTTTTAATAAAAAATCAAAGAAGTGTTGAAATGAATCATTAAAATTTTTTTTTTGATTCAAGCCTAAAAACAAAACAAAAGGCTTATGGAGTTTAGTTGAATAATCAAATTAGCTCGGGTTGTCAAATAGAAATGGGATGACGAGCCACATGTGAAAGTATACAAACTGTTAGGATTATGCTCAATAGCAAGAGTGTAATGTTGTAATTAACAATCTTTTTCATATTAATAAAGTGATTTCTGGTTTAACAAATCGTATAGCATTTATAGTTTATATTATAATTGTCAAAGTAAATAATCATAAGGTCTAAAGACTATGGGAAAAGAAGAATTGTTCGTACATCTAGATATGTATGTGGTAGACACAATTCTTTAGTTAGTCTTGAATAATGTTCACAACTTAAGTTAAAGGTTGGGCACCTCTATCTTGTTAAAGTTGTAGAATTCTTTTGCTAGCATTTGAGTGGGATCAAATGAGATATGATGAGTCTAAAATCATCGGAGTGTCTTCGAGCAAAAGGATCTAGTGCACTGGGTGCATTGAACTGGGTCACAATGAAAAGCTTTATCTAGAACCGTCAGTAGATAATAGTCTTTTCATTATCAGGACAATCGGAGAGTCTATCTTAATCCTGAGATAAATGATGGACTTATGGTTGCAAGTGATACCATTTGAGTTATCAATGAGTACGATTATATCGCATAGTCTATCCTCGATAGTTTGGTGATATTCATTTGTTAATCGATAGAGGACTTCATTTATAGATATGGACATCGTGGCTCCATTTAATTAAATGAGAGTATAATATCATCATATGGATGTTTTGAGGTAATTGGATATTAAATCTCAACGTTGAGTTTTCGATAGTGTCTATTGAAAACATGGCTTCTGGACAAGTCAAAATATCCAAGTTCAAAACGTGGTCATATGAGTAAATATGGTAACTTGGAGAGTTATAGGCGGTCTATGAACTCTTGGCGATTACTGATATTAATCACGAGGATACACTATCTCCAATATGATTGTCTAGGGTATGAATGAGGAGCATCTTCCTTTTCTATCTTTATTTAAGAGTTCAGTTTTAGCTCTTTAGTGGAATGAGTTAAAATTAATGGATCGGACCTAAGTGAATCATTTGTTGATTGTGATTAGGTTATGTCTATTGAAGCTTAAATTTAGATGGCCCGCCAAGATCCCCAATCCACACGGACTTGCATGGATCACTTGATATATTCTACCGGACCAATTTAAGGGTCCATCTAGAATTGCATTTAATATATTAAGAATATAATATGCACATTATTTATGTAATGGGCTGCTCAATTATATTAATATATTAATGAAAGACATGTGGGCTTGTTTCTTTTAGTAAGAATGGGTCTGGTTCACATGTGGGCTTTTTATTTAAAGTCCAATGGATTAAATGAAATAAGAAAATAATATTAGGCCCAATTTCATACAAGTGGGGCGGCAAGGTTAATGTTTTAACCTAATATATTATTTTGTTTCATTTGTTTTAATTAAATAAGAATTAATTTATTTATTGATTAATTGTTTAATTAAAGAAACAAATCTTTCCTAAAAGTAAAAGACTTGTTTGATAAGGAAATAAATAATTAATTTTATTTATTTAATCAAATAAGGAGTCTTTTTAATTAGTCAAAATAAAGGAATAAAAATCAATGAGTTGGATTAGGGTTTGAAGTCTTAAAAGACGTGTTTTTTGGGTGCAACACAACTCCTCTTTTGTAGAGGAAAATTGCGGCAACCCTAGGTAAAAACACATGAAGTGTTCGGCCACCCTAAAAGGAAAGAAGGAAGAAAAATAGGCCACCTATATAAGTGCTCTTATAGATTTCGGCCACTACATACATGTGTGCTTGAGATTTTATTTTTCTTCTTCTTCTTCATTCATGGAGAGTTTTTATTCTACTAAGACAAAAAGGAGTGTTAGATTATTCTTTGATAGTATACTATTGCTTAATCATCAATAAGCTTGTGTATACGATATCGATCTAGGTTCACGCGAGTTTCGATCATTAGATTGAGAACTCAAAAGTGACCGGAATAATCTTAGACATTCTTTTGATTGTTTTGTGACTAACAAAGAAAAGAAATGTTTTGTTTTGTCCATTCACAGGTTTACAATTCAAAGAAAAGGGAGACCACGCTCCTAGGTGATCCACGTTCGTGCTCGGATTGAAGGTCTTGCGGATTACCATCGACGTAAGTCAATCGGATCACGCGACAAAAGGTAATCTACTTTTTGTTAATGTATATGCATGTTTATTGATTAAAAGGGTTTAAGGTTCATAAAGGAAAATTTTTTTAAAAGTCACTAAATCTAATTTTAGTATCGCTTCCGCTGCGTGTACTACTTTTGTTATTTTTCCCTACAATTGGTATCAGAGCCTATGTTGAACCCTTTTAATTAATTAACGTATATATACGTGGATCTATTTCTTTTTATTGTGATTATGCATGTTTAGAAAGAGATGGCACTCTAGGTATTCAATTATATAATTACATGTGATGTATGGATTTATATATGTTTTATGTGGATTGTTATTGCTCGATTTTGGCCCTAGATTTTCAATGTAATTTTTGTTTCGGAGTTGTAACAAGAAGGGTGGTCTATTATCGCCATAATTCCTTCTTGGTAGTTGCTAGGTTTTATTTTTTTAATATAAGTGCAGTATTTTTTTTTATCACTGCTGTAGTTTTTTTTTATTTTTATTATGTGCAGTTTTTTATGTGTAAAAAGTACTGCAGTGATTAAAAAAAAAAAAAAATACTGCAGTGTTTTATTTGTTTAAATACTGCCATAATATATTTAGGTCTTGAAGATTCGAAGACACGAAGCAAAACGAAGCAACCGGAACCGAGAACGAGCACCGTGCGCACCCTAGGAGTTGATTGGGCTGCGCATGGCAAGCCCATTACAAGGTGGGCTGCGCACGGCAGCCTTGAAGGCCTTATGGGCTGCGCATGGCAGCCCCTTTGTGGGGTTGTGGGTTGTGCACGCCCATGGGGTTTGGGCCGAAGGATGAGCGTATGGTTGATGGGCCACCTGAAGATCTTGTATTCCTGACAATTGTAATTTACTTGTTTTTCTAGGATGGGCCAAAATTGTTGCTATTTAATTTATGCTTAAATATTACAATATTTGTTATTGTATGATAACATGACATATAGAATAGGAGTTCCACGCATATATCTCTTTTGGTATGAACATGCATTGAATGATTTAGGTATCTAAATTGGCATCTAGATAACTCGGTAAATCATTCTATGGGATTTAATCACACGCCTTAAATAATTGAGTGAGAGAAGGTGTTTTTGTAACACCTATGGCCTCCAAGGTTAGTTGAGCTTAATTATTTATTGGTAATCCCCCCAAGGGGCGTCCATGAATGGAATTTAGCAACATACTTCCTTACAAGGATAGACTAGACAATGGACTCAAACGAGATCTACTCCCCAAAGAGGGATTTTCGTGAGAGAAAATTGAGGGTCGATATCTTGGTAACACACTCAATGTAATTTTATTGATATCCTCCCAAGAGTTCTTATCAGTAAAATTGCAAGGCTAAAATTGAAAACGCTGGTTGTTATGTTAACAATTAGGTGGGACCTAGTCTAACTAGTAAATGGTGCGAACTCCCAAAGGAGGCGTAACATTTATGGGTGTTGGATCACCGTTGAATTTTATGATTGAGTTATTTATTTAATTCAAGATAAATATTTAAAAGTGTTTTATCATGATTATTTACTTATATATGTTTTGTTATATTCAGAAATCATGACCCCATCCCTAATGAACATCCTAAAAGATAATATTTTAACCGGAAATAATTATGTCACATGTAAAGGGAAAATTGGGTTGTTGCTGCAAGCTGAAAAACATAAGTTTATTCTGTCTGCTCCTAAACCACCTGCTCCTACTTATGAATCTCAGATTCATATGGTCGGTAAAGTTGCTACTGTTAAGACCCGTCAAAAGGTTAAGGAACAACAGAAGAAAAAGCAACTTGGGCCTACCAAGATGGAGACCAAGAAAGTAACCAAGATCAAAGGGAAATGCTTCCTTTGTGGTGAAATGGGACATTGGAAAAGAAATTGCCCAAAGTCCCAGAACAAGAAGGAACAAGGTAATATTAATTATCTTGAAACATGTTTTCTGGCAGATTCTACAGATTCTTGGATCATAGACTCTGGAGCCACAAATCATGTTTGCTATTCCTTACAGGGGTTCCAAGAAAGGAGAAAGTTGAATAAAAATGAAATCAACTTGCGTTTGGGCAACGGAGCGTTAGTGTCTGCAAGTGCAGTGGGAGATATTAGAGTTTATTTGGATTCTAGAAGGCATTTAGATTTAATAGACGTTTATTATGTACCTCAATTCAAGAGGAATTTAATTTCAGTTTCTTGTTTAAATAAATTTGGATATTCAATTACTTTTAATAAAGTTTTTATTATTAGTAAGAATGACAAAATTATTTGCCAAGGTACATTGGAAAATGGTCTATACTTTTTGCATAGAAATATCTCTCACTCGTTAGACACAGAAATAACGGAACCTAATCATAAAAGAGTAAAATTATCAACAGATGAAACCTACCTTTGGCATTTACGCTTAGGTCATATTAACCTTAATAGGATTAAAAGATTGGTATGTGACGGACCTTTGAGTGACTTAAAGGTTGATGATCTACCAACTTGTGAATCTTGTTTGGAAGGTAAAATGACCAAAAGGACGTTCTCTGCCAAAGGTGCAAGAGCCACTGAATGTTTAGGATTGATACACACTGATGTATGTGGACCTATGAGCATTCAAGCTAGAGGTGGATATGAGTACTTCATCACCTTCACGGATGATTACTCGAGATTTGGTTATGTGTATCTCATGCGACATAAGTCGGATGCTTTTGACTTGTTCAAAGCATTCAAAGCTGAAGTGGAAAATCAGCTTGAGAAACACATAAAAATCTTGAGATCTGATCGTGGTGGAGAATATCTATCTGGTGAGTTTCAGCAATATCTTATTGATAATGGGATAGTTTCTCAGTTTTCTGCACCAGGTACACCTCAACAGAATGGGGTTGCAGAAAGGAGAAATAGAACTCTTTTGGATATGGTTAGGTCTATGTTGAGTTATTCAACACTTCCTATTTCTTTTTGGGGATATGCTTTACAAACTGCTATATACATTCTAAATGATGTACTATCTAAGTCTGTTCCCAAAACACCGCATGAGTTGTGGACTGGGCGCAAGCCTAGTTTACAACACTTAAGGATATTTGGTTGTCCTGCGCATGTGTTAAAAGGAAAGACAGAAAAGATGGAGTCCCGTTCGGAAACATGTATATTTGTAGGGTATCCAAAAGAAACTAAAGGATATTATTTCTATAGTCCTTCAGATCTTAAAGTATTTGTTTCGACAAATGCTAAATTTCTGGAAAAGGACTATATGAATGATTTTGTGCCTAGAAGTAGAATTGTCCTGAATGAGATGTCAGGAGATACAATTCCACGAGAGGTTACACAACCTAACCCAATTGTAAGTTCCGATCCAACACAAGATCAACAACCTACCATTCCTCGTCGTAGTGGGAGGGTTAGAACACAACCCGAAAGATACATCGGTCTGGGAGAATCAGTGGAGAATCTCCCGGACGACGATGATCCCTATACGTACAAGGAAGCTATGGAGGATGTTGATAGTCGCCATTGGCAAAAGGCAATGCAATCCGAGATTGAATCTATTTTCGATAACAAAGTCTGGTCCCTTGTAGACTTGCCTAAAGGGATAAAACCCATTGGGTGCAAGTGGGTATACAAGAGGAAAAGAGGTATGGATGGAAAGGTGGAAACCTTTAAAGCTAGATTGGTAGCTAAAGGGTATACACAGAAAGAAGGTATCGATTACGAGGAAACCTTCTCTCCTGTGGCCATACTTAAATCCATTAGGATACTCTTATCCATTGCAGCATCTTTAGATCTAGAGATTTGGCAAATGGACGTCAAGACAGCTTTCCTAAATGGAAGTCTTGACGAAAGCATCTACATGATGCAACCAGAGGGATTCATTGAAAAGGGCCAAGTGGATAAGGTATGCAAGTTGCAGAAATCCATATATGGATTAAAGCAAGCATCCAGATCCTGGAACATAAGGTTTGATCAAGCTGTCAAAGGTTTTGGATTTATTCAGAATCCTGACGAACCTTGTGTATACAAAAGGATTAAAGGCGACAAGTTGGTTTTCCTGATTCTTTATGTTGATGATATACTACTCATTGGAAACGATGTAGGTGTATTGACATCAGTAAAAGAATGGTTAGCAAAACAATTTGATATGAAGGACTTAGGAGAAGCAAGTTTTATTCTAGGTATCCAAGTAATAAGGGATAGAAAGAATAGAACGATTGCATTATCCCAAGTTTCATACAAAGACAAAATCTTGTCTAGGTTTTCCATGCAGGATTCCAAGAAAGGTATGTTACCTTTCAGACATGGAATCAAGCTTTCTAAGGAACAAGTTCCTAAGAATGAGCATGAAGAGCAATTCATGAGTAGAGTTCCATATGCCTCGGCAGTTGGAAGTCTCATGTATGCAATGCTCTGTACTAGACTAGATATTTGTTTTGCTGTTGGCATAGTTAGCAGGTTTCAATCGAAACCTGGTCCTGATCACTGGACGGCAGTCAAGCATATTTTCAAGTATCTTAAGAGAACGAGAGATAATATGCTTGTATACTCTGGAGGGGATTTGGTTCCCGTTGGGTATACAGATTCTGATTTCCAATCAGATTCTGACTCCAGAAAATCCACATCAGGGGCTGTGTTTACTATTGGAGGAGGAGCAGTTATATGGAGGAGGATCAAGCAATCTTGTATTGCTGATTCCACCATGGAAGCTGAGTATGTTGCTACATGCGAAGCTGCCAAAGAGGCTGTTTGGCTCCGCCAATTCTTGATTGACTTAGAAGTGGTTCCTAGTGCGAATAAGCAGATCACTATCTACTGTGACAACAGTGGAGCAGTGGCTAATTCGAAAGAACCAAGAAGTCACAAGAGAGGTAAACACATTGAAAGAAAGTATCATCTTTTAAGGGAGATTGTTCAAAGAGGTGACGTGACGATTACCAAAATCGCGTCAGCAGAAAATCTAGCGGATCCCTTCACAAAGGCTCTACCTCAGAAGAGTTTCGATGGGCATCTAGAGAACATGGGCTTGAGAGATATGACACATTTGCTATAGCGCAAGTGGGAGATTGTTAGGATTATGCTCAATAGCAAGAGTGTAATGTTGTAATTAACAATCTTTTTCATGTTAATAAAGTGATTTCTTGTTTAACAAATCGTATAGCATTTATAGTTTATATTATAATTGTTAAAGTAAATAATCATAAGGTCTAAAGACTATGGAAAAAGAAGAATTGTTCGTACATCTGGATATGTATGTGGTAGACACAATTCTTTAGTTAGTCTTGAATAATGTTCACAACTTAAGTTAAAGGTTGGGCACCTCTATCTTGTTAAAGTTGTAGAATTCTTTTGCTAGCATTTGAGTGGGATCAAATGAGATATGATGAGTCTAAAATCATCGGAGTGTCTTCGAGCAAAAGGATCTAGTGCACTGGGTGCATTGAACTGGGTCACAATGAAAAGCTTTATCTAGAACCGTCAGTAGATAATAGTCTTTTCATTATCAGGACAATCGGAGAGTCTATCTTAATCCTGAGATAAATGATGGACTTATGGTTGCAAGTGATATCATTTGAGTTATCAATGAGTACGATTATATCGCATAGTCTATCCTCGATAGTTTGGTGATATTCATTTGTTAATCGATAGAGGACTTCATTTATAGATATGGACATCGTGGCTCCATTTAATTAAATGAGAGTATAATATCATCATATGGATGTTTTGAGGTAATTGGATATTAAATCTCAACGTTGAGTTTTCGATAGTGTCTATTGAAAACATGGCTTCTGGACAAGTCAAAATATCCAAGTTCAAAACGTGGTCATATGAGTAAATATGGTAACTTGGAGAGTTATAGGCGGTCTATGAACTCTTGGCGATTACTGATATTAATCACGAGGATACACTATCTCCAATATGATTGTCTAGGGTATGAATGAGGAGCATTTTCCTTTTCTATCTTTATTTAAGAGTTCAGTTTTAGCTCTTTAGTGGAATGAGTTAAAATTAATGGATCGGACCTAAGTGAATCATTTGTTGATTGTGATTAGGTTATGTCTATTGAAGCTTAAATTTAGATGGCCCGCCAAGATCCCCAATCCACACGGACTTGCATGGATCACTTGATATATTCTACCGGACCAATTTAAGGGTCCATCTAGAATTGCATTTAATATATTAAGAATATAATATGCACATTATTTATGTAATGGGCTGCTCAATTATATTAATATATTAATGAAAGACATGTGGGCTTGTTTCTTTTAGTAAGAATGGGTCTGGTTCACATGTGGGCTTTTTATTTAAAGTCCAATGGATTAAATGAAATAAGAAAATATTATTAGGCCCAATTTCATACAAGTGGGGCGGCAAGGTTAATGTTTTAACCTAATATATTATTTTGTTTCATTTGTTTTAATTAAATAAGAATTAATTAATTTATTGATTAATTGTTTAATTAAAGAAACAAATCTTTCCTAAAAGTAAAAGACTTGTTTGATAAGGAAATAAATAATTAATTTTATTTATTTAATCAAATAAGGAGTCTTTTTAATTAGTCAAAATAAAGGAATAAAAATCAATGAGTTGGATTAGGGTTTGAAGTCTTAAAAGACATGTGTTTTTTGGGTGCAACACAACTCCTCTTTTGTAGAGGAAAATTGCGGCAACCCTAGGTAAAAACACATGAAGAGTTCGGCCACCCTAAAAGGAAAGAAGGAAGAAAAATAGGCCACCTATATAAGTGCTCTTATAGATTTCGGCCACTACATACATGTGTGCTTGAGATTTTATTTTTCTTCTTCTTCTTCATTCATAGAGAGTTTTTATTCTACTAAGACAAAAAGGAGTGTTAGATTATTCTTTGATAGTATACTATTGCTTAATCATCAATAAGCTTGTGTATACGATATCGATCTAGGTTCACGCGAGTTTCGATCATTAGATTGAGAACTCAAAAGTGACCGGAATAATCTTAGACATTCTTTTGATTGTTTTGTGACTAACAAAGAAAAGAAAAGTTTTGTTTTGTCCATTCAAAGGTTTGCAATTCAAAGAAAAGGGAGACCACGCTCCTAGGTGATCCACGTTCGTGCTCGGATTGAAGGTCTTGCGGATTACCATCGACGTAAGTCAATCGGATCACGCGACAAAAGGTAATCTACTTTTTGTTAATGTATATGCATGTTTATTGATTAAAA
Organism: Acer saccharum; assembly: GCA_030490815.1. NCBI lineage: Eukaryota > Viridiplantae > Streptophyta > Magnoliopsida > Sapindales > Sapindaceae > Acer > Acer saccharum. The sequence continues at coordinate 40,612,710 of CM059869.1, forward strand.
GGGTTTAAGGTTCATAAAGGAAAAATTTTTTAAAAGTCACTAAATCTAATTTTAGTATCGCTTCCGCTGCGTGTACTACTTTTGTTAATTTTCCCTACAATTGGTATCAGAGCCTATGTTGAACCCTTTTAATTAATTAACGTATATATACGTGGATCTATTTCTTTTTATTGTGATTATGCATGTTTAGAAAGAGATGGCACTCTAGGTATTCAATTATATAATTACATGTGATGTATGGATTTATATATGTTTTATGTGGATTGTTATTGCTCGATTTTGGCCCTAGATTTTCAATGTAATTTTTGTTTCGGAGTTGTAACAAGAAGGGTGGTCTATTATCGCCATAATTCCTTCTTGGTAGTTGCTAGGTTTTTATTTTTTTAATATAAGTGCAGTATTTTTTTTTATCACTGCTGCAGTTTTTTTTTATTTTTATTATGTGCAGTTTTTTATGTGTAAAAAGTACTGCAGTGATTAAAAAAAAAAAAAAATACTGCAGTGTTTTATTTGTTTAAATACTGCCATAATATATTTAGGTCTTGAAGATTCGAAGACACGAAGCAAAACGAAGCAACCGGAACCGAGAACGAGCACCGTGCGCACCCTAGGAGTTGATTGGGCTGCGCATGGCAAGCCCATTACAAGGTGGGCTGCGCACGGCAGCCTTGAAGGCCTTATGGGCTGCGCATGGCAGCCCCTTTGTGGGGTTGTGGGTTGTGCACGCCCATGGGGTTTGGGCCGAAGGATGAGCATATGGTTGATGGGCCACCTGAAGATCTTGTATTCCTGACAATTGTAATTTACTTGTTTTTCTAGGATGGGCCAAAATTGTTGCTATTTAATTTATGCTTAAATATTACAATATTTGTTATTGTATGATAACATGACATATAGAATAGGAGTGCCACGCATATATCTCTTTTGGTATGAACATGCATTGAATGATTTAGGTATCTAAATTGGCATCTAGATAACTCGGTAAATCATTCTATGGGATTTAATCACACGCCTTAAATAATTGAGTGAGAGAAGGTGTTTTTGTAACACCTATGGCCTCCAAGGTTAGTTGAGCTTAATTATTTATTGGTAATCCCCCCAAGGGGCGTCCATGAATGGAATTTAGCAACATACTTCCTTACAAGGATAGACTAGACAATGGACTCAAACGAGATCTACTCCCCAAGGAGGGATTTTCGTGAGAGAAAATTGAGGGTCGATATCTTGGTAACACACTCAATGTAATTTTATTGATATCCTCCCAAGAGTTCTTATCAGTAAAATTGCAAGGCTAAAATTGAAAACGCTGGTTGTTATGTTAACAATTAGGTGGGACCTAGTCTAACTAGTAAATGGTGCGAACTCCCAAAGGAGGCGTAACATTTATGGGTGTTGGATCACCGTTGAATTTTATGATTGAGTTATTTATTTAATTCAAGATAAATATTTAAAAGTGTTTTATCATGATTATTTACTTATATATGTTTTGTTATATTCAGAAATCATGACCCCATCCCTAATGAACATCCTAAAAGATAATATTTTAACCGGAAATAATTATGTCACATGTAAAGGGAAAATTGGGTTGTTGCTGCAAGCTGAAAAACATAAGTTTATTCTGTTTGCTCCTAAACCACCTGCTCCTACTTATGAATCTCAGATTCATATGGTTGGTAAAGTTGCTACTGCTAAGACCCGTCAAAAGGTTAAGGAACAACAGAAGAAAAAGCAACTTGGGCCTACCAAGATGGAGACCAAGAAAGTAACCAAGATCAAAGGGAAATGCTTCCTTTGTGGTGAAAAGGGACATTGGAAAAGAAATTGCCCAAAGTCCCAGAACAAGAAGGAACAAGGTAATATTAATTATCTTGAAACATGTTTTCTGGCAGATTCTACAGATTCTTGGATCATAGACTCTGGAGCCACAAATCATGTTTGCTATTCCTTACAGGGGTTCCAAGAAAGGAGAAAGTTGAATAAAAATGAAATCAACTTGCGTTTGGGCAACGGAGCGTTAGTGTCTGCAAGTGCAGTGGGAGATATTAGAGTTTATTTGGATTCTAGAAGGCATTTAGATTTAATAGACGTTTATTATGTACCTCAATTCAAGAGGAATTTAATTTCAGTTTCTTGTTTAAATAAATTTGGATATTCAATTACTTTTAATAAAGTTTTTATTATTAGTAAGAATGACAAAATTATTTGCCAAGGTACATTGGAAAATGGTCTATACTTTTTGCATAGAAATATCTCTCACTCGTTAGACACAGAAATAACGGAACCTAATCATAAAAGAGTAAAATTATCAACAGATGAAACCTACCTTTGGCATTTACGCTTAGGTCATATTAACCTTAATAGGATTAAAAGATTGGTATGTGACGGACCTTTGAGTGACTTAAAGGTTGATGATCTACCAACTTGTGAATCTTGTTTGGAAGGTAAAATGACCAAAAGGACGTTCTCTGCCAAAGGTGCAAGAGCCACTGAATGTTTAGGATTGATACACACTGATGTATGTGGACCTATGAGCATTCAAGCTAGAGGTGGATATGAGTACTTCATCACCTTCACGGATGATTACTCGAGATTTGGTTATGTGTATCTCATGCGACATAAGTCGGATGCTTTTGACTTGTTCAAAGCATTCAAAGCTGAAGTGGAAAATCAGCTTGAGAAACACATAAAAATCTTGAGATCTGATCGTGGTGGAGAATATCTATCTGGTGAGTTTCAGCAATATCTTATTGATAATGGGATAGTTTCTCAGTTTTCTGCACCAGGTACACCTCAACAGAATGGGGTTGCAGAAAGGAGAAATAGAACTCTTTTGGATATGGTTAGGTCTATGTTGAGTTATTCAACACTTCCTATTTCTTTTTGGGGATATGCTTTACAAACTGCTATATACATTCTAAACGATGTACCATCTAAGTCTGTTCCCAAAACACCGCATGAGTTGTGGACTGGGCGCAAGCCTAGTTTACAACACTTAAGGATATTTGGTTGTCCTGCGCATGTGTTAAAAGGAAAGACAGAAAAGATGGAGTCCCGTTCGGAAACATGTATATTTGTAGGGTATCCAAAAGAAACTAAAGGATATTATTTCTATAGTCCTTCAGATCTTAAAGTATTTGTTTCGACAAATGCTAAATTTCTGGAAAAGGACTATATGAATGATTTTGTGCCTAGAAGTAGAATTGTCCTGAATGAGATGTCAGGAGATACAATTCCACGAGAGGTTACACAACCTAACCCAATTGTAAGTTCCGATCCAACACAAGATCAACAACCTACCATTCCTCGTCGTAGTGGGAGGGTTAGAACACAACCCGAAAGATACATCGGTCTGGGAGAATCAGTGGAGAATCTCCCGGACGATGATGATCCCTATACGTAGAAGGAAGCTATGGAGGATGTTGATAGTCGCCATTGGCAAAAGGCAATGCAATCCGAGATTGAATCTATGTTCGATAACAAAGTCTGGTCCCTTGTAGACTTGCCTAAAGGGATAAAACCCATTGGGTGCAAGTGGGTATACAAGAGGAAAAGAGGTATGGATGGAAAGGTGGAAACCTTTAAAGCTAGATTGGTAGCTAAAGGGTATACACAGAAAGAAGGTATCGATTACGAGGAAACCTTCTCTCCTGTGGCCATACTTAAATCCATTAGGATACTCTTATCCATTGCAGCATCTTTAGATCTAGAGATTTGGCAAATGGACGTCAAGACAGCTTTCCTAAATGGAAGTCTTGACGAAAGCATCTACATGATGCAACCAGAGGGATTCATTGAAAAGGGCCAAGTGGATAAGGTATGCAAGTTGCAGAAATCCATATATGGATTAAAGCAAGCATCCAGATCCTGGAACATAAGGTTTAATCAAGCTGTCAAAGGTTTTGGATTTATTCAGAATCCTGACGAACCTTGTGTATACAAAAGGATTAAAGGCGACAAGTTGGTTTTCCTGATTCTTTATGTTGATGATATACTACTCATTGGAAACGATGTAGGTGTATTAACATCAGTAAAAGAATGGTTAGCAAAACAATTTGATATGAAGGACTTAGGAGAAGCAAGTTTTATTCTAGGTATCCAAGTAATAAGGGATAGAAAGAATAGAACGATTGCATTATCCCAAGCTTCATACAAAGACAAAATCTTGTCTAGGTTTTCCATGCAGGATTCCAAGAAAGGTATGTTACCTTTCAGACATGGAATCAAGCTTTCTAAGGAACAAGTTCCTAAGAATGAGCATGAAGAGCAATTCATGAGTAGAGTTCCATATGCCTCGGCAGTTGGAAGTCTCATGTATGCAATGCTCTGTACTAGACCAGATATTTGTTTTGCTGTTGGCATAGTTAGCAGGTTTCAATCGAAACCTGGTCCTGATCACTGGACGGCAGTCAAGCATATTTTCAAGTATCTTAAGAGAACGAGAGATAATATGCTTGTATACTTTGGAGGGGATTTGGTTCCCGTTGGGTATACAGATTCTGATTTCCAATCAGATTCTGACTCCAGAAAATCCACATCAGGGGCTGTGTTTACTATTGGAGGAGGAGCAGTTATATGGAGGAGTATCAAGCAATCTTGTATTGCTGATTCCACCATGGAAGCTAAGTATGTTGCTGCATGCGAAGCTGCCAAAGAGGCTGTTTGGCTCCGTCAATTCTTGATTGACTTATAAGTGGTTCCTAGTGCGAATAAGCAGATCACTATCTACTGTGACAACAGTGGAGCAGTGGCTAATTCGAAAGAACCAAGAAGTCACAAGAGAGGTAAACACATTGAAAGAAAGTATCATCTTTTAAGGGAGATTGTTCAAAGAGGTGACGTGACGATTACCAAAATCGCGTCAGCAGAAAATCTAGCGGATCCCTTCACAAAGACTCTACCTCAGAAGAGTTTCGATGGGCATCTAGAGAACATGGGCTTGAGAGATATGACACATTTGCTATAGCGCAAGTGGGAGATTGTTAGGATTATGCTCAATAGCAAGAGTGTAATGTTGTAATTAACAATCTTTTTCATATTAATAAAGTGATTTCTGGTTTAACAAATCGTATAGCATTTATAGTTTAATATTATAATTGTCAAAGTAAATAATCATAAGGTTTAAAGACTATGGGAAAAGAAGAATTGTTCGTACATCTGGATATGTATGTGGTAGACACAATTCTTTAGTTAGTCTTGAATAATGTTCACAACTTAAGTTAAAGGTTGGGCACCTCTATCTTGTTAAAGTTGTAGAATTCTTTTGCTAGCATTTGAGTGGGATCAAATGAGATATGATGAGTCTAAAATCATCGGAGTGTCTTCGAGCAAAAGGATCTAGTGCACTGGGTGCATTGAACTGGGTCACACTGAAAAGCTTTATCTAGAACCGTCAGTAGATAATAGTCTTTTCATTATCAGGACAATCGGAGAGTCTATCTTAATCCTGAGATAAATGATGGACTTATGGTTGCAAGTGATATCATTTGAGTTATCAATGAGTACGATTATATCGCATAGTCTATCCTCGATAGTTTGGTGATATTCATTTGTTAATCGATAGAGGACTTCATTTATAGATATGAACATCGTGGCTCCATTTAATTAAATGAGAGTATAATATCATCATATGGATGTTTTGAGGTAATTGGATATTAAATCTCAACGTTGAGTTTTCGATAGTGTCTATTGAAAACATGGCTTCTGGACAAGTCAAAATATCCAAGTTCAAAACGTGGTCATATGAGTAAATATGGTAACTTGGAGAGTTATAGGCGGTCTATGAACTCTTGGCGATTACTGATATTAATCACGAGGATACACTATCTCCAATATGATTGTCTAGGGTATGAATGAGGAGCATCTTCCTTTTCTATTTTTATTTAAGAGTTCAGTTTTAGCTCTTTTGTGGAATGAGTTAAAATTAATGGATCGGACCTAAGTGAATCATTTGTTGATTGTGATTAGGTTATGTCTATTGAAGCTTAAATTTAGATGGCCCGCCAAGATCCCCAATCCACACGGACTTGCATGGATCACTTGATATATTCTACCGGACCAATTTAAGGGTCCATCTAGAATTGCATTTAATATATTAAGAATATAATATGCACATTATTTATGTAATGGGCTGCTCAATTATATTAATATATTAATGAAAGACATGTGGGCTTGTTTCTTTTAGTAAGAATGGGTCTGGTTCACATGTGGGCTTTTTATTTAAAGTCCAATGGATTAAATGAAATAAGAAAATAATATTAGGCCCAATTTCATACAAGTGGGGCGGCAAGGTTAATGTTTTAACCTAATATATTATTTTGTTTCATTTGTTTTAATTAAATAAGAATTAATTAATTTATTGGTTAATTGTTTAATTAAAGAAACAAATCTTTCCTAAAAGTAAAAGACTTGTTTGATAAGGAAATAAATAATTAATTTTATTTATTTAATCAAATAAGGAGTCTTTTTAATTAGTCAAAATAAAGGAATAAAAATCAATGAGTTGGATTAGGGTTTGAAGTCTTAAAAGACATGTGTTTTTTGGGTCAACACAACTCCTCTTTTGTAGAGGAAAATTGCGGCAACCCTAGGTAAAAACACATGAAGAGTTCGGCCACCCTAAAAGGAAAGAAGGAAGAAAAATAGGCCACCTATATAAGTGCTCTTATAGATTTCGGCCACTACATACATGTGTGCTTGAGATTTTATTTTTCTTCTTCTTCTTCATTCATAGAGAGTTTTTATTCTAGTAAGACAAAAAGGAGTGTTAGATTATTCTTTGATAGTATACTATTGCTTAATCATCAATAAGCTTGTGTATACGATATCGATCTAGGTTCACGCGAGTTTCGATCATTAGATTGAGAACTCAAAAGTGACCGGAATAATCTTAGACATTCTTTTGATTGTTTTGTGACTAACAAAGAAAAGAAAAGTTTTGTTTTGTCCATTCACAGGTTTGCAATTCAAAGAAAAGGGAGACCACGCTCCTAGGTGATCCACGTTCGTGCTCGGATTGAAGGTCTTGCGGATTACCATCGACGTAAGTCAATCGGATCATGCGACAAAAGGTAATCTACTTTTTGTTAATGTATATGCATGTTTATTGATTAAAAGGGTTTAAGGTTCATAAAGGAAAATTTTTTTAAAAGTCACTAAATCTAATTTTAGTATCGCTTCCGCTGCGTGTACTACTTTTGTTAGTTTTCCCTACACAAACGGAGTTAAATAGAGGGGGGGGGGGGGGGGGGGGGGGGTGAATAGGTTTTTACGCCTTTTTCAATCCCTTGAACAAACTTTCGTTTGTCCCTCAAGATAGCCTTACATACAACACATATACCATAAATCCATACATAGACAAGATAAGCATATGATCATATAAGCATAGTCTATGAATATCAATTAGTTGTATGAGGTATAAGAACACGTAAACTTAACATCAAAGAATACTTATATTTCAATATTTGTTCAATGTATTACAAGTACAATCAAATAATGCTATACACAAGAAATACAATATACAAAAGAATTATATTTACGAATAAGATCAAAAGACATAAGTTCACAAATCACATTTTACAAAATCTTGTTACAATATACATCACAAGTGAATATTATGTAACAAGACAACAATATACACATATACAAATATAAGAGATAGAGATAGGAAGAATTAACACGAGATTTTTTAACGTGGTAAAACCTCCAAGGAGGAAACATCCACGGGTTGAACTACAATCATTGGGTACTTATATATATTGGAAGGTAAATTAGACATTCCACAAAGTGACCAATCTTTAGCTCACCTACCTAGTGGAGTTTATGTTTATCTAACCCGATTGGAAAGTATGAAATCCCTCAATGATGCGAAGCCACCATATATTGGACAACATACAAAACCAACATCGATGGAAGATTAGAAATTCTTTAAGAGTGCATACATATCCCATGTACCCCACTCTTTTGGAGTCTATGTCTATCCATACGCCTAGGCCTACCAACATAAAAGCCAACTCCCTATCCAAGGCACTCATGCCTCAAGGGAGCCTCCCATGCATGACTATCTGAGTCTTCCTGACTCTAGCCATGACTTCTTGCTCGGTTATCTGGACCTTACGTCCTAACCAAGACTTCCTTGCTTGACTATCCGAACTCCTCCTCCTAGTCAAGAATTCAAGCCTTTTACAAGGACTTTCTAGTGTGATCATGTGAATGCAAATGATGTAAACAATCAATTCAACATAGAACATGTGATCAATACATTCCATGGAACAACTAGACCTAAACATGTGAGAACACACGTAAAGTAATCTAGATGCCAAAACATGAATTAAACTTAGAGCATGTGAAAAACATCTAACACAAAAGCTCATAGTTCTATTCACACAAATAACACTTGAATGAAAATATATACATGAAGCACATATTCAAGATGTCATAAACATACACAAAAATTGCTAGAATCATAAAATTTATTCAATGAATATTCTAGCCAAAGATTTAGAGCATGGATATATTGATAAATCAATTGAATCCTAGATGTCTCTAAAAACACATACAAGAGCCTTAATCCTAGATTACATCAATCAAGGATCAAAACACATTTCAAGGATTATAAATCATAAAATGATTCAATCAAGTCACAAATAATCCTAGATATCAATCTAATCACCATACAACTCTCAAGCATGTGAAAAAACCTAGAATCTAAGAAACTAGTTCACATATGTCTCTAATTAGACTTTTGATTAAGATTTATTATGAAGCTATCTTTCTCTATAGCATTCATAATACATACACATACATATAGAAAAAGAAACCCCAAGGTAATTGAAGGTTATAAAAAAAGAAATCCCAAAGATATGAACACTACCTTGAATTCTCGAGCTGGTTCGGTTTTCTATGTGCAACCACCATAAAGGTCAATCAAAAAACTACCAAATCACTTGGAAAAGGTAGAGGACTCGATTATGAACAATCTCCAACTTGAATCACTCAATTTCGAGTTCGTATAAGAAAGTTATGGTGTTTGGAAGATGAGAAAAATTGGAGAGAAAAATCTGACGGGATTCAACTTTTTTCTTCTTGAAAATGAATGGGAGGGAATTTGGGATTTTAAAAGGAAGAGAGAGAGAGGAGCAAACCGGCCAACCCTGAGGTGCCACATCACCCCCTGGCCGTGTGGGGTGCATGTGCCACATGGGGCCAGAGGCTTGCCCTGGCCGTGTGGCCCACGGCCTCCACACGTGGTGGCCAAGCTTGGCCACTTGGCCTCGCTTGCTTCTCCTGTGCACCGCTCGCGTTCTTCGGCCGTATCCGGGCCTTTGAACTCCGATTTTGAATCCGTCTTTAGATTATGAATCGTGACTCCCTCATGCACAATGATGACTATGAAACTTTGACAAAAGGTTGAGAAATCATCTCAGAATACGATGACAAAAACAACTCAACGAATGAGAACAAAAAGTTGCGTAGCTACATCGTTTGAACTCGAAACCTAATGAATGAGTAACCGAAATGACCGGGACTCAATAAGAAATCATAAGAGATCATGTTCAAGTCCAAATCAAAAAATACAGAAACAAATAACACAAAATCACACACATATGCAATTTCCTAGACATAGTCCTAGAACATGCAAATTATAATGTTGATCAAATTAAAGCTAATGCATGAGCATAGTGTGAAAATGACATTTAAATGATGTTCAACCATGAAGGGACACATATGAATGTCATGTGTGTGTGTGCCTAGCCTTGTAAAAGAATTGAGGTCTTATATACCTTTATAGACCGATGAAGCACATTTCTCTTTGAAGCCGGCATCCTGCATGAGTTGTGGCCACGTCTCTCTTTGACGACTTGAATCTTCAAATCTTAGACCACTAAACATTACAAGACAACATCATTTTGATATGGAATACATGCCAAGACAAACCAAAAACCTAACAATCTCCCCCTTTGGCAAATTCCATGTCAAAACCCCTGTCCATATACTAAAACTATTACAAAGAAAATTTGGTCACAATGAGTACAATGAGTTACACATTTTTGACACAAATTATAACAAGTCTTGAACTTCACCTTAGTCTTCTCTTGATATCACCTAAAAATAACTTGAAAGCACAAGAATATCCAAGACACAACACATATGGCAATATATATTCATTGGCAAGAAAATAACACATTTAAAGTTCAAATGGATCATGTATACTCCCCCTAAATACATGCATCCAACAAAGTATATTAGCCAAGAATCAACAAAAAATATTACAAGCCATAAAGTTCAAACTTGATACAAAATACACCAAAAGCTACAAAATATTATGAGACTAAGTAAGCTAGATATATATCTCTCATATTTCTCCCCCTTTTTGACATGATATGAAGCCAAAAGGAAAGAGTAAGAAAATATACCTCAAAGTCATTTCTAGCCGCTTTTATCACCAAGGAAAATTGTGCAACTTGATGATCTCACATATTGCTTTGAAGTGGATGCCTTGCTTTCCAAAAACTTGATCTTTTCATCTTGTTGCACCACTTTAGCATTAAGTTCTTCAATCTTCCTTTGTGTAGCCTCAATCATCTTTCGTGACTCTTCCACCTCATTCTTCAAATGAATAGCCCAAATAGGAAGACTAGGAACACTAGAAACATTGCTTGAATTAAGTGATTCTCCAAAAAGCCTAAATGTATCACTAAGCTTTCCCTTTTCCTTGTATGACATGGTAGTCACACGTTTCTCACTTAAATTCTCTAAGGGAGGAAGTAACACATCATAGTCTTCTTACTTCAAACCTTTGGCTAAACAAAAATGAGAGATAAAACTCGGAAATGGTAATTTCTTATCCAACCGAGATGCATGTGCCGCTATCTTAATATGTTCAATAAGCACCACACCGAGATTAATGGGCTTGTTAGTCACCAAAGCATAAACAATCTTGTTCTTTTCTCTATTAAGTTCAGAAGCATTAGTAGAGACAACAAGTTTAGAACAAACAAATAAATGCTAAAAAACACTCACTTTGGTCAACTCGCTTTGCCTAATGAAGGCACGTTTCCCCCCCACACAATATTGACATCATCACAAAGAGTTTTACCCATTAAATCAAGGTTTTCCAAGACATCAACTGTAGGGAAAAATACCGTAGTACACGCAGCGGAAGCAAGACTAAAATAGATTTAGTAGTTTTAAAAATTTTTCCTTTTTATGAACCTTAACCCTTTAATTAATTAAACATACATATAATCAACAAAAGAAGAATACCTTTTGTCGTGTGATCCGATTGACTTACGTCGATGGTAATCCGCAAGATCTTCAATCCTAGCACGAACGTGAATCACCTAGGAGCGTGGTCTCCCTTTTCTTTGAATTGCAAACCTGAGAATGGACAAACAAAATTTTCTTTTTCTTTTGTCAGTCACAAAACAATCAAAAGAAGACTAAGATTATTCCGGTCACTTTTGAGTTCTCAATCTAATGATCGAAACTCGCGTGAACCTAAATCGATGTTGTACACACAAGCTTATTGATGAACAAGCAATTAGTGTACCATCAAAGAATAACCTATTCACTCTTTTATGTTTTAGTCGAAATCAACACACACTAATCACTAGAATTGGATTCTATTTTTTAAGCAAAAGAAAAAACTCTCAAGCCTTGCAAATAGGGTTAGCCGAATTCAACCTATATATAATATCTATATATATTAAAATATATATATAGTGCACCGAATACTGCACTTTGCACAAAATATATAAGTGCATCAATTCTACACACCTCACCAAACAAATGTAATATATATATGCACGCCTAAAACCAATCTATATATATATATTGCGGAATTAATACTGCATGCATTAACAAAATATATATCTATCTATATCACACTAATCAATTCTGCATGCATTCTATATATATTTCGAATTCTGCATGCTGTTAAATATATTATATATATTGCGGCTAAGTGCCATATATATCATATGTATATATCTATTAATCTTTAGAATTCAACCCTAATCCAACTCTTTAGTGTATTTGTGACTATCTCAAAGACTTCCTTATTTGATTAAATAAATAAACCTTATTATTTATTTTCTTACCAAATAAGTCTTTTACTTTTAGTATACTACTACCAATAGTATAACTCTAGGAAACATATTTCCTGATCAGAAAAAGATTTTGTTTCTTAATTAAATAATTAATTAATAAATTAATTAATTCTCATTTAATCAAACAATAAAATAAAATAATATATTAGACTAATAAATTAGCCTTGCCGCCCACATCATATATATATGGGCTCAATATTATTTTCTTATTTTATTTAATCCATTGGACTTTAAATAAAAAGCCCACATGTGAACCAGACCCATTCTTAGTAAAAGAAACAAGCCCACATGCCTTTCATTAATATATTAATATAATTGAGCAGCCCATTAAATAAATAATGTGCAAATTATATTCTTAATATATTAAATGCAATTCTAGATGGACCCATAAATTGGTCCGGTAGAATATATCAAGTGATCCATGCAAGTCCGTGTGGATTGGGGATCTTGGCGGGCTATCTAAATTTAAGCTTCAATAGACACAACCTAATCACAATCAACAAATGATTCACTTAGGTCCGATCCATTAATTTTAACTCATTCCACTAAAGAGCTAAAATTGAACTCTTAAATAAAGATAGAAAAGGAAGATGTTCCTCATTCATACCCTAGACAATCATGTTGGAGATAGTGTATCCTCGTGATTAATATCAGTAATCGCCAAGAGTTCATAGACCGCCTATAACTCTCCAAGTTACCATATTTACTCATATGACCGCGTTTTGAACTTGGATATTTTGACTTGTCCAGAAGCCATGTTTTTAATAGACACTATCGAAAACTCAACGTTGAGATTTAATATCCAATTACCTCAAAACATCCATATGATGATATTATACTCTCATTTATTAAATGGAGCCACGATGTCCATCTATAAATGAAGTCCTCTATCGATTAACAAATGAATATCACCAAACTATCGAGGATAGACTATGCGATATAATCGTACTCATTGATAACTCAAATGATATCACTTGCAACCATAAGTCCATCATTTATCTCAGGATTAAGATAGACTCTCCGATTGTCCTGATAAAGAAAAGACTATTATCTATTGACGGTTCTAGATAAAGCTTTTCATTGTGATCCAGTTCAATGCACCCAGTGCACTAGATCCTTTTGCTCGAAGACACTCCGATGATTTTAGACTCATCATATCTCATTTGATCCCACTCAAATGCTAGCAAAAGAATTCTACAACTTTAACAAGATAAAGGTGCCCAACCTTTAACTTAAGTTGTGAACATTATTCAAGACTAACTAAAGAATTGTGTCTACCACATACATATCCAGATGTACGAACAATTCTTCTTTTCTCATAGTCTTTAGACCTTATGATTATTTACTTTGACAATTATAATATTAAACTATAAATGCTATACGATTTGTTAAACCAGAAATCACTTTATTAATATGAAAAAGATTGTTAATTACAACATTACACTCTTGCTATTGAGCATAATCCTAACATCAACATCAAGGAAATCCGACTCAATATCTTCGGGCAAATCTAAAAATTCATTCAACTTCCAAGCACAAACTCTAAAGACAACTCCTCTCATGTCCATAACCGCATCCTCAATGGTGGTACTTGATTGGTATACATGATAAAATTCCCTAACTATTGTCTCATTAACAATTCCTATCATGTCAATCAAAGTATTCCATTTTCTTTCCATGATTACCTTATGAACATAAGAGTTAATACAAGAGTTCAAGTCAATACCTCTTTCTTGAATAATCTTTTTGCTTCCAAAGATTCCCAAACTTTTCATCTTGCTAGCTTTGGAAACCTTGGATGAAGAAGTAGACTTTGACTTGTTAATAGGATTCGAAGGATTAGAAACACCAACTTTCTTAGCCTTTCCCATGACCTTGTATCACACAAAAACTAAAAACAAAATGAGTGGAAACATAGAAACAAGTTAGTGACCAAAAAAAAAAAAAAAAACATATACAAAAGCAAAAACATCATTTTCGAACAAATCAACACGTATAAAAGAAATTATCATAGCATCTCCAAGATTTATCAAAAATAAGAATAATGCTAACAAACAACAATTTTGAAGAATCATGTGAACAAATCATACAAGAGAACAAAACATAGCATATAATGCTCCCCCTTGATAAATGCCCCATCTAACATCTAGATAGACAATTGTTCACATGTATTGTGATCGGACTTTTGCAAGTACCAAAATTCCACACTTGGAATACACAAATCTAATGAAATGTATAATGGCAAGCGGGATCGTTCCTCAGGGAAAGGGAGGATTTTGGCTATAATTAAACTATGTACACTAATCTAAACTATGTGCGGAAAAGTAAAGTTCATTTTTGGTTTGGAAATTGTTTTAACAACTAAACTAAATTAAATTAAGCAATCTAAAACAAGTAATGAAAGTGATAGGTGTGATATATAATGATGGATATTGGGGAATTGAGTTGACAACTAAAAGATTTCCTAATGTAATGAACTAGCCCAATTAAGCACTTTAATCCAACTCAAGGTTTGTTCTTAAATTGATTTAACTCATTACTATGCAAATTCAAACCTTGACTTAAGTAAGCCCTACTATGAGTCTTGGCAAGAATATAAGTTCAAGCTCCTACTCAAGCGAACCCCACTACAAGTATTTACCCAAACAAGATTCTCAAGAACAAATTTAAAGTCTTGTACAATATAAAACATTCAAATCACATATATTCAATTTCATGGATGCTAAAGGTTGGCGAGTGAGTTGAAAGCCATTCTAACTCTAAACCACAACCTTCATATGTGAGCCACTTTACAAACAAGCTAAATTGAGCCCCAATATTAACTTAGTAAAGTAAAATGACAACTTCAAAGCAATGAAAATAGAATATACCAAGAGAGGATTTATATTGTAAGGTTTATAGTTTGTGTTGGCATCAATTCCATATCAAAACGTGTTTCTCTTGTAATGTTTAGTGGTTAGTATATTGAAGAATTAAGAAGACGAAGAATGTCTCAACCACAATTCATTCAAGAAGCCGGCTTTTAAGAGATTCGTGCATCATTGGTCAACAAAGGTATTAAAGGACCTCATATCTCTTACAAGGCTAGGCACACACACACACATAGCATTCTTGTGTGTCCCTTCATGATTTAATTTCATTTATATATCACTTTCACACACTTGGAAAAATATGCTCATGCATTCATATTATGTTGGTAAACTTTGTGTTTTGCATTTTCTAGGACTATGTCCGGAAACTAGCATATGTGTGTGTCTTTGTGTTTGTATGTTTCCGTATTTTTATATTTGGACTTGAATATGCTCTATTATGATTCCTTATTAAGTTCCAGTCGTTTCGGTTACTCATTCATGTAGTTTCGAGTCCAAACGATGTAGCTACGCTACTTTTCGTTCTCATTCATTGAGTTGACTTCATCGTCGTTTTCCGAGATGATTTGTCAACCGTTTTTCAAAGTTGTGTAGTCTTCTTCGTGCGTGAGAGAGTCACAGTTCGTAATCTAGAAACGGATTCGAAATCAGAGTTCTGATGCCCAAGATACGGGTTGAAGAACCGAGGGAGCACGCGAGATGACAGCCCAGGCCGTGTGGGAGGCCGTGGGCCCCACGGCCAAGGGGGCTCTCTGCCCCCATGAGGCCCACGCGCCCCCCACGGACAGGGGGTGACGTGGCCTCACACCATTGGCCGTTTTGGCTCTTCTCTCTCCTCATATATCTTCCATCTCTCTCTCCATTTGAAATTTTTAAGAAGAAAATTGCAAGTTTTCCCGTCAGAATTTTCTCCCAACTTTTCCCAACTTCCAAACATCATATCTTCCTCATCCGGAGTCGGATTTGAGTGATTCAAGTTGGAGAGTGTTCGTATTTGAGTCCTCTATCATCTCCAAGTGGTTTGGTGGTTGTTTGATCGAGATTTCTGGTGGTTCCATACTGATTTCCGAACCAGCTCGTGAAACCAAGGTATTGGACTTAACTTTGGGATTTCTTTCTTTTTAACCTTCCATTTGCTTGGGGTTTCTTCTTCTATATCTATGTTTATGTTTGGTAAAAGCTATTGAGAAAGATAGCTTGATTTTCATTCTAATTGAAAGTCAATTTATGGACTAATGTTGACTAGTTTCTATGATTCTAGGTTTTACATATGTTTGTGAGTTGTATTGTGATTAGAATGGCATCTTAGGTTGTTTGGAACTTGATTGAATTAATTTTGTGATAAATGACCTTGAGATTTGATTTGATCCTTTGATTGATGAAATATAGGATTTGTGTATTTGTTTGTGATTTAGAGAATCTAGGTTTTGATTGATGTAAATCTCAAATCCTTGCTCTATATTTTTGGCTAGAATATTGATTGATTTAAATCTCATATATCTAGCATTTAATTGTATATTGATAGCATCTTGAATTTGTTCTTCATGAATATATTTTGATTCAAGTGTTGTATGTGTGAATGAGACTTTGAGCTTATGTATTTTGATGTTTCACATGCTTTAGGTTTTATTCGTGTATTTTGCATCTAGACTTGATTTCTTGTGATATCACATGTTTAGGTCTATTTGTGCCATAGAATGTATTGATCACATGTTCTATGTTGACTTGATTGTTTGCATCATTTGCATTTATATGATCACACTAGGAAGTCCTTGTAAAAGGTATGAAGTCTTGGTTAGAGTCAGGGTGACTCGGATAGCCAAGCAAGAAGTCTTGCCTAGAGTCGGGATGACTCGGATAGGTAAGCAAGGAGTCATGGCTAGAGTCGGGAGGACTCGGATAGTCATGCATGGGAGGCTCCCTAGAGGCATGAGTGTCTCGGATAGGGAGTTGGCTATTTTATTGGTAGGCCTAGGCGTATGGTTAGACATAGACTCCGATAGAGCGGGGTACACGGGAGGTGTATGCACTCTTGAGGAATTTCTAATCTACCATCGATGTTGGTTTTGTGTGGTGTCCAATATATGGTGGTTTCGCATCATTGAGGGATTTCACACTTTCCAATAGGGTTGGGTAGGCTTAGACTTCACTAGGTTGGGTGAGCTAAAGATTGGTCACTTTGTGAATGTTCTATGTTTACTTTCCAATAATATAGTACCCAATGGTTGTAGTTCAACTCGTGGATGTTTCCTCCTTGGAGGTTTTACCACGTTAAAAAATCTCTTGTGTTAATTCTTCCTATCTCTTTCTCTTATATTTTAATTGTATATTTTATTATCTTGATTCATAATATTCACGTGTGATGTATTGTGAAGCAAGACTTTGTATAGTGTGGTTTGTGGATTCATTCTTTTGATCATTTTTGTATCTATGATTCTTTTGTATATTGTAATTTTTGTATAGTGATATTTTGATCACTCTTATAACTCATTGAACATCTATTGAAATACAAGCTTACTTTGTTGATTGTGTTTATTTGTTCTTATACCTCACACAACTAGATGATATACTTAGACCTTGCTCTTATGATTGTATTCTCGTATTGTCTATGTATGTCTTCCTTGGCTTATTTTGTTGTGTGTAAGGCTACCTTGAGGGACGAACGAAAGTTTGTTCAAGCGATTGAAAAAGGGTGTAAAAACCTATTCACCCCCCCTCTAGGTATGCTTTAAGTAATTTAACTATGTTTGTATACTTTCATATATAATATATGGCTAGCTCAAATATATGGGATTATCACATAAGTTGTCTCATCAATTCCCCAATAAAAGGGTTTAGTTACACATAGTGGAAAAATAAATAAAGAGAGCAAAATTGTAGAAAAAACCCATGAAAGCCTTCACAAGTCTTCTTGTTCCTTGATGTGTTTGGGATTCCCTTAACGTTGGTGAATCTCTTCTTCTCTCTTCAATTAATTTCCAAGATGAGATGGAAGGATGTTGGTGGGATTAATTAATGGTGGAGATGTTGGTTAGTGGAGGTAAGGAAGGGGTTAGAGAGAGGTTAGGGTTCAAGAATGGTGGGGAATTCCATATAGAATGGGATAATAGGGGTATTTATATGTGGTCCCAAAAGGTAGGGTTGAAATCTCGGTGTTGCTGACGTGTCGTGTGATCGGCGATTTCAAACAGCGGCCAGGCCACCGAATGGAAACCATCGAATTGAAATGGGAGACACTGGAATTGATCGACAGTTGGATCGGCAGGCGAATTATGGCTGCCGATTTGACTTGATACTTCTGGAGGAAAACGACGGTTTCAATCTGTGGCTAGGCCGCCAAATTGAACCGATGATTGCTTCTTTTCTTGTCAGATGACTGTTTTTCCCCCAAAAGCTCTCCTTTCACCGCTTTTAGTCCAAAATCACCGAGTTTCTTCATTGATCAACCTAGAATCCAAAAAGTACCTGTACAATCAACATCAAGACATAAATTTCATGAATTTACTTGAAAGTCAATCATAAGTATCGGAAATAAAGGGTGTATTTCTATATATGTAATGGCTCGATCAAATACCCCCAAACCTAGCTTTTGCTCGTCCCCAAGCAATTTCAAAAACAAAACTAGGGAAATCCGATAAACCAAAATAACATAACTAAGAACTAGTACTAAAGCCGCCGATATACACAATTATGAAAACAACCAAAAAGAGTGCGAATGCCAAATATGATGAGATACCATGAGAGATGTGCTAAAGTTGAAAGAACCCAAAATCAATCCAATGAGTGC
The DNA here is from genome assembly GCA_030490815.1 of Acer saccharum. Classification (NCBI taxonomy): domain Eukaryota; kingdom Viridiplantae; phylum Streptophyta; class Magnoliopsida; order Sapindales; family Sapindaceae; genus Acer; species Acer saccharum. Next base: position 40,631,474 of record CM059869.1, read on the forward strand.
AATGCTAGTCATGAATCCCACACTAAATTGTCCTTACTTTGGCGACCACCCGCACAAGCGCTTCGGCCATATTTCGCCTCGACTCTAGGTCCTTACAAGATTCACTCTTATTCTTCCTCTCAGAACCTAGGTTTACACTTATACAAGTGTATGTGAATGAGTTTATGCAATGGGAACAAATTAAGACACATACGTGTATTTCAAAAATTGAACGCTCTTTTAAGTGAATAAGTCTCATGAAAGGGACCAAAAACCATGAACGTGGTAGAACATGATGAGAGTTTGCATTCTCAAGTGGGAGACCTATAAGATAAAATTGACTTTTCCTGCTAAGTGATGGGGCTAGGGTGTTATGTGGTGAATGGTGGATACGGGAAAATGTGGAAATTTCCGATCAAGCTTACAACTCTAGAGCAATGAGCTAAGTTTGAGCTCAAAAACTAAAAAAATTCCAACTAAGCTCATTTTGAGCAACTTGCAACAACTTTTGTTACTCAATGAGAGCAACACATAATTTAGACACATACAAGGCTCAATTTATTTATTTATTCCTTTTTTTTCTATTTTTTTTTAATAGCCTTGAACACAATATTTCTAAATACATATTATGATATGTTTTCGGAAAGCCCAAGACGATCCCTACAGATGTCAAGAAGACTCCGTCATCCGTAACAAATCAAAACCAGCCCAAATTCGGAAATCTAGTTTGTTGCGCGAAGACTTGAGCTGAGGAGTCCGAATTTCAGTTTTCCTTACTGGTTTCTAAAGAATAAAGAGTTGATTTGTTTCCCAAATTAAGGGGCTAATTTGTTTCCATTTTTAGCCTTCCAAATAGGGAGCAAGTCAATAGTTTCTTGTTTTAGTTTTTATTTTCTTTCCCATTTGTAAGGCAATTATTGCTCATTTTAATTTCCTGATTGTAAGGCCTTAATTGCCAAATATTTATTTCCTTTTTAGGTTTTAGGGCTTCAGTTTATAAGGGACTCATTGATGTATTATTGGAGATCAAACTTGATTTGAATGAAATTGGAGAGAATTTTCTCTTTTGTTCTTTGAGAACTAATTGGAACTTATCAGATTTCTCTGTGGCGTTCCTCCTTGACTTATCAATCGAGTATTCCATCCTTGATTGTGGCGTCCTCCTTTATACCAAGGTTCACATCTCAATATAGGTGTTGGGTCGCGGTTTCCATCCGAACCAGAAGTTAGAACGATCTTAGGCATCAATCTTGATACAATCAACGAGGTTCGTATCATTTGGTATCAGAGCTTCGGCCTCTAACATCAGGTTTAATCTATCTTTGTTATTCTTCTTCTTTGATTTCGTTGATCACAAAAAAAATAAAATAATAAATAAATAAATAAATTAGACTTTGCTGAATTTCGTTTTGATCAAGTCAGAAAAAAAAAAAAAAAAAGTTTGATCAGGTCCGATTCAAAAAAAAAAAAAAAAGAAGTTTTTTTCAGATCCGTTACAAAAAAAAAAAAAATGTTTGACGATGTACAACGTGATAATGTTTTTTACACCCGATGTCATGTTAATGATAAGGTATGTAGCATGATTATTGATGGTGGGTAGTTGTACTAACGTTGCAAGCACAACCATGGTTAACAAATTAGGATTGCCAACGATGCTGCGTCCTAAGCCGTATAAATTGCAATGGTTGAATGATAGTGGTGAGGTGAGGGTGACTAAACAGGTGTTAGTGGTGTTCCGGATCGGTAAATATGAAGATGAAGTCTTATGTGATGTGGTACCAATGCATGCGACCCATATCCTTTTGGGGCGACCATGGCAGTTTGATAGGCGTGCAACTCATGATGGTTATACAAATAGATACTCTTTTGTACTCAATAAAAAATGAATCACTCTTGTACCCTTAACCCCAATACAAGTATATGAAGATCAAGTGAGGTTAAAAGAACAAAGAGATGTAAAAAAAGAGAGTGAGAGTTCAAAAGAAAGAGAGATTGAAACAGCAAAAAAAGAAAAAAAAAAGTGAAAAAGAAACAAAAAATTATGCTATTGAGGAAAAAAAGAGCGAAAAAGAAACAAGAACTTTTGTGAGTGAGGAACAAAAGAGTGAAAAAGAAACATAATTTTTTGCTCATGAGGAAAAAAAGAGTGAAAAGGAAACAGAAATTTTCGCTAGTGAGGAAAAAAAAAGAGAGATCAAAAAGGCATTGTTTTCAAATTAGCCAACTTCTTGGCCTAGTGTTCTTGTTTCTCTTTTGCAGTGTTTTGATGAAGTATCACAGGCTATCAACAACATTACGGTGAAGATTCGAGGACGAATCCTTTTAAAGAGAGGGGGAATGTGAGAATCAAGAAGCATCACCAAAGGATCCATTGCATATTCCAGTTGGGCCAATTACAAGGGCCAAGAGGATCAAAGAAGCACTTAATAGGGGCTGAGTCTGAGTTGCTGAAATCCAAGTTCGGCCCACATGAAGACCAAATCCGAGCTGAACTTCGTGGGCCTCTACAGAGTGCATATGAGATCGGATTGTCTATTATAATATGTTTTCGGAAAGTCCAAGATGATCCCTACAGATGTCAAGAAGACTCCATCATACGTAACAAATCAAAACCAGCCCAAATTCGGCAATCTAGTTTGTTGCGCGAAGACTTGAGCTGAGGAGTCCGAATTTCAGTTTTCCTTACTGGTTTCTAAAGAATAAAGAGTTGATTTGTTTACCAAATTAAGGGGCAGATTTGTTTCCATTTTTAGCCTTCCAAATAGGGAGCAAGTCAATAGTTTCTTGTTTTAGTTTTTATTTTCTTTCCCATTTGTAAGGCAATTATTGCTCATTTTAGTTTCCTGATTGTAAGGCCTTAATTGCCAAATATTTATTTCCTTTTTAGGTTTTAGGGTTTCAGTTTATAAGGGACTCATTGATGTATTATTGGAGATCAGACTTGATTTAATGAAATTGGAGAGAATTTTCTCTTTTGTTCTTTGAGAACTAATTGGAACTTATCAGATTTCTCTGTGGCGTTCCTCCTTGACTTATCAATCGAGTATTCCATCCTTGATTGTAGCGTCCTCCTTTATACCAAGGTTCACATCTCAATATAGGTGTTGGGTCGCGGTTTCCATCCGAACCAGAGGTTAGAATGATCTTAGGCATCAATCTTGATACAATCGACGAGGTTCGTATCATCAGAGCTCAAGGTTGCTCTTCTTTTGCTTGTTATATCCATGGCTGTTCGTCTACAACTCCATCAACGAAGAAAAGGAGTGGATCAATGAAGAAAAACTGTTATTGATGATTTAAAACAACAAATCCATCAACTTCAGCAGCGTTTGGATCAATTTGTGATTGATGAGTTAAGACAGCAAATCCAAAAACTCCAGCAACGTTTGCAACTCATCGAGAATCAATCGAATCATTCGGTGGATCAAAAAGTTCTAATTCATGAAGGTATAGATTTCTATTGTATTACAACAAAAATTCCTACTTTTGATAATGATGGTTCTTATGGAGATTCATTTGGTGATTCCTTTGACAAACTCGAGCCTATTTGGGATGAATTCAAATATGGTGACTTGAGTGATTCTTTTGATGAAATTGAAAACATAAATGATTTTCAGCAAATTGGCAAATCACATCAGTTGGTTTATCATGATGAAATCAGAATTAGTTCATCTCATGTAAATTTGGATAAACCACCAATCTTTGATGATGATGATGAGTTTGAAGGGACCAAATCAAAAGGTTTCAAATTTTGAAGACTGTTTTTATGATTCTCATGTCTATTTTTCCAAGAGCATCTCTCCAACATTTCTGTTCTTGCATAAATTGATTATCGGTTCATGTATTTCATCTTACTGGTGTGATTGGATGGACATAATTACAAAGGTTGAAAAGTTTAGGGTGCATCGTCTTCCTTTTCGAGTTCCATCGCAAGGAAAGTTTTTTAAACGATATCAAAAAGATAATGTAAGGATTCCCATATCTTGATTGGCTTATTTTGTGGACAAACCACGTGTTGGGGATTGTATGTAAGGGTAGCTTAAGTGATTGATATTCAAGCTCAAGACCCTCTCATGTCCTCAAGGTTGATAAGCACCAAAGGTAAATTCTAGTGCTTACTTGCTTTGAAGGGATCTAGTTGCACACACACACAACTCATGCATAAATCTTATTCTTGTATGTTGTGTGTTTTATATATGTGCATGCATGTTCTTGAACATCTCTTCTTGCATGTTTTATTTTGATTGCATCTTGTTCATTGAAATGCCATGACATGTTTAGGCATTAGGATGCATTCACTTCCCACACTTGCACTTCATTATTAGTCTTAAGTGTGGTGTAATTCGTTTCCGTTTGTGTGATCGGAAACGTCCGCGCTTGCACGATGGTGTACATGTCTTAGCGCGATGGTTGACCACTTGAGAAGGTCTCATTCTTCTCTTGGATAAGTGGTTGTTTTGATTTGATTGTTTGGAGTAAAGTGTCTAGTTTCAAAAGATTAGATTTCAATGTTTTAAATATTTTTCAAAACTGACCTTTGCATGGTCTTGTGACCATAACTTTTTATACAAAGCTTCAAAATGAGTTTTGAAAATTTCTGTACAAACTAGATACCCATACCTTTCCAACGGTATATTATTCGTAATATTTCATGACCGTTTGGATTGGTTTTAAAATCTCCAAAGTTACAACCAAAACAGGGCAACTCTGTTGTTGTCCGTTTCTGACCTTTGGTCACTCAATTGACCATAAATTTTTATACAGACATCTAAATGTCATTCTATAAAAACGAGTAGAAATTAGACTTCCATACCTTTCCAACAATATATCATACGAAAGGTTTCGATGTCGTTTGGTCATGTTTCGAAGCTCTCGAAACTTGAGTCACTGCACTGACGCGAGTACCGCGAAAATGCCCATATTTTTTCCATTTCTTCCAAAACGACATAGTTTCACTTGGGCATTATAAATACACATCTTTCTCATCATTTTAAGGGGTGTGCCACAAAATCAAACCCTAGAGAGAGAGGCTCCATATTCTTGAGAGAGAAAGAGAGATTTGAGAGAAAATCAAATCAAGAACTCACCTTTAACCACTCAAATCAAATCCTTTTTGCATCAAATTTCATATTGCATCTTCTATGTCTATATAGAATGCATCCATGCATGGGTTTGCATCATCACAAGTTGCTTGGTAAGATTTTGATTAACTTCATCTTATTTTAGTATTTTTACTATCAAGCCATCTCTTTTAAATTACTTGTATGTTTTAGATCATATGCTAAATACAAGAAAAGAGAATTATTTGTGATGAAAATGATTGGGTGTTGTATTGTGATATCTAATTAGGTTTTTGATTAATCTTGATTAGCTAAGCTATTTGACATGTCATCTAGCCATTTATATCTAGGATTGTTTTAATTGCAAAATCATTATCCTAGATAAGCATATAGAGTAACCTAGCTCTAATTTGCATTTTGAATATTCATACATATTCACTTAGGTTGTTTCTCTTCATTGAGAAGTAAGTCTTAGGGCTAAGAGTGCTTAGGCCTCAAGCAAATTGGAATAGGGTTGCTAATAAAGGCCCGCAGGGTAGAAGTGAGGGGTTACAGACCGGAGTGTTAGACGAGGTCTACATAGGTTGTAAACTTCATTTCAATTAGTGATTTCGAGTTCCGAGTGTGGCGCACTATACAGCCCGTGGTTTTTTCCCATTGGTTGGGTTTCCACGTATATATCTTGTGTTATTTAAATTCCGCACATATTACACTTGATATATTATTTTGACTAGTTAGGGGCATTTTCGTAAAATTGACTTGCATGCGAAAATTGGGTAATATTTGTTAAAATCTATTCACCCCCCCTCTAGATATAATATATTGATAACACACCTCTAGGACTTTCAGATAAATCCTTAGAAACTCGAGGACGAGTTGTTTTTCAACCAGGGGAGTTTGACTCGGGAGTGTCTATTTACATGACTCATGATCAAGGTGCAAAAGGTTCCAAATTATTACTTTAATTTGTTGAGCATCAGATCATGTCAGAAGGGCAGTTTTGTGACTTCATAACTTTTGATTCTAGATGAATTAGCTGACGTACTTGATGTCATTGGAAAGATCAACCTCTTAACTTCAATTTCGTATTTTGAAGCAAGTCATTTTGAAGGTCCCAAGAGAGAGTTATGACTGAATTCGTTTTGGTGCTCAGATTCAACTGATCTCGGGATTTGAAGAGTCCAGCTTTAATATCTTTAATTTCTTTGTTTAAAATGCTTTGAAATGTGTTGTTAGCTTTTATTTTCATTCCTTTCTTATGCATGGAGGGTTGTTCCATGATTAGGCTATATAATGAGCATTTATCATTGTAAAAATGAAGTTAATGGATATTACATTTCAGAATATTATCTCTTTGAGATTTTATCTTTCAACTCTGTATCTCTTGGGTGGATTCCTTTAGAGTGGTGAGTTTATCATTGGTTCTGTATCCTTGGTTAGTTAAGAGGGTGGTGTTTCTATATCCCTTTAGATTAATCTTGGTGGTGAGCCGTTTCTACTAGTTTACTAAGGGTGGTGATATCTGTATCCTTTGGAAAATTAGTTAATCTATTTTTATTTGTTCTTGTGTGTTTTATTTGTGCGAGGGTTGTCCGGTATCAACTCACATTGATCCTTACAACAAAATAGAAACTAAAGGTCAATAATGATTTTCTACATTACAAACAGATATAAAAAATAAAAGCTTCAAGTCTTCGATCTCTTGTAGAACAATCAATCCTTCAAAACAGAAGTTTCTACACTTTCCAAAACAAGTGCAATGTGAGATGATCAAGTGAAAATAAAACAAGCATTTGCATTTAAGAATTTAAGCACAACATCATGCAATATATGTGTAATGCAATGCTCCCCTCAATGGGTTACTCTCCCTCATTATGAAAACTCCCCAATTATGCGAATTAGCTACTACAAATAGCAATTAGCATTCTCCCCCTTACTACATACTGCTCCCCCTTTTTGTCATGAGATGGGCAAAGGAGTATCCCTAACCGGGTCACTAGTAGCAAAGAGAGAAAGTAGCATACAAGTCATTTGCATAATCATATAAAGCACTTTATGCAACTAAATTAATTGGAGCGAAACAAGGAGATTTATTTAAAGAAAATGTGTGAATAAAAATGCTTTGCATACAATACATATTGCATTCAAGTCCAAAAATCAATGGTATTTGGCAAAGCAAATGACAAAGATTTCCTTTAAGAATTAAAACTAATTTCACCATTTGTCATGAATAAAAGCAAGATATAGAAAATTTATTGAATTCAATTTTAGAGCAACTATATCCAACTTTATAAGCGAAACATGGCATGAGCGACTTTTTGCACCCTATTCAATTTTTCCGGATAAGATATCCGTATGATGGTAGCCATGTTCAACAAATAAAGAAAGAGAGACATTGGATTTTAAAATCCTTTGAACGGATACATGATCCTTTATTCATTTGAAGTCTCATTATTGCTTTTCACACATTGTTTTGCATTTATAAATTGCAATCATCAATTCATGATTTTTCATTTGAGCATGTCATTTGAATTTCATGCTTTTCATATGTCATTAGCATGTTATAAAAGAATCATCATGTCATGGGGATAACTATAGGTCATTCAAATCGTACTACCTATATAAATCTCCTAGTCCAAAAATGCATATTTGAACGTATATATGACATGGATTGTAATACAAGCAATGGTTCAAACTTATTGAAAAAAATAACATATAACATATGTGCAACCAAGCTACTCAAGCAATCAACAAAGAAGCATAAAATGTTTCAAATTTTTGCAGTCAACAAGTATGCAATAGCTCTCTTTGCTTGAGTTCCCCATATGAGGTCAATCACCACCCCGCATCAATTAGGGGTATGAGGTCTTATAGACCTACCAAGTCTATTGGACTTAGTTGAACCTATGGGAGACACTATAGCATAGTAGCAGGAGGGTTCATCTTTTCTTTTCCACTTAGGTGACAGAATTTCAATCCTAGTGGGCAAAGGTTAAAGAGTTCTAGGTGTCATAAGAACATGTAAATGGATTTTTTCCTTCCTATGAACATGCATTCTAGCTCTAGCCTTTTTCTTTTCAATCATGCTTTTAGCTCTACACATTTTATTGTAATGAAAGCAATTTGGTCTAATATGACCATCAATACCACAAAAATTACATGAGGGAATATAGTAGGAATCATACCATTCCCTTGTGCATGCATTGGTGCTTTCCCTTGTCGTTGTGGTTGTCTTGGTTGTTGGATTAGATCTCAACATCTTTGTTGATGACCAAGACAATGTTCCTTGCTCGGTTGAGCTTGCATGATCGGACTCTTCCCTTTATGGATTTTAGGTTGAGGGAAGTAAGCATGAGGAGCCCTTTGGAGTTGAGCTTGTGTTTGACCTTTTGGTGCCACATGTACTTGGGCACTTCTTGAATACTTTGAAACAAATTATAGCAAGGTGTATAAAACTATCTAGAGGGGGGGTGAATAGATTTTAAACTTATTACCTAATTTTCGTGTTAAGACAAAATTACGAAATTACCCATAAATAGATAAAGCAATAAATCAAATATAAAACACGGAAATTAAATAACACTTGATTTTTATGTGGAAACCCTCACGGGAAAAACCACGGGCTAGTAAGTAAGCCACACTCGAACCTCGAATCCACTAAATGTGTAAAACGATTACAACCTAATCCCGGAAGTAATCACACACCTACCTAATCCCGGTATGAGTGAACCTAGTCCAATTTGCTTGTGATCTAAGCAACCTAATCCCGGAAGCTACACACAAGACTTACTTTCTCAATGAAGGGAATAACACCCTAAGTGAATATATGAATATCCAAAATGCAACATAGAGCAAGGGAAACCCTATATGCTTATCTAAGATGATTAATATGCAATTAGAACAATCCTAGATATTAAAAACTAAATGACATGTCAAATAGTTTAGCTAATCAAGATTAAGCACAAAACCTAATTAGCTATCACAATACAACTTCTTAAACATACAACATACTAATCTCAATCTTGTATCAAAAGATATATGAAAATCATACAAGTAATTAATTGAGATTGCTTGTTAAGAAAAACACAAAATATGTAAGATATTAGTGAAAAGCTTACCAAGCAAAGTATGATGAAGAATCCATGCAAGATGACATCTAGAAGATCAAAGATGATCCTAGATGATGATTGATGATCATGAAAAAGTGTTTTAGTAATTAAAAATGAGTTCTTGGAATTTTTCTTCTCTTTGAAAAATATCATAAGTATGAAATCTGAATATGAACTCTCTTAATTGACCTAAAGTCAAAGTGGCATATATATAGGGTGTCAAGATGAAGTGTGGTCGTTTTGATAAGTGACACCACAAATTTGCCTTGGGCGCTGTACGTAGGGCGCTTCTGTACAGCACCTGTACAGCGCCCCACCTCTGTTCTCTCGGGAAAACAGAGGGGCGCTGTACGTAGAGCGCTTTGTATAGCGCCCCAACAGCGACTCAATAGCGACCGATTAAAATCGATCAGGTCTAAACAGCGCTCGATGGGCGCTGTTCGTACAGCGCTTCTGTAGAGCGCTTTTGGGAGCGCCCAATGCAAAAATGCAATCCTAAGACTAAGCATGACAAGGCAATTGGATATGCAAGATGCAATCAAACTAACATGCAAGAAGAGATGTTAAAGAACATTAAAGCACACCAATAAGACACACAACATACAAGGATTAAACATATGCATGAGTTGTGAGTGTGTGCAACTATTTCTTCAAGACAAGTAAGCACATAGAGATTTATCTTCGGTGCTTATCAAGATAAGGTCTTCAACGGGCTTCGAACAAACCTACCATCACCTAGGCTACCCTTACAAAGAACCCCAACATGTGGTTTGTCCACGAAATGAGCCAATCAATACATGGGAACCTTACAATCTCCCCCTTTGGCTATTTCGTGACAAAACCACCACTCACATTGAATCCTCACAAAAAAATAGAAACTATGGGACAACAAAGATTTTCTACAATACAAAGAGATAAGAAAATAAAACTTCAAGTCTTCAATCTCTTGTAGAACAATCAACCCCTGAAAATAAAGTTTCTAACATTTCCAATACAAGTAAAGTGTGAGATTAATCAAGTGAGAACAATAACAAGCATTTGCATTTAAAAAAAAATAGGCACAACATTATGCAATGTATGTGTATGCAATGCTCCCCCTCAACGGGTTACTCCCCCTCAATGAATATTCTCCCCAACAAGCACAATTGCTACTATAATTTTGAAACTCCCCTTACCATTCCTACTCCCCCTTTTTGTCATGATATAGGCAAAGGAGTAGTCCCCAACCGGGTCACTCATAGCACTGAGAGATAGTAGCATGCAAGATATTTGCATAATCAATATAAGTCACTTTATGCTTCTTAATTAATTGAAGAGAGACAAGGAGATTTATTTGTAGAAAATGTGTGAACCAAACATGCTTTGCATACAAGACATATAGCATTCAAGTCCAAAATACAATGGTATTTGGCAAAGCAAATGACAAAGGTTTCTAATAAGAATTCAAACCAATTTCACTAATGTCATGAGAAAAGCAAGGATATAGAGATTTTATTGAATTCAATTTAAGAGCAACTATATCCAACTTTATAAGCGAAACATGGCATGAGCGACTTTGCACCCTATTTGATTTTTCCTGATAAGATATCCGTATGATAGTAGCCATGTTCAACTAATAAAGAAAGAGAGACTTATGGAATTTAAATTCCTTTGAACGGATACAAAATCCTTTATTCATTTTGAGTCTCATAAGCTTTCACACAAGTTTTGCATTTTTAAGAATATGCAATCATCAATTCATGCTTTTCATGTGAGCATGTTATATGAATTTCATGCTTTTTCATTTGTCATTAGCATGTTATTAAAGAATCATCATGTCATGGAGATAACTATAGGTCATTCAAATCATAATTCCTATGAACATCTCCTAGTCCAAAAATGCATGTTTGAACATAAATATGACATGGATTGTAAACAAGCAAGGTTCACACTTATTGAATTGAAAACATATATACATATGTGCAACCAAGCTTACTCAAGCAATTAAAAGAAGAGGCATAAGATATTTCAAATTTTTTGCAAGTGACAAGAATGCAACATAGCTCTCTTTGCTTGAGTTCCCCATATGGGGTCAATCACAAATCACATCACTCCACAAGACATATCCCAATAGATCTACTAAGTGTTTTAAATCGAGTAGCATCGAAGGGTTTAGTAAATAGGTCCGCAAGTTGATCATTAGTACCTACATGTTCAAGTACTATGCATTTATTTTCAACAAGCTCTCTAATGAAGTGATGGCGGATGTCAATATGCTTAGTTCTAGAATGTTGCACCGGATTCTTGGAAATATTAATTGCACTCATATTATCACAAAAGAGAGTGAGAGTACCTTGGTTGAATCCGTAGTCTACTAGCATTTGCTTCATCCATAGGAGTTGTGTGCATCCACTCCCCGCGGCTATGTACTCGGCCTCGGCCGTGGACAAGGAAATCGAGTTTTGCTTCTTGCAAAACCAAGACACCAAGTTGTTGCCTAGAAAGAAGCAACTGCCCGATGTGCTCTTCCTATCATCACAATTTCCTGCTCAATCCACATCACTAAAGCCTACAAGACTAGCATTAGTGTCAAAAGAGTACCAAATCCCATAGTTGGATGTCCCATTCACATAGCGAATGATTCTCTTTGCGGAAGAGAGATGGGACTCCTTAGGATTCGCTTGGTACCTAGCACACACACCCACACTAAAGGAGATATCGGGCCTACATGCGGTCAAATAAAGCAAGCTTCCTATCATACCATGATATAACGTTTGTTCCACACTTTTACCACTAGCATCCCTGCTTAGCTTCAAAGTGGTGCTCATGGGTGTATCACAATGTTTGGCTTTTTCTAAACCAAACTTCTTCACTAGGTTCTTAGCATGTTTGGCTTGGGTTATGAAAATCCCATCATTCATTTGCCTAATTTACAAACCTAGGAAGTAACTAAGCTCACCAACAAGACTCATCTCAAATTCATGAGACATGACATCAACGAATTGTTGGACTTTGGTGTTGTTGGTGGAGCCAAACACTATGTCATCAACATATATTTGAGCTATGAAAAGCTCATCATTGTCTTTCTTGATGAATAGTGTCTTGTCAACACTACCCCTAGTGTAGTTATTGTCAACAAGAAATTGAGTGAGGCGCTCATACCAAGCCCTCGGTGCTTGTTTTAACCCATATAGTGCCTTTTTGAGGCGATAGACGTGGTTGGGGTGGTGTGCATCCACAAACCCCTTGGGTTGTTCAACAAACACTTCCTCTTGCAAGAAGCCATTGAGGAAGGCACTCTTGACGTCCATTTGGTGCAATTTGAACTTGAGCACACAAGAGATGGACAAGAGAAGCCTAATGGACTCTAAACGGGCAACGGGAGCAAAAGTCTCCTCAAAGTCGATACCCTCAATTTGAGAGTACCCTTGTGCTACAAGCCTAGCCTTGTTCCGCACTATGTTGCCGTTCTCATCGGATTTATTCCTATAAATCCACTTAGTTCCTATCACATGTGAGCTTTTAGGCCTAGGAACTAGAGTCCAAACCTCATTCCTTTCGAATTGGTTTAGCTCTTCTTGCATGGCAAGAACCCAAAATTCATCATTCAAGGCTTCATCAACCTTTTTGGGTTCAATTTGAGAGGTGTAGCATGTAAAGCTAATGAGATTAGCTATTTGACGCCTAGTCCTAACACCCTCATTCACATCTCCAATAACATCCTCTTTGTTATGGAGTCTTCTAACCCATGGAGCGGGTTCATTAGAGTCCAAGAGAGGGACTCTAGTAATAGGTTGTGTGACCTCATTATTGTCATTGGACGTCCCAACATTAGGAGTCACCACAACCCTCTCCAAAGGAGAGTCATCCTTTAAAACTTCCTCCTCTTCATGGTCATTAGACTTGAGCCTTGTATCAGCAATGACAACATTCGATGATTCCATAACGGTTCGAGTCTTCAAGTTGAAAACTCTATAGGCTCTACTATTCAAGGCATAGCCAATAAAGATACCCTCATCACTCTTAGCATCAAACTTGCCAAGTTGATCACGGTCATTTAAAATGTAGCATTTGCTTCCAAATGTATGGAAGTAGCTAACATTTGGCTTCCTACCCTTCCATAACTCATAGGAGGTGTTTCTAGATCCGGGCCTTAGGAAAACTCTATTCCCTATATAGCAAGCCGTATTGACGGCTTCGGCCCATAGGTTCCTAGGGACATTGTTGCTAAGCAACATCACTCGGGCCATCTCTTGGAGGACCCTATTCTTCCTCTCAACAACTCCATTTTGTTGAGGTGTCCTAGGAGCCGAAAACTCATGGGAGATGCCTAAGCTATCACAATGGCTTTCAAAAGAGGCATTCTCAAACTCCCTCCCATGGTCACTTCTAATCCGTTTAATGCTTCTAATGTTAGAATTCATTTCATTTTGTAATTTAGTACAAAGCATTTTCAACTTATCAAAAGTTTCGGATTTTTCTCTAAGAAAATATGTCCATGTAAATCTAGAGAAATCATCAACGCAAACAAAAATGTATCTCTTTCCACCTAAACTCTCGGTTTGCATAGGACCCATGAGATCCATGTGGAGAAGCTCTAGGGGCTCCTTGGTGGAGAGATACTTGCCGTTTTTGTGCATGTTTTTGGTTTGTTTTCCTTGTTAGCAAGGTCCACAAATACCATTGGCTTTCTTCCGAAGCTTAGGGAGGCCACGCACACAATTGAACTTTCCAAGGGTTCTTAAATCCCTAAAGTTCATGTGGCCAAGTCTTTCATGCCACAACTCAACTTGCTCATCCATGGACACATTGTTTGAGACTATTCTAGCTCAAAGACAATAACAATTGTCGCTAGATCGCATACCTTTCAACAAGGTTTGTCCATCGGGCTTTAGGATAGAGCAATCATCTTTTCTAAACAAGACGGAATATCCTTCATCACTTAGATGTGAAATGCTTATTAAATTGGCTTTCAAGCCATCAACAAATAAAGCATCGGATAAGGAGGGTAATCTGGGAACGAAAATGGTTCCTTTCCCTACCACTTTCTTTTTGGATCCATCACCAAAAGTGACATATCCTCCTTCCTCCATAACAAGAGTCTCGAAGAAACTCTTGTTTCCCGTCATGTGCCTAGAGCACCCACTATCTAAATACCAAAAATTAGAAGAATTTGCCTTCAAGGCTATTTGAGCAACATGGCAAACATTTTCATTCTTTCTAATCCACCTAGAAACAATCTTAGCTTTCTTAGTGGTCTTTGGTACATGGGTTCTAGATGTTCTAGGATCATGCATAATAATATTATCATTCCTAGGAACATGCATCATGGCTCTTTTCTTTTTCTTCTCTATCATGCTTCTAGTTTTGCAAATTTTAATATATCGAAAGCAATGTGGTCTAATATGACCATCAAATCCACAAAAGTGACAAATAGGAGTAAAATAAGGAATCATACCTTGTCCTTGTCTTTGTGGATGAATGGGTTAAATCCGTCTTCATTGTTAAACCGGTCTAGATTGCTTCCTAGCTTGAGGTTGCATGATAGGTCTCTTTCCTTTGTGAGCCAAGTGTGGAGGAATGTTGGCTTGAGGGACCCTGGGGGTTGAGCTTGAGGGTACCTTCTTGGCCCCATCTTCACTTGTGCATTTGAACATTGTCCTTCTTCTAACTTCTTCCTAGGAATTTGCACATATGAAGTTTCTTCGTTCCTCAAACTCTTGACAAACATGGTCTTGTTAGAGGTTGAGATCTTCTTGCCATCTTCATACCCAAGACCCCTCTTGTCACATGGACTCTTTCCAACACCAAGCATATGGTCAAGCTTCTTGGTGCTAGAATCCATCCTAGTCATAGATTCTCTAACTTCTTCAAGCTCCCTCTTTAGACTATCTTCATTCCTCCTAGATAAGACTAACTCCTCTCTTAGCTTATCTTCCATCTTCTTGAATTTTTTCACTTGTTCACTTAAGTGGTCATTATGAGATGCAAGCTCAAGATTTTCTTCTCTCAACATCTTGATCTTTCTTGTGCTCTTGATTGCTAAATCATTAAACTTGGCATGATATTTAGCAAGCACCTTTTTCTCCACAAATCCATTTATGGAGTTAGAAGAAGAATCACTTTCTTCTTCACTTGAATCATTTTCCTCTTGACTCATTTCCTCTCTCTCACTAGCACTTTTGCTTTTATGGGAGGAGGCAAAAGCTAGGAGATTAGCCATGAGCTCTTCATCATCCAATGACTCATCTCCCTCAATGGAGTCATCACTACTTCCACTCCAAGTTGCGGCCATCACTTTTCTCTTTTTCTTCTCATTGTGATTTGCACATTCGAGGGCAAAGTGACCTATCCCACCACACTCGAAGCATCAGACCCCTTTCCTTTTGGTCTTCTCTTTCCTAGGCTCAAACTTGTTGTAGGAACCCTTTTTCTTGAAGTTTTGACCTTTGGAACCAAAGTCCTTTTTCCCGAACTTCATGACCCTCTTGAATCTCTTCACAAATAGTGCAAGTTCTTCAGTCCGAGTCATTCTTCTTCGCCTCCTTTTCATCCTTGGAGGTTTTCAAAGCAATTCCTTTTTGCTTTTTAGGAGGTGTAGAGATAGGACCCTTTCTAGACTCATAAGCTAGAAGTCTCCCAATCACCTCACTCGGCTTCATATCCTTATATCCACTATTTTCTTCTAAAGCCGTCACCTTCGATTCGAATCTATCGGGTAGAGATCTCATAATCTTTTGCTTGATTCTCCTATCCGAATATGGATCACTAAGTTGATGACTTTGGTTGACTATGTCCATCAACTTGATCTCGAAGTCGTTGAAGCACTCATTCTCCTCCATCTTAAGCATCTCGAATTGAGTTTTGAGGACTTAAAGCTTAAAGTCCTTCACCACTTCGGTTCCCTCATGTGCAATCTCTAGGATGTCCCATGCCTCCTTAGCTATCCTAGTATTTTGAATCAATTTGTATTGATTTTCGTCCATAGCACATAAGATGGCATGCATCGCCTTCCTATTCCACTTTGAAACCTCAAACTCTTGCGCGTTCCATTGTGCCTTAGGCTTCAATACATCTTCTCCTCTACCACCGGGAGTCATCATGGGTAGATCATATCCGTATTCCACCGCCATCCATGCACGGTCGTGAATTTGGCATATGTAGGATTCCATATTCCCTTTCCATTGGGAATAGTTCAATCTGGTAAGAAGTGGAGGCCTTGTGCTAGAAGCACCTTCGTTGCCACCACCATTTCCACCGTTTCCACTCATAGTGTTTATGAATGAATGAAATGATGCAAATATATGAATGATCAAAAATCACACAAAATGCAAAACACACCAAAATAAGCAAGGATCACCTATGTATGTCTAGGAACCCGCTCTGATACCAATTGAAACAAATTATAGCAAGGTGTGTATAAAACTATCTAGACGGGGGGTGAATAGATTTTAAACTTATTACCTAATTTTCGTGTTAAGACAAAATTATGAAATTACCCCTAAATAGAAAAAGCAATAAATCAAGTATAAAATACGGAAATTAAATAACACTTGATTTTTACGTGGAAACCCTCACGGGAAAAACCACGGGCTAGTAAGTAAGCCACACTCGAACCTCAAATCCACTAAATGTGTAAAATGATTACAACCTAATCCCGGAAGTAATCACACACCTACCTAATCCCGGTATGAGTGAACCTAGTCCAATTTGCTTGCGATCTAAGCAACCTAATCCCGGAAGCTACACACAAGACTTACTTTCTCAATGAAGAGAATAACACCCTAAGTGAATATATGAATATCCAAAATGCAACATAGAGCAAGGGAAACCCTATATGCTTATCTAAGATGATTAATATGCAATTAGAACAATCCTAGATATTAAAAACTAAATGACATGTCAAATAGTTTAGCTAATCAAGATTAAGCACAAAACCTAATTAGCTATCACAATACAACTTCTCAAACATACAACATACTAATCTCAATCTTGTATCAAAAGATATATGAAAATCATACAAGTAATTAATTGAGATTGCTTGTTAAGAAAAACACAAAATATGTAAGATATTAGTGAAAAGCTTACCAAGCAAAGTATGATGAAGAATCCATGCAAGATGACATCTAGAAGATCAAAGATGATGCTAGATGATGATTGATGATCATGAAAAAGTGTTTGAGTAATTAAAAATGAGTTCTTGGAATTTTTCTTCTCTTTGAAAAATATCCTAAGTATGAAATCTGAATATGAACTCTCTTAATTGACCTAAAGTCAAAGTGGCATATATATAGGGTGTCAAGATGAAGTGTGGTCGTTTTGATAAGTGACACCACAAATTTGCCTTGGGCGCTGTACGTAGGGCGCCTCTGTACAGCGCCTGTACAGCGCCCCACCTCTGTTCTCTCGAGAAAATAGAGGGGCGCTGTATGTAGAGCGCTTTGTATAGCGCCCCAACAGCGACTCAACAGCTACCGATTAAAATCGATCAGGTCTGAACAGCGCTCGATGGGCGCTGTTCATACAGCGCTTCTGTAGAGCGCTTTTGGGAGCACCCAATGCAAAAATGCAATCCTAAGACTAAAGCATGACAAGGCAATTGGATATGCAAGATGCAATCAAACTAACATGCAAGAAGAGATGTTAAAGAACATTAAAGCACACAACATACAAGGATTAAACATATGCATGAGTTGTGAGTGTGTGCAACTATCTCTTCAAGACAAGTAAGCACATAGAGATTTACCTTCGATGCTTATCAAGATGAGGTCTTCAAAGGGCTTCGAACAAACCTACCAACACCTAGGCTACCCTTACAAAGAACTCCAACATGTGGTTTGTCCACGAAATGAGCCAATCAACACATGGGAACCTTACATACTTCCTAGGGTATTGAGAAGGAGGATACATCTTGATGTCTTGCTTGAGGAGGACGCATCCTAGTAATTAATGTAGCCAAGACCTCTCTTGTCACTTGGCCTTTTTCCAACTCCCAACATGTGGTCAAGCTTCTCGGTGCTTGAAGCCATCCTAGCCATTGAGTCTTTAGCTTCTTCAAGCTCTCTCTTCAACCCTTCTTCTCTCCTCTTAGATAAAGCTAACTCATCCTTTAGCTTATCTTCATCCACCATGGATCTCACCACTTCACCACTCAAGTGGTCAACTTATGTTGAAAGCTCAAGATTTTCCACCTTTAATCTTTGAATCTCCTTCTCATTCTTTATCCTAGAGCTTTCAAACTTGACTATGTATTCATTTGGATCCCTACTCTCCACATTTCCATTTGTGGAGTTAGATGATGAATTCTCAACAATTGAGTCATTTCCTATATCTTCCATCTCACTAATGGAGTCATCTTCCTTATCAAGACATTCACCTTGGTCACTTGACGTTATATGAGCTATATCCCAATGAGTAGTTAAACCAAAAACTTCTTTAGCTACTTCTTCATCTATTTCTTCATCTATTTCTTCTTTGGGATCACAAGTCAAAGTAACTTGGCCATCTTCTACATGAATGGCTCCAAATGCCGTGTAGTTAATGGCAAGCTCTCCATCACTTGAAGGATTTTCTTCACTCTCATCCTTACTCCATGAGGCGGCCATCGCCTTTCCTTTCCTTCTATCCTTCAAGTTTCCACACTCTAGGGAGATGTGCCTGATGTTAGGATTATGCTCAATAGCAAGAGTGTAATGTCGTAATTAACAATCTTTTTCATATTAATAAAGTGATTTCTGGTTTAACAAATCGTATAGCATTTATAGTTTAATATTATAATTGTCAAAGTAAATAATCATAAGGTCTAAAGACTATGGGAAAAGAAGAATTGTTCGTAGATCTGGATATGTATGTGGTAGACACAATTCTTTAGTTAGTCTTGAATAATGTTCACAACTTAAGTTAAAGGTTGGGCACCTTTATCTTGTTAAAGTTGTAGAATTCTTTTGCTAGCATTTGAGTGGGATCAAATGAGATATGATGAGTCTAAAATCATCGGAGTGTCTTCGAGCAAAAGGATCTAGTGCACTAGGTGCATTGAACTGGATCAAAATGAAATACTTTATCTATAACCGTCAGTAGATAAAAGTCTTTTCATTATCAGGACAATCGGAGAGTCTATCTTAATCCTGAGATAAATGATGGACTTATGGTTGCAAGTGATATCATTTGAGTTATCAATGAGTACGATTATATCGCATAGTCTATCCTCGATAGTTTGGTGATATTCATTTGTTAATCGATAGAGGACTTCATTTATAGATATGGACATCGTGGCTCCATTTAATTAAATGAGAGTATAATATCATCATATGGATGTTTTGAGGTAATTGGATATTAAATCTCAACGTTGAGTTTTCGATAGTGTCTATTGAAAACATGGCTTCTGGACAAGTCAAAATATCCAAGTTCAAAACGTGGTCATATGAGTAAATATGGTAACTTGGAGAGTTATAGGCGGTCTATGAACTCTTGGCGATTACTGATATTAATCACGAGGATATACTATCTCCAATATGATTGTCTAGGGTATGAATGAGGAGCATCTTCCTTTTCTATCTTTATTTAAGAGTTCAGTTTGGATCGGACCTAAGTGAATCATTTGTTGATTGTGATTAGGTTATATCTATTGAAGCTTAAATTTAGATGGCCCGCCAAGATCCCAAATCCACACGGACTTGCATGGATCACTTGATATATTCTACCGGACCAATTTAAGGGTCCATCTAGAATTGCATTTAATATATTAAGAATATAATTTGCACATTATTTTAGTAATGGGCTGCTCAATTATATTAATATATTAATGAAAGACATGTGGGCTTGTTTCTTTTAGTAAGAATGGGTCTGGTTCACATGTGGGCTTTTTATTTAAAGTCCAATGGATTAAATGAAATAAGAAAATAATATTTTGGCCCATTTACTATAAGTGGGGCGGCAAGGGTTAGTTTAACCTAATATATTATTTTGTTTCATTGTTTTAATTAAATAAGAATTAATTAATTGTTTAATTAAAGAAACAAATCTTTTCTAATCAGGAAATATATTTCCTAAAAGTAAAAGTAAAAGACTTGTTTGATAAGGAAATAAATAATTAGTTTTATTTATTTAATCAAATAAGAAGTCTTTTTATTTAGTCAATAAAAGAATAGAATAAAATATCTATGAGTTAGATTAGGGTTTGAAGTCTAAAAAGTTGAAAAGAATTAGGGTTGAATTTCGGTCACCCTATATAAGTGACATGATGAAATTCGGCCAACCCTAATACACAACCACATAGATTTCGGCAACCCTAAAAGAGAAAGGAAGCAAAATTCGGCCACCCTATATTATTCTTGCTATAGGGTTTGGCCACCACACATGTGTTGATGATACAAATTTCTTCTTCTTCTCAATACATAGAAAGCTTTTTATTCTACTAAAACAAAAAGGAGTGTTAGATTATTCTTTGATAGTATACTATTTGCTTATTCATCAATAAGCTTGTGTATACGATATCGATCTAGGTTCACGCGAGTTTCGATCATTAGATTGAGAACTCAAAAGTGACCGGAATAATCTTAGTCATTCTTTTGATTGTTTTTGTGACTAACAAAGAAAAGAAAAGTTTGTTTTGTCCATTCACAGGTTTGCAATTCAAAGAAAAGGGAGACCACGCTCCTAGGTGATCCACGTTCGTGCTAGGATTGAAGATCTTGCGGATTACCATCGACGTAAGTCAATCGGATCACGCGACAAAAGGTATTCTACTTTTTGTTATTGTATATGTATGTTTAATTAATTAAAGTGTTTAAGGTTCATAAAAAAGGAAAAATTTTAAAAGTCACTAAATCTAATTTTTAGTATCGCTTCCGCTGCGTGTACTTCTTGGTATTTTTCCCTACACTTGAATCCCCTCTCTTGAAGGCACTTCTTGGTTCGGCTCGTCATTCTTGACCTTGGTCTTCTTCTTGAAGCCGACCCCCTTTGAGCCATAACCATTCTTTTGTAGACTCAAGAACTTCTTGAATCTCTTGACAATTAGTGCCATGTCTTTATCCGAGTCGTCCTGCTTCTTGTCATGCTTAAAAGTTTTCAAAGCAATATTCTTTTTCTTCTTGGGATGTAAGGTGGTAGCCTTTCTTTACTCATAGGCTAGAAGTCTTCCAATGACTTCACTCGGCTTCATATCTTTGTACCCATCATTCTCATCTAAAGCCGTTACCTTGGACTTAAATCTTTCGGCAAGCCATCTGTAGGAAAAAATACCGTAGTACACGCAGCGGAAGCGAGACTAAAAATAGATTTAGTAGAGTTTTAAAATTTTTCCTTTTTATGAACCTTAACCCTTTAATTAATTAAGCATACATATAAACCAACAAAAGAAGAATACCTTTTGCAGCGTGATCCGATTGACTTACGTCGATGGTAATCCGCAAGATCTTCAATCCTAACACGAACGTGAATCACCTAGGAGCGTGGTCTCCCTTTTCTTTGAATTGCAAACCTGAGGATGGATAAACAAACTTTTCTTTTTCTTTTTCTTTTGTTAGTCACAAAACAATCAAAAGAAGACAAAGATTATTCCGGTCACTTTTGAATTCTCAATCTAATGATCGAAATTCGCGTGAACCTAATTCGATGTTGTACACACAAGCTTATTGATGAACAAGCAATCAGTGTACCAACAATGAATAATCTTTTCTCTCTTTTATGTCTTAGTAGAATAAAAATAATACTTTTCTATGAATTGAGAAGAAGAAGAAAATTGTATCAATTAACAACTTAGGTTGGCCGAATTCTATATGTGGTAATATATAGGTGGCCGAAATTTTGCTTCCTTTTGTATTTAGTGTTGGGATTATGCTCAATAGCAAGAGTGTAATGTTGTAATTAACAATCGTTTTCATATTAATAAAGTGATTTCTAGTTTAACAAATCGTATAGCATTTATAGTTTAATATTATAATTGTCAAAGTAAATAATCATAAGGTCTAAAGACTATGGGAAAAGAAGAATTGTTCGTACATCTGGATATGTATGTGGTAGACACAATTCTTTAGTTAGTCTTGAATAATGTTCACAACTTAAGTTAAAGGTTGGGCACCTTTATCTTGTTAAAGTTGTAGAATTCTTTTGCTAGCATTTGAGTGGGATCAAATGAGATATGATGAGTCTAAAATCATCGGAGTGTCTTCGAGCAAAAGGATCTAGTGCACTGGGTGCATTGAACTGGGTCACAATGAAAAGCTTTATCTAGAACCGTCAGTAGATAATAGTCTTTTCATTATCAGGACAATCGGAGAGTCTATCTTAATCCTGAGATAAATGATGGACTTATGGTTGCAAGTGATATCATTTGAGTTATCAATGAGTACGATTATATCGCATAGTCTATCCTCGATAGTTTGGTGATATTCATTTGTTAATCGATAGAGGACTTCATTTATAGATATGGACATCGTGGCTCCATTTAATTAAATGAGAGTATAATATCATCATATGGATGTTTTGAGGTAATTGGATATTAAATCTCAACGTTGAGTTTTCGATAGTGTCTATTGAAAACATGGCTTCTGGACAAGTCAAAATATCCAAGTTCAAAACGTGGTCATATGAGTAAATATGGTAACTTGGAGAGTTATAGGCGGTCTATGAACTCTTGGCGATTACTGATATTAATCACGAGGATACACTATCTCCAATATGATTGTCTAGGGTATGAATGAGGAGCATCTTCCTTTTCTATCTTTATTTAAGAGTTCAGTTTTAGCTCTTTAGTGGAATGAGTTAAAATTAATGGATCGGACCTAAGTGAATCATTTGTTGACTGTGATTAGGTTATGTCTATTGAAGCTTAAATTTAGATGGCCCGCCAAGATCCCCAATCCACACGGACTTGCATGGATCACTTGATATATTCTACCGGACCAATTTAAGGGTCCATCTAGAATTGCATTTAATATATTAAGAATATAATATGCACATTATTTATGTAATGGGCTGCTCAATTATATTAATATATTAATGAAAGACATGTGGGCTTGTTTCTTTTAGTAATAATGGGTCTGGTTCACATGTGGGCTTTTTATTTAAAGTCCAATGGATTAAATGAAATAAGAAAATAATATTAGGCCCAATTTTATACAAGTGGGGCGGCAAGGTTAATGTTTTAACCTAATATATTATTTTGTTTCATTTGTTTTAATTAAATAAGAATTAATTAATTTATTGATTAATTGTTTAATTAAAGAAACAAATCTTTCCTAAAAGTAAAAGACTTGTTTGATAAGGAAATAAATAAATTAATTTTATTTATTTAATCAAATAAGGAGTCTTTTTATTTAGTCAAAATAAAAGAATAAAAATCAATGAGTTGGATTAGGGTTTGAAGTCTATAAAGTTGAAAAGAATTAGGGTTGAATTTCGGTCACCCTATATAAGTGACATGATGAAATTCGGCCAACCCTAATCTAAAACTACATAGAATTCGGCAACCCTAAAGGAAAAAGAAAGAAAAATTCGGCCAACCTATATAAGTGCTCTTATAGGGTTCGGCCACCACATACATGTGTGCTTGAGATTTTATTTTTCTTCTTCTTCTTCATTCATAGATAGTTTTTATTCTACTAAGACAAAAAGGAGTGTTAGATTATTCTTTGATAGTATATCTATTGCTTAATCATCAATAAGCTTGTGTATACGATATCGATCTAGGTTCACGCGAGTTTCGATCATTAGATTGAGAACTCAAAAGTGACCGGAATAATCTTAGACATTCTTTTGATTGTTTTGTGACTAACAAAGAAAAGAAAAGTTTTGTTTTGTCCATTCACAGGTTTGCAATTCAAAGAAAAGGGAGACCACGCTCCTAGGTGATCCACGTTCGTGCTCGGATTGAAGGTCTTGCGGATTACCATCGACGTAAGTCAATCGGATCACGCGACAAAAGGTAATCTACTTTTTGTTAATGTATATGCATGTTTATTGATTAAAAGGGTTTAAGGTTCATAAAGGAAAATTTTTTTAAAAGTCACTAAATCTAATTTTAGTATCGCTTCCGCTGCGTGTACTTCTTGGTATTTTTCCCTACATTTAGGGTTGCCGAAATCTTCCTCTTTTTGCACTAGGGTTGCCGCAAATCACACACCTAAAAGGGTTTGTGTTGCACCTAATTTCCATCAAAGTTTAGACTTCAAACCCTAATCCAACTCATAAGTATTTTTTTATTCTTTTATTGACTAATTGCTATTGAGCATAATCCTAACAAAACATACATCATACTAATCTCAATCTTGTATTCAAAATATATAAAATAACATACAAGTAATTAAATTGAGATTGCTAGATAAGAGAAACACAAAATATGTAAGATATTAGTGAAAAGCTTACCAAGCAAAGTATGATGAAGAATCCATGCTAGATGACATCTAGATGATCTAAGATGATGCTAGATGATGATTGATGATCATGGAAAAAGTGTTTGAGTGATTAAAAATGAGTTCTTGGAATTTTTCTTCTCTTTGAAAAATATCCTAAGTATGAAATCTGAATATGAACTCTCCTCATTGACCTAAAGTCAAAGTGGCATATATATAGGGTGTCAAGATGAAGTGTGGTCGTTTTGATAAGTGACACCAAAATTTGCCTTGGGCGCTGTACGTAGAGCGCCCTTGTACAGCGCCTGTACAGTGCCCTTGCTCTGTTTTCACGAGAAAACAGAGAGGTGTTGTACGAACAGCGCTTTCTACAGCGCTCGTACAGCGCCCAACAAAAATGCATCAGACCTGATGCATTTAAATGACATTTCTTGCATCAGGTATGATGGGCGCTGTTCGAACAGCGCTTTGTAGAGCGCTTTGAACAGCGCCCTTTGCAAAGAAAGAAACCCAAGATTATGCATGACAAGGCAATGGGCAATGCAAGATGCAATCAACCTAACATGCAAGAAGAGATGTTAATGAGCATTAAGGCACACAAATAAGACACACAACATACAAGGATTAAACATATGCATGAGTTGTGAGTGTGTGCAACTATCTCTTCAAGACAAGTAAGCACTTAGAGTATTACCTTTGGTGCTTGTCAATAGTGAGGTCTTCAAAAGGGCCTAAGCAATAACAACAATATCTAAGCTACCCTTACAAAGCATCCCCACAGATGGTTTGATCACGAAATAAGCCAATTAAAAACAACGGGAATCCTAACAATCTCCCCCTTTGGCTATTTCGTGACAAAACCACCACTCACATTGATTCCTCACAAAGAATTAGAAACTACAGGACTACAATGATTATTTACATTACAAAGAGATAAGAAAATACAACTTCAAGTCTTCAGTCTCTTGTAGAACAATCAAGTCCTGAAAATAAAGTTTCTAGCATTTCCAATACAAGTAAAGTGTGAGATTAATCATGTGAGAACAATAACAATCATTTGCATTTAACATTTAGGCACAACATTATGAAATGTATGTGTATGCAATGCTCCCCCTCAACGGGTTACTCCCCCTCAATGTATGTTCTCCCCAAAGTGCACAATAGCTTCTATATTTTGCAACTCCCCTTACCATATCCTACTCCCCCTTTTTGTCATGATATAGGCAAAGGAATAGTCCCCAACCGGGTCACTCATAGCAACAAGAGATAGAAGCATGCAAGATTTGCATATATATATAAGTCACTTTATGCACTTCAATTAATTTGAGAGAAACAAGGAGATTTATTTGAGAAAATATGTGAATCCAACATGCTTTGCATACAAGACATATAGCATTCAAGTCCAAAATACAATGGTATTTGGCAAAGCAAATGACAAAGGTTTCTAATAAGAATTCAAACCAATTTCACCAATGTCATGGGAAAAGCAAGGATATAGAGATTATTGATTTCAAATTTTAGAGTAACTATATCCAACATTATAAGCGAAACATGGCATGAGCGACTTTGCACCCTATTTGATTTTTCCGGATAAGATATCCGTATGATAGTAACCATGTTCAACTAATAAAGAAAGAGAGACATTTGGAATATAAATTCCTTTGAACGGATACAAGATCCTTTATTCATTTTGAGTCTCATAAGCTTTCACACAAGTTTTGCATTTTAAGAATATGCAATCATCAATTCATGCTTTTCATGAGAGCATGTTGTATGAATTTCATGCTTTTTTATTAGACATTAGCATGTTATTTAAGAATCATCATGTCATGGAGATAACTATAGGTCATTCACATCATACTTCCTATGTAAATCTCCTAGTCCAAAAATGCATGTTTGAACATAAATATGACATGGATTGTAAACAAGCAAGGTTCACACTTATAGAATGAAAAACGTATATACATATGTACAACCAAGCTTACTCAAGCAATCAAAAGAAGAGGCATAAGTTATTTCAAAAATTTTTGCAAGTGATAAGAATGCAAAATAGCTCTCTTTGCTTGAGTTCCCCATATGGGGTCAAGTAGAACACATCACTCCACAAGACATATCCCAATAGATCTACTAAGAGTTTTAAATCGAGTAGCATCTAAGGGTTTAGTAAATAGGTCCGCAAGTTGATCATTAGTACCTACATGTTCAAGTACTATGCATTTATTCTCAACAAGCTCTCTAATGAAGTGATGGCAGATGTCAATATGCTTAGTTCTAGAATGTTACACCGGATTCTTGGAAATATTAATAGCACTCATGTTATCACAAAAAAGAGTGAGACTACCTTGGTTGAATCCGTAGTCTACTAGCATTTGCTTCATCCATAGGAGTTGTGTGCATCCACTCCCCGCGGCTATGTATTCGGCCTCGGCCGTGGACAAGGAAATCGAGTTTTGCTTCTTGCAAAACCAAGACACCAAGTTGTTGCGTAGAAAGAAGCAACCGCCCGATGTGCTCTTCCTATCATCACAATTTCCTGCCCAATCCGCATCACTAAAGCCTACAAGACTAGCATTAGTGTCAAAAGAGTACCAAATCCCATAGTTGGATGTCCCATTCACATAACGAATGATTCTCTTTACGGAAGAGAGATGGGACTCCTTAGGATCCGCTTGGTACCTAGCACACACACCCACACTAAAAGATATATCGGGCCTACTTGCGGTCAAATAAAGCAAGCTACCTATCATGCCCCGATATAGAGTTTGTTCCACACTTTTACCACTAGCATCCTTGCTTAGCTTCAAAGTGGTACTCATGGGTGTATCACAATATTTGGCATTCTCTAAACCAAACTTCTTCACTAGGTTCTTAGCATATTTGGCTTGGGTTATGAAAATCCCATCATTCATTTGCCTAATTTGCAAACCTAGGAAGTAACTAAGCTCACCAACAAGACTCATCTCAAATTCATAAGACATGACATCAACAAATTGTTGGACCTTGGTGTTGTTGGTGGAGCCAAAGACTATATCATCAACATATATTTGAGCTATGAAAAGCTCATCATTGTCTCTCTTGATGAATAGTGTCTTGTCAACACTACCTCTTGTCTAGTTATTGTCAACAAGAAATTGAGTGAGGCGCTCATACCAAGCCCTCGGTGCTTGTTTCAACACATATAGTGCCTTCTTGAGGCGATAGACATGGTTGGGGTGGTGTGCATCCACAAACCCCTTAGGTTGTTCAACAAACACTTCCTCTTGCAAGAAGCCATTTAGGAAGGCACTCTTGACGTCCATTTGGTGCAATTTGAACTTGTGCACACAAGAGATGGACAAGAGAAGCCTAATGGACTCTAAGCGGGCAACGGGAGCAAAAGTCTCCTCAAAGTCGATACCCTCAATTTGAGAGTACCCTTGTGCTACAAGTCTAGCCTTGTTCCGCACTATGTTGCCATCCTCATCGGATTTGTTCCTAAATATCCATTTAGTGCCTATGACATTAGTGGTCTTAGGCCTAGGAACTAGAGTCCAAACCTCATTCCTTTCGAATTGGTTTAGCTCTTCTTGTATGGCAAGAACCCAAAATTCATCATTCAAGGCTTCATCAACCTTTTTGGGTTCTATTTGAGAGGTGTAGCATGTAAAGCTAATTAGATTAGCTATTTGACGCCTAGTCCTAACACCCTCATTAACATCTCCAATAACATCCTCTTTGTTATGGAGTCTTCTAACCCATGGAGCGGGTTCATTAGAGTCAAAGTTAGGAACTCTAGTAATAGGTTGTGTGACTTCATTAGATGTCCCAACATTGGGAGTCACCACAACCCTCTCTAAAGGAGAGTCATCCTCTAAAACATCCTCCTCCTCATGGTCATTAGACTTGAGCCTTGTATCATCAATGACCACATTTGATGATTCCATGACGGTTCGAGTCTTCAAGTTGAAAACTCTATAGGCTCTACTATTCAAGGCATAGCCAATAAAGATACCCTCATCACTTTTAACATCAAACTTGCCAAGTTGATCACGGTCATTTAAAATGTAGCATTTGCTTCCAAATGTGTGGAAGTAGCTAACATTTGGCTTCCTACCCTTCCATAGCTCATAGGAGGTGTTTCTAGATCCGGGCCTTAGGAATACTCTATTCCCTATATAGCAAGCCGTG
The DNA here is from genome assembly GCA_030490815.1 of Acer saccharum. NCBI lineage: Eukaryota > Viridiplantae > Streptophyta > Magnoliopsida > Sapindales > Sapindaceae > Acer > Acer saccharum. The sequence continues at coordinate 40,660,124 of CM059869.1, forward strand.
TTGACGGCTTCGGCCCATAGATTCCTAGGGACATTGTTGCTAAGCAACATCACTCGGGCCATCTCTTGGAGGACCCTATTGTTCCTCTCAACAACTCCATTTTGTTGAGGTGTCCTATGAGCCGAAAACTCATGGGAGATGCCTAAGCTATCACAATAGCTTTCAAAAGATGCATTCTCAAATTCCCTCCCATGATCACTTCTAATCCGTTTAATGCTTCTAATGTTAGATTTCATTTCATTTTGTAATTTAGTACAAAGCATTTTAAACTTATCAAAAGTTTCGGATTTTTCTCTAAGAAAATATGTCCATGTAAATCTAGAGAAATCATCAACACAAACAAAAATGTATCTCTTTCCACCTAAACTCTCGGTTTGCATAGGACCCATTAGATCCATGTGGAGAAGCTCTAGGGGCTCCTTGGTGGAGAGATACTTGCCCTTTTTGTGCATGCTTTTGGTTTGTTTTCCTTGTTGGCAAGGTCCACAAATACCATTAGCTTTCTTCCCAAGCTTAGGGAGGCCACGCACACACTCGAACTTTCCAAGAGTTCTTAAATCCCTAAAGTTCATGTGGCCAAGTCTTTCATGCCACAACTCAACTTGCTCATCCATGGACACATTGTTTGAGACTATTCTAGCTTCAAGACAATAACAATTGTCACTAGATCTCATACCTTTCAACAAGGTTTGTCCATCGGGCTTTAGAATTGAGCAATCATTTTTACTAAACAAGACGGAATATCCTTCATCACTTAAATGTGAAATGTTTATTAAATTGGCTTTCAAGCCATCAACAAATAAAGCATCGGATAAGGAGGGTAAACCGAGAACGGAAATAGTTCCTTTCCCTACCACTTTCTTTTTGGATCCATCACCAAAAGTGACATATCCATCTTCCTCCATAACAAGAGTCTCGAAGAAACTCTTATTTCCCATCATGTGCCTAGAGCCCCCACTATCCAAATACCAAAAATTAGGAGAATTTGCCTTCAAGGCTATTTGTGCAACATGGCAAATATTTTCATTCTTTCTAATCCACTTAGCAACAATTTTAGCTTTCTTAGTGGTTTTTGGTACATGTGCTCTACTATTCCTAGGATCATGCAAATCAATATTATCATTCCTAGGAACATGCATCATGGCTCTTTTCTTTTTCTTCTCTATCATGCTTCTAGTTTTGCACATTTTTGTATAGCGAAAGCAATGTGGTCTAATATGACCATCAAATCCACAAAAGTGACAAATAGGAGTAAAATGAGGAATCATACCTTGTCCTTGTCTTTGTGGATGAAGGGGTTCAATGCGTCTTCGTTGTTGAACCGGTCTAGGTTGCTCCCAAGCTTGAGGTTGCATGATAGGCCTCTTTCCTTTGTGAGCCATTTGAGGAGGAATGTTGGCTTGAGGGACCCTAGGGGGTTGAGCTTGAGGTTGCCTTCTTGGCCCCATCTTCACTTGTGCATTTGAGCATTGTCCTACTTCTAATTTCTTCCTAGGAATTTGCACAAATGAAGTTTCTTCTTTCCTCAAACTCTTGACAAACATAGTCTTGTTAGAGGTTGAGATCTTCTTGCCATCTTCATACCCAAGACCCCTCTTGTCACATGGACTCTTTCCAACACCAAGCATATGGTCAAGCTTCTTGGTGCTAGAATCCATCCTAGTCATAGATTCTTTAACTTCTTCAAGCTCCCTCTTTAGGCTATCTTCATTCCTCCTATATAAAACTAACTCCTCTTTTAGCTTATCTTCCATCTTCTTGAATTTTTCCACTTGTTCACTTAAGTGGTCATTATGAGATGCAAGCTCAAGATTTTCTTCTCTCAACATCTTGATCTTTCTTGTGCTCTTGATTGCTAAATCATTAAATTCGGCATGATATTTAGCAAGCACCTTTTTCTCCACAAATCCATTTATGGAGTTAGAAGAGGAATCACTTTCTACTTCACTTGAGTCATTTTCCTCTTGACTCATTTCCTCTCTCTCACTAGCACTTTTGCTCTTATGGGAGGAGGCAAAAGCAAGGAGATTAGCCATGAGCTCTTCATCATCTGAAGACTCATCTCCCTCATAGGAGTCATCACTACTTCCACTCCAAGTGGCGGCCATCACTTTCCCTTTTTTCTTCTCAACATGATTTGCACAATCGGGGGCAAAATGATCTATGCCACCACACTCAAAACAACGGACCCCTTTTCTTTCGGTCCTCTCTTGCATAGGTTCAAACTTCTTGAAAGAGCCCTTTTTCTTCAAATCTTGTCCTTTTGATCCAAAGCTCTTTCTTCTAAACTTCATAACCTTGTTGAACCTTTTTACAAACAAGGCAAGGTCTTCATCCGAGTCAACCTTCTTTGCCTCCTTTTCATCCTTGGAGGTCTTCAAAGCAATTCCTTTTTGCTTTTTAGGAGGTGTGGAGATAGGCCCCTTCCTAGACTCATAAGCTAGAAGTCTCCCAATCACCTCACTCGGCTTCATATCCTTATAATCACTATTTTCTTCTAAAGCCGTCACCTTCGATTCAAACCTATCGGGTAGAGATCTCATAATCTTTTGCTTGATTCTCCTATCCGAATATGGATTACCAAGTTGATGACTTTGGTTGACTATATCCATCAACTTGATCTCGAAGTCGTTGAAGCACTCATTCTCCTCCATCTTGAGCATCTCGAATTGAGTTTGGAGGACTTGAAGCTTAGAGTCCTTCACCACTTTGGTTCCCTCATGTGCAATCTCTAGGATGTCCCATGCTTCCTTAGCTATCCTAGTATTTTGAATCAACTTGTATTGATTTTCGTCCATAGCACACAAGATGGCATGCATCGCCTTCCTATTCCACTTTGAAGCATCAAACTCTTGCGCGTTCCATTGCGCCTTAGGCTTCAAAACATCTTCTCCTCCACCCGCGGGAGTCATCATAGGGAGATCATATCTGTCTTCCACCGCCATCCATGCACGGTCATGAATTTGGCATATGTAGGATTCCATCTTCCCTTTCCATTGGGAATAGTTCAATCCGGTAAGAAGTGGAGGCCTTGTGCTAGAAGCACCTTCGTTGCTACCACCATTTCCACCGTTTCCACTTATAGTGTTTATGAATGAATGAAATGAATGCAAATGTATGAATGATCAAAAATCACACAAAATGCAAAACACACCAAAATAAGCAAGGATCACCTATGTATGTCTAGGAACCCGCTTTGATACCAATTGAAACTAATTATAGCACGGTGTGTATAAAACTATCTAGAGGGGGGTGAATAGATTTTACGCTTTTTACCCAATTTTTCGTGTTAGTCAAAATTACGAAATTACCCTTAAGATAATATAAACAAGCAAGTGAAATATGGTGCGGAAATTAAAACAACACTTGATTTTTACGTGGAAACCCTCACGGGAAAAACCACGGGCTATGTAAGTAAGCCACACTCGAACCTAGAATCCACTAAATGTGCAAACGATTACAACCTAATCCCGGAAGTAATCACACACCTACCTAATCCCGGTATGAGTGAACCTAATCCAATTTTGCTTGCGATCTAAGCAACCTAATCCCGGATGCTACACACAAGACTTACTTTCTCTATGAAGAGAATACAACCCTAAGTGAATATATGTGAATATCCAAAATGCAACATAGAGCAAGGGAAACCCTATATGCTTATCTAAGATGCACAATATGCAATTAAGAACAATCCTAGATATCAAAACTAAATGACATGTCAATTAGTTTAGCTAATCAATATTAAGCACAAAACCTAATATGCTAGCACAATACAACTTCTCAAACATACATCATACTAATCTCAATCTTGTATTCAAAATATATAAAATAACATACAAGTAATTAAATTGAGATTGCTAGATAAGAGAAACACAAAATATGTAAGATATTAGTGAAAAGCTTACCAAGCAAAGTATGATGAAGAATCCATGCTAGATGACATCTAGATGATCTAAGATGATGCTAGATGATGATTGATGATCATGGAAAAAGTGTTTAAGTGATTAAAAATGAGTTCTTGGAATTTTTCTTCTCTTTGAAAAATATCATAAGTATGAAATCTGAATATGAACTCTCCTCATTGACCTAAAGTCAAAGTGGCATATATATAGGGTGTCAAGATGAAGTGTGGTCATTTTGATAAGTGACAACAAAATTTGCCTTGGGCGCTGTACGTAGAGTGCCCTTGTACAGCGCCCTTGCTCTGTTTTCACGAGAAAACAGAGAGGCGCTGTACGAACAGCGCTTTGTACAGCGCTCGTACAGCGCCCAACAAAAATGCATCAGACCTGATATATTTAAATGACATTTTTTGCATCAGGTATGATGGGCGCTGTTCGAACAGCGCTTTGTAGAGCGCTTTGAACAGCGCCCTTTGCAAAGAAAGAAACCCAAGAGTATGCATGACAAGGCAATGGGCAATGCAAGATGCAATCAACCTAACATGCAAAAAGAGATGTTAATGAGCATTAAGGCACATAAATAAGACACACAACATACAAGGATTAAACATATGCATGAGTTGTGAGTGTGTGCAACAATCTCTTCAAGACAAGTAAGCACTTAGAGTATTACCTTTGGTGCTTGTCAATAGTGAGGTCTTCAAAAGGGCCTAAGCAATAACAACAATATCTAAGCTACCCTTACAAAGCATCCCCACATATGGTTTGATCACGAAATAAGCCAATTAAAAACAATGGGAATCCTAACAACTTTGGTTGACTATGTCCATCAACTTAACCTCGAAGTCGTTGAAGCATTCGTTCTCATCCATCCTAAGCAACTCGAATTGAGTTTGGAGGACTTAAAGCTTCGAGTCCTTAACAACTTCGGTTCCCTAATGTGAAACCTCTAGGATGTCCCAAGCCTTCTTAGCTATCCTAGTGTTTTGAATCAATTTATATTGATTCTCACCCATTGCACATAGGATGGCATGCATCGCTTTCATATTCTATTTCGATGCCTCAAACTCTTGCATGTTCCATTGCGCCTTAGGCTTGAGTACATCCTCTCCTCCACCCGTAGGAGTCATCATCGGTGATGTGTAGCCATCTTCAACCGCCATCCACGCCCTATCATGGATTTGGCAAATGTACGACTCCATCTTGCCTTTCCAAGAGGCATAATTCAACTCGGTAAGGAGGGGAGGCCTTGTGCTAGAAGCACCTTCGTTGCCACTACCATTTCCACCGTTTTCACTCATAATGTTTATGAATGAATGAAATGAATGCAAATGTATGAATGATCAAAAATCACACAAAATGCAAAACGCACCAAAATGAGCAAAAGATCACCTAAGTATATCTAGGAACCCGCTCTAATACCAATTGAAACTAATAATGCACGGTGTGTGATGCGAGCGGTCATTGACGCCCGATCGAAAAGGTAATTTCTATTCTAATCACCTCACAAATGCATGAGTCAAAGGACAAGTATAGCAAGTTCCCACAGAGAGATGGAATCGTTTGCTGTATCTAGCTCTAGAGTTTATGAAAGCAATGTAAAAGGAATATGGATGTGTGTGTGCAGAGGTGCAAACTAACTAACTAAAGATAAAATTGTAGCCGGGTGATTGCCTTTCTAATTAGTCTACTCCTAATTACGTTATTCTACTCCTAAAGGCAAGACACCCTAGCTATGAAAATAATGGCGGCTTGGAGATAAGCAAGATGTGAGACACACATGGGAAATCGGATTACTAAACACAATATACAAATCATGTGGATTGTTTATCATGTGAATCCAATTAATTCAGTAAAGGGTTCGTTCTCTTGATTAGGGAATTACCGAAATCATGTCATTATTCTCCAAATCGGAAAAGTGATTGTGTCTAGGTTTAGACCCATTAAACATAAGAACATACGAACCAAAGCTATCCTAGCAACACATGCATAAGCTTTTCCCATTCACAAACTCAATTCTCAATCACTCTGATCATTTTAAACACATACATAGTAAATCATCTACCCACATACATACACAAATGAGATATTTGATTACAACTACTCATACATCATTATGTTAATCTACTCATAATCTTATCCATACATACACATCAATATATAATCATCCATACATATGAATATCACAATAAGAGAATGGAACCATAGACATATCATGAATGGAACAATACCAAATCAAATCAAATAACAATACAAACATATATTAGCATGAGTGTTGGTTACAAATATTCCCACAAGTGTTACACATCAATAGAAATACAAAGAGATGAGAAGTAAGAGATCACCCTTGAAGACAAGTCCTCCAAAAGCTCTCCCCATCTAATGAACATCTATGGCTTGACACACAAGCCCTCCTATCTCTGCATATCTAATCCTCCATGGGAGCTTGGAGTTGCTCTCTCTCTTTTGTGGTGTAAGAGCTAAGCTCTAGGTGTTTTGTTGGTTGGTCACACCAAGAAAGAGATACAAAAGGGATGTATATATAGTTGGGCAAGTTTTGGGCATGAATGGGGTGTGAAGAGATCAAAATACCCCTGAAAATATCATCATTTCAGCTCTGAGAGGGGTCTGGCGCGTTTGTCCAGCGACTTCTTTCCCGCAAAGGAATTCCTGTGTGGGATTCCCACGAGTTCTTTCCCTTGTTCTACGGGTTCATTCCCGAGGGTGATAACTCGCGGGATCCTCTGATAATACCTCGTGGCTTTGTTCCTTTTGTCCCACGTCTTCTTTCCCGTGGAGGAATTCTTTCCAGCGGAGGTATTCCGAGACTTCTTTCCAACGGGCTAGAAGGCTTGAACTAGCTGGTCTTCTCCGTGGCTTCAAACTCCCCTGTTTCGCAGGTTCTTTCCCACGGAGGTATTCCCGTGATGGTTTTCCAGCATGGGTTCCGCGGCTTCATTCTTTCTGGTCCGTGGCTACTTTCCCGCGGAACGAACCAGCAAAGGTCTTCTTTATACATATTTGTCCTATTTTGCCCACATTTGGTACAAACAGCTTCTATGTGGGACATTTACCTGCACATAGGTAAAACACACATTATATACACAAAAGTGCTCAGAAACGAACACAAAAGATAGGAATAAGGAGCGCTAAATGTGAACATTTGGAGCACCATCAGTGTATATAAAACTATCTAGAGAGAGGTGAATAGATTTTAACCCCTTTTACCAATTTTCACGATTAGTCAATTTACGAAAATACCCTAATCTAGTGAAAGCAATAAATCAAGTGTAATAAGTGCGGAATTATAAATGACACTTTATTTTTATGTGGAAACCTTCAACAAGGTTTCCACAAGGAAAAACCAAGGGTTGTTATGTGCGCCACACACGAACCTCGAATCCACTAATTGTGATAACGTTTACAACCTCGGTTGACCTCAACCTCTAACGGTCAATAACCCACTACCACTACCTGTAGTCCTGTAAAAGTGGACCTAGTCCAATTGCTTATGGCCTAAGTAACCTTAGCCACAATAATTTGTTTTCAATGAAGAGATATTATGCCTATGTGAATATATAATGCTATTCAAAGAGCAAATAGAGCTAGGAAACCTTATATGCTTATCTAGGATGATAATATGTCAAGTAATTCAATCCTAGATATCAAGAGTTAAATGACATGTCATAAAGCTTAGCTAAACATAGATTAAGCAATCCTATAAAGCTATCACAATACAGCATTCAATCATATCAACACAACAATCTCTATCTTATATCATAGAATATAATCTAATAACATACAAGTAATTTAAGAGATGCATTGTTAAGTAAAACACTAATTATGTAAGATAATAGTGAAGAACTTACCAAGGGATGTGTGTTGAGCAAAACCCATGCAAGCAAGCAAGCATCCTAACTATGCTAGAAAATGCTTAGATGATGTTTAGATGTATATGAGAATGGTTTTTGAGTGTTAAAAATGAGTTCTTAATTTGACTTTCTCTCAAATATCTATCTTTGAAGTTTAGGGTTCTTATGTAGGGAAAAAATAATAACAAAAGTGGTAAACGCAGCGGAAGCGATACTAAAAACGATTTAGTGACTTTTAAAATTTTTTCCTTTATGAACCTTAAACCCTTTTAATCAATAAACATGCATATATATTAACAAAAGTAAATTACCTTTTGTCGCGTGATCCGATTGACTTACGTCGATGGTAATCCGCAAGACCTTCAATCCGAGCACGAACGTGGATCACCTAGGAGCGTGGTCTCCCTTTTCTTTGAATTGCAAACCTGTGAATGGACCAAACAAAAACTTTCTTTTCTTTGTTAGTCACAAAACAATCAAAAGAATGTCAAAAATTATTCCGGTCACTTTTGAGTTCTCAATCTAATGATCGAAACTCGCGTGAACCTAGATCGATATCGTATACACAAGCTTATTGATGATTAAGCAATAGTATACTATCAAAGAATAATCTCACACTCCTTTTGTCTTTTTAGAATAAAAACTCTCTTGGAATTAAGAAGAAGAAGAAAGAAATAAAAACTCAAGCACCATTCATTGTGGTGGCCGAATTCTATAAATGCTTATATATGTGGCCAAAATTTCTTCCTTCTTTCCTTATAGGGTGGCCGAATTCTCTATGTGTGTTTGCCTAGGGTTGCCGCAATTTTCCTCTACAAAAGAGGAGTTGTATTGCACCCAAAAACCACATGTCTTTTAAGACTTCAAACCCTAATCCAACTCCTTTATTTTTATTCTTTTATTTTGACTAAATAAAAAAAGACTCCTTATTTGATTAAATAAATAAAACTAATTTATTTACTTACTTATCAAACAAGTCTTTTACTTTTAGGAAAGATTTGTTTCTTTAATTAAACAATTAATCAATAAATTAATTAATTCTTATTTAATTAAAACAAATGAAACAAAATAATATTTTTAGGTTAATCCATTAACCTAGCCGCCCCACTTATATAAGATTGGGCCTAATATTATTTTCCTATTTCATTTAATCCATTGGACTTTAAATAAAAAGCCCACATGTGAACCAGACCCATTCTTACTAAAAGAAACAAGCCCACATGTCTTTCATTAATATATTAATATAATTGAGCAGCCCATTACTTAAATAATGTGCAAATTATATTCTTAATATATTAAATGCAATTCTAGATGGACCCTTAAATTGGTCCGGTAGAATATATCAAGTGATCCATGCAAGTCCGTGTGGATTGGGGATCTTGGCGGGCCATCTAAATTTAAGCTTCAATAGACATAACCTAATCACAATAAACAAATGATTCACTTAGGTCCGATCCATTAATTTTAACTCATTCCACTAAAGAGCTAAAACTGAACTCTTAAATAAAGATAGAAAAGGAAGATGCAACTCATTCATACCCTAGACAATCATATTGGAGATAGTGTATCCTCGTGATTAATATCAGTAATCGCCAAGAGTTCATAGACCGCCTATAACTCTCCAAGTTACCATATTTACTCATATGACCACGTTTTGAACTTGGATATTTTGACTTGTCCAGAAGCCATGTTTTCAATAGACACTATCGAAAACTCAACGTTGAGATTTAATATCCAATTACCTCAAAACATCCATATGATAATATTATACTCTCATTTTATTAAATGGAGCCACGATGTCCATATCTATAAATGAAGTCCTCTATCGATTAACAAATGAATATCACCAAACTATCGAGGATAGACTATGCGATATAATCGTACTCATTGATAACTCAAATGATATCACTTGCAACCATAAGTCCATCATTTATCTCAGGATTAAGATAGACTCTCCGATTGTCCTGATAATGAAAAGACTATTATCTACTGACGGTTCTAGATAAAGCTTTTCATTGTGATCCAGTTCAATGCACCCAGTGCACTAGATCCTTTTGCTCGAAGACACTCCGATGATTTTAGACTCATCATATCTCATTTGATCCCACTCAAATGCTAGCAAAAGAATTCTACAACTTTAACAAGATAAAGGTGCCCAACCTTTAACTTAAGTTGTGAACATTATTTAAGACTAACTAAAGAATTATGTCTACCACATACATATCCAGATGTACGAACAATTCTTCTTTTCCCATAGTCTTTAGACCTTATGATTATTTACTTTGACAATTATAATATAAACTATAAATGCTATACGATTTGTTAAACCAGAAATCACTTTATTAATATGAAAAAGATTGTTAATTACAACATTACACTCTTGCTATTGAGCATAATCCTAACATCTTAGAGTCAGAGAACTAGTCTTTAGAGAATGAGAAAGTGGTATATTTATAGACATCAAGAACAGGGCATATGAAAAGTCAAGTTTGCCCCTAAAATGCATAGATCTGCGGTTTCAATCTGAGGCTAGGCCATCGATTACAACGGCCGAATAGAACCTGAGAGGAATAGGGGAACATCGACGGTTTCATTCGGCGGTCACCAACCGTCGATACAGCCGTAGAATCAAACTTGAGAGAAAAATCAATCAGGTATGAATGGCGAATGGCGGTCATGGCCGTCGAACATAACTGTAAAATTGCTCCAAAACCTTCCAGACACAAACGACGGTTTCATTCGGCGACCAAGCCGTCGATCACAGCCGGCGTTTCACCAGATGTGGTCAAACTAAGGGAGAAGACAAGGGTATTCTCCGAGGGCGGTCCTCGCGCTAAACCAAGCACACCATCATGCATGCACGGACGTTTCTGAACATATTTGGGAAACGAATTACAAGACACAAAAACACACAACAAGATACAACAACAAAGTGCAAGTGTGAAATGTGACATGTGAAGAGAATGCACACAAAAGTAATGAGCATATATGCAAGCATGGCAAATGTGTGTGTGCAACTAAATCTCTTCAAAGAAAACTAAGCACTAGAGATATACCTTTGGAGTGCTTATCACCTTGAGGTCTTGAAAGGGCCTTTAAGGTTGATCACCAATTACCTAAGCTACCTTTACATTCAAACCCCAATATGTGGTTTGTCCACGAAATAAACCAATCAAAATATGGGAACCTTACACCAATCATCCGCCTGAAACTTACCAAGAAGCCTATGATAGGGCATTGGAACAGGTGGACATAGACGAACAGCTCCAGGTCAAGGTCGAGCATGATGAAGCCCGATCAGCCAAGCGTCCAAAGAAAGAGTCTCCGAAGCCTGTACCTACAAAGAAGTTTCAGAATCATCCTCCAAACCTATCTACCTACCGGTCGCCACCTCCTTCCCAACATCGGGACAGATATCTCGTAAAGAGGACCCCTCCTAGAACCACACCTCCACTAAAAGAGGTAGCACAGGTAGAGAGTGAGGAGGACTAGTACAACCATTACACCCCTCTCAATGCACCACGAGAGACCACATACCTCGCCATTCGCGACAAAGGTTTGCTCAGGAAGCCCAGTCCTATGAAGATCTCGACTGATCAAAGGAATCGCTATAAGTACTGCGACTTCCATGAGGATGTGGGACAAAACACATCCGAATGCTACAGCCTTCGCAACCGGATCAAAGGATTGGTAAAAGGAGGACTATGATTGAATTTTTGCAGCAGGTATGGGATAGCATCAAGGTGGGAAATGAGGTGTAAGGGGAGATACGGGATGTAGAAGAAAGAAGGAAGGGTAGTTGAAAAGACTTAATGCAGCAGATCCAAGTCATTCACACCATCAGTGGAGCCCCAACACTATAAGGGACTTCTAACAACTCAAAGGAGAACCATGTTAGGATGATCCCTAGATTTACTACTGGTCGTGATGTACTCTGAGTCTCCAGGGGATCCCAAGATTATCCTCGCTCTGCCCAGATCATTTTCACGAAGGATGATGCCCACAACACAGTTCAACCTCATGATGATCAAATGGTGATCACGGTACAGATAGCTAATTGCCGAGTCCACCGCGTCCTGATAGACACGGAAAGTAGCGTTGATATTTTGTTCAAAGGAGCACTGGAAAAGCTCAACCTAAAGAACCCCTGCTACAACAGTTGCACCACACCTCTGTATGGTTTCACAGGAGATTCTGTAATGCTAGTTAGATCGCATATCATACCGATAATAGTCGGAGAGGCTCCTCTTCAGCAAAACATAATGACAGAATTCATTGTGGTTGATACCCCGTCTACTTACAATGCGATCCTGGGAAGGCCTTTCCTGTCAGGAATTAGGGGAGTGTTGTCCATTTATCACAACGTCCTAAAATTCCCAGTAGGAACCAAGGTAGGAGAAGTCCGGGGGGATCAATAAGCAGCCCACACCTATTATGCAGTGTCCACTAATCCTACCATGCTAGCCAAGTAGTGTGCGCATGTAACCAGTGAACTAAGCCAAAAAGTACCAGTGCAAGGTCACTACGTCCTAGAAGAAGGAGAGGTACCAGACATGATTGTAGAAGAGATAGAAGAGGAAGAGCGGTGATGGACCAGTTGGCACCACACGGAGCAGTTAGAAGAAATACCTGTCAGAAAGGGCGATCCAACCAAAGTAGTGAAGATAAGAGGCACGCTGGATTGTGAGGTCAGGAAGAACCTGATAAAGCTCCTTGAAGAATACAATGACGTTTTTGCCTGGAGTCATGATGAAATGCCAGGTATTCCTCTCAATTTAGTCGCTCACAGGTTGGTTGTGGATGCAAACTTCAAGCCAGTCAAACAAAAGCAGAGGCATTTCAACGCCGAGAAGAATGCCGCGGTGCAGGAAGAGTGTAAGTTCCTCAAAGTTTGATTGGCTTATTTCGGTGACAAACCACAATTGGGGTTTGAATTGTAAGGGTAGTTTAGGTGATTGATGATCAAGCTCAATGCCTTCTCAAGACCTTAAGGTGATAAGCATTCCAAAGGTATAATCTCTAGTGCTTAGTTTTCATTGAAGAGATTTAGTTGCACACACAAACTTGATTTATTGATTTAACTAGTTTAGGGTATTTTCAGAATATTGACTAATTATGAAAATTGGTAATAATAGTTTAAAATATATTCACCCCCACTCTAGATATTTTTATACACACCATGCATTATTTGTTTCAATTGGTATCAGAGCAGGTTCCTAGATATACTTAGATGATCCTTGCTCATTTTGGTGTGTTTTGCATTTTGTGTGATTTTTGATCATTCATACATTTGTATTCATTTCATTCATTCATAAACACTATGAGTGGAAACGGTGGAAATGTAGGTGGCAACGAGGATACTTCTAGCACGAGACCTCCCTTACTCACCGGGTTGAATTATGCCTCTTGGAAAGGCAAGATGGAGTCGTACATTTGCCAAATCCATAATAGGGCAAGGATGGCGGTTGAAGACGGCTACACATCACTGATGATGACTCTTACGGGTGGAGGAGAGGATGTGCTCAAGCCAAAAGTGCAATGGAACACACAAGAGTTTAAGTCATCAAAATGGAATATGAAGGCAATGCATGCCATCCTATATGCAATGGATGAGAATTAATAAAAGTTTATTCAAAGCACTAGGATAGCTAAGAAGGCATAGGACATCCTAGAGGTTGCTCATGAGGGAACCGAAGTGGTGAAGGACTCCAAGCTTCAAGTCCTCCAAACTCAATTCGAGATGCTTAAGATGGAGGAGAATGAGTGCTTCAACGATTTCGAGATCAAGTTGATGGACATAGTCAACCAAAGTTATCAACTTGGTGACCCATATTCGGATAGGAGAATCATGCAATAGATTATGAGATCTCTCCCTGATAGGATTGAGTCCAAGGTGACGGCTTTAGAGGAGAATAACTTCTACAAGGATATAAAGCCGATTGAGATGATTGGAAGGCTTCTAGCTTATGAACTAGAAAGGGTCCTACCTCCACACCTCTTAAAAAGCAAAAGGGAATTAATTTGAAAGCATCCAAAGATGAGAAGGAGGAGAATGATGACTCAGACGAAGAAATGGCCCTGTTGATGAGAAGGTTCAAGAAATTCTACAAATCCAAGAAGAAAGGTTTTGGATTCAAGGGCCAAGACTTGAAGAAAAAGACTCTCTTCAAGAAGTTTAAGCCTAGGCAAGAGAAGACCGAAAGGAAAAGGGTCCGATGCTATGAGTGTGGTGGGATAAGTCACTTTGCCCCCAAACGTGCTAATCACAATGACAAGAACAAGGGAAAAGTGATGGCTGCCACTTGGAGTGGAAGTGAAAACTCCAGCGAGAGAGATAAGTCTTCGGATGATGAAGAACTCATGGCTAACTTCATAGCCTTTACATCCTCTCACAAGAGCAAAAGTGTTAGTGAATAAGAGGATGAGAGTCGAGAGAAAAATGACTTAAGTGATGATGGTTCTTCATCACAATCCAGAAATGGATATGTGGATAGGATGGATCTCAAAGACTACATGGTCAAGTTTGAGAGTTCAAGGTTAAAGAACAAGAGAGAAATTAAGAGATTAAAGGAAGAAAACCTAGAGCTCTCATCACAAGTTGACTAACTAAGCGAAAAAGTAGTGAGATCTATGAAGAATGAAGATAAGCTAAGAGAGGAGTTAGTCTTATCTAAGAGGAATGAAGAAGGTTTGAAGAGAGAGCTTGAAGAAGCTAAAGGGTCATTGACTAGGATGGCTTCTAGTACCAAGAAGCTTGACCATATGCTTGAGGTTGGCAAGAGTACTTGTGACAAGAGAGGATTTGGTTTTGAAGATGACAAGAAGACCTCCACTCCCAACAAGACCGTGTTTTTAAAGAGCTTGGTCAACATAAAAGCTTCACCGGTGCAAACTCCTATGAAGAAGATTGATCTAGGACAATGCTCACAAAGTGCACAAGTGAAGGTGGTATCAAGAAGACAACCTCAAGCCTAACCTACAAGAGCTCCTCAAGCTAACTTTCCTAAACAAGTGGCTCATAAAAGAAAGAGACCTATCATGCAAGAGTACTTGTGACAAGAGAGGATTTGGTTTTGAAGATGACAAGAAGACCTCCACTCCCAACAAGACCGTGTTTTTAAAGAGCTTGGTCAACATAAAAGCTTCACCGGTGCAAACTCCTATGAAGAAGATTGATCTAGGACAATGCTCACAAAGTGCACAAGTGAAGGTGGTATCAAGAAGACAACCTCAAGCCTAACCTACAAGAGCTCCTCAAGCTAACTTTCCTAAACAAGTGGCTCATAAAAGAAAGAGACCTATCATGCAAGCTCAACCAAGGAAGCAAGCTAGACCGGTGTTAGGATTATGATCAACAGCAAGAGTGTAATATTGTTTTTGACAATCTTATCATATTAATAAAATGATTTCTGTTTTAAACAAATCTTATGGCAATTATAGATTGAATATTATAATTGTCAAAAGTAAATAATCATATGGTCAAAAGACTATGAGAAAAGAAAAATTGTTCGTACATCTGGATATGTATAAGGTAGACACAATTCTTTAGTTAGTCTTGAATAAATGATCACAACTTAAGTTAAAGGTTGGGCACCTTTATCTTGTTAAAGTTGTAGAATTCTTTTGCTAGCATTTGAGTGAGATCAAATGTGTTAAGATGACTCTAAAATCATCGAAGGGTCTTTGAGTAAAAGAATCTAGTGCACTGGGTGCATTGAACAGAATCACAATGAAATACTTTATCTAGAACCGTCAGTAGATAAAAGTCTTTTCATTATCAGGACAATTGGAGAGTCTATCTTAATCCTGAGATAAATGATGGATTTATGGTTACAAGTGTTATCATTTGAGCTATCAAAGAGTATGATTTTATAGCATAGTCTATCTTCGACAGTTTGGTGGTATTCATTTGATAATCGATAGAGGATGAAAATACCTACAAGGTTATACTAAACAACCTAGAGGGGGGGTGAATAGGTTGACACACTAGTTTTAAAAACTCTTTCGTGACTTATGTCAAAACCTTGGTGAGCATACATATTAACCTTAAATATGATTGTTATGAGAAAACAATTATCACAAGTATGCTCAATTCACCACCCTTAGTCTACAAAACATATACCAACAAACAATGTATCTTATATACAAGATATTCAATTAAGATCAAATTCCACAAGTTGTATTTTGAATATTACAACGTAAGTACGCTAAGTAAAACTACTACAACTTGTTAATGAAGGAAATATATTAAAACCAAAACAAAGGATACATGTTTTAATATTAATGTTCAATGTATATACATATATCAATCTAGATATATCTATACAAAAGAATCAAAGAATAAGAGAATTATATTTACACAAATGAATTGTATATACAAAAATGATCAAAATGAATATTGATTACAAATCACACTTTACACAATCTTGCTTCCAAATATATCACAAGTGAATATTGTACCACAAGATTAAAACATACACATAAACATATATAAAAGAGAGATAGAAAGAATTGACACATGAGATTTTTTAACGTGGTAAAACCTCCAAGGAGGAAACATCCATGGGTTGAAATACAACCATTAGGGTACTATATATATTGGATGGTAAAAATAGAGAATCCACAAAGTGACCAATCTTTAGCTCACCCAACCTAGTGGAGTCTAAGTCTACCCAACCTTATTGGAAAGTATGAGATCCCTCAATGATGCGAAACCACCATATATTGGACAACACACAAAACCAACATCGATGGAAGATTAGAAATTCCTCAAGAGTGCATACACCTCCCGTGTACCCCGCTCTTTTGGAGTCTATGTCTAACCATACGCCTAGGCCTACCAATATAATAGCCAACTCCCTATCCAAGGCACTCTTGCCTCTAGGGAGCCTCCCATGCATGACTATCCGGACCTTCCCGATCCTAGCCATGACTTCTTGCTTGGTTATCCGGACCTCACGTCCTAACCAAGACTTCCTTGCTTGACTATCCAGACACCTTGTCCTAGTCAAGACTTCATGCCTTTTACAAGGACTTCCTAGTGTGATCATGTGAATGCAAATGATGCAAACAATCAATACAACATAGAACATGTGATCAATACATTCTATGGAACAACTAGACCTAAACATGTGAGAACACAAGTGTAAGGATTCCCGTAGTTTTTAATTGGCTTATTTCGTGATCAAACCATATGTGGGGATCATGTAAGGGTAGCTTAGGAATGTGTTCAAGCTCAAGGCCCTTGCAAGTGTTAAGCACTCCAAAGGTATATGTTTAGTGCTTAATTTTCTATGAAGAGATTTAGTGCACACACTCACTTAGCATACTTGCATTTGTGTGCATTCTCTTCACATGTCACTTATCACACTTGCACTTCTTTATTATATTTTTTTTATGTGTGGAATTGTCCATAGATGAGTTCCAAGCGATTCGGAGACTTTTCTATATGTTTTGGATGATTTTCGAGACATTTGGGACATTCCGTGTTTTTATCGGAAACCGGATTTCAATTCCGAGCTTAAATTGGAAAGTTATATAATTTTCTATATTTATGATTAAATTCGGGTCAATATTCCGAAGACGGAATTGGATTCCAAGATTTGAGGTCAACTGGACTGAAGAACACTCGGGTCCGAAATTAGCTTAGTGTGGCATGATAGCCACACCTAGCAAGGCAAGCAAGAGAGTGGCGTGAGCCACGGGCTCCCCACGCCATAATACTCTCTCTGGCCCCGGTGCACCCACGTCCTCTCAACGCGCACCTGATGCTTTTTCTTTTCTTCTTTATTTTATTCGCTTTTATTCTGTTTGTTTGTTTTGTTAAAATATCTATATATATATATATATATTATAGTGCCGCCTCTGCTGTTTATATACTTTATATATTATATATATTTTCCTTCGTGCATCACCTGTTTTGTCATATACATATATTATATATTATATATATTTATTCATGCTGCACCTATTTTTGTCTTATATATAATATATATATAATTTTTAAAACGTTTTCTTTTCTTATTTCATTCTTGACCTGATTCACTTTTACATATATATATACTTTCTTCTTCATTTTTTTAAGAAGCAATATATACACACTTTGAGAGAGCAAAAATATCTTCAAGAAAAAAATCCCCAAGAACTTGTCTTTAACTCTCAAAACCCATTTTCATATGCATCAAAATATCATCTAAGCATTTTCTAGCATAGTTAGGATGTTTACTAGCATGGGTCTTGGTCAACACACTTCCCTTGGTATGTTCTTCACTATTATCATTTATAATTAGTGTTTTATTTATCAAGGCATCTCTTTTATTATTTGTTTGTTCTTAGATTAAAATCTAATATTCAAAATAGAGATTGTTGTGTTGACATGATTGAGTGTTGTATTGTGATAGCTAATTAAGTTTTGTGCTTAATCTTGATTAGCTAAACTATTTGATTGAACATGTCATTTAGTTTTTAATATCTAGGATTGTTCTAATTGCATATTAATCATCTTAGATAAGCATATAGGGTTTCCCTTGCTCTATGTTGCATTTTGGATATTCACATATATTCACTTAGGGTTGTATTCTCTTCATAGA
Source organism: Acer saccharum (assembly GCA_030490815.1). Lineage (NCBI taxonomy): Eukaryota > Viridiplantae > Streptophyta > Magnoliopsida > Sapindales > Sapindaceae > Acer > Acer saccharum. Next base: position 40,678,487 of record CM059869.1, read on the forward strand.
GAAAGTAAGTCTTGTGTGTAGCTTCCGGGATTAGGTTGCTTAGATCGCAAGCAAATTGGACTAGGTTCACTCATACCGGGATTAGGTAGGTGTGTGATTACTTCCGGGATTAGGTTGTAATCGTTTACACATTTAGTGGATTCGAGGTTCGAGTGTGGCTTACTTACTAGCCCGTGGTTTTTCCCGTGAGGGTTTCCACGTAAAAATCAAGTGTTATTTATTTTCCGCATATTTTACTTGATTTATTGCTTTATCTATTTAGGGGTAATTTCGTAATTTTGACTAACACGAAAAATTGGGTAAAAAGCGTAAAATCTATTCACCCCCCCTCTAGATAGTTTTATACACACCGTGCTATAATTAGTTTCAATTGGTATCAGAGCGGGTTCCTAGACATACATAGGTGATCCTTGCTTATTTTGGTGTGTTTTGCATTTTGTGTGATTTTTGATCATTCATACATTTGCATTCATTTCATTCATTCATAAACACTATGAGTGGAAACGGTGGAAATGGTGGTGGCCACGAAGGAGCTTCTAGCACAAGGCCTCCACTTCTTACCGGTTTGAACTATTCCCAATGGAAAGGGAAGATGGAATCCTACATATGCCAAATTCATGACCGTGCATGGATGGCGGTGGAAGACGGATATGATCTCCCTATGATGACTCCCACGGGTGGAGGAGAAGATGTTTTGAAGCCTAAGGCGCAATGGAACGCGCAAGAGTTTGAGGCTTCAAAGTGGAATAGGAAGGCTATGCATGCCATTATGTGTGCAATGGATGAGAATCAGTACAAGCTTATTCAGAATACTCAGATTGCCAAAGTGGCATGGGACATCCTTCAAGTTGCACATGAGGGAACCGAGGTGGTGAAGGAGTCCAAGCTTCAAGTCCTCCAAACTCAATTTGAGTTACTTAGGATGGGAGAGGATGAATGCTTCAATGACTTCGAAATCAAATTGATGGACATAGTAAATCAAAGCCATCAACTCGGAGACCCGTATTCGGATAGGAGAGTCAAGCAAAAAATTATGAGATCTCTCCCCGATAGGTTTGAATCAAAGGTGACGGCCATAGAAGAAAATAGTGGCTACATGGATATGAAGCCAAGTGAGGTAATTGGGCGTCTCCTTGCATATGAGTCTAGGAAGGTTCCTAGCACCACTACTCCTCCTAAGAAGTCTAAAGGAATAGCTTTGAAAGCATCTAAGGATGCAAAGGAGGCAAAGCATGATTCGGATGAAGACCTTGCCTTATTTGTGAAAAGGTTCAACAAGGTTATGGGGTTCAAAAAGAAGAAGGGATTTGGGTCAAGAGGACAAGATTTGAAGAAAAAGAGTTCCTTCAAGAAGTTTGAGCCTAGACAAGAGAAGACCGAAAGGAAAGGGGTCCGATGCTTTGAGTGTGGTGGGATTGGTCACTTTGCCCCCGAATGTGCTAATCACAATGAAAGGAAGAAGGGTAAAGTGATGGCCGCCACATGGAGTGGGAGTAGTGATGACTCCAATGAGGAAGATGAGTCTTCTAGTGAAGAAGAGCTCATGGCTAACTTCCTAGCTTTTGCCTCTTCTCACAAGAGCAAAAGTGCTAGTGAAAAAGAGGAGATGAGTCAAGAGGAAATTGACTCTACTGAAGAAGAAAGTGACTCCTCTTCTAGTTCCAAAAAGAAGTTTGTGGAGCAAAAGGTGCTTGCTAAATACCATGCCGAGTTCAATGATTTAGCACTTAAAAGCACAAGAAAGATTGAGAGGTTGAGAGAAGAAAACCTTGAACTTTCGGCTCACAATGACCACTTAAGTGAACAAGTGGAAAGATTGAAGAGGAGAGAGGATAAGTTAATTGAGGAGTTAGACTTATCCAAGAGAAGTGAAGAAGGCTTGAAGAGGGAACTTGTTGAGGTTAAAGGGTCCTTGGCTAGGATAGATTCTAGCACCAAGAAGCTTGATCATTTACTTGGTGTTGGAAAGAGTCCAAGTGACAAGAGAGGTCTTGGGTATGAAGATGGCAAGAAAGTCTCAACCTCTAACAAGACAGTGTTTGTCAAGAGCTCGAAGAACGAAGATACTTCATTTGTGCAACCTCCTAGGAAGAAGTTAGAAGTAGGACAATGTTCTAATGCACAAGTGAAAATGGGGCCAAGAAGGAAATCTCAAGCTCAACCCCCTAGAGTTCCTCAAGCCAATACTCCTCCCAAATTGGCTCACAAAGGAAAGAGACCAATCATGCAACCTCAAGCTTGGAAGCAACCAAGACCGGTTCAACAACGAAGATGGATTGAACCCACTTATCCACAAAGACATGGACGTGCTCAAAGGCGAGGTATGATTCCTTTTTTCATCCCTATTTGTCACTTTTGTGGTTGTGATGGTCATATTAGACCAAATTGCTTTCAATATATTAAAATGTGTAGAAAACAAAGCATGATTGAAAAAAGAAAGAATAGAGCCAAGATGCATGTTTCTAGGAATGAAAATATTGATTTGCATGATCCTAGAAATAGTAGAGCACATGTACCAAAGACCACTAAGAAATCTAAAATTGTTGCTAAGTGGATTAGAAAGAATGAAAATGTTTGCCATGTTGCACAAATAGCCTTGAAGGCAAATTCTTCTAATTTTTGGTATTTGGATAGTGGGTGCTCTAGGCACATGACGGGAAACAAGAGTTTCTTCGAGACTCTTGTTATGGAGGAAGGTGGAAATGTCACTTTTGGTGATGGATCCAAAAGAAATTTTATAGGGAAAGGAACCATTTCCGTTCCCGGATTACCCTCCTTATCCAATGCTTTATATGTTGATGGCTTGAAAGCCAATTTAATTAGCATTTCACATCTTAGTGATGAAGGATATTCCGTCTTATTTTCTAAATATTATTGCTCTATCCATAAACCCGATGGACAAACCTTGTTGAAGGGCATGAGATCTAGCGACAATTGTTATTGTCTTGAAGCTAGTATTGTATCTAATCATGTGTCCATGGATGAGCAAATTGAGTTGTGGCATGAAAGACTTGGCCACATGAACTTTAGGGATCTACGGACCCTTGGAAAGTTCAATTGTGTGCGTGGCCTCCCTAAGCTTGGGAAGAAAGCCAATGGTATTTGTGGACCTTGCCAACAAGGAAAGCAAACTAAAAGCACGCACAAAAAGGGTAAGTATCTCACCACCAAGGAGCCTCTTGAGCTTCTCCACATGGACCTCATGGGTCCCATGCAAACCGAAAGTTTGGGTGGAAAGAGATACATTTTTGTTTGTGTTGATGATTTCTCTAGGTTCACATGGACATATTCTCTTAGAGAAAAATCCGAAACTTTTGATAAGTTTAAAATGCTTTGTAATAAAATACAAAATGAGATGAACTCTAATATTAAAAGCATAAAACGGATTAGAAGTGACCATGGGAGGGAATTTGAGAATGCTACCTTTGAAACCTTTTGTAATGGTTTAGGTATCTCCCATGAGTTTTCGGCTCCTAGGACACCTCAACAAAATGGAGTTGTTGAGAGGAAAAATAGGGTCCTTCAAGAGATGGCCCGTGTGATGTTGCTTAGCAACAATGTCCCTAGGAACCTATGGGCCGAAGCCATCAATACGGCTTGCTATATAGGAAATAGAGTTTTCCTAAGACCCGGTACTAGAAACACCTCCTATGAGTTATGGAAAGGCAAGAGGCCAAATGTTAGCTACTTCCACACTTTTGGAAGCAAATGCTACATTTTGAATGACCATGATCAACTTGGCAAATTCGATGCTAAGAGTGATGAGGGTATTTTTATTGGCTATGCCTTGAATAGTAGAGCCTATAGAGTTTTCAATTTAAAAACTCTAAGTGTTATGGAATCATCTAATGTCGTATTTGATGATACTAGGCTCAAGTCTAATGATCATGAGGAGGAGGTTATTTTTAGTGATGTTTCACCTTTAGAGAAGGTTGTGGTGTCTCCTAATGTTGGGACATCTAATGTCAACAATGATGACACAAAACCTATTGATAGAGTTCCTCTCTTGGACTCTAAAGAACCCGCTCCATGGGTTAGGAAACTCCATGATAAAGAAGATATCATTGGAGAGGTTAATGAGGGTGTTAGGACTAGACGTCAACTTGCTAATCTTATTAGCTACACTTGCTACACCTCTCAAATTGAACCCAAAAAGGTTGAAGAAGCCTTAAATGATGAGTTTTGGGTTCTTGCCATGCAAGAAGAGCTAAACCAATTCGAAAGGAATGAAGTTTGGACTCTAGTTCCTAGGCCTAAGACCACTAATGTCATAGGCACTAAATGGATATTTAGGAACAAATCCGATGAGGATGGCAACATAGTGCGGAACAAGGCTAGACTTGTAGCACAAGGGTACTCTCAAATTGAGGGTATCGACTTTGAGAAGACTTTTGCTCCCGTTGCCCGTTTAGAGTCCATTAGGCTTCTCTTGTCCATTTCTTGTGTGCACAAGTTCAAATTGCACCAAATGGATGTCAAGAGTGCCTTCCTTAATGGCTTCTTGCAAGAGGAAGTGTTTGTTGAACAACCCAAGGGGTTTGTGGATGCTCACCACCCCAAACATGTCTATCGCCTCAAGAAGGCTCTATATGGGTTGAAACAAGCACCGAGGGCTTGGTATGAGCGCCTCACTAAATTTCTTGTTGACAATAACTATACAAGAGGTAGTGTTGACAAGACACTATTCATCAAAAGAGACAATGATGAGCTTTTCATAGCTCAAATATATGTTGATGACATAGTGTTTGGCTCCACCAACAACACCAAGGTCCAACAATTTGTTGATGTCATGTCTCATGAGTTTGAGATGAGTCTTGTTGGTGAGCTTAGTTACTTCCTAGGTTTGCAAATTAGGCAACTAGATGATGGGATTTTCATAACCCAAGCCAAATATGCCAAAAACCTAGTGAAGAAGTTTGGTCTTGAAAAAGCCAAACATTGTGACACTCCTATGAGCACCACTTTGAAGCTAAGCAAGGATGCTAGCGGTAAAAGTGTGGACCAAACCTTATATCGTGGCATGATAGGGAGCTTGCTCTATTTGACCGCAAGTTGGCCCGATATATCATTTAGTGTAGGAGTTTGTGCTAGGTACCAATCCGATCCCAAGGAGTCCCATCTCTCTTCGGTTAAGAGAGTCATTCGCTTTGTGAATGGGACTTCCAACTATGGGATTTGGTACTCATTTGACACTAATCCTAGTCTTGTAGGATATAGTGATGCGGATTGGGCAGGAAATTGTGATGATAGGAAGAGTACATCGGGCGGTTGTTTCTTTCTAGGCAACAACTTGGTGTCTTGGTTTTGCAAGAAGCAAAACTCGATTTCCTTGTCCACGGCGGAAGCCGAATACATAGCCGCGGGGAGTGGATGCACTCAACTTATATGGATGAAGCAAATGCTAGTAGACTACGGATTCAACCAAGGTACTCTCACTCTCTTTTGTGATAATCTGAGTGCAATTAATATTTCCAAGAATCCGGTGCAACATTCTAGAACTAAGCATATTGACATCCGCCATCACTTCATTAGAGAGCTTGTTGAAAATAAATGCATAGTACTTGAACATGTAGGTACTAATGATCAACTTGCGGACCTATTTACTAAACCCTTAGATGCTACTCGATTTAAAACTCTTAGTAGATCTATTGGGATATGTCTTGTGGAGTGATGTGATTTATACTTGACCCCATATGGGGAACTCAAGCAAAGAGAGCTATTTTGCATATTTGTTGTTTGCAAAAATTTGAAAAATCTTATGCCTCTTTCCTAATTGCTTGAGTAAGCTTGGTTGCACATATGTATATATGTTTTCTATCTAATAAGTGTGATCAATGCTTGTCTACAATCCATGTCATATTTATGTTCAAACATGCATTTTTGGACTAGGAGATTTTCTCAGGAAGTATGATGTGAATGACCTATAGTTATCTCCATGACATGATGATTCTTTTAAATAACATGCCAATGTCAAATGAAAAAGCATGAAATTCATATAACATGCTCACATGAAAAGCATGAATTGATGATTGCATATTCTTAAAATGCAAAAACTTGTGTGAAAGCTTATGAGACTCAAAATGAATAAAGGATCTTGTATCCATTCAAAGGAATTTATTTTCCAAATGTCTCTCTTTCTTTATTAGTTGAACATGGCTACTATTATACGGATATCTTATCCGGAAAAATCAAATAGGGTGCAAAGTCGCTCATGCCATGTTTCGCCTATAAAGTTGGATATAGTTACTCTTAAATTGAAATCAATAATCTCTATATCCTTGCTTTTCTCATGACAAATGGTGAAATTGGTTTGAATTCATTTAGAAACCTTTGTCATTTGCTTTGCCAAATACCATTGTATTTTGGACTTGAATGCTACATGTCTTGTATGCAAAGCATGATTATTCACACATTTTCAATAAAAATAAATCTCCTTGTTTCTCTCCAATTTATTGAGATGCATAAAGTGGCTTATATGACTATGCAAATATTTAGTATGCTACTATCTCTCTTTGCCTTGAGTGACCCAGTTGGGGACTACTCCTTTGCCTATATCATGACAAAAAGGGGGAGTAGGATATGGTAAGGGAAGATGCAAATTGGTGTTGCAATTGTGCACATTGGGGAGATAACACATTGAGGGGGAGTAACCCTTTGAGGGGGAGCATTGCATTTATCATACATTGCATATATTTTGTAATGTTGTGCCTAAATTCTAAAAATGCAAATGCTTGTTTTGATATCACTTGATTAATCTCACATGTATTTTTTTGGAAAAATATAGAAACTTTGTTTTGTAGGGTTGGTTGTTCTACAAGAGATTGGAGCATTGAAGATTTTATTTTGTTTATTATCTCTTTGTATTGTAGAAGATCTATGTTATCCCGTTGTTTCTATTTTTTGTGAGGAATCAATGTGAGTGGTGGTTTTGTCACGAAATAGCCAAAGGGGGAGATTGTAAGGATTCCCGTAGTTTTTAATTGGCTTATTTCGTGATCAAACCATATGTGGGGATCATGTAAGGGTAGCTTAGGAATGTGTTCAAGCTCAAGGCCCTTGCAAGTGTTAAGCACTCCAAAGGTATATGTTTAGTGCTTAATTTTCTATGAAGAGATTTAGTGCACACACTCACTTAGCATACTTGCATTTGTGTGCATTCTCTTCACATGTCACTTATCACACTTGCACTTCTTTATTATATTTTTTTTTATGTGTGGAATTGTCCATAGATGAGTTCCAAGCGATTCGGAGACTTTTCTATATGTTTCGGATGATTTCCGAGACATTTGGGACATTCCGTGTTTTTATCGGAAACCGGATTTCAATTCCGAGCTTAAATTGGAAAGTTATATAATTTTCTATATTTATGATTAAATCCGGGTCAATATTCCGAAGACGGAATTGGATTCCAAGATTTGAGGTCAACTGGACTGAAGAACACTCGGGTCCGAAATTAGCTTAGTGTGGCATGATAGCCACACCTAGCAAGGCAAGCAAGAGAGTGGCGTGAGCCACGGGCTCCCCACGCCATAATACTCTCTCTGCCCCCGTTGCACCCACGTCCTCTCAACGCGCACCTGATGCTTTTTCTTTTCTTCTTTATTTTATTCGCTTTTATTCTGTTTGTTTGTTTTGTTAAAATATCTATATATATATATATATATATATATATTATAGTGCCGCCTCTGCTGTTTATATACTTTATATATTATATATATTTTCCTTCGTGCATCACCTGTTTTGTCATATACATATATTATATATTATATATATTTATTCATGCTGCACCTATTTTTGTCTTATATATAATATATATAATTTTTAAAACGTTTTCTTTTCTTATTTCATTCTTGACCTGATTCACTTTTACATATATATATACTTTCTTCTTCATTTTTTTAAGAAGCAATATATACACACTTTGAGAGAGCAAAAATATCTTCAAGAAAAAAATCCCCAAGAACTTGTCTTTAACTCTCAAAACCCATTTTCATATACATCAAAATATCATCTAAGCATTTTCTAGCATAGTTAGGATGTTTACTAGCATGGGTCTTGGTCAACACACTTCCCTTGGTATGTTCTTCACTATTATCATTTATAATTAGTGTTTTATTTATCAAGGCATCTCTTTTATTATTTGTTTGTTCTTAGATTAAAATCTAATATTCAAAATAGAGATTGTTGTGTTGACATGATTGAGTGTTGTATTGTGATAGCTAATTAAGTTTTGTGCTTAATCTTGATTAGCTAAACTATTTGATTGAACATGTCATTTAGTTTTTAATATCTAGGATTGTTCTAATTGCATATTAATCATCTTAGATAAGCATATAGGGTTTCCCTTGCTCTATGTTGCATTTTGGATATTCACATATATTCACTTAGGGTTGTATTCTCTTCATAGAGAAAGTAAGTCTTGTGTGTAGCTTTCGGGATTAGGTTGCTTAGATCGCAAGCAAATTGGACTAGGTTCACTCATACCGGGATTAGGTTGTAATCGTTTACACATTTAGTGGATTCGAGGTTCGAGTGTGGCTTACTTACTAGCCCGTGGTTTTTCCCGTGAGGGTTTCCACGTAAAAATCAAGTGTTATTTATTTTCCGCATATTTTACTTGATTTATTGCTTTATTTATTTAGGGGTAATTTCGTAATTTTGACTAACACGAAAAATTGGGTAAAAAGCGTAAAATCTATTCACCCCCCCTCTAGATAGTTTTATACACACCGTGCTATAATTAGTTTCAACAAGTAAAGTAGTCTAGATGCCAAAACAAGAATTAAACCTAGAGCATGTGAAAAACACCTAACACAAAAGCTCCTAGTTTCATTCATACACATAACACTTGAATAAATCATATACATGAAGCACATATTCAAGATGTCATAAACATACACAAAAATGCTAGAATCACAAAATATATTCAATGAATATTCTAGCCAAAGATTTAGAGCAAGGATATAATGAATAGTCAATTAAATCCTATTAGTCTCTAAATACACAAACAGAAGTGCTAATCCTAAATTTGTTCAATAAGAGGATCTAAGTACATGTGAGGATTATTAATCATAAAATACATCAATCAATCCACAAATAATCCTAGATATCAATCTAATCACAATACAACTCTCAAACATTTGAAAAACCTAGAATCTAAGAAACTAGTTCACATATGTCTCTAATTAGACTTTTGATTAAGATTGATTATGAAGCTATCTTTCTCTATAGCATTCATAATACATACACATACATATAGAAGAAGAAACCCCAAGCAAATTGAAGGTTAAAAAGAAAGAAATCCCAAAGATAAGACCAATACCTTGGATTCACAAGCTGGTTCGGTTTTCTATGTGTAACCACCAGAAGAGTTGATCAAACAGCTTCCAAATCACTAGGAAAAGGTAGAGGACTCGATTACAAACGTTCTCCAACTTGAATCACTCAAATCCGACTTCGTATGAGAAAGTTATGGTGTTTGGAAGTTGGGAAAATTTGGGAGAAAAATTCTGACGGAAATTCTAAGCTTTTTCTTCTTGAAAATGAATTAGAGGGAATGGAGGGGTTTTAAAAGGAGGAGAGAGAAGGATTTCAGTGTAGGGAAAAAATAACAAAAGTAGTACACGCAGCGAAAGCGATACTAAAATGAGATTTAGTGACTTTTTAAAAAATTTTCCTTTATGAACCTTAAACCCTTTTAATCAATAAACATGCATATACATTAACAAAAAGTAGATTACCTTTTGTCGCGTGATCCGATTGACTTACGTCGATGGTAATCCGCAAGACCTTCAATCCGAGCACGAACGTGGATCACCTAGGAGCGTGGTCTCCCTTTTCTTTGAATTGCAAACCTGTGAATGGAAAAAACAAAACTTTTCTTTTCTTTGTTAGTCACAAAACAATCAAAAGAATGTCTAAGATTATTCCGGTCACTTTTGAGTTCTCAATCTAATGATCGAAACTCGCGTGAACCTAGATCGATATCGTATACACAAGCTTATTGATGATTAAGCAATAGTATACTATCAAAGAATAATCTAACACTCCTTTTTGTCTTAGTAGAATAAAAAACTCTCTATGAATGAAGAAGAAGAAGAAAAATAAAATCTCAAGCACATGTGTGTGGTGGCCGAACCCTATAAGATCACTTATATAGGTTGGCCGAATTTTTCTTTCTTTTTCCTTTAGGGTTGCCGAATTCTATGTAGTTTTAGATTAGGGTTGGCCGAATTTCATCATGTCACTTATATAGGGTGACCGAAATTCAACCCTAATTCTTTTCAACTTTATAGACTTCAAACCCTAATCCAACTCATTGATTTTTATTCTTTTATTTAAGCTTTAATAGACATAACCTAATCACAATCAACAAATGATTCACTTAGGTCCGATCCATTAATTTTAACTCATTCCACTAAAGAGCTAAAACTGAACTCTTAAATAAAGATAGAAAAGGAAGATGCTCCTCATTCATACCCTAGACAATCATATTGGAGATAGTGTATCCTCGTGATTAATATCAGTAATCGCCAAGAGTTCATAGACCGCCTATAACTCTCCAAGTAACCGAATATCCAAATTTATTCAAACAAGAAACTGAAATTAAATTCCTCTTGAATTGAGGTACATAATAAACGTCTATTAAATCTAAATGTCTTCTAGAATCCAAATAAACTCTAATATCTCCCACTGCACTTGTAGACACTAACGTTCCGTTGCCCAAGCGCAAATTGATTTCATTCTTTCTCAGCTTTCTCCTTTCTTGAAACCCCTGCAAGGAATAACAAACATGATTAGTGGCTCCTGAGTCTATGATCCAAGAATCTGTAGAATCAGCCAAAAAACATGTTTTAAGATAATTCAAATTACCTTCTTCCTTCTTGTTCTGGGACTTTGGGCAATTTCTCTTCCAATACTTTTCACCACAAAGGAAGTATTTCCCTTTGATCTTGGTTACTTTCTTGGTCTCCTTCTTGATAGGCCCAAGTTGCTTTTTCTTCTGTTGTTTCTTGACCTTTTGACGGGCCTTAACAGTAGCAACTTTACCAACCATATGAATCTCTTGACCTTTGCCTTTCACAAGGATCTTTTCAGCACTTTGAACATCTTGCATCAGGCCTTGTAAAGTGTATTCCTTTTTGTTCAAAGTGTAGTCCAATTTGAACTGATCAAAGGAATCTGACAATGAATTGACAACCATATCAATCTTTGTCTCACCATCTATCTCAGCGCCATGCAGTTCGCAATGTTGAGATGTGCTATGACTTTCATCATGTGATCTTTCACAGCCTGTCCAGGTTTCATCCTAAGATTCATAAAAGCAATCACTGCCTCTCTCTTAGTCGTCCTAGACTTCATAGCAAACATCTCCTCTAGAGACATCATTATATCAGCAGCGGACTCCATTCCTTCATGCTGCTGTTGCAACACGTCGGAGATAGTGGCCATAATGTAACATTTTGCCATATCATCTGAAGTCTTCCACTGCTCATACTCATCTCTATACATTATGCTAGATTCATTATTAGGAGCAGGTGGTTTAGGAGTAGTTAGAACAAACTTATGTTTTTCACTTTGCAGCAACAACCCAATTTTCCTTTTCCATTTCCATGTGACATAATTATTTCCAGTTAAAGTGTTATCTTTCAGGATGTTCATAAGTGATGGGGTCATGATTTCTGAACAAAACAAAACATATATAAGTAAATAATCATGATAAAGCACTTTTAAATATTTATCTTGAATTAAATAAATAACTCAATCATAAAATTCAACGGTGATCTAACACCCATAAATGTTACGCCTCCTTTGGGAGTTCGCACCATTTACTAGTTAGACTAGGTCCCACCTAATTGTTAACATAACAACCAGCGTTTTCAATTTTAGCCTTGCAATTTTACTGACAAGAACTCTTGGGAGGATATCAATAAAATTACATTGAGTGTGTTACCAAGATATCGACCCTCAATTTTCTCTCACGAAAATCCCTTCTTGGGGAGTAGATCTCGTTTGAGTCCATTGTCTAGTCTATCCTTGTAAGGAAGTATGTTGCTAAATTCCATTCATGGACGCCCCTTGGGGGGATTACCAATAAATAATAAAGCTCAACTAACCTTGGAGGCCATAGGTGTTACAAAAACACCTTCTCCCACTCAATTATTTAAGGCGTGTGATTAAATCCCATAGAATGATTTACCGAGTTATCTAGATGCCAATTTAGATACCTAAATCATTCAATGCATGTTCATACCAAAAGAGATATATGCGTGGCACTCCTATTCTATATGTCATGTTATCATACAATAACAAATATTGTAATATGTTAAGCATAAATTAAATAGCAACAATTTTGGCCCATCCTAGAAAAACAAGTAAATTACAATTGTCAGGAATACAAGATCTTCAGGTGGCCCATCAACCATACGCTCATCCTTCGGCCCAAACCCCATGGGCGTGCACAACCCACAACCCCACAAAGGGGCTGCCATGCGCAGCCCATAAGGCCTTCAAGGCTGCCGTGCGCAGCCCACCTTGTAATGGGCTTGCCATGCGCAGCCCAATCAACTCCTAGGGTGCGCACGGTGCTCGTTCTCGGTTCCGGTTGCTTCGTTTTGCTTCGTGTCTTCGAATCTTCAAGACCTAAATATATTATGGCAGTATTTAAACAAATAAAATACTGCAGTATTTTTTTTTTTTTTTTTAATCACTGCAGTACTTTTTACACATAAAAAACTGCACATAATAAAAATAAAAAAAACTGCAGCAGTGATAAAAAAAAATACTGCACTTATATTAAAAAAAAATAAAAACCTAGCAACTACCAAGAAGGAATTATGGCGATAATAGACCACCCTTCTTGTTACAACTCCGAAACAAAAATTACATTGAAAATCTAGGGCCAAAATCGAGCAATAACAATCCACACAAACATATATAAATCCATACATCCACATGTAATTATATATTTGAATACCTAGAGTGCCATCTCTTTCTAAACATGCATAATCACAATAAAAAGAAATAGATCCACGTATATATACGTTAATTAATTAAAAGGGTTCAACCTAGGCTCTAATACCAATTGTAGGGAAAAAATAACAAAAGTAGTACACGCAGCGGAAGCGATACTAAAATGAGATTTAGTGACTTTTTAAAAAATTTTCCTTTATGAACCTTAAACCCTTTTAATCAATAAACATGCATATACATTAACAAAAAGTAGATTACCTTTTGTCGCGTGATCCGATTGACTTACGTCGATGGTAATCCGCAAGACCTTCAATCCGAGCACGAACGTGGATCACCTAGGAGCGTGGTCTCCCTTTTCTTTGAATTGCAAACCTGTGAATGGACAAAACAAAACTTTTCTTTTCTTTGTTAGTCACAAAACAATCAAAAGAATGTCTAAGATTATTCCGGTCACTTTTGAGTTCTCAATCTAATGATCGAAACTCGCGTGAACCTAGATCGATATCGTATACACAAGCTTATTGATGATTAAGCAATAGTATACTATCAAAGAATAATCTAACACTCCTTTTTGTCTTAGTAGAATAAAAAACTCTCTATGAATAAAGAAGAAGAAGAAAAATAAAATCTCAAGCACATGTATGTGGTGGCCTAACCCTATAAGAGCACTTATATAGGTTGGCCGAATTTTTCTTTCTTTTTCCTTTAGGGTTGCCGAATTCTATGTAGTTTTAGATTAGGGTTGGCCGAATTTCATCATGTCACTTATATAGGGTGACCGAAATTCAACCCTAATTCTTTTCAACTTTATAGACTTCAAACCCTAATCCAACTCATTGATTTTTATTCTTTTATTTTGCTAAATAAAAAGACTCCTTATTTGATTAAATAAATAAAATTAATTTATTTATTTCCTTATCAAACAAGTCTTTTACTTTTAGGAAAGATTTGTTTCTTTAATTAAACAATTAATCAATAAATTAATTAATTCTTATTTAATTAAAACAAATGAAACAAAATAATATATTAGGTTAAAACATTAACCTTGCCGCCCCACTTGTATAAAATTGGGCCTAATATTATTTTCTTATTTCATTTAATCCATTGGACTTTAAATAAAAAGCCCACATGTGAACCAGACCCATTCTTACTAAAAGAAACAAGCCCACATGTCTTTCATTAATATATTAATATAATTGAGCAGCCCATTACATAAATAATGTGCATATTATATTCTTAATATATTAAATGCAATTCTAGATGGACCCTTAAATTGGTCCGGTAGAATATATCAAGTGATCCATGCAAGTTCGTGTGGATTGGGGATCTTGGCGGGCCATTTAAATTTAAGCTTCAATAGACATAACCTAATCACAATCAACAAATGATTCACTTAGGTCCGATCCATTAATTTTAACTCATTCCACTAAAGAGCTAAAACTGAACTCTTAAATAAAGATAGAAAAGGAAGATGCTCCTCATTCATACCCTAGACAATCATATTGGAGATAGTGTATCCTCGTGATTAATATCAGTAATCGCCAAGAGTTCATAGACCGCCTATAACTCTCCAAGTTACCATATTTACTCATATGACCACGTTTTGAACTTGGATATTTTGACTTGTCCATAAGCCATGTTTTCAATAGACACTATCGAAAACTCAACGTTGAGATTTAATATCCAATTACCTCAAAACATCCATATGATGATATTATACTCTCATTTAATTAAATGGAGCCACGATGTCCATATCTATAAATGAAGTCCTCTATCGATTAACAAATGAATATCACCAAACTATCGAGGATAGACTATGCGATATAATCGTACTCATTGATAACTCAAATGATATCACTTGCAACCATAAGTCCATCATTTATCTCAGGATTAAGATAGACTCTCCGATTGTCCTGATAATGAAAAGACTATTATCTACTGACGGTTCTAGATAAAGCTTTTCATTGTGACCCAGTTCAATGCACCCAGTGCACTAGATCCTTTTGCTCGAAGACACTCCGATGATTTTAGACTCATCATATCTCATTTGATCCCACTCAAATGCTAGCAAAAGAATTCTACAACTTTAACAAGATAAAGGTGCCCAACCTTTAACTTAAGTTGTGAACATTATTCAAGACTAACTAAAGAATTGTGTCTACCACATACATATCCAGATTTACGAACAATTCTTCTTTTCCCATAGTCTTTAGACCTTATGATTATTTACTTTGACAATTATAATATTAAACTATAAATGCTATACGATTTGTTAAACCAGAAATCACTTTATTAATATGAAAAAGATTGTTAATTACAACATTACACTCTTGCTATTGAGCATAATCCTAACATTCAGGGCCAATACGAAGAGGCCACGTCACCCACCCCATGGGGGGCGCGTGGGCCTCACGGGACCAGAGAGGGTCCCTGGCCGTGGGGCCCACGGCCTCCCTCACGGCGTGGGCCAAGTGGCCTCACGGCCTCCCATGTCTCTTGCACGCTCCCTCGATTCTTCAGCCCGTATCTTGGGCATCCGAACTCCGATTTTGAATCCATTTTTGGATTACGAACCGTGACTCCCTCACAAACGACGATGACTACACAACTTTAAAAAATGGTTAAGAAATCATCTCGGAAAACGATAATGAATTCAACTCAACGAATGAGAACGAAAAGTAGCGTAGCTACATCGTTTGGACTCGAAATTAAATGAATGAGTAACTGAAACGGCTGGAACTCAATAAGGAATCATAATAGAGCATATTCAAGTCCAAATACAAAAATATGGAAACATACAAACACAAAGACACACACATATGCTATTTCCTAGACATAGTCCTAGAACATGCAATAAGCAAAGTTTGTCAAGATAGTATAAATGCATGAGCATATATTATCAAGTGTGTGAAAGTGATATATCAATGATGTTTAACCATGAAGGAACACACAAGGATGCCATGTGTGTGTGTGTGCCTAGCCTTGTAAGAGATATGAGGTCTTATATTACCTTTGATGATCAATGAATCACATATCTCTTTGAAGCTAGTATTTTGCATGAATTGTGGCCAAGACTTTCTTCGTCTTCATAAATCTTCAACATATGGACCACTAAACATTACAAAGGAAACACGTTTTGATATGGAATATATGCCAACACAAACTATAAACCTAACAGAGGACTTCATTTATAAATATGGACATCGTGGCTTCATTTATTAAATGAGAGTATAATATCATCACATGGATGTTTTGAGGTATTGGATATTAAATCTCAACGTTGAGTTTTCGATAGTATCTATTAAAAACATGGCTTCTGGACAAGTCAAAATATCCAAGTTCAAAATGTGGTCCTATAAGTAAATATGGTAACTAGGAGAGCTATAGGCGGTCTATGAGCTCTTGGCGATTACTAATATTATTCACGAGGATTCACTATCTCCAATAATATTGTCTAGGGTATGAATGAGGAACTTTTACTTATTCTATCTTTATTTAAGAGTGCAATTTTAGTTATTTAGTGGAATGAACTAAAATTAATAGATCGAACCTAAGTGAATCATTTGTTGATTGTGATTGGTTTATGTCTATTGAAGCTTAAATTTAGATAGCCTGCCAAGATCCCTAATCCACACGGACTTGCATGGATCCCTTGATATATTCTACCGGACTAATTTATAGGTCCATATAGAATTGTATTAAGGCATGTGGACTTGTTTCTTTTAGTAAGAATGGGCCTAGTTCACATGTGGGCTTTTTGATTAAGGTCCAATGGATTTAATAAAATGGAAAAATAATATTTGGCCCATGTATGTGTATATGTGCGGCAAGGATAAATTATTAGTCTAAAATATTATTTTATTTTATTATTTGATTAAATGGAAATTAATTAATTTATTAGTTAATTATTTAATTAAGAATCAAAATCTTTTTTTGACTAGGAAATATGTTTCTTAGTAGTATACTATTATGGTAGTATAATGAGAATAAAAGACTTTATTTGATAAGAAGATAAATGATGCGCATGTAAGAGTTCTATTCCCGATGACGGTGCCAAAAACTTGATCGGCGCACGGGACACAACAGTTCTATAAACTGTTAGGATTATGCACAATAGCAAGAGTGTAATGTTGTAATTAACAATCTTTTTCATATTAATAAAGTGATTTCTGGTTTAACAAATCGTATAGCATTTATAGTTTAATATTATAATTGTCAAGTAAATAATCATAAGGTCTAAAGACTATGGGAAAAGAAGAATTGTTCGTACATCTGGATATGTATGTGGTAGACACAATTCTTTAGTTAGTCTTGAATAATGTTCACAACTTAAGTTAAAGGTTGGGCACCTTTATCTTGTTAAAGTTGTAGAATTCTTTTGCTAGCATTTGAGTGGGATCAAATGAGATATGATGAGTCTAAAATCATCGGAGTGTCTTCGAGCAAAAGAATCTAGTGCACTGGGTGCATTGAACTAGATCACAATGAAATACTTTATCTATAACCGTCAGTAGATAAAAGTCTTTTCATTATCAGGACAATCAGAGAGTCTATCTTAATCCTGAGATAAGTGATGGACTTATGGTTGCAAGTGATATCATTTGAGTTATCAATGAGTACGATTATATCGCATAGTCTATCCTCGATAGTTTGGTGATATTCATTTGTTAATCGATAGAGGACTTCATTTATATATATGGACATCGTGGCTCCATTTATTAAATGAGAGTATAATATCATCATATGGATGTTTAGAGGTAATTGGATATTAAATCTCAACGTTGAGTTTTCGATAGTGTCTATTGAAAACATGGCTTCTGGACAAGTCAAAATATCCAAGTTCAAAACGTGGTCATATGAGTAAATATGGTAACTTGGAGAGTTATAGGCGGTCTATGAACTCTTGGCGATTACTGATATTAATCACGAGGATACACTATCTCCAATATGATTGTCTAGGGTATGAATGAGGAGCATCTTCCTTTTCTATCTTTATTTAAGAGTTTAGTTTTAGCTCTTTAGTGGAATGAGTTAAAATTAATGGATCGGACCTAAGTGAATCATTTGTTGATTGTGATTAGGTTATGTCTATTGAAGCTTAAATTTAGATGGCCCGCCAAGATCCCCAATCCACACGGACTTGCATGGATCACTTGATATATTCTACCGGACCAATTTAAGGGTCCATCTAGAATTGCATTTAATATATTAAGAATATAATTTGCACATTATTTTAGTAATGGGCTGCTCAATTATATTAATATATTAATGAAAGACATGTGGGCTGGTTTCTTTTAGTAAGAATGGGTCTGGTTCACATGTGGGCTTTTTATTTAAAGTCCAATGGATTAAATGAAATAATAAAATAATATTTTGGCCCATTTACTCTAAGTGGGGTGGCAAGGGTTATTTTTAACCTAATATATTATTTTGTTTCATTGTTTTAATTAAATAAGAATTAATTAATTTATTAATTAATTGTTTAATTAAAGAAACAAATCTTTTCTAATCAGGAAATATATTTCCTAAAAGTAAAAGTAAAAGACTTGTTTGATAAGGAAATAAATAATTAGTTTTATTTATTTAATCAAATAAGAAGTTTTTTTTATTTAGTCAAAATAAAAGAATAAAAGATCTATGAGTTGGATTAGGGTTTGATGTCTTAAAAACTAGATGGAAATTAGGGTGCAACATAAGCCTATGGTGGGCATGTGATTTCGGCAACCCTAGTTATTTCTAGGGTAGGATTTCGGCAACCCTAATAATAAAAGAAAAGAAGAAGCAAGCTTAGGCCACCTATATATTGACAAGTATAGAATTCGGCCACCACATGTGTTCATGATACAAATTTCTTCTTCTTCTCAATTCATAGAAAGCTTTTTATTCTACTAAAACATAAAAGAGTGTTAGATTATTCTTTGATGGTATACTATTTGCTTATTCATCAATAAGCTTGTGTGTACGACATCGATCTAGGTTCACGCGAGTTTCGATCATTAGATTGAGAACTCAAAAGTGACCGGAATAATCTTAGTATTCTTTTGATTGTTTTTTGTGACTAACAAAGAAAAGAAAAGTTTGTTTGTCCATTCACAGGTTTGCAATTCAAAGAAAAGGGAGACCACGCTCCTAGGTGATCCACGTTCGTGCTAGGATTGAAGATCTTGCGGATTACCATCGACGTAAGTCAATCGGATCACGCGACAAAAGGTATTATTCTTTTGTTAGATAATATATATGTTTAATTGATTAAAGGGTTTAAGGTTCATAAAAGGGAAAAAATTTTAAAAGTCACTAAATCTTTTTTTAGTCTCATTTCCGCTGCGTGTACTTTCGGTATTTTTCCCTACAATTGGTATCAGAGCCTAGGTTGAACCCTTTTAATTAATTAACGTATATATACGTGGATCGATTTCTTTTTATTGTGATTATGCATGTTTAGAAAGAGATGACACTCTAGGTATTCGAATATATAATTACATGTGGATGTATGGATTTATATATGTTTATGTGGATTGTTATTGCTCGATTTTGGTCCTAGATTTTCAATGTAATTTTTGTTATGGAATTGTAACAAGAAGGGTGGTCTATCATCGCCATAATTCCTTCTTGGTAGTTGCTAGGTTTTATTATTTTTTTATATATAGGTGCAGTATTTTTTATTATACTACTGCAGTTTTTATTTTTATTTTTATTATGTGCAATTTTTGTTTGTAAAAAGTACTGCAGTGATTAAAAAAAAAATAAAAATACTGCAGTATTTTATTTGTTTAAATACTGTCGTAATATATTTAGGTGTTGAAGATTCGTAGACACAAAGAAAAACGAAGCAACCGGAACCGAGAACGAGCACCGTGCGCACCCTAGGAGTGGATTGGGCTGCGCATGGCAAGCCCAAGCTTGGTGGGCTGCGCACAGCAGCCCTGGAGTCTTCATAGGCTGCGCACGGCAGCCCCTTTGTGGGGTTGTGAGTTGTGCACGCCCGTGGGTTGGGCCGAAGGATGAGCGTACGGTTGATGGGCCACTTGAAGATCTTGTATTCCCAAACAATTGTAATTTACTTGTTTTTCTAGGATGGGCCAAAATTGTTGCTATTTAATTTATGCTTAAATATTACAATATTTGTTATTGTATGATAACATGACATATAGAATAGGAGTGCCACTCATATATCTCTTTTGGTATGAACATGCATTGAATGATTTAGGTATCTAAATTGGCATCTAGATAACTTGGTAAATCATTCTATGGGATTTAATCACACGCCTTAAATAATTGAGTGGGAGAAGGTGTTTTTGTAACACCTATGGCCTCCAAGGTTAGTTGAGCTTAATTATTTATTGGTAATCCCCCCAAGGGGCATCCATGAATGGAATTTAGCAAGATACTTCCTTACAAGGATAGACTAGACAATGGACTCAAACGAGATCTACTCCCCAAGGAGGGATTTTCGTGAGAGAAAATTGAGGGTCGATATCTTGGTAACACACTCAATGTAATTTTATTGATATCCTCCCAAGAGTTCTTGTCAATAAAATTGCAAGGCTAAAATTGAAAACGCTGGTTGTTATGTTAACAATTAGGTGGGACCTAGTCTAACTAGTAAATGGTGCGAACTCCCAAAGGAGGCGTAACATTTATGGGTGTTGGATCACCGTTGAATTTTATGATTGAGTTATTTATTTAATTCAAGATAAATATTTAAAAGTGCTTTATCATGATTATTTACTTATATATGTTTTGTTTTATTCAGAAATCATGACCCCATCACTTATAAACATCCTGAAAGACAACACTTTAACTGGAGATAATTATGTCACATGGAAAAGGAAAATTGGGTTGTTGCTGCAAAATGAAAAACGTAAGTTTGTTCTGACTACTCCTAAACCACCTGCTCCTAATAATGAATCTAGCATAGTGTATAGAGATGAGTATGAGCAGTGGAAGACTTCAGATGATATGGTAAAATGTTACATTATGGCCACTATCTCCGACGTGTTGCAACAGCAGCATGAAGGAATGGAGTCCGCTGCTGATATAATGATGTCTCTAGAGGAGATGTTTGCTATGAAGTCCAGGACGACTAAGAGAGAGGCAGTGACTGCTTTTATGAATCTTAGGATGAAACCTGGACAGGCTGTGAAGGATCACATGATGAAAGTCATAGCACATCTGAACATTGCTGAACTGCATGGCGCTGAGATAGATGGTGAGACAAAGATTGATATGGTTGTCAATTCATTGTCAGATTCCTTTGATCAGTTCAAATTGGACTACACTTTGAACAAAAAGGAATACACCTTACAAGGCCTGATGCAAGATGTTCAAAGTGCTAAAAAGATCCTTGTAAAAGGCAAAGGTCAAGAGATTCATATGGTTGGTAAAGTTGCTACTGTTAAGGCCCGTCAAAAGGTCAAGAAACAACAGAAGAAAAAGCAACTTGGGCCTATCAAGAAGGAGACCAAGAAAGTAACCAAGATCAAAGGGAAATGCTTCCTTTGTGGTGAAAAGGGACATTGGAAGAGAAATTACCCAAAGTCCCAGAATAAGAAGGAAGAAGGTAATGTGAATTATCTTGAAACATGTTTTTTGGCTGATTCTACAGATTCTTGGATCATAGACTCAGGAGCCACTAATCATGTTTGTTATTCCTTGCAGGGGTTCCAAGAAAGGAGAAAGCTGAGTAAGAATGAAATTAATTTGCGCTTGGGCAACGGAACGTTAGTGTCTGCAAGTGCAGTGGGAGATATTAGAGTTTATTTGGATTCTAGAAGGCATTTAGATTTAATAGATGTTTATTATGTACCTCAATTCAAGAGGAATTTAATTTCAGTTTCTTGTTTAAAAAATTTGGATATTCGGTTACTTTTAATAAAGTTTTTATTATTAGTAAGAATGACAAAATTATTTGCCAAGGTACATTGGAAAACGGTCTATACTTTTTGCATAGAAATATCTCTCACTCGTTAGACACAGAAATAACGGAACCTAATCATAAAAGAGTAAAATTATCAACAGATGAAACCTACCTTTGGCATTTACGCTTAGGTCATATTAACCTTAATAGGATTAAAAGATTGGTATGTGACGGACCTTTGAGTGACTTAAAGGTTGATGATCTACCAACTTGTGAATCTTGTTTGGAAGGTAAAATGACCAAAAGGACGTTCTCTGCCAAAGGTGCAAGAGCCACTGAATGTTTAGGATTGATACACACTGATGTATGTGGACCTATGAGCATTCAAGCTAGAGGTGGATATGAGTACTTCATCACATTCACAGATGATTACTCGAGATTTGGTTATGTGTATCTAATGCGACATAAGTCAGATGCTTTTGACATGTTCAAAGCATTCAAAGCTGAAGTGGAAAATCAGCTTGAGAAACACATAAAAATCTTGAGATCTGATCGTGGTGGAGAATATCTATCTGGTGAGTTTCAGCAATATCTTATTGATAATGGGATAGTTTCTCAGTTTTCTGCACCAGGTACACCTCAATAGAATGGGGTAGCAGAAAGGAGAAATAGAACTCTTTTGGATATGGTTAGGTCTATGTTGAGTTATTCAACGCTTCCTATTTCTTTTTGGGGATATGCTTTACAAACTGCTATATACATTCTAAACGATGTACCATCTAAGTCTGTTCCTAAAACACCGCATGAGTTGTGGACTGGGCGCAAGCCTAGTTTGCAACACTTAAGGATATTTGGTTGTCCTGCGCATGTGCTAAAAGGAAAGACAGAAAAGATGGAGTCCCGTTCAGAAACATGTATATTTGTAGGGTATCCAAAAGAAACTAAAGGATATTATTTTTATAGTCCTTCAGATCTTAAAGTATTTGTTTCGACAAATGCTAAATTTCTGGAAAAGGACTATATGAATGATTTTGTGCCTAGAAGTAGAATTGTCCTGAATGAAATGTCAGGAGATACAATTCCACGAGAGGTTACACAACCTAACCCAATTGTAAGTTCCGATCCAACACAAGATCAACAACCTACCATTCCTCGTCGTAGTGGGAGGGTTAGAACACAACCCGAAAGATACATCGATCTGGGAGTATCAGTGGAGAATCTCCCGGACGACGATGATCCCTATACGTACAAGGAAGCTATGGAGGATGTTAATAGTCGCCATTGGCAAAAGGCAATGCAATCCGAGATTGAATCTATGTTCGATAACAAAGTCTGGTCCCTTGTAGACTTGCCTAAAGGGATAAAACCCATTGGGTGCAAGTGGGTATACAAGAGGAAAAGAGGTATGGATGGAAAGGTGGAAACCTTTAAAGCTAGATTGGTAGCTAAAGGGTATACACAGAAAGAAGGTATCGATTACGAGGAAACCTTCTCTCCTGTGGCCATGCTTAAATCCATTAGGATACTCTTATCCATTGCAGCATCTTTAGATCTAGAGATTTGGCAAATGGACGTCAAGACAGCTTTCCTAAATGGAAGTCTTGACGAAAGCATCTACATGATGCAACCAGAGGGATTCATTGAAAAGGGCCAAATGGATAAGGTATGCAAGTTGCAGAAATCCATATATGGATTAAAGCAAGCATCCAGATCCTGGAACATAAGGTTCGATCAAGCTGTCAAAGGTTTTGGATTTATTCAGAATCCTGACGAACCTTGTGTATACAAAAGGATTAAAGGCGACAAGTTGGTTTTCCTGATTCTTTATGTTGATGATATCCTACTCATTGGAAACGATGTAGGTGTATTGACATCAGTAAAAGAATGGTTAGCAAAACAATTTGATATGAAGGACTTAGGAGAAGCAAGTTTTATTCTAGGTATCCAAATAGAAAGAATAGAACGATTGCATTATCCCAAGCTTCATACATAGACAACATCTTGTCTAGGTTTTCCATGCAGGATTCCAAGAAAGGTATGTTACCTTTCAGACATGGAATCAAGCTTTCTAAGGAACAAGTTCCTAAGAATGAGCATGAAGAGCAATTCATGAGTAGAGTTCCATATGCCTCGGCAGTTGGAAGTCTCATGTATGCAATGCTCTGTACTAGACCAGATATTTGTTTTGCTGTTGGCATAGTTAGCAGGTTTCAATCGAAACCTGGTCCTGATCACTAGACGGCAGTCAAGCATATTTTCAAGTATCTCAAGAGAACGAGAGATAATATGCTTGTATACTCTGGAGGGGATTTGGTCCCCGTTGGGTATACAGATTCTGATTTCCAATCAGATTCTGACTCCAGAAAATCCACATTAGGGGCTGTGTTTACTATTGAAGGAGGAGCAGTTATATGGAGGAGTATCAAGCAATCTTGTATTGCTGATTCCACCATGGAAGCTGAGTATGTTGCTGCATGCGAGGCAGCCAAAGAGGCTGTTTGGCTCCGCCAATTCTTGATTGACTTGGAAGTGGTTCCTAGTGCGAATAAGCAGATCACTATCTACTGTGACAATAGTGGAGCAGTGGCTAATTCGAAAGAACCAAGAAGTCACAAGAGAGGTAAACACATTGAAAGAAAGTATCATCTTTTAAGGGAGATTGTTCAAAGAGGTGACGTGACGATTACCAAAATCACGTCAGCAGAAAATCTAGCGGATCCCTTCACAAAGGCTCTACCTCAGAAGAGTTTCGATGGGCATCTAGAGAACATGGGCTTGAGAGATATGACACATTTGCTATAGCGCAAGTGGGAGATTGTTAGGATTATGCTCAATAGCAAGAGTGTAATGTTGTAATTAACAATCTTTTTCATATTAATAAAGTGATTTCTGGTTTAACAAATCGTATAGCATTTATAGTTTAATATTATAATTGTCAAAGTAAATAATCATAAGGTCTAAAGACTATGGGAAAAGAAGAATTGTTCGTACATCTGGATATGTATGTGGTAGACACAATTCTTTAGTTAGTCTTGAATAATGTTCACAACTTAAGTTAAAGGTTGGGCACCTTTATCTTGTTAAAGTTGTAGAATTCTTTTGCTAGCATTTGAGTGGGATCAAATGAGATATGATGAGTCTAAAATCATCGGAGTGTCTTCGAGCAAAAGAATCTAGTGCACTGGGTGCATTGAACTAGATCACAATGAAATACTTTATCTATAACCGTCAGTAGATAAAAGTCTTTTCATTATCAGGACAATCAGAGAGTCTATCTTAATCCTGAGATAAGTGATGGACTTATGGTTGCAAGTGATATCATTTGAGTTATCAATGAGTACGATTATATCGCATAGTCTATCCTCGATAGTTTGGTGATATTCATTTGTTAATCAATAGAGGACTTCATTTATAGATATGGACATCGTGGCTCCATTTATTAAATGAGAGTATAATATCATCATATGGATGTTTAGAGGTAATTGGATATTAAATCTCAACGTTGAGTTTTCGATAGTGTCTATTGAAAACATGGCTTCTGGACAAGTCAAAATATCCAAGTTCAAAACGTGGTCATATGAGTAAATATGGTAACTTGGAGAGTTATAGGCGGTCTATGAACTCTTGGCGATTACTGATATTAATCACGAGGATACACTATCTCCAATATGATTGTCTAGGGTATGAATGAGGAGCATCTTCCTTTTCTATCTTTATTTAAGAGTTCAGTTTTAGCTCTTTAGTGGAATGAGTTAAAATTAATGGATCGGATCTAAGTGAATCATTTGTTGATTGTGATTAGGTTATGTCTATTGAAGCTTAAATTTAGATGGCCCGCCAAGATCCCCAATCCACACGGACTTGCATGGATCACTTGATATATTCTACCGGACCAATTTAAGGGTCCATCTAGAATTGCATTTAATATATTAAGAATATAATTTGCACATTATTTTAGTAATGGGCTGCTCAATTATATTAATATATTATTGAAAGACATGTGGGCTGGTTTCTTTTAGTAAGAATGGGTCTGGTTCACATGTGGGCTTTTTATTTAAAGTCCAATGGATTAAATGAAATAAGAAAATAATATTTTGGCCCATTTACTCTAAGTGGGGCGGCAAGGGTTATTTTTAACCTAATATATTATTTTGTTTCATTGTTTTAATTAAATAAGAATTAATTAATTTATTAATTAATTGTTTAATTAAAGAAACAAATCTTTTCTAATCAGGAAATATATTTCCTAAAAGTAAAAGTAAAAGACTTGTTTGATAAGGAAATAAATAATTAGTTTTATTTATTTAATCAAATAAGAAGTTTTTTTATTTAGTCAAAATAAAAGAATAAAAGATCTATGAGTTGGATTAGGGTTTGATGTCTTAAAAACTAGATGGAAATTAGGGTGCAACATAAGCCTATGGTGGGCATGTGATTTCGGCAACCCTAGTTATTTCTAGGTTAGGATTTCGGCAACCCTAATAATAAAAGAAAAGAAGAAGCAAACTTAGGCCACCTATATATTGACAAGTATAGAATTCGGCCACCACATGTGTTCATGATACAAATTTCTTCTTCTTCTCAATTCATAGAAAGCTTTTTATTCTACTAAAACATAAAAGAGTGTTAGATTATTCTTTGATGGTATACTATTTGCTTATTCATCAATAAGCTTGTGTGTACGACATCGATCTAGGTTCACGCGAGTTTCGATCATTAGATTGAGAACTCAAAAGTGACCGGAATAATCTTAGTATTCTTTTGATTATTTTTTGTGACTAACAAAGAAAAGAAAAGTTTGTTTGTCCATTCACAGGTTTGCAATTCAAAGAAAAGGGAGACCACGCTCCTAGGTGATCCACGTTCGTGCTAGGATTGAAGATCTTGCGGATTACCATCGACGTAAGTCAATCGGATCACGCAACAAAAGGTATTATTCTTTTGTTAGATAATAGATATGTTTAATTGATTAAAGGGTTTAAGGTTCATAAAAGGGAAAAAATTTTAAAAGTCACTAAATCTAATTTTTAGTATCGGTTCCGCTGCGTGTACTTCTTTGGTATTTTTCCCTACATAAACTTCCATAAATGATGGTACGTGCGTTTGTTTCTACCCTTTCGGAAGTATACGAGTCGAACGAGTCGTATAGCCGTTAAAAGCAAGGGTATCATTCCCACGAAGAAGGTTGGTACACGTAAGTCAATTCTACGTCTTATGTTATAGACAAGCTATTTACACTAATTACAGTTGCATAAAAGTAAAAGGAGATGGTCGCATGGAAGCTAAACTAAAATGGCTAAGATTATGCTAAGATGGCTTTAATTAAACTACAACAAATCCTATGATCAAGAATACGTAATCTCTATAATACAACTACAACTAAAAAGGTGTGAACACAAGACAAATAATTAATCTAAACTAACTAGATGGCAATAAAGCAAATAAGTAAATTAACCACTAAGTCACTAGGATTAAATTACACTAAGATCTCTTTTAATCAACTACAACTAAGTTACACTAACTTAACTACAACTAACTAAACTAACTAATTCTTACAAGGTTATGCAAGAGCAAAGATAAATGAAGAGGGATATTATCAATTGATCACAATTAAGCACACTAGTTCTATGGCATAGGTAATTCTACAACTACCACTCTAAATATTATCAATTAATGATCTTAGAATGACAATAATAGAGGGATTACACCTAGAACATAAGAACTAGTTAATATGCATGGACATGCAAATACTAACTAAGTTTTCTCCAATATAGCTAATCAAATGTTATTAATCAAGATTACATGCTACTAATTCGTCAATCAACAACATGCATCCATTCAATTTAACTCAATTCAACATTCAATAGCTCAAGATGGATATAATAGATGTAGAGATCAATCAATTACAATATAAAGTCTTATGAAAATCAATCCCTCAACATATTTTACACATACATGTTACATGAATCACAAATAATGGAAAAGAAGTAACCACAAGATGGTAAGCTTCTTGTCTTCAATGAAGCTCCAAGTCTACCTCTTCCAAGCTATGAAGTTCACATGCAACCATGTAGTGAGATTCTAAGTTATCTAGGCTATTCTAGGGTGATTTCTAAGCTATTGTGAGTGTATTTGTGTGAACTTTGGATATTAGAGAGAGTGTTTTAGGTTACAAAAGGATGTATATATATAGGGAACTGTTTTAGGGAAGGTTTGGATGAAATATCCTCAAGGTCGGTCGTCCTCGCGGGTTCAGGACCCCTGCCTCGCGGGTTTATTCCCGCCAGCGGAGCTCGCGGTAATTTCTAGAAGTTGGCCGCGAGTTTTCACGTTCTGCTTTGCTGGTTCATTCCCGCGGCATGTATTCGTGGAGATTCAAAGGGTTTGAACATTCTGGATTGTGGTAAAGAAGCCGCGGTGGCAAGCTTCCAAGCTTGGATGGCCATTGAGGTTGGTGGAATTGGAGGGGAAGGAGAACTTGTGCATGGAGGCTTGAAAGTGGGTCCATCGTGACCGAAAGGAGACCAGCTGCCAATCTGGGTGGAGAACCGCTGGAAAAATGGTCAAAAAATGGGTCTGCAATGTCGGGTCAAACGGGTCTAAACCGGGTCGGATCCGGGTCACGCGGGTCGTCGGGTCTGCATGGCTGAAGGTTGAAGAAGGCTGACGTCAGCATGACGTGCGCACAACAACCCAAAACAGTGTTGTTCTACTTGCTGACGTGGCTGTTTGCTGCGCTGCTTGGCTGGCAAATATCAGCTTGTACCCCTGATCTTCTCTTTATTCACAGAATCTTCAATCCTTTCCTGAATATTTCACTTTTGCCCCTGATTTCTCCACAATTACACAATTGCCTCTGAATTTCTCTAATCACCTGAAACACTTATTTACACCCTATTAAATACACAAAAATGCTCGGAAACGAATACAAAAGATAGGAAAAGGGAGCGCTAAATGAGAACATTTATAGCACGATCAATAAATAAAATGATTTTATTTATTTAGTCAAATTAGGAAGTCTTTGATATAGTCATAATTGAATAAAACACTAAAGAGTTGGATTAGGGTTTGGATTCTAAAGATTGATAGGAGTATGGGTGAAACACAAATCCTCTTATAGTGAGGATTTCGGCCACCTTCTAGATTACCTATCATAGAATTCGACAACCCTAAATATATTTAGTCAAGAGAATTCAGTAACTATATAGAAATATAAAGTGCAGAATTTGACTATATAATATATATAAGAAAAGTGCAGAATACATGCACTATATATTTAATAGGCAAGTTGATTCGTGCGATATATATATTTTAATAGGCAAGTTAATTCGTGCACTATATAAATATGAGGCAAGTGGAATTCAGAAAAACTACTTGCTTTGCTTGAGAGTTATTTTTCTTTTGCTTGAAAAATAAAAATCCAACTCTAGACAATAGTGTGAGAATTCGGCCAAGAGGAAAAGTGAGAAGAGATCGTTCTTATTTCGATAGTGCACTAGTAGCTTTTTCATCAAAAGGCTTTGTGCACAATTTCGAATAAGGTTCACGCGAATTTCGAACTAAGGATTGTGAATTCAAAAGTGACTGGAACGTTCTTTATAATCTTGTAAGGTTCCCATTTGTTGATTGGCTCATTTCGTGGACAAACCACATGTTGGGGATTCTTTGTAAGGGTAGCTTAAGTGTAGGTGTTATTGCTAAGGCCCTTTGAAGACCTCATTCTTGATAAGCACCGAAGGTAAATTTCTATGTGCTTACTTGTCTTGAAGAAATAGTTGCACACACTCACAACTCATGCATATGTTTGATCCTTGTATGTTGTGTGTCTTATTTGTGTGCTTTAATGTTCATTAACATCTCTTCTTGCATGTTAGTTTGATTGCATCTTGCATATCCAATTGCCTTGTCATGCTTAGACTTAGGATTGCATTTTTGTTAGGATTATGCTCAATAGCAAGAGTGTAATATTGTAATTAACAATCTTTTTCGTATTAATAAAGTGATTTATGGTTTAACAAATCGTATAGCATTTATAGTTTAATATTATAATTGTCAAAGTAAATAATCATAAGGTCTAAAGACTATGAGAAAAGAAGAATTGTTCGTACATCTGGATATGTATGTGGTAGACACAATTCTTTAGTTAGTCTTGAATATTGTTCACAACTTAAGTTAAAGGTTGGGCACCTTTATCTTGTTAAAGTTGTAGAATTCTTTTGCTAGCATTTGAGTGGGATCAAATGAGATATGATGAGTCTAAAATCATCGGAGTTTCTTTGAGCAAAAGAATCTAGTGCACTGGGTGCATTGAACTGGATCACAATGAAATACTTTATCTATAACCGTCAGTAGATAAAAGTCTTTTCATCATCAGGACAATCGGAGAGTCTATCTTAATCCTGAGATAAATGATGGACTTATGGTTGCAAGTGATATCATTTGAGTTATCAATGAGTACGATTATATCGCATAGTCTATCCTCGATAGTTTGGTGACATTCATTTGTTAATCGATAGAGGACTTCATTTATAGATATGGACATCGTGGCTCCATTTGTTAAATGAGAGTATGATATCATCATATGGATGTTTTGAGGTAATTGGATATTAAATCTCAACGTTGAGTTTTCGATAGTGTCTATTGAAAACATTGCTTCTGGACAAGTCAAAATATCCAAGTTCAAAACGTGGTCATATGAGTAAATATGGTAACTTGGAGAGTTATAGGCGGTCTATGAACTCTTGGCGATTACTGATATTAATCACGAGGATACACTATCTCCAATATGATTGTCTAGGGTATGAATGAGGAGCATCTTCCTTTTCTATCTTTATTTAAGAGTTTAGTTTTAGCTCTTTAGTGGAATGAGTTAAAATTAATGGATCGGACCTAAGTGAATCATTTGTTGATTGTGATTAGGTTATGTCTATTGAAGCTTAAATTTAGATGGCCCGCCAAGATCCCCAATCCACACGGACTTGCATGGATCACTTGATATATTCTACCGGACCAATTTATGGGTCCATCTAGAATTGCATTTAATATATTAAGAATATAATTTGCACATTATTTATTTAATGGGCTAATCAATTATATTAATATATTAATGAAAGGCATGTGGGCTTGTTTCTTTTAATAAGAATGGGTCTGGTTCACATGTGGGCTTTTTAATTAAAGTCTAATGGATTAAATAAAATAAGAAAATAATATTGAGCCCATATATATATGATGTGGGCGGCAAGGCTAATTTATTAGTCTAATATATTATTTTATTTTATTGTTTGATTAAATGAGAATTAATTAATTATTTAATTAAGAAACAAAATCTTTTTCTGATCAGGAAATATGTTTCCTAGAGTTATACTATTGGTAGTAGTATACTAAAAGTAAAAGACTTATTTGGTAAGAAAATAAATAATAAAGTTTATTTATTTAATCAAATAAGGAAGTCTTTTATATAGTCACAGATACACTAAAGAGTTGGATTAGGGTTTGTATTTAATATATAGAATATATATGCATGAATGCATGCATGCGGAAAAATATATGCATGATTAAAGTCATGCGGATATATAGAAATATACATATAATATATGCATGATAAAAGTCATGCGGATATATAGAAATATATATAGTATATGCATGCATGATTAAAAATGGTGCAGAATTATATACATTACATATATGCATGTTAAAGTTATGCGGCAATATATAATATATATACATAATATATTCGGCAACCCTAATTGAATAGGTTGAATTCGGCTAAACCTATTTGCAAGGCTTGAGAGTTTTTTCTTTTGCTTAAAAAATAGAATCCAACTCTAGTGATTAGTGTGTGTTGATTTCGACTAAAACATAAAAGAGTGAATAGATTATTCTTTGATGGTACACTAATTGCTTGTTCATCAATAAGCTTGTGTGTACAACATCGATTTAGGTTCACGCAAGTTTCGATCATTAGATTGAGAACTCAAAAGTGACCGGAATAATCTTAGTCTTCTTTTGATTGTTTTGTGACTAACAAAAGAAAAAGAAAGTTTGTTTGTCCATTCTCAGGTTTGCAATTCAAGGAAACGGGAGACCACGCTCCTAGGTGATCCACGTTCATGCTAGGATGGAAGATCTTGCGGATTACCATCGACGTAAGTCAATCAGATCACGCGACAAAAGGTATTCTTCTTTTGTTGATTATATGTATGTTTAATTAATTAAAGGGTTAAGGTTCATAAAAAGGAAAAAATTTTAAAACTACTAAATCTATTTTAGTCTCACTTCCGCTACGTGTACTACGGTATTTTTCCCTACAATTTTTGCATTGGGCGCTCCCAAAAGCGCTCTACAAAAGCGCTGTACGAACAGCCCCCATTGAGTGCTGTACAGACCTGATAGATTTAATTCGGTCGCTGTACGAGCGCTGTACAAAACGCTGTACAGGGCGCTCTACGTAGAGCGCCCCTCTGTTTCTCCGTGAGAACAAAGCAGGGGCGCTGTACAGAAGCGCCCTACGTACAGCGCCCAAGGCAAATATGAGGCCAACTTATCAAAATGACCACACTTTGATTTGGCCCCCTATATATATGCCACTTTGACTTTAGGTCAAGGACAAGAGTTCATATTCAGATTTCATACTTAGGATATTTTTCAAAGAGAAGAAAAATTCCAAGAACTCATTTTTATTATCTCAAACACTTTTTCATGATCATCAATCATCATCTAGCATCATCTTAGATCATCTAGATGTCATCTTGCATGGATTCTTCATCATACTTTGCTTGGTAAGCTTTTCACTAATATCTTACATATTTTGTGTTTCTCTTAACAAGCAATCTCAATTAATTACTTGTATGTTATTTTCTATACTTTGGATACAAGATTGAGATTAGTGTGATGTATGTTTGAGAAGTTGTATTGTGATAGCTAATTAGTTTTTGTGCTTAATCTTGATTAGCTAAACTATTTGACATGTCATTCAGTTTGTAATATCTAGGATTGCTTTAATTGCAAATTCATCATCTTAGATAAGCATATAGGGTTTCCCTTGCTCTATGTTGCATTTAGATATTCATATATTCACTTAGGGTTGTTATTCTCTTCTAGAGAAAGTAAGTCTTGTGTGTAGCATCCGGGATTAGGTTGCTTAGATCGCAAGCAAATTGGACTAGGTTCACTCATACCGGGATTAGGTAGGTGTGTGATTACTTCCGGGATTAGGTTGTAATTGTTTACACATTTAGTGGATTCGAGGTTCGAGTATGTCTTACTTACTAGCCCGTGGTTTTTCCCGTGAGGGTTTCCACGTAAAAATCAAGTCTTATTTAATTTTCGCATTTTATACTTGATTTATTGCTTTATCTATTTAGGGGTAAATTCGTAATTTTGACTTAATACGAAAAATTGGGCAATAAGCTTAAAATCTATTCACCCCCCCCCCCCCCCCCCCCCCTCTTCTAGATAGTTTTATACACACCGTGCTATATTTAGTTTCAATTGGTATCAGAGCGGGTTCCTAGACATACATAGGTGATCCTTGCTTATTTTGGTCTGTTTTGCATTTTGTGTGATTTTTGATCATTCATACATTTGCATTCATTTCATTCATTCATAAACACTATGAGTGGAAACGGTGGAAATGGTGGTGGCAACGAAGGTGCTTCTAGCACAAGGCCTCCACTTCTTACCGGATTGAACTATTCCCAATGGAAAGGGAAGATGGAATCCTACATATGCCAAATTCACGACCGTGCATGGATGGCAGTGGAAGACGGATATGATCTACCCATGATGACTCCCGGTGGTGGAGGAGAAGAAGTTTTGAAGCCTAAGGCACAATGGAATGCGCAAGAGTTTGAGGCTTCAAAGTGGAATAGGAAGGCGATGCATGCCATCTTGTGTACTATGGACGAAAATCAATACAAGTTGATTCAAAATACTAGGATAGCTAAGGAAGCATGGGACATCCTAGAGATTGCACATGAGGGAACCAAAGTGGTGAAGGACTTGAAACTAATTATAGCACGGTGTGTATAAAGCTATCTAGAGGGGGGGTGAATAGATTTTACGCTTTTTACCCAATTTTTCGTGTTAGTCAAAATTACGAATTTACCCTCAAGATAATATAAACAAGCAAGTGTAATATGGTGCGGAAATTAAATCAACACTTGATTTTTACGTGGAAACCCTCACGGGAAAAACCACGGGCTATGTAAGTAAGCCACACTCGAACCTCGAATCCACTAAATGTGCAAACGATTACAACCTAATCCCGGAAGTAATCACACACCTACCTAATCCCGGTATGAGTGAACCTAGTCCAATTTGCTTGCGATCTAAGCAACCTAATCCCGGTTGCTACACACAAGACTTACTTTCTCTAGAAGAGAATACAACCCTAAGTGAATATATGTGAATATCCAAAATGCAACATAGAGCAAGGGAAACCCTATATGCTTATCTAAGATGATTAATATTCAATTAAGAACAATCCTAGATATCAAAACTAAATGACATGTCAATTAGTTTAGCTAAACAATATTAAGCACAAAACCTAATAAGCTAGCACAATACAACTTCTCAAACATACATCATACTAATCTCAATCTTGTATTCAAAGAATATAAAATCACATACAAGTAATTAAATTGAGATTGCTAGATAAGAGAAACACAAAATATGTAAGATATTAGTGAAAAGCTTACCAAGCAAAGTATGATGAAGAATCCATGCTAGATGACATCTAGATGATCTAAGATGATGCTAGATGATGATTGATGATCATGAAAAAGTGTTTGAGTGAATAAAAATGAGTTCTTGGAATTTTTCTTCTCTTTGAAAAATATCCTAAGTATGAAATCTGATATGAACTCTCTTGTCTGACCTAAAGTCAAAGTGTTATATATATAGGGGCCATAAGTGAAGTGTGGTCGTTTTGGAAAAACGCACTAAAAATATCGCTGTGGCTCGCCTGCCGCGGTCGCTCAACCGCGGCACTGTAGCCGCGGCACAGCAAGGACGTTGCTGTCGCTCGACTGCCGCTGTCCAAAACCGAGGCACTGAAACCGCGGCGAGCGTCACAGCACAAAGCTTGATTTTCAAGCGACTCAAAACATGACCAAACGACATCGAAACCTTTCATATAATATACCGTTGGAAAGGTATGGAAGTCTGATTTCCACTCCAATTAACAAAACATGATTTGGATAACTGTAGAAACAGTTATGGTCATTTGAGTGACCAAAGGTCAGATTCGGATAACAGCTGTAATGCCCTGTTTTAGTGGTCACTTTGGAAATTTCAAAACCAATCCAAACGGTCATGAAATATTACGAATAATATACCGTTGGAAAGGTATGAGAGTCTAGTTTGTCCAGAATTTTACAAAACTCAATTTCAATCTTTTCATAAAAAGTTATGGTCACAAGACCATACAAAGGTCAGTTTTGAAAACACTTAAAACCTTGAAATCCAATCTTTTGAAACTAAACACTTACTCCAAATAACCAAACCAAATCTAACACTTATCCAAGAGAAGAATGAGACCTTCTCAAGTGGTCAACCATCACGCTAAGACATGCACACCATCGTGCAAGCGCGGACGTTTCCGATCACACAAACGGAAACGAATTACACCACACTTAAGACTAACATACATGAAGTGCACGTGTGGGTATTGAATGCATCATAATGCCTATCATGTCATGGCATTTCATAGAACAAGATGCAATCAATTAAATGCAAGAAGAGATATTGAATAATCAATAAAGCACAATGCACACAAAATATAAACACAACATTCAAGAATAAGAGTTATGCATGTTGTGTGTGTGTGCAACTATATCTCTTCAAGGCAAAGTAAGCACTAGATATACCTTTGGTGCTTGTCCTCTTGAGGTCTTGGAAATGGTCTTTGATCTTCAACAAATCACTTAGACTACCCTTACAACCAAACCCCAACTTGTGGTTTGCCCACGAAATAAGCCAATCAACAAAACGGGAATCCTTACAGGACTCTAAGCTTCAAGTCCTCCAAACTCAATTCGAGATGCTCAAAATGGAGGAGAATGAGTGCTTCAACGACTTTGAGATCAAGTTGATGGATATAGTCAACCAAAGTCATCAACTTGGTGATCCATATTCGGATAGGAGAATCAAGTAAAAGATTATGAGATCTCTACCCGATAGGTTTGAATCGAAGGTGATGGCTTTAGAAGAAAATAGTGGTTATAAGGATATGAAGCCGAGTGAGGTGATTGGGAGACTTCTAGCTTATGAGTCTAGGAAGGGTCCTATCTCCACACCTCCTAAAAAGCAAAAAGGAATTGCTTTGAAGACCTCTATGGATGAAAAGGAGGCAAAGAAGATTGACTCGGATGAAGACCTTGCCTTGTTTGTAAAAAGGTGCAACAAGGTTATGAAGTTTAGAAGAAAGGGCTTTGGATCAAAAGGTCAAGATTTGAAGGAAAAGGGCTCTTTCAAGAAGTTTGAACCTAGGCAAGAAAGGACCGAAAGGAAAGGGGTCCGTTGTTTCGAGTGTGGTGGCATAGGTCATTTTGCCCCCGATTGTGCAAATCATGTTGAGAAGAAAAAGGGGAAAGTGATGGCCGCCACTTGGAGTGGAAGTAGTGATGACTCCTATGAGGAAGATGAGTCTTCGGATGATGAAGAGCTCATGGCTAATCTCCTAGCTTTTGCCTCCTCCCATAAAAGCAAAAGTGATAGTGAGAGAGAGGAAATGAGTCAAGAGGAAAATGACTCAAGTGGAGAAGAAAGTGGTTCTTCTTCTAACTCCATAAATGGATTTGTGGAGAAAAAAGGTGCTTGCTAAATATCATGCAGAGTTTAATGATTTAGCAATCAAGAGCACAAGAAAGATCAAGATGTTGAGAGAAGAAAATCTTGAGCTTGCATCTCAAAATGACCACTTAAGTGAACAAGTGGAAAGATTCAAGAAGATGGAAGATAAGCTAAGAGAGGAGTTAGTCTTATCTAGGAGGAATGAAGATAGTCTAAAGAGGGAGCTTGAAGAAGTTAGAGAATCTATGACTAGGATGGATTCTAGCACTAAGAAGCTTGACCAGATGCTTGGTGTTGGAAAGAGTCCATGTGACAAGAGGGGTCTTGGGTATGAAGATGGCAAGAAGATCTCAACCTCTAACAAGACCGTGTTTGTCAAGAGCTTGAAGAACGAAGAAACTTAATTTGTGCAAATTCCTAGGAAGAAGTTAGAAATAGGACAAAGTTCAAATGCTCAAGTGAAGATGGGGCCAAGAAGGCAACCTCAAGCTCAACCCCCTAGGGTCCCTCAAGCCAACATTCCTCCACAAATGGCTCACAAAGGAAAGAGACCTATCATGTAACCTCAAGCTAGGAAGCAATCTAGACCGGTTCAACAACGAAGACGGATTGAACCCATTCATCCACAAAGACAAGGACAAGGTATGATTTCTTATTTTACTCCTATTTGTCACTTTTGTGGATTTGATGGTCATATTAGACCACATTGCTTTCGATATATTAAAATGTGCAAAACTAGAAGCATGATAGAGAAGAAAAATAAAAGAGCCATGATGCATGTTCCTAGGAATGATAATATTATTATGCATGATCCTAGAACATCTAGAACCCATGTACCAAAGACCACTAAGAAAGCTAAGATTGTTTCTAGGTGGATAAGAAAGAATGAAATTGTTTGCCATGTTGCTCAAATAGCCTTGAAGGCAAATTCTTCTAATTTTTGGTATTTAGATAGTGGGTGCTCTAGGCACATGACGGGAAACAAGAGTTTCTTCGAGACTCTTGTTATGGAGGAAGGTGGATATGTCACTTTTGGTGATGGATCCAAAAAGAAATTTGTAGGGAAATGAACTATTTCCATTCCCGGTTTACCCTCCTTATCCGATGTTTTATTTGTTGATGGCTTGAAAGCCAATTTAATAAGCATTTCACATCTAAGTGATGAAGGATATTCCGTCTTGTTTTGTAAAGATAATTGCTCTATCCTAAAGCCCGATGGACAAACCTTATTGAAAGGTATGAGATCTAGTGACAATTGCTATTGTCTTGAAGCTAGAATAGTCTCAAACAATGTGTCCATGGATGAGCAAATAGAGTTGTGGCATGAAAGACTTGGCCGCATGAAAGACTTGGCCACATGAACTTTAGGGATTTAAGAACCCTTGGAAAGTTCGAGTGTGTGCGTGGCCTCCCTAAGCTTGGGAAGAAAGCCAATGGTATTTGTGGACCTTGCCAATAAGGAAAACAAACCAAAAGCATACACAAAAAGGGCAAGTATCTCTCCACCAAGGAGCCCCTAGAGCTTCTCCACATGGATCTTATGGGTTCTATGAAAACCGAGAGTTTAGGTGGAAAGAGATACATTTTTGTTTGTGTTGTTGATTTCTCTAGATTTACATGGACATATTTTCTTAGAGAAAAATCCAAAACTTTTGATAAGTTTAAAATGCTTTGTACTAAATTACAAAATGAAATGAATTCTAACATTAGAAGCATTAAACGGATTAGAAGTGACCATGGGAGGGAGTTTGAGAATGCCTCTTTTGAAAGCTATTGTGATAGCTTAGGCATCTCCCATGAGTTTTTGGCTCCTAGGACACCTCAACAAAATGGAGTTGTTGAGAGGAAGAATAGGGTCCTCCAAGAGATGGCCCGAGTGATGTTGCTTAGCAACAATGTCCCTAGGAACCTATGGGCCGAAGCCGTCAATACGGCTTGCTATATAGGGAATAGAGTTTTCCTAAGGCCCGGATCTAGAAACACCTCCTATGAGTTATGGAAGGGTAGGAAGCCAAATGTTAGCTACTTCCACATATTTGGGAGCAAATGCTACATTTTAAATGACCGTGATCAACTTGGCAAGTTTGATGCTAAGAGTGATGAGGGTATCTTTATTGGCTATGCCTTGAATAGTAGAGCCTATAGAGTTTTCAACTTGAAGACTCGAACCGTCATGGAATCATCGAATGTGGTCATTGATGATACAAGGCTCAAGTCTAATGACCATGAGGAGGAGGATGTTTTAAAGGATGACTCTCCTTTGGA
Organism: Acer saccharum; assembly: GCA_030490815.1. NCBI lineage: Eukaryota > Viridiplantae > Streptophyta > Magnoliopsida > Sapindales > Sapindaceae > Acer > Acer saccharum. The sequence continues at coordinate 40,717,374 of CM059869.1, forward strand.
GAGGATTGTGGTGACTCCCAATGTTGGGACGTCCAATGACAATAATGAGATCACACAACCTAGTACTAGAGTCCCTCTCTTGGACTCTAATGAACCCGCTCAATGGGTTAGAAGACTCCATAACAAAGAGGATGTTATTGGAGATGTGAATGAGGGTGTTAGGACTAGGCGTCAAATAGCTAATCTCATTAGCTTTACATGCTACACCTCTCAAATAGAACCCAAAAAGGTTGATGAAGCCTTGAATGATGAATTTTGGGTTCTTGCCATGCAAGAAGAGCTAAACCAATTCGAAAGAAATAAGTTTTGGACTCTAGTTCCTAGGCCTAAAAGCTCACATGTGATAGGAACTAAGTGGATTTTTAGGAATAAATCCGATGAGAAGGGCAACATAGTGCGGAACAAGGCTAGACTTGTAGCACAAGGGTACTCTCAAATTGAGGGTATCGACTTTGAGGAGACTTTTGCTCCCGTTGCCCGCTTAGAGTCCATTAGGCTTCTTTTGTCCATTTCTTGTGTGCACAAGTTCAAATTGCACCAAATGGATGTCAAGAGTGCCTTCCTCAATGGCTTCTTGCAAGAGGAAGTGTTTGTTGAACAACCCAAGGGGTTTGTGGATGCACACCACCCCAACCATGTCTATCGCCTCAAAAAGGCACTATATGGGTTGAAACAAGCACCGAGGGCTTGGTATGAGCGCCTCACTCAATTTCTTGTTGACAATAACTACATAAGAGGTAGTGTTGACAAGACGCTATTCATCAAGAGAGACAATGATGAGCTTTTCATAGCTCAAATATATGTTGATGATATAGTTTTTGGCTCCACCAACAACACCAAGGTCCAACAATTTGTTGATGTCATGTCTCATGAATTTGAGATGAGTCTTGTTGGTGAGCTTAGTTACTTCCTAGGTTTGCAAATTAGGCAAATGGATGATGGGATTTTCATAACCTAAGCCAAATATACTAAGAACCTAGTGAAGAAGTTTGGTTTAGAGAAAGCCAAACATTGTGATACACCCATGAGTACCACTTTGAAGCTAAGCAAGGATGCTAGTGGTAAAAGTGTGGAACAAACGTTATATCGTGGCATGATAGGAAGCTTGCTTTATTTGACTGCAAGTAGGCCCGATATCTCCTTAGTATGGGTGTGTGTGCTAGGTACCAAGCGGATCCTAAGGAGTCCCACCTCTCTTCCGTAAAGAGGATCATTCGCTATGTGAATGGGACTTCTAATTATGGGATTTGGTACTCATTTGACACTAATCCTAGTCTTGTAGGATATAGTGATGCAGATTGGGCAGGAAATTGTGATGATAGGAAGAGCACATCAGGCGGTTGCTTCTTTCTAGGCAACAACTTGGTGTCTTGGTTTTGCAAGAAGCAAAACTCGATTTCTTTGTCCACGGCCGAGGCCCAGTACATAGCCGCGGGGAGTGGATTCACACAACTCCTATGGATGAAGCAAATGCTAGTAGACTACGGATTCAACCAAGGTACTCTCACTCTCTTTTATGATAACATGAGTGCTATTAATATTTCCAAGAATCCGGTGCAACATTCTAGAACTAAGCATATTGACATCCGCCATCACTTCATTAGAGAGCTTGTTGAAAATAAATGCATAGTACTTGAACATGTAGGTACTAATGATCAACTTACGGACCTATTTACTAAACCCTTAGATGCTACTCGATTTAAAACTCTTAGTAGATCTATTGGGATATGTCTTGTGGAGTGATGTGTTCTATGATTGGCCCCATATGGGGAACTCAAGCAAAGAGAGCTATTTTGCATTCTTGTAACTTGCAAAAATTTGAAATAACTTATGCCTCTTCTTTTGATTGCTTGAGTAAGCTTGGTTGTACATATGTATATATGTTTTCAAATTCTATAAGTGTGAACCTTGCTTGTTTACAATCCATGTTATATTTATGTTCAAACATGCATTTTTGGACTAGGAGATGTACATAGGAAGTATGATTTGAATGACCTATAGTTATCTCCATGACATGATGATTCTTTTATAACATGCTATTGTCAAATGAAAAAGCATGAAATTCATATAACATGCTCACATGAAAAGCATGAATTGATGATTGCATACTCTTAAAATGCAAAACTTGTGTGAAAGCTTATGAGACTCAAAATGAATAAAGGATCTTGTATCCATTCAAAGGAATTTATATTCCAAATGTCTCTCTTTCTTTATTAGTTGAACATGACTACTATCATACGGATATCTTATCCGGAAAAATCAAATAGGGTGCAAAGTCGCTCATGCCATGTTTCGCTTATAAAGTTGGATATAGTTGCTCTTAAATTGAAATCAATAATCTCTATATCCTTGCTTCTCCCATGACATTGGTGAAATTGGTTTGAATTCTTATTAGAAACCTTTGTCATTTGCTTTGCCAAATACCATTGTATTTTGGACTTGAATGCTATATGTCTTATATGCAAAGCATGTTGGATTCACAAATTTTCATCAAATAAATCTCCTTGTTTCTCTTCAATTAATTGAGGTGCATTAAGTGACTTATATGTATATGCAAATAACTTGCATGCTTCTATCTCTCGTTGCTATGAGTGACCCGGTTGGGGACTGCTCCTTTGCCTATATCATGACAAAAAGGGGGAGTAGGATATGGTAAGGGGAGTTGCAAAATATAGAAGCTATTGTGCACTTTTGGGAGAACATACATTGAGGGGGAGTAACCCGTTGAGGGGGAGCATTGCATACACATACATTTCATAATGTTGTGCCTAATATTTTAAATGCAAATGCTTGTTTTTATTCTTACTTGATTAATCTCACACTTTACTAGTTTTGGAAATGTTAGAAACTTTAATTTCAGGGGTTGATTGTTCTACAAGAGATTGAAGACTTGAAGTTCCATTTTCTTATCTCTTTGTAATGTAGATAATCATTGTAGTCCCGTAGTTTCTATTTTTTGTGAGGAATCAATGTGAGTAGTGGTTTTGTCACGAAATAGCCAAAGGGGGAGATTGTAAGGTTCCCATTTGTTGATTGGCTCATTTCGTGGACAAACCACATGTTAGGGATTCTTTGTAAGGGTAGCTTAAGTGTAGGTGTTATTGCTAAGGCCCTTTGAAGACCTCATTCTTGATAAGCACCGAAGGTAAATTTCTATGTGCTTACTTGTCTTGAAGAGATAGTTGCACACACTCACAACTCATGCATATGTTTGATCCTTGTATGTTGTGTGTCTTATTTGTGTGCTTTAATGTTCATTAACATCTCTTCTTGCATGTTAGTTTGATTGCATCTTGCATATCCAATTGCCTTGTCATGCTTAGACTTAGGATTGCATTTTTGCATTGGGCGCTCCCAAAAGCGCTCTACAAAAGCGCTGTACGAACAGCCCCCGTTGAGCGCTGTACAGACCTGATCGATTTAATTCGGTCGCTGTACGAGCGCTGTACAGGCGCTGTACAAAGCGCTGTACAGGGCGCTCTACGTAGAGCGCCCCTCTGTTTCTCCGTGAGAACAGAGCAGGGGCGCTGTACGGGCGCTGTACAGGCGCTGTACAGAAGCGCCCTACGTACAGAGCCCAAGGCAAATATGAGGCCAACTTATCAAAACGACCACACTTTGATTTGGCCCCCTATATATATGCCACTTTGACTTTAGGTCAAGGACAAGAGTTCATATTCAGATTTCATACGTAGGATATTTTTCAAAGAGAAGAAAAATTCCAAGAACTCATTTTTATTATCTCAAACACTTTTTCTGTTAGGATTATGCTCAATAGCAAGAGTGTAATGTTGTAATTGACAATCTTTTTCATATTAATAAAGTGATTTCTGGATTAACAAATCTTATAGCTTTTATAGTTTAATATTATAATTGTCAAAGTAAATAATCATAAGGTCTAAAGATTATGAGAAAAGAAGAATTGTTCGTACATCTGGTTATGTATGAGGTAGACACAATTCTTTAGTTAGTCTTGAATAACGTTCACAACTTAAGTTAAAGGTTGGGCACCTTTATCTTGTTAAAGTTGTAGAATTCTTTTACTAGCATTTGAGTGGGATCAAATGAGAAATGATGAGTCTAAAATCATCGGAGTGTCTTCGAGTAAAAGAATCTAGTGCACTAGGTGCATTGAACTGGATCACAATGAAAAGCTTTATCTAGAACCGTCAATAGATAATAGTCTTTTCATTATCAGGACAATCGGAGAGTCTATCTTAATCCTGAGATAAATGATGGACTTATGGTTGCAAGTGATATCATTTGAGTTATCAATGAGTTCGATTATATAGCATAGTCTATCCTCGATAGTTTGGTGATATTCATTTGTTAATCGATAGAGGACTTCATTTATAGATATGGACATCGTGGCTCCATTTATTAAATGAGAGTATAATATCATCATATGGATGTTTTGAGGTAATTGGATATTAAATCTCAACGTTGAGTTTTCGATAGTGTCTATTGAAAACATGGCTTCTGGACAAGTCAAAATATCCAAGTTCAAAACGTGGTCATATGAGTAAATATGGTAACTTGGAGAGTTATAGGCGGTCTATGAACTCTTGGCGATTACTGATATTAATCACGAGGATACACTATCTCCAACATGATTGTCTAGGGTATGAATGAAGAACATCTTCTTATTCTATCTTTATTTAAGAGTTCAATTTTAGCTCTTTAGTGGAATGAGTTAAAATTAATGGATCGGACCTAAGTGAATCATTTGTTGATTATGGTTAGGTTATGTCTATTGAAGCTTAAATTTAGATAGCCCGCCAAGATCCCTAATCCACACAGACTCGCATGGATCACTTGATATATTCTACCGGACCAATTTATGGGTCCATCTAGAATTGTATTTAATATATTAAGAATATAATTTGCACATTATTTATTTAATGGGCTGCTCAATTATATTAATATATTAATGAAAGGCATGTGGGCTTGTTTCTTTTAGTATGAACGGGTCTGGTCCACATGTGGGCTTTTTATTTAAAGTCCAATGGAACAAATGAAATAAGAAAATAACATATGGCCCATTTATTCAAGTGGGGCGGCAAGGTGTATATATTAACCTAATATATTATTTTGTTTCATTGTCTTAATTAAATAAGAATTAATTAATTAATTAATTAATTGTTTAATTAAGAAACAAATCTTTTTCTGATCAGGAAATATATTTCCTAGAGTTATACTATTGGTAGTAGTATACTAAAAGTAAAAGACTTGTTTGGTAAGAAAATAAATAATTAATTTTATTTATTTAATCAAATAAGAAGTCTTTTTATTTAGTCAATAAAAGAATAAAAAAATATCTATGAGTTGGATTAGGGTTTGAAGTCTAAAGGTTGATGGATATTATGGTGCAACACAAACCCTTTTTGGTATGTGATTTGTGGCAACCCTAGTGCCACAAGAGGAAGATTTCGGCAACCCTAAATACAAGAGGAAGCAAAAATTCGGCCACCCTAGTTGATACAATTTTCTTCTTCTTCTCAATTCATAGAAAAGTATTATTTTTATTCTACTAAGACAAAAAAAGAGAGAAGAGATTATTCTTTGATGGTACACTGATTGCTTGTTCATCAATAAGCTTGTGTGTACAACATCGAATTAGGTTCACACGAGTTTCGATCATTAGATTGAGAACTCAAAAGTGACCGGAATAATCTTTGTATCTTTTTAATTGTTTTGTGACTAACAAAAGAAAAAGAAAAAGTTTGTTTGTCCATTCTCAGGTTTGCAATTCAAAGAAAAGGGAGACCACGCTCCTAGGTGATTCACATTCGTGCTAGGATTGAAGATCTTGCGGATTACCATCGACGTAAGTCAATCGGATCACGCGACAAAAGGTATTCTTCTTTTGTTGGTTTATATGTATGCTTAATTAATTAAAGGGTTAAGGTTCATAAAAAGGAAAAATTTTAAAACTATACTAAATCTATTTTTAGTCTCGCTTTCGCTGCGTGTACTACGGTATTTTTCCCTACATTTTCATGATCATCAATCATCATCTAGCATCATCTTAGATCATCTAGATGTCATCTTGCATGGATTCTTCATCATACTTTGCTTGGTAAGCTTTTCACTAATATCTTACATATTTTGTGTTTCTCTTAACAAGCAATCTCAATTAATTACTTGTATGTTATTTTCTATACTTTGGATACAAGATTGAGATTAGTGTGATGTATGTTTGAGAAGTTGTATTGTGATAGCTAATTAGGTTTTGTGCTTAATCTTGATTAGCTAAACTATTTGACATGTCATTTAGTTTGTAATATCTAGGATTGCTTTAATTGCAAATTCATCATCTTAGATAAGCATATAGGGTTTCTCTTGCTCTATGTTGCATTTAGATATTCATATATTCACTTAGGGTTGTTATTCTCTTCTAGAGAAAGTAAGTCTTGTGTGTAGCATCCGGGATTAGGTTGCTTAGATCGCAAGCAAATTAGATTAGGTTCACTCATACCGGGATTAGGTAGGTGTGTGATTACTTCCGGGATTAGGTTGTAATTGTTTACACATTTAGTGGATTCGTGGTTCGAGTATGGCTTACTTACTAGCCCGTGGTTTTTCCCGTGAGGGTTTCCACGTAAAAATCAAGTCTTATTTAATTTTCGCATTTTATACTTGATTTATTGCTTTATCTATTTAGGGGTAAATTCGTAATTTTGACTTAATATGAAAAATTGGGTAATAAGCTTAAAATCTATTCACCCCCCCCCCCCCCCCCCCCCCCCCCCCCCCCCCCCCCCCCTTCTAGATAGTTTTATACACACCGTGCTATATTTAGTTTCAAATCTCTTTGAACTTATAGTGGCTAACGAAAAAGAAAAAGCTTTTGTTATCCATCCTCAAGTACACAATTCAAAGAGAAGGGAGACCACGCTCCTAGGTGATTCACGTTCGTGATTGGATTGGAAGATCTTGCAGATTACCATCGACCCAACGTCAATCGGATCACGCGACAAAGGTACAATACTTTTAATCATATATGTTAATTAATTAAAGGGTTAAGGTTCAACTTATGGAAAAAATTTAAAACATACTAAAACCTATTTGGGTCTCCCTTCCGCTGCGTGCATACGTTTTTCCCTACAATTGGTATCAAAGCCTTGGTTGTACCCTTTGATTAATTAATGTATACGTACGTGAATTTATTTCTTTTTATTGTGATTATGCATGTTTTAGAAAGAGATGGCACTCTAGGTATTCACATATATAATTACATTGGAATGTATGGATTTATATATGTTATTATTTTTATATGAATTGTTGTTGCTCGATTTTGGTCCTAGAATTTCAATGTATTTTTTGTTTCGGAATTGTAACAAGAAGGGTGGTCTATCATTGCCATAATTCCTTCTTGGTAGTTGCTAAGTTCTCTTTTATTTTTATTGTTATAAAATAGTGCAGTTTTTAATGTATTAAAAAATACTGCAGTTTTTTTTTTTATTAAAGTAGTGCAGTTTTTTATTGTATTAAAATTTTGCAGTTTTTTTTTTTTAAATAAAAAATATATATATATATATACTGCAGTAATTTTATTGTTAAAATATGCTGTAATATATATTCAAGTATCGAAGATTTGAAGATGTGAAGAATTGGAAGCAACCGGAACGAACTTGGGATCGTGGGCACCATAGCAACGAGCATGCATGCAATTAAGCACGCAGCTGCGCTTGTGATGTTATGGGCTGCACACGGCAGCCCTTTGGAGGTTGTGGGCTGCGCACGGCAGCCCTTTATGGAGCTGTGGGGTGCGCATGCTTATAGAAGGCAACCAAGGGGTGCACGAGTGGACAATGGCCGCTTGAAGACTTGTTCGCCAAGAAAGGAGTTTTTTGTATTCCAAACAAATGTAATTTACTTGCTTTTCTAGGATGGACCAAAATTGTGGCTATTTATTTTTCATAGATATAACAATATTTGTTATTGTATGATAACATGTCATATAGAATAGGAGTGCCACTCATATATCTCTTTTGGTATGAACATGCATTGAATGATTTAGGTATCTAATTGGCATCTAGATAACATGGCAAATCATTCTATGGAATTTAATCACACGCCTTAAATAATTGAAAGGGAGAAGGTGTCTTGCAACACCTATGGCCTCCAAGGTTAGTTGAGCTTTATGTTTTATTGGTAAACCCCCCAAGAGGTGTCCATGAATGGAATTTAGCAAGATACTTCCTTACAATGATAGACTAGACAATTGACTCAAACGAGATCTACTCCCATAGGAGGGATTTTCGTGAGAGAAAATATTGAGGGTTGATATCTTGGTTACACACTCAATGTGATTTTATTGATATCCTCCCAAGAGTTTTTGTCAATAAAATCGCAAGGCTAAAATTGAAAACACTGGTTGTTATATTAAAAATTAGGTGGGACCTAGTCCAACTAGTAAATGGTACGAACTCCCAAAGGAGGCGTAACATTTATGGGTGTTGGATCACCGTTAAGTTTTTACGATTGAGTTATTTATTTAATTCAAGATAAAATATTCGAAAGTGCTTTATCATGATTATTTGCTCATATATATTTTTGTTTTATTCAGAAATCATGATCCCATCCCCAATCAACATCCAAAAAAATAAAACTTTAAATGATAATAATTATGTCACTTGGAAAAGGAATATTGGGTTGTTGCTGCAAGCTAAAAAACATAAATTTATTCTGTCTACTCCTAAGCCACTTGCTCATACTTGTGAATCTAATGGCACAAGTCAAGAGATTCATTTGGTTGGTAAAGTTGCTATTGTTAAGACCCGTAAAAAGGTCAAGAAACAACAGAAGAAAAAACAACTTGGGCCTACCAAAAAAGTAACCAAGATCAAAAAGAAGTGCTTCCTTTGTGGTGAAAAGAGACATTGGAAAAGTAATTGCCCAAAGTCTCAGAACAAAAAGGAACAAGGTAATGTTAATTATCTTGAAACATGTTTTCTGACAGATTCTACAGATTCTTGGATCATAGACTCTGGAGCCACTAATCATGTTTGTTATTCCTTGCAAGGGTTCCAGGAAAGGAAAAGACTGAATAAGAATGAAATCAACATGCGTTTAGGCAACGGAGCGTTGGTGTCTGCCAGTGCAGTGGGAGATATTAGAGTTTATCTAGATTCTAGTAGGCATTTAGATTTGATAGACGTTTATTATGTACCTCAATTCAAGAGAAATTTAATTTCAGTTTCTTGTTTAAATAAATTTGGATATTCGGTTACTTTTAATAAAGATTTTATTATTAGTAGGAATAACAAATTTGTTTGCAAAGGTACATTGGAAAATGACTTATTCTTTTTGCATATAAATATCTCTCACTTGCTAGACACAGACTTAACGCAACCTAATCATAAAAGAGTAAAATTATCAAAAGATGAAACCTACCTATGGCATTTGCGCCTAGGTCATATTAACCTTAATAGGATTAAAAGATTGGTTAGTGATGAACCTTTAAGTGACTTAAAGGTTGATGATCTACCAACTTGTGAATCCTATTTGGAAGGTAAAATGACCAAAAGGTCATTCAGGACCAAAGGCACAAGAGCCACTGAATGTTTAGGATTAATACACACTGATGTATGTGGTCCTATGAGCATTCAAGATAGAGGTGGATATGAGTACTTCATCACTTTCACAGATGATTACTCAAGATTTGGATATGTGTATCTCATGAGACATAAGTCGGATGCTTTTGACATGTGCAAAGAATTTAAAGTTGAAGTGGAAAATCAGCTAGAGAAACACATAAAAATCTTGAGATCTGATCGTAGTGGAGAATATCTATCTGGTGAGTTTCAGCAATATCTTATTGATAATGGAATTATTTCTCAGTTTTCTACACCAGGTACACCTCAACAAAATGGGGTGGCAGAAAGGAGAAATAGAACTCTTTTGAACATGGTTAGGTTTATGTTAAGTTATTCAACATTTCCTATTTTTTTTTTAGGGATATGCTTTACAAACTGCAATATACATTCTAAACGATGTACCATCCAAGTCAGTTCCTCAAAACACCGCATGAGTTGTGGACTGGGCGAAAGCCTAGTTTGCAACACTTAAGGATATTTGGTTGTCTTACACATGTGTTAAAAGGAAAGACAAAAAAGATGGAGTTCTGTTCGTAAACATGCATATTTGTGGGGTATCCAAAAGGAACTATAGGATATTATTTCTATAGTCCTTCAGATCTTAAAGTATTTGTTTTGACAATTGCTAAATTTCTGGAAAATGACTATATGAATGATTTTGTACCTAAATGTAGAATTGTCCTAAATGAAATGTCAGGAGATACAATTCCACAAGAGGTTACACAACCTAGCCCAATTGTAAGTTCCGCACCAACACAAAATCAACAACCTACTATTCCTCGTCGTAATGGAAGGGTTAGTAGACAATTCAAGAGATACATCGGTCCGGGAGAATTAATGGAGAATCTCCCGGACGATGATTGATACGACCCTCGTCGATTGTATCACAATTGATGCCTAAGATCGTTCTAACCTTTGGTTCGAATGGAAACTGCGACCCAACATCTATAATGAGATGTGAACCTTGGTATGAAGGAGGACGCCACAATCAAGGATGGAATACTCGATTAATAAGTCAAGGAGGAACGCCACAGAGAAATCTGATAAGTTCCAATTAGTTCTCAAAGAACAATAGAGAAAATTCTCTCAATTTGCATTCAAATAAAAGCTACCAAAAATTACATCAAATGGACCCTTAAATACTGAAACCCTAAAACTTAAAAGGAAATAAATATTTGGCAATTAATGCCTTACAAACGGGAAAGAAAAATAAACTAAAACAAGCAACTAATTGACTTGCTCCCTATTTGGAAGGCTAAAATTTGGAAGCAAATCAGCTCCTTAATATTTGGAAACAAATCAACCAATATTCTTTGGAAAACTAAGAAAAAGGAAAGAACTGAATTTAACTCTCCTCCACACGCCCAAGCTTCTACTTCATGCCTAAGTCTTCTCTTATTCGGCCCAATCAATTGCCTTGATGACATTAGTTAAGCCTTGGTCTTCATGTGGACTCATCTTGGACTTTAATAATTCGGAATCAGCCCAAGTGTCTTGAATCAGGCCATTTAGTGCTTCCTTGAATCTCTTAGCCCTTGCCTTTGTTATTGGCCCAACCGGAACATGCAATGGATCCCTTGGTGCAGCTTCCTTATTCTCATCATTCCCTCCCTCTTGAAAAGGATTTGTCCTCAAATCGTCACCTACATCAAAAGGAGACAAATCAGAAACATTGAAGCTTGCACTAACACTATACTCACCTAGAAGATCTAACTTGTAGGCGTTGTCATTGATCCTTTCAATCACTTGAAATGGACCATCTCCCCTTGGAAGTAGTTCAGAACGCCGCTGGACTGGAAACCGTTCCTTCCTCATATGCAACCACACCCAATCTCCGGGTTCAAACACAACTTTCTTGTGCCCTTTATTTGCTTGCGTGGCATATTGCTCAGTTATCCTCTCTATGTTTTGTCGAGTCTTTTCATGGAGTTGCTTAACAAAATCTGCCTTTTTCTTCATATCCAAGTTAACATGCTCATTCACAGGTAAAGGAATTAAATCCAAAGGAGTCAACGGGTTAAAACCATATACAATTTCAAAAGGAGAATAATGAGTTGCAGAATGCACACTCCTATTATAAGCAAACTCTACATGCGGCAAACAATCCTCCCATGTTTTCAAGTTCTTTTGTATTATAGCACGCAACAAGGCAGATAAAGTCCTATTAACTACTTCAGTTTGACCATCAGTTTGTGGATGACAAGTAGTAGAAAACAAAAGTTTAGTTCCTAACTTACCCCACAAAGTCTTCCAGAAGTAGCTTAAGAACTTAGCATCTCTATCTGAAACAATGGTCTTAGGCATGCCATGCAATCAAATAATTTCTTTGAAAAACAAATCAGCAATATGTGATGCATCATCAGTTTTATGACAAGGAATGAAATGTGCCATTTTAGAAAACCTATCAACAACCACATATATAGAATCCCTACCCCTTTTTGACCTAGGCAAACCCAAAATCCATAGAAATATCAATCCAAGGTCCTCTAGGTATAGGCAAAGGAGTATACAATCCATGAGGCTTAATCCTAGACTTAGCTTGTCTACATGTAATGCATTTTTCACAAATTCTTTCTACGTCACATTTCATATGAGGCCAAAAGAAGTGTTCATGCAAAACATCTAGTGTCTTGGCTATACCAAAATGCCCCATCAAACCTCCCCCATGAGCTTCTCTAACAAGCAATTCACGCAAAGAACTCTTAGGCACACATAATATAGTTTCTCTAAACAAAAATCCATCGTGCCTATAAAACTTGCCAAATGCTACTTTTTCACATGCATTGAATGTTAGGATTATGCTCAATAGCAAGAGTGTAATGTTGTAATTAACAATCTTTTTCATATTAATAAAGTGATTTCTGGTTTAAGAAATCGTATAGCATTTATAGTTTAATATTATAATTGTCAAAGTAAATAATCATATGGTCTAAAGACTACGGGAAAAGAAGAATTGTTCGTACATGTGGATATGTATGTGGTAGACACAATTCTTTAGTTAGTCTTGAATAATGTTCACAACTTAAGTTAAAGGTTGGGCACCTTTATCTTGTTAAAGTTGTAGAATTCTTTTGCTAGCATTTGAGTGGGATCAAATGAGATATGATGAGTCTAAAATCATCAGAGTGTCTTCGAGCAAAAGGATCTAGTGCACTGGGTGCATTGAACTGGATCACAATGAAAAGCTTTATCTAGAACCGTCAATAGATAATAGTCTTTTCATTATCAGGACAATCGGAGAGTCTATCTTAATCCTGAGATAAATGATGGACTTATGGTTGCAAGTGATATCATTTGAGTTATCAATGAGTACGATTATATCGCATAGTCTATCCTCGATAGTTTGGTGATATTCATTTGTTAATCAATAGAGGACTTCATTTATAGATATGGACATCGTGGATCCATTTATTAAAATGATAGTATAATATCATCATATGGATGTTTTGAGGTAATTGGATATTAAATCTCAACGTTGAGTTTTCGATAGTGTCTATTGAAAACATGGCTTCTGGACAAGTCAAAATATCCAAGTTCAAAACGTGGTCATATGAGTAAATATGGTAACTTGGAGAGTTATAGGCGGTCTATGAACTCTTGGCGATTACTGATATTAATCACGAGGATACACTATCTCCAATATGATTGTCTAGGGTATGAATGAGGAGCATCTTCCTTTTCTATCTTTATTTAAGAGTTCAGTTTTAGCTCTTTAGTGGAATGAGTTAAAATTAATGGATCGGACCTAAGTGAATCATTTGTTGATTGTGATTAGGTTATGTCTATTGAAGCTTAAATTTAGATGGCCTGCCAAGATCCCCAATCCACACGGATTTGCATGGATCACTTGATATATTCTACCGGACCAATTTAAGGGTCCATCTAGAATTGCATTTAATATATTAAGAATATAATTTGCACATTATTTATGTAATGGGCTGCTCAATTATATTAATATATTAATGAAAGACATGTGGGCTTGTTTCTTTTAGTAAGAATGGGTCTGGTTCACATGTGGGCTTTTTATTTAAAGTCCAATGGATTAAATGAAATAAGAAAATGATATTAGGCCCAATTTTATTCAAGTGGGGTGGCAAGGTTAAAGTTTTAACCTAATATATTATTTTGTTTCATTTGTTTTAATTAAATAAGAATTAATTAATTTATTAATTAATTGTTTAATTAAGAAACAAATCTTTTCTGATTAGGAAATATGATTCCTAAAGTTATACTATTGTTGGTAGTATAATAAAAGTAAAAGACTTATTTGGTAATAAAATAAATAATTAATTTTATTTATTTAATCAAATAAAGAGTCTTTTTATTTAGTCAAAAATAAAAGAATAAAAGATCTATGAGTTGGATTAGGGTTTGAAGTCTTAAATGACATGTGATTTTGGGTGCAACACAACCCCTCTTTTGTAGAGGAAAATTGCGGCAACCCTAGGAGAAACACATGAAGAATTCGGCCACCCTAAAGGAAAGAAGGATGAAAATTTGGCCACCAATATAAGTGCTCTTATAGATTTCGGCCAACACAATGCTTGGTGCTTGAGATTCTATTTTTTCTTCTTTTTCTTCATTCATAGAGAGTTTTTTATTCTACTAAGACAAAAAGGAGTGTTAGATTATTCTTTGATAGTATACTATTTGCTTAATCATCAATAAGCTTGTGTATACGATATCGATCTAGGTTCACGCGAGTTTCGATCATTAGATTGAGAACTCAAAAGTGACCGGAATAATCTTAGTCATTCTTTTGATTGTTTTGTGACTAACAAAGAAAAGAAAAGTTTTGTTTTGTCCATTCACAGGTTTGCAATTCAAAGAAAAGGGAGACCACGCTCCTAGGTGATCCACGTTCGTGCTAGGATTGAAGATCTTGCGGATTACCATCGACGTAAGTCAATCGGATCACGCGACAAAAGGTATTCTACTTTTTGTTATTGTATATGTATGTTTAATTAATTAAAGGGTTTAAGGTTCATAAAGGAAAAATTTTTAAAAGTCACTAAATCTAATTTTTAGTATCGCTTCCGCTGCGTGTACTACTTTTGGTATTTTTCCCTACAATTGGTATCAGAGCCTTGGTTGAACCCTTTTAATTAATTAACGTATATATACATGGATCGATTTCTTTTTATTGTGATTATGCATGTTTAGAAAGAGATGGCACTCTAGGTATTCAAATATATAATTACATGTGGATGTATGGATTTATATATGTTTGTGTGGATTGTTATTGCTCGATTTTGGTCCTAGATTTTCAATGTAAATTTTGTTATGGAATTGTAACAAGAAGGGTGGTCTATCATCGCCATAATTCCTTCTTTGTAGATTGCTAGGTTTTATTTTTTTTATATATATAGGTGCAGTATTTTTTTTTACTACTGCAGTTTTTTTTAATTTTTATTATGTGCAGTTTTTTGTATGTAAAAAGGTACTGCAGTGATTAAAAAAAAAAAAAAAAATACTGCAGTATTTTATTTGTTTAAATACTGCCGTAATATATTTAGGTCTTGAAGATTCGAAGACACGATAAAAAACGAAGCAACCGGAACCGAGAACGAGCACCGTGCGCACCCTAGGAGTGGATTGGGCTGCGCATGGCAAGCCCAAGCTTGGTGGGCTGCGCACGGCAGCCCTGGAGTCTTCATGGGCTGCGCACGGCAGCCCCTTAGTGGGATTGTGAGTTGTGCACGCCCATGGGTTGGGCCGAAGGATGAGCGTATGGTTGATGGGCCACTTGAAGAACTTGTATTCCTAAACAATTGTAATTTTACTTGTTTTTCTAGGATGGGCCAAAATTGTTGCTATTTAATTTATGCTTAAATATTACAATATTTGTTATTGTATGATAACATGACATATAGAATAGGAGTGCCACGCATATATCTCTTTTGGTATGAACATGCATTGGATGATTTAGGTATCTAAATTGGCACCTAGATAACTCGGTAAATCATTCTATGGGATTTAATCACACGCCTTAAATAATTGAGTGGGAGAAGGTGTTTTTGTAACACCTATGGCCTCCAAGGTTAGTTGAGCTTTATTATTTATTGGTAATCCCCCCAAGGGGCATCCATGAATGGAATTTAGCAACATACTTCCTTACAAGGATAGACTAGACAATGGACTCAAACGAGATCTACTCCCCAAGGAGGGATTTTCGTGAGAGAAAATTGAGGGTCGATATCTTGGTAACACACTCAATGTAATTTTATTGATATCCTCCCAAGAGTTCTTGTCAGTAAAATTGCAAGGCTAAAATTGAAAACGCTGGTTGTTATGTTAACAATTAGGTGGGACCTAGTCTAACTAGTAAATGGTGCGAACTCCTAAAGGAGGAGTAACATTTATGGGTGTTAGATCACCGTTGAATTTTATGATTGAGTTATTTATTTAATTCAAGATAAATATTTAAAAGTGCTTTATCATGATTATTTACTTATATATGTTTTGTTTTATTCAGAAATCATGACCCCATCACTTATGAACATCCTGAAAGATAACACTTTAACTGGAGATAATTATGTCACATGGAAAAGGAAAATTGGGTTGTTGCTGCAAAGTGAAAAACATAAGTTTGTTCTAACTACTCCTAAACCACCTGCTCCTAATAATGAATCTAGCATAATGTATAGAGATGAGTATGAGCAGTGGAAGACTTCAGATGATATGGCAAAATGTTTCATTATGGCCACTATCTCCGACGTGTTGCAACAGCAGCATGAAGGAATGGAGTCCGCTGCTGATATAATGATGTCTCTAGAGGAGATGTTTGCTATGAAGTCTAGGACGACTAAGAGAGAGGCAGTGACTGCTTTTATGAATCTTAGGATGAAACCTGGACAGGCTGTGAAAGATCACATGATGAAAGTCATAGCACATCTCAACATTGCTGAACTGCATGGCGCTGAGATAGATGGTGAGACAAAGATTGATATGGTTGTCAATTCATTGTTAGATTCCTTTGATCAGTTCAAATTGGACTACACTTTGAATAAAAAGGAATACACCTTACAAGGCCTGATGCAAGACGTTCAAAGTGCTGAAAAGATCCTTGTGAAAGGCAAAGGTCAAGAGATTCATATGGTTGGTAAAGTTGCTACTGTTAAGGCCCGTCAAAAGGTCAAGAAACAACAGAAGAAAAAGCAACTTGGGCCTATCAAGAAGGAGACCAAGAAAGTAACCAAGATCAAAGGGAAATGCTTCCTTTGTGGTGAAAAGGGACATTGGAAGAGAAATTGCCCAAAGTCCCAGAACAAGAAGGAAGAAGGTAATTTGAATTATCTTGAAACATGTTTTTTGGCTGATTCTACAGATTCTTGGATCATAGACTCAGGAGCCACTAATCATGTTTGTTATTCCTTGCAGGGGTTTCAAGAAAGGAGAAAGCTGAGTAAGAATGAAATCAATTTGCGCTTGGGCAACGGAACGTTAGTGTCTGCAAGTGCAGTGGGAGATATTAGAGTTTATTTGGATTCTAGAAGGCATTTAGATTTGATAGACGTTTATTATGTACCTCAATTCAAGAGGAATTTAATTTCAGTTTCTTGTTTGAATAAATTTGGATATTCGGTTACTTTTAATAAAGTTTTTATTATTAGTAAGAATGACAAAATTATTTGCCAAGGTACATTGGAAAACGGTCTATACTTTTTGCATAGAAATATCTCTCACTCGTTAGACACAGAAATAACGGAACCTAATCATAAAAGAGTAAAATTATCAACAGATGAAACCTACCTTTAGCATTTACGCTTAGGTCATATTAACCTTAATAGGATTAAAAGATTGGTATGTGACGGACCTTTGAGTGACTTAAAGGTTGATGATCTACCAACTTGTGAATCTTGTTTGGAAGGTAAAATGACCAAAAGGACGTTCTCTGCCAAAGGTGCAAGAGCCACTGAATGTTTAGGATTGATACACACTGATGTATGTGGACCTATGAGCATTCAAGCTAGAGGTGGACATGATTACTTCATCACCTTCACAGATGATTACTCGAGATTTGGTTATGTGTATCTCATGCGACATAAGTCGGATGCTTTTGACATGTTCAAAGCATTCAAAGCTGAAGTGGAAAATCAGCTTGAGAAACACATAAAAATCTTGAGATCTGATCGTGGTGGAGAATATCTATCTGGTGAGTTTCAGCAATATCTTATTGATAATGGGATAGTTTCTCAGTTTTCTGCACCAAGTACACCTCAACAGAATGGGGTAGCAGAAAGGAGAAATAGAACTCTTTTGGATATGGTTAGTGTAGGGAAAAATACCAAGAAGTACACGCAGCGGAAGCGATACTAAAAATAGATTTAGTGACTTTTAAAAATTTTTCCTTTTTATGAACCTTAAACCCTTTAATCAATTAAACATATATATTATCTAACAAAAGAAGAATACCTTTTGTTGCGTGATCCAATTGACTTACGTCGATGGTAATCCGCAAGATCTTCAATCCTAGTACGAACGTGGATCACCTAGGAGCGTGGTCTCCCTTTTCTTTGAATTGCAAACCTGTGAATGGATAAACAAACTTTTCTTTTCTTTGTTAGTCACAAAAACAATCAAAAGAAGACTAAAATTATTCCGGTCACTTTTGAGTTCTCAATCTAATGATCGAAATCGCGTGAACCTAAATCGATGTTGTACACACAAGCTTATTGATGAACAAGCAAATAGTGTACCATCAAAGAATAATTTATTCACTCTTTTATGTTTTTAGTAGAATAAATTCTTTCTATGAATTGAGAAGAAGAAGAAATTTGTATCAAGAACACTCATGGTGGCCGAATTCTATACTTGTCAATATATAGGTGGCCTAAGTTTGCTTCTTCTTTTCTTTTATTATTAGGGTTGCCGAAATCCTAACCTAGAAATAACTAGGGTTGCCGCAAACACATGCCCACCATAGGCTTATGTTGCACCCTAATTTCCATCTAGTTTTTAAGACATCAAACCCTAATCCAACTCATAGATCTTTTATTCTTTTATTTTGACTAAATAAAAAGACTTCTTATTTGATTAAATAAATAAAACTAATTATTTATTTCCTTATCAAACAAGTCTTTTACATTTACTTTTAGGAAATATATTTCCTGATTAGAAAAGATTTGTTTCTTTAACTAAACAATTAATTAACAAATTAATTAATTCTTATTTAATTAAAACAATGAAACAAAATAATATATTAGGTTAAAAATAACCCTTGCCGCCCCACTTAGAGTAAATGGGCCAAAATATTATTTTCTTATTTCATTTAATCCATTGGACTTTAAATAAAAAGCCCACATGTGAACCAGACCCATTCTTACTAAAAGAAACAAGCCCACATGTCTTTCATTAATATATTAATATAATTGAGCAGCCCATTACTAAAATAATGTGCAAATTATATTCTTAATATATTAAATGCAATTCTAGATGGACCCTTAAATTAGTCCGGTAGAATATATCAAGTGATCCATGCAAGTCCGTGTGGATTGGGGATCTTGGCGGACCATCTAAATTTAAGCTTCAATAGACATAACCTAATCACAATCAACAAATGATTCACTTAGGTCCGATCCATTAATTTTAACTCATTCCACTAAAGAGCTAAAACTGAACTCTTAAATAAAGATAGAAAAGGAAGATGTTCCTCATTCATACCCTAGACAATCATATTGGAGATAGTGTATCCTCGTGATTAATATCAGTAATCGCCAAGAGTTCATAGACCGCCTATAACTCTCCAAGTTACCATATTTACTCATATGACCACGTTTTGAACTTGGATATTTTGACTTGTCCAGAAGCCATGTTTTCAATAGACACTATCGAAAACTCAACGTTGAGATTTAATATCCAATTACCTCAAAACATCCATATGATGATATTATACTCTCATTTAATAAATGGAGCCACGATGTCCATATCTATAAATGAAGTCCTCTATCGATTAACAAATGAATATCACCAAACTATCGAGGATAGACTATGCGATATAATCGTACTCATTGATAACTCAAATGATATCACTTGCAACCATAAGTCCATCATTTATCTCAGGATTAAGATAGACTCTCCGATTGTCCTGATAATGAAAAGACTATTATCTATTGACGGTTCTAGATAAAGCTTTTCATTGTGATCCAGTTCAATGCACCCAGTGCACTAGATCCTTTTGCTCGAAGACACTCCGATGATTTTAGACTCATCATATCTCATTTGATCCCACTCAAATGCTAGCAAAAGAATTCTACAACTTTAACAAGATAAAGGTGCCCAACCTTTAACTTAAGTTGTGAACATTATTCAAGACTAACTAAAGAATTGTGTCTACCACATACATATCCAGATGTACGAACAATTCTTCCTTTCTCATAGTCTTTAGACCTTATGATTATTTACTTTGACAATTATAATATTAAACTATAAATGCTATACGATTTGTTAAACCAGAAATCACTTTATTAATATGAAAAAGATTGTTAATTACAACATTACACTCTTGCTATTGAGCATAATCCTAATAGTTAGGTCTATGTTGAGTTATTCAACACTTCCTATTTCTTTTTAGGGATATGCTTTACAAACTGCTATATACATTCTAAACGATGTACCACCTAAGTCAGTTCCTAAAACACCGCATGAGTTGTGGACTGGGCGCAAGCCTAGTTTACAACACTTAAGGATATTTGGTTGTCCTGCGCATGTGTTAAATGGAAAGACAGAAAATATGGAGTCCTGTTAAGAAACATGTATATTTGTAGGGTATCCAAAAGAAACTAAAGGATATTATTTCTATAGTCCTTCAGACCTTAAAGTATTTGTTTCGACAAATGCTAAATTTCTGGAAAAGGACTATATGAATGATTTTGTGCCTAGAAGTAGAATTGTCCTGAATGAGATGTCAGGAGATACAATTCCACGAGAGGTTACACAACCTAACCCAATTGTAAGTTCCGATCCAACACAAGATCAACAACCTACCATTCCTCGTCGTAGTGGGAGGGTTAGAACACAACCCGAAAGATACATCGGTCTGGGAGAATCAGTGGAGAATCTCCCGGACGACGATGATCCCTATACGTATAAGGAAGCTATGGAGGATGTTGATAGTCGCATTTGGCAAAAGGCAATGCAATCCGAGATTGAATCTATGTTCGATAACAAAGTCTGGTCCCTTGTAGACTTGCCTAAAGGGATAAAACCCATCGGGTGCAAGTGGGTATACAAGAGGAAAAGAGGTATGGATGGAAAGGTGGAAACCTTTAAAGCTAGATTGGTAGCTAAAGGGTATACACAGAAAGAAGGTATCGATTACGAGGAAACCTTCTCTCTTGTGGCCATGCTTAAATCCATTAGGATACTCTTATCCATTGCAGCATCTTTAGATCTAGAGATTTGGCAAATGGACGTCAAGACAGCTTTCCTAAATGGAAGTCTTGACGAAAGCATCTACATGATGCAACTAGAGGGATTCATTGAAAAGGGCCAAGTGGATAAGGTATGCAAGTTACAGAAATCCATATATGGATTAAAGCAAGCATCCAGATCCTGGAACATAAGGTTTGATCAAGCTGTCAAAGGTTTTGGATTTATTCAGAATCCTGACGAACCTTGTGTATACAAAAGGATTAAAGGCTACAAGTTGGTTTTCCTAATTCTTTATGTTGATGATATACTACTCATTGGAAACGATGTAGGTGTATTGACATCAGTAAAAGAATGGTTATCAAAACAATTTGATATGAAGGACTTAGGAGAAGCAAGTTTTATTCTAGGTATCCAAGTAATAAGGGATAGAAAGAATAGAACGATTGCATTATCCCAAGCTTCATACATAGACAAGATCTTGTCTAGGTTTTCCATGCAGGATTCCAAGAAAGGTATGTTACCTTTCAGACATGGAATCAAGCTTTCTAAGGAACAAGTTCCTAAGAATGAGCATGAAGAGCAATTCATGAGTAGACTTCCATATGCCTCGGCAGTTGGAAGTCTCATGTATGCAATGCTCTGTACTAGACCAGATATTTGTTTTGCTATTGGCATAGTTAGCAGGTTTCCATCGAAACCTGGTCCTGATCACTGGACGGCAGTCAAGCATATTTTCAAGTATCTTAAGAGAACGAGAGATAATATGCTTGTATACTCTGGAGGGGATTTGGTTCCCATTGGGTATACAGATTCTGATTTCCAATCAGATTCTGACTCCAGAAAATCCACATCAGGGGCTGTGTTTACTATTGGAGGAGGAGCAGTTATATGGAGGAGTATCAAGCAATCTTGTATTGCTGATTCCACCATGGAAGCTGAGTATGTTGCTGCATGCGAAGCTGCCAAAGAGGCTGTTTGGCTCCGCCAATTCTTGATTGACTTGGAAGTGGTTCCTAGTGCGAATAAGCAGATCACTATCTACTGTGACAACAGTGGAGCAGTGGCTAATTCGAAAGAACCAAGAAGTCACAAGAGAGGTAAACACATTGAAAGAAAGGATCATCTTTTAAGGGAGATTGTTCAAAGAGGTGACGTGACGATTACCAAAATCGTGTCAGCAGAAAATCTAGCGGATCCCTTCACAAAGGCTCTACCTCAGAAGAGTTTCGATGGGCATCTAGAGAACATGGGCATGAGAGATATGACACATTTGCTATAGCGCAAGTGGGAGATTGTTAGGATTATGCTCAATAGCAAGAGTGTAATGTTGTAATTAACAATCTTTTTCATATTAATAAAGTGATTTCTGGTTTAACAAATCGTATAGCATTTATAGTTTAATATTATAATTGTCAAAGTAAATAATCATAAGGTCTAAAGACTATGGGAAAAGAAGAATTGTTCGTACATGTGGATATGTATGTGGTAGACACAATTCTTTAGTTAGTCTTGAATAATGTTCACAACTTAAGTTAAAGGTTGGGCACCTTTATCTTGTTAAAGTTGTAGAATTCTTTTGCTAGCATTTGAGTGGGATCAAATGAGATATGATGAGTCTAAAATCATCGGAGTGTCTTCGAGCAAAAGGATCTAGTGCACTGGGTGCATTGAACTGGATCACAATGAAAAGCTTTATCTAGAACCGTCAATAGATAATAGTCTTTTCATTATCAGGACAATCGGAGAGTCTATCTTAATCCTGAGATAAATGATGGACTTATGGTTGCAAGTGATATCATTTGAGTTATCAATGAGTACGATTATATCGCATAGTCTATCCTCGATAGTTTGGTGATATTCATTTGTTAATCGATAGAGGACTTCATTTATAGATATGGACATCGTGGCTCCATTTATTAAAATGAGAGTATAATATCATCATATGGATGTTTTGAGGTAATTGGATATTAAATCTCAACGTTGAGTTTTCGATAGTGTCTATTGAAAACATGGCTTCTGGACAAGTCAAAATATCCAAGTTCAAAACGTGGTCATATGAGTAAATATGGTAACTTGGAGAGTTATAGGCGGTCTATGAACTCTTGACGATTACTGATATTAATCACGAGGATACACTATCTCCAATATGATTGTCTAGGGTATGAATGAGGAGCATCTTCCTTTTCTATCTTTATTTAAGAGTTTAGTTTTAGCTCTTTAGTGGAATGAGTTAAAATTAATGGATCGGACCTAAGTGAATCATTTGTTGATTGTGATTAGGTTATGTCTATGGAAGCTTAAATTTAGATGGCCCGCCAAGATCCCCAATCCACACGGACTTGCATGGATCACTTGATATATTCTACCGGACCAATTTAAGGGTCCATCTAGAATTGCATTTAATATATTAAGAATATAATTTGCACATTATTTATGTAATGGGCTGCTCAATTATATTAATATATTAATGAAAGACATGTGGGCTTGTTTCTTTTAGTAAGAATGGGTCTGGTTCACATGTGGGCTTTTTATTTAAAGTCCAATGGATTAAATGAAATAAGAAAATGATATTAGGCCCAATTTTATTCAAGTGGGGCGGCAAGGTTAAAGTTTTAACCTAATATATTATTTTGTTTCATTTGTTTTAACTAAATAAGAATTAATTAATTTATTAATTAATTGTTTAATTAAGAAACAAATCTTTTCTGATTAGGAAATGTGATTCCTAAAGTTATACTTGTTAGGATTATGCTCAATAGCAAGAGTGTAATGTTGTAATTAACAATCTTTTTCATATTAATAAAGTGATTTCTGGTTTAACAAATCGTATGGCATTTATAGTTTATATTATAATTGTCAAAGTAAATAATCATAAGGTCTAAAGACAATGGGAAAAGAAGAATTGTTCGTACATCTGGATATGTATGTGGTAGACACAATTCTTTAGTTAGTCTTGAATAATGTTCACAACTTAAGTTAAAGGTTGGGCACCTTTATCTTGTTAAAGTTGTAGAATTCTTTTGCTAGCATTTGAGTGGGATCAAATGAGATATGATGAGTCTAAAATCATCGGAGTGTCTTCGAGCAAAAGGATCTAGTGCACTGGGTGCATTGAACTGGATCACAATGAAAAGCTTTATCTAGAACCGTCAATAGATAATAGTCTTTTCATTATCAGGACAATCGGAGAGTCTATCTTAATCCTGAGATAAATGATGGACTTATGGTTGCAAGTGATATCATTTGAGTTATCAATGAGTACGATTATATCGCATAGTCTATCCTCGATAGTTTGGTGATATTCATTTGTTAATCGATAGAGGACTTCATTTATAGATATGGACATCGTGGCTCCATTTAATTAAATGAGATTATAATATCATCATATGGATGTTTTGAGGTAATTGGATATTAAATCTCAACGTTGAGTTTTCAATAGTGTCTATTGAAAACATGGCTTCTGGACAAGTCAAAATATCCAAGTTCAAAACGTGGTCATATGAGTAAATATGGTAACTTGGAGAGTTATAGGCGGTCTATGAACTCTTGACGATTACTGATATTAATCACGAGGATACACTATCCCCAATATGATTGTCTAGGGTATGAATGAGGAGCATCTTCCTTTTCTATCTTTATTTAAGAGTTCAGTTTTAGCTCTTTAGTGGAATGAGTTAAAATTAATGGATCGGACCTAAGTGAATCATTTGTTGATTGTGATTAGGTTATGTCTATTGAAGCTTAAATTTAGATGGCCCGCCAAGATCCCCAATCCACACGGACTTGCATGGATCACTTGATATATTCTACCGGACCAATTTAAGGGTCCATCTAGAATTGCATTTAATATATTAAGAATATAATTTGCACATTATTTAAGTAATGGGCTGCTCAATTATATTAATATATTAATGAAAGACATGTGGGCTTGTTTCTTTTAGTAAGAATGGGTCTGGTTCACATGTGGGCTTTTTTATTTAAAGTCCAATGGATTAAATGAAATAAGAAAATAATGTTAGGCCCAATCTTATACAAGTGGGGCGGCAAGGTTAAAATTTTAACCTAAAATATTATTTTGTTTCATTTGTTTTAATTAAATAAGAATTAATTAATTTATTGATTCATTGTTTAATTAAAGAAACAAATCTTTCCTAAAAGTAAAAGACTTGTTTGACAAGGAAATAAATAAATTAGTTTTATTTATTTAATCAAATAAGGAGTCTTTTTATTTCGTCAAAATAAAAGAATAAAAATCAAGGAGTTGGATTAGGGTTCGAAGTCTATAAAGTTGAAAAGAATTAAGGTTGAATTTTAGTCACCCTATATAAGTGACATGATGAAATTCGGCCAACCCAAATCTTAGACTACATAGAATTCGGCAACCCTAAAGGAAAAAGAAGAAAAAATTCGGCCAACCTATATAAGGGTTCTTATAGGGTTCGGCCACCACAAGTTTTGGGGCTTGAGTTTTTATTTCTTTCTTCTTCTTCTTAATTCTAAGAGAGTTTTTATTCTAGAAAGACAAAAAGGAGTGTGAAATTATTCTTTGATAGTATACAATTGCTTAATCATCAATAAGCTTGTGTATACGTATCGATCTAGGTTCACGCGAGTTTCGATCATTAGATTGAGAACTCAAAAGTGACCGGAATAATTTTTGACATTCTTTTGATTGTTTTGTGACTAACAAAGAAAAGAAAGTTTTTTGTTTGGTCCATTCACAGGTTTGCAATTCAAAGAAAAGGGAGACCACGCTCCTAGGTGATCCACGTTCGTGCTCGGATTGAAGGTCTTGCGGATTACCATCGACGTAAGTCAATCGGATCACGCGACAAAAGGTAATTTACTTTTGTTAATGTATATGCATGTTTATTGATTAAAAGGGTTTAAGGTTCATAAAGGAAAAAATTTTAAAAGTCACTAAATCGTTTTTAGTATCGCTTCCCCTGCGTTTACCACTTTTGTTATTATTTTTTCCCTACAATACTATTGTTGGTAGTATAATAAAAGTAAAAGACTTATTTGGTAATAAAATAAATAATTAATTTTATTTATTTAATCAAATAAAGAGTCTTTTTATTTAGTCAAAAATAAAAGAATAAAAGATCTATGAGTTGGATTAGGGTTTGAAGTCTTAAATGACATGTGATTTTGGGTGCAACACAACTCCTCTTTTGTAGAGTAAAATTGCGGCAACCCTAGGAGAAACACATGAAGAATTCGGCCACCCTAAAGGAAAGAAGGATGAAAATTTGGCCACCTATATAAGTGCTCTTATAGATTTCGGCCAACACAATGCTTGGTGCTTGAGATTCTATTTTTTCTTCTTCTTCATTCATTCATAGAGAGTTTTTTATTCTACTAAGACAAAAAGGAGTGTTAGATTATTCTTTGATAGTATACTATTTGCTTAATCATCAATAATCTTGTGTATACGATATCGATCTAGGTTCACGCGAGTTTCGATCATTAGATTGAGAACTCAAAAGTGACCGGAATAATCTTAGTCATTCTTTTGATTGTTTTGTGACTAACAAAGAAAAGAAAAGTTTTGTTTTGTCCATTCACAGGTTTGCAATTCAAAGAAAAGGGAGACCACGCTCCTAGGTGATCCACGTTCGTGCTAGGATTGAAGATCTTGCGGATTACCATCGACGTAAGTCAATCGGATCACGCGACAAAAGGTATTCTATTTTTTGTTATTGTATATGTATGTTTAATTAATTAAAGGGTTTAAGGTTCATAAAGGAAAAATTTTTAAAAGTCACTAAATCTAATTTTTAGTATCGCTTCCGCTGCGTGTACTACTTTTGGTATTTTTCCCTACATTGAATACATTACCAAAATCAGAATCTTCCACATACAATTCTTTAATGTTGTCAAAACCAAGCAATCTAGCATCCAAAGTAGAAAGTAAAACGTACCTTCTAGATAAAGCATGAGCGACCACGTTTTCCTTACCTTTTTTGTACTTGATCACATATGGAAATGTTTCTATGAACTCCACCCACTTGGCATGCCACTTATTTAGCTTGTGCTGTCCCTTTAAATGCTTCAAGGACTCATGATCCGTGTGAATCACAAATTCTTTCGGCCAAAGGTAGTGTTGCCAAGTTTCCAATGCCCTAACCAAAGCATACATCTCCTTGTCATAGGTAGGATAATTCAAGGCTGCTCCACTTATTTTCTCACTAAAAAATGCAATGGGACGTCCTTCTTGCATTAGAATAGCTCCAATACCTATTCCTGAAGCATCACACTCGATCTCAAAAGTTTTAGCAAAGTCAGGCAAAGCAAGCAAAGGTGCATTAGTTAATTTTTCCTTAATCAAGTTAAATGCCTTTTCTTGTTCATTACCCCACTTAAAACCCACATTCTTTTTGATAACTTCAGTTAAAGGTGTAGCTAGACTACTAAAGTCTTTCACAAACCTCCTATAGAAACTAGCCAACCCATGAAAACTTCTCACTTGTCCCACATTTGTAGGTTTCGGCCACTCCTTAATTGCCTTAACCTTTTCTTCATCAACCCCAATTCCCTTAGCACTAACAACAAAACCCGGAAATACAAGCTTATCCGTGCAAAAAGTACACTTTTTTAAATTAGCAAACAACTTTTCTGTTCTTAAAACACCTAAAACAAGTTTTAAATGTTCAACATGCTCATCCAAGTTTTTGCTATAAATCAGAATGTCATCAAAGTAAACAACCACAAATTTTCCAATAAAAGCACGCAAAACATGATTCATTAATCTCATGAAAGTACTTGGTGCATTAGTTAACCCAAAAGGCATAACTAACCACTCGTATAAACCATATTTTGTTTTGAAAGTAGTTTTCCACTCATCACCTTCTTTCATCCTAATTTGATGATATCCACTTTTAAGATCAATTTTAGTGAAAACAATAGAACCATGCAATTCATCAAGCATATCATCTAATCTAGGAATAGGATGTCGATACTTTACAGTGATATTGTTGATGGCACGACAATCAACACACATCCTCCATGTTCCATCCTTCTTAGGCACAAGCAATACATGAACCGCATAAGGACTCATACTCTCACGAACATACCCCTTTTCCATGAGCTCATCAACCTGCCTTTGAAGTTCCTTTGTCTCCTCGAGATTACTTCTGTATGCGGGTCTATTTGGAATTGGTGCTCCGGGTACAAAATCAATTTGGTGCTCAATCCCCGTTAGTGGTGGTAAACCAATAGGCATCTCTTCGGGAAACACTTCATCAAAGTCCTGCAAAAGTGAAACAACAACACTAGGCAAAGAAGAGTCAATTTTGTTAGTACTAAAACAAGCCTCTTTGTACAAAAGTACAATCATTGGCTGGTTTGAAAATAAAGCCTTTTTGATCTCACTCCCTCTTGCATAAAAACTCACTTGTTTTCTTTTTTTTTTTTCTCATCAACCTCTTTTTCCTTTTCAACTCTTTTTTCTTTTTTTGCTGTTTCAGACTCTCTCTCTTTTGTCTCTCTTTCTTTTGAACTCTCACTCTCCTTTTTAACATCTCTCTTTTTTTAACCTCACTTGATCTTCATATACTTGTCTTAGGGTTAAAGGTACAAGAGTGATTGGCCTTTTATTAAGTACAAAGGAGTATCTATTGGTATATCCATCATGAGTCACATGCCTATCAAATTGCCACGGTCTTCCTAAAAGGATATGACCCGCATTCATGGGTACCACGTCATAAATAACTTCATCTTTGTATTTTCCAATTGAAAATGACACCAACACCTATTTATTCACCCTAACTTCCCCACTATCATTCAACCATTGTAGCCTATAAGGTTTTGGGTGCTTTAAAGTTGTCAAATTCAATTTTTCCACCAAAGTAGTGCTAGCCACATTAGTACAACTCCCCCCATCAATAATCATACTACATACCTTATCATTAACATGGCAGCGGGTGTGAAAAATGTTATCACGTTGTACCTCATCATCTTCCTTGGCTTGAGCACTAAGAGCTCTTCTTGCAACCAAAAGCTCTCCACCTATCGGATATTCAAAGTCACTTGCATCCTCCAAAGGTGGCATGGACTCATCATCAGATTCATCCTCGGATTTGATACCGCCATCATCCTTCAAAACCATTACTCTCTTGTTTGGGCATTGTGATGCAATATGACCTGCTCCCAAACACTTAAAGCATTTAATGTCACGGTTTCTAGAAGGTTGAGAATCCGATTTACCTTGATTTAATGTGCCTCCGGCCTTATGATCTTTGGAAGGTTCGGTCTTGGCCTTGGCCTTGAAACTAGGCTGGTCCTCTCTTTTACTCCATTCGGTTTCCATGATGATGAAGAACCCGAATTTTGCCCAACCCGTGTGGAACCCCTCCTCTTCAATTGTTGTTCCACTTTAATGGCCATGTGTACCATGTCAGTCAATTCAACATAATGTTGCATCTCCACTACATTTGCAATGTCTTGGTTTAGCCCATTTAGAAACCTAGCCATAGTCGCCTCTCAGTCCTCCTCTACATCAGCTCGAATCATGGCTATCTCCATCTCCTTGTAGTAATCTTTAACACACTTAGACCCTTGAGTAAGAGTTTGCAATTTTTGAAACAAACCCCTATAATAGTGACTTGGAATGAATCTCCTCCTCATAACAGTTTTCATCTCCTCCCATGTCTCAATAGGTCTTTCTCCATTCCGTCTCCTACTCACAATCAGTTGATCCCACCAAACAATAGCATAATCAGTGAACTCTATGGCTGCCAATTTCACCTTCTTCAATTCGGAATATTCATGGCAATCAAACACCAACTCTATTCTTTTCTCCCACTCCAAATAAGCTTCAGGATCAGTTTTACCTTGGAAGGTTGGAATCTTCACCTTTATACTACCCAAATTATTATCAACCCTCTCTCCATACCTATCTCCTCTATTCCCATACCTATCTTCTCTATTCCCATAACTCCCATTTCCACGCCTAAATCTACCAGCACCCACATTAGACATGCGATCATCCTCCTCTAGGTCATTCCTATAATCATCTTCATAGTCGTTCCTAGGTAGGTTCCTTTCTCTTCGTTGCACATTAGGAGCCCTGAATGGCCGCTCCCTTTGTGAACTAGACTCCACTTTGTGTAACCTATCATTCATCTCGCCAAACCTATCATTCACCTCGCCAAACTGAATCTCCATCCGCGCCATGTGTTGTTGCATGGCTGTAAACAAACGATCGAGATCTACCGTTTTTGGTGCTTCGTTGGACAATTCCTTACTGTTATCGTGTGACATATTTAGACCCTGCAAAACAAACAAGAATTAGTAAGCCTCACAAACACTCCGTCACGTGTTTACCCTCAAAGATGATGGCACTCACACTCGTGTTTCACACAATAGATTCGGCTTTTACCCTCAGTATGTACTCACCATTCTTGCCTTTTTCCACTCGTAATTTTCTCAAAAGTTCTTATCAAAATAATCAAACAATGATCAGGATTTCTTAGCCACGTTCTCACAAAACAACTCACAACGGAACTGGAATAACATGGACGAATTTCTACTACCATAAATTATTTTTTATTTTTATTTTTTTTTAATGTCACTGCTCGAAACCCAGAAGAGAAATAACAATAGGTGATATATTCAACTAAGGGACCGTTCAAAATAAAAAAAAAAATTGTACTTTTTTTTTACCTTGATCAACAAGCAAGACCTTTGGTATTTTTTTATTTTTTTTTGTACTGGACTTGACCAAACGGAATCAAGTTTTTTATTTATTTTTTTTTTGGGTACTAGAATTGATCAAACGGAATCGGAGATGAAGAACAACTAAGATAGATAAAACCTGATGTTAGAGACCTTGCTCCGATACCAAATGATACGACCCTCGTCGATTGTATCACGATTGATGCCTAAGATCGTTCTAACCTCTGGTTCGAATGGAAACCGCGACCCAACACCTATAATGAGATGTGAACCTTGGTATGAAGGAGGACGCCACAATCAAGGATGGAATACTCGATTGATAAGTCAAGGAGGAACGCCACAGAGAAATCTAATAAGTTCCAATTAGTTCTCAAAGAACAATAGAGAAAATTCTCTCAATTTGCATTCAAATAAAAGCTACCGAAATTACATCAAATGGACCCTTAAATACTAAAACCCTAAAACTTAAAAGGAAATAAATATTTGGCAATTAATGCCTTACAAACGGGAAAGAAAAATAAACTAAAACAAGCAACTAATTGACTTGCTCCCTATTTGGAAGGCTAAAATTTGGAAGCAAATCAGCCCATTAATATTTGGAAACAAATCAACCAATATTCTTTGGAAAACTAAGAAAAAGGAAATAACTAAATTTGACTCTCCTCCAAACGCCCAAGCTTTTACTTCACACCCAAGTCTTCTCTTATTCGGCCCAATCAATTGCCTTGATGACGTTAGTTAAGCCTTGGTCTTCATGTGGACTCATCTTGGACTTTAATAATTCGGAATCAGCCCAAGTGTCTTGAATCAGGCCATTTAGTGCTTCCTTGAATCTCTTAGCCCTTGCCCTTGTTATTGGCCCAACCGGAACATGCAATGGATCCCTTGGTGCAGCTTCCTTATTCTCATCAATGATGATCCCTACATGTATAAGGAAGCAATCGAGGATGTTGATAGTCGCCATTGGTAAAAGGCAATGCAATATGAGATTGAATCTATGTTCAATAACAAAGTCTGGTCCCTTGTAGACTTGCCTAAAGGAATAAAACCCATTGGATGCAAGTGGGTATACAAGAGGAAAAGAGGTATGGATGGAAAGGTGGAAACTTTAAAGCTAGACTATTAGCTAAAGGTTACACACAAAAAGAAGGTATCGGTTACGAGGAAACCTTCTCTCTTGTAGCCATGCTTAAATCCATTGGGATACTCTTATCCATTGCAGCATCTCTAGATCTAGAGATTTGGCAAATGGACGTCAAGACAGCTTTTCTTAATGGAAGTCTTAACGAAAGCATCTACATAATGCAAACAGAAGGATTCATTGAAAAAGGCCAAATGGAAAAGGTATGCAAGTTGCTTTAATCCATATATGGATTAAAGCAAGCATCTAGATCCTAGAACATATGGTTCGATCAAGCAATTAAAGGTTTTGGATTTATTCAGAACCTTGACGAACCCTGTGTTTATAAAAGGATTAAAGGTGACAAGTTGGTTTTCCTCATTCTTTATGTTGATGATATACTACTCATCGGAAACGATGTGGGTGTATTGACATCAGTAAAAGAATGGTTAGCAAAAACAATTTGATATGATGGACTTAGGAGAAGCTAGTTATATTCTTGGTATCCAAGTAGTAAGGGATAGAAAGAATAGAACGATTGCACTATCCCAAGCTTCATACATAGATAAAATCTTGTCTAGGTTTTCTGTGCAAGATTCCAAGAAAGGTATGTTACCTTTTAGACATGGAATCAAACTTTCTAAGGAACAAGTTCCTAAGAATGAGCATGAAGAGAAATTCATGAGTAGGATTCCATATGCCTTGGCAGTTGGAAGTCTCATTTATGCAATGCTATACACTAGACCAAATATTTGTTTTGCTGTGGGTATAGTTAGGAGGTTTCAGTCGAAACCTAACCCTGATCATTGGACAGCAGTCAAGCATATTTTCAAGTATCTCAAGAGAACGAGAGATAATATGCTTGTATACTCAGGAGGGGATTTGATTCTCGTTAAGCATACAGATTTTGATTTCCATTCGGATTCTAACTCTAGAAAATCCACATCAAGATCTGTGTTTACTCTTGGAGGAGGAGTAGTCATATGGAGGAGTATCAAGCAATAGTGTATTGTTGATTCCACCATGGAAGCTGAGTATGTTACTGCATGCGAAGCTGCCAAAGAGGCTGTTTGGCTCCGTCAATTCCTAATTGACTTGGAAGTGGTTCCTAGTGCGAATAAGCAGATCACTATCTATTGTGACAACAGTGGAGCAGTGGCTAATTCGAGAGAACCAAGAAGTCATAAGAGAGGAAAACACATTGAAAGGAAGTATCATCTTTTGATAGAGATTGTGCATAGGGGTGACGTGACGATTACCAAAATCGCGTCAGCAGAAAATCTAGCGAATCCCTTCACAAAGGCTCTACCACAAAAGAGTTTTGATGGGCACCTAGAGAACATAGGAATGAGAGATAAGACACATTTGCTATAGCGTAAGTGAGAGATTGTTAGAATTATGCTCAATAGCAAGAATGTAATATTGTTTTTGACAATCTTATCATATTAATAAAGTGATTTCTATTTAAACAAATCTTATAGCATTTATAGATTGAATATTATAATTGTCAAAAGTAAATAATCATAAGGTCAAAAGACTATGAGGAACGAAGAATTGTTTGTACATCTGGATATGTATGAGGTACACACAATTCTTTAGTTAGTCTTGAATAATTGTTCACAACTTAAGTTAAAGGTTGGGCACCTTTATCTTGTTAAAGTTGTAGAATTCTTTTGGTAGCATGTGAGTGGGATCAAATGTGTTATGATGAGTCTAAAATCATCGGTTGCTCTTTGAGTAAAAGAATATAGTGCACTGGGTGCATTGCATAGGATCACAATGAAATACTTTATCTAGAATCGTCAGTAGATAAAAGTCTTTTCATTATCAGGACAATCGAAGAGTCTATCTTAATCTTGAGATAAATGATGGACTTATGGTTACAAGTGTTATCATTTGAGCTATTAATAAATACGATTATATAGCATAGTCTATCCTCAATAGTTTGGTGGTATTCATTTGATAATCGATAGAGGACTTCATTTATAGATATGGACATCGTGGCTCCATTTATCAAATAAGAGTATAATATAATCATATGGATGTTTTGAGGTACTGGATATTAAATCTCAACATTGAGTTTTCGATACTGTCTATTGAAAACATTGCTTCTGGACAAGTCAAAATTTCCAAGTTCAAAATGTGGTCATATGAGTAAATATGGTAACTAAGAGAGCTATAGGCGGTCTATGAGCTCTTGGCGATTACTGATATTATTCACGAGGATTCACTATCTCCAATAAGATTGTCTAGGGTATGAATAAGGAACTTTTACTTATTCTATCTTTATTTAAGAGTGCAATTTTAGTTCTTTAGTGGAATGAACTAAAATTAATAGATCGAACCTAAGTAAATCATTTGTTGATTGTGATTGGGTTATGTCTATTGAAGCTTAAATTTAGATAGCCCGCCAAGATCCCCAATCCACATGGACTTGCATTGATCACTTGATATATTCTACCGGACTAATTTATGGGTCTATCTAGAATTGTATTAAAGCATGTGGACTTGTTTCTTTTAGTAAGATTGGGTCTAGTTCACATGTGGGCTTTTTGATTAAGGTCCAATGGATTTAATAAAATGGAAAAATAATATTTGGCCCATGTATGTGTATATAGGCGGCAAGGCTAAATTATTAGTCTAAAATATTATTTTATTTTATTATTTGATTAAATGGAAATTAATTAATTTATTAGTTAATTATTTAATTAAGAATCAAAATCTTTTTCTAACTAGGAAATATGTTTCTTAGTAGTATACTATTGTGGTAGTATAATGAGAATAAAAGAATTTATTTGATAAGAAGATAAATAAAAGGATTTTATTTATCTAGTCAAATTAGGAAGTCTTTGATATAGTCATAATTGAATAAAACACTAAAGAGTTGGATTAGGGTTTGGATTCTAAAGATTGATAAAAGTATGGGTGAAACACAAATCCTCTTATAGTGAGGATTTCGGCCACCTTCTAGATTACCTATTATAGAATTCAGCAACCCTAAATAAATTTAGTCAAGAGAATTCGGTAACTATATAGAAATATAAAGTGCAGAATTTGACTATATAATATATATAAGAAAAGTGCAGAATACGTGCACTATATATTTAATAGGCAAGTTGATTCGTGCGATATATATATTTCACTAGGCAAGTTAATTCGTGCACTATATAAATATGAGGCAAGTGGAATTCAGAAAAACTACTTGCTTTGCTTGAGAGTTATTTTTCTTTTGCATGAAAATAAAATTCCAACTCTAGACAATAGTGTGAGAATTCGGCCAAGAGAAAAAGTGAGAAGAGATCGTTCTTATTTCGATAGTGCACTAGTAGCTTTTTCATCAAAAGGCTTTGTGCACAATTTCGAATAAGGTTCACGTGAATTTTGATCTAAGGATTGTGAATTCAAAAGAAACTGGAACGTTCTTTATAATCTCTTGGAACTTATAGTGACTAACGAAAAAGAAAAAGCTTTTGTTATCCATCCTCAGGTACACAATTCAAAGAGAAGGGAGACCATGCTCCTAGGTGATTCACGTTCGTGATTGGATTAGAAGATCTTGCAGATTACCATCGATCCAACGTCAATCAAATCACGCGACAAAGGTACGATACTTTTAATCATTTATGTTAATTAATTAAAGGCTTAAGGTTCAACTTATGGAAAAAATTTAAAACATACTAAAACCTATTTGAGTCTCGCTTCCGCTACATGCATACATTTTTCCCTACAACCGGTTCAACAACGAAGAAGAAATGAACCTATGCAACCATAACGACATGGGAAGGCTCCTATGCATTCACAAGGACATGGTATGATTCCTAACTTCATCCCTACATGTCACTATTGTGGTATTGATGGTCATATTAGATGAAATTGCTTTCACTTTAAAAAAATGTGTAGAGTTAAAAGCATGATTGAAAAGAAAAAAAGTAGAGCCAAGATGCATGTTCCTAGGAATGATAGAACAAATTTGCATGATCCTAGGACATCTAGAGCCCATGTATCATTGACCACTAGGAAGAAAAGTGTTTCACCTAGGTGGATTAAAATAGATGAATATTTTTGCAATGTTGCTCAAATTGCCTTGAAGGCAAATTCTTCTAATTTTTTGGTACTTAGATAGTGGGTGCTCTAGGCACATGACGAGAAACAAAAGTTTTTTCGAGACTCTTGTTATGGAGAAAGAAGGATGTGTCACCTTTGGTGATGGATCCAAAAAGAGAGTCATAGGAAAAGGAACCATTTCCATTCCCGGATTACCCTCCTTGTCCAATGCTTTATTTGTTGATGGCTTGAAAGCCAATTTGATAAGCATTTCTCATCTAAGTGATGAAGGATTTTCCTTTTTATTTAGCAAAAATGATTGCTCAATCCTATTACCCAATGGACAAACCTTATTGAAATGTATGAGATCTAGTGACAATTGTTATTGTCTTAAAGCTAGAATTGTCTCAAACAATGTGTCCAAGGATGAGCAAATTGAGTTGTGGCATGATAGATTTGGCCACATGAACTTTTGGGATCTAAGAATCTTAGATAAGTTCAATGTTATGTGTGGCCTTTCTAAGCTTGGGAAGAAAGCCAATGGTGTTTGTGGACCTTGCCAACAAGGAAAACAAACCAAATGCATGCACAAAAAGGGCAAGTATCTATCCAGCAAGGAGCCCCTTGAGATTCTCCACATGGATCTTATGGGTCCCATGCAAACCGAGAGTTTAGGTGGGAAGAGATACATTTTTGTTTGTATTGATGATTTCTCTTGATTTACATGGACATATTTTCTTAGAGAAAAATCCGAAACTTTTGAGAAAAAGACTCTAACATTAAAAGCATTAAACAGATTATGAGTGACCATGGGAGAGAGTTTGAAAATGCCTACTTTGAAAACTATTGCCATAGCTTAGGTATCTCTCATGAGTTTTCGGCTCCTAGGACACCTAAACAAAATGGAGTTGTTGAGAGGAAGAATAAGGTCCTTCAAGAGATGGCCCGTGTGATGTTGCTTAGCCATAATGTTCTTAGGAACCTATGGGCCGAAGCCGCCAATACGGCTTGCTATATAGGAAATAGAGTCTTCTTAAGGCCCGGCACTAGACAAACCTCCTATGAATTATGGAGAGGTAGGAAGCCAAATGTTAACTGCTTCCACACTTTTGGAAGCAAATGCAACATTTTAAATGACCGTGATCAACTTGGCAAATTTGATACTAAGAGTGATAAGGGTATTTTTATTGGCTATGCCTTAAATAGTAGAGCCTATAGAGTTTTCAATTTGAAGACTTGAAGCGTCATGGAATCATCCAATGTTGTCATTGATGATACAATGCTCAAGTCTAGTGACCATGAGAAGGAGGTTGTTTTAGAAGATGACTCTCCCTTGGAGAAGGTTGTGGAGACTCCTAATGTTGTGACGTCAAACCTTAATGATGAGGACTCACAACCTCTTAATAGAGCTCCTCTCTTGGACTCTAATGAACCCACTATATGGGTTAGAAGACTCCATAACAAAGATGATGTTATTGGAGATGTGAATGAGGGTGTTAGAACTATGCATCAAATATCTAATCTTATTAGCTACACATGCTACACCTCTCAAATAGAACCCAAAAAGGTTGATGAAGCCTTAAATGATGAATTTTAGGTTCTTGCCATGCAAGAAGAGCTAAACCAATTCGAAAGGAATGAGGTTTGGACTCTAGTTCCTAGGCCTATAACCACGAATGTCATAGGCACCAAGTGGATTTATAGGAACAAATCTAATGAGGATGGCAACATAGTGCGTAACAAAGCTAGACTTGTTGCACAAGGGTACTCTCGAATTGAGGGTATCGATTTTGAGGAGACATTTGCTCCCGTTGCCCGATTAAAGTCTATAAGGCTTCTCTTGTCCATCTCTTGTGTTCACAAGTTTAAATTGCACCAAATGGACGTCAAGAGTGCCTTCCTCAATGGCTTCTTACAAGAGGAAGTGTTTGTTGAACAACCCAATGGGTTTATGGATGCACACCACCCCAACCATGTCT
Organism: Acer saccharum; assembly: GCA_030490815.1. NCBI lineage: Eukaryota > Viridiplantae > Streptophyta > Magnoliopsida > Sapindales > Sapindaceae > Acer > Acer saccharum. The sequence goes on from CM059869.1 coordinate 40,755,170, forward strand.
ATCGCCTCAAGAAGGCTCTATATGGGTTGAAACAAGCACCGAGGGCTTGGTATGAGCGCCTCACTCAATTTCTTGTTGACAATGACTACACAAGGGGTATTGTTGACAAGATACTATTCATCAAGAAAGACAATGATGAGCTCTTTATAACTCAAATATATGTTGATGATATAGTGTTTGGCTCTACCAACAACACTAAAGTCTAACAATTTGTTGATGTTATGTCTCATGAGTTTGAGATGAGTCTTGTTGGTGAGCTAAGTTACTTCCTAGGTTTACAAATTAGGCAATTGAATGATGGGATATTTATAATCCAAGCTAAATATGCTAAAAACCTAGTGAAGAAGTTTGGTCTTGAAAATGCTAAACATTGTGATACACCAATGAGTACCACTTTGAAGCTAAGCAAGGATGCCAGTGGTAAAAGTGTGGAACAAACTCTATATCGAGGCATGATTGGTAGCTTGATTTATTTGACTGCAATTAGGCCTAATATATCTTTTAGTGTGCGTGTGTGTGCTAGGTACCAAGCGGATCCTAAGGAGTCCCATCTTTGAAAATCATTCGCCATGTGAATGGGACATCCAACTATGGGATTTGGTTCTCTTTTGACGCTAATGCTAACCTTGTAGGCTTTAGTGATACGGATTGGGCAGGAAGTTGCGATGATAGGAAAAGCACATCGGGCGGTTGCTTCTTCCTAGGGAACAACTTAGTGTCTTGGTTTTGCAAGAAGCAAAACTTGATTTTCTTGTCCATGGCTGAAGCCGAGTACATAGGCGTAGGAAGTGGATGCACACAACTCCTCTAGATGAAGCAAATGCTAGTCAACTACGGATTCAATCAAGGTACTCTAACCCTCTTTTGTGATAATATGAGTGTAATTAATATTTCCAAGAATCCGGTACAACACTCTAGGACTAAGCATATTGACATCCGTCATCATTTCATAAGAGAACTAGTTGAAAACAAATGCATTGTACTTGAACATGTTGGTACAAATGATCAACTAACGGACTTATTTACTAAACCCTTAGATGCAACTAGGTTTCATGCACTTAGTAGATCTATTGGGATATGTCTTGTGACTTGATTTGGTTTGGATATTTACCCCATAAGGGGAACTCAAGCAAAGAGAGCAATTGCATACTTGTCACATGCAAAAATTTAAAAAATCTTATACTACTTTATTAATTGTGGTTCCACATATGTTTATATGATATTTTATTCTATAAGAGTGAACCTTTTTTGTTTACAATCCATGTTATATTTATGTTCAAACATGCATTTTTTGGACTAGGAGATATTCATAGGAAGTACTTTTTGAATGACCTACAATGATCTCCATAACATGATGATTCTTTATATAACATGCTCAAAATGAAAAAGCATGAAATTCTTATGACTTGCTTAAATTGAAAAGCATGAATTGATGATTGCAAATTCTTAAATGCAAAATTATGTGTGAAAAGCTTATGAGACTCAAAATGAATAAAGGATCTTGTATCCGTTCAAATGATGTTAAAATCCAAATGTCTCTCTTTCTTTATTAGTTGAACATGGCTACTATCATACGGGTTTCATACTTGGAAAAATCAAATAGGGTGTAAATAGTCGCTCAGGCCATGTTTTGCTTATAAGGTTGGATATAGTTGCTCATTAAAATTGAAAAATTGATAACTCTATATCCTTGTTTTACTCATGACAAATGGTGAAATTGGTTTGAATTCTATAGGAAAACTTTGTCATTTGCTTTGTCAAATACCACTAATTTTTGGATTTGAATGCAACATATCTTGCATACAAATCATCTTAATCACACATTTTTTCCTAAAATAAATATCCTTATTTCTCTCCAATTAAATGAGTAGCATAAAATGACTTATATGATTATGCAAATGTCAAGTATGCTACTAACTCTCTTTGCTAAATTGACCCGGTTGGGGATACTCCTTTGCCTATATCATGACAAAAAGGGGGAGTAGTATGTAGAGAGGAAATTGTCGTAGCAACTGTGCTTATTGGGGAGTTTACTAATTGAGGGGGAGTAACCCGTTGAGGGGGAGCATTGTATAACACACTCATTGTATGATGTTGTGCTTAAATTGTTTAAATGCAAATCCTTGTTTTATTCTCTTAATCATCTCACATTTTGCTTGTATTGGAAAGTATAGAAACCTTGTTTTGAAGGGTTGGTTGTTCTACAAGAGATTGAAGACTTGAAGATTTATCTTTTTAATATCTCTTTGTAATGTAGAAAATCTTTGTTGCCTGTTAGTTTCTATTTTGTTGTGAGGATCAATGTGAGTGTTGGTTTTGTCATGAAATAACCAAAGGGGTAGATTGTAAGTTCCTCAAAGTTTGATTGGCTTATTTCGGTGACAAACCACAATTGGGGTTTGAATTGTAAGGGTAGTTTAGGTGATTGATGATCAAGTTCAAGGCCCTCTCAAGACCTCAAGTTGATAAGCACTCCAAAGGTATAATCTCTAGTGCTTAGTTTTCATTGAAGAGATTTAGTTGCACACACACACTTGATTTATTGCTTTAACTAGTTTGGGATATTTTCGGAATATTGACTAATTGCGAAAATTGGTAATAATAGTTTAAAATCTATTCACCCCCCCCCCCCCCCCCCCTCCTCTAGATAGTTTTATACACACTGTGCATGATTCGTTTCAAAGAGTTAGACAAGCTTCTGAAAGCAAGATTCATCAGAGAATCCCGCTACCCCGAATGACTCGCCAATGTGGTCATTGTAACCAAGTCTAATGGGAAGTGGCGTATGTGTGTGGACTACACCGACCTCAACCAGGCTTGCCCGTAAGACAGCTTCCCTCTACCTAAAATAGATCAATTGATTGATTCCATTGCAGGTAACATGCTCCTAAGCTTCATGGATGCTTTTTCGGGGTACAACCAAATCATGATGCAACCCACCGATCAAAACAAGACTAGTTTTATCATTGGGCAAGGCCTCTATTGCTACAAGGTGATGCCGTTCGGTCTGAAAAATGCCGGGGCCACTTACCAATGTTTGGTGAACAAGCTATTCAAGCAACAGATAGGAAGGTCTATGGAAGTATATATAGACGACATGATCACCAAGTCTTAGACAACCAACCAGTATCCAAAGGATTTATGCCAGACCTTCTAGGTAATAAGGGAGAACCAGATGAGATTGAATCCGGCTAAGTGTGCCTTTGGGGTAGTGGCAGGAAAGTTTCTTGGGTTTATGGTACACGAGAGAGGAATCTAGGCCAACCCCGAGAAAATCAAGGCCATCATGGATCTTGAATCCTCTACTACCCTCCAGTAGGCAGAGGATGGACTGGTAGGATTGCAGCATTGACCTGCTTCATATCCCGATCTATAGATAAGTGTCTACCTTTCTTTAAAATCATTAAGCAAGGTAAGGAAATGAAGTGGGATCAAGAAAGTGAACAAGCCTTCTAGTCTTTGAAAAAAGTACCTGGCTAGCCCGCCTTTGCTAATGAAGCCCTTTTTAGAAGAAGAGCTACAACTTTACTTTGCAGTATCAGAAACCACAACCAGCAGGGCCTTGGTGAAAGAATGTAGTGATGGGGCCTAGAGACCAATCTACTATATGAGCCATGCTCTGACCAAGTCTGAGAAAAATTATACCCTCCTAAAGAAGCTTGCCTATGCACTTGTGACTACATCAAAAAACTCCGGCCTTATTTTCAAGCTCACACAGTTATAGTAATGACAAATTAACTACTAAGACAGTTCCTCTAGAGGCCAGACGTATCAGGCAGGCTGGTCTTATGGACCATAGAGCTCTCTTAGTATGAAATAAAATACAAGGCAAGGACAACAATCAAGGCTCAGGCCTCAGCAGACTTCATGGTAGAATTCAGCATGACCTCTAATTTGGATACCACCACGGTCCCAAGCCAGGATCTAGAATCATCGAAATGGCCCACGGATGGAGCATCGAATCAAGTAGGCTGTGGAGCAGGGATCGTTGTAAGGATTCCCGTTGTTTTTAATTGGCTTATTTCGTGATCAAACCATATGCGGGGATTCTTTGTAAAGGTAGTTTAGATGTTGTTGTTATTGCTTTAGGCCCTTTGAAGACCTCATTATTGACAAGAACCAAAGGTAATACTCTAAGTGCTTACTTGTCTTGAAGAGATAGTTGCATACACTCACAACTCATGCATATGTTTAATCTTTGTAAGTTGTGTTTCTTTTTGTTGTGCATCAATGCTTATTTACATCTCTTCTTACTTGTTATTATGATTTCATCTTGTGTTTATAACATCATAGCATTTAGGCTTTTAGGATGCATCTTAGTTTACCTTTGTTCCCCTTGCATGATTGCTTGTGGGGTTCAAAGTTGTAGGCTGTGCGCTGGTCCACCAGCGCCGGTCCACCAGCGCAGCTCACCGGCGTAAAACGCCCAGTGGCGTGCCGCTGGTCGTGTGCTGGTCCACACCAGCGCAAGGCCACCAGCGCTGATCGCCCAGTATGGCTCCGCTAGACTGGCGCCTGTGTGAGCGCATGTCGTCCAGCGCCAAAGCAAAAATGTGCTTGTGCGCTGGTCCTGCGCCTGTCGTCCAGCGCAGGTCCACCAGCGCACAGAGCAATTTTCTGGCGAGTTTTCAAAACGACCTCACTTCACTTATGGCCTCTATATATATGCTAACTTGATTTTAGGTCACTTACAAGAGTTCTTATTCATGCTTCATACTTAGGATATTTTTCAAGAGAAGAAAAATACACAAAGAACTCATTTTTAATTACTCAAACACATTTCCATGATCATCAATCATCATCTAGCATCATCTTAGATCATCTAGATGTCATCTAGCATGGATTCTTCATCATATTTTGCTTGGTAAGCTTTTCACTAATATCTTACATATTTTGTGTTTCTCTTATCTAGCAATCTCAAATTAATTACTTGTATGTTATTTTATATACTTTGAATACAAGATTGAGATTAGTATGATGTATGTTTGAGAAGTTGTATTGTGCTAGCATATTAGGTTTTGTGCTTAATATTGATTAGCTAAACTAATTGACATGTCATTTAGTTTTGATATCTAGGATTGTTCTTAATTGCATATTAATCATCTTAGATAAGCATATAGGGTTTCCCTTGCTCTATGTTGCATTTTGGATATTCACATATATACACTTAGGGTTGTATTCTCTTTTAGAGAAGGTAAGTCTTGTGTGTAGCAACCGGGATTAGGTTGCTTAGATCGCAAGCAAATTGGACTAGGTTCACTCATACCGGGATTAGGTAGGTGTGTGATTACTTCCGGGATTATGTTGTAATCGTTTGCACATTTAGTGGATTCGAGGTTCGAGTGTGGCTTACTTACATAGCCCGTGGTTTTTCCTATGAGGGTTTCCACGTAAAAATCAAGTGTTGATTTAATTTCCGCACCATATTACACTTGCTTGTTTATATTATCTTGAGGGAAAATTCGTAATTTTGACTAACACGAAAAAATTGGGTAAAAAGCGTAAAATCTATTCACCCCGCCCCCCCTCTAGATAGTTTTATACACACCGTGCTATAATTAGTTTCAATTGGTATCAGAGCGGGTTCCTAGACATACATAGGTGATCCTTGCTTATTTTGGTGTATTTTGCACAAGTGAAAATGGGGCCAAGAAGGAAATTTTGCTTATTTTGATCATTCATACATTTGCATTCATTTCATTCATTCATATACACTATGAGTGGAAACGGTGGAAATGGTGGTGGCCACGAAGGAGCTTCTAGCACAAGGCCTCCACTTCTTACCAGATTGAACTATTCCCAATGGAAAGGGAAGATGGAATCCTACATATGCCAAATTCATGACCGTGCATGGATGGCGGTGGAAGACGGATATGATCTCCCTATGATGACTCCCGCGGGTGGAGGACAAGATGTTTTGAAGCCTAAGGCGCAATGGAACGCGCAAGAATTTGTGGCTTCTAAGTGGAATAGGAAGGCTATGCATGCCATCATGTGTGCAATGGATGAGAATCAGTACAAGCTTATTCAGAATACTCAGATTGCCAAAGTGGCATGGGACATCCTTCAAGTTGCACATAAGGGAACCGAGGTGGTGAAGGAGTCCAAGCTTCAAGTCCTCCAAACTCAATTTGAGTTACTTAGGATGGGAGAGGATGAATGCTTCAATGACTTCGAAATCAAATTGATGGACATAGTAAATCAAAGCCAACAACTCGAAGACCCGTATTCGGATAGGAGAGTCAAGCAAAAAATTATGAGATTGAAGAGGAGAGAGGATATGTTAATTGAGGAGTTGGACTTATCCAAGAGAAGTGAAGAAGGCTTGAAAAGGGAACTTGTTGAAGTTAAAGGGTCCTTGGTTAGGATAGATTCTAGCACCAAGAAGCTTGATCATTTACTTGGTGTTGGAAAGAGTCCAAGTGACAAGAGAGGTCTTGGGTATGAAGATGGCAAGAAAATCTCAACCTCTAACAAGACCGTGTTTGTCAAGAGCTTGAAGAACGAAGAAACTTCATTTGTGCAACCTCCTAGGAAGAAGTTAAAAGTAGGACAATGTTCTAATGCACAAGTGAAAATGGGGCCAAGAAGGAAATCTCAAGCTCAACCCCCTAGGGTCCCTCAAGCCAACACTCCTCCCAAATTGGCTCACAAAGGAAAGAGACCAATCAAGCAACCTCAAGCTTGGAAGCAACCTAGACCGGTTCAACAACGAAGATGGATTGAACCCACTTATCCACAAAGACATGGACGAGCTCCCATACATGCACAAAGACGAGGTATGATTCCTTTTTTCATCCCTATTTGTCATTTTTGTGGTTGTGATGGTCATATTAGACCAAATTGCTTTCAATATATTAAAATGTGTAGAAAACAAAGCATGATTGAAAAGAGAAAGAATAGAGCCAAGATGCATGTTTCTAGGAATGAAAATATTGATTTGCATGATCCTAGAAATAGTAGAGCACATGTACCAAAGACCACTAAGAAAGCTAAAATTGTTGCTAAGTGGATTAGAAAGAATGAAAATGTTTGGCATGTTGCACAAATAGCCTTGAAGGCAAATTCTTCTAATTTTTGGTATTTGGATAGTGAGTGCTCTAGGCACATGACGGGAAACAAGAGTTTCTTCGAGACTCTTGTTATGGAGGAAGGTGGAAATGTCACTTTTGGTGATGGATCCAAAAGAAATGTTGTAGGGAAAGGGAACTAAGCATTTCACATCTTAGTGATGAAGGATATTCCGTCTTGTTTTCTAAAGATTATTTCTCTATCCTTAAACCCGATGGACAAACCTTGTTGAAGGGCATGAGATCTAGCGACAATTGTTATTGTCTTGAAGCTAGTATTGTATCTAATCATGTGCCCATGGATGAGCAAATTGAGTTGTGGCATGAAAGACTTGGCCACATGAACTTTAGGGATCTATGGACCCTTGGAAAGTTCAATTGTGTGCGTGGCCTCCCTAAGCTTGGGAAGAAAGCCAATGGTATTTGTGGACCTTGCCAACAAGGAAAGCAAACTAAAAGCATGCACAAAAAGGGTAAGTATCTCACCACCAAGGAGCCTCTTGAGCTTCTCCACATGGACCTCATGGGTCCCATGCAAACCGAAAGTTTGGGTGGAAAGAGATACATTTTTGTTTGTGTTGATGATTTCTCTAGGTTCACATGGACATATTTTCTTAGTGAAAAATCCGAAACTTTTGATAAGTTTAAAATGCTTTGTAATAAAATTCAAAATGAAATGAACTCAAATATTAAAAGCATAAAACGGATTAGAAGTGACCGTGGGAGAGAATTTGAGAATGCCACTTTTGAAACCTATTGTAATGATTTAGGCATCTCCCATGAGTTTTTGGCTCCTAGGACACCTCAACAAAATGGAGTTGTTGAGAGGAAAAATAAGGTCCTTCAAGAGATAGCCCGTGTGATGTTGTTTAGCAACAATGTCCCTAGGAACCTATGGGCCGAAGCCATCAATACGGCTTGCTATATAGGAAATAGAGTTTTCCTAAGGCCCGGTACTAGAAACACCTCCTATGAGTTATGGAAAGGCAAGAGGCCAAATGTTAGCTACTTCCACACTTTTGGAAGCAAAGGCTACATATTGAATGACCGTGATCAACTTGGCAAATTCGATGCTAAGAGTGATGAGGGTATTTTTATTGGCTATGCCTTAAATAGTAGAGCCTATAGAGTTTTCAATTTAAAGACTCTAAGTGTTATGGAATCATCCAATGTCGTATTTGATGATACTAGGCTCAAGTCAAATGATCATGAGGAGGAGGTTATTTTAGTGATGGTTCTCCTTTGGAGGAGGTTGTGGTGTCGCCTAATGTTGGGACATCAAATGTCAACAATGATGACACACAACCTATTGATAGAGTTCCTCTCTTGGACTCTAAAGAACCCGCTCCATGGGTTAGGAAACTCCATGATAAAGAAGATATCATTGGAGAGGTAAATGAGGGTGTTAGGACTAGACGTCAACTTGCTAATCTTATTAGCTATACTTGCTACACCTCTCAAATTGAACCCAAAAAGGTTGAAGAAGCCTTAAATGATGAATTTTGGGTTCTTGCTATGCAAGAAGAGCTAAACCAATTCGAAAGGAATAAGGTTTGGACTCTAGTTCCTAGGCCTAAGACCACTAATGTCATAGGCACTAAATGGATATTTAGGAACAAATCCGATGAGGATGGCAACATAGTGCGGAACAAGGCTAGACTTGTAGCACAAGGGTACTCTCAAATTGAAGGTATCGACTTTGAGGAGACTTTTGCTCCCGTTGCCTGCTTAGAGTCCATTAGGCTTCTCTTGTCCATCTCTTGTGTGCACAAGTTCAAATTGCACCAAATGGACGTCAAGAGTGCCTTCCTCAATGGCTTCTTGCAAGAGGAAGTGTTTGTTGAACAACCTAAGGGGTTTGTGGATGCACACCACCCCAACCATGTTTATCGCCTCAAGAAGGCACTTTATGGGTTGAAACAAGCACTGAGGGCTTGGTATGAGCGCCTCACTCAATTTCTTGTTGACAATAACTACACAAGTGGTAGTGTTGACAAGATACTATTCATCAAGAGAGACAATGATGAGCTTTTCATAGCTCAAATATATGTTGATGATATAGTTTTTGGCTCCACCAACAACACCAAAGTCCAACAATTTGTTGATGTCATGTCTCATGAATTTGAGATGAGTCTTGTTGGTGAGCTTAGTTACTTCCTAGGTTTGCAAATTAGGCAATTAGATGATGGGATTTTCATATCCCAAGCCAAATATGCCAAAAACCTAGTGAAGAAGTTTGGTCTTGAAAAAGCCAAACATTGTGATACTCCTATGAGCACCACTTTGAAGCTAAGCAAGGATGCTAGCGGTAAAAGTGTGGACCAAACCTTATATCGTGGCATGATAGGGAGCTTGCTCTATTTGACTGCAAGTAGGCCCGATATATTATTTAGTGTAGGAGTTTATGCTAGGTACCAATCCGATCCCAAGGAGTCCCATCTCTCTTCGGTTAAGAGAGTCATTCGATTTGTGAATGAGACTTCTAATTATGGGATTTGGTACTCATTTGATACTAATCCTAGTCTTGTAGGATATAGTGATGCGGATTGGGCAGGAAATTGTGATGATAGGAAGAGCACATCGGGCGGTTGCTTCTTTCTAGGCAACAACTTGGTGTCTTGGTTTTGCAAGAAGCAAAACTCGATTTCCTTGTCCACGGCCGAGGCCGAGTACATAGCCGCGGGGAGTGGATGCACTCAACTTATTTGGATGAAACAAATGCTAGTAGACTACGGATTCAACCAAGGTACTCTCACTCTCTTTTGTGATAACATGAGTGCTATTAATATTTCCAAGAATCCTGTTCAACATTCTAGAACTAAGCATATTGACATCCGCCATCACTTCATTAGAGAGCTTGTTGAAAATAAATGCATAGTACTTGAACATGTAGGTACTAATGATCAACTTGCGGACCTATTTACTAAACCCTTAGATGCTACTCGATTTAAAACTCTTAGTAGATCTATTGGGATATGTCTTGTGGAGTGATGTGTTTTATTATTGACCCCATATGGGGAACTCAAGCAAAGAGAGCTATTTTGCATTCTTGTAAATTGCAAAAAATTTGAAATAACTTATGCCTCTTCTTTTGATTGCTTGAGTAAGCTTGGTTGTACATATGTATATATGTTTTGTATTATATAAGTGTGAACCTTGCTTGTTTACAATCCATGTCATATTTATGTTCAAACATGCATTTTTGGACTAGGAGATTTACATAGGAAGTATGATGTGAATGACCTATAGTTATCTCCATGACATGATGTTTCTTAAATAACATGCTAATGCTAAATGAAAAAGCATGAAATTCATACAACATGCTCACATGAAAAGCATGAATTGATGATTGCATATTCTTAAAAATGCAAAACTTGTGTGAAAGCTTATGAGACTCAAAATGAATAAAGGATCTTGTATCCGTTCAAAGGAATTTACATTCCAAATGTCTCTCTTTCTTTATTAGTTGAACATGGTTACTATCATACGGATATCTTATCCGGAAAAATCAAATAGGGTGTAAAGTCGCTCATGCCATGTTTCGCTTATAAAGTTGGATATAGTTACTCTTAAATTGAAATCAATAATCTCTATATCCTTGCTTTTCCCATGACATTGGTGAAATTGGTTTGAATTCTTATTAGAAAACTTTGTCATTTGCTTTGCCAAATACCATTGTATTTTGGACCTGAATGCTATATGTCTTGTATGCAAAGCATGTTGGATTCACACATTTTCTCAAATAAATCTCCTTGTTTCTCTCAAATTAATTGAAGTGCATAAAGTGACTTATATGTATATGCAAATCTTGCATGCTTCTATCTCTCGTTGCTATGAGTGACCCGGTTGGGGACTACTCCTTTGCCTATATCATGACAAAAAAGGGGAGTAGGATATGGTAAGGGGAGTTGCAAAATATAGAAGCTATTGTGCACTTTGGGGAGAACATACATTGAGGGGGAGTAACCCTTTGAGGGGGAGCATTGCATTTATCATACATTGCATACATTTGGTAATGTTGTGCCTAAATTCTAAAAATGCAAATGCTTGGTATTGTTCTCACATGATTAATCTCACACTTTTCTTGTATTGGAAATGTTAGAAACTCTTTTCAGGGATTGATTATTCTACAAGAGGATTGAAGACTTCAAGTTGCATTCTCTTATCTCTTTGTAATGTAGAATATCATTGTAGTCCCGTAGTTTCCTATTTTTTTGTGAGGAATCAATGTGAGTGATGGTTTTGTCATGAAATAGCCAAAGGGGGAGATTGTAAGGATTCCCGTTGTTTTTAATTGGCTTATTTCGTGATCAAACCATATGTGGGGATTCTTTGTAAGGGTAGTTTAGATGTTGTTGTTATTGCTTTAGGCCCTTTGAAGACCTCATTATTGACAAGCACCAAAGGTAATACTCTAAGTGCTTACTTGTCTTGAAGAGATAGTTGCACACACTCACAACTCATGTGAAAAGAATACGCGGTGTGTACTAATATAAAGCTAGAGGGGGGGGGGGGGGGGGGGGTGGGGTGAATAGATTTTATCAAATATTACCCAATTTTCGCATGCAAGTCAATTTGACGAAAATACCCCTAACTAGTCAAAATAACATATCAAGTGTAATATGTGCGGAATTTAAATAACACAAGATATATACGTGGAAACCCAACCACTGGGAAAAACCACGGGTTGTATAGTGCGCCACACTCGGAACTCGAAATCACTAATTGAAATGAAGTTTACAACCTATGTAGACCTTGTCTAACACTCCGGTCTGTAACCCCTCACTTCTACCCAGCGGGCCTTTATTAGCAACCCTATTCCAATTTGCTTGAGGCCTAAGCACTCTTAGCCCCAAGACTTACTTCTCAATGAAGAGAAACAACCTAAGTGAATATGTATGAATATTCAAAATGCAAATTAGAGCTAGGTTACTCTATATGCTTATCTAGGATAATGAATTTGCAATTAAAACAATCCTAGATATAAATGGCTAGATGACATGTCAAATAGCTTAGCTAATCAAGATTAATTAAAAACCTAATTAACTATCACAATACAACACCCAATCATTTTCATCACAAATAATCTCTAACTTGTATCTAGCATATAATCAAAAGCATACAAGTAATTAAAGAGATGTATTAATATGGAAAACACTAAAGAGATATGAAATTAGTGAAGAACATACCAAATAAGATGTGATGATTCAAAACCATGTATGGATCAATTCTATGGAGGCATAGAAGATCAAATATGAAATTTGATGCAAAAGTGGTTTGATTTGAGTGGTTAAAGGTGAGTTCTTGATTTGATTTTCTCTCAAATCTCTCTTTCTCTCTCAAGAATATGGAGCCTCTCTCTCTAGGGTTTGATTTTGTGGCACACCCCTCAAAATGATGAGAAAGATATGTATTTATAATGCCCAAGTGAAACTATGTCGTTTTGGAAGAAATGGAAAAATGATGGGCATTTTCGCGGTACTCGCGTCAGTACAGCGACTCAAGATTCGAGAGCTTCGAAACATGACCAAACGACATCGAAACCTTTTGTATGATATATCGTTGGAAAGGTATGGAAGTCTACTTTCTACTAGTTTTTATAGAACGACATTTAGATATCTGTACAAAAAGTTATGGTCAATTGAGTGACCAAAGGTCAGAAACGGACAACAACAGAGTTGCCCTGTTTTGGTTGTAACTTTGGAGATTTTAAAACCAATCCAAACGGTCATGAAATATTACGAATAATATACCGTTGGAAAGGTATGGGTGTCTAGTTTGTACAGAAATTTTCAAAACTCATTTTGAAGCTTTGTATAAAAAGTTATGGTCACAAGACCATGCAAAGGTCAGTTTTGAAAAACATTTAAAACATTGAAATCTAATCTTTTGAAACTAGACACTTTACTCCAAACAATCAAATCAAAACTACCACTTATCCAAGAGAAGAATGAGACCTTCTCAAGTGGTCAACCGTCGCGCTAAGACATGCACACCATCGTGCAAGCGCGGACGTTTCCGATCACACAAATGGAAACGAATTACACCACACTTAAGACTAATAATGAAGTGCAAGTGTGGGAAGTGAATGCATCCTAATGCCTAAACATGTCATGGCATTTCAATGAATAAGATGCAATCAAAATAAAACATGCAAGAAGAGATGTTCAAGAACATGCATGCACACATATAAAACACACAACATACAAGAACAAGATTTATGCATGAGTTGTGTGTGTGTGCAACTAATCTCTTCAAAGCAAATTAAGCACATAGAAGTTTACCTTTGGTGCTTATCAACCTTGAGGACATGAGAAGGTCTTGAGCTTGAATATCAATCACTTAAGCTACCCTTACAAGCAATCCCCAATACGTGGTTTGTCCACGAAATAAACCAGTCAAGATATGGGAATCCTTACATCATGCATATGTTTAATCTTTGTATGTTGTGTTTCTTTTTTTTGTGCATCAATGCTTATTTACATCTCTTCTTGCTTGTTATTATGATTGCATCTTGTGTTTATAACATCATAGCATTTAGGCTTTTAGGATGCATCTTAGTTTACCTTTGTTCCCCTTGCATGATTGCTTGTGGGGTTCAAAGTTGTAGGCTATGCGCTGGTCCACCAGCGCAGCTCACCGGCGTAAAACGCCCAGTGGTGTGCCGCTGGTCGTGCGTTGGTCCACACCAGCGCAAGGCCACCAGCGCTGATCGCCCAATATGGCTCCGCTAGACTGGCGCCTGTGTGAGCGCATGTCGTCCAGCGCCAAAGCAAAAATGTGCTTGTGCGCTGGTCCTGCGCCTATAGTCCAGCGCAGGTCCACCAGCGCATAGAGCAATTTTCTGGCGAGTTTTCAAAACGACCTCACTTCACTTATGGCCTCTATATATATGCTAACTTGATTTTAGGTCACTTACAAGAGTTCTTATTCATGCTTCATACTTAGGATATTTTTCAAGAGAAGAAAAATACACAAAGAACTCATTTTTAATTACTCAAACACATTTCCATGATCATCGATCATCAATCATCATCTAGCATCATCTTAGATCATCTAGATGTCATCTAGCATGGATTCTTCATCATACTTTGCTTGGTAAGCTTTTCACTAATATCTTACATATTTTGTGTTTCTCTTATCTAGCAATCTCAAATTAATTACTTGTATGTTATTTTATATACTTTGAATACAAGATTGAGATTAGTATGATGTATGTTTGAGAAGTTGTATTGTGCTAGCATATTAGGTTTTGTGCTTAATATTGATTAGCTAAACTAATTGACATGTCATTTAGTTTTGATATCTAGGATTGTTCTTAATTGCATATTAATCATCTTAGATAAGCATATAGGGTTTCCCTTGCTCTATGTTGCATTTTGGATATTCACATATATTCACTTAGGGTTGTATTCTCTTCTAGAGAAGCAAAGTCTTGTGTGTAGCAACCGGGATTAGGTTGCTTAGATCGCAAGCAAATTGGACTAGGTTCACTCATACCGGGATTAGGTAGGTGTGTGATTACTTCCGGGATTAGGTTGTAATTGTTTGCACATTTAGTGGATTCGAGGTTCGAGTGTGGCTTACTTACATAGCCCGTGGTTTTTCCCGTGAGGGTTTCCACGTAAAAATCAAGTGTTGATTTAATTTCCGCACCATATTACACTTGCTTGTTTATATTATCTTGAGGGTAAATTCGTAATTTTGACTAACACGGATAAATTGGGTAAAAAGCGTAAAATCTATTCACCCCCCTCTAGATAGTTTTATACACACCGTGCTATAATTAGTTTCAATCGTCCTTATCGATCCAGAAGGGATTGAGTGCATCCGCTGTTTCAGGTTTGAGTTCAGAGCCACCAATAATGAAATGGAGTATGAAGCCTTGTTAGCAGGGATGAAAGTTGCTGAAGGATTGGGGGCGGGCTTCCTCTTGGTTAGAAGTGATTCCCAGCTTGTAATCAACCAAGTATCTAGTGTGTACCAGGCAAAGGGTGACAACATGGTAGCATACCTCAAAAAAGTTCAAGAAGCAGCAACAAGATTCAAAGGTATGAAGATGGAACAGATTCCTCGAGAAAAGAATCAACGAGCAGATGTCATGGCCAAGATTGCTACAACCGGAGGACAAGCATTGCCTAGAGGGGTACCACTCCAATTGATACCCCGACCCAGCATAGCCAAAGGAGTGGAAGTGAACCCGGTTGAATGACTTCCTTGCTGGGCTGGATCCTATAGCTGATTACCTTCAAAACGACACTCTTCCAATAGATACGGATCGAGCACGTAAGCTCTAAAGGACTGCTACCTGGTACTGCCTGGTAGAAGGATACCTCTACCGCAAAGGAAAATTGAAACAAATTACGGTGTGTTCAATATTATCTAGAGGGGGGTGAATAGATTTTATCCGATTTTACCAATTTTTCGTTAACAGCCAAGTTAACGAAAATACCCCTAACTAGTCACAATAATATAACAAGTGTAATATGTGCGGAATTTAAATAACACTTGAAATATAAGTGGAAACCCTCACGGGAAAAACCACGGGCTAGTATGTGCGCCACACTCGAACTACGGATCCACTAATGGTAAAGGTGATTACAACCTAATCCCGGTATGTAACTCACCACCACTACCTAATCCCGGTATAAGTGAACCTAGTCCAATTGCTTGAGATTTACGCTGAAACAAATTAACAGTGTGTAATATATTAATCTAGAGGAGGGTGAATAGATTTTAACCGATTTTACCCAATTTTCGTGAATGCTCAAGATTACGAAAATGCCCCTAATAGTCAATATAATATAACAAGTGTAATATGTGCGGAATTTAAATAACACTTGATATTTACGTGGAAACCCTCACAGGAAAAACCACGGGCTAGTAAGTGAGCCACACTCGAACCTCGAATCCACTAAATGTGTTAAAGATTACAACCTAATCCCGGTATATAATCACACACCTAGCTAATCCTGGTATAAGTGAACTTAGTCCAATTTCTTGTGATTTAAGCAACCTAATCCCGAAAGCTACACAAGTCTTACTTCTTAATGAAGAGATGATACAACCTAAGTGAATATATGAAATACTCAAATATGCAACAAAAGCTAGGTAACCCTATATGCTTATCTAGGATGATGATATAACAAGAAATAAAATCCTAGATATCAAGAGCTAAATGACATGTCATAAAGCTTAGCTAAACATAGATTAAATAAACCTAGATAGTTATCACAATGCAACACTCAATCATGTCAATACAACAATCTCTATTTTGAATATTAGATGTTAATCTAAGAACATGCAAATAATAAAAGAGATGCCTTGATAAATAAAACACTAATTATAAATGATAATAGTGAAGAACATACCAAGGGAAGTGTGTTGACCAAGACCCATGCAAGTAAGCATCCTAACTATGCTACATGTGGCACATAGTTAGGACTACATGTGTCTTTTGCAATTCTCAAAACGAAACTCATGCCCACCTTTTCTTTGAGTGTTTGTATAGCAAAGCCATTTGGACTCATCTCTTGAACAAGTGTGGTTGTACTTGGATTGGTCTCAGCTGGAATGATTTAATTGATTGGATTTGCATTCATTGGAAAGGGAACTCTCCTTCCATTGTGACTAAAAAGCTTTACCTTGCAGTGGCTGTCTACTTTATTTGGAAAGAGTGAAATTGTCGTATTTTTAAGAGCTCTAGAAGGCCTAATGCAGAGGTTACCTAGACCATTATTGACACTATTCGTAGCCGGCTTTGTTCTATCGATTTGAAGGATTGGCCTCTGATTGCTATGAATTGGAATGTAACCTCTAGATGATACTTGTGTTGTTGGCTGTTTGTTTGCTTTCTTTAGTGTTTTTTAGCTTTGTTAAAGCTTTTGTTTAGCTCTTGTTTATGAGCTTTTGTTTTTGAGCTTTTTGCTGAGCTTGTTTTGGGCCTTAGTGCTCTGGTTTAATTGTTTCCTGGGGTATGCCCCTTGTATTTGTACATTCTTTCCTCTTTCTATGATACTATTTATTTACCCAAAAAAAAAAAAAAAAAAAAAAACATCCTAACTATGCTAGAAAATGCTTAGATGATATTTTGATGCATATGAAAATGGGTTTTGAGAGTTAAAGAGAAGTTCTTGGGAGTTTCTCTCTTGAAAATGTTTTTGCTCTTAAAAGTGTATATTTTTTTTTTCTCTTTCGATTTTCGGCCAAGAGAAGAGAAGAGAAGAAAATATATATATGTTAGGTCACCAAAAAAAAAAAAACTGCATGTTTACATGTATATATATATATATTAAAAGACAAAACGCACCGTTTACATATATATATAAATTTTAACAAACAAAACGCATCACTTTTGGATGTTGAATGAAAAAGGCAAATGAAAATGATCCAATGTGGTGAGCTCACATGAGAGACACACAAGAGGTCAAATGATTTGTCAAAGTCATGCACATGCAATCACAACAAACATGAGCTCACATTAAAACATAATGTACATAATAAAATAGCTTTGAAATTTCAAAAACAAAATGCATCAGGTGTGTGTGGCGTTTGGATGCCGTGTGTTCAACGCGGACAGAGAGGTAGAATTGGCGTGTGTGTGGCATGTGGCAAATGGGGCTGTGAGAGAATTTTAGGCATGAGCTGCACACCCCTCACACGCCACCTCTCTTTGTGTGGCAATCATGCCACACAAAATCGACTTCCGTTCCAAGTGATCTTCAGTCTAGTTTTGACCTCGGAACTCAGAATTCAATTCCATCTTCGGAATAGAAACCCGGACTCAATCATAAATATGAAAAATTATATAACTTTCCACTTTAAGCCCGAAATTGAATTCCGGCTTCCGATAAAAACACAGAATGTCCCAAAGGTATCGAAAATCATCCGAAACATATAGACAAATCTCCGAATCGCTCGGAACTCATCTATGGACAAATCCACACATAAAAATATAGCAAGGAAGTGCAAGTGTGGAATGTGACATGTGAAGAGAATGCACACATATGCAATGTATGTTAAGTGAGTGTGTGCAAATAATCTTTTCAAAGAAAAATAAGCACTAGAGATATACCTTTGGAGTGCTTGTCAACTTGAGGTCTTGAAAGGGCCTTTGAGCTTATTCCTTAATCACCTAAACTACCCTTACACATCAAACCCCAAAATGTGGTTTGTCCATGAAATAAGCCAGTTAATGTAATGAGACCTTACATACGCAACCTAATCCCAGAAGCTACACAAGACTTACTTCTCAATGTAGAGATAAAGTGGCCTATGTGAATATATGATGATATTCAAAGAGCAAATAAAGCTAGGGAACCTTAAATGCTTATCTAGGATGATGATATTGCAATTAAATCAATCCTAGATATTAAAAGCTAAATGACATGTCATAAAGCTTAGCTAAACATAGATTAGGCAATCCTATGAAGCTATCACAATACAACTCTCAAACAATCAATACACTAATCTCAATCTTGTATCTAACATATATTCTAATGGCATACAAGTGATAAATGAGATTGTTTGTTAAGAAAGACACAAAATATGTAAGATATTAGTGAAAAACTTACCAAGCAAAGTGTGTTGAAAAATCCATGCTAAGATGACACCTAGATGATCAAGGATGATGCTAGATGATGATTGATGCACATGGATAAGTGTTTGAGTAATCAAAGATAATCAAAGATAAAATCTTGAATAAAAATCTGTCTTTGAAAAATGCTCTTAATTAAAAATATGATTTTTTTTTAGTCATTAGATTGACCTAAGAAAGACATATTTATAGGAGGTCAAAATGAAGCTATGTCGTTTTGTACAAAATCAATTGTCACCATTTGCTATTGCCATTTGTCTTAGGGCAACATCATGGTGACATCATATTTTTCTTCCTTGTCGCCATTTGTCTAAGGACAACATCGTGGCAACGCCTGACGCAACAAAGAAAATCTTCTTTGTCGCCATATGTTCTCAAGGTGACACTTCATGGTGACATCATACCTGATTGAATTTCAAGAATGAATTTCTCTATCGCCATGGCGACACCATCAAAGGGCGACAATGCCCTGTTTTCCACTTTGTGCACAATGTGCAAGTGTGCAAAGTGGAGAATACATCCTAATGCCTAAAATGACATGGCATTTATCAAACAAGATGCAATCAATTTAAACATGCATGAAGAGATGTCAAGAATCATGAATGCACATATATAAAATACACAACATATAAAGAAGTATAGAAATGTATGCGTTGTGTGTGTGTGTGTGTGTGCAACTAAGTCTCTTCATTGCAAGTAAGCACAAGTAATTTTACCTTTGGTGTGCTTCTTCTCTTGAGGTCTTAAGAGGGCCTTTGTTGTGCATAACACTAACAATCAAAGCCTAAGCTACCCTTACATCAAACCCCACAAGTGGTTTGTCACCAAAATAGGCCAATCAAACTTGAGAAACTTACAATCTTCCCCTTTGGCTATTTCGTGACAAAACCACCACTCACATTGATCCTCACAATCATAATTGAAGCTACGGGATAACAATGATATTCTACATTACAAAGAGATATAAAAATGTAAAAACAACTACAAGTCTTCAGTCTCTTGTAGAACTATCAACCCTTTAAAAAACAATACACTTCCAAAGCAAGTGTATGTGAGATGATCAACTGAAAATAAAACAAGTATTTGCATTTAAGAATTTAAGCACAATATCATGCAATGTATGTGAATGCAATGCTCCCCCTCAATATGTAGTCTCCCCAATATGTGCATTTGCTACTATATTTAGCAACTCTCTTTGCCACATTCTACTCCCCCTTTTTGTCATGATATAGGCAAAGGAGTAGTCCCCAACCGAGTCACTTATAGCAAAGAGAGATAGTAGCATACTAGATATTTGCATAATCACAAAAGCCACTTTATGCAACTCAATTAATTGGAAAGAAACAAGGAGATTTATTTTATAAAAATGTGTGAATTAAAAATGCTTTGCATACCAGACATGTAGAATTCAAGTCCAAAATACAATGGGATTTGGCAAAGCAAATGACAAAGATTTCTAATAGAATTCAAACCAATTTCACCATTTCTTATTATAGAAGCAAGGATATAGATATTTTATTGATTTCAATTTAAGGGCACTATATCCAACTTTATAAGCAAAACATGGCATGAGCAACTTTGCACCCTATTCGATTTTTCCGGGAATGATACCCGTATGATAGTAGCCATGTTCAACAAATAAAGAAAGAGAGACATTTGGATTATAAAATCCTTTGAACAGATACAAGATCCTTTATTCATTTTGAGTCTTGTTAAGTTTATAGTTTGTGTTGGCATTAATTCCATATCAAAACGTGTTTCTCTTGTAACGTTTAGTGGTTCTTATATTGAAGATTTAAGAAGACGAAGAATGTCTCGACCACAAATCATGCAAGAAGCCGGCTTTAAAGAGATTTGTACATCATTGATCATCAAAGGTAATATAAGACCTCATATCTCTTACAAGGCTAGGCACACACTCACACTCACACATGGCATTCTTGTATGTTCCTTCATGATTAAACATCACTTATGTATCACTTTCACACACTTGACAAAATATGCTCATGCATTCATACTATATTGGTAAAACTTTGTTTATTGCATTTTCTAGGACTATGTATGGAAATTAGCATATGTGTGTGTCTTTGTGATTGTATGTTTCCGTATTTTTGTATTTAGACTTGAATATGTTCTATTATGATTCCTTATTGAGTTTCGGTCGTTTCGGTTACTCATTCATAAGGTTTCGAGTCCAAACGATGTAGCTACGCTACTTTTCGTTCTCATTCGTTGAGTTGACTTCATCGTCATTTTACGAGATGATTTCTCAACCATTTTTCAAAGTTCTATAGTTTTCATCGTGCGTAAGAGAGTCATGGTTTGTAATCCAAAAATGGATTCGAAATCGGAGTTCGAATGCCCAAGATATGGCTGAAGAACCGAAGGAGCGCACGAGAGAGGCAGCAAGCCTTGAGGCCACTTGGCCCAGCCGTGAGGGAGGCCATGGGCCCCACGGCCAGAGGGGCTCTCTGCCCCCATGAGGCCCACGCGCCCCCCACAGCTTGGGGTGATGTGGCCTCACCTCATTGGCCCGGAATCTCTTCTCTCTCCTCCATATATTTCCCTCATCTCTCTCCATTTGATTTTTTTTAAGAAGAAAATTTTGCAAAATCCCGTCAGTCTACTCCTCAACATTTTCTCATCTTCCAAACATCATATCTCCCTCATTCGGAGTCAGATTTGAGTGATTTAAATTGGAGAACGTTCGTAATTGAGTCCTTTATCATTTCTGAGTGATTTGGTAGCTGATTGGTTGAGTTTTCTGGTGGTTGCACACTGAAATCCGAACCAGCTGTTAAATCAAAGGTATTGGACTAATCTTTGGGATTTCTTTCTTTTTAACCTTCAATTTGCTTGGGGTTTCTTCTTCTATATGATGTTTATGTTTGGTAAAAGCTATTGAGAAAGATAGCTTGATTATCATTCTAATTGAAAGTCAATTTATAGACTAATGTTGATTAGTTTCTATGATTCTAGGTTTTAAATATGTTTGTGAGTTGTATTGTGATTAGAATGGCATCTTAGGTTGTTTGTAACTTGATTGAATCAATTTTGTGATAAATGACCTTGAGATTTGATTTGATCCTTTGATTAATGAAATCTAGGATTATTGAATTTTGTTTGTGTTTTAGAGCAATCTAGGATTTGATTGATTTATATCTTGAATCCTTGCTCTATAATTTTGGCTAGAATATTGATTGATTAAATCTCATATATCTAGCATTTTATTGTATGTTGATTGCATCTTGATCTTGTACTTCATGAATATATTTTGATTCAAGTGTTGTATGTGTGAATGAGACTTTGAGCTTATGTGTTTGATGTTTCACATGCTTTAGGTTTTATTCTTGTATTTTGCATCTAGACTTTATTACTTGTGATATCACATGTTTAGGTCTATTTGTACCATAGAGTGTATTGATCACATGTTCTATGTTGATTTGATTGTTTGCATCATTTGCATTCACATGATCACACTAGGAAGTCCTTGTAAAAGGCATGAAGTCTTGGTTAGAGTCGGGATGACTCGGATAGCCAAGCAAGAAGACTTGCCTAGAGTCGGGTTGACTCGGATAGGTAAGCAAGAAGTCATGGCTAGAGTCGGGAGGACTCGGATAGTCATGCATGGGAGGCTCCCTAGAGGCATGAGTGTCTCGGATAGGGAGTTGGCTGTTGTATTGGTAGGCCTAGGCGTATGGTTAGACATAGACTCCGATAGAGTGAGGTACACGGGAGGTGTATGCACTCTTGAGGAATTTCTAATCTACCATCAATGTTGGTTTTGTGTGGTGTCCAATACATGGTGGTTTTGCATCATTGAGGGATTTCACACTTTCCAATAAGGTTGGGTAGGCTTAGACTTCACTAAGTTGGGTGAGCTAAAGATTGGTCACTTTGTGAATGTTCTATGTTTACTTTCCAATAATATAGTACCCAATGGTTGTAGTTCAACCTGTGGATGTTTCCTCCTTGGAGGTTTTACCACGTTAAAAAATCTCTTGTGTTAATTCTTCTTATCTCTATCTCTTATCTTTTATTTGTATATTTTTATTATCCTGTTTCATAGTATTCACTTATGATGTATTGTGAAGCAAGACTTTGTATAGTGTGATTAGTGAACTCATTTTATTGATCAATTTTATTTCTATGATTCTTTTGTGTATTGTATTTGTGTATAGTGATATTTGATCACTCTTGTAAGTCATTGAACATATAGTGAAATACAAGTATTCTTTGTTGTTATACTTATTTGTTTGTTTACCTCATACAACTTGGTGATGTATGTAGACCATGCTTATATGATTACCTATTCATATTGTCTATGTATGTTGTCTTTTCTTAATGTATTTGTTGTATGTAAGGCAACCTTGAGGGACAAACGAAAGTTTGTTCAAGGGATTGAAAAAGGCGTAAAAACCTATGTAAGGTTTATGATTTGTATTGGCTTAATTCCATTGCAAAACACTCTATGATTGTATTAGTTGTTGCTTAGGACATTATTTGAAGAAAGGAAGCTTAAAGAGTGAAGAGCAACGTCTAGTGCAAAAGTCGTCTTCAAGAGGTGAAAAACGTCAAAGGTAAATCTTGACTTCCACCCTCTTGCAAGGCGTTAGCGCACACACACACAATTCATACATGTGTGTCCCTGCATCGTGGTTCAAACATTTGGTATAACACATTCACACACTTCATAGCATGCTCATGCATTGATCTTGTATTGACAAACATTGTGAAATTGCATGCTTTGTGACTATCTCTTTGATATGGCATGTTTGTGTGAATATGTGTTTATTTGTTTTCATATTTTGTTTTTAGGACTTGAACATGTTCTTATTTAATGCCTTATTGAGTTCCGGTCGTTTCGGTTACTCATTCATAAGGTTTCGAGTCCAAACAAGTTGACTATGCTACTTTTCATTCTCATTTGTTGTGTTGACTTCATCATCGGATTCCGAGATGATTTCTCAACTATTTTTCAAAGTTGAGTAGTCATAGTCATGCGTGAGGGAGTCACGGTTTGTAATCCAAAAATGGATTCAAAATCGGAGGTCAGATGCTCAAGATATGGGCCGACGAACCGAGGAAGCGCGCAGGAGAAGTGTGAATCACGTGTGGCCACTTGGCCAGCCCGTGTGGGAGGGCGTGGGCCCCACGGGCAAGGGAGCCCTCTGCTCCCGTGGGCCCCACGTGCCCCCCAAGGGGTGGTGACATGGCAGCATGTGATTCGCTCGGAAAATTTCTCCTTTCCCTCCTTTTAAGCCAACCTCCTTCCCTCCACACTTATGCAATTTTTTGAAGAACACTTGATCATTCTCGCATCAGTTTTTCTACAATTTTTGTTTACTTGTTTTGATCATATCTCTCTCATACGAACTCAAAATTGTTAGATTCAAAAACCAAAATTGTTGGTCTCGAAGAGAGCTACAAACCCCAAACATTTCCAGAGGCAGTTGACTTCGGCATTTTTCTCAGCTGGTCCATTTCCAGTCCGTGGTCAGTTTACATGTTTCAACTTATTTCTTTTTCAATTTCATCTTTGATCATCTATTGATTCTTTCAATTTGATTGATGAAATTTGTTAAGAAGTATGTTAGATCACATGCTAGGGTTATTTGATCATTTGTTAATTGAGTTTTAGCTTTGTGATGTGTTTTGAACATATATGTGCTAAACTTGATTTATCATGAAATTGATTCTAGAAAATATATGTGTGATGTGCTTCATGTTATTTTCTATGTTTTATTTCATGATCTAAGAACTAGGTTTTTAGTGTGCTAAATTGAATATTGATACCTTTGTTCTTATTGATTTGCATGTCTTGATTTCTAGATAACTTTTGTGATTGTGTGTTGAAATCATATTCTAGACTATCATTGAACATGTACATTTTGCTTGATTGATCATCTAGCTTAATTTGATTGTGCTTGCATCATTTGCATCACTTTAGATCATAGCCTTGCATTAGGTTGAAGTCTCTAGCAAAGTGAGTGAAACTTTGTGGATAGAGCAAGGGAGCCTTGATTAGAGTCGGGAGGACTCGGATAATCAAGCAAGGAAGTCTTGTCTAGGGTCGGGAGGATCCGGATAGGCAAGCAAGAAATCTTCCTAGAGACGTGAGTGTCTTGGATAGGAAGTTACTTTCTAGAGGTGTAGGACACATCTCGGATAGGAAGTAGGCTTGGTGATTCACTAGCCCGAGGGTAGATTAGGAGTTGATAGCTTGAGCGGATATCATGAGTGATAGCTTGAGTGTGTAAGTCCTTTTTCACATAGTGGATTGCTTCGCCGGTGGTTGTGGTATCAACCCGTGGATGTTTCCTCATTGAGGTTTTACCATGTTAAAATCATTGTGTTCAATTTTGCTTTACTTTTCTTTATCTTCCATATATTACATTGATTGCATATCTTGTAAATTGATTTACTCTTGTCTTAGTGTAATCAATTCATTTGCTAAATCTAATCAAGTGTGCATTTGCCTTGTAATTTTCCGCATTATTTTTAATTGGAAGAAGTTGGAGCCTATACCTATTCACCCCCCCCCCCCCCCCCCCCCCTCTAGGTATATTTCACTACTACATCAAGGGAAATTTCATTTGGTATCAGAGCGGGTGTCTAGACGCACTTAGATTGATCCTTTCTTTGTAGTATTTTTGTGTTTGTTTTTTGTTTGTGATAAAATCATGATTAAGGAAGTATATTCCTATGTGGCTTCTTTTGTTGAACATATTGACTTAGATGAGAAAAAGATCAATGATCTTACTTTTGAAAATGAATGTCTGTCCAAAGTCAATATGTCCCTCAACAAGAAGCTAGAAGATCATGCTCTTGGCTCAAAAGAATTCGATGAACTTAAACACAAGATTCTAAGTCTAGAATTGAATCTTAAAGATAGCAATGATAGACTTGGTATCTTGAAGCAAGAAATTGAGCAAAGAGATTGTTCTCTTGTTAATGCTAAGAAACTTGAAAATGTGCTTAAATCCAAACTTAATGAGCATTTAAATCAAGAGAAAAAGTATGAACAATGGCTTGATAAATCACATAAAGATGTTTTGTTTAGTGATAACAAAGCGGAAAAATATGCCATTGAACTTAGGATGCTTCGTGAGAAACTTGATGAGGCTAATAGGGTGATTAGCAAGATGTCATCTAGTTCTAATAAAGTTGAAACCCTCATTAAAAGTGGAAAGCATCCATGTGACAAAAGAGGTTTGGGTTATATCAATGAGAATGAGACTCCTTCATCTAACAAATCTACTTTTGTCAAAGCAAGCATTGAATCAATTGTAGGTACACTCTCTCAAGGTAAAGCTATGAAAGCTACCGGAGGTGCCTCTTCATCAACAAGGACGTTCAATGGGAGAACTCAACAACTTAAGCATCAAGAAGCAACAACCTCAAATGCAAGAGGTGAAGCATCAAGGGTCGCTCTTCAAAGAGGTAAAATTGTGAGAAGACCAAATGCTATGGAAGCAAATGCAAATGGTAAATTTCTCAAATTTATTCCTATTTGTCATCATTGTAATATGATAGGACATATTCGACCTAGATGATTTGAGTACATTCGGAAATGCAAACTTGATAATGCTTTTCATGATATGTCTTTGAATGGACCTAGGCAATCATCCATGTATGGATATAGAAATAGACCTAGGAAGACCTTGGAAAAGCATGTTGTTGAAAGAGTTGTTGATGACTTGCTTGCTAAATCTTGTGTTGTGCCTCACTCTACTATGCATAAGAAAATTGATAATGCTTTGTTTGATATTTTTGAAGATGTGACCAATGAGGTCAAGGTGCATGTTGAAAAGTCTAATATTGAGTCAAAGCATGTTAGAAGTAAGAGTGAGAAGCATGTTGTGAAAAATGTGTGGATTAGAAAAGACACATCTAAATGTAATGTTGCACAATATGCTTTACGTGCCAACTCCTCCTATTCTTGGTACCTAGATAGCGGTTGCTCTAGGAACATGACCAGGAACAAAGAGTTCTTTAAGAATCTTGTTTTAAAGGATGGAGGTTGGGTTACTTTTGGTGATGGTACCAAAAAGCAAGTTCTTGGCAAGGGAACAATTTGTATCCCCGGATTGCCTAAACTTCGCAATACTTTGAATGTTGATGGGTTACAAGCTAACTTGATAAGCATTACTCACTTGTGTGAAATTTTTCAAGAAGTTAGCTTTAACAAAGATGTATGCACTATAATTGATAAAAAGGGCGATGTCGTCCTAAGAGTCAAAAGGTCTACAGACAATTGCTATTGTCTTGAGATAGATCCTCTAACATGCAACATGGCACATGAGTGCAATAAGCTTGATTTGTGGCATCAACGTTTGGGTCACATGAATTTTTAAAATTTGAAAAAGCTTGAAAAACATGGCATTGTTAGAGGTCTTCCTAATCTTGGTAAAAAGCTTGAGATGGTTTGTGAACCTTGCCAATTAGGTAAGCAAACCAAAGTGCCTCATAAGAAGAATTCTTACATAGCTACCAAGAGACCTTTAGAACTTGTACATATGGACCTAATGGGGCCAATTCAAACCGAGAGCATTAATGGCAAAAAATACATTTTTGTATGCGTTGATGACTTCTCTAGGTTTACTTGGGTTTATTTTCTTAGAAACAAGACCGAGGCTTTTGATTACTTTAAAAAGTTTTGTAATCAAGTTCAAAATGAAAAAGGTCTTGATATCAAGAAAATATGTCGCATTAGGAGTGATCATGGGACGGAATTTGAAAATGCAAAATTTAGTGAGTTTTGTGATGGTTTAGGGATTTCTCATGAGTTCTCCGCACCTAGAACTCCTTAACAAAATGGTGTTGTTGAGAGAAAAACCGTGTCTTGCAAGAGATGGCTAGGGTCATGCTCAATAGCAAGAAAGTCCCTAGAAACCTATGGGCCGAGGCGGTCAATACCGCTTGTTATGTGTCAAATCGTGTTTTTAAGAGGCCCGGCACAAAACAAACGTCCTATGAGCTTTGGAAAGGCAAGAAGCCTAATGTGAGTTACTTCCACACTTTTGGGAGTAAATGTTATATTTTGAATGATAGAGATCACTTAGGAAAGTTTGATGCAAAAAGTGATGTTGGTCTCTTTCTTGGGTATGCTATTAATAGTCGTGCATATAAAGTCTTTAACTTGACTACTAAGACTATCATGGAGTCTATCAATGTGAAGATAGATGATCTTAGCATGCTTAATTTGTGTGATGATAATGGTGTCAATGAACCTAAAGAAAACATGTTGAATGACACTAATACACCTATTGATGTGGCTAGTAGTGTTTCTAGTCAAGATGATGAAATGGATAGTCATATTGAAGTTGTAAGTCAAGGGTTGGAAAATGCTTTAAATGATAATCAACAAAATGACCAAGTTGTTGAACATTCTCACCCAAGGCTTAGAAACTTACACTATCAAGGAGACATCATAGGTGATTTAAATGAAGGGGTTAGAACAAGAAATCAAATTGCTAACCAAATATCCTATGCTTGCTACACTTCTCAAATTGAACCCAAAAACATTAATGAAGCAATTGTTGATGAATATTGGGTTGGGGCTATGCAAGATGAACTTAATCAATTTGAGAGGAATGAAGTGTGGTCCTTAGTTCCTAGACCCAAAGATATAAATGTAATTGGCACTAAATGGGTGTTTAGGAATAAGACCGATGAAAGTGGCAAGATTGTGAGGAATAAAGCTAAACTAGTGGCTCAAGGTTACACTCAAGTGGAAGGTGTTGACTTTGATGAGACGTTTGCCCCGGTTGCTCGTCTCGAGTCCATTAGACTTTTGTTGTCCATTGCATGCATTAAAAAGTTCAAATTATTTCAAATGGATGTCAAAAGTGCTTTCCTCAATGGATACCTTCAAGAAGAAGTGTATGTTGAACAACCTAAGGGTTTTGTAGACCCACACTCTCCTAATCATGTGTTTAAATTGAAAAAGGCTCTTTATGGCCTTAAACAAGCTCCAAGAGCTTGGTATGATAGGTTGACTCAATATCTTATTGACAACCAATATAGGAGAGGTGGCATTGATAGAACTTTGTTTATCAAACATCATGATCATGATATTTTTGTTGCACAAATATATGTTGATGACATTGTTCTTGGGTCTACTAATAAAACCAAGGTTGATGAATTTGTTAGTGTTATGTCAAGTGAATTTGAAATGAGTATGGTGGGTGAGTTGAATTATTTTCTAGGAATGCAAGTGAAGCAAACTAGCATGGGCATAATGTTGAATCAATCTAAATATGCTAAAAATCTAGTTAAGAGATTTGGCCTAGAATATGGAAAAGATTTTGAAACTCCCATGAGCACCACTTTAAAACTTGACAAAGATGAAAAAGGGAAAAGTGTTGACCAAAGCCTTTATAGAAGCATGATAGGTAGTCTACTTTACCTAACGGCTAGTAGACCCGATATTTGCTTTAGTGTTGGCTTGTGTGCTAGATTCCAAGCAAATCCCAAGGAATCTCACTTAAAAGCCGTCAAGAGGATCATTAGGTACATCAAAGGAACTCATAGTCTTGGTCTATTCTATTCATTTGATACCAATGATATCCTTGTAGGCTATTGTGATGCGGATTGGGCGGGAAACATAGATGACCGAAAAAGCACATCGGGCGGTTGCTTTTATGTTGGTAATAACTTGGTTTCTTGGTCAAGTAAGAAACAAAATTCGGTTTCCCTTTCCTCTTCCAAAGCCGAATACATTGCGGCCGGAAGTGCTTGCACACAATTACTTTGGATGAAACAAATCCTTAAGGATTATGAGATAGAACAAGGAAAAATGACACTTTATTGTGATAATTTAAGTGCCATTAACATCTCTAAAAATCCGGTTCAACACTCCCGCACTAAACACATAGACATTAGGCATTAGGCATCATTTCATTAGAGATCTAGTTGAACATTCTATTGTTACTCTAGAGCATTTGCCTACTAAAAATCAACTTGCGGACTTGTTCACTAAGCCCTTGGACAAAGAGAGGTTTAAAACTCTTAGAATGTCCATTGGCATGATTTGTGTTGATTGATGTCTTTGTGTGATTGTGAGTGGCTTGATGAGCAAAACTTTAATTGTATATCATTGTCTTTTAGAGCTACTCACTTGAGAAGTAATGATCTTTAACAAGTATCTTTTATTGTTTTTAGATCATGCACTTGAGCTTGAAAAATTTTATTTTTGAAAAGTGCACTAATGCTTCTCTTGTATGTTTTAGTTTTTGAGTTTTTGTGGTTGAATATGTGTAGATAATGGATGCATCTAGAAGTTTATTGTTAAGTACATGATAGATGACCTATGGTATGTATCCATTTTGCTTCGGCACTACATAGTAATCAACGAGCACCCTCAGAGAAAGGGCTACACACCTTGTTTGTGAAGCCACCCAATGTAGGAAAGGGCTACGCCATTGTGATGAGTGAAAGCCGCCATGAGGAGTATATGTTTTTGTTAGTAAAATCAAAGAAGTGTTGAAAATGAATCATAAAAAAAAAAAAAAAAATCTTTGATTCTAAGCCTAAAAGAAATGAAAAATAAAAGGCTTATTGGTGTATAGTTGAGAATTGTGAAATAGCTCGGGTTGACAAATAGAAACGGGAAATCGAGCCACATGCACACACACGCTCATATGTTGATATCTATTCATTTTAAAAGCAAAAACTGGATGAATATCGGTTTGACCTATTTTTGGAAAGGCTTTAGATGGATAGGTGTGGATAGAGTTTGCATGTTGATATCACAATTACTCCTACTATATATTTGAGAAGCATTCACACACACACACTTTGCTTATGTGCTTGATTCATTAGCAATGTGAGAATATTTTTGAGAGATTAATGAAAATCTATGATTCTCTCTTGGACCTTGACAAGTTATGAAATATTTTCTCTTATTGCTTGATTGTGTGATTGTGTGATGTTCCTTGTGAACAAATCTACTTGTTGATAATATGTGGAGCACATGTTAAGGGGGAGCTTTAGTTTATTCAACTTTCGCTCTCTATACGATTTGTTTGCTTAATATCTCGTTCTTTATCTCTTGTGTCCCTTGTCTATTCCTTGACAAAAAGGGGGAGAAAATGTATACCTCACCATGTTTGATATTGGGGAGTTTTTGTATACTTCACACCTTGTGTGGAAATTGTTCCAATTGTGTTAATCTTATTCCTCTTTGTGCTTAATTGTGACTTTGTCTTAAGAGGGAGAATTCTTGTCTTAAGGGGGAGAAAGAATTCTTTCTTGACAATGTTAAGGATAGTTGGTTCTTGGAAATTGGGAAACTAAGGGAATGCTTTAATATGAACATATTTTATTCACTTGAGATAATGCATTTGTGTATGAGATAAGGGATATCTTCTATGTTTGTTGTTTGGTTAAATAACTCACCATTCTTCTTTAGAGAAGATCTCTTTTTGGTTGCTATTTTCTCTCATAGGTACTTTGAAGACCGAAAGAGGAATTCTTGAAGACTTGAAGACTTTTTAGTCTAGGAATTTCTTTGTAATGTGAGATTGAGAGTATGCTATCATTTTGAGTTTATTTAAGTGAAACATTGTATGGTGAGGTTGAGTGCTTTTGCCATGGAATAGCCAAAGGGGGAGATTGTAAGGTTTATGATTTGTATTGGCTTAATTCCATTGCAAAACACTCTATGATTGTATTAGTTGTTGCTTAGGACATTATTTGAAGAAAGGAAGCTTAAAGAGTGAAGAGCAACGTCTAGTGCAAAAGTCGTCTTCAAGAGGTGAAAAACGTCAAAGGTAAATCTTGACTTCCACCCTCTTGCAAGGCGTTAGCGCACACACACACACAATTCATACATGTGTGTCCCTGCATCATGGTTCAAACATTTGGTATAACACATTCACACACTTCATAGCATGCTCATGCATTGATCTTGTATTGACAAACATTGTGAAATTGCATGCTTTGTGACTATCTCTTTGATATGGCATGTTTGTGTGAATATGTGTTTATTTGTTTTTGTATTTTGTTTTTAGGACTTGAACATGTTCTTATTTAATGCCTTATTCAGTTCCGGTCGTTTCGGTTACTCATTCATAAGGTTTCAAGTCCAAACAAGTTGACTATGCTACTTTTCATTCTCATTTGTTGTGTTGACTTCATCATCAGATTCCGAGATGATTTCTCAATCATTTTTCAAAGTTGAGTAGTTGTAGTCGTGCGTGAGGGAGTCACAGTTCGTAATCCGAAAACGGATTCGAAATCGGAGGTCGGATGCTCAAGATATCGGCCGACGAACCGAGGGAGCGCGCGGGAGAAGTGTGAATCACGTGTAGCCACTTGGCCAGCCCGTGTGGGAGGCCGTGGGCCCCACGGGCAAGGGAGCCCTCTGCTCCCATGGGCCCCATGCGCCCCCCATGGGGTGGTGATGTGGCAGCACATGATTCGCTCTAAAAATTTCTCTTTTCCCTCCTTTTAAGCCAACCTCCTTCCCTCCACACTTATGCAATTTTTTGAAGAACACTTGATCATTCTCGCATCAGTTTTTCTACAATTTTTGTTTACTTGTTTTAATCATATCTCTCTCATACGAACTCGAAATCATTCAATTCAAAAACCAAAATTGTTGGTCTCGAAGAGAGCTACAAACCCAAGCATTTCCAGAGGCAGTTGACTTCGGCATTTTTCTCAGCTGGTCCATTTCCAGTCCGTGGTCAGTTACATGTTTCAACTTATTTCTTTTTCAATTTCATCTTTGATCATCTATTGATTCTTTCCATTTGATTGATGAAATTTGTTAAGAAGTATGTTAGATCACATGCTAGGGTTATTTGATCATTTTTTAATTGAGTTTTAGCTTTGTGATGTGTTTTGAACATATATGTGCTAAACTTGATTTATCATGAAATTGATTCTAGAAAATATATGTGTGATGTGCTTCATGTTATTTTCTATGTTTTATTTCATGATCTAAGAACTAGGTTTTTAGTGTGCTAAATTGAATATTGATACCTTTGTTCTTATTGATTTGCATGTCTTGATTTCTAGATAACTTTTGTGATTGTGTGTTGAAATCATATTATAGACTATCATTGAACATGTACATTTTGCTTGATTGATCATCTAGCTTAATTTGATTGTGCTTGCATCATTTGCATCACTTTAGATCATAGCCTTGCATTAGGTTGAAGTCTCTAGCAAAGTGAGTGAAGCTTTGTGGATAGAGCAAGGGAGCCTTGATTAGAGTCGGGAGGACTCAGATAATCAAGCAAGGAAGTCTTGTCTAGGGTCGGGAGGATCCGGATAGGCAAGCAAGAAATCTTCCTAGAGACGTGAGCGTCTTGGATAGGAAGTTACTTTCTAGAGGTGTAGGACACATCTCGGATAGGAAGTAGGCTTGGTGATTCACTAGCCCGAGGGTAGATTAGGAGTTGATAGCTTGAGCGGATATCATGAGTGATAGCTTGAGTGTGTAAGTCCTTTTTCACATAGTGGATTGCTTCGCCGGTGGTTGTGGTATCAACCCGTGGATGTTTCCTCATTGAGGTTTTACCACGTTAAAATCATTGTGTTCAATTTTGCTTTACTTTTCTTTATCTTCCATATATTACATTGATTGCATATCTTGTAAATTGATTTACTCTTGTCTTAGTGTAATCAATTCATTTGCTAAATCTAATCAAGTGTGCATTTGCCTTGTAATTTTCCGCATTATTTTTAATTGGAAGAAGTTGGAGCCTATACCTATTCACCCCCCCCCCCCCCCCCCCCTCTAGGTATATTTCACTACTACATCAAGGGAAATTTCAACCTATTCACCCCCCCCCCCCCCCTCTAGGTATGCCTTAAGCAATTTAACTACGTTTGTATACTTTCAAGTCTCATAAGCTTTTTCACACAAATTTTGCATTTAAGCATATGCAATCATAATTCATGCTTTTTCATTTGAGCATGTCATTTGAATTTCATGCTTTTCATATGTCAATAGCATGTTATAAAAGAATCATCATGTCATGGAGATAACTATAGGTCATTCAAATCATACTTCCTATGTAAATCTCCTAGTCCAAAAATGCATGTTTGAACATAAATATGACATGGATTGTTATACAAGCATGGTTCACACTTATTGAATTAAAAACATATATACTTATGTGCAACCAATCTTACTCAAGCAATTAAAAAAGAAGCATAATTTTTTTCAAATTTTTGCATGTATCAAGTATGCAGTTGCTCTCTTTGCTTGAGTTCCCCACATGGGGTCAATTTCCACACCTCTTCAATGAAGGGCATGAGGTCCTATAGACGTACTAAGTCCATTGGACCTAGTTGAACCTATTAGAGACATGTTTGTCTCGTAGCAAACGGGTTCATCTTTTCTAATCCACTTAGGTGAAACACTTTTCTTCTTAGTGGTTAAAGGTTCAAGAGTTCTAGATGTCATAGGATCATGTAAATGGATCTCATCCTTCCTATGAACATGCATTCTTGTAAGGTTTATGATTTGTATTGGCTTAATTCCATTGCAAAACACTCTATGATTGTATTAGTTGTTGCTTAGGACATTATTTGAAGAAAGGAAGCTTAAAGAGTGAAGAGCAACGTCTAGTGCAAAAGTCGTCTTCAAGAGGTGAAAAACGTCAAAGGTAAATCTTGACTTCCACCCTCTTGCAAGGCGTTAGCGCACACACACACAATTCATACATGTGTGTCCCTGCATCGTGGTTCAAACATTTGGTATAACACATTCACACACTTCATAGCATGCTCATGCATTGATCTTGTATTGACAAACATTGTGAAATTGCATGCTTTGTGACTATCTCTTTGATATGGCATGTTTGTGTGAATATGTGTTTATTTGTTTTCGTATTTTGTGTTTAGGACTTGAACATGTTCTTATTTAATGCCTTATCGAGTTCCGTTTGTTTCGGTTACTCATTCATAAGGTTTCGAGTCCAAACAAGTTGACTATGCTACTTTTCGTTCTCATTTGTTGTGTTGACTTCATCATCGGATTCCGAGATGATTTCTCAACCATTTTTTCAAAGTTGAGTAGTCGTAGTCGTGTGTGAGGGAGTCATGGTTCATAATCCGAAAACGGATTCAAAATCGGAGGTTGGATGCTCAAGATATGGGCCAACGAACCGAGGGAGCGCGCGAGAGAAGTGTGAATCACGTGTGGCCACTTGGCCAGCCCGTGAGGGAGGCCGTGGGCCCCACGGGCAAGGGATCCCTCTGCTCCCGTGGGCCCCACGTGCCCCCCACAGGGTGGTGATGTGGCAGCACGTGATTCGCTCCGAAAATCTCTCCTTTTCCCTCCTTTTAAGCAAACCTCCTTCCCTCCACACTAGTGCAATTTTTTGAAGAACACTTGACTTTCCCGCATCAGTTTTCTACAATTTTTGTTTACTTGTTTTGATCATATCTCTCTCATACGAACTCGAAATCAATCGATTCAAAAACCAAAATTGTTGGTCTCAATGAGAGCTACAAGCCCCAAGCATTTCCAGAGGTAGCTGACTTTACCATTGTTCCCAGTTGAGCGTTTTCCAGTCCGTGGTCAGTATGTGTGATACAACTTTTTCTTTTTCAATTTCATCTTTGATCTTCTTTTGATTCTTACTATTTGATTGATGAAATTTGTTGAGAAGTATGTTAGATCACTTGCTAGGGTTGTTTGATCATTAGTTAATTGAGATTTAGCTTTGTGATTTGTTTTGAACATATATGTGCTAAACTTGATTTATCATGAAATTGATTCTAGAAAATGTATGTGTGATATGCTTCATGTTATTTTCTATGTTTAATTTCATGATCTAATAACTAGGTTTTTAGTGTGATATATTGAATATTCATACCTTGTTCTTATTGATTTACATGTCTTGATTTCTAGATAATCTTTGTGATTGTGTGTTGGAAGTATATTCTAGATTGTCATTGAACATGTACATTTTGCTTGATTGATCATCTAGCTTAATTTGATTGTGTTTGCATCACTTACATCACTTAGATCATAGCCTTGCATTAGGTTGAAGTCTCTAGCAAAGTGAGTGAAGCTTTGTGGATAGAGCAAGGAAGTCTTGTTTAGGGTCGGGAGGATCCGGATAGGCAAGCACGAAATCTTCCTAGAGACGTGAGCGTCTTGGATAGGAAGTTGCTTTCTAGAGGTGTAGGACACATCTCGGATAGGAAGTAGGCTTGGTGATTCACTAGCCCGAGGGTAGATTAGGAGTTGATAGCTTAAGCGGATATCATGAGTGATAGCTTGAGTGTGTAAGTCCTTTTTCACATAGTGGATTGCTTTGCCGGTGGTTGTGGTATCAACCCGTGGATGTTTCCTCTTTGAGGTTTTAACACGTTAAAACTCTTGTGTTCATTTTTGTTTTTATTTTTCTTTATCTTCCATATCTTACATTGATTGCATATCTTGTAAATTGATTATCTCTTGTATTAGTGAAATCAATTCATTTGCTAAATCTAATCAAGTGTGCATTTTCTTTGTTATATTCCGCATCTTTTTAATATTGGAAGAATTTGAGTAAATACCTATTCACCCCCCCCCCCCCCCTAGGTATATTTTACACTATATTGCTTAAGGGAATTTCAATTCTAGCTCTAGCCTTCTTCTTCTGAATCATGCTTTTAACTCTACACATTTTAATGTAATGAAAGCACTTTGGTCTAATATGACCATCAATACCACAAAAATGACATGTAGGGATAAAGTTAGGAATCATACCATGTCCTTGTGCATGCATAGGAGTCTTCTCATGTCTTTGTGGTTGTCTTGGTTGTTCGTTAGGATCTCTCCTTCTTGTTGTTGACCAAGACTTGGTTGCTTCCTCGGTTGAGTTTGCATGATTAGTCTCTTCCCTTGATGGATTTGAGTTTGAGGGAAGTTAGCATGAGGAACTCTTATAGGTTGAGCTTGAGGTTGTCTTCTTAGAGCTACCTTCACTTGTGCACTATGAGAGCATTGTCCTAGATCAATCTTCTTCCTAGGAGTTTGTATCGGTGAAGCTTCTTTGTAGCTCAAGCTCTTGACAAATACGGTCTTATTGGGAGTAGAGGTCTCCTTATTATCTTCAAATCCAAGACCTCTCTTGTCACAAGGGCTTTTTCCAATACCAAGCATATGGTCAAGCTTCTTGGTGCTTGAAGCCATCCTAATCAATGACTCTTTAGCTTTATCAAGCTCCCTCTTCAAACCCTCTTCATTTCTCTTAGACAAAGCTAGCTCATCTCTTAGCTTGTCTTCAATCTTCTTGGATCTTTTCACTTGTTCACTTAAGTGGTCAATATGAGCTGAAAGGTCTAGATTCTCTTCTCTCAATCTTTGAATCTTTTCCTTGGCTAAGCTTTTAAACTCAGCGAGGTATTCATCTAGAACCTTTTTCTTCACATATCCATTTGTGAAGTTAGATGAAGAGTCATTTTCACTAGAGTTAATTTTTTCTTGACTCTTATTCTCTTCTTCATTGTAGAAGATCGAAAAGGCAAAATAATTATTCTCACAATCATTCAAGCTCAAGGGACTTTCTTCAACCATTTTCACTTTGTTGTCCCACTTGTGAGAGCTAGCAAGTGCCAAAAATTTGGTCACAACCTCTTCATCACTTGAAGAGTCATTTGAAGTAGCGGCCATTTCCTTTCCTTCTCTTCCAACCTTCAAGTTAGCACACTCAAGAGAGATATGCCCGAATCCTCCACATTCATAGCATTGAATCTTCTCTCTTGAAGACATCTCATGGTTTGACTTGACATTCTTGATTGTGGTCTTCTTCTTCTTGAAGTCATCCCCCTTTGAGCCATAACCACTCTTTTGTAGATTCAAGAACTTCTTAAATCCCTTGGCAATGAGTGCCATGTGTTCATTTGAGTCATCCTCCTCCTCTTCCACCTTAGAAGTTTTCAAGGCTAGATTCTTTTTCTTTTTAGGAGGTGAGGTAGTAGCCTTTCTTAATTCATAGGCTAGAAGTCTTCCAATGGCTTCACTCAGCTTCATATCCTTGTAGGTGTCATTTTCTTCTAAAGCCATCACTTTTGATTTAAACCTATCAAGGAGAGATCTCATGATTTTCTGCTTGATTCTCCTATCCGAATATGGGTCACCGAGTTGGTGGCTTTGATTCACAATGTCCATTAGCCTCACTTAGAAGTCATTGGAGTGCTCATGCTCTTCCATCCGAATAGTCTCAAAACGAGTTTATAAGACTTGGAGCTTGGAGTCCTTGACCACCTCGGTTCCTTCATGTACAACTTCTAGGATATCCCATGCCTCTTTGGCAATCCTAGTAATTTGAATCAACTTATATTGATTCTCATCGACTGCGCAACGGATGGCATGTATGGCTTTGTTGTTCCACATGGAATCAACAAATTCTTGCACGTCCCACTATGCCTTAGGCTTAAGCACCTCCTCTCCTCCTCCTGTAGGAGTCATTTTTGGTGGAGCATATCCATCTTCAACTGCCATCCATGCCCTATCATGGATTTGGCATAAGTATGCTTCCATCTTCCCCTTCCATGAGGAGTAATTATCGTCGGTGAACAACGGTGGCCTCACGCTTGACGCTTCCTCTTTGCTCATCCCGAAATCACTCATAGTGTTTGGATGAATGCGAAATGTATGAATAAATCAAAAAATCACACAAGATGCAGAACACACCACGGGCTGGTAAGTGCGCCACACTTGAACCTCGAATCCACTAATGGTAAAGGTGATTACAACCTAATCCCGGTATGTAACTCACCACCACTACCTAATCCCGGTATAAGTGAACCTAGTCCAATTGCTTGAGATTTACACAACCTAATCTCGAATGCTACACAAGACTTACTTCTCAATGCAGAGATAAAGTGGCCTATGTGAATATATGATGATATTTAAAGAGCAAATAAAGCTAGGGAACCATAGATGCTTATCTAGGATGATGATATTGCAATTAAATCAATCCTAGATATTAAAAGCTAAATGACATGTCATAAAGCTTAGCTAAACATAGATTAGGCAATCCTATGAAGCTATCACAATACAACTCTCAAAAAATCAATACACTAATCTCAATCTTGTATCTAACATATATTCTAATGGCATATAAGTGATAAATGAGATTGCTTGTTAAGAAAGACACAAAATATGTAAGATATTAGTGAAACACTTGTCAAGCAAAGTGTGTTGAAAAACCCATACTAAGATGACACCTAGATGATCAAGAATGATGCTAGATGATGATTGATGCACATGAATAAGTGTTTGAGTAATCAAAGATGATCAAAGATGAAATCTTGAATAAAAATCTCTCTTTGAAAAATGCTCTTAATTAAAAATATGATTTTTTGAGTCATTAGATTGACCTAAGAACAAAGAGGCATATTTATAGGAGGTCAAAATGAAGCTGTGTCATTTTGGACAAAATCAGTTGTCACCATTTACTGTCACCATTTGTCTCAGGGCAACTTCATGGCGACACCTGATGCAACAAAGAAAATCTTCTTTGCCGTTATTTGTTCTCAGGGTGACACTTCATGGCGATATCATACCTGATCGAATTTCAGGAATGAATTTCTCTGTCACCATGGTGACACCAACAAAGGGCGACAATGCCCTGTTTTCCACTTTGTGCACAATATACAAGTGTGCAAAGTGGAGAATACCTCCTAATGCCTAAAATGAAATGGCATTTATCAAACAAGATGCAATCAATTTAAACATGCATGAAGAGTTGACAAGAATCATGAATGCACATATATAAAATACACAATATACAAATAAGTATAGAAATGTATGCGTTGTGTGTGTGTGCAACTAAGTCTCTTCATTGCAAGTAAGCACAAGTAATTTTACCTTTGGTGTGCTTCTTTTCTTGAGGTCTTGAGAGAGCCTTTCTTATGCATAGCACCAACAATCAAAGCCTAAGCTACCCTTATATCAAACCCCACAAGTGGTTTGTCACCGAAATAAGCCAATCAAACTTGAGGAACTTAAAAAAATCCCTTGCATTGTTAAGATGTCTACATCCAGATGACGCTCAATGGGCACTGAATGAGGTACACGCGGCAGACTATGGCAACCATGTGTCAGGTGAGACCCAGGCTTACCAAGTTCTTATAATGGGCTACTTCTTGCCTATTCTGCATTAGGATGCGAAACAGTTTGCTTAATCCTGTGAACCTTGTCAAAAGACGTGAAGAGAATCAAGAAGCTTCACCAACAGATCCATTTCATGTTCCAATTGGGCCAATTACAAGGGGCAAGAGGATCAAAGAAGCATTTAATGGGGGCTAATTCTGAGTTGCTGAAGTCCAAGTTCAGTCCACATGAAGACCAAATCCGGGCTGAACTTCGTGGGCCTCTACAGAGAGCATCTGAAGTCGGATTGTCTATTATAATATGTTTTCGGAAAGCCCAAGACGAACCCTACAGATGTTATGAAGACTCCGTCATCCATAATAGATCACAACAGGCCCAAATTCGGCCATCTAGTTTGTTACGCGAAGACTTAAGCTAAGGAGTCCGAATTTTAGCTTTATCCTTTTTAGTTTCCAAAGAATAATGAGTTGATTTGTTTCCCAAATTAAAAGGCTGATTTGTTTCAAAATTTATCCTTCCAAATAGGGAGCAAGTCAACTAATTGCATGTTTTAATTTTAATTTCTTTCTTAACTGTAAGGCATTAATTGCCCATTTATTTTTCTGATTGTAAGGCATTAATTGCCAAATATTTATTTCCTTTTTAGGTTTTAGGGTTTCAGTTTATAAGGGACGAATGGATGTAATATGAGAGCAGACTTTTGAATGAAATAATATTTTCAGAGAACATTTTCTCTTTGGTTCTTCATTGAACTGCGAACTTATCAATGTTCTACCTTGTGGCGTTCAAACATGACTTATCAATCGAGTATTCCATCCTTGATTGTGGCGTCCTCCTTTATACCAAGGTTCACATCTCGATATAGGTGTTGGGTCGCGGTTTCCATCCGAACCAGAGGTTAGAACGATCTTAGGCAACAATCGTGATACAATCGGCGAGGTTCGTATCATTTGGTATCAGAGCTTCGGCCTCTAACATCAGGTTTAATCTATCTTTGTTATTCTTCTTCTTTGATTTCGTTGATCACAAAAAAACAAAAAAAAAACAAAAAATAGATCTTGCTAAATTTCGTTTTGATTAAGTCAAAAAAAAAAAAAAAAGTTTGTTCAGATCCGTTACCAAAAAAAAAAAAAAGTCTAATGATGTACAACGTGACAATGTTTTTTACACCCGATGTCATGTTAATGATAAGGTATGTAGCAAGATTATTGATGGTCGTAGTTGTACTAACGTTGCAAGCCCAACCATGGTTAACAAATTAGGATTGCCAACGATGTTGCATCCTAAGCCGTATAAATTGCAATGGTTGAATGATAGTGGTGAGGTGAGGGTGACTAAACAGGTCTTAGTGGCGTTCCGGATCGGTAAATATGAAGATGAAGTCTTGTGTGATGTGGTACCAATGCATGCGACCCATATCCTTTTGGGGCGACCATGGCAGTTTGATAGGCGTGCAACTCATGATGGTTATACAAATAGATACTCTTTTGTACTCAATAAAAAACGAATCACTCTTGTACCCTTAACCCCAATACAAGTACATGAAGATCAAGTGAGGTTAAAAGAACAAAGAGATGTAAAAAAGGAGAGTGAGAGTTTAAAAGAAAGAGAGACAAAAGAAAGAGAGATCGAAACAGCAAAAAAGAAAAAAAGAGTGAAAAAGAAACAGAAAATTATGCTATTGAGGAAAAAAAGAGCGAAAAAGAAACAAGAATTTTTATGAGTGAGGATAAAAAGAGTGAAAAAGAAACAGAATTTTTTGCTCATGAGGAAAAAAAGAGTGAAAAGGAAACAGAAATTTTCGCTAGTGAGGAAAAAAAAAGAGAGATCAAAAAGGCATTGTTTTCAAATCAGCCAACTTCTTGGCCTAGTGTTCTTGTTTCTCTTTTGCAGTGTTTTGATGAAGTGTCGCAGGCTATCAACAACATTACGGTGAAGATTCGAGGACGAATCCTTTTGAAGAGAGGGGCAATGATGAGAATCAAGAAGCTTCACCAACGGATCCATTTCATGTTCCAGTTGAGCCAATTACAAGGGGCAAGAGGATCAAAGAAGCATTTAATAGGGGCTGATTCTTAGTTGCTGAAGTCCAAGTTCAGTCCACATGAAGACCAAATCCGGGCTGAACTTCATGGGCCTCTACAGAGAGCATCTGAAATTGGATTGTCTATCATAATATGTTTTCGGAAAGCCCAAGACGAGCCCTACAGATGTTATGAAGACTCTGTCATCCGCAATAGATCACAATAGGCCCAAATTCGGCCATCTAGTTTGTTGCGCGAAGACTTGAGCTAAGGAGTCCGAATTTTAGCTTTATCCTTTTTAGTTTCCAAAGAATAATGAGTTGATTTGTTTCCCAAATTAAAAGGCTGATTTGTTTCAAAATTTATCCTTCCAAATAGGGAGCAAGTCAACTAATTGCATGTTTTAATTTTAATTTCTTTCTTAATTGTAAGGCATTAATTGTTAGGATTATGCTCAATAGCAAGAGTGT
Organism: Acer saccharum; assembly: GCA_030490815.1. Lineage (NCBI taxonomy): Eukaryota > Viridiplantae > Streptophyta > Magnoliopsida > Sapindales > Sapindaceae > Acer > Acer saccharum. The sequence continues at coordinate 40,797,406 of CM059869.1, forward strand.
AGTGTTTTTGACAATCTATTCATATTAATAATGTGATTTCTGGTTTAACAAATCTTATAGCATTTATAGTTTAATTATTATAATTGTCAAAGTAAATAATCATAAGGTCTAAAGACTATGAGAAAAGAAGAATTGTTCGTACATCTGGATATGTATGAGGTAGACACAATTCTTTAGTTAGTCTTAAATAATGTTCACAACTTAAGTTAAAGGTTGGGCACCTTTATCTTGTTAAAGTTGTAGAATTCTTTTGCTAGCATTTGAGTGGGATCAAATGAGATATGATGAGTCTAAAATCATCGGACTGTCTTCGAGTAAAAGAATCTAGTGCACTGGGTGCATTGAACTGGATCACAATGAAAAGCTTTATCTAGAACCGTCAATAGATAATAGTCTTTTCATTATCAGGACAATCGAAGAGTCTATCTTAATTCTGAGATAAATGATGGACTTATGGTTGCAAGTGATATCATTTGAGTTATCAATGAGTACGATTATATAGCACAGTCTATCCTCGATAGTTTGGTGATATTCATTTGTTAATCGATAGAGGACTTCATTTATAGATATGGACATCGTGGCTCCATTTATTAAATGAGAGTATAATATCATCATATGAATGTTTTGAGGTAATTGGATATTAAATCTCAACGTTGAGTTTTCGATAGTGACTATTGAAAACATGGCTTCTGGATAAGTCAAAATATCCAAGTTCAAAACGTGGTCATATGAGTAAATATGGTAACTTGGAGAGTTATAGGCGGTCTATGAACTCTTGGCAATTACTGATATTAATCACGAGGATACACTATCTCCAATATGATTGTCTAGGGTATGAATGAGGAACATCTTCTTATTCTATCTTTATTTAAGAGTTCAATTTTAGCTCTTTAGTGGAATGAGTTAAAATTAATGGATCGGACCTAAGTGAATCATTTGTTGATTGTGATTAGGTTATGTCTATTGAAGCTTAAATTTAGATAGCCCGCCAAGATCCCCAATCCACACGGACTTGCATGGATCACTTGATATATTCTACCGGGCCAATTTATGGGTCCATCTAGAATTGTATTTAATATATTAAGAATATAATTTGCTCATTATTTATTTAATGGGCTGATCAATTATATTAATATATTAATGAAAGGCATGTGGGCTTGTTTCTTTTAGTAAGAATGGGTCTGGTTCACATGTGGGCTTTTTAATTAAAGTCTAATGGATTAAATAAAATAAGAAAATAATATTAGGCCCATGTATATGGTTTGGGCGGCAAGACTAGAATAATAGTCTAAAATATTGTTTTATTTTATTGATTGATTAAATGGAAATTAATTAATTTATTAGTTAATTATTTAATTGAGAATCAAAATCTTTTTCTGACTAGGAAATATGTTTCTTAGTAGTATACTATTATGGTAGTATAATAAATATAAAAGACTTTATTTGGTAAGTAGATAAATAAAGGGAATTTATTTATCTAGTCAAATTAGGAAGTCTTTGATATAGTCACAAATACACTAAAGAGTTGGATTAGGGTTTGGAATTCTAAAGAAATCTACCTAGGGTTAGGATTTAAGTCAAAAGACAAATCCTACATGGTAGAGTTTTTTGGCCACAATATATAAATATATATTAAATATATATGGCACTAGGCCGGAAAGATATAAATATATAATGCATGCAGTATTTATTCCAAATAGATATATGTAGATATACATATAAGGAGTTTGGGTGCAGTAGATATATAAATATACATATATTGGTTTGGCGTGCAAGACTTGAAGTTTTTTTTTGAGAATGCATTTAGAATTAGTGAGTGCAATATACATATTTTATATATGCATGAAATAGTCGTGCGGCAATATATATATATATATATATATATATATTTATTTTTGTGCAAAAAGAATTAGGTAACCCTAATTGCTAAGTCTTTGGACTTGAGAGTTTTTTCTTTTACTTGAGAAAAATAGAATCCAACTCTTAGACTAGTGTGTGATAATTTCGGTCAAGAGGTATAGAGAGAAGAGTTTGTTCTTATTTCGATAGTGCACTAGTAACTTTTACATCAAAAGGTTTTGTGCACAATTTCGAATAAGGCTCACGCGAGTTTCGATCATTAGATTGAGAATTCAAAAGTGACCGGAACGTTCTTCGTTATCTCTTAGAAGTTTTTGTGACTAACGAAAAAGAAAAGATTTTGTTGTCCATCCTCAGGTACACAATTCAAAGAAAGGGAGACCACGCTCCTAGGTGATTCACGTTCGTGATTGGATTGGAAGATCTTGCGGATTACCATCGACGTAATGTCAATCGGATCACGCGACAAAGGTATGATACTTTTGATTATATATGTTTAATTAATTTAAAGGGTTAAGGTTCATAAAAAAGGAAAAATTTTAAAACATACTAAATCTATTTTTAGTCTCGCTTCCGCTGCGTGTACTACGGTATTTTTCCCTATATTAATTGCCCATTTATTATCCTGATTGTAAAGCATTAATTGCCAAATATTTATTTCCTTTTTAGGTTTTAGGGTTTCAGTTTATAAGGGACGAATGGATGTAATATGAGAGCAGACTTTTGAATGAAATAATATTTTCAGAGAACATTTTCTCTTTGGTTCTTCATTGAACTGCGAACTTATCAAGGTTCTACCTTGTGGTGTTCAAACATGACTTATCAATCGAGTATTCCATCCTTGATTGTGGCGTCCTCCTTTATACCAAGGTTCACATCTCGATATAGGTGTTGGGTCGCGGTTTCCATCCGAACCAGAGGTTAGACGATCTTAGGCATCAATCTTGATACAATCGACGAGGTTCGTATCAAGACGGTAAATCTTTACCACCTGCCACCGGAAAGGCTCACTTCAATCAACACTCCTTACCCCTTTGCCATTTGGAGGCTAGACCTTATTGGGCCACTTCTTACTGCCCCTGGTCAAGCTGAGCATGCTGTTGTAGCAATAGACTACTTTACCCGATGGATGGAAGCAAAGTCCCTTACCTAGATAACTGAGGCGAACACCACGAGTTTTGTCAAGGAAAGCATTGTCCATAGGTTTTGTACCCCGATGGCCATAATAGCCGATATAGGAAAACAGTTTGACAATGCCAAATTCAGAGAATTCTATGAAGAGCAGGGTATTAGCCTCCATTTTGCATCAATGGCTCATCCTTAGACTAATGGGTTGATGGAAGCTACAAACAAGACCATCAAGAAACTCTTGAAGAAAAAGCTTCAACAGAAGAAAGGGAAGTGGGCTGAAAAGCTCCCGAATGTATTGTGGGCATATCAGACTACAAAGAGGATTGCAACTAGGGAAACCTCCTACTCACTGCCTTTTGGAATAGAAGTAGTCTTACCCATCGAACATAGGCTGACATCTTTCAGGGTCCAATACTTTGAACCAGAAAACAATGAAACAAAGTTGAGAGCCAGTCTAGTCCTCCTCTAGGAGAAGCAGGATAGGGCTACAAAATGGGTAGCAACCTACCAGAGCAAGATAGGCCGATGTTTCAATAGAAGGGTGAAGACTCGAAACTTTAAAGAAGAGGACTTGGTCCTCAAGAAGGTAACTCAAAACACCCGGAAGAGGTCAGACGGGGTACTAGCTCCCAACTGGGAAGGTCCCTACCTGATAAAAATGGTGGTTCGAAGAGGGGCTTACAAACTAGAAGACATGGATGGTTATCCGGTAGACCACACTTGGAATGCTGATCACCTCAAAAGGGTTTACCCTTAAAGTTTGAAGAAAGATTTATTTCGATTGGTATGTTTCTAGATATGTACCCTGAATTTGCTTTGTATCGTTCCTTGAGAAATTTAATAAAAGTCAGTTTTGTTCTCCTACATGATTCTCCTGAGTTTGCCTTGCAAATTTCGCCATTACCAATCGCCTCAAGACCAGGAAGAGCCACATGGCACTCCTGTTACCTTGGTCAAGGTATACCCTCCTCTAGGAAGGATCGGGTGCATAAATGCCTAAGTGGCGTAGTCGCCTACCAAACTAAGGATCAGGAATCGTGGCCTTTAGTTGCCAACCGCATCCTCAAGACTAGGAGAACCTATACGGACCTCCTAAAGCCTTGGACGGGGAATACCCCTCTCCAAGAGAACCTGGTGCTAAAGTGGCCTTAGTTGCCTACTAGGGCAGATTGCCTAAGGATCAGGATACCTTATCGGGATACCTGGTGAACACGCTTTTTCTGTTGTTAGGAAATTGCGATTCAAAAGATGTTTATAATGAAATTCCTACACAATAAGCTTTATGTTTTGAAAACGAGTAAAGCGGTAAGCGAGGGTTCATTCCACAGGGATTAGGTTAGATTAATCAATTTGCGATATAATCTAACTTAGTCTAATCTAGGTGCATAAAACATAAATCATATTTTGGGTTTTTGATTGGTTAGAGATAATAAACTAGAAAAGTAAATAACAATAATATAAAGAAATTTAATAGATAGAAGTCCAATGTCAACAATACTAGATAAGAGAATGGTCTTAACAATTAATATAGATATTAGGGATTTAATTACATATAGTTACAATCAAACAAAAAGAAAGTAATAAATAAGGAAATCACCCTTAGGCCTCCTTCTTTAATGCTTGATCCTTCCTTTCCAAGAGTGCTCTTAGTGCAAAGAGTGGGAGAAGAGGATATGTCTAGATTTGTGGAGTCATATGGAGAGTAACAAAGGAAATGGGTGGAGAAGATGGAAAGAGAGGAACGATTTAGGTAAGGTAGTCTAGTTGTTTGTTGATGAGATTGGAGAGGAGAAATGGTAGGATTAGAAATGGTGGAAGAAGGAATTTCTTGCTTGAACAAGTGTATTTTCAAGGGAAAAATAGGATGAATTTATAGTGTTTTCAAATCAGGTCACGAATGGCTAATTACCAAAACACCCCTTGGACTTGTCTAACTACCATTTTGGCCCCTCTAGGGGGCCTTCTTGGCGACACTTGGGCAATATAATTGGCGACTCCATCAGGTGCCAAAACAAGTCCCTATCGCTATGGCGACATCGAACGACTATATGGCGATAAAAAGGGCGATAGAGGTGTAGGGAAAAATACCGTAGTACACGCAACGGAAGCGAGACTAAAAATAGATTTAGTAGTTTTAAAAATTTTTCCTTTTTATGAACCTTAACCCTTTAATTAATTAAACATACAAACAATCAACAAAAGAAGAATACCTTTTGTAGCGTGATTCGATTGACTTACGTCGATGGTAATCCGCAAGATCTTCAATCCTAGCACGAACGTGGATCACCTAGGAGCGTGGTCTCCCTTTTCTTTGAATTGCAAACCTGAGAATGGACAAACAAATTTTTTTTTTCTTTTGTTAGTCACAAAACAATCAAAAGAAGACTAAGATTATTCCGGTCACTTTTGAGTTCTCAATCTAATGATCGAAACTCGCGTGAACCTAAATCGATGTTGTACACACAAGCTTATTGATGAACAAGCAATTAGTGTACCATCAAAGAATAATCTATTCACTCTTTTACGTTTTTTTTTTAGTAAAATAAAATCACTTTCTATGAATTGAGAAGAAGAAGAAAATTGTATCAAGAACAACTAGGGTGGCCGAATTCTATATGTGGGAATATATAGGTGGCCGAAATTTTCCTCTCCTTGTCTTTTAGGGTTGCCGAAATCTTGCTCCTTTTGACATTACGGTTGCCGCAAATCACACTCCTAAAAGGGTTTGTGTTGCACCCTAATTTCCATCAAAGAATAGACTTCAAACCCTAATCCAACTCATAGATATTTTATTCTTTTAATTGACTAAATTAAAAGACTTCTTATTTGATTAAATAAATAAAATTAATTATTTATTTTCTTACCAAATAAGTCTTTTACTTTTAGTATACTACTAACAATAGTATAACTCTAGGAAATATATTTCCTGTTCAGAAAAAGATTTGTTTCTTAATTAAACAATTAATTAATAAATTAATTAATTCTTATTTAATTAAACAATGAAAACAAAATAATACACAGGCTAATATATTAACCTTGCCGCCCCACTTGTCTAAAATTGGGCCTAATATTATTTTCTTATTTCATTTAATCCATTGGACTTTAAATAAAAAGCCCACATGTGAGCCAGACCCATTCTTACTAAAAGAAATAAGCCCACATGTCTTTCATTAATATATTAATATAATTGAGCAGCCCATTACATAAATAAAGTGCAAATTATATTCTTAATATATTAAATGCAATTCTAGATGGACCCTTAAATTGGTCCGGTAGAATATATCAAGTGATCCATACAAGTCCGTGTGGATTGGGGATCTTGGCGGGCTATCTAAATTTAAGCTTCAATAGACACAACCTAATCACAATCAACAAATGATTCACTTAGGTCCGATCTATTAATTTTAACTCATTCCACTAAAGAGCTAAAATTGAACTCTTAAATAAAGATAGAAAAGGAAGATGTTCCTCATTCATACCCTAGACAATCACGTTGGAGATAGTGTATCCTCGTGATTAACATCAGTAATCGCCAAGAGTTCATAGACCGCCTATAACTCTCCAAGTTACCATATTCACTCATATGACCACGTTTTGAACTTGGATATTTTGACTTGTCCAGAAGCCATGTTTTCAATAGACACTATCGAAAACTCAACGTTGAGATTTAATATCCAATTACCTCAAAACATCCATATGATGATATTATACTCTCATTTATTAAATGGAGCCACGATGTCCATATCTATAAATGAAGTCCTCTATCGATTAACAAATGAATATCACCAAACTATCGAGGATAGACTATGCGATATAATCGTACTCATTGATAACTCAAATGATATCACTTGCAACCATAAGTCCATCATTTATCTCAGGATTAAGATAGACTCTCCGATTGTCCTGATAATGAAAAGACTATTATCTATTGACGGTTCTAGATAAAGCTTTTCATTGTGATCCAGTTCAATGCACCCAGTGCACTAGATTCTTTTGCTCGAAGACACTCCAATGATTTTAGACTCATCATATCTCATTTGATCCCACTCAAATGCTAGCAAAAGAATTCTACAACTTTAACAAGATAAAGGTGCCCAACCTTTAACTTAAGTTGTGAACATTATTCAAGACTAACTAAAGAATTGTGTCTACCACATACTTATCCAGATGTACGAACAATTCTTCTTTTCTCATAGTCTTTAGACCTTATGATTATTTACTTTGACAATTATAATATTAAACTATAAATGCTATACGATTTGTTAAACCAGAAATCACTTTATTAATATGAAAAAGATTGTTAATTACAATATTACACTCTTGCTATTGAGCATAATCCTAACAATCTCCCACTTGCGCTATAGCAAATGTGTCATATCTCTCATGCCCATGTTCTCTAGATGCCCATCGAAACTCTTCTGAGGTAGAGCCTTTGTGAAGGGATCCGCTAGATTTTCTGCTGACGCGATTTTGGTAATCGTCACATCACCTCTTTGAACAATCTCCCTTAAAAGATTATACTTTCTTTCAATGTGTTTTCCTCTCTTGTGACTTCTTGGTTCTTTTGAATTAGCCACTGCTCCACTGTTGTCACAGTAGATAGTGATCTGCTTATTCACACTAGGAACCACTTCCAAGTCAACCAAGAATTGGTGGAGCCAAACAGCCTCTTTGGCATCCTCGCATGCAGCAACATACTCAGCTTCCATGGTGGAATCAGCAATACAAGATTGCTTGATACTCCTCCATATGACTGCTCCTCCTCCAATAGTAAACACAGCCCCTGATGTGGATTTTCTGGAGTCAGAATCTGATTGGAAATCAGAATCTGTATACCCAACGGGAATCAAATCCCCTCCAGAGTATACAAGCATATTATCTCTCGTTCTCTTAAGATACTTGAAAATATGCTTGACTGCCGTCTAGTGATCAGGACCAGGTTTCGATTGAAACCTGCTAACTATGCCAACAGCAAAACAAATATCTGGTATAGTACAGAGCATTGCATACATGAGACTTCCAACTGCCGAGGCATATGGAACTCTACTCATGAATTGCTCTTCATGCTCATTCTTAGGAACTTGTTCCTTAGAAAGCTTGATTCCATGTCTAAAAGGTAACATACCTTTCTTGGAATCCTGCATGGAAAACCTAGACAAGATCTTGTCTATGTATGAAGCTTGGGATAATGCAATCATTCTATTCTTTCTATCCCTTATTACTTGGATACCTAGAATAAAACTTGCTTCTCCTAAGTCCTTCATATCAAATTGTTTTGCTAACCATTCTTTTACTGATGTCAATACACCTACATCCTTTCCAATGAGTAGTATATCATCAACATAAAGAATCAGGAAAACCAACTTGTCGCCCTTAATCCTTTTGTATACACAAGGTTCATCAGGATTCTGAATAAATCCAAAACCTTTGACAGCTTGATCGAACCTTATGTTCCAGGATCTGGATGCTTGTTTTAATCCATATATGGATTTCTGCAACTTGCATACCTTTTCCATTTGGCCCTTTTCAATGAATCCCTCTGGTTGCATCATGTAGATGCTTTCGTCAAGACTTCCATTAAGGAAAGCTGTCTTGACCTCCATTTGCCAAATCTCTAGATCTAAAGATGCTGCAATGGATAAGAGCATCCTAATGGATTTAAGCATGGCCATAGGAGAGAAGGTTTCCTCGTAATCGATACCTTCTTTCTGTGTATACCCTTTAGCTACCAATCTAGCTTTAAAGGTTTCCACCTTTCCATCCATACCTCTTTTCCTCTTGTATACCCACTTGCACCCAATGGGTTTTATCCCTTTAGGCAAGTCTATAAGGGACTAGACTTTGTTATCGAACATAGATTCAATCTCAGATTGCATTGCCTTTTGCCAATGGCGACTATCAACATCCTCCATAGCTTCCTTGTACGTGTAGGGATCATCATCGTCCGGGAGATTCTCCACTGATTCTCCCAGACCGATGTATCTTTCGGGTTGTGTTCTAACCCTCCCACTACGACAAGGAATGGTAGGTTGTTGATCTTGTGTTGGATCAGAACTTACAATTGGGTTAGGTTGTGTAACCTCTCGTGGAATTGTATCTCCTGACATTTCATTCAGGACAATTCTACTTCTAGGCACAAAATCATTCATATAGTCCTTTTCCAGAAATTTAGCATTTGTTGAAACAAATACTTTAAGATCTGAAAGACTATAGAAATAATATCTTTTAGTTTCTTTTGGATACCCTACAAATATACATGTTTCCGAACGGGACTCCATCTTTTCTGTCTTTCCTTTTAACACATGCGCAGGACAACCAAATATCCTTAAGTGTTGTAAACTAGGCTTGCGCCCAGTCCACAACTCATGCGGTGTTTTAGGAACAGACTTAGATGGTACATCGTTTAGAATGTATATAGCAGTTTGTAACGCATATCCCCAAAAAGAAATAGGAAGTGTTGAATAACTCAACATAGACCTAACCATATCCAAAAGAGTTCTATTTCTCCTTTCTGCTACCCCATTTTGTTGAGGTGTACCTGGTGCAGAAAACTGAGAAGCTATCCCATTATCAATAAGATATTGCTGAAACTCACCAAATAGATATTCTCCACCACGATCAGATCTTAAGATTTTTATGTGTTTCTCAAGCTGATTTTCCACTTCAGCTTTGAATGCTTTGAACATGTCAAAAGCATCCGACTTATGTCGCATGAGATACACATAACCAAATCTCGAGTAATCATCTGTGAAGGTGATGAAGTACTCATATCCACCTCTAGCTTGAATGCTCATAGGTCCACATACATCAGTGTGTATCAATCCTAAACATTCAGTGGCTCTTTCACCTTTGGCAGAGAACGACCTTTTAGTCATTTTACCTTCCAAACAAGATTCACAAGTTGGTAGATCATCAACCTTTAAGTCATTTAAAGGTCCGTCACATACCAATCTTTTAATCCTATTAAGGTTAATATGACCTAGGCGTAAATGCCATAGGTAGGTTTCATCTATTGATAATTTTACTCTTTTACGATCAGGTTCTGTTAATTCTGTATCTAACGAGTGAGAGATATTTCTATGCAAAAAGTATAGACCGTTTTCCAATGTACCTTAGCAAATAATTTTGTCATTCTGACTAATAATAAAATCTTTATTAAAAGTAACCGAATATCCAAATTTATTCAAACAAGAAACTGAAATTAAATTTCTCTTGAATTGAGGTACATAATAAACGTCTATCAAATCTAAATGCCTAAAAGAATCTAGATTAACTCTAATATCTCCCACTACACTTGCAGACACTAACGTTCCGTTGCCCAAACGCAAGTTGATTTCATTCTTATTAAACTTTCTCCTTTCTTGGAACCCCTGTAAGGAATAGCAAACATGATTTGTGGCTCCAGAGTCTATGATCCAAGAATCTGTAGAATCTGCCAGAAAACATGTTTCAAGATAATTAATATTACCTTGTTCCTTCTTGTTCTGGGACTTTGGGCAATTTCTTTTCCAATGTCCCTTTTCACCACAAAGGAAGCATTTCCCTTTGATCTTGGTTACTTTCTTGGTCTCCATCTTGGTAGGCCCAAGTTGCTTTTTCTTCTGTTGTTCCTTAACCTTTTGACGGGTCTTAACAGTAGCAACTTTACCAACCATATGAATATGAGATTCATAAGTAGGAGCAGGTGGTTTAGGAGCAGACAGAATAAACTTATGTTTTTCAACTTGCAGCAACAACCCAATTTTCCTTTTCCATGTAACATAATTATTTCCGGTTAAAATATTATCTTTTAAGATGTTCATTAGGGATGGGGTCATGATTTCTGAATATAACAAAACATATATAAGTAAATAATCATGATAAAGCACTTTTAAATAATTATCTTGAATTAAATAAATAACTCAATCATAAAATTCAACGGTGATCCAACACCCATAAATGTTACGCCTCCTTTGGGAGTTCGCACCATTTACTAGTTAGACTAGGTCCCACCTAATTGTTAACATAACAACCAGCGTTTTCAATTTTAGCCTTGCAATTTTATTGACAAGAACTCTTGGGAGGATATCAATAAAATTACATTGAGTGTGTTACCAAGATATCGACCCTCAATTTTCTCTCACGAAAATCCCTCCTTGGGGAGTAGATCTCGTTTGAGTCCATTGTCTAGTCTATCCTTGTAAGGAAGTATATTGCTAAATTCCATTCATGGACGCCCCTTGGGGGGATTACCAATAAATAATAAAGCTCAACTAACCTTGGAGGCCATAGGTGTTACAAAAACACCTTCTCCCACTCAATTATTTAAGGCGTGTGATTAAATCCCATAGAATGATTTACCAAGTTATCTAGATGCCAATTTAGATACCTAAATCATTCAATGCATGTTCATACCAAAAGAAATATATGAGTGGCACTCCTATTCTATATGTCATGTTATCATACAATAACAAATATTGTAATATTTATGCAAAAAATAAATAGCAACAATTTTGGTCCATCCTAGAAAAGCAAGTAAATTACAATTGTCAGGAATTCAAGATCTTCAGGTGGCCATCAACAATACGCTCATCCCTCGGCCTCCTCCCATGGGCGTGCACAGCCCACAACCCCACAAAGGGGCTGCCATGCGCAGCCCATGAGACCAGCTAGGGCTGCCGTGCGCAGCCCACCATGTAATGGGCTTGCCATGCGCAGCCCAATCCACTCCTAGGGTGCGCACGGTGCTCGTTCTCGGTTCCGGTTGCTTCCTTTTCTTCGTGTCTTCGAATCTTCAAAGCTTGAACATACTACAGCAGTATAAAATAATAAAATACTGCAGTATTATTATTATTATTATTATTTTATTCACTGCAGTACTTTTACAAACAAAAAATTGCACATGAAAAATAAAGAAAAACTGCAGTAAAAAATATTGCACTAAAATAAATAAATAAAAATTAAAACCTAGCAACTACCAAGAAGGAATTATGGCGATGATAGACCACCCTTCTTGTTACAATTCCATAACAAAAATACATTGAAAATCTAGGACCAAAATCGAGCAACAACAATCCACATAAAACATATATAAATCCATACATCCACATGTAATTATATAAGCGAATACCTAGAGTGCCATCTCTTTCTAAACATGCATAATCACAATAAAAAGTAATAGATCCACGTATATATACGTTAATTAATTAAAAGGGTTCAACCAGGCTCTGATACCAATTGTAGGGAAAAATACCGTAGTACACACAGCGGAAGCGAGACTAAAAATAGATTTAGTAGTTTTAAAAATTTTTCCTTTTTATGAACCTTAACCCTTTAATTAATTAAACATACATACAATCAACAAAAGAAGAATACCTTTTGTCGCGTGATCCGATTGACTTACGTTGATGGTAATCCGCAAGATCTTCAATCCTAGCACGAACGTGGATCACCTAGGAGCGTGGTCTCCCTTTTCTTTGAATTGCAAACCTGAGAATGGACAAACAAATTTTTTTTTTCTTTTGTTAGTCACAAAACAATCAAAAGAAGACTAAGATTATTCCGGTCACTTTTGAGTTCTCAATCTAATGATCGAAACTCGTGTGAACCTAAATCGATGTTGTACACACAAGCTTATTGATGAACAAGCAATTAGTGTACCATCAAAGAATAATCTATTCACTCTTTTATGTTTTTTTTAGTAAAATAAAATCACTTTCTATGAATTGAGAAGAAGAAGAAAATTGTATCAAGAACAACTAGGGTGGCCGAATTCTATATGTGGGAATATATAGGTGGCCGAAATTTTCCTCTCCTTGTCTTTTAGGGTTGCCGAAATCTTGCTCCTTTTGACACTAGGGTTGCCGCAAATCACACTCCTAAAAGGGTTTGTGTTGCACCCTAATTTCCATCAAAGAATAGACTTCAAACCCTAATCCAACTCATAGATATTTTATTCTTTTAATTGACTAAATTAAAAGACTTCTTATTTGATTAAATAAATAAAATTAATTATTTATTTTCTTATCAAATAAGTCTTTTACTTTTAGTATACTACTAACAATAGTATAACTCTAGGAAATATATTTCCTGTTCAGAAAAAGATTTGTTTCTTAATTAAACAATTAATTAATAAGTTAATTAATTCTTATTTAATTAAACAATGAAAACAAAATAATATATAGGCTAATATATTAACCTTGCCGCCCCACTTGTCTAAAATTGGGCCTAATATTATTTTCTTATTTCATTTAATCCATTGGACTTTAAATAAAAAGCCCACATGTGAGCCAGACCCATTCTTACTAAAAGAAATAAGCCCACATGTCTTTCATTAATATATTAATATAATTGAGCAGCCCATTACATAAATAATGTGCAAATTATATTCTTAATATATTAAATGCAATTCTAGATGGACCCTTAAATTGGTCCGGTAGAATATATCAAGTGATCCATGCAAGTCCGTGTGGATTGGGGATCTTGGCGGGCTATCTAAATTTAAGCTTCAATAGACACAACCTAATCACAATCAACAAATGATTCACTTAGGTCCGATCCATTAATTTTAACTCATTCCACTAAAGAGCTAAAATTGAACTCTTAAATAAAGATAGAAAAGGAAGATGTTCCTCATTCATACCCCAGACAATCATGTTGGAGAGAGTGTATCCTCGTGATTAATATCAGTAATCGCCAAGAGTTCATAGACCGCCTATAACTCTCCAAGTTACCATATTCACTCATATGACCACGTTTTGAACTTGGATATTTTGACTTGTCCAGAAGCCATGTTTTCAATAGACACTATCGAAAACTCAACGTTGAGATTTAATATCCAATTACCTCAAAACATCCATATGATGATATTATACTCTCATTTATTAAATGGAGCCCCGATGTCCATATCTATAAATGAAGTCCTCTATCGATTAACAAATGAATATCACCAAACTATCGAGGATAGACTATGCGATATAATCGTACTCATTGATAACTCAAATGATATCACTTGCAACCATAAGTCCATCATTTATCTCAGGATTAAGATAGACTCTCCGATTGTCCTGATAATGAAAAGACTATTATCTATTGACAGTTCTAGATAAAGCTTTTCATTGTGATCCAGTTCAATGCACCCAGTGCACTAGATTCTTTTGCTCGAAGACACTTCGATGATTTTAGACTCATCATATCTCATTTGATCCCACTCAAATGCTAGCAAAAGAATTCTACAACTTTAACAAGATAAAGGTGCCCAACCTTTAACTTAAGTTGTGAACATTATTCAAGACTAACTAAAGAATTGTGTCTACCACATACATATCCAGATGTACGAACAATTCTTCTTTTCTCATAGTCTTTAGACCTTATGATTATTTACTTTGACAATTATAATATTAAACTATAAATGCTATACGATTTGTTAAACCAGAAATCACTTTATTAATATGAAAAAAATTGTTAATTACAATATTACAATATTACACTCTTGCTATTGAGCATAATCCTAACAAGAGGATCGAAATTCACGCCTTAGATCTCGGTTGGGGAGTGGATATGGCGAGCAAACATGTTGCCGATCGGATTCGCGGTGATCTCATTGCTCTTTTGGGTTGGAAACCAGTTGAAGATAGGCTGAAAATGGTGGCTTCCGGCTACTAGGGTTTGGGAGCTTGCAGGTTCACGCGTCAATGGAGGAAGAGGCTAAAGGTTAAAGAAGGTGGGGTTCCTTTAAAAGTGGGCTGGGGTGCACTTGGGCTCATGACATTTGTCTTTTTTGTGGTTCATTTAGATGTTGGCTGGGGTGCATGTAGCTTGGACTGATCATGTTAGGCCTTTAATGCAAAACGCACCGTATAGGCTTGGGCTCGTGCATTTGGGCCTCACGTTTGGACCATGGTTGATCTGCCCACTTAAATGAAATGCACCATTTCATCAACTGGTAGCGTGGCTGATGTGATTTGCATGGCAAATTGCATTTCAGCCTCTACAATCTTATAATATTGTGAAAACTTCAAACCTTCTTCTTAATTTACACATCTGCCCCAAGTTTCTTCAAATCACTTAAATGCCTTTGAACTTTGTAAATACCTGAAAATACTTAATTAACAACATTAAAATACGGGGAAATACCCGATACTCAAGCATAAGGAGACGGGAATGAGGGCCAAAATCGTACCAATTTTGGTTCGATCAAATACCCCCAAACCTATCTTTTGCTCGTCCTCGAGCAAAACAATCACAAATCAACCCCCAAAGACATGCATCAAGCCATTTCAAAGATTTTCAATAAAGTTCTAACTCACTCTAGCAAGGATCTACTATCTAATGATTAACATGCGAAACCAAAATGAAGAGATTAACACAATGATGCACTAGTGAGGACTGATACAAGTAAGAAAATGTTAAGTAAAGATTAAAATCATGCCACTCTAGTTATGATTGTACGTAATGCGATCTTACATTCAAAATGCCTAAGCTTCAAAGCAAATGTGCTATTTGGTTTAGAATGTAATTCACCTTGATATCTAATCCTTACCGAAATCTCTCTTCTCTTCTCATTAATTCCTAGGTTTTGCTCAAAATACATATGCAATATATATTCATGTCGTGGATATCTAATTGATTGCATATGATGACATTTAAAACGCAATTTCTGAAAAGTGAGTCTCATGAATGGAATTGCAAGCCATGAATTAGAAAGAACACGCATCAACAAAATTTTACAACGTCGACACTCCTAAAGATCATGAAGGTCTTTCTTTTGGTTATAATGGGGCCTTAATTGATGGTGAAACAAAGAATTGGACAATGGATAACAAAGAACTCAATGATTACACTAAGGCATACATTTTAATTTATGAGTTCCAATTGCTTCACACATATTGTTCACACTTTAGGCGTCCAGGCTTACAATTTCAATTTTCTTGCGCATTCTACTCTAGTTTTTCCTTTGAGTAGCTCATTCCACTTTTCATTTCCTCTCTAGGCCAATTGTGCCTAATTCTTGGTTCTCTTTTCCTCCTTTTTCTTTTCTTTACTTTGCCAATCTTTTTCTTTTCACTTCTTTTTCTTTGCTTTTCATTTTCTTTTCAAGTTTTCTTGCTTTACAAGACTCTTTGCACACATTTACATGCCTAGGTACACGCCTCTACATTTTCAAGTATAAGATCTTACATTTATTTCCTAAGCCTTAGTAAATCATTTGGTCAAGGTAAGTCAATCATGTAGGCTATAAGGTTCATGTAGATGTGGTTCATGAATGAAAAGCTTAAGACATGTTTGGCTTTAAAGGGGGTTGGGAGCACACACATTAGAGGGTTGGAAGTGTTTTAGGCCAAGTAGTGGTTTACACATGCATTGCCTAAACTCATTTCTAAAGGCTTGTCCACAAAGCAAAATAAAGCATCCACAAGCAGTCCATAATATTTTATGGCAAGCAACATTTAGGTGCAAATGAGACCCATACATGCTTGAATGAGTGTTTGAGAGTGAGTATTTAAAGAGTGAATATTTGACAACTCAAGATACACTTTTTAAGGTCGTGTTTGTGATCCTTACGGGAATCTCCACTATTAATTCCTAGCCTTTAAGCAAAATTGATAATTCACCCTAACATTATGAGAAAAAGATTAACGCACTTTGTTCATTGACGTCCTAAATTGCATGACGTTAATCTAAACCAAACAATGGCAAAGATGCACAATTCCTTACTACTTCAAGTAAAGAACAATCTCAACAAGCAAAGCCTGCTGAAATATGCCATTATCGTAAGAATTTGAAAAATTTGGCTCAAATTTTAAAGACCAAGCAAGGTAAGCAAAGTGGTGTTGCAAAAATGTACCCCCAAACCTAAATTGGACATTGTCCTCAATGTTCTTCGGAGGCAAAATTTTGTCAAAAGGCAGAACCCAACTAATCCAAAGCAAATGATGCATATATGTCCATGAATAGTTAATGTATTTTCAAAAAATTTGGCAAAGTGCTTTCTCATCCTAAAATGCCCAAAATCATCTAAAATGATACTCAATCACGAATGGCATATTCCTTAATATTCCTATCATCCAAAAATCATCAATTAAGCATATTCATCCTAAATCCACTACCAAAAATCATCTCACACCCTTACTCTAAACAAGAAAACTAAAAAGCAAAATAAAATGAACAAAGAAATAAATTATACCTAGGTGGGGTGCCTCCCACCAAGCGCTTGATTTTACATCTTCGGCTAGACGGGCTACTTGGATCGGTCAATCAAATTCCAAGGCTTTGAATTTGCGCCTATATGCAATTAGGTCTCGAAAGTATTTGTCGCCCACCGGCGTGTATCTAATCACATAAAACAAAGGCAAGTAAATGTTCACTTGAAAAAGTGATTTAGTTAGTTCGGAAAACAACCTATACCATTTGCTTTTTCGTAGGCGACAAGGAAAAGTAGTGTGAGGGATATAAGGCTTGGGTTCCTTCACTTTGTCTCTCATTTCCTCCTTTCCTACTTCTTCACCTGAAATACTAGAAGAATCATTAGCAAAATTATGAATGAAATCATGCTCTATATTCTCACCACTCCAAGGGATGGTCGTAACTTCTTCTAGCTTTGGTGGAATTGGGAACTCTTCACTCTCTTGCCTTTGCATGGCCTCCATGATTGTTCCAATGTGCACTTCTATTCTTCTCAACGAAGATTCTAGTCCCGAAAACCTAAGTTCACTAGTCTCCAAACATCCATTCAAAGTATGCTCGTACGACATTTGTGATGCTCGGATGGCCTCTAGCATTTCTTCCTCGGGATTCCCCTCATTCGGCCCTGTATTGGAAGAATTCGAGTCATGAGCTCTTTCTTCCCTCAAGTGCCTTGAAGCAAATAATTCTTGTTAACCGAAAATTGTCACTGGGTGATATTTCCAATTAACAATTCAAAGGGGACCAGGATCAGGGTAGATCTTGGTCGGAGAGGTATCAGGTAGTTCGATACCTTTGGCTTCCTAAAAATTCACTAAGAATGGTGTATGATAGTAGTAAGAAAAAAGGAGTCGAACATATACTAGAACGAATACTCAACTTATTTATTCAGAATAAACACATAGTAAGGTTACAATCAATCTTTAGCAAAACTATCGATATATGAACAAAGGCAGGCAAAACTTGATGGGTAATGGCAATGGAGCTCTCGTGTCTGTTGATAAGTGGAAAAGTATGAAGTAGGGTTTCAGTCCCCTTTTCACTATGATCATACGATGAATATATAGGTCCGTGTCTTGCCATGCACTCCTAGAACTTTGGTCTAGGGTTTTAGTAATTCACGGGTCTTTCCTTGGCGATCGACGAATTCGTCGGGGGTTTGATCCCTAAGATCCCATGATTCCTTTTAGAACTGAAAGAGTTGACTTTGCTTTTGAATGGGACTCTTAAATGGTGGGAATGCATGTAATATTCTGTCTCAAACGATGGTGTTTAATGCTTGTTTTTCTTCTCGATTTGCTGATTGGGGTACCTGCTTCTCGCTTTAGGCGGGGTTGGAGCACTGGATTTTTGTATTAATTTGCTAAGTGTCTGCTACTATCTCTCAGTGGATCGGGATACTCTAGTACCTCGCCTTCTTCTTGTCTCTCTCGAATTATGCTATAACATATCGGGATACCGGGGTATCAGGGTGCTAGGATATCGGGGTATCTAGGGGCCGATTGGTACTAGGATTTTGTAATAGTGGAGTCCCCGAGGCTTCATCTTCGGGGCTCCCTGGTACCTTCTGGATTCTAAAAGTTTTGGATCTGGTCGAGGTGGGCAGAAGTCCCTATTCCGATCTTTCTGTAGGTAGGCGGGATACTCGGATACCTCTTCCGTTGTTGCTTTCTACCCCGACTTATTTTTCTGTTGTTGATGGAAAATTCTTCTTTGATCCCTGCCACTTTTGGCGGTTAACAGAAGTCCCCCCTGACTTGAACACTGGTATCTTGCTAGGGTTGGAGTCAGGATTTCTAGTCCTCTTGAAGAATTTTCTATTCTATATGCCTATATAGTCTCGTTCGACTGGCTTCCATAATCAAAGGGGGAATCTTCCTTGGATTTGATAGCATTTAATGCATGCTCCACGTGCTAGATGACAATTGCTTTCAGATTTTAAACGGGCCGTTTTGGCGCGACTCCCCTTAAAACCATCGCGATACGTTTCCGGTTACGTTTCTTCTTCTATCTCGGTAATTGTCCACCTTTGCTTATAAATACACTACTCCTTCTTCGTTCACATGCTCACGCTTACTTGAACCTTCAAAAGATTTAATTTCTTTTTCTCCCAAAAATCTTCCTTCCTCTAGAATCCTCTCTTTCTTCTTTCTTTCGTTGAAATGGCCTCACCATAGAAAATCCTAGCTTCTGCACCAGTCCTTCCTGCCTTAAACCTTCCTTCGGTATCGCCAAATCTTCAGCCTGCTTCCTCAAATCCTCCTGGCAGCCTCGACGAGCTACTAAACATGGAGCGGGTGGAGTCGGAAGAGAGATCCCCAACATCCAAAGGGAAAAAACTGTTAGGATTATGCTCAATAGCAAGAGTGTAATATTATAATTAACAATCTTTTTCATATTAATAAAGTGATTTCTGGTCTAACAAATCGTATAGCATTTATAGTTTAATATTATAATTGTCAAAGTAAATAATCATAAGGTCTAAAGACTATGAGAAAAGAAGAATTGTTCGTACATCTGGATATGTATGTGGTAGACACAATTTTTTAGTTAGTCTTGAATAATGTTCACAACTTAAGTTAAAGGTTGGGCACCTTTATCTTGTTAAAGTTGTAGAATTCTTTTACTAGCATTTGAGTGGGATCAAATGAGATATGATGAGTCTAAAATCATCGGAGTGTCTTCGAGTAAAAGAATCTAGTGCACTGGGTGCATTGAACTGGATCACAATGAAATACTTTATCTATAACCGTCAGTAGATAAAAGTCTTTTCATTATCAGGACAATCAGAGAGTCTATCTTAATCCTGAGATAAATGATGGACTTATGGTTGCAAGTGATATCATTTGAGTTATCAATGAGTACGATTATATCGCATAGTCTATCCTCGATAGTTTGGTGATATTCATTTGTTAATCGATAGAGGACTTCATTTATAGATATGGACATCGTGGCTCCATTTGTTAAATGAGAGTATAATATCATCATATGGATGTTTTGAGGTAATTGGATATTAAATCTCAACGTTGAGTTTTCGATAGTGTCTATTGAAAACATGGCTTCTGGACAAGTCAAAATATCCAAGTTCAAAACGTGGTCATATGAGTAAATATGGTAACTTGGAGAGTTATAGGCGGTCTATGAACTCTTGGCGATTACTGATATTAATCACGAGGATACACTATCTCCAATATGATTGTCTAGGGTATGAATGAGGAGCATCTTCCTTTTCTATCTTTATTTAAGAGTTCAGTTTTAGCTCTTGAGTGGAATGAGTTAAAATTAATGGATCGGACCTAAGTGAATCATTTGTTGATTGTGATTATGTTATGTCTATTGAAGCTTAAATTTAGATGGCCCGCCAAGATCCCCAATCCACACGAACTTGTATGGATCACTTGATATATTCTACCGGACCAATTTATGGGTCCATTTAGAATTGCATTTAATATATTAAGAATATAATTTGCACATTATTTATGTAATGGGCTGCTCAATTACATTAATATATTAATGAAAGGCATGTGGGCTTGTTTCTTTTAGTAAGAATGGGTCTGGTTCACATGTGGGCTTTTTATTTAAAGTCCAATGGATTAAATGAAAAAAGAAAATAATAATTGGCCCATTTATTTTAAGTGGGGCGGCAAGGTGGTTTTTAACCTAATATATTATTTTGTTTCATTGTTTTAATTAAATAAGAATTAATTAATTTATTAATTAATTGTTTAATTAAGAAACAAATCTTTTCTGATCAGGAAATATATTTCCTAAAGTAAAAGTAAAAGACTTGTTTGATAAGGAAATAAATAATTAATTTTATTTATTTAATCAAATAAGAAGTCTTTTTGTTTAGTCAAATAAAAGAAAAAAATATCTATGTAATGTATTAGGGTTTGAAGTCTTAAACTAGAAGGAAATTAGGGTGCAACACAAACTTTTTTTTTGGCTTGTGTGTGCGGCAACCCGAGTCCCTTTTACTAAAAGAATTCGGCAACCCTAATAGGAAAGGAGGAAGAAAATTTGGCCACCTATATGAGTGGACTTATAGAATTCGGCCACTCTAAGGGTTTGGTGCTTGAGAGACAATTTTTCTTCTTCTTCTTAATTCATAGAGAGCATTATTTTATTCTACTAAAACATAAAAGAGTGAATAAATTATTCTTTGATGGTACACTATTTGCTTGTTCATCAATAAGCTTGTGTGTACAACATCGATTTAGGTTCACGCGAGTTTCGATCATTAGATTGAGAACTCAAAAGTGACCGGAATAATTTTAGTCTTCTTTTGATTGTTTTTGTGACTAACAAAGAAAAGAAAAGTTTGTTTGTCCATTCACAAGTTTGCAATTCAAAGAAAAGGGAGACCACGCTCCTAGGTGATCCACGTTCGTGCTAGGATTGAAGATCTTGTGGATTACGATCGACGTAAGTCAATCGGATCATGCGACAAAAGGTATTCTTCTTTTGTTAGATAATATATATGTTTAATTGATTAAAGGGTTTAAGGTTCATAAAAAGGAAAAATTTTAAAAGTTACTAAATCTATTTTTAGTCTCGCTTCCGCTACGTGTACTGCGATTTTTCCCTACAAAAACAAGGTCTGGATGAGGGCGATGTTGCTGACGATAGCACCCCGCTTAAGCGTCGTCGCTCTGATGGGAATTTTGGAAATGGGTCGGGTTCTGGCACTAGACCCGAAGCCCCAGTTCAAATAGCCAACGAAGAAGATGACGAGGACGTCGATGTCGAGGTGGAGGAGGGGAACATTCTGGCTGTCGACCTAGCAGGGGTTCAAACAGGCCATCTGTCCTCCTTCCATGACGGCCGAATTATCCCGAATTCCGTTTGTACAGTCGACACCCTTATTTGATTGAGGAGGACTTACAAGATACCGGACCATATCTCTCTGTCTCATCCTCATCGGGGTTATGATGTTTATACCCCTTCTGTAGGTCTCCTGCTAATTCATGTGGCCGTCTTCAAGTGCGGGGTCTGGCTCCCTCTTCACCCCTCACTCCATAGATTGCTTGTAGCCTTGAAGCTAGCCCCTCTTCAAATTTCTCCTATGTTCTAGAAAAACCTGATGGGGTTCTTGGTACTCTGGAAATAGCAATGTGAGAGAGACAATTAGCAGAGGGAAGCGGGTTTTGACGAGATTCGCTACAACTACCAGGTAGCCAACTTGACACCCCAGTGTCAATTTTATTTGAGGCCCAACAACAAAATGAAATTTATCGTACCTGAAACTAAATATAGCACGGTGTGTATAAAGCTATCTAAAGGGGGGGTGAATAGATTTTACGCTTTTTACCCAATTATTCGTGTTAGTCAAAATTACGAATTTACCCTCAAGATAAAATAAACAAGCAAGTGTAATATGGTGCGGAAATTAAATCAACACCTGATTTTTACGTGGAAACCCTCACGGGAAAAACCACGGGCTATGTAAGTAAGCCACACTCGAACCTCGAATCCACTAAATGTGCAAACAATTACAACCTAATCCCGGAAGTAATCACACACCTACCTAATCCCGGTATGAGTGAACCTAGTCCAATTTGCTTGCGATCTAAGCAACCTAATCCCGGTTGCTACACACAAGACTTTGCTTCTCTAGAAGAGAATACAACCCTAAGTGAATATATGTGAATATCCAAAATGCAACATAGAGCAAGGGAAACCCTATATGCTTATCTAAGATGATTAATATGCAATTAAGAACAATCCTAGATATCAAAACTAAATGACATGTCAATTAGTTTAGCTAATCAATATTAAGCACAAAACCTAATATGCTAGCACAATACAACTTCTCAAACATACATCATACTAATCTCAATCTTGTATTCAAAGTATATAAAATAACATACAAGTAATTAATTTGAGATTGCTAGATAAGAGAAACACAAAATATGTAAGATATTAGTGAAAAGCTTACCAAGCAAAGTATGATGAAGAATCCATGCTAGATGACATATAGATGATCTAAGATGATGCTAGATGATGATTGATGATCATGGAACAAGTGTTTGAGTGATTAAAAATGAGTTCTTAGAATTTTTCTTCTCTTTGAAAAATATCCTAAGTATGAAATCTGAATATGAACTCTTGTGATTGACCTAAAGTCAAAGTGGCATATATATAGGGGGGCCAAATTGAAGTGAGGTCGTTTTGATAAGTTGGCCAGAATTTGCCTTGGCCGCTGTTCACCCGCTGTACGTAGGGCGGGTGTACAGCGGTTCACCTGGGATTGTGAAGAACATGTTCTTCGTGACCACCCTACGTAGGGCGGATTCCAGGCGACCTAGGGGCGGTTGCTCTCGGGTCTGGAGAACCGCCCTTCACCCGCTGTTCGTAGGGCCATTTTTGGGCGGACCATCAGGTGTGAAAAACATCACCAGTGGCACCGCTGTTCGTAGGGCGCCTGTAGGGCGATTTGTGGGCGGTCCATCAGGTGTGAAAAACATCACCAGTGGCACCGCTGTTCGTAAGGCGCCTGTAGGGCGGGTGAACAGCGCCCATACTTTTACATAATGCAACCTAGTTCTAAACATGTCATGGCAATGGGCAATGCAAGATGCAATCAACCTAACATGCAAGAAGAGATGTTAATTAGTATTAAAGCACACATAAAAGACACACAACATACAAGAATTAAACATATGCATGAGTTGTGAGTGTGTGCAACTATCTCTTCAAGACAAGTAAGCACTTAGAGTATTACCTTTGGTGCTTGTCAATAGTGAGGTCTTCAAAAGGGCCTAAGCAATAACAACAACATCTAAGCTACCCTTACAAAGCATCCCCACATATGGTTTGATCACGAAATAAGCCAATTAAAAACAACGGGAATCCTAACAGTACCCGGGGCGAACATGAAATATAATCAATCCTGGAAGGATGAATGGGTCGTGGTTGAAGGAGATTGGGGTCACTCGGTGTATATCGGAGGGACTGAGTATCCAGTCCCCACCCAATTCTCCTCCAAAGATAAATGGAGCACGGGGGTTCTTTCTTCTGAATCCAGGGGGATCCTGACGAAGATCCAGGATCGGGGTTACATGAATATGCAGTATCCTTCCTGCGACCCCTTCGAAGGAGCCCGACTAAAAAGCTATCTGAGGATATCTGTTGCTGATCCGGGTAGATCACTGTGCCTTGTTAATATATATATATATATATTCTTCTTCTTCATTTTTTTTTTTTAACATCTCTTTTCTTTTGCAGTTTTAGCAACTCCCCTCTTGACATCCTCTCCTACCTCTTCGAAACCGATAATCCCGTCTTCCTATGCATCATCTCTTCCTGGTACTGGGTTTGTATCGAGGTTCCATCCCCCAGCACCTTCTTCTCCTCCTGCTTTGGCGGGGTTGTCGCCCCGTTGTCCAGCTTCTTCCCCTACGAAGATCGCAGCACGTCCATCTCTGAGCGAGATGTTGGCGAGAGTTGCCAAAGCCAAAGTTTCTCCAGCTTCAATCCTGAAACGCTCCCCTTCTGTTACTCCAATCAAGCCTGCTATTGTGGCTCCTTCTCCTCCTCCCGTTGCCGCATCTGTCAGGCGCCTAGCCAGGTCATAGAGAGAGTGACACAGGTACCAAGACTAACCCCTCTCTTGATCTTCCTTCTAGGCATGGGTCACGAGACTTGAGTCAAGATGAAATTGTATCTAAATTCATAGCTGCTTGTCCCAGAGGAGGCCTGCATCAGATGTCCTCCTTGCCAACGGATATCCTGGCCACCAAAGGGGCCGCCTTGCTTACTGAGGTATGCAATTTTAACTCTTCTTGTTTGCCAAATATAATTTCTTCCCAGGTACTGATCCTCTTTCTTTCCTCTATATAGGGTTTCAAGTTTGCTTTGGCTATGGGGCAGCAAGTCATGGCCCTAAGGGAAGCCAATTTGTCACTTCAGGCCAAAGTGGAGGAAGCCAAAAACAACTTAGCCCGGGCTGAGGAAAATGTTGCTTCCTTGGTGCAAGCTACCTCTGAGTCTGAATCCCGAAGGCAGGATGTCGTGGTGGAGCTGGAGAGAATGACGCGTGCTTATGATACCGAGACCCTCATTTCAACCCGACGTAAAGCTGAGAGGGAAACTGTCAAGGTGGAGAAGGCGGTCCTCTTGGATGAAAACCGATTCCTGTGAGGTACTGTGAAGGTTTTAGAATCCCGGGTGGATTCTTCCTTCACAGATGGATACTTCACCGCCTCCTATGAGGTTGCCAAGGCTTTCCCTCCCTCCTCCTTTCGACTTGCTAACCCCTTCTGGCTGGGATCGAGCCCACATCATGGCTAAGGCTGCTATGCTTTCAAATACTGATCCTAACCAAGGGAGCCCCTCATAGGCTGCTACCGTTCTGGATCCGTCTTCTCAGCCGCCTGGTTCTAGTGATACCATCGATGTGAAGTCTCAGGATCTTTCTTCTACTCGAGAAGATCTAAGGTAGGCTTCTGTCCAACATACAAAGGTGGCGGATTTCCCTATTGAGGCAAGCGTGCTTGGAGTTGATCAAATTTAGGCTGTTGTCGGGACCTAAGTGGCGGAAGGGGTAGATAGCTCCAGGCAGGAGGAGTGGGCAGGGGGAGAGTAGGTGGATAGATCTAGGCAGGAAGAGTAAGTAGGAGAAGGGCAGGATGTATGATTCTGCCTTTTGTTATTATTTTCTTATGTAGCCCAGAAATGGGGATTGGGCACCCTGATTGATTGAATGAAGCTCTTTCCCTTTTTTGCAATCACTCTGCTTTAATTTCTTAAATGCCTACCTGTAGAACTTATATCTCGGTTAAGGGATGATACTTGTATTCTTAAATGCCTACTTGTAGAACTTAAATCCCGGTTAAGGCTTACTTATATTATCATAACACTTAGCTTTAATCTTGCTTGGTTGGCGATAGAGGAATCCATACTTATTTTCTGGAAGCCATTCTTGGACAATAGCCCCCTAGCATTAGTTGGCTGCGTTTTCAGCTAAGTAAAGTTGTCTAAGTATGGAACTATCTTGGCCAGAAAGTCTTGACCCGGGTATGAAGTCAAAGTTGCCCATCGGGATGAAGTATCTGGCATCTTGAGACGGTGGCTTGATTCCTCGATGATTTGTCCTAGTAGGCAATTAAAGCCATTTTTAATACCAGGATTTCATATGTGATATGGAGAAGTGAGGTATCAAGTATCCCAATTAGGTATCTTGATCCTTTAGTGATCAGCCATTGTAGGCAACTAAGGCCATTTTAGCAGCAGGTCTCTCATGTGGGGATATGGCGATATAACGTAGTGAAGCGTCGAGTATCCTGATGGATTATCTTGATTCCAGTAGGCAACTAAGGCCACTTTAGCACTAGGTTTATCCTGGAGAGGGGGATTCCCCGTCCGAGGCTTCAGGAGGTCCATATAGGTCCTCCTGGTCTTAATAAGGTAGAGTCTGGCAAGCGACTATGCCTCTTATGCATTCAAGCATCAGATCCTTCCTAGAGGAGGGTATACCCCGACCAAGGCAGTAGGAATGCCATGTGGCCTTTCCTGGTATTGAGGTGAAAGGAATGGCGAAGACTTGCTAGGCAAACTTAGGAGAACCACGTAAGAGAATAAAAGCTGACATTATTGAATTTCTCAAAAGCAAATACAAAGCAAAATCGAGGTATATATATATCAGAAGTATACCAACCGAGATAACATTCTTCTTCAAACTCTAAGGGTAAAACCTTTTGAGGTGATCAGCATTCCAGGTGTGATCTACTGGGTAACCATCCATATCTTCTAACTTGTATGCCCCCTACGCACCACTACCTTTATCAGGTATGGACCTTCCCAGTTAGGTGATAGTACCCCGTCAGACCTCTTCCGGGTATTCTGGGTTACCTTCTTGAGGACTAGGTCCCCTTCTTTGAAGTTTCAGGTCTTCACCTTTTTATTAAAGCATCGGGCTATCTTGCTTTGGTAAGCCGCTACCCGCTCGGCAACTTTATCTTGCTTCTCTTCAAGGAGGTCTAGATTGGCTCTTAACTTCATTTCATTTTCTTCCAACTCAAAATGCTAGACCCTGAAAGATGTCAGCCTATGCTCGATAGGTGAGACTGCGTTTGTTCTAAAAGCAAACGAGTAAGGGGTTTCCCTAGTAGCAGTCCTCTTGGTAGTCCGATACACCCAAAGAACATTATGAAGCTCGTCAACCCATCCCCCTTTCTTCTGTTGGAGTTTCTTCTTGAGGAGCTTCTTGATAGTCTTGTTAGTAGCTTCTACCAATCCGTTAGACTAAGGATGAGCCACCAAGGCTAGACGAAGATCGATACCCCTTTCTTCGTAGAAAAATCTAAAGTTGGCATTGTCAAATTGCTTACCAAAATCGGTGATTATGGCCATCGGGGTACCGAATCTGCAGACAATGTTTTCCTTAATGAAGCTTGCGGTATTAGCTTCGGTTATCTGGACCAGGGATTTTGCTTCCACCCATTGGGTGAAATAATCTATGGCTATTACGGCATGCTTGGCTTGACCAGACGCGGTGGGAAGTGGCCCGATCAGGTCTAGTCCCCAGACAGCAAATGGATAAAGTGTGCTGATTGAAGCTAGCCTTTCAAGAGGTAGATGGTGAGGGTTTGCGGTCTTCTAGCAAGGTTCACAGGATTGTGCAAATTTTCTAGCGTACTGATGAATAGTAGGCCAGTAGTATCCTATATTGAGAACCTGGTATGCCAGAGTCTCACCTGAAACATGGTTGCCGCAGTCCCCTACGTGTACCTCATATAATGCCCATTGAGCATCATCCGGGTGTAGACATCTTAGCAGCGGGTTGCAATCCTCTTGAGACTGCGTGCTTGATCCGGGTTCTCAAGGAGCGTGCCATTTTAGAGATAGTCAGCTATGGGATCCATCCAGCAAGGTAGTCGAACGACCGGGCTCACTTTTAGCCCTGGGACCGTACTAGGTCGGGGTATTAATTGGAACGAAATTCCTTTAGGTAATGCTCGCCCTCCTATTGCAGCTGTCTTAGCTAGGACATCTGCTCGGTGATTCTTCTTTCGAGGGATCTGTTCCATCTTCATACCCTTAAACTTCGTAGCTGCTTCTTAGACTTTTCTGAGGTACGCTATCATGTTGTCACCTCTTGCCTGATACGCACCGGATACCTGGTTGATTACCAATTGGGAGTCACTTCTAACTAGGAGGTACTCAACCCCTAACTCTGTAGCCACCTTCATTCCTGCTAATAGGGCTTCATATTCTACCTCGTTATTGGTAACTTTAAACTCAAACCTGAAACAGTGACTGCATTCAATCCCTTCGAGGTCAATAAGAATGATCCCGGCCCCATAGCTGACTTGATTTGAGGCCCCATCTGTGTACAGGATCCAAGTCTTACAATCAGCGGGCCATCCCGAGGATTTCGGATTTGAGCTCGGAGCTGCAGATGTATCCAGATGGGGAACCATGCTGAATTCTACTACAAAGTCGGCCGGGGCTTGGGCCTTGATTGTCGTCCTTGCCTTGTAATTTATGTCATACTGGGTGAGCTCTAAGGCCCACAAGACTAGCCTGCCTGACACGTCTAGCCTCTAAAGAAATTATCTCAGGGGTTAATCTGTCACCACTGTAACTGTGTGAGCTTGAAAATAAGGCCGAAGCTTTCTAGCCGTGGTCACTAATGCATAGGCTAGCTTCTCCAGAATGGTGTAGTTCTTTTCAGATTTTGACAGAGCACGACTTACGTAATAGATTGGTCTTTGGGCTCCATCACTACATTCCTTCACCAAGGCTCCGCTTGTCGCAGTTTCTGATACTGCTAAGTAACATTGTATTTCCTCTCCTGGAAGGGGTTTTACCAGTAGAGGTGGTTTGGCTAGATACTCATTTAGTGCTTGAAACGCGTGCTCACTTTCTTGATCCCATTTCATGTTCTTCCCCTGTTTGATGATTTTAAAGAAGGGTAGGCATTTATCTGTAGATTGAGATATGAAACAGTTCAGCGCTACTATCCGGCCAGTCAACCCCTGTGCTTGTTGGAGTGTAGTAGGAGATTCTAGATTCATGATGGCCTTGATCTTCTCAGGATTGGCCTCGATTCCTCTCTCTTGCACCATGAAACCCAGGAACTTTCCTACTGCTACCCCGAAGGCACACTTAGTTAGATTTAATCTCATCTGATTCTTTCTGATCACTTGGAAAGTCTGGCGTAAGTCTTTAGGGTGTTGGTTGGCCATTTGAGATTTGGTGATCATGTCGTCTATGTATACTTCCATAGACCTCCCTATCAGCTGCTTGAATAGATTGTTCACCAAGCGTTGGTATGTGGCTCTAGCATTTTTAAGGCCAAATGGCATGACCTTGTAACAGTAAAGACCTTGTCCAGTGATGAAGCTGGTTTTGTCTTGATCAGCGGGGTGCATCATGATCTGGTTGTATCCTGAGAAAGCATCCATAAAACTTAGGAGCTTATTACCTGCAGTAGAATCAATCAGCTGGTCGATTTTAGAGAGAGGGAAGCTGTCCTTTGGGCAAGCCCAGTTGAGGTCGGTATAGTCCACACACATTCACCACATCCCATTGGCTTTGGTCACCATGACCACATTGGCAATCCATTCAGGGTAGCAGGATTCCCTAATGAATATGGCTTTCAAGAGTTTATCCACCTCTTTCTATACCGTGGTATTCCACTCGACATTGAAATGTCTCCGTTTCTGTTTAACGGGCTTGACAGTAGCATCTACAGCCAACCGATGGGTTGCTAGGTTGAGAGGGATACCCGGCATTTCATCATGACTCCAAGCAAAAATGTCGTTATACTCTTCCAGGAGTTCTACCAAACTCTTTCTGACCTTGCGATCCAGTGCACCTCCTAACTTCACTACTTTAGTTGGATCCCCCTTTCTGATCTGGATTTCTTCTAAATGCTCCGCGAGGTGTCCACCAATCCATCCTCGTTCTTCCTCTTATGTTTCCTCTATGATCAAATCTGACACCCCTCCTTCTTCTAGGACATAGCGATCCGGCTCTGGAATCCTATGACCCGGCTCATTGGTAACATAGGTGCACTACTTGGCTAATGTGGTAGGGTTGGCGGATATTGTATAACAGGTGCGAGCTGCTTGCTGATCTCCCCTGACTTCTCCTACCTCGGTTCCAACCGGGAATTTTAGTATGCTGTGATAAATGGATAGGACACCCCTGATTCCTAATAGGAAAGATCTTCCCAAGATTGCATTATAGGCGGACAGGGTATCAACCACTATAAACTCCGTCATAATATTCTGCTGAAGGGGGGCTTCTCCAATTATCACCGGTAAAATGTGTGTTCCCACTGGCATCACGGAATCCCCTGTAAAACCGTACAAAGGTGTAGTGCAACTATTGTAGCAAGGGTTCTTCAGGTTGAGCTTCTCCAACGCTCCTGACACGCCCCGACCGGTTCTACAATTGTCACTGGAAATTAACTTAATCTACCACGGTCGTGCTAAAGGGACGTGTGAGTCTGGTGACCCTATTGCAAGTGCACAAGTCGTTAAACTAGTGTAGTGAGCAAGTAAGGGTATCGTTCCCACTAGGTAAGCACTAAAAAGCCTTCTATCTTTAGATTAACTCTACAATTTCCTAATTACTCTAACAAGCTTTACTTAAATTAACTAGTGATTAACAAATTAACTATTCTAAGATGAAGTTGTCTAATTAGCAATTACAACTACTTGAATTAAATTCTATATTGAAAATTGTTAAGGAATTAGATTCATTCAAGTAATATTCTAGCTTCTAATCAATCATTCATTAAGCCTAACCTTCAATTATTAACATGCATATATCCATATGAATGTTCTAAGCACCTAATTCTCAACTTAATCACAATGAAATCTAAGATTAGAGAGTGATTAAGGGGAAATTAGTCATTTAATAGTAGAGAATTACAAGTTAGTAATCTCTACTCATAGGTGCTTCACTATTAATATGCAATAAATGGTACATGCATACAATTTCATCAAGTTTTTGCACTACAAGGAGATAAGTGGTTGCAACCTCCACACATGCAATCATAAATGCACAAAAACATGACTTGAGAGGATTATAACAATATGATTGATTAGATAACAAGGAAGTACAAGAATTACATCTAATTCCCTAACAAAAGGGATTAGCTACACATAGTATCAAAATTACAAAGATATACAAGCAAGGGAAACATCACCAATGGACAAACTTGTGAAGTGGAAATGGTCTTCCTTGCAATCCAAGCAATTAACTCTTCTATGGCAACTTGAAGTGATCACTCTAAGTAACCAACATGTGGTGTTTGGCTACCTAGAAATTGGCCAAGAAAATAACTATCTTTCTTGATTCCTAAGAACAAACTAAAACTAAGTATATCTTTCTTTGTTTTGACACCTTGTGTATATGCATGAGAGAGGAGGCCTTCCAAGGACAATAGGTGGAGACAGGGGCAGCCTTCTTTGACTTTTGGGGCGAGCTTAAATCAATTTGCAACTTCTCAGAATCGGCGGCGGGCATGCACGGCGGCTTTGTTCCCGCCGACAGATCCCGCCTGGATGACGGCGGCTTCTTGCCCGCCGAAAGATCTCGCCTGGATGACTGCGGCTTCGAGCGGCGGCTTCTTCCCCGCCGACCTGAATGCATGAACTCGCCTTCTTGCTTTTCTTCTGTTTTCTTCCCAATTTGCCCTCATTTCTTCACTTTAGACAAAAATGCCCTTGAAACACCTATTTTACCTGAAAATACTTATTTACACAATTAAACACATGGAATGCTTAGAAATTGATTACAAAAACAAGGTAAAAGGGGCGCTAAATGTAAACATTTGAAGCGCGATCAGACCCCCAAACCTGACTTTTGCTCGTCCTCGAGCAAACTATAAATGCTAAAAACTAAACTAAAAGTAACTTTCACTATGTACAAAATTTATCAACAATGCACACAAAAACATTTCCGAGAGCCACATTATAAATATGCTAAAAGATGTGATGAAATAAGAAATAAACATGCGAAAACCTCTGGTAAGATGCTAGCATGATTACATTCCTCAAAAACACACTACACGGTGCATCCCACACTCTAAATGTTTAGTTTCAAAAACTAAGCGCTCAAAAACAAGAACTCAATTCGCCTTGACTCTATCCTTACCGGATTTCAGTCTGATTTTCTCTCAGAACCTAAGTTGCTCTCAAATAACATATGCGAGTAAGAATTTTTTCTAACAAGAATCAAATGTAACGCGTATGCAATTAAAATTAACGCACAACTTGTGGAAACTGTTTCATGAATGAATTGAAATGCCAAAAACGTGGAAAGAACATGTTTAACCCGCATTCCCCAACCAGACTTTCTAAAAGATCAACTAGGTCTTTCCATGGTTGTAACGGGGCCAAGGGTGATATGGAAGAATCACTAGAATTCTGAAGTATTTGATCAACAACCTTAAGTTTAACTTTTTAGCTCAAAAAGAGTAATCACCATGCGTCTAGACTAAGATTTTATTTTCTTGTGTTCTAATTTATACATAGATTAAAACACTTATAAATAATTTGTGTTCTAATAATGTTTTTTATTTTTTTATTTTTATTTATTTATTTATTTATTTTATAACAATATCTATCATCGCCTGAGTACACGCTATCTATTGAATTTCGAGCTTTACCAATGTATCTACAACCTTCATATCTTTGATCAAAATACAACATCATTCCAAGTGACATAAAAGGACCTTTCGGTGTGTGATGGAAAGAAAGGTTTGTGTTTGGCCTCAAAGTGGTAGTTGGAGCACACATCACAATATGGACAGTGTTTGGGCATTTGGTAGCTTAAGCACACATGCCTAGAATCATTTCCAGGAGTCCGTCTGACTAGGGAATACAAATCTAACAATCAGTCCACAATTTTATTGTCCATGGCATCCAATTATGCAATATGAGATCATGTATGAATTGGAAAGTATTTACTCTCATAAGGTGAAATTTTAGGCTCTGTTCCTTACAGGTAGTCTCCACTATTGGTTCATGCAATTTTTGCACTCAATTCTATTCACGAGGCACAAGAGAAAGGGACTATTACACTATGTGCAATGTCATCTTGAAATGCCATTGTGATAGCTACAATTTAGTGATCAATGCATGCACATTTCCTTAATCAACACATACCTTTTAGCATATTTATTAAACACATGTTCCCTTGGCTCAATCGGAATTCTTTTGAAAAAGTTAAAAATTTTTACAAAATTTAAACTAAGGCAAACAATATATACAAGACACTTATATACATATGTGCAATCATGTGAAAGATTGGCAAAGTGTTAATGTGCCCACACCCCCAAACCAAAACTCAACATTGTCCCCAATGTTTGCACACGGAAGACAATAAATGAGTATGTTGGGTTGGTTGTTTAGCCAACAAACAACTTCTAAATCTGATGCAAAAAAGGAATCCATATATAACACACATGATATCCTATCCATTATGCATACTAGTTTCAAAAATCCTACGCACTATCAATCAACCATATAGTAGTTTCCACACTTAGATCTAACATGTTACTAACTAAGAAAATATATGCAAGTAAGCAATATAGATATATAATAATAAAAAGGCTATAACTATAATCCCAAAAAGTAAAGTAACGGGTATACAAAAATGCGGAATAATGCTCCACCCACAAAAATCCATGTGGCGTACCAATCCGCCTACATGAAAAAGTCATCGTCACTGAAGTCTAAGGGTGTGAACTGTACTACTTTAACGGAGTAGCGGAAAATGGGCTCCGGAGGAGGTGGTTCGATATAAGGAATGATGTGCATTGGGGACTCGGGCTCCTCCACAATGTACTCCACCGGATAAGTAGTGGTCTCCTCGTATCCATCCGGAAGAAGCTCGATGTTCACCACGTACGACTCCACATACGCCACATGTTCCACCTGCTCAGGTATCTGCTCCTGGAACGGTTTCTGGTCCTCCATCCCCTTCGTGTAAATCCCTCTCAACTGGTCCGGTAGGTACCTCTCTACCTCCGGTTTCCCTATCACCTGTTCTAGAATCTGTTGTTGCTCACAAAGTAAGTCCATGAAGTTGAAATTCTGCTGATATAGGTCTGGCGGAGCCATAGGACTGAAAAATAGATCATCAATATCAACAAAGGTAAAGGGGTTAGGTATACCTGTCTCTGGCAAGGGTGGAATAGCTGACGTCTCTGGTGCTGCGGGTGTCTAGTCGTGTCTGCGCTTCTGACGGCGCTCTGCATCTCGATCACTCGAGTGATCACTGGACTCACTCATCTGGTAGCCCACACATCGTGCCACTGCTCCTGTCAATGCTCTCACCTACCTCGCGAGGCGGCGAACTGTCCGTGATAAGGCATTATTGGAATCTATCAATTTCTTGTGGGACTCCACCATGTCCTTCGCCCATGCTGGTACCTCAACCTCCCTCTCAGACTCTGTCTCCTCAGACTCATCCCCGTCAATTCCTACATCGGACTCCTCACGTCCTTGTTCTTCTATTCTTTCCAACTCTCTCATCTTGATGGACCTCCGCTGAGCTAATCTCTGCTCCCTCTGTTCGTGCAAACTGAGAAGCTTCTCTATTCCCGGCTTTCCCTCAGCTGCCTCGTTGTAGGCCCTTCTGCCTACATGACCTGAAGGTGTCAAAATCCCGTCTGCAGGTAAATCCACTCGGAGGCCTGCCCTCCGAGCAAAGTGAGTGATCAAACACGGAAAGAAAAGGCTCAGATTGCTTCGCCTCCCAGACTTTGCTATCCTCTTCACTATAGTGTGCCCGACATCAAACTCCAAGTGATTCTTCATTTGGTAGATCATGATGGCAATTTGCTTCTTCAAGTCTGTTCTGTGTCCGCTAGGCATGAGTGAGTAGCTAAAGTATACACTCCAAAAATGCTCCTCGAAGCCTAGATCTCTCTGGTAGACCTTGCCATCCCAATGCATGTTCTCGTCCCCTATGAGTGCGATACCGAACTACTTGTCATAATGCTCGAAGAGGGCATTTGGCTCATACCCCTCCTCCCACTGAGGATAACTCTTTGTGTGGAGGTATTAGTTGATTTGCTCAGCGGTCATAGAGATGGCCTTCCTTCGGACGATGACCGGGGCTCCCCTCTCGAACTCATCATGGTCTATGGCAGCATAAAACTCTTGGACGATCCTTCGATTGGCTCTCTTTGGGAAGGACACGTACGCCTCCCACTTCCTCCGACGGATCTCGTCAAAAATCACCGTCTCCCCTAATTCCTCAAAGCTCACGTCTCTCTCGATGAGGATGGGTCTCCTAGTGGTGCTCTGGAGCCGTTCTTCATAGATCTCCTCAGCTGTCCTTTCCGGTTGTGAGGATCTTTCCTTTTCCTTTCCCTTTCGGGATGAATCTCCCCTCTCAATTGTAGATGCCTTCCTTTTAGGTCCCATCTGTGGTTAGAGCAAGGAAAAAGCACAACAAATACTCCAAATGGATTAGACTTCGGGTTAGTGACAATAATCTCAAGCTAAACTTAGCTAAAACACTATAATTATGTGAACTACTAATATTATGTGTGTGTGTGCGTGTTTCACTCTACCATCAAGCTAGGAGAATCAATAGAGTCATATTGGAACAGAATTTGGTGCCAAATATCTACATAAGAGATGCCATATATATGCATTATCATAAAACATTTTATCCATGCAAATGTAGATACCATTTTCATCAATTAAATCACACACACGTGTGCCACATTGTACTCAAGTTGTCAAACACAACTTAGATCACATTAACAATTAATTGGTCTTTAACATATGCACACAATTGCACACACCTCACTTGATCTAAATTTGGCACACAAATAGCTTCCCTCAACATGAACAATCAACATCTATCCTAAAATCAAGTCTTTTATCACATTTTACACAAAATAGATTGTCATTGTACATGCACAAGAATTGCAATTTCCATATTTCCATATCACATTTCTTAACTCCCTTAACCAAACCAATTCAACAATCCCAACACCAATACATTCTAATTTTTCCCAATTCTTCATCAATGAATCACAATCAATCACAAAGCATGCCTTCAATCAATCACTCCATTTATCATGCATGATTCCATGTCACTTTCGAGCAATAATCACATCACAAGAATCAATGACATCGACAAACAATTTCGAAACCCCAAATTCGGCCAAGTATAAACCCTAACATGAACAATTGCGAAATGGAATCAAACTTGGGGGAATTGGTTCAAAATTAGTCCTAGCATGCATATCTAACATCAATTGCATCAATGAATGCCCAATAACTCAGTCAAACTCAAGAACCATGCACGAACCCTAACTATCGCAACATAGAGCATTTCAAGATGAAATCTGACATGAATTTGTGTTCAAAAGAGTTTAAAGTTAAAGTACTTACCTTTGCCTTGAAGTTCCGGATGAATTCGAACAAGATTTGGGGAGGATTGGAGAAGAAGTTTTGTTGATTCACGCGAGAGAAGTGGAAAGGATTTGAAATTGGGAAAGTTTTTGTCGTGACACTGACAGGTCCTATTTATAGGACTTGGATTCGGGTGGCTTCTTTCCCGCCGAACAAACCTGCCGCCCCTCCAATTTGCATCAAAACGGCAGCGTTTTGGTCATTCAGAGATGTGGCGACTTTGTTGAAGGCGGCTTGTTGCCCGCCTCAAGAGCTCGCCGTGTCTGAGTGATGTTGGCGAGCTTGTGTCTTTTGGAGGGCGGCCTTCTTCCAGCCTTATGAGCTCGTCGTAACTTCTTCCCTTCAAGATTGGCGGGTTCCAACGTTCTGGAAGGCTGGACATATCCCGCCTTCCAGAACCCACCGAAATGAAATTGCCCCCTTTTACTCCCTTCAATTTCTTCTCTTGATTTCCTGTTACCCACACACAATGGCACAACAAACACACCAAATGCAACATATTTTCCCTACATTAATTAGGCTACATGAACGTGCTTAACTCATAACAAGGATTTCAAAACCCCCAAACCTTTCTTTTGTGCACCCTAACTCTTAGTGATTTAATTTTAAAGCTCGGTGAGTGAACAAGAGATTGAGTGGGGTTGTCAATTTCCTGATCACACCTAAACACAATTCAATTCATTCAAAACTCAAATATTTACAAAGCAAAATACATCAATGTAGTAAGCGTGTCTTTGATATTTGATATTTGCACACTTAAACAATCATCAATTCAATCACCTCCTCCATGCCCCATCTAGAATGGGTGGTTCAATCACCACATACCCCGTTTCTTTCTTTTTGACCCACAAGGGTCCCTTCCCACTAAGTCCTTCCAACTTGGATTTTGCGATCCAAATGGATTTGACATTAACCTTGGGAATTGGGGTTGCATATTTTCTAACTTGCCATCTTTTGTTTGGACAATTAGGCCTAATGTGGCCTATTCTATGGCAGTAGTGACATATAGGAGTGAAAGTAGAAAATGTACCTCCCAATGTAAATTGTGGAGGTGGAATGCGGTTCTTTCTTCTAGGCCTTCGCCATGGTTTTTGTTTCAGAGCAGAAATGGTGGACTCCTCGTGTGATACATGCATCGTCTTCCTTGAAGGTGGCTGAACCATCCCTTCGGACTTGACCGAAGTGCCTATCTTTGGCATAGCAATCTCAACTCGAGTCTCCTCATTTTTCACTCTCAAGATTTCCAGGGCCTTGTCCTTAGAATGAATCTCCTCCTCCATGATTTTCATCTTGCCTTCGAATTCCTTGCTCAAAGACTCATTCCTTTCTCCGAATTCATCTTTCACTAGGGAGAAATCGTCTTCAATTTTGTCTTGGAGGGCATAATTTTCCTCTAAATCTTCATCAAGCTTCGTGGTGAGCTCAAAGTTCTTCTCCACCAACTCCCGGTTTTCTTCTTGAGCTGAGCGATGGTGTCATCGTAACTCGATGAATCATGCTTCAAAAGCGGGGTCTTGTTAGTCACCTCGCTGTGAGCGAGTGCTACATACTCCCCAAAAGTAGAGTGAGGTTCATCATCTTGTTCGGCACTTGCAATGCAATGTTAAAACAAACACTACCCTTCAACGGGTTTTTCATGCCTTCAAACACTTCAAACTCTGTTGTTTGACCTAAAACCGTCATGGAGAGCCGTCCCTTGTGGACATCGATAATTGCCTTCGCAGTTGACATAAATGGTCGCCCTAGCAATATCTGTAAGGAAAAATTGCAGTACACGCAGCGGAAGCGAGACTAAAAAATAGATTTAGTAACTTTTAAAATTTTTCCTTTTTATGAACCTTAAACCCTTTAATCAATTAAACATATATATTATCTAACAAAAGAAGAATACCTTTTGTCGCGTGATCCGATTGACTTACGTCGATGGTAATCCGCAAGATCTTCAATCCTAGCACGAACGTGGATCACCTAGGAGCGTGGTCTCCCTTTTCTTTGAATTGCAAACCTGTGAATGGACAAACAAACTTTTCTTTTCTTTGTTAGTCACAAAAACAATCAAAAGAAGACTAAAATTATTCCGGTCACTTTTGAGTTCTCAATCTAATGATCGAAACTCGCGTGAACCTAAATCGATGTTGTACACACAAGCTTATTGATGAACAAGCAAATAGTGTACCATCAAAGAATAATTTATTCACTCTTTTATGTTCTAGTAGAATAAAAATAATGCTCTCTATGAATTAAGAAGAAGAAGAAAATTGTCTCTCAGGCACAAAGCATAGGGTGGCCGAAATCTATACATGTGAATATATAGGTGGCCTAAATTTGTTTCTTCTTTTCTATTAGGGTGGCCGAATTCTACACTAAAAGGGACTAGGGTTGCCGCAATACACAAGCCAAAAAGAGTTTGTGTTGCACCCTAATTCCTATCTAGTTTAAGACTTCAAACCCTAATTCAACTCATAGATCTTTTATTCTTTTATTTGACTAAATAAAAAGACTTCTTATTAGATTAAATAAATAAAATTAATTATTTATTTTCTTATCAAACAAGTCTTTTAATTTTAGTATACTACTACCAATAGTATAACTCTAGGAATCATATTTCCTATTCAGAAAAGATTTGTTTCTTAATTAAACAATTAATTAATAAATTAATTAATTCTTATTTAATTAAACAATGAAACAAAATAATATATAGGCTAATATATTAACCCTAGCCTCCCCACTTAAAATAAATGGGCCATATATTATTTTCTTATTTCATTTAATCCATTGGACTTTAAATAAAAAGCCCACATGTGAACCAGACCCATTCTTACTAAAAGAAACAAGCCCACATGTCTTTCATTAATATATTAATATAATTGAGCAGCCCATTAAATAAATAATGTGCAAATTATATTCTTAATATATTAAATGCAATTCTAAATGGACCCATAAATTGGTCCGGCAGAATATATCAAGTGATCCATGCAAGTCCGTGTGGATTGGGGATCTTGGCGGGCCATCTAAATTTAAGCTTCAATAGACATAACCTAATCACAATCAACAAATGATTCACTTAGGTCCGATCCATTAATTTTAACTCATTCCACTAAAGAGCTAAAACTGAACTCTTAAATAAAGATAGAAAAGGAAGATGTTCCTCATTCATACCCTAGACAATCATATTGGAGATAGTGTATCCTCGTGATTAATATCAGTAATCGCCAAGAGTTCATAGACCGCCTATAACTCTCCAAGTTACCATATTTACTCATATGACCACGTTTTGAACTTGGATATTTTGACTTGTCCAGAAGCCATGTTTTCAATAGACACTATCGAAAACTCAACGTTGAGATTTAATATCCAATTACCTCAAAACATCCATATGATGATATTATACTCTCATTTATTAAATGGAGCCACGATGTCCATATCTATAAATGAAGTCCTCTATCGATTAACAAATGAATATCACCAAACTATCGGGATAGACTATGCGATATAATCGTACTCATTGATAACTCAAATGATATCACTTGCAACCATAAGTCCATCATTTATCTCAGGATTAAGATAGACTCTCCGATTGTCCTGATAATGAAAAGACTATTATCTATTGACGGTTCTAGATAAAGCTTTTCATTGTGATCCAGTTCAATGCATCTAGTGCACTAGATTCTTTTACTCGAAGACACTCCGATGATTTTAGACTTGTAAGGATTCCCTTTATTTGATTGGCTTGTTTCGTGGACAAACCACATGTGGGGTTCTTTGTAAGGGTAGCTTAGGTATTGGTATTCAAGCTCAAGGCCCTTTCAAGACCTCATCTTGATAAGCACCAAAGGTAAATTTCTAGTGCTTACGTGCTTTGAAGAGATCTAGTTGCACACACACACACAACTCATGCATAAATGTTATTCTTATATGTTGTGTGTTTTCATATGTGTGCATTCATAATTGTTGAATATCTCTTCATGCATGTTTATTTAATTGCATCTAGTTTATTGAAATGCCATGACATGTTTAGGCATTAGGATGCAAAGTCATGAATTTTATTCATGCATGTTTGAATTGAGTGCATCCTGTTCAATGATAATGCCATGACATGTTAGGCATTAGGATGCATTCAATACCCACACTTGCACTTCATGATTAGTCTTAAGTGTGGTGTAATTCGTTTCCGTTTGTGTGATCGGAAACGTCCGTGCTTGCACGATGGTGTGCATGTCTTAGCGCGATGGTTGACCACTTGAGAAGGTCTCATTCTTCTCTTGGATAAGTGGTAGTTTTGGTTTGGTTGATTGGAGTAAGGTGTCTAGTTTTAAAAGATTAGATTTCAATGTTTTAAGTGTTTTCAAAAATGACCTTTGCATGGTCTTGTGACCATAACGTTTTACACAAATCTTCAAAATGAGTTTTGAAAATTTCTGTACAAACTAGACACCCATACCTTTCCAACGGTATATTATTCGTAATATTTCATGACAGTTTGGATTAGTTTTAAAATCTCCAAAGTTACAACAAAAACAGGGCAACTCTGTTGTTGTCCGTTTCTGACCTTTGGTCACTCAATTGACCATAACTTTTTCTACAGACATCGAAATGTCATTCTGTAAAAATGAGTAGAAAGTAGACATCCATACCTATCCAATGATATATCGTATGAAAGATTTCAATATCGTTTGGTCATATTTCAAAGCGCTCGAATCTTGAATCGCTGCACTGACGCGAGTACCGCGAAAATGCCCATACTTTTTCCATTTCTTCCAAATCGACATAGTTTCATTTGGGCATTATAAATACATATCTTTCTCATCATTTTGAGGGTAGAGCCACAAAATCAAACCCTAGAGAGAGAGGCTCCTTATTCTTGAGAGAGAAAGAGAGACTTGAGAGAAAAAGCTTAAAGATTACATCTTTATCTCTCTAAACCCATTCCCACATGCACAAATCATCATCTAGGCATCATCTAGGTTCATCTAGCATGTGCTAATGCATGGGTCTTCTTCAACACACATGGTATGATTTGTTGAACACTTTTATCTTACATAATTAGTGTTTCTACTTATCAATTTTATCTCATTTATTACTTGTATGTGTTTAGATTAATTTCTACATACATGATTGAGATTATGTGTTGATTGGGTTATTTATGTTAGCTAGGTTTTCATGCCTATTTTATATCTAGTTAATTAATCTCATTATATGATTGAGATTATTTTTGATAGCTTAATTGATTAGGTCATTATTGCCTAAAAGCTATGCCATAAACATTTTTGTGTGATTTATTTATAACTAGGTTGATAGATTGTTTTTTAATCAACTAGTTAATCTTTTGAATGTTTGTGGGTTTTTTGTGATAGCTTTGTATATAGGATTGGTTATCCTTTACTTAGCTAAAGTTGTATGCCATGACATATAGCTATTTTCATATCTAGGATTGATTTTATTGTCATCATATAATCCTAGGTAAGCATCTAAGGTTCCCTAGCCTTGTTTGTTAATTGAATATTCATACATATTCACATAGGGTTGTGCATCTCTTTTGAGAGATTGAAGTCTTGTGTGATTGACCGGGATTAGGTTGGACACCGGGAACAGGTGGTCACACAAGCAAATTGGAATAGGTTTGCTAATAAAGACCCGCTGGGTAGAAGTGAGGGGTTACAGACCAGAGTGTTAGACGAGGTCTACATAGGTTGTAAACTTCATTTCAATTAGTGATTTCGAGTTCCGAGTGTGGCGCACTAAACAGCCCGTGGTTTTTCCCGGTGGTTGGGTTTCCACGTAAACATCAAGTGTCATTTATTATTTCCGCATCTTATTACACTTGTATGTATATTTGACTTGCTAGGGGTATTTTCGTAAAATTAACATGCACGTGAAAATTGGGTAATAATTAGCTAAAATCTATTCACCCCCCCCCCCCCCCCCCCCCCCCCCTCTAGCTTTATATTAAACACGCCTCCAGGACTTTTCAATTGGTATCAGAGCGGGTTCCTAGATATACTTAGGTGATCCTTTGCTCATTGTTGGTGTTTTTTTTTGCATTTTGTATGTTTGTTTGATTTCTTCATACATTTTGCATTCTTCTCTTTTGCATTCATTCAACGCAAACACTATGAGTGAATTTGAGAGAGAAGAAAATGACTCCGATGAGGAGATGTCCCTCTAAGGTGAGAGAGGAGACGAAGATGAAAGGGTGTTGCTCACATAACCAAAGAGCTTCAAGCCCAAGCCTTCATCAATCTTGGTCTAACCAACCAAGAAGGCTAACTTCCCTCAACCTACGATCCTAAAAGGGAAGTGCTCAATCATGCAAGCTTAACCGAGCAAGCAACATTGTCTTGGTCATTAACAAAGGAGGAGAGATCCTATCCAACTACCAAGACAACCACAACGACAAGGGAAAG
Source organism: Acer saccharum (assembly GCA_030490815.1). Classification (NCBI taxonomy): domain Eukaryota; kingdom Viridiplantae; phylum Streptophyta; class Magnoliopsida; order Sapindales; family Sapindaceae; genus Acer; species Acer saccharum. The sequence continues at coordinate 40,840,361 of CM059869.1, forward strand.
CACATTTGCATACTCAAGGGAATGGTATAATTCCTAATCTTATCCCCTCTTGTCATTGTGTGGTATTGATGGTCATGTTAGACCAAGTTGCTTGCATTACATTTAAAATATGTAGATTTTAATGCATGATTGAAAAGAAAAAGGCTAGAGCTAAGATGCATGATCCTTTGACATCTATAACTCTAGAACCTTTGTCCACTAGGAATGACTCTGTGTCACCTAAGTGGATTAAAAATGATGAACCCGCTTGCTACGAGACTAACAAGTCTCAAATAGGTTCAACTAAGTCCAAAGGACTTGGTAGGTCCATAGGACCTCATACCCTTCTTTGAAGAGGTATGGAAAATTGACCCCATATGGGGAACTTAAGCAAAGAGAGCTATTTTGCATTCTTGTCACTTGCAAAAAAAAAAAAAAAAAAATTGAAATATCTTATGCTTCTCTTTTTGTTGCTTGAGTAAGCTTGGTTACACTGTGTATATATATTTTCTATTTCAATAAGTGTGATCAATGCTTGTATTGCAATCCATGTCATATTTATGTTCAAACATGCATTTTTGGACTAGGAGATATATACATAGGATAAAATTTGAATGACCTATAATGATCTCCATGACATGATGATTGTTAAATGACATGCTAAATGCTAATCTTAAAAAGCATGTTTTGATGATTGCATTTTTTAACTGCAAAAAATGTGTGAAAAAGCTTATGAGACTCAAATGAAAAAGGATCTTGTATCCATTCAAGGATTTTACAATCCAAATGTCTCTCTTTCTTTATTGGTTGAACATGTCTACTATCATACGGATATCTTATCCGGAAAAATCAAGTAGGGTGCAAAGTCGCTCATGACATGTTTGGCTTATAAAGTTGGATATAGTTGTTCTTATATTGAAATCAATGAAAACCTATATCCTTACTTCTCTCATGACATTGGTGAAATTGGTTTGAATTCATATTAAAAACCTTTGTCATTTGCTTTGCCAAATACCATGGTATTTTTGAACTTAAATGCTACATGTCTTGTATGCAAAGCAATTATTTGATTCATACATTTTCTTTAAATAAATCTCCTTGTTTCTCTCCAATTAATTGAGATTGCATAAAGTGACTTATATTGATTATGCAAATATCTAGAATGCTACTATCTCTCTTTGCCTTGAGTGACCCGGTTGGGGACTACACATTTGTCTATATCATGACAAAAAGGGGGAGTACGTTGTGGTAAGGGGAGTTGCAAATTGTAGTAGCAATTGTGCATGTTGGGGAGAATACTAATTGAGGGGGAGCATTTGCACATTACATACATTGCATGATGTTGTGCTTAAATTCTTAAATGCAAATGCTTGTTTTATCTCACTTGATTCATCCCACCTTGTCTTGTATTGGATAATATAGAAACTTTGTTTTTCAGGGATTGATTGTTCTACTTGAGATTGAAGACTTCAAGATTATTTATCTTATCTCTTTGTAATGTAGAAAATCATAGTAGACCCGTAGTTTCTATTATGTTGTGAGGAATCATTGTGAGTGGTGGTTTTGTCACGAAATAGCCAAAGGGGGAGATTGTAAGGATTTCCTTTATTTGATTGGCTTGTTTCGTGGACAAACCACATGTGGGGTTCTTTGTAAGGGTAGCTTAGGTATTGGTATTCAAGCTCAAGGCCCTTTCAAGACCTCATCTTGATAAGCACCAAAGGTAAATTTCTAGTGCTTACGTGCTTTGAAGAGATCTAGTTGCACACACACACACAACTCATGCATAAATGTTATTCTTATATGTTGTGTGTTTTCATATGTGTGCATTCATAATTGTTGAATATCTCTTCATGCATGTTTATTTAATTGCATCTAGTTTATTGAAATGCCATAACATGTTTAGGCATTAGGATGCAAAGTCATGAATTTTATTCATGCATGTTTGAATTGAGTGCATCCTGTTCAATGATAATGCCATGACATGTTAGGCATTAGGATGCATTCAATACCCACACTTGCACTTCATGATTAGTCTTAAGTGTGGTGTAATTCGTTTCCGTTTGTGTGATCGGAAACGTCCGTGCTTGCACGATGGTGTGCATGTCTTAGCGCGATGGTTGACCACTTGAGAAGGTCTCATTCTTCTCTTGGATAAGTGGTAGTTTTGGTTTGGTTGATTGGGGTAAGGTGTCTAGTTTTAAAAGATTGGATTTCAATGTTTTAAGTGTTTTCAAAACTGACCTTTGTATGGTCTTGTGACCATAACGTTTTACACAAAGCTTCAAAATGAGTTTTTAAAATTTCTGTACAAACTAGACACCCATACCTTTCCAACGGTATATTATTCGTAATATTTCATGACCGTTTGGATTAGTTTTAAAATCTCCAAAGTTACAACAAAAACAGGGCAACTCTGTTGTTGTCCGTTTCTGACCTTTGGTCACTCAATTGACCATAACTTTTTCTATAGACATCGAAATATCATTCTGTAAAAACGAGTAGAAAGTAGATATCCATACCTTTCTAACGATATATCATATGAAAGGTTTCGATATCGTTTGGTCATATTTCGAAGCGCTCAAATCTTGAGTCACTGCACTGACGCGAGTACCGCGAAAATGCCCATACTTTTTCCATTTCTTCCAAATCGACGTAGTTTCATTTGGGCATTATAAATACATATCTTTCTCATCATTTTGAGGGTAGAGCCATAAAATCAAACCCTAGAGAGAGAGGCTCCTTATTCTTGAGAGAGAAAGAGAGACTTGAGAGAAAAAACTTAAAGATTACATCTTTATCTCTCTAAACCCATTCCCACATGCACAAATCATCATCTAGGCATCATCTAGGTTCATCTATCATGTGCTAATGCATGGGTCTTCTTCAACACACATTGTATGATTTGTTGAACACTTTTATCTTACATAATTAGTGTTTCTACTTATCAATTTTATCTCATTTATTACTTGTATGTGTTTAGATTAATTTCTACATACATGATTGAGATTATGTGTTGATTGGGTTATTTATGTTAGCTAGGTTTTCATGCCTATTTTATATCTAGCTAATTAATCTCATTATATGATTGAGATTATTTTTGATAGCTTAATTGATTAGGTCATTATTGCCTAAAAGCTATGCCATAAACATTCTTGTGTGATTTATTTATAACTAGGTTGATAGATTGTTTTTTAATCAATTAGTTAATCTTTTGAATGTTTGTGGGTTTTTTGTGATAGCTTTGTATATAGGATTGGTTATCCTTTACTTAGCTAAAGTTGTATGCCATGACATATAGCTATTTTCATATCTAGGATTGATTTTATTGTCATCATATAATCCTAGGTAAGCATCTAAGGTTCCCTAGCCTTGTTTGTTAATTGAATATTCATACATATTCACATAGGGTTGTGCATCTCTTTTGAGAGATTGAAGTCTTGTGTGATTGACCGGGATTAGGTCGGACACCGGGAACAGGTGGTCACACAAGCAAATTGGAATAGGGTTGCTAATAAAGGCCCGCTGGGTAGAAGTGAGGGGTTACAGACCAGAGTGTTAGACGAGGTCTACATAGGTTGTAAACTTCATTTCAATTAGTGATTTCGAGTTCCGAGTGTGGCGCACTAAACAGCCCGTGGTTTTTCCCAGTGGTTGGGTTTCCACGTAAACATCAAGTGTCATTTATTATTTCCGCATCTTATTACACTTGTATGTATATTTGACTTGCTAGGGGTATTTTCGTAAAATTGACATGCACGCGAAAATTGGGTAATAATTAGCTAAAATCTATTCACCCCCCCCCCCCCCCCCCCCCCCCCCCCCCCCCTCTAGCTTTATATTAAACACGCCTCCAGGACTTTTCAAGACTCATCATATCTCATTTGATCCCACTCAAATGCTAGTAAAAGAATTCTACAACTTTAACAAGATAAAGGTGCCCAACCTTTAACTTAAGTTGTGAACATTATTCAAGACTAACTAAAGAATTGTGTCTACCATATACATATCCAGATGTACGAACAATTCTTCTTTCCTCATAGTCTTTAGACCTTATGATTATTTACTTTGACAATTATAATATTAAACTATAAACGCTATACGATTTGTTAAACCAGAAATCACTTTATTATTATGAAAAAGATTGTTAATTACAATATTATACTCTTGCTATTGAGCATAATCCTAACAATCTCCCACTTGCGCTATAGCAAATGTGTCATATCTCTCATGCCCATGTTCTCTAGATGCCCATCGAAACTCTTCTGAGGTAGAGCCTTTGTGAAGGGATCCGCTAGATTTTCTGCTGACGCGATTTTGGTAATCGTCACGTCACCTCTTTGAACAATTTCCCTTAAAAGATGATACTTTCTTTCAATGTGTTTACCTCTCTTGTGACTTCTTGGTTCTTTCGAATTAGCCACTGCTCTACTGTTGTCACAGTAGATAGTGATCTGCTTATTCGCACTAGGAACCACTTCCAAGTCAATCAAGAATTGGCGGAGCCAAACAGCCTCTTTGGCAGCCTCGCATGCAGCAACATACTCAGCTTCCATGGTGGAATCAGCAATACAAGATTGCTTGATACTCCTCCATATAATTGCTCCTCCTCCAATAGTAAACACAGCCCCTGATGTGGATTTTCTGGAGTCAGAATCTGATTGGAAATCAGAATCTGTATACCCAACGGGAATCAAATCCCCTCCAGAGTATACAAGCATATTATCTCTCGTTCTCTTGAGATACTTGAAAATATGCTTGACTGCCGTCCAGTGATCAGGACCAGGTTTCGATTGAAACCTGCTAACTATGCCAACAGCAAAACAAATATCTGGTCTAGTACAGAGCATTGCATACATGAGACTTCCAACTGCCGAGGCATATGGAACTCTACTCATGAATTGCTCTTCATGCTCATTCTTAGGAACTTGTTCCTTAGAAAGCTTGATTCCATGTCTGAAAGGTAACATACCTTTCTTGGAATCCTGCATGAAAAACCTAGACAAGATCTTGTCTATGTATGAAGCTTGGGATAATGCAATCGTTCTATTCTTTCTATCCCTTATTACTTGGATACCTAGAATAAAACTTGCTTCTCCTAAGTCCTTCATATCAAATTGTTTTGCTAACCATTCTTTTACTGATGTCAATACACCTACATCGTTTCCAATGAGTAGTATATCATCAGCATAAAGAATCAGGAAAACCAACTTGTCGCCCTTAATCCTTTTGTATACACAAGGTTCATCAGGATTCTGAATAAATCCAAAACCTTTGATAGCTTGATCAAACCTTATGTTCCAGGATCTGGATGCTTGCTTTAATCCATATATGGATTTCTGCAACTTGCATACCTTTTCCATTTGGCCCTTTTCAATGAATCCCTCTGGTTGCATCATGTAAATGCTTTCGTTAAGACTTCCATTAAGGAAAGCTGTCTTGACGTCCATTTGCCAAATCTCTAGATCTAAAGATGCTGCAATGGATAAGAGTATCCTAATGGATTTAAGCATGGCCACAGGAGAAAAGGTTTCCTCGTAATCGATACCTTCTTTCTGTGTATACCCTTTAGCTACCAATCTAGCTTTAAAGGTTTCCACCTTTCCATCCATACCTCTTTTCCTCTTGTATACCCACTTGCACCCAATGGGTTTTATCCCTTTAGGCAAGTCTACAAGGGACCAGACTTTGTTATCGAACACAGATTCAATCTCAGATTGCATTGCCTTTTGCCAATGGCGACTATCAACATCCTCCATAGCTTCCTTGTACGTATAGGGATCATCGTCGTCCGGGAGATTCTCCACTGATTCTCCCAGACCGATGTATCTTTCGGGTTGTGTTCTAACCCTCCCACTACGACGAGGAATGGTAGGTTGTTGATCTTGTGTTGGATCGGAACTTACAATTGGGTTTGGTTGTGTAACCTCTCGTGGAATTGTATCTCCTGACATCTCATTCAGGACAATTCTACTTCTAGGCACAAAATCATTCATATAGTCCTTTTCCAGAAATTTAGCATTTGTCGAAACAAATACTTTAAGATCTGAAGGACTATAGAAATAATATCCTTTAGTTTCTTTTGGATACCCTACAAATATACATGTTTCTGAACGGGACTCCATCTTTTCTGTCTTTCCTTTTAACACATGCGCAGGACAACCAAATATCCTTAAGTGTTGTAAACTAGGCTTGCGCCCAGTCCACAACTCTTGCGGTGTTTTAGGAACAGACTTAGATGGTACATCGTTTAGAATGTATATAGCAGTTTGTAAAGCATATCCCCAAAAAGAAATAGGAAGTGTTGAATAACTCAACATAGACCTAACCATATCCAGAAGAGTTCTATTTCTCCTTTCTGCTACCCCATTCTGTTGAGGTGTACCTGGTGCAGAAAACTGAGAAACTATCCCATTATCAATAAGATATTGCTGAAACTCACCAGATAGATATTCTCCACCACGATCAGATCTCAAGATTTTTATGTGTTTCTCAAGCTGATTTTCCACTTCAGCTTTGAATGCTTTGAACATGTCAAAAGCATCCGACTTATGTCGCATGCGATACACATAACCAAATCTCGAGTAATCATCTGTGAAGGTGATGAAGTACTCATATCCACCTCTAGCTTGAATGCTCATAGGTCCACATACATCAGTGTGTATCAATCCTAAACATTCAGTGGCTCTTGCACCTTTGGCAGAGAACGTCCTTTTGGTCATTTTACCTTCCAAACAAGATTCACAAGTTGGTAGATCATCAACCTTTAAGTCACTTAAAGGTCCGTCACTTACCAATCTTTTAATCCTATTAAGGTTAATATGACCTAAGCGTAAATGCCAAAGGTAGGTTTCATCTATTGATAATTTTACTCTTTTATGATTAGGTTCCGTTAATTCTGTGTCTAACGAGTGAGAGATATTTCTATGCAAAAAGTATAGACCGTTTTCCAATGTACCTTGGCAAATAATTTTGTCATTCTTACTAATAATAAAAACTTTATTAAAGGTAACCGAATATCCAAATTTATTCAAACAAGAAATTGAAATTAAATTCCTCTTGAATTGAGGTACATAATAAACGACTATCAAATCTAAATGCCTTCTAGAATCCAAATAAACTCTAATATCTCCCACTGCACTTGCAGACACTAACGTTCCGTTGCCCAAACGCAAATTGATTTCATTCTTACTCATCTTTCTCCTTTCTTGGAACCCCTGCAAGGAATAACAAACATGATTAGTGGCTCCTGAGTCTATGATCCAAGAATCTGTAGAATCAGCCAAAAAACATGTTTCAAGATAATTAACATTACCTTCTTCCTTCTTATTCTGGGACTTTGGGCAATTTATCTTCCAATGTCCCTTTTCACCACAAAGGAAGCATTTCCCTTTGATCTTGGTTACTTTCTTGGTCTCCTTCTTGATAGGCCCAAGTTGCTTTTTCTTCTGTTGTTTCTTGACCTTTTGACGGGCCTTAACAGTAGCAACTTTACCAACCATATGAATCTCTTGACCCTTGCCTTTCACAAGGATTTTTTCAGCACTTAAAACATCTTGCATCAGGCCTTGTAAGGTGTATTCCTTTTTGTTCAAAGTGTAGTCCAATTTGAACTGACCAAAGGAATCTGACAATGAATTGACAACCATATCAATTTTTGTCTCACCATCTATCTCAGCGCCATGCAGTTCAGCAATGTTGAGATGTGCTATGACTTTCATCATGTGATCCTTCACAACCTGTCCAGGTTTCATCCTAAGATTCATAAAAGCAGTCACTGCCTCTCTCTTAGTCGTCCTGGACTTCATAGCAAACATCTCCTCTAGAGACATCATTATATCAGCAGCGGACTCCATTCCTTCATGCTGCTGTTGCAACACGTCGGAGATAGTGGCCATAATATAACATTTGGACATATCATTTGAAGCCTTCCACTGCTTATACTCATCTCTATACATTATGCTAGATTCATTATTAGGAGCAGGTGGTTTAGGAGTAGTTAGAACAAACTTATGTTTTTCACTTTGCAGCAACAACCCAATTTTCCTTTTCCATGTGACATAATTATCTCCAGTTAAAGTGTTGTCTTTCAGGATGTTTATAAGTGATGGGGTCATGATTTCTGAATAAAACAAAACATATATAAGTAAATAATCATGATAAAGCACTTTTAAATATTTATCTTGAATTAAATAAATAACTCAATCATAAAATTCAACGGTGATCCAACACCCATAAATGTTACGCCTCCTTTGGGAGTTCGCACCATTTACTAGTTAGACTAGGTCCCACCTAATTGTTAACATAACAACCAGCGTTTTCAATTTTAGCCTTGCAATTTTACTGACAAGAACTCTTGGGAGGATATCGATAAAATTACATTGAGTGTGTTACCAAGATATCGACCCTCAATTTTCTCTCACGAAAATCCCTCCTTGGGGAGTAGATCTCGTTTGAGTACATTGTCTAGTCTATCCTTGTAAGGAAATATGTTGCTAAATTCCATTCATGGACGCCCCTTGGGGGGATTATCAATAAATAATTAAGCTCAACTAAACTTGGAGGCCATAGGTGTTACAAAAACACCTTCTCCCACTCAATTATTTAAGGCGTGTGATTGAATCCCATAAAATGATTTACCAAGTTATCTAGATGCCAATTTAGATACCTAAATCATTCAATGCATGTTCATACCAAAAGAGATATATGAGTGGCACTCCTATTCTATATGTCATGTTATCATACAATAACAAAATATTGTAATATTTAAGCATAAATTAAATAGCAATAATTTTGGCCCATCCTAGAAAAACAAGTAAATTACAATTGTTTAGGAATACAAGATCTTCAAGTGGCCCATCAACCATACGCTCATCCTTTGGCCTTCTCCCATGGGCGACACACCCCACAACCCCACAAAGGGGCTGCCATGCGCAGCCCATAAGGCTACACAAGGCTGCCGTGCGCAGCCCACCATGTAATGGGCTTGCCATGCGCAGCCCAATCAACTCCTAGGGTGCGCACGGTGCTCGTTCTCGGTTCCGGTTGCTTCATTTTTCTTCGTGTCTTCGAATCTTCAACACCGAAATACATTACAGCAGTATAAAATAATAAAATACTGCAACATTAATTTTTTTTTTTTTTTTTTTTATTCACTGCAGTACTTTTACACATAAAAAACTGCACTAAAAATTAAATAAAAAAACTGCAGTAGTAATAATAAAAAAAAAATACTGCACTTATTTAAAAAAATAAAATAAAACCTAGCAACTACCAAGAAATTGGACTTTCGTTTTCTTATAAAAAATTTCTAGTCAAAAATTCTAAAACACTATCAACAAAGGACTCCTTTACAATCAACATAACACAATAAAGAGCTCAATCTTAATGTAAAATTAAAACAGAATCCTTATTTTTAATAATAGCTTAGGCCAAACCAAAACAACGTCAACAAGATTTTTACCAAACCATTTATCATGTTGAATTTATTCACTTAATGTTTTACTCACTTTATATATTATTACTTTGTAATTTTTAAAGTAAATTAACCATAAAATTTGAAAACAAAATAAAATATTCAAATTTATATAATTCACAAAACATTTTTTTTTTTTTTTTTTTTTTGGCAACGAGATTAACCCAATATGATAATATAAAGTTAAAAAACTATAAATTAGATAAACACTAAAATTTCAAAAAATTATATATATATATAAATAATTTTTCTATTGTCAGTTTGTTCTGATATAAAATATATCAGGACGAAGAATGTAGACCATTAGATTTACATACTTTGACTCAAAGTGTATACACTTGTCAAAATTTCTCCATAATTTATGGTCCACATTCTTCGTCCTGATATATTTTATATCATGACAAACTGATAGTAGAAAGACTATATATATATATATATAATTCATTAAAATATATATAACTTGAAAACCAACCCTTTTTTTTTATAGAGAAAGAGTGTGTATGAAGTTAGAGCATCTTCAATGTAAATATATATTTGTGAGTTTCTAGATAGTGCCACATATGCATTTCTATTTGTTATGGGTCAATTTTGAAAAAAAAAATTAGAGAAATGTATATTCATATCTCCATTGCAATTATCGAAAATCAAATATGCCCATTTTATGACCAATCATAATAAAACAATTATTACATTTTCTCTCCTCTTATTTTACAATTAAATGAGCTTTAATATTAGGGATATTATTATTTGAGAAAATTGCCAAATCTAGCCAAATAGATTATGGGAAGATTGTTTTTAGCCCCGTTTCATATTTTAATTGTTTATAACCATTTTGCAATAAATTCTTTCAATCCCTAGGCAAAAAAAGAAAAAAAAAAAAAAAAAAACCTCAACCAATTAATTTTTTTAATTTTTTTCCCTTTACTCTTCTTCTTTTCCACGACCTCTCTTCTTTCTTCTTTCCTGCTCTTTTTTTTTCTTCATTTTCAGTCTTCGACTTCTTCTTCTTCATCTCTTCATCTCTTCAAAAATTAAAAATTCCATAAGTATTTTCATATAAAAATAATTCATTACCTTTTTTATTTTAAATATTTTTTTTCAAGTTTTGAAGAGATCTGGAAATTTCCAGATCTCTTCAAACAAAACAATCGATCAAAATCTAGATTTAAAAAGAAAACCAAAAAAAAAAAAAAAAAAAAAAAAACTAGATTAACCACAAAATTCAGGTTTTTTTAAAATAAAAAAAAATCCAGATTTTCAAAAACAATATTCAGTCTATTTCAAAATCATTTTTAACCAAAAATAAAGCAAAATTTGGAAATCAATGATCATCACCATCCAACATGTATCAGAGATTGTATAGATCCAAACATATTTTTTTTGGTTTGAAGAACAAACAATGAAGCGCAGCAGACATTAATTCATCACTAAGATTTTATCCGGTTATTATGAGTTTTTTAATTCTAAATCATGAGTTATTAGATAAATGTTTGTGTTATTGACCCATCTTTTATTCAAATTAAAAAATTATAATATAAAAAATAATAGGAAAATTATATAATTGTTGATATTGAAAATGGAAGAAGAAGAGAAAGAAGGAAAGGGGAGAAGAAGAGATGTCGTGGGAAGAGAGAAAAGAGTAAAGGGCAGGTTTTTTTTGTTTTTTTTTTTTTGTTAGATGCCCCTTTTATATAGGGGCATTGCAGTAATAACATAAAAATTAGGTTATAAACAATTAAAATTTGAAACTAGGTTATAAACGATTACTCAATGTTTCAAATGGTTATAAATAAACTTTTCCCATTTGCACCCTGACTTTTGAGGTATTAGTCATTTTGCACCCTCTTGTTTCAGTATTGACCATTTCCCACCTTCCATTAAGGTCTGTTAACATTTGTTAACCTTTTCAATAAAAATACTATTTTACCCTTTCTATTTAATTGAAAAACAGAAAGAAAAAAAAAATTAAAACAAAAGAATGATCTCCACCATCCATCTCAAAATGGACGGTGGAGATTTGTCTCTTTTCTTAAAAACAAAATTCAATTGAAAACAAAATTCAATTAAAAAAACTGGAGATCCAAACTCAAAATGCAAGAACAAAAAAACACATCGGAGATCTGGATGATCTCCACCGAATGCAATGACCAAAAAAAAAAAAAAAAATGGTGTCCGAACAAAAAACAAAATCCAAATAACAAGGATAAACCCACCAAATGAAACCAAGAAATTTTTTGTCCAAAAAAACCCCGAAAATTTTTGTCTAAAAAAACCTAGAAATTGAACTTGTTTACCTAAAAAAAAAAAAAAAAAAAAAAAAAAACCTTCATCACCAAACCGGATCAACCCGATTTTCAAACCATCACCACACTCTACCACCCAAACATCGTCTAAAACACAGCCGTCGGCTTCCCCCTTTTCTACCTCAATCAACTAAGCCACCACCCAAACCAACTCATCCAAACAGCCACAACCCAAACCCTTTAGATTTTTCAATTTTTTGAGATAGAGATGAGAGATTGAGATGGAGATTGTGATTGAGATGGAGATGAGGATGAGAGATTGAGGTGGAGTTGGAGATGAGACTTGAGAGATTGAGATTAGGTTGGAGTCTTGCAGTCTAGAGATGAGAAGAGAGAAGAGAGAGTGAGAAAAGATTAAAAATGGAGAGAGGAGAGAGAAGAGAGAAGGTGATCGGGTGTTTTAAGTTTATTTTAATATTTATTATTATTATTAATTAGTTTATATAATTTTTTATTTAGTATTTTATTAAATGATTTATTTTTTAATTTGTATTAACTTTTCCGAATGCAATTACCATTGTACCCTTACTAACATAAGGGAATATTTATTTTTTTAACTGAACCGTAATGGTAGAGTGCAAAATGACAATTACTTTCAATTATGGGGTGGAAAATGGCCAATACCAAAACCAAAGGATGCAAAATAACCAATACCTCAAAACTCTAGGTGGAAAATAATAATATCCCTTAATATTATTGGTGGAAAGAGTTAGAAATCTTAATCAGCATTTCTAGGAGTTTCTAGAAATCCAACTCCATATTCTCAAACCTTTTTTTTTTGTCACATAATCTCCATATTGAAGTTAGATAATTACATTGGAGAGAGTTTTTCTAACTTTTTAACTATCTATCCTACACTCAATTTTCTTCAAATGCATATTTGTATTGGAGATGCTCTTATTAAAAAGTCTCTTTTATTCAAGTGGTCGATGTGGGTCAAAATTGAAAATATAAATTAGAATGATAAATCCGAAACAATAGATTAAGAGAAAAGGATGGTGAGGCATGCAACAAGGAGCTTTATTTATTGAATCTAAAATGGTGTATTCTGCCATTTTTATTTATATATTTAAGATGTCCATTTGCAATCAATACAACTTGCAAAACCTGAGTTCATGTAAGAACTAACATCAATGTACATAAATGGAATTCTCATACAACAATTCACATCACTTATCAACAATCAAGTTGTAGCCACTAACCGCATGGATGACTGAAAATCTCATCATTCTTTAAATCTACAGACGACCATACATCGAAAGCATATCTCTTAGTTTCGTTGCCTGCGGCTCCAAGTTATCAAAATGAATGGAACTTGGTATCCTCCAACTCCAGTTTCCAAACTGTGTTAATAAAAGTATCGCAAAACATTAAATCTTAGTTACTTAAAAGTTTTCGACTGGTTTAATCCTCCAAAGCCCTTCAAAGAACCAATCGCCCATTCAATTGCATTTATGTATAATAAGATTTACCTGAGTTGCAGGAATGTTCATCCTGGCAGAACTCCCGAGCCCAAGGATATCTTGCATCGGTATGATTGCAGTTTGGGCAACCGAAGATAGAGCAGCCTGGATGAGTGCCCAGGGAATATCATTTTCTTCAGTAATTGAAAGATACTTCAGTACCTGAGACAACAATTGCATTGTAATGAATTATAAACAGCATCAACCTTGTTAAATGTATCTAAGATTTCTCCTGTTCAGTCAAGATTTGAATAATCACAAAGAAAAGGTAAAGACACACATTGGTCTTCTCTTCGTGCTTCAAGGAGTCCCACCAACCTCGGATCTACAATATCACGTGATAAACTATATTATAAGACAATGTTTAACAGTTCAAAAGGGATTATTTTAGGTCAAGATCAACTAATAAGAACAACTGAGCTTCCCGTCTCATAAACTACAAACCTTTCAGCTAAAGCAAAAATAAGCTATGGATCATATTGGAACAAAGGTCTCAATCATTGGAGCACTTTTTTATTATTCTTACTACAGATAATAAACAATGAAAAATGGAACATATGCCCATGAAATAAAGTATCTTTACCGTGTCATTATCGTGAGTGCCAGTGTAAACAACTTGATTGCACTCATGGTTGTGAGGCAAATGTGGATTTTCAGCATCACTTCCAAAACCTAGACCAAGAAAATCCAATACAAAATCACCATGCAAACTTCAAATTATCGGCCAGATAAAACCAAATGAAATACCAGAACTGAATGCAATTGAAAACACTTATTTACCAAACTGGAGAACAGCCATTCCCGGTGCCCCAATAGATTTCCTCAGTTGAACTACATCCTCAGTGATAACTCCCTGTCATGTGACAATAGAAGGATGAGACCATAGCAGCAGAAGCAAATCAATGGATACGTGAACAAGATTCTTGAGATAAGCTCCCCAATGAACTCCATATAAAATCTATTGATGGATACAGACAATAAAGTATCTAAAACCAGAAGGTTATTTATTTTCATCTATCATGAAGATATGATATAAGCCAGTGAAGAAGAAAAACATCCTGCAAAACAAGAAAGTGATGAAACCGTAGTGTGACACGATGAGTATATGGTACCAGAACAAGAAAATATGTTTCTGTAATTAACTAGTTTACCAACTGATGGTGGTTGGCTCTCTAGCTAAGTTTCGATTTTATAAAAGCAGAACCATGCAAGTGATAGAACCAGTACATTTACCAAATCGACTAATCCAGAATTAGAAAAGTGCAACACAATGGGTAGGCAACGTATGAAATTAACTATTATAGTAATTAACATTAAACTTGTTTCCTGATTAATGTACACTTGTAAGCCTAGCATTGAGTGAATGCCCACATGTCAAATCCCGCTATTCTTTATTGTAAAAAAAAAAATCCATTAATTAAGGTATTAAATAAAGGTAAGCAAGAATATTGAAAAATATATTATGCTCCATGGCAAGCCAGCTCAATTTTCATGAAATCATTCCCAATAGATCTATAAATCCCCTTCTACTCCCACCAAAAAGAAATGGGAAGAAAACTCATATGATATGCAGACGGAAATTCGCACCACAAAATTAACATCAATCATGTGTCTATAATTCCAGGATATTAGTAATTATTAGCAAGTAAAATGAACTAAAACATTTAACTGCAAGGCAAATGAGTAGAAGAATCAAGTTAAATATAACATACCAAATCTTCTGCTATTATATTGATATTTCCAACAGATCCTGAGATGGCATCAAACAAGGATTTTCCAGGTCCCACCTACTGTCATCAAAGTAATATCAAAGATTGATAATGTGATAATTCAGGAAATTAATAACTTCATCTAATTTACAGAAACCTAACCTTCCACCGTCCAATCGTGGCAATTTTTGCTTCTGTACAATTATGTAATTTATTAGTTTATGCATCACATCAGCGTAACATATGTATACAACAAGCGTTAATTCATCTGCCCAATCGAAAATCATCTCACCAGATGGAACGGCCCAAAAGCCAGCAAATCCTCTAAAGTGGTCAATCCTGAATTCATCAAATAAATCCTGTGCCCGTTGTATGCGGCGAATCCACCAAGAAAACCCCTCTTTCTCCATGGCTTTCCAATCATAGAGAGGGCTTTTAAGTCAAATATGAGTTAATCAGTAAGCTGGTAAAAATACTGCAGGCCAGAATATTGTCAGAGCAAATTATAACAATTTTTGGATGTAACTTGATCAAGGTAAAATTTAATCATACATCGTTCTAATCTAACATGTGCTGTACATTCAGCACTGGGCAACTGACTTTAACTATATTATCTGGGTAAATGTTGTCATTACTTTTCCTTACCATTCTCTTCAATGATTAATGAGGAGAATGTGAAATAATTATCTACAAAATGTAATTAAAATACAAACACATGGGAAGAGAGATGCAAAATTATCATTGGGCACATTAGGCTAAGGCTATGTTTGGGATTGCTTTTGCTTGAGAAATAATCACTTATTTCTCAAGTTTTGAGCAAATAGGTGTTTGGTAAACTTCCCAAAAGCCCTTATTTTACAATTTGCTCCTCCAATTAGCAACTTTTGAGAAGTTGGCTGGGGGTTGCTTTTTGAGGCAGAAGCTAGCTTATTGCGTATGCAATATCTCGCTATTTTATTAAAAGATAGTATTACCCTTGTATTTAATAATAATATAATAAAAAACTAAAAAAAAATAAAAATATGAAAATATAAAAAAACAGAAATTGAACAATGGTGGTGACCACCACCAGAGTTGGAGGCCGGAGAAGATCCCTCCATGTCCACCACCGACGCTGACGCCGCCTCGCCTCCATCACAGCCACCGCCTCTATCGGAGGAAGTCGAATTCATCGAAGTTGTTGAAGTTGACGGCAAGCTGCCTCCTCCGTTCGCGATTGAAATCACGAATCTATTGGCCCGCTACCACCGGCGAAGTCGAAGTCGAAGTCGTCGATTCCATCGTGCCAGAGATGCTGGTTCTACCATCGGCGAAGTCGAAGTCGTCGATGTAAGTCAATGTTCCTTCGGCAGTGGAGGATTCCGTTTCGCGATTGAAATCGCGAATCCAATCGTGATTCCGTCGCCAAGGCTGGTTTTGCTCCTCCACGATGCAACGAATCGGCGACAGAATCTTGCAAATTCGACACCAGAATTGTTGATGCCGGAGTTGTTGATGCTTGATGGAGAAGATGACTGAGTTGACTCAGCTGTGTTGAGAGAGACTAGGCTTGAGTTGACTCAGTCAGGGTTTTTTTTTAGTTGACTCAGTCTTTTATTTTTAAATCTTTTATTAAATAACAATGAAAAAATGGAAAATATATATATATACTAGAAAAAACTGAAAAAAAAAAAAGAACAAAAAAGCTGGAAATAATAATAAAAAAAAATTACATTCTCTTTTATTAGCAATACTTTAATAATAATAATAATTAATATATATATATATATATTATATTTTAACAATAAATGTCCATTTTGGTCATTTTCCATAATCTATTAAAGTTTACCAAACATTTTTTCTTTACTTTTTTCCTAAATTGATTATTTATAAAGTCAATTTACCAAACACCTATCAACTTATCTTGTAAGTTGATTATTTCTAAAGTTAAGCTATAAATGGATTATATATGAAGCAAAGCAATCCCAAACATAGCCTAAACTTCAGTCCAAGGAAAAACAAATTTTTGTTTTTCAGTAGATTATACTCTGATCTACACACACACGATATTTTGAAAAAAAAAAATACATAAAGCGTTTCATAGGAAGGAAACAGTTAATATATAAAACATAATTTAAATCATCTGATGTGTTTTTGTTAGTTTGCAAAAGATATGCGTCCAAACCTGTCCCATAGCTGACCAGTTTCACTGAAGGCATCAGGGGGAACACCACTAACTAATAGAGGGAAACCATTCCTGTTCTGCATAACAAAATCAAGATAGTAACTGGACCGATGACTGAATGCTATTTTATCATAATCAGATAATTGAAATTGAAATCTCCCACAATATATTGCGGGCCACTCACCAGCAAAAAATGCTTTTTATTTGCCCAAACATCTGCACTATGATAACCTACATAAATAGGCATGTCTCCCATTATACTAATTCCCTTCATTTGTGCATAGTTGCGAACTTTTTGCCACTGCCTTTGGAATAAAAATTGTTGGGCCATAAATAGAACAATCTGTACAATTGAAAACAAGAACAGGCTATTAAGAGCTTGTAACATCCAATAAATGTTTGAAGAAACTATGAGACAAATAGGTGAAGAAAGAGTGATCAAGTTCTTACAAAATCCTTTTTACTTTGGTAAATGTCTTCCAGGGCTGCAAGATGGCGATTTTTTAAAGGTTCGGGCCAAAAATACCAACTGAATGTGTTTAAGGCGTTGTCAATGGCAGCAAAATAAGCTGCATCCTCAAGCCAGCCTACAAAATGGAGGAAACAGCTTCATTCAGTTCCAGGATAAACAACTCAGGCAACTATATTTGAAAGCCAATTCCAGCAAAACAATATATTTCCCTTTTTGGGTACATGAAGGGATTTTAATTTGGCATCACTAACAAAAGAAAAGCAAGTACATGAAAGAATGAAAAGTAGATTCTACACATGTAAAAAAGTACAAAAATACTCTTAATATGATATGTCTCACTCAATATATTGGGGTCTCTGCAGAAATCTTCAAACTGACTTTTAAGTTCCCCGTTATTCTTGATGAGCCTCTCTGCAGCCTAAGAGAGGGGACCAGTATAAGAAAAAAGTTGGTGTAGGAACAGAAAAATGGATGGTATATAAATTTTCATGGTACCTTTGACATACATATAGAAGAAATTTTATTAAATATTTAACATCTAGTCAACTCTTAATAATTGTTAATGATAAAAATATCAAAGTTAATGCTTGCAAAAATTAAGCATTAACAAAGAATATAATTAGATCATCGTCAGCAAACCACCAGCTTCTTCAACCATTTTCGAACCTAATAAACACAGAAATTAAAACAAAAACAAGAAAAGACAAAGAAACGAAAGCTTCTCCCTCCCTACAATTTACCTTAATTATCAACGGATCCTTTAAGTCAGCAACAACAGAGAAGTTCACATGCTCGACATCACTACAAGTACGAAACCATAGTAATAAGGTCAATGCATAGAACAAGGAACACGTAAATGGACTCAACCATCATAAACTCAATTATCAGAATTGCTCACATTGGTTGGGGAAGCTCATCTTTGGCTAACAAACCATCCTTAACAAGCTCTTCAAGAGAAATCAATAGCGTGTTGCCACAATTGGCATCCTGAATGCATTTAATAGTACCAATCACTCTCGATAAAACAATACAACACGAGAAGTAAATCGGATAACACGCAGAATAAACTTGATTGATCATTCGTGATATACGACAGATCAGTAACTAAATTTGAAAATTAAAACGAATCCCAGAACTAGTTAGTACCCACTTTGAATTACGCTTTATCGAATACATTCGAACTGGAAACGAAAATTTAATCGAAAGGATAAATCACCTGGCCCGAGTAGGGTGATCCTTCTTCATTGGCCTTCCTTCCTGGAGGAACAAGAGGCAGCACCTGCAAGCGCACCCATTAAATTACTTTCAAAATTCAACTCAATTGTCTTTGTCAAAAATTTGACAAAATATGTATTTCGCCAAACACAACAAAACAATGGCTTTTACATAAAAACACAGTAGAAAATACGACCGACCTGCCAAAGAGAGCAACCGGAGTCACGAAGCCAGTCGATGAATCGAAACGCCTCGTCGCCGAGATCTCCGATACCGTACGGACCATGAAACGACGTCGGGTGGAGCAAAACGCCGGCTCTCCTGCGGTCCTTGGGATCGCGCTCGGGGATCCAGTCGCCGTAGTCTGCCGAAAAGTCGCCGCCGGAAACGGCGACGTTGGTTGAGAGAGAGCAGAAAAGCGAAACGGTGGTTCTGGCATTGAAACGAGCGGACGAGAAGAGAATCGGAGAGGGTCTGTGAGAGACAGAGGATGAGAAGGAGGAAGGGAGGAGGAGCGAGAAAGAGTTGACGACAGCCATAGAATTTTTACATGAACAGAGGAGAGGGAACGGTTGATAATCAAGAAGAAGAAGAAGAAGAAGAAGAAGAAGAAGAGATGTTTCAGTGGCGCATGTGAACCAGGGAACTAAAGCTATGTATTGGGTATGTTAGCTTAACTTTTAAAAATAAGCTCTATTGATGAAACAGGTGCTGCACATTCTAGAAATAAAACCAAACAAAATTCTAGTTACTTCTATAGTTTAAACAAGTTAGTTCTTGTGTCCATTCAAATACTAAATAGTATTCTTTCAAAAAAAAAAAAAATACTAAATAGTGATGCCATTGATACCAGAGCATGTTCTAAGATCTGCATATGTCACATCTTTTTAATATTTTACTCTACTTTATAATTTTATTTGAAATGTTATTTTTAAATTTTTTATTATTTAAAATTATAAAAGTCAGTAAATAAAATTAATGTATTCAATTTATATAATATTTTGTATTATTTAAAATTATAAAAGTTAACGATTAATAAATTCAATACAATTATAAAATGGTATTTTTATAATTAAAAAACCAGTATTTATTATTGTGCCAAATTTGTCATTGTATTAGAGTATGCTTTTTTTTTTTTTACTTTTATTAAATTATAGTATTGATACACTAAAATAGCATTGCATTGAAGATGCTTTAAACAATCAACTTTAAAATAAATAAATAAAAGTAAAGAAAAGGTTTTAGATAAACTTTAATCGATTATGGAAAAAAACTAAAATATATATGATTATATTATTCAAGTATTATATTTCTTTTCGTATCTTTTTTTTTTTCTTTTTTTTTCAAGATTTTATATTTTTTATATTTTTCCTTTTTTTTCCAACTTTTTTTTTTTTTTTTTCCTTCTCATTTGTTTTTTTAGCTTTTTTATTTTATTTTTTCCTTTTTCACTCTCTTTTCTAGGTTTTTCTTATTTATTTTTTCCTTTTTCTATATTTTTTTCTAGCTTTTTGGTTTTCATTTTTCCTTTTTCTTTTTTTTTTCCAGTTATTTTTTTCTTTTTTCTTCCTTCACATAATCAAGTATAATTTTTTTTTTTTTTTACACGGTTTTAATTTTTCAAACTCAATATATAAAAAGTAAAATGAAAACATGACAAAGTATTGTAATACAAATACAAGATGAGTAAGGGGATGTATTCAATTAGGATTCTTTAGGACATTTAAAGACATTATAAATTTTGATGTATTCAATTTGGATATTTAAAGACTTTAAAAAAAGTCTATATTAATCCAGTGGTATTCAATTCAAATTTTTATGGACTTTTAAAGAATCCTTCCAAATCCATGTGTATTGAATTGGGACTTCAAAAATGTCTACAAGAATCAATATGTATTCAATTAGGAATAGATTTTAAAGGATTTTCTTAGACCATGGATTTTGGTGGACTTTGGTGGACTTGATGGTGAGAGATATAAATATCAAATGCAATAACATGTCCGGCCTTCTCCCCAAAGATTTTGGTGAACTTTGCTCTCTCTCTCTCTCTCTCTCTCTCTCTCTCTCTCAAAACAAAAACATGTTGCTTCTTCTCACTTCTTCTCTACTCAAATAATCCTGATCGATAATCTTCCCTTGCTAATTTTTTGACTACCAATCAATCAACATTTCTGGAAAAAAAATGCCAATCAATTCAAACAAATATACGTTGATGGTATAGGTAAGACAACAATTGCAACATATGTATACAAACAAATATACGTTGATGGTATAGGTAAGACAACAATTGCAACATATGTATACAAACGAATTGCTAATCAATTCAAAGCTGTTTGCTTTCTTGAGAATGTTAGGAATGATGCTAAAATTGGACCGAACCATAAATTATTGCACATAAAGATGATCAAGACTTATTGCACATAAATTATTTTTAATTAAATTTTGGATGATCATCTTCCCTTGCAGATGTGGCAATTTGCTTTATATTGATGACATGATACATGATAAGCTTGTCCTATATATTCAAACATTTTTGAAAAAAAAATGCCTAATAATCAATCAACATTTATTTGCATAAAAATGATGGTTTTTAATTAAATTTATAAATGGATGCAAAGACGTATGTTATTAAATTATTATATAGATAACATGATACGTTTGTCTTATTGAAACATAATACATGACAAAAAAAAAAAAAGGATAAGGAAACCATAAGTAAAGTCCAAATGGAGAACAGAAAAGTGAAATAATTGATTAAAGAGGTGAAAAGTAATAGAAGAGAAAAGAAAGAAAGCAGAGATTGTTGTTAATACTGCAAATTGTATTAATGGATCATATTGATTAAGTGTATTGATTGTGTTATTGGGCCATATAGCGGTATAATTCTCCATCTATAATAGAAGTCAGAGTTAACAAATCCATGAAAGTCCATGGATGTCTAAACAAATCCATAAAAGTCTAAGATGGATGTCTAAACAAATCAATGAAAGTCCATGTGGATTTATAAAAGTTCGTAGAAATCCATGAAATTTTGTCACTTAAAAAATATCTTTAAATGTCCTCAAGAATCCTAATTGAATACACCCTCCTAAAAATTTAAAATGATAAACATCAAGCACTAATTAAACTAGCGGTTATCTGATTCCTTAATACTTAAATTTCTTAGGCTTGAGGACCATTGGTCTCATGACTTTCTTCATCAGTGTCCATTTCCTCTTTTGTCTCCTCATCCTGAAAATTTTTGCTCTCCTAAGAATGACGATCACATTGAGCATGTCTTTTTATATAATTATGTAGTGTCATGGTTACACTGACTATTTTCACTTGCTTGTTAAATGAAAAATTAGGCATGGTCTTTAAAATTTTCCACTTTTTCTTCCATACCCCAAAAGTGCGTTCAATAATGCTTCAGAGAGAATAGTGTGCTTGATTGAACACTTCTCGAGGACCTATTGGATGCCTACCTCAACAAAAATCTAG
The DNA here is from genome assembly GCA_030490815.1 of Acer saccharum. Classification (NCBI taxonomy): domain Eukaryota; kingdom Viridiplantae; phylum Streptophyta; class Magnoliopsida; order Sapindales; family Sapindaceae; genus Acer; species Acer saccharum. The sequence goes on from CM059869.1 coordinate 40,862,621, forward strand.
AATATAATATATTTCACCTTTATATGGTCCCAAATGCCCACTCATTTGTGGATAACCTGCATCTACTAAATATTATTTTCCTGTTCAATAAAAAACTTTTAGTTATGCTAATATAATAATAATAATAATTTATTGGAAAAATATAATATAAAAAAGTTACGAAATATTACACCTTTAGGAGGTTTAAAGAAATTCAAAGTAGGATCTCGTGTAGTTTTTTGAAATATTCTAGAATCATGAGGGGTGCCTTCCCAACCTGCGACTGCAAATGTAATTGCATCTTAAAATCACACGCTGCCGTTACATTTTGAGTTGGTATCCCTTTCCTACCAATGTATGGTATTTGATCTTCAGGAGATATTGAAACAGGGATGTGTGTACCATATATGGCACAAATACAATCCTAAAAATAAAAAATGCAAATGAGTAATGCAACTATAAATTAATGTTTATTTTTTAAAAAAATAAAATTAGATTCATAATAAATTACCTTAAAATGAGGCATATATCTAGAATATTTCAATATTTCTTCACGGATGTTTCTAAAGTCGGAATTTTGTGGTTTTATTATATCCATAGCCATGTGACATACAACATCCAATACTTAACCAAAATACCTACTCACTGTCTCACCAAAATGCTAGAACCGTTCTTGTACTAATCAGTTTCCAACACCATGTCCAAAAATATGTAAAAAAAATCCCCAAATTCTCAATAGCATTCATCCTCCTTGAACCCCTTAATCCACAGTTAGTTCCAAATCATTGCATAATCTAAAGAAAAAATATTTATCCATTCTAAACATCATGTAACATCAACTTACATTTCCTCGTAATAATTCCATCAACCACATATTACCTAATTGGATTGAATTCATACAAGGTTCCTCTTGGATATATCTCCAATGATAATACATTATGGTACAAGCAACACTACACAAAAATCCTTGATTGTTGCTTACACGACACACCAACAATGAGTAGTAAACAAGGATTAGACGACTCACCCCACGACCATATTGTAATAGTCGTATAAAAGGAAGGTTGAACCCAAACTTGGAGTGTTGATGTGGTTGATTATTATGGGTGGTATGAGTGTCATGGTGAGCATAAGTACCTTGTGTTTCCATTGTCTTGCATCTTTGAAATTCTCTTATCCACTTATAATGTAAAATATACCTATAGGGGTGAATAGGTACAGGCTCAAATTCTTGAACTTATTTTTCTTCACAAAAAATTTATGCACACTTAGAATCTTTAACAAGTAGATTGCTTCAACAAGTCAATATGAATTCGATTAAGCAAGAAAACATATAAGAGAAGTATTAGTGCACTTTTAAAAACAAGATTTTAAAGCTCAAGTGCATGATCTAGAAACAATAAAAGTTATTTGTTCAAGATCATTACTTTTCAAGTGAGTATCTCTCAAAGAGATTGATATTCAAAATAAGTTTTGCTTATCAAGTCATTCACAAACACATATAGACATCAATCAACACAAATCATGCCAATGGACCTTCGAAGAGATTTAAATCTCTTTTTGTCCAAAGGCTTAGTGAACAAATCTGCAAGTTGATTTTTAGTAGGTATATGCTCAAGAGTAACAATAGAATGTTCAACTAGTTTGTTAGGTTTTTCATTTGTATTGGCATGTATTCCACATCAAAACGATGTTTATCTTGTATTGATTAATGGTCGTAGATATGATGATTCAAAGCTTTAAAGAAAGACTCGGCTACGGTTCATGCAAGATGGTGTCTTGAAAAGGGGATTAAGCTTCATTGCTCAACAAAGGTATAATTGACCTCATTTCTCTTACAAGGCATAAGCACACACACACACACAATTCATTCATAAGTGTCCCTGCATCGTTGTACACCATTTATATAACACATTCACATGTTTTAGTATGCTTATGCATTGAACTCATATTGACATACATTGTAGAATTGCATGTTCTAAGACTACTGATCGCGCTCCAAATGTTCACATTTAGCACTCCCTTTTCCTATCTTTTGTGTTTATTTTCGAGCACTTTTGTGTATATAATGCGTGTTTTAGCTATGTATAGGTAAATGTCCTACAAATATGGTGTTTGTACCAAATGTGGGCAAAAAAGGGCAATTATGTATGAAGAAGACCACCGCTGGTTCGTTCCGTAGGAAAGTAGCCGCGGACCAGAAAGAATGAAGCCGTGGAACCCATGTTGGAAAACCATCGTAGGAATTCCTCCGCGGGAAAGAACCCGTAAAACAGGGGAGCCTGAAGTCACGGAGAAGACCACGGGAATTCCTCGGCAGGAAAGAAGCCGAGGGACAGAAGGAACAAAGTTGCGAGGTATTATTAAAGGATCCCGCGAGTTATCACCATGGGAATGAACCCGCGAAATAAGGGAAAGAAGTGGCGGGAATTCCTCCACGGGAAAGAAGCCACGGGACAAACTCGTCAGGCCCCTCTCAGAGCTGAAATGATGATATTTTCAGGGGTATTTTGGTTTCTTCACACCTCATTCATGCCCCAAACTTGCCCAACTATATATACATCCATTTTGCCTTTCTTTCTAAGTGTGAACCAAGGTGAACCAAGTCCTAGAACCACAACCTAACCTAGAGCTTAGCTCTTACACAACAAAAGAGAAAGAGCAACTTTCAAGCTTCCATGGAGGATTAGATACGAAGAGAAAGGAGGGTGAAAGTACACAAACGAAGTTAAATTGCTTAAAGCATACCTAGAGGGGGGGGGGGGTGAATAGGTTTTTACACCTTTTTCAAACCCTTGAACAAACTTTCGTTTGTCCCTCAAGGTAGCCTTACACACAACACAATAAGCCAAGGTAGACATACATAGACAATACTATAATACAATCATAAGAGCAAAGTCTAAGCATATCAACAAGTTATGAGAGGTATAAGAACAAATAAACATAATAACAAAATAAGCTTGTATTTCATAAGATGTTCAATGTATTACAAGAGTGAACAAAATGTCACTAATCACACTATACAAAGACTTGCTTCACAATACATCACATGTGGATATTATGAATCAAGACAATAAAATATACAATTAAAATATAAGAGAAAGAGATAGGAAGAATTAACACAAAGGATTTTTTAACGTGGTAAAACCTCCAAGGAGGAAACATCCACGGGTTGAACTACAACCATTGGATACTATATTATTGGAAAGTAAACATAGAACATTCACAAAGTGACCAATCTTTAGCTCACCCAACCTAGTAAAGTCTAAGCCTACCCAACCCTATTTGAAAGTGTGAAATCCCTCAATGATGCGAAACCACCATATACTGGATACCACACACAACCAACATCGATGGTAGATTAGAAATTCCTCAAGAGTGCATACACCTCCCATGTACCCCGCTCTATCGGACTCTATGTCTAACCATACGCCTAGGCCTACCAATACAATAGCCAACTCCCTATCCAAGGCACTCTTGCCTCTAGGGAGCCTCCCATGCATGACTATTCGAGTCCTCCCGACTCTAGCCATGACTCCTTGCTTACCTATCCGAGTCATCCCGACTCTAGGCAAGACTTCTTGCTTGGCTATCCGAGTCACCCCGACTCTAACCAAGATTTCATGCCTTTTACAAGGACTTCCTAATGTGATCATGTGAAAGCAAATGATGCAAACATTCAATACAACATAGAACATGTGATCAATACATTCTATGGCACAAATAGACCTAAACATGTGATATCACAAATAATCAAGTCTAGATGCAAAAATACATGAATAGAAACCTAAGCATGTGAAACACCTAACACATACACTCAAAGTCTCATTCACACACATAACACTAGAATCACAATATGTTCATGAAGTACAAATTCAAGATGCTATCAATATACAATTAAATGCTAGATATATGAGATTAAAATCAATCAATATTCTAGACAAAAATATAGAGCAAGGTTTTGAGATTTACATCAATCAAAACCTATATTCTCTAAATCACAAACAAATACACAAATCTTAGATTTTATCAATCAAAGGATCAAATCAAATCTCAAGGTCATTTTAACACAAAATTAATTCAATTAAGTTCCAAACAACCTAAGATGCCATTCTAATCACAATACAACTCACAAACATATGTAAAACCTAGAATCATAGAATCTAGTCAACATTAGTCCACAAATTGAGTTTCAATTAGAATGATAATCAAGCTATCTTTCCTAATAGCTTTTACCAAACATAAACATAGATATAGAAGAAGAAACCCCAAGCAAATGGAAGGTCAAAAAACAAGAAATCCCAAAGTTGAGACTAATACCTCGGATTTTGCAGTTGGTTCAGAAATCAGTGTTCAACCACTGGAATCACGATCAAACTGTAGGGAAAAATAATAAATAAAAGTGGTAAACGCAGCGGAAGCGATACTAAAAACGATTTAGTGACTTTTAAAATTTTTTCCTTTATGAACCTTAAACCCTTTTAATCAATAAACATGCATATATATTAACAAAAGTAAATTACCTTTTGTCGCGTGATCCGATTGACTTACGTCGATGGTAATCCGCAAGACCTTCAATCCGAGCACGAACGTGGATCACCTAGGAGCGTGGTCTCCCTTTCCTTTGAATTGCAAACCTGTGAATGGACCAAACAAAAACTTTCTTTTCTTTGTTAGTCACAAAACAATCAAAAGAATGTCAAAATTATTCCGGTCACTTTTGAGTTCTCAATCTAATGATCGAAACTCGCGTGAACCTAGATCGATATCGTATACACAAGCTTATTGATGATTAAGCAATTGTATACTATCAAAGAATAATTTCACACTCCTTTTTGTCTTTCTAGAATAAAAACTCTCTTAGAATTAAGAAGAAGAAGAAAGAAATAAAAACTCAAGCACCAAAACTTGTGGTGGCCGAACCCTATAAGAACCCTTATATAGGTTGGCCGAATTTTTTCTTCTTTTTCCTTTAGGGTTGCCGAATTCTATGTAGTCTAAGATTAGGGTTGGCCGAATTTCATCATGTCACTTATATAGGGTGACTAAAATTCAACCCTAATTCTTTTCAACTTTATAGACTTCAAACCCTAATCCAACTCCTTGATTTTTATTCTTTTATTTTGACTAAATAAAAAGACTCCTTATTTGATTAAATAAATAAAACTAATTTATTTATTTCCTTGTCAAACAAGTCTTTTACTTTTAGGAAAGATTTGTTTCTTTAATTAAACAATTAATCAATAAATTAATTAATTCTTATTTAATTAAAACAAATGAAACAAAATAATATTTTAGGTTAAAATTTTAACCTTGCCGCCCCACTTATATAAGATTGGGCCTAACATTATTTTCTTATTTCATTTAATCCATTGGACTTTAAATAAAAAGCCCACATGTGAACCAGACCCATTCTTACTAAAAGAAACAAGCCCACATGTCTTTCATTAATATATTAATATAATTGAGCAGCCCATTACTTAAATAATGTGCAAATTATATTCTTAATATATTAAATGCAATTCTAGATGGACCCTTAAATTGGTCCGGTAGAATATATCAAGTGATCCATGCAAGTCCGTGTGGATTGGGGATCTTGGCGGGCCATCTAAATTTAAGCTTCAATAGACATACCCTAATCACAATCAACAAATGATTCACTTAGGTCCGATCCATTAATTTTAACTCATTCCACTAAAGAGCTAAAACTGAACTCTTAAATAAAGATAGAAAAGGAAGATGCTCCTCATTCATACCCTAGACAATCATATTGGAGATAGTGTATCCTCGTGATTAATATCAGTAATCGCCAAGAGTTCATAGACCGCCTATAACTCTCCAAGTTACCATATTTACTCATATGACCACGTTTTGAACTTGGATATTTTGACTTGTCCAGAAGCCATGTTTTCAATAGACACTATTGAAAACTCAACGTTGAGATTTAATATCCAATTACCTCAAAACATCCATATGATGATATTATACTCTCATTTAATTAAATGGAGCCACGATGTCCATATCTATAAATGAAGTCCTCTATCGATTAACAAATGAATATCACCAAACTATCGAGGATAGACTATGCGATATAATCGTACTCATTGATAACTCAAATGATATCACTTGCAACCATAAGTCCATCATTTATCTCAGGATTAAGATAGACTCTCCGATTGTCCTGATAATGAAAAGATTATTATCTATTGACGGTTCTAGATAAAGCTTTTCATTGTGATCCAGTTCAATGCACCCAGTGCACTAGATCCTTTTGCTCGAAGACACTCCGATGATTTTAGACTCATCATATCTCATTTGATCCCACTCAAATGCTAGCAAAAGAATTCTACAACTTTAACAAGATAAAGGTGCCCAACCTTTAACTTAAGTTGTGAACATTATTCAAGACTAACTAAAGAATTGTGTCTACCACATACATATCCAGATGTACGAACAATTCTTCTTTTCCCATAGTCTTTAGACCTTATGATTATTTACTTTGACAATTATAATATAAACTATAAATGCTATACGATTTGTTAAACCAGAAATCACTTTATTAATATGAAAAAGATTGTTAATTACAACATTACACTTTTGCTATTGAGCATAATCCTAACAATCTCCCACTTGCGCTATAGCAAATGTGTCATATCTCTCAAGCCCATATTCTCTTGATGCCCATCGAAACTCTTCTGAGGTAGAGCCTTTGTGAAGGGATCCGCTAGATTTTCTGCTGACGCGATTTTGGTAATCGTCACGTCACCTCTTTGAACAATCTCCCTTAAAAGATGATACTTTCTTTCAATGTGTTTACCTCTCTTGTGACTTCTTGGTTCTTTCGAATTAGCCACTGCTCCACTGTTGTCACAGTAGATAGTGATCTGCTTATTCGCACTAGGAACCACTTCTAAGTCAATCAAGAATTGGCGGAGCCAAACAGCCTGTTTGGCAGCTTCGCATGCAGCAACATACTCAGCTTCCATGGTGGAATCAGCAATACAAGATTGCTTGATACTCCTCCATATAACTGCTCCTCCTCCAATAGTAAACACAACCCCTGATATGGATTTTCTAGAGTCAGAATCTGATTGGAAATCAGAATCTGTATACCCAACGGGAACCAAATCCCCTCCAGAGTATACAAGCATATTATCTCTCGTTCTCTTGAGATACTTGAAAATATGCTTGACTGCCGTCCAGTGATCAGGACCAGGTTTCGATTGAAACCTGCTAACTATGCCAACAGCAAAACAAATATCTGGTCTAGTACAGAGCATTGCATACATGAGACTTCCAACTGCCGAGGCATATGGAACTCTACTCATGAATTGCTCTTCATGCTCATTCTTAGGAACTTGTTCCTTAGAAAGCTTGATTCCATGTCTGAAAGGTAACATACCTTTCTTGGAATCCTGCATGGAAAACCTAGACAAGATTTTGTCTATGTATGAAGCTTGGGATAATGCAATTGTTCTATTCTTTCTATCCCTTATTACTTGGATACCTAGAATAAAACTTGCTTCTCCTAAGTCCTTCATATCAAATTGTTTTGCTAACCATTCTTTTACTGATGTCAATACACCTACATCGTTTCCAATGAGTAGTATATCATCAACATAAAGAATCAGGAAAACCAACTTGTCGCCTTTAATCCTTTTGTATACACAAGGTTCGTCAGGATTCTGAATAAATCCAAAACCTTTGACAGCTTGATCAAACCTTATGTTCCAGGATCTGGATGCTTGCTTTAATCCATATATGGATTTCTGCAACTTGCATACCTTATCCATTTGGCCCTTTTCAATGAATCCCTCTGGTTGCATCATGTAGATGCTTTCGTCAAGACTTCCATTTAGGAAAGCTGTCTTGACGTCCATTTGCCAAATCTCTAGATCTAAAGATGCTGTAATGGATAAGAGTATCCTAATGGATTTAAGCATGGCCACAGGAGAGAAGGTTTCCTCGTAATCGATACCTTCTTTCTGTGTATACCCTTTAGCTACTAATCTAGCCTTAAAGGTTTCCACCTTTCCATCCATACCTCTTTTCCTCTTGTATACCCACTTGCACCCAATGGGTTTTATCCCTTTAGGCAAGTCTACAAGGGACCAGACTTTGTTATTGAACATAGATTCAATCTCGGATTGCATTGCCTTTTGCCAATGGCGACTATCAACATCCTCCATAGCTTCCTTGTACGTATAGGGATCATCGTCGTCCGGGAGATTCTCCACTGATTCTCCCAGACCGATGTATCTTTCGGGTTGTGTTCTAACCCTCCCACTACGACGAGGAATGGTAGGTTGTTGATCTTGTGTTGGATCGGAACTTACAATTGGGTTAGGTTGTGTAACCTCTCGTGGAATTGTATCTCCTGACATCTCATTCAGGACAATTCTACTTCTAGGCACAAAATCATTCATATAGTCCTTTTCCAGAAATTTAGCATTTGTCGAAACAAATACTTTAAGATCTGAAGGACTATAGAAATAATATCCTTTAGTTTCTTTTAGATACCCTACAAATATACATGTTTCTGAACGGGACTCCATCTTTTCTGTCTTTCCTTTTAACACATGCGCAGGACAACCAAATATCCTTAAGTGTTGTAAACTAGGCTTGCGCCCAGTCCACAACTCATGCGGTGTTTTAGGAACAGACTTAGATGGTACATCGTTTAGAATGTATATAGCAGTTTGTAAAGCATATCCCCAAAAAGAAATAGGAAGCGTTGAATAACTCAACATAGACCTAACCATATCCAAAAGAGTTCTATTTCTCCTTTCTGCTACCCCATTTTGTTGAGGTGTACCTGGTGCAGAAAACTGAGAAACTATCCCATTATCAATAAGATATTGCTGAAACTCACCAAATAGATATTCTCCACCACGATCAGATCTCAAGATTTTTATGTGTTTCTCAAGCTGATTTTCAACTTCAGCTTTGAATGCTTTGAACATGTCAAAAGCATCCGACTTATGTCTCATGAGATACACATAACCAAATCTCGAGTAATCATCCGTGAAGGTGATGAAGTACTCATATCCACCTCTAGCTTGAATGCTCATAGGTCCACATACATCAGTGTGTATCAATCCTAAACATTCAGTGGCTGTTGCACCTTTGGCAGAGAACGTCCTTTTGGTCATTTTACCTTCCAAACAAGATTCACAAGTTGGTAGATCATCAACCTTTAAGTCACTCAAAGGTCCGTCACATACCAATCTTTTAATCCTATTAAGGTTAATATGACCTAAGCGTAAATGCCAAAGGTAGGTTTCATCTGTTGATAATTTTACTCTTTTATGATTAGGTTCCGTTATTTTTGTGTCTAACGAGTGAGAGATATTTCTATGCAAAAAGTATAGACCGTTTTCCAATGTACCTTGGCAAATAATTTTGTCATTCTTACTAATAATAAAAACTTTATTAAAAGTAACCGAATATCCAAATTTATTTAAACAAGAAACTGAAATTAAATTCCTCTTGAATTGAGGTACATAATAAACGTCTATTAAATCTAAATGCCTTATAGAATCCAAATAAACTCTAATATCTCCCACTGCACTTGCAGACACTAACGTTCCGTTGCCCAAGCGCAAATTGATTTCATTCTTACTCAGCTTTCTCCTTTCTTGAAACCCCTGCAAGGAATAACAAACATGATTAGTGGCTCCTGAGTCTATGATCCAAGAATCTGTAGAATCAGCCAAAAAACATGTTTCAAGATAATTCAAATTACCTTCTTCCTTCTTGTTCTGGGACTTTGGGCAATTTCTCTTCCAATGTCCCTTTTCACCACAAAGGAAGCATTTCCCTTTGATCTTGGTTACTTTCTTGGTCTCCTTCTTGATAGGCCTAAGTTGCTTTTTCTTCTGTTGTTTCTTGACCTTTTGACGGGCCTTAACAGTAGCAACTTTACCAACCATATGAATCTCTTGACCTTTGCCTTTCACAAGGATCTTTTCAGCACTTTGAACATCTTGCATCAGGCCTTGTAAGGTGTATTCCTTTTTGTTCAAAGTGTAGTCCGATTTGAACTGATCAAAGGAATCTGACAATGAATTGACAACCATATCAATCTTTGTCTCACCATCTATCTCAGCGCCATGCAGTTTAGCAATGTTGAGATGTGCTATGACTTTCATCATGTGATCTTTCACAGCCTGTCCAGGTTTCATCCTAAGATTCATAAAAGTAGTCACTGCCTCTCTCTTAGTCGTCCTAGACTTCATAGCAAACATCTCCTCTAGAGACATCATTATATCAGCAGCGGACTCCATTCCTTCATGCTGCTGTTGCAACACGTCGGAGATAGTGCCCATAATGTAACATTTTGCCATATCATCTGAAGTCTTCCACTGCTCATACTCATCTCTATACATTATGCTAGATTCATTATTAGGAGCAGGTGGTTTAGGAGTAGTTAGAACAAACTTATGTTTTTCACTTTGCAGCAACAACCCAATTTTCCTTTTCCATGTGACATAATTATCTCCAGTTAAAGTGTTATCTTTCAGGATGTTCATAAGTGATGGGGTCATGATTTCTGAATTAAAACAAAACATATATAAGTAAATAATCATGATAAAGCACTTTTAAATATTTATCTTGAATTAAATAAATAACTCAATCATAAAATTCAACGGTGATCTAACACCCATAAATGTTACGCCTCCTTTGGGAGTTCGCACCATTTACTAGTTAGACTAGGTCCCACCTAATTGTTAACATAACAACCAGCGTTTTCAATTTTAGCCTTGTAATTTTACTGACAAGAACTCTTGGGAGGATATCAATAAAATTACATTGAGTGTGTTACCAAGATATCGACCCTCAATTTTCTCTCACGAAAATCCCTCCTTGGGGAGTAGATCTCGTTTGAGTCCATTGTCTAGTCTATCCTTGTAAGGAAGTATGTTGCTAAATTCCATTAATGGACGCCCCTTGGGGGGATTACCAATAAATAATAAAGCTCAACTAACCTTGGAGGCCATAGGTGTTACAAAAACACCTTCTCCCACTCAATTATTTAAGGCGTGTGATTAAATCCCATAGAATGATTTACCGAGTTATCTAGATGCCAATTTAGATACCTAAATCATTCAATGCATGTTCATACCAAAGAGATATATGCGTGGCACTCCTATTCTATATGTCATGTTATCATACAATAACAAATATTGTAATATTTAAGCATAAATTAAATAGCAACAACTTTGGCCCATCCTAGAAAAACAAGTAAATTACAATTCGTCAGGAATACAAGATCTTCAGGTGGCCCATCAACCATACGCTCATCCTTCGGCCCAACCCACGGGCGAGCACAACTCACAACCTCACTAAGGGGCTGCCGTGCGCAGCCCATGAGGACTCCAGGGCTGCCATGCGCAGCCCACCATGCTTGGGCTTGCCATGCGCAGCCCAATCCACTCCTAGGGTGCGCACGGTGCTCGTTCATGGTTCCGGTAGCTTCGTTTTGCTTCGTGTCTTCGAATCTTCAAGACCTAAACATATTACGGCAGTATATATATAATAAATACTGCAGTATTAATTTTTTTTTTTTTTTATTCACTGCAGTATTTTTACAAACAAAAAACTGCACATACAAAAAAAAATAAAAAATCTGCAGTAACCCTAAAAAAAATACTGCACATATAAAAAAAAATAAAACCTAGCAATCTACCAAGAAGGAATTATGGCGATAATAGACCACCCTTCTTGTTACAACTCCGAAACAAAAATTACATTGAAAATCTAGGGCCAAAATCGAGCAATAACAAACCACATAAAACATATATAAATCCATACATCACATGTAATTATATATTTGAATACCTAGAGTGCCATCTCTGTCTAAACATGCATAATCACAATAAAAAGAAAAAGATACACGTATATATACGTTAATTAATTAAAAGGGTTCAACCTAGGCTCTGATACCAATTGTAGGGAAAAATAATAAATAAAAGTGGTAAACGCAGCGGAAGCGATACTAAAAACGATTTAGTGACTTTTAAAATTTTTTCCTTTATGAACCTTAAACCCTTTTAATCAATAAACATGCATATATATTAACAAAAGTAAATTACCTTTTGTCGCGTGATCCGATTGACTTACGTCGATGGTAATCCGCAAGACCTTCAATCCGAGCACGAACGTGGATCACCTAGGAGCGTGGTCTCCCTTTCCTTTGAATTGCAAACCTGTGAATGGACCAAACAAAAACTTTCTTTTCTTTGTTAGTCACAAAACAATCAAAAGAATGTCAAAATTATTCCGGTCACTTTTGAGTTCTCAATCTAATGATCGAAACTCGCGTGAACCTAGATCGATATCGTATACACAAGCTTATTGATGATTAAGCAATTGTATACTATCAAAGAATAATTTCACACTCCTTTTTGTCTTTCTAGAATAAAAACTCTCTTAGAATTAAGAAGAAGAAGAAAGAAATAAAAACTCAAGCACCAAAACTTGTGGTGGCCGAACCCTATAAGAACCCTTATATAGGTTGGCCGAATTTTTTCTTCTTTTTCCTTTAGGGTTGCCGAATTCTATGTAGTCTAAGATTAGGGTTGGCCGAATTTCATCATGTCACTTATATAGGGTGACTAAAATTCAACCCTAATTCTTTTCAACTTTATAGACTTCAAACCCTAATCCAACTCCTTGATTTTTATTCTTTTATTTTGACTAAATAAAAAGACTCCTTATTTGATTAAATAAATAAAACTAATTTATTTATTTCCTTGTCAAACAAGTCTTTTACTTTTAGGAAAGATTTGTTTCTTTAATTAAACAATTAATCAATAAATTAATTAATTCTTATTTAATTAAAACAAATGAAACAAAATAATATTTTAGGTTAAAATTTTAACCTTGCCGCCCCACTTATATAAGATTGGGCCTAACATTATTTTCTTATTTCATTTAATCCATTGGACTTTAAATAAAAAGCCCACATGTGAACCAGACCCATTCTTACTAAAAGAAACAAGCCCACATGTCTTTCATTAATATATTAATATAATTGAGCAGCCCATTACTTAAATAATGTGCAAATTATATTCTTAATATATTAAATGCAATTCTAGATGGACCCTTAAATTGGTCCGGTAGAATATATCAAGTGATCCATGCAAGTCCGTGTGGATTGGGGATCTTGGCGGGCCATCTAAATTTAAGCTTCAATAGACATACCCTAATCACAATCAACAAATGATTCACTTAGGTCCGATCCATTAATTTTAACTCATTCCACTAAAGAGCTAAAACTGAACTCTTAAATAAAGATAGAAAAGGAAGATGCTCCTCATTCATACCCTAGACAATCATATTGGAGATAGTGTATCCTCGTGATTAATATCAGTAATCGCCAAGAGTTCATAGACCGCCTATAACTCTCCAAGTTACCATATTTACTCATATGACCACGTTTTGAACTTGGATATTTTGACTTGTCCAGAAGCCATGTTTTCAATAGACACTATTGAAAACACAACGTTGAGATTTAATATCCAATTACCTCAAAACATCCATATGATGATATTATACTCTCATTTAATTAAATGGAGCCACGATGTCCATATCTATAAATGAAGTCCTCTATCGATTAACAAATGAATATCACCAAACTATCGAGGATAGACTATGCGATATAATCGTACTCATTGATAACTCAAATGATATCACTTGCAACCATAAGTCCATCATTTATCTCAGGATTAAGATAGACTCTCCGATTGTCCTGATAATGAAAAGACTATTATCTATTGACGGTTCTAGATAAAGCTTTTCATTGTGATCCAGTTCAATGCACCCAGTGCACTAGATCCTTTTGCTCGAAGACACTCCGATGATTTTAGACTCATCATATCTCATTTGATCCCACTCAAATGCTAGCAAAAGAATTCTACAACTTTAACAAGATAAAGGTGCCCAACCTTTAACTTAAGTTGTGAACATTATTCAAGACTAACTAAAGAATTGTGTCTACCACATACATATCCAGATGTACGAACAATTCTTCTTTTCCCATAGTCTTTAGACCTTATGATTATTTACTTTGACAATTATAATATAAACTATAAATGCTATACGATTTGTTAAACCAGAAATCACTTTATTAATATGAAAAAGATTGTTAATTACAACATTACACTTTTGCTATTGAGCATAATCCTAACACAAACAGCCACCAAACCACTTGGAGATGTTAGAGGACTCAAATACGAACACTCTCCAACTTGAATCACTCAAATCTGACTCCGGATGAGGAAGATATGGTGTTTTGAAAATCTGAAAATGCTGGAGAGAGAGCTTACGGGATTTCTGAAATTTTGTTCTTAGTTTTCAAAATCGAGAGAGAGAGGGAAGAAATAGGAGGAGAGAGAGAGGGTTTTTTGGCCAACCAAGTGGTGCCATGTCACCCCCTGGCCGTGGGGGGCGCGTGGCCCACACGGGAGCAGAGAGTGCTCCAGGCCGTGGGGCCCACGGCCTCATCAACGACCAGCCCAACGCCCACGGCCTGGGCTGTCCTCTCGCGCGCTCCCTCGGTTCGTCGGCCCGTATCTTGGGCGTCTGAACTCCGATTTCGAATCCATTTTCGAATTACGAACTGTGACTCTCTCACGCACAACGACGACTATACAACTTTGAAAAACAGTTGAGAAATCATCACGGAAATCATCGATGAAGTCAACTCAACGAAAGAGAACGAAAAGTAGCATAGTCAACTTGTTTGGACTCGAAACCTTATGAATGAGTAACCGAAACGACCGGAACTCAATAAGGCATTAAATAAGAACATGTTCAAGTCCTAAACATAAAATACAGACACATACAAACACAAAGACACACACATATGCTAGTTTCGGACATAGTCCTAGAAAATGCAAAACACAAAGTTTATTAACTAAATGTGAATGCATGAGCATATTTTGCCAAGTGTGTGAAAGTGATATGTAAATGAAATTAAATCATGAAGGAACACACAAGAATGATATGTGTGAGTGTGTGCGCCTTGTAAGAGATAAGAGGTCTTTGAATACCTTTGTCGACCAATAATGCCCAAATCTCTTAAAAGCCGGCTTCTTGAATGAGTTGTGGTTGAGACGACCTTTGTCTTCAAAATTCTTCAATTACTAACCACTAAACATTACAAGATAAACACGTTTTGATATGGAATTAATGCCAACACTAATTATCAACCTTACAATCTCCCCCTTTGGCAAATTCCATGTCAAAACTCCTAAACAAGCACTAAAACAATTACAAAGAAAATTTGGTCACAATGAGTACAATGAGTTACACATATAGACACAAATTAACAACCAAAGACAAGTCTTGAACTTCAACTTGATCTTCTCTTGATATCACCTAAAAAGAACTTGAAAGCATAAGAATATCCAAGAGACAACAAGTATGGCAATATCCAATCTTAGGCAAGAAAATAGTAACATATAAGTTCAAATGGATCAAGTATGCTCCCCCTTAATACATACTATCCATCAAAATATTCTAAGCCAAGATTCAACAAAAAATATTACATGCCATATAGTTCAAGCTAGATACCAAATATACAAAAATATAAAACAACTAAAATAAGATTAAGTAAGCTAGATTTCTCCCATGTGTTTCTCATATTTCTCCCCCTTTTTGACATGATATGAAGCCAAAGGGAAAGAGTAAGAAAATATACCTCATGAAGCTCTCTAACCACTTGTGCCACCAAGGAAAGAAGAAAGGTGTGCGGATCTCACATATTGCCTTGTTGGAGTTGATTTTCCTTCCAACTCTTTGATCCTCTCATCTTGAGCAACAAGCTTGGCACTAAGGTCTTCAATCTTCCTTTGTGACGCCTCAATCAACCTATGAGATTCTTCAACCTCTTTCCTCAATTTTAAAGCCCAACTAGGAAGAGCGGGTGAGCAAGGGACATGGTTAGAATCAAGAGAATCACCAAAAAGCCTAAGTACATCATTAGACTTTCCCTTGTCCTTGTACGACATGGTTGCCATACGTTTCTCACTCAACTTCTCTAAGGGAGGAAGCATAACATCACCATCAAGATTCCTCACACCTTTAGCTAAGCACAATTGAGTTATAAACCTCGGAAAAGCCAATTTCTTGTCCAAACGACTAGTACAAGCCGCAATTTCAATTTGCTCAACAAGCAATTCACCAAGGTTTATAGGTTTGTTAGTCACCAAGGCATATACAATCTTAATTTTGTCTCTATTAAGCTCCGAAGCATTAGTAGAAACAACAAGATTGGAGCATACAAATAAATGCCAAAATGCACTAATTTTTGTTAGCTCGCCTTGCCTAATAAAAGCACGTTTCCCCCACACAAAATTACTATCATCACATAGAGTCCTACCCATTAAATCAAGGTTTTCCAAGATATCAACATCAAGGAATTCCGATTCAATATTATCGGGCAAGTTAAGAAATTCATTAACCTTCCTAGGACAAACTCTAAAGACAACTTTCCTTATGCTTAGAGTAGCACTAGTCACAGTAGAACCGGATTTGTAAGCATGATAAAATTCTCTAACAACGGTCTCATTAGAGATTCCTAACATGTTCACCCATGAAATCCAATTTCTACTCTTAAGCACATCATAAACATAGGATCCAACACAAGAGTCCAAGTCAATACCTCTTTCTTGAATTAGCTTTTTGCAACCAAAAATTCCCAATTCATCCACTTTGTTACCTTTGGAAATTTTGGAAGAAATTGTAGGTTTGGACTTGGCAATGGGAGTTGAAGAAGTATTTCCACCAATCTTCTTTGCTTTTCCCATAATCTTGCTACACAAAACAAACTAAAAACCAAAGTGAGAGGAAACAAAGAAACAAAATAAAGAACCAATAAACATATACAAAGGCAAAACACTATATTCAATAAATCATCATGCAAATAAGAATTTATCATAGCATCTTCATGATTTATCAAAAATAAGAATAATGCCAACAATTAACAACCTTGAAGAACATGTGAACATGTCATGAAAGAGAACAAGAATTTAGCATATTATGCTCCCCCTTGACAAGTGCCTCATCTAAAATCAAGATAGACAAATGTTCACAAAAATCACCACACAATCACATCACAAGCAATTTTTATTAGATTTGCAAATAAGCTTCACATATCTAAGAGAGTTACATCAAGATTTTCAATCACTCTCATATGTCATCAAAAATTGCTAAAGTATCAAAATTACTAATTAAGCAAACGTGAGTGTGTGAAGATTTGCTTCAAGTATATGAAAAGAAGTAGTTTGATAATCAAGCATGCATACAATTTCAACATCTATTCATCTTAGGCCTTTCCATAAAAAGGTCAAACCGGTTATCATCCGAAATTTTGCTTATAAAGAGAATAGATTTCAACATGTGAGTGTGTGTGTGCATGTGGCTCGTCAATCCATTTCTATTTGTCAACCCGAGCTCATTTGATTATTCAACTATATTCCAAAAGCCTTTTTTTTTTTTTTTAATTTAGGCTTGAATCAAAGATTTTTTTTTTTTTTTTTTTATGATTCAATTCAACACTTCTTTGATTTTTCTAACAAAAACATATACACCTCATGGCGGCTTTCACTCATCACAATGGCGTAGCCCTTTCCTACATTGGGTGGCTTCACAACCAAGGTGTGTAGCCCTTTCCATGAGGGTGCTCGTTGAGTTCTATGTTGCCGAAGCAAATGGATACCAACCATTGGTCATTTTTAAATGTATTAGTCCTTAGGACTTCAAGGTGTATCCAAAGCGAACATCAATCAAGCTCAACATACTTAACAAAACATACAAGAGAAGCAAAGTGCATTTTTGAAACCAATTTAAAGGCTTAAAAGCACATGATCTAGAAGCAAGTAAAGAGACTTACTTAAGATCTCTACTTCTCAAGAGAGTAGCTATCAAAGAATATGAAGCTCACATTATTCAAAAATTAGCCACTCAACAATCATACAAATAACAACACACTTCATGAAATAAGATCAATGTGAACACTTATCACCAAAAGATCTTAAACTAGCAAATGTCAAAGAGTACCATATAAACACTATATTAGTTCTCAATTATGACATGCTTCATGAATGTGATACAAACAATGAGTTGATAGATGAAAAATCAAGTAAGCAAGCAATATGATATAGAGATACCTTCGCAAGCTATTTTCACCAAATACAATGCCTTCACCCTTTTTATGAGTCCTCTTGGCTTGTAAGTCCCCATGACTACAAGTTATAGGTGTGTCGATTCCAAGAGACTAAAGACAATGTAATCCAACTCAAACAAACAAAAAAAATGACTTTCTCTAAAAGCCATAATAATAATGTTACCATATAGATTCCAAAAAAAAACTTCTCAAAAGTTAATCAACAAATTTTGACTATCATAACAAACAAAGTGAGATAGCTAAGTTCATGTCAAGTTGTAAAGATACAAAGCAAAAAGCTAAGCTTCTTATCAACAACACTAGTCTTAAAGCTAACTCACATGTGCAACTTACACTAATGGTAAGAGCACTCACCCTTGACAAATTTTGTCTTGGGTGGACATACACGAACATCATCAAGATTCTCTTTGACCACAATGTTGAACCTAGAGTAAAGTTCTTCCACAACTTGATTCACAATAATATCATTAATACTCTTTTTCTCAACATTGTTAGCAACACATGCATGGTCAAATTTTGAAGGATATGCATTCTTCACCTTCCAGACATTCTTAACATGCTTTGAAAGATTATCATGCTTTCCATATTCAAAAGCTTTAGCATGCATAGAATTAGGTCCAATCTCTCTATTCCTAGATGCATTTTCTAAGTTGCAATATTCAATGAATTTATAGCACTTGGGCTTGATATGGCCTAAGGTATTGCAAAAATGACATATGGGAACAAAAGGAGAGATTTTACCTTCCGGTGGTGGTGGAGGACAAATGGGAGTTTCAAGGGGTACCTTTTTCTTCAATTTGTTCTTCTTCTTGGAACGTCACTTCTTAGGAGCTTTCTCTTTAATGATAGCTTCGCTAGTAGGAAGTGATGCTTCTATGAGCTTCTCTTCAACCAACGCTACACTTGAGCTCCCTAAGTTCATATTAGAGATGATCCTATCCTTTTCAAGCAAAGTACCCTCAACTTCGCAAAGCTTCTTTTCAATAGCATTCTTTTCACGCAAGAGCCTACGAGTTGTAGCAACAAACTCATCCACTTGAAACTTGATCAAGTCCTCCTTCTCATCAATCTCACTTAAGGCTAATTTCAACTTCTCCTCAAGAAACTTCACCTTAGCCAAAAGATCAATGTAGGACGGATTATCACTTAAACACTCTTGATGACTTTGATCAATCTCCTTATCCAACGAATCTTGATTTACATCCTCTAGAGTAGAGTGAGAAGCCATGAATGCAACAAAGTTGCTTACTAGCTCTTCTTCACTAGAAGACTCATCACTTGAGCTCTCCTCATCACTAGAGGCATCATCTTCACTCCATGTAGCCGCCATAGCCTTTCCCTTCTTGTCCTTCTTAGAATCTCCACTAGGACAATCCGAAGCATAATGTCCAAGCTTCTTGCACTTGAAGCATTGAACCTTCCTATTGCTCTTAGCATAGCCACTCCTCTCATGAGGTGGAGTAAAGGACTTCTTGACTTCCTTGTCCCTTGAGTACTTGCCACTTGACTTGGCACCTTTCCTCATGAACTTCCTAAACTTCCTAACCAATAACGCCATCTCCTCATCATCATCGCTACTACTATCTTCCTTGACAACCTTGAGAGCTAAACCCTTGTTCTTAGCCTTTGGTTTCATGCACGCCTCAAAAGTTTGAAGAGATCCTAGCAACTCATCTATACTCATGACGTCAACGTCTTTGCTCTCTTCAATGGCGGTAACCTTGGCTTTGAACCTCTTTAGAAGTGATCTAAGAATCTTCCAATTTAGCCTCTCACCGGAGATAGGAGTACCAAGTGCTTGGCATTGATTGGCAATGTCTAGTAGCTTATCTTGGAAGTCAACAAACTTGTCTTCCTCACCCATTTGCAAAACCTCAAGTTGGGAAGTGAGCAATTGAAGACGAGACTTCTTCACCGCTTTAGTCCCCTCATTGGTGACTTGGAGAGCCTCACATGCCTCCTTAGCGGTTTCTAGGTTTTGAATGTAGGAAAATTGCCTACTATCAACACCTCCAAAAATAGCATTCACCGCCCGATGATGCCATTTTGCTAACTCAAACTCATTAGTAGACCACTCACTCCTAGGCTTGGAAACGGTCACTCCATCCTCAATCTTGTTAGGAGCAAGGTAACCTTCTTCAACGGTCATCCAAGCTCTCTCATCAATAGATCGGATGTAAGCCTTCATCCTCAATTTCCAAAACCCATAGTTGTGACCCTTGAGAAGAGGAGGCCTAGAATTCGAAGCCCCTTCGGTCATCACATCATCTTGGAAAACCATACTAGCAAAAACCTAAGCAATCCACTCGTAAGTATAAACCGGATCTCGTCGAGTGCCGTCCGACGACCCGCTCTGATACCAAATGAAAGTACACAAACGAAGTTAAATTGCTTAAAGCATACCTAGAGGGGGGGGGGGGTGAATAGGTTTTACACCTTTTTCAAACCCTTGAACAAACTTTCGTTTGTCCCTCAAGGTAGCCTTACACATAACACAATAAGCCAAGGTAGACATACATAGACAATACTATAATTCAATCATAAGAGCAAAGTCTAAGTATATCAACAAGTTATGAGAGGTATAAGAACAAATAAACACAACAACAAAGTAAGCTTGTAATTCAATAAGTGTTCAATGTGTTACAAGAGTGAACAAAATGTCACTAAACAAAAATTACAATATATAAAAGAATCAAAGATACAAATTGATCTATAGAATGAATTCACTAATCACACTATACAAAGACTTGCTTCACAATACATCACATGTGGATATTATGAATCAAGACAATAAAATATACAATTAAAATATAAGAGAAAGATATAGGAAGAATTAACACAAGGGATTTTTTAACGTGGTAAAACCTCCAAGGAGGAAACATCCACGGGTTGAACTACAACCATTGGGTACTATATTATTGGAAAGTAAACATAGAACATTCACAAAGTGACCAATCTTTAGCTCACCCAACCTAGTGAAGTCTAAGCCTACCCAACCCTATTGGAAAGTGTGAAATCCCTCAATGATACGAAACCACCATATATTGGATACCACACACAACCAACATCGATGGTAGATTAGCAATTCCTCAAGAGTGCATACACCTCCCGTGTACCCCGCTCTATCGGAGTCTATGTCTAATCATACACCTAGGCCTACCAATACAATAGCCAACTCCCTATCCAAGGCACTCTTGCCTCTAGGGAGCCTCCCATGCATGACTATCCGAGTCCTCCCGACTCTAGCCATGACTCCTTGCTTACCTATCCGAGTCATCCCGACTCTAGGCAAGACTTCTTGCTTGGCTATCCGAGTCACCCCGACTCTAACCAAGACTTCATGCCTTTTACAAGGACTTCCTAGTGTGATCATGTGAATGCAAATGATGCAAACAATCAATACAACATAGAACATGTGATCAATACATTCTATGGCACAAATAGACCTAAACATGTGATATCACAAATAATCAAGTCTAGATGCAAAAATACATGAATAGAAACCTAAGCATGTGAAACACCCAACACATACACTCAAAGTCTCATTCACACACATAACACTTGAGTCACAATATGTTCATGAAGTACAAATTCAAGATGCTATCAATATACAATTAAATGCTAGATATATGAGATTAAAATCAATCAATATTCTAGACAAAAATATAGAGCAAGGTTTTGAGATTTACATCAATCAAAACTTATATTCTCTAAATCACAAACAAATACACAAATCCTAGATTTTATCAATCAAAGGATCAAATCAAATCTCAAGGTCATTTTAACACAAAATTAATTCAATTAAGTTCCAAACAACCTAAGATGCCATTCTAATCACAATACAACTCACAAACATATGTAAAACCTAGAATCATAGAATCTAGTCAACATTAGTCCACAAATTGACTTTCAATTAGAATGATAATCAAGCTATCTTTCTCAATAGATTTTACCAAACATAAACACAGATATAGAAGAAGAAACCCCAAGCAAATGGAAGGTCAAAAAGAAAGAAATCCCAAAGTTGAGACCATTACCTCGGATTCTGCAGCTGGTTCGGAAATATGTGTTCAACCACTAGAAATCACGATCAAACAGCCACCAAACCACTTGAAGATGTTAGAGGACTCAAATACGAACACTCTCCAACTTGAATCACTCAAATCCGACTCTGGATGAGGAAGATATGGTGTTTTGAAAATCTAAAAACTGGAGAGAGTATGCTTACGGGAATTCTGAAATTTTTCTTCTTATTTTTCAAAATGGAGAGAGAGAGGGAAGAAATAGGAGGAGAGAGAATGCCCAAGGCAGCCAATAAAGTGAGGCCACGTCACCCCCTGGCCGTGGGGGGCGCGTGGCCCACACGGGAGCAGAGACTCCTCCAGGCCGTGGGGCCCACGGCCTCACCAACGGCTAGCCCAAGTGGCCTCACGGCCTGGGCTGTCCTCTCGCGCGCTCCCTCGGTTCTTCTGCCCGTATCTTGGGCATCCGAACTCTGATTTTAAATCCGTTTCTGGATTACGAACCGTGACTCTCTCACGCACAACGACGACTACACAACTTTGAAAAAACGGTTGAGAAATCATCTCGGAAATCATCGATGAAGTCAACTCAACGAATGAGAACGAAAAGTAGCGTAGCTACATCGTTTGGACTCAAAACTATATGAATGAGTAAACGAAACGACTGGAACTCAATAAAGAATCATAATAGAGCATATACAAGTCCAAATACAAAAATACGGAAACATACAAATACAAAGACACACACATATGCTAGTTTCCGGACATAGTCCTAGAAAATGCAAAACACAAAGTTTATCAACTTAATATGAATGCATGAGCATATTTTGCCAAGTGTGTGAAAGTGATATGTAAATGAAATTAAATCATGAAGGAACACACAAGAATGATATGTGTGAGTGTGTGCCTAGCCTTGTAAGAGATAAGAGGACCTTTAATACCTTTATCGACCAATAATGCACGAATCTCTTAAAAGCCAGCTACTTGAACGAATTGTGGTTGAGACGTCCTTCGTCTTCAAAATTCTTTAATTACTAACCACTAAACATTACAAGATAAACACGTTTTGATATGGAATTAATGCCAACATTAATTATCAACCTTACAATATGCATGTTAAAAGTCGTGCAGAGATATATATATATATGATATACATATGCAAGTTGAATGAATGCAGATTATATATTATATATGCATGTTATAGTCATGCAAATATATAGATTATATAATTAAAAGGTTGAATTTGGTGCGATAATATATATTATATTGGGCAAGTGGGTACTGCGACCTATATATATATATATTTTGTGCAAAGAAAATTCGGCTAACTCTAATGCAAGGCTTGAGAGTTATTTTCTTTTGCTTGAGAAAATAAAATCCAACTCTAGAAAATAGTGTGATAATTTTGGCTAAGAGGAAAAGAGAGAAAAGATTGTTTTTATTTCGATAGTGCACTTGTAACTTTTACATCAAAAGGTTTTGTTCACAATTTTGAATAAGGTTCACGTGAGTTTTAATCTAACGATTGTGAATTCAAAAGTGACCGGAACATTCTTTGTAGTCTCCTGGAACTAATTGTGACTAACGAAAAAGAAAAAGTTTTTGTTATCCATCCTCAGGTACACAATTCAAAGAGAAGGGAGACCACGCTCCTAGGTGATTCACATTCGTGATTGGATTGGATTTTTTAATAAAATTGGACTGATATAAAGGGAAAAAGCATCACAAGCGATCATATGCTGAAAAACCCCTAGACAGTATCCATATATATAAAAGAAAAAAGAAAAGAAAAAAGTGACAAAAAGTAATAAAGCACAAAGACCCAAGGGGAAAACAACCCCAAACAAAAAGAGGCACGCAGGCCACACAAAAAAAGAAAAAGAAAACATCAAGAAAAACGAAAAGACTCCCGGCCCATGCAATCATTGCCAACTAAAGAAGAACAGAACGGCGGGGCAGAGAACCACCAAGAATCAGCCTGAAGCTCCAAAGCATGCTTAGAAAGCGTATCTGCAACCTGATTCCCCTCCCTGAAAATATGGGAAACCTGAAAATCCATATGCGAGATCTAGAAGTTACAGCGCTACCATGCCTGACAAACCCTCCAAGGAACCATTTCAGAACGAGAAGAAAGGAACTGAACCACATAAGAAGAATCGCTCTCCAGCCAGATACGATGCCACCCATACTTCCAAGCAAAATTAATGGCCAATGAGGCCACCAGAAGCTCGGCCTCAAACGCGAAAACCTGACCAAGAGGAATAGCAAAACAACCCTTCACAAAGGCTCTACAGTTCCGAAAGATACCACCACAACCACCAACCCCCGAAGAGCCTAAGGCAGCGCCATCTGTATTCACTTTGATCCAACCAAGGGCCAGAGGTGACCAAACCACACTCTTAATCATCGGGGCTTTAGAAAGGTGACCCTGAAGACCAAAACGACGAAGAATCAAAAGGTCGTTCATACAATTACGCATACAACCAATCTCCAGGCGATTAGCCTCTGAAACCGCACGCCAAACCAAAGAAAGGACGGATCTAAAGTCCGCTGACTTCCCTTCAAAGATCCATTGATTACGGGTAGTCCACACCCCCCATATCACTGCATGGATAGCCGCTTTCCATAAAATCCTAACCTACTCACTAAAGGAAACCGACATGGCCTGCAAGAAGAAGGATTGCCAAGTATCGGTAGAGACACGAAGCTGGAAAGTCGAGAAAACTGCCTCCCAAAGAGCAACTGCCAGGGGACAATGAAGAAAAAGATGATCTGCAGATTCACTACTAACCCCACAAATACTGCAACGAGAAGCCAACTGGAACCCAGACCTGTAAAGGCGATCCTCAGTAGGAAGCCGGCGATCCTCAGTAGGAAGCCTGTTCAACATCAGACGCCAGGTCAAAGCTGAACGAGAAGAGAGAATAAAACGGGACCAAACATCCCTCCACCAAACAACTTGAGGAATATCACGGAGAAACTGGGAATAAGCAGCCTTGCAAGAAACACGACCATCCCGAGAATTAGCCCAAACAAAAGAATCCACAACAGGAGAAATTGCAATCCGAAAACACAAATCCGGGAAGCGCGCTGATCGCGCTCCAAATGTTCACAATTAGCGCTCAAAATGTTCACATTTAGCGCTCCCTTTTCCTATCTTTTTGTGCTTGTTTCTCGGGTAAAACCGGGTATTTAATGGATAAATAAGTGTTTCAGGTGATTAGGGAAGTTCAGGGGCAAAATTGTCATTTTGGACAATTCAGGGGCAAAAGTGCAATATTCGGGACTTTATTGAAGATTATGTGAATAGGGGAAAGATCAGGGGTGCATATTGTAAAAAGCCAGCCAACGTATAGCGTCAGCGCCACGTCACCCCTGGAACGACGTCGTTTGGCGCCTACTTGCGTCACGCCTGACGTCACGCTGACGTTCGGTCGTCTTCTAGCTGTTGCCGGGTCGACCTGACCCGCCAACAACCCGGTTCAGACCCGGTTGACCCGGTCGTGACCCGGCCACTTCTCCGACGTATTCCTGCCATTTTCTGACGGTTTTTTCTGCTGATTTCAACCCAGATCGACGGCCACAGTCCTCCCGGTCCCATTGCACCCATTTTTAGGCTCTCATGCACACATTTCCTCACCCATCCAAGTCCACCAACTTCCATGGAAATGCAAGCCTTCAAGCTTGATTCCAGCGGGTTCTTGCACGCCCAAACTCATCCAAGCTCGCCAAGATTCAACGGTTTCATGCCGCGGGAACATTCCTGCGGTCCAGAAGGTTAGAACTCGCTGCCAAGCTCCGTAAATGCACGGCGACTTCCGACGGCGGGTACAAGCTCGCCCTCTAGGGGTTCTGAACCCACCGGGATAACTGACCTTAGAGTTTTGCACGTCAAAACCTTCCCAAACCTTCCCTACTATATATATTTACCTTTCCCAACCTTAAACACTCTCTCCTAATATCCAAATAAACACCTAAATACCCAAATAGCTTAGAATTAACTTAGAATAACTTAGACAACCCACCACCTTAACACTATATAGTTCATGTGGATTTCTAGCTTGGAAGAAGAAGGCTTGGTGCTCTATTGAAGAACAAGAAGCTTTCCTACTTGTGGTTTCTTCTTATTTTTACTTCTCTTCCATTTATTTGTAATTCATGAACATGTATGTGTAATATACTTTGAATGTTGAGGAATGGATTTTATATGAATTATTCTTGTATTTAATTGATCATATCTTTACCATATCCATCTTGAGTGATTAATTGTTGAATTGAATTAGATTGAATGTATACATGTTGTTAATTGATCACTAGTAACATGTAAACTTTGTTTTACAACATTGATTAACTCTAGTGGTAAGAATTTGGTTAGTATTTGCATGTCCATGCATATTAACTAGTTCTTAATGTTCTAGGTTGGAAACCCTCTATTATTGTCATTCTAATAACTATTAGTTGATAGTAATTGAGTGGTAGGATTATATTGCATATTCCATAGAACAAAAGTTACTTAATTGAGATCAATTAATATATTCCTCTCCATTTGTATCTTTGCTCTTGCATAATATTTGCAAGAATTAGTTAGTTAGTTTAGTTAATGATAATTTAGTTAGTTGTAGTGATTTAGTGTAATTTAATTATATTGCTTTAGTGGTTAATTTACTTATTTGCTTTAGTTGCCATCTAATTAGTTTAGGTTAATTAGAATTGTCTTTGTAGTGTAGAGATTGCGTATCCTTGATCGTAGGATTCGCATCACTTTTAGTTTTCCGCATTAGTGTAATCGCATTAGATTAGTTGTAGCTTGCCTTCCACCATCCTCATTTACGTTTTCATGCATTTGTAATTATTGTAAATATTGTAATTAGCTTAATTATAACATAAGACGTAGAACCGACTTTACGTGTACCAACCAACCTCTCCCTAGTGGGAACGATACCCTTACTCGTAACCACTATACGTGGCCAGCGATTCGTATACTTGCGAAAAGGGTAGAAATACACTCGCACGCACGTACCATCATTTACCGATAGTTATAGAACTATCGTGTGTCCCGCGTGCGCCGATCAAGTTATTGGCGCCATTGGGGATATTTTATTAGAACAATTACGTGCGCATCACACGCGCAGAAACAACCGTCCAGCACCCATCTACCCTCATGAATAAAATCTGAGACCTTCACTCGGAGCGGATTAGCTAAATAATCTGGAATCCCTAAAAGCTCCAAAATGGGAACCCCCAACCAATTATCCCGCCAAAAGTCCCTCTGAGAGTTCTCTCCAATCAGCTAGATACCTTCCTCAAGAAGGGAACTATAATTCGTCCGAAGAGAAGACCAAATCAAGGAGGTGACATACCCTCTACGAGGCTTCTGCAAATGCCTGAGATACCTCTCCCGAATAAAAGTGAAAGCAAAACTATCAGAAGTCATAAACTTCCAAGTGAATTTCCGCAACAAAGAGTCATTCAGCAACCCAAGATCTTTTAGACCAAGACCACCCTGAGAGTAAGGCCTACAACAACGATACCAAGCGACCCGAACCAATTTAGTCTCCTCACTGGAACCAGTCCACAAAAAGTTTCCCAACTTGCGGTTAATCAGAGACAGTAAAGAAGAAGGCCACTTGTAAATCATGAAAGAGTGCACAAAGGAACCAGTGATGACCGACTTGATCATAGTAGCACGACCAGCCAGAGAGAGGGACTTGCCCTTCCATTTAGCGAATTTAGACAAGATCTTATCCACAATAGGTCGTAACATCGCTTTTCGAGGCTTACCCCGAAATAAAGTGACTCCCAAATAAGAAAACAGAAGCTGCCCAATCTGCATACCAACCAGAGAGTGCAAACTACCAATCCGAAAGGGGGAGATAGAAGATCCAAAATAAATTGAAGACTTACCCCAGTTATCTAACTGACCTGAAATATCACCATAATCCCCAAAAGCACCCATGATATGCTTCAAATTCTTTTGAGTGCCTCTGCAAAAGATCAGAACATCATCTGCATAGAGCAAATGAGTTGGAGCCAAAAAAACCCCTAGGGGAAGAAATCGGCAGAATCTGAGAAGAATCCACCAACCTCGTCAATAATCTACTAAGGAAGTCCTCTACAATACCAAACAAAAGCGGAGAGAGTGGATCTCCCAAACGAACCCCTCTAGAGCAACAGAAATATCCCTCTGGGACCCCATTCAAAAGAACTAAAAGCCTAGAAGAACGAAGAATACCATCTATCCAATCCACAAAAATAGAAGAAAACCCAAAAGCCTGAAGCACTCTGCAAAGGAAAGACCAATCCAGGGTGTCAAAAGCCTTTCGAATATCAATCTTCATGGCCAAGTTACCCCCATAGCACTTCTTATGCAACACATTCACACCGTCAAAAGCCAAAGCAATACAATCCTCGATATGCCGGTCTCGAATGAATCCGAACTATTGAGGAGAAATAATCCTGGCGGTAACCCGAGCTAAACGATCAGCCAAAATTTTCGAAGAAATTTTAAACAGAAAGTTACTAAGAACAATCGGTCGAAACTGATCAACCGAAATCGATTCCCTTAGCTTCGGAAGAAGAACTATGAAGCTGGAATTGAGACCCGGGAAAATAACTTCAGTGATGAAAAAATCCTGAACAGCAAGGACCACGTCACTACCTATAACATCCCAACATCTTTGATAAAATCTACCAGAAAACCCATCTGGCCAAGGGGCAGAAGTAGCATCCATAGCAAAGACCGCATCTTGAATATCATCAGCAGATGGAATGCTAGTCAAGAAAGCATTCTCTACAGCAGTTACCAAGGGAGGAACCACATTATCTACAATAGGTAAATCTCTCCCAACTCGAGAAACATCAGAGGAAAAGAGGTCAGAATAATAACTAATGATATGATCCTTGATGGTAGGCCGATCCTCCGAGAGAACCCCATTAATCGAAAGGGTTGATATAGCGTTACGATATTGCCTACGTTTGATAGAGGCATGAAAGAAAGATGTGTTACGATCCCTATCACGAAGCCACCTGACTCTAGACCGATCTCGAAGAAAGCACTTCTGTCTGCGTAACAACATATCTAGCTCAGAATGAACACTCGCCTCGACAATAAAAAGATCATCTGAAAAACCCCGGTTAGACAAATCCTTCTGAATAGAATGAAGCTCCGTACACCTCCCAGCAATGGCAGAGTTAAGATCCCCAAAAACCTCCTAATTCCAAGACTTGAGAGCCTTCTTCAATCTTCTCAGCTTGTAGATAACAACTTGAGGAGGCCTACCCATAACAGGAGAGCTCCAAATCCTGTGAACAATAGCTATAAAATCAGGATGCTCTAACCACATACTTTGAAACCAAAATGGTCTTTGAATAGAAACCTCAAAATCTGACAACCGAACCAACAACGGACAGTGATCTGAACATATACGGGGAAGAACCACACATGAAATTCGCTAATAGGAAATGCAACCATCTGAAACCAAAACTCTATCTAATCGTCTCTGAACTCTAGTGCGGTTACTGCGACCTCGAACCCAAGTGAATCGAGCGCCTTGAGAACGAATGCCAACCAAATCACAATCCTCAATCATTGACTTGAAATCCTCACAAGAACCACGGGCAGGAGAACGAGAACCCAAAGCCTCATGAGCACTCAGAACCGCATTAAAATCCCCAACAACCAACCAGAAAGAAGAAACCAAACTAACCATATCTCGAAAAACTGCCAAAGAGACCTACGAACCACTGTAGAAGTGCTCGCATAAATAAAAGTGTACCAGTGGACCCGAGAACCGATCGAGAGCGAAACAGTAAGTTGTTGATCATGACAGTGAACCATCTGAGCCTCAGGAAAAGAAGCACAAGCGAAAACCCAAATAGTCAGAATCAACCCACCCCTATCATTCACTCCTACCAGACGAAGACCGAGCGAAGACTAGAAACTTGAAGAGATAGAGGAAAAATCAACCATAGGCTCCGCAATGCAAACCAAAGCAGGTCTATGTAAACGACACAACTCTCTAAGAACCCGCCTCGTGGACTCACCCCGGATCCCACGATAATTCCAAAAGAGAACATTAATCATCGAAAATTGTTGGAGGAGCCCGGTATCTGGACTTTAAAGAAGCCAGCCTACGCTCAACCCTCAAAGCTCTCTAAGTAACCTCAGCATCGGCTAACTCACTCTCCTCCATCTCGGAAGCCCATGAAGAATCTGCAATGAGATGAAGCTCAGCCTGAGATTCTGATAACGGACCCGAGTTCTGAATCTGCACCCTAGGATCCACAATCGAAGAACAAGAAAAACCAGATCCATCCTGTAAACTACTCTGATCCACAATGACATTCGGAGCTGAAGACACAATTGCCTCCTTAGATGGTTGATTTCCTGAAACCTCATGAACCCTAACTTGCCGACAAGCCGTCTGACCCGGACGAGAAGATGACCTAGATAAAATGGTAGAGACCATATGGTGAACTTGATTGATTACCGAAGAACCCTGAACAACAGTCCTCGAATCATGCACCACCCCTACAACCGAACTAACAGAACTAATAGAAGGATTAACAACCGAAGAACTAGAAACCAGAACTGAATCAGTGACCCCATCATCAAATCCTGAACCCTTACTATTCTGCAATGCCCGGGAAATCATTGGAGGAACCGAACTCGAAACCACTTCTGAAATAGTTGAGACAGTAGATGAAGACGGATCCGAAGAGTGAACCAAACCAGCGGACGAAGTGGATCCTGAGATCAAATTAGACCCTACTAAAGTATGGACAACCACTGAATCTTGACCACCTACGTCCTGGTGAATAGCTGAAAAAATATTGGATAATGGGACCTCCTTCTAAGATGTAATAACATGGCGATAAACTGATTTAGAAGAACGGGTCCGAACAGGCTGAAAACCATCAACCCCAAAAACACTAGAATCCCCCTCTATATCCTGGGTTGATTTTGCAGAACTAGTCAGAGGAACCTTAGAAGACTTGTTCTAAAGACAAGAACTAGGCAAATGACCTATAGAAGAACAAGTGGAGCAAAAAGCCAGGAGATTCTCATACTCAACACTTATAAAAGAACTATGAAATTCATCCCTCTCCAGCAACACTGAAGTAGGCAGCACTGATGACACATCCACATCAGCTAGAACTCTAGCATAATGACCAAAATCCCTATCACTAGTAGCCTTGTTCAACCGCAATGGAACCCCAATCCCTCTAGCCAAGTCAAAAATAATTTTCGGATGCCAGTATTCCCACGATAGATCAAAGAGCCTAACCCAAACCTGAGCATTGGTGGACTTCTGTAGCAATGGGTTAAAATCCGGGACCCAAGGCTGTAGGCGAAGAATACCTGGCTTTAGATGAACTGAACCTAACCTAACTCTCAGACATGAGTCTTATCAGTAGGAGACCTCAAAAGAATCTGATAATAGCCTCTCCCCAGAGATATAAGTCGCCAATCAGAATTTAGTATCCAATGCTTGCTAAGTCTTACCTTAAGATCAACAAGCTTCCAAGGCCACTCACCACTAGAAAGCACCACACGACCAATAAGAGCATTCCTGCACAACTCAAGACGGGCCTGATAAGCAATCAGATCCACCTGAACAGAAACATACCCCCCTTCTTAGAGGGAACTGATGGCACCGGTAAAGTCTCAACAAGAGAAGATTTGAAAAGACCCGCAAAAGACTTACCACCCTGGACCATAGGTGCAGAACTCTGAATGAGACCTGTAACCGAATTAGGAACAATCCCCGAAACACCCCTCTCAGGCTGAGGAAGAATCGGCCCACCAACCAAAGAACACATCCCACCAGAAGCGAGAGGAACAACCCGAGAAGATGAATTCACTCCACTCACCGTACTCAGACCAATCTGACTATGCAAGGTGGAAGATCTTGCGGATTACCATCGACGCAACGTCAATCGGATCACGCGACAAATGTACGATATCTTTGTTATATGTTAATTAATTAAAGGGTTAAGGTTCATCTTTAAAAATGAAATTTTTTTGAAATATACTAAACCTATTTTAGTCTCGCTTTCGCTGCGTGCATACGGTTTTCCCTACACAGTGCACAGCCTATTCCTTTTAAGCTCACACAAAAGTGAAAGGGTAAAAAGGTAAGGAAAATGCATCTTAATGCCTAACATGATATGTCTAATAATTACAAGATGCAATCAATATACTCATGCAAGAAGAGAGATTAATTAATCAATAATGCACACATAATACAAACACATAACAATCAAGAATAAGAATTATGCAAGTGTTGTGTGTGTGTGTGCAACTACATCTCTTCAAAGCAAAGTAAGCACTAGAAATTTACCTTTGGTGCTTCTTCTCTTGAGGTCTTGAGAGCCTGATCTACCCTTACAAAAAACCCCAAATGTGCTTTGTCTACGAAATAAGCCAATCAATAAACCGAGACCTTACAGACCTTGCCAACAAGGAAAACAAACCAAAAGCATGCACAAAAAGGGCAAGTATCTCTCCACCAAGGAGCCCCTAGAGCTTCTCCACATGGATCTCATGGGTCCTATGCAAACCGAAAGCTTAGGTGGAAAGAGATATATTTTTGTTTGTGTTGATAATTTCTCTAGGTTCACATTGACATATTTTCTTAGAGAAAAATCCGAAACTTTTGATAAGTTTAAAATGCTTTGTACGAAAATTCAAAATGAAATGAACTCAAACATTAAAAGCATAAAGCGGATTAGAAGTGACCATGGGAAGGAATTTGAGAATGCCTCTTTTGAAACCTATTGTGATAGTGTTGGCATCTCCCACGAGTTCTCGGCTCCTAGGATACCTCAACAAAATGAAGTTGTTGAGAGGAAAATAGGGTCTTTCAAGAGATGGCTTGTGTGATGTTGCTTAGCAACAATGTCCTAGGAACATATGGGCCGAAGCTGTCAATATGGCTTGCTATATAGGAAATAGAGTTTTCCTAAGGCCCGGAACTAAGAATACCTCCTATGAGCTATGGAAAGATAAAAGGTCAAATGTTAGCTACTTCCACTCCTTTGGAAGCAAATGCTACATTTTAAATAACCATGATCAACTTGGAAAATTTGATGCTAAGAGTGATGAGGGTATCTTTACTGGCTATGCCTTAAATAGTAGAGCCTATAGAGTTTTCAATTTGAAGACTCAAATCGTCATGGAATCATCCAATGTTGTCATTGATGATACAAGGCTCAAGTCTAATGACCATGAGGAAGAGGTTGTTTTAGATGATGACTCTCCCTTGGAGAAGGTTGGGGAAACTCCCAATGTTGGGACATCTAATGGTGATAATGAGGACACACAACCTATTGATAGAGTTCTTTCTTGAACTCTAAAGAACCCGCTCCATGGGTTAGACAATTCCATGATAAAAATGACATCATTGGAGAAGTTAATGAGGGTGTTTGGACTAGGTGTCAAATAGCTAATCTCATTAGCTTTACATGCTACACCTCTCAAATTAAACCCAAAAAGGCTGATGAAGCCTTAAATGATGAATTTTGGGTTCTTGCCATGCAAGAAGAGCTAAACCAATTCAAAAGGAATGAGGTTTGGACTCTAGTTCCTAGGCCTAAAAGCACATATGTCATAGGCACCAAGTGGATTTATAGGAACAAATCCGATGAGGATGGCAACATAGTGCGTAACAAGGCAAGACTTGTTACATAAGGGTACTTTCAAATTGAGGGTATCGACTTTGAGGAGACATTTGCTCCCGTTGCCCGTTTAAAGTCCATTAGGCTTCTCTTGTCCATAACTTGTATTCACAAGTTCAAATTACACCAAATGGACGTCAAGAGTGCATTCCTCAATGGCTTCTTACAAGAGGAAGTGTTTGTTGAACAACCCAATGGATTTGTGGATGCACACCACCCCAACCATGTCTATCGCCTCAAAAAGGCTTTATATGGGTTGAAACAAGCACCGAGGGCTTGGTAATATGGGTTGAAACAAGCACCGAGGGCTTGGTATGAACGCCTCACTCAATTTCTTATTGACAATGACTACACAAGGGGTAGTGTTGGCAAGACCTTGTTCATCAAGAGAAACAATGATGAGTTATTTATAGCTCAAATCTATGTTGATGACATTGTATTTGGCTCCACCAACAACACCAAAGTCCAACAATTTGTTGATGTTATGTCTCATGAATTTGAGATGAGTCTTGTTGGTGAGCTTAGTTACTTCCTAGGTTTACAAATTTGGCAATTAGATGATGGGATTTTTATTACCCAAGCCAAATATGCCAAAAACCTAGTGAAGAAGTTTGGTCTTGAAAATGCCAAACATTGTGATACACCCATGAGTACCACTTTGAAGCTTAGCAAGGATGCAAGTGGAAAAAGTGTTGAACAAACTCTATATCGGGGCATGATTGAACCAAATATGGTACAATTTTGTACCCTTATTTCATATTCTTTATGCTTGATTCTCGGGCATTTCCCCGTGTTTTAATGTTGTTAATTAAGTATTTTCAGGTATTTATAAAGTTGAAGGGCATTGTAGTAATTTGGAGAAGCTGGGGGCAAAAGTGTAAATTATGAGGAAGAATTGAAGTTATTCAGAATTTGGAAGAATGAAGTGGCCGAATTGCAATTTGCCACGCAAATCACAAACAGCCACGCGACCAGTGAAATGAAACGGTGTGTTTCATGTGATGGGTGGCTGATCATGGGTTTCTTAATGTACCCACAACCACTTCTATGCGCACCCAAATTGCGGCCCAAGTCAGCAGCCCATACCCTTATATTTGAAATGGTGCGTTTTACTTAGAAGATCACATTAGGCTTGGGCTCAACCTAGCCCAAATGCAAGCCCACACCAATGTTGACTCAGCCTATGCACACCCCTGTTCTCGTCTAAGCGCACCCTAGAGAAGACTTAGCCTTCACGCCTGCATGCACCCCGGCCTGTTTCTAAGTGCACCCACATATCATCACCTACCTTCAACCTTCTTCCTCAACGAGCTCACCAGCCATGGCCACCTACAACCCTAACCGTTCCAGTCGCCGTTCTGGTAATCCCCTGCCTTTCTCTAGTCGAGACCGGTCTCAAAATGACGGCGAGAAGGATGGTAACCCGGTCGTTCCACTTCTCGGCCCCTCTAATCACTGGAATCCAAGCCTCTATTTCCGATCACGCCTCCTCTGTTGCCACCTCCCAAACCACGACACCATGGCGAAAATCAATGTCGCCACTTCTCATTCGATGTCGCCATGGCGACAGGGAGGTAATTTCTGGACCTGATTGCTTCGCCCCTTGCGTCGCCAAATGCTTGTTGCCATAACCAAATAGCGACCATCACTGTGTCCAACTCTGATTGGTTGGAAAATTACAAGAAGGCCCTATAGAGGGGCTAAAATGGCAATATTGCAAACTCAGGGGATGTTTTGGTAATTATCCACTCGTGACCTGATTTGAATTCAGTAATTCACTATAAATTCAGCATATTTTATCCTTTGAAAATACACTTGTTCAAGCAAGAAATCTCTTCTTCCACCATTCCTAATCCGCCCATTTCTCCTCTCCAATCCCATCAACAAACAACTGGACTACCTCACCTAAATCCTTCCCCTCTTCCCATCTTCTCCACCCATTTCCTTTGTCACTCTCCATATGACTCCACCTATCTAGACACATCCTCTTTTCCCACTCTTTGCACTAGGAGCATCTAAGGAGGGAAAGGATTAAGCATTAAAGAAGGTGACCTACGAGTGATTTCCTTATGTATAACTTTCTTTTTATTTGATTGTAACTATGTGTAATTAAATCCCTAGTATCTATCATTAATTGTTAAGACTATTCTCCTATCTAGTATTGTTGATGTTGGATTTCTATCTATTCAATTTCTTTATATTATTGTTATTTACTTTTCTAGTTTATTATCTCTAACCAATCAAAAATCCCAAAAATATGATTTATGTTTTATACACCTAGATTAGACTAACTTAGATTATATCACATATTGATTAATCTAACCTAATCCCTGTGGAACGAATCCTTACTTACCATTTTACTAATCTTTACATCCTAAAAGGATTTTCTAGTGGTAAAATTGGTTTTCTAAATAAACACATAAAAACATCATTTTGTTGAGTACCAAAACGACCTCATCAGGGCATGATAGGTAGCTAGCTTTATTTGACCGCAAGTAGGCCCGATATCTCTTTTAATGTGGGTGTGTGTGCTAGGTACCAAGTGGATCCTAAGGAGTCCCATCTCTCTTCCGTAAAGAGAATCATTCGTTATGTGAATGGGACGTCCAACTATGGGATTTGGTACTCTTTTGACACTAATGCTAGTCTTGTAGACTTTAGCGATGCGGATTGGGCAGGAAATTATGATGATAGGAAAAGCACATCAGGCGGTTGCTTCTTCTTAGGCAACAACTTGGTGTCTTGGTTTTGCAAGAAGCAAAAACTCGATTTCCTTGTCCACGGTCGAGACCGAGTACATAGCCGTAGGGAGTGGATGCACACAACTCCTATGGATAAAGCAAATGTCAGTCGACTACAGATTCAACCAAGGTACACTCACTCTCTTTTGTGATAATATGAGTGCCATTAATATTTCCAAGAATTCGGTTCAACACTCTAGGACTAAGCATATTGAAATCCGCCATCATTTCATTAGAGAGCTTGTTGAAAATAAATGCATAGTACTTGAACATGTAAGTACTAATGATCAACTTGAGGAATTATTTACTAAACCCTTAGATGCTACTCAATTTAAAACTCTTAATAAATCTATTGGGATATGTCTTGTGGAGTGATGTGTTTTGGTTTTTGACCCCATATGGGGAACTCAAGCAAAGAGAGTTTTTTTGCATACTTGTCACATGCAAAAATTTGAAATATCTTATGCTTCCTTTTTTAATTGCTTGAGTAAGCTTGGTTGTACATATGTATATATGTTTTCAATTCAATAAGTGTGAACCATGCTCTATTTACAATTCATGTCATATTTATGTTCAAACATGCATTTTTAGACTAGGAGATCTTCATAGGAAGTATGATTCGAATGACCTATAGTTATCTCCATGACATGATGATTCTTTTATAACATGCCAATGACAAATGAAAAGCATGAAATTCATATAACATGCTCAAATGAAAAAGCATGAATTGATGATTGCATATTCTTAAATGCAAAACTTGTGTGATTTTCTTATGAGACTCAAAATGAATAAAGGATCTTGTATCTGTTCAAAGGAATTTAAATTCCAAATGTCTCTCTTTCTTTATTAGTTGAACATGGCTACTATCATACGGGTATCTCACCCAGAAAAATCAAATAGGGTGCAAAGTCACTCATGCCATGCTTCCCTTATAAAGTTGAATATAGTTGCTCTTATATTGAAAACAATAAAATCTCTATATCCTTGCTTCTCCCATGACAATGGTGAAATTGGTTTGAATTCTTATAAGAAACCTTTGTCATTTGCTTTGCCAAATACCATTGTATTTTGGACTTGAATGCTACATGTCTTGTATGCAAAGCATGTTTGATTCACGCATTTTCTTTAAATAAATCTCCTTGTTTCTCTCCAATTAATTGAGATACATAAAGTGACTTATATGATTATGCAAATATTTTGTATGCTACTATCTCTCTTTGCTAGAAGTAACCCGATTAGGGACTACTTATTTGCCTATATCATGACCAAAAGGGGGAGTAGAATGTGGTAAGGGGAGCTGCTAATTAAGAGTAGCAAATGTGCATGTTGGGGAGAATACAAATTTAAGGGGAGTAACCCATTGAGGGGGAGCATTGCATTACACATTCATTTCATAATGTTGCATGTTTTCATAATTGAAAAATTCTATAATGCAAATGCTTGTTTTAACTTCACATGATCACCTCACATATACTTGCTTTGGAAGTGTAATCTTTTTGTTTTGAAGGTTTGATAATTCTACAAGAAATTGAAGACTTGAAGTTTTATTTTCTTATCTCTTTGTAATGTAGAATTTCATTGCTATCCTGTAGCCTCAATTATGTTGTGAGGATCTATGTGAGTGGTGGTTTTGTCACGAAATAGCCAAAGGGGGAGATTGTAAGGTCTCAGTTTACTGATTGGCTTATTTCGTAGACAAACCACATTTGGGGTTTTTGTAAGGGTAGATTAGGCTCTCAAGATCTCAACAGAAGAAGTACCAAAGGTAAATTTCTAGTGCTTACTTTTCTTTGAAGAGATGTAGTTGCACACACACACAATGAAACTAATTATAGCACGGTGTGTATAAAACTATCTAGAGGGGGGGTGAATAGATTTTACGCTTTCTACCCAATTTTTCGTGTTAGTCAAAATTACGAAATTACCCTCAAGATAAAATAAACAAGCAAGTGTAATATGGTGCGGAAATTAAATCAACACTTGATTTTTACGTGGAAACCCTCACGGGAAAAACCACGGGCTATGTAAGTAAGCCACACTCGAACCTCGAATCCACTAAATGTGCAAACGATTACAACCTAATCCCGGAAGTAATCACACACCTACCTAATCCCGGTATGAGTGAACCTAGTCCGATTTTGCTTGCGATCTAAGCAACCTAATCCCGATTGCTACACACAAGACTTAGCTTCTCTTGAAGAGAATACAACCCTAAGTGAATATGTGAAAATATCCAAAATGCAACATAGAGCAAGGGAAACCCTATATGCTTATCTAAGATGATTAATATGCAATTAAGAACAATCCTAGATATCAAAACTAAATGACATGTCAATTAGTTTAGCTAATCAATATCAAGCACAAAACCTAATATGCTAGCACAATACAACTTCTCAAACATACATCATACTAATCTCAATCTTGTATTCAAGGAATATAAATCACATACAAGTAATTAAATTGAGATTGCTAAATAAGAGAAACACAAAATATGTAAGATATTAGTGAAAAGCTTACCAAGCAAAGTATGATGAAGAATCCATGCAAGATGTCATCTAGATGATCTAAGATGATGCTAGATGATGATTGATGATCATGGAACAAGTGTTTGAGTAATTAAAAATGAGTTCTTTGGAATTTTTCTTCTCTTTGAAAAATCTCTTAAGTATGGAATCTGAATATGAACTCTTATTATTGACCTAAAGTCAAAGTGGCATATATATAGGGGGCCAAAACAAAGTGTGGTCGTTTTGATAAGTTTGCCCATATTTGCCTTGGGCGCTGTACGTAGAGCGCCCTTGTACGGCGCTGTACGTAGAGCGCCCTTGTACAGCGCCTGTACAGCGCCCTTGCTCTGTTTTCACGAGGAAACAGAGGGGCGCTGTACGAACAGCGCTTCGTACAGCGCTCGTACAGCGCCCATGAAAATTGCATCAGACCTGATGCATTTAAATCACATTTTTTGCATCAGGTGTGATGGGCGCTGTTCGAACAGTGCTTTGTAGAGCGCTTTGAATAGCGCCCAATGCAAAGCTTGAATTCTAAAAATGTGCATGAAGAGGCAATGGGCAATGCAAGATGCAATCAACCTAACATGCAAGAAGAGATGTTAATGAGCATTAAGGCACACATAAAAGACACACAACATACAAGGATTAAACATATGCATGAGTTGTGAGTGTGTGCATCTATCTCTTCAAGACAAGTAAGCACTTAGAATATTACCTTTGGTGCTTGTCAATAGTGAGGTCTTCAAAAGGGCCTAAGCAATAACAACAACATCTAAGCTACCCTTACAAAGCATCCCCACATGTGGTTTGATCACGAAATAAGCCAATTAAAAACAACGGGAATCCTAACACACAACACTTGCATAATTCTTATTCTTGATTGTTATGTGTTTGTATTATGTGTGCATTATTGATTAATTAATCTCTCTTCTTGCATGAGTATATTGATTGCATCTTGTAATTATTAGATATATCATGTTAGGCATTAGGATGCATTTTTCTTACCTTTTTATCCTTGCACTTTTGTGTGAGCTTAAAAGGAATAGGATGTGCACTGGTCGTCATGCGTCAAACCAGCGTAGCACACCAGCGTAGATCGCCCAGTGGTCTGTCGTTGGTCATCTAGCGCAAGCGCACCAACGCAACTTGCCCAGTTGTTTGTCACTGGTCATGCGCCTCTCAGCTACACTGGTCAACCAACGCCTAGTGCAAATTTTGATTTTGCGCTGGTCCACCAGTGCAGCTCACCAGCACACAATGCACAATCAGGTGTGATTTTTCCAAAACGACCTCACTTCAATTAAGTCCTCTATATATATGACTTTATGTTTTTAGGTTGTTTTTTTCAAGAGTTCAAAAATCATATTTTTCCTTAGAATAATTTTCAAGAGAAAAAATTCACAATAACTCACCTTTAAACACTCAAAACTTTTCCTTTGTTCATCAAAGTTCATCTAGGATCATCCATGACCATATAGGATGCATCCATGCATGTTTTTGCATCATCACATCTTTTTCAGTATGTTCTTCACTAATCTCATCTAATTTTAGTGTTTTTCATATTAAGACATCTCTTTAATTACTTGTATGTTTTTAGATAATATGTTAAATACAAGTTAGAGATTATTTGTGATATATTGATTGAGTGTTGTATTGTGATAGCTATCTAGGTTTTGCTTAATCTTGATTAGCTAAGCTTTTTGACATGTCACTTAGCTATTAATATCTAGGATTGAATTAATTACAAAATCATCATCCTAGATAAGCATATAAAGTTTCCTAGCTCTTTATTACATTTTGGATATTAAATATATTCACATAGGCTCTTTATCTCTTCATTGAGAAGTAAGACTTATGTAGCTTCCGGGATTAGGTTGCGTAAATCACAAGCAATTGGACTAGGTCTAGTTATACCGGGATTAGGTAGGTGTGTGTGATTATATACCAGGATTAGGTTGTAATCGTTTACACATTTAGTGGATTCGAGGTTCGAGTGTGGCGCACTTACTAGCCCGTGGTTTTTCCTGTGAGAGTTTCCACGTAAATATCAAGTGTTATTTACATTCCGCACCATATTACACTTGCTATATTATATTGACTATTAGGGGTATTTTCATAATCTTGACCATACATGAAAATTGGGTAAAATCGGTTAAAATCTATTCACCCCCCCCCCCCCCCCCCCCCCCCCCCCTCTAGATTAATATTGTACACACTGAGTATTTGTTTCAGTCTCAAATAGGGTTTGGAGCACTTAGAGCTTGATGTCTTTCACCGCTTCAGTTCCCTCATGTGCCGTCTCCAAAATTTTCCAAGCTTCATGTGTATTTTTGGTGATTTGGATGAGTTTATATTGACTCTCATCCATTGCACAAAGCAAGGCATGTATTGCCTTGTTGTTCCATTTCGAAGCTCCAGACTCTTCGGTACTCCATTGAGCCTTGGGCTTGGGCACAATGTTTCCATCTCCGACGGTCATAGTGGGAGGTGTGTATCCATCCTCAATCACCATCCATACCCTATCATCTATCGCTGA
Organism: Acer saccharum; assembly: GCA_030490815.1. Taxonomy (NCBI): domain Eukaryota; kingdom Viridiplantae; phylum Streptophyta; class Magnoliopsida; order Sapindales; family Sapindaceae; genus Acer; species Acer saccharum. Next base: position 40,904,281 of record CM059869.1, read on the forward strand.
TAGATAGGACTCCATCTTCCCCATCCACGAGAAGTAATTGTCACCCTTGAGCAATGGTGGCCTCACACTCGATGTTCCCTCTTTACTAGTCCCAAATTCACTCATAGTGTTTGGGTGAATGTATGCAAATGGACGCAAATGAATGTAGCAATCAAAACACACAAAACCAAGACACACAAGCAAGTGCAAGGATCACCTAAATATGTCTAGGAACCCGCTATGATACCAATTGAAAATATAATAAAACGTGTATAAAAAACCTAGAAGGGGTGAATAGGTTGTTAATCCAATTAGTTACCAATTTTTTGGATTAGTCAATATTACAAAAATTAACCCAATACAATCAAATATAATCAACATAATTAAAGTGCAGAAAACAATAAATAACACATTGATTGATTTACGTGAGAAACCCTCAACAGGGAAAAATTCACGAGCTATTCTGCTAGCCACACATGGTCCTCAAACCCACTATATGTAATGATGTTACAACCTAGATTGACCTCTAGTCAAACCATTCTCGGTCACTAACCCACCACTACTACCCATAGATCTTTTATAGTTATTCTAGACCAAAATGCTCATGCACTACACACCGGTAGTCACAAGACTTAACTCTCAATGAAAAGATCAATAACCTATGTGAATATATGACAATATCCAAAATGCAAATAATGCTAGGCTATACTAAATGCTTATTTAGAGATTAAATGATGGCAATGAAATTAATCCTAGATATCAATATGTCTAAATGAATGTTCATAAAGATGTAACTAGATATAGATATGAAAACCTAAAAACTAGTCATCAACCAAAAGCCAATCAACACAAGTTGTCAATAAATATGTCAAGGACAATAAATGCAATTAAGAAATGCAATCAATGAGTCCTAATCAACAATGTCTAAATGCAAAGCATAAAGAATTAGCTAGAGGGCATAATGGTCATAAATGCTAGCTATCAAAGAAAACCACACTCAACTAACATTCAAAGTCTCGAACATATTAGAAATAACATTAAGCAAAAAGAAATGCATTTAATTAACAAATAAATGCTAAACCTAGGCAAACATGTCATAAGAATGAAACAAGAGGTTCTAGGACATGTAGAAATTACCTATTCAAAGAAAACAAGAAAGCCCACGCTTCGATGATGCTAGATGCTCATGGGAAAGTGTTTGGTTGAGTAAAAGTGAGTTCTTAGGAGCTTCTCTCTGTAGGGTTGAGTTTCTCTCACTATAACCTGATTTTGAGCTCACAAAAACGAGCTAGGAAGATGAAGACATATTTATAGGAGCCTTAGATGAAGTGGAGTCATTTTGGAAAAGAGCAGCCCAAAAACCCGTCAAGTGCGCTGGTCGGGTAGAGCACAATCAGCGCACATCTTCTGACCCAAACAAGTGCATAACGACCAGTGCAAGACCAGCGGTGATCCTCTACCCGAGTTGCGCTGGTGTGGCACTTAACAACCAACGCAATACGCTGGTGTTACACGGGTTAGAGGACCAGCGCACACCACAACAATACACATAGAAATATAAAAAATGTGCAAGTGTAAAGAGTGAAATGAGTACTCATAAAAAGCAATGAACATACATACATGCAAGAGAAGTGTGTGTGTGTGTAACTAATCTCTTCAACAAGGGTTAAGCATAAGTGATTTTACCTTCAATGAGCTCTTATGCATGAGGGCTTGAAATCCAAATAAACTTGATCACGAACAAGGAAGCCCTAAACTACCCTTATATATTAAACCCCAAAATGTGGTTTGTCATGAAATAAGCCAATCAAAATTAAGGAATTACATGATTGAAAAGGAGCATGAAGAAGCTAGAGAAGTGATTGCTAAGATGACCCCAAGCACGGAGAAACTTGATCATATGTTGGTGGTTGGGAAAAGGCCAAGTGACAAGAGGGATGTTGGATATATAAATGACAAGGAGACCTCCTTTTCAAGAAAGACGGTGTTCGTTAAGAGCATGGGCGCCAAGAAACCTACATGATGAATACGTTTTTGTCGTTAAAAAGATTGTACGACAAAACAATTTATAAAACCTATGCGATACGTTCACAAGTATAAATACGAGTAAAGCGGTAAGCACGGGTGTCGTCCACAAGGATCGGGGTAGCGGTGACTAGATTCGGATTAATAAAACTAGCGTGTATAAAAGTAAAAGTGAATGAATGGTGGTGTGAAATGTGAATGAAAATGCAATAAAAACTAAACTATGAATGCAATGACTAAAAATGGATGCGAATGGAGTGATATGACTAAGGAGTTGATGGACTCGTAAACAAACATTAGGCAATGCAACAAACTCTCAATTAAGCATATTTAATCTAATGTAACCAACCTAGGGTATATAGTGTTGGTCATTTACCTCTAGCAAGGGGTCAACTTAGGGTGTATAGCGAAGACCTCCAACTAGCGATTAATCCCTCCTAAGCAACAAACTATGGCTAGTTGCTCAGTTGGGACTCTAACCATGAAAGCTCATCTATCTAACTATGGCTCAACCTATTTCTAACGTAGCCATCCTAGGGTGTATAGTTATGACTTCCAATTCCCTCACAAGTGCCCACCCTAGGGTGTATAGCGAAGGCCACCCGTTTAAGATTAGATGAAGCTCGAGGTTATTCAACCAGGTTCTACTCGAAGGTTAGTTCTCGTAAAACCACTAAAGTATCCAACCTAGGGTGTATAGCGAGGGTGTTAGGTTTTTGATTTGTGTTGGCATGTATTCCATATCAAAACGTGTTTCTCTTGTGTTGTATGTATAAACTCGCCCAACTGACACGTCATCAAAGGAGCTAACAAAAGGTTGCCACATCATTCATTGACCGGGTAAAAGGTAGAGGTTTGACCAGTCAAGATGAATAAATAGCTTAGACCAGAGGGAAGTCAAAGGCATGGTCGCCAAAACCAAAAACCTACTCGCCGAATATAGAAGTGTACTCGCCAGATATACAGTACCCAGAAAGTAAAAGTACTCGCTGGACCAGCACACTGGGCTCGAACCGACTCGGCATAAACACAGAAGCAACAAGGAATCGCAAAAAGGAAAGAAGACCCAATCCGCGACAGAAAAGGATCCTAATGCAAATCAACAAGGGGAAACCCTAAATAAACATGTATAAATAGAATCACCTATCCTACGAGGAAGGGGTTCAGAGAAATAGAGAGAAAGAAAAGAGAGCAATTGTGAGAGATTAGAGAGTGTAACGAAGCAACGAAAACCTAGTATTATTCTTCTGCCCTCAGGGGCGCCGTGGTTTTTTCCCATTCAAGGGTTTTCCACGTAAAACTTGTCTTTTGCATGTGTTCTTAATTTTCTTGCTTTATATTAAATTGATTTAATTGTTGAGTGCGTGGCAATCCAAAATTCGCCGTCAACAATTGGCGCTAGAAGGAGGGAGCTTTTGAACAGAAAACTTCGAGGGACCCTTGCGAATCAGACAGCATGAACAACGACAGCGACAGAGATGGTAACTCCAGTGGAGATTTAGTTGTTGAACCAGCTGCGCCAACGGGAGACAGGGCAGTGACAGTCGGGGAGCAGTCAGCAGCAACGCCAGGAACTAGGGCGGCTGATCCCGGGATTTTGCAGCACTTCCAAGCCGCATTGGTAAACCTAATCAGCGAAGCCAGCAAAATAGGACTTTCGCTTCCTATAGGGTTAGGAGTCTCATCTCCTTACGAGTTAACCACCCCTGGAACCCATCCACCCGGAAGGCTGCGGTCAGAAGTTCATATCACAGTTACCGACAATCAAGCAAGACAATCCACCGAGGAGACCCCCCAAGATCACATTGAGGATTTCGAGGGGAGAAAACAGAGGAAGGGAAAGGGTGTGATGAATGAAGAGTCCAGGGAGGAACGAGATCAGGTGCGAGCACATAGGGTCAATTCCAGCGACACATACCAGCGAAACCGGCGGAGACACCGGTCCATCTCATCTGAGGACAAGAGTCCTCGTCCGCGAAGGGAGTTGCGATCTAAAAGAACGAAGCGGAGAAGATCCGAGAGCACTGAAGATCGAAGAAGCCCAGATGAGAGAGGCAATCATGGTAGAATGACAATCAAGAGTAGGCTCGACCCAGCAGGAGAACCAACCGGTCAGCGAGATGTCACCTTACAAGAGCTATCAAGAAAGGTTTCAGCAATGGCACGAAGGTATGGACGTAATGTATCCTCGGATGATGAGTCAGATAGCCCATTCGTCGAAGCTATTGCTCGCACCCAATTTCCAGACAGGTTTAGAATGCCAACTATTGAGCAGTACAAGGAGAACAGGGATCCCAAAGAGCATGTTCGCCGATTCCGCAATATCATGGCCCTAGTATTCATCCAATGACGGGTTGCTGTGTCTCACCTTCCCGCAAACATTCGGCGACCTCGCCTCTAGATGGTTCGGAAGGCTTCCACCCGGAACCATAAGCAGCTTCTCAAACCTCAGCAAGGCATTCATAAGGCAGTTCATGGGAAGTGTCCAAAGAAGAAAGTCACTCGCCCATCTATCGAACTTGAAACAGGAACATAACGAATCAATCAAGAAGTATCCTGGCCAGGTTTGGGAAGGAAGTAGCTCAAATTGAGGATGCCAGTGATGTAGCTGTAATCGCCGCTTTCACTAATGGGTTACAAAGTGGACGATTGTCTTTTGACCTGCGAAGGGATAGACCTAAAACTTACGAAGAGATGATGGAAATAGCTGGCGATTATGCACTGGCAGAGGAGGAAGAAGTAGCACAAGGGGGTAGCTATGTGCATGGGCACAAGCCTAACTTGAAAACAGACCATAAGGACGACAAAAAGATGCAAGTCACGTGATCGCCAGAAGGATGAGAAGGGCCAAAGAGGATACTCAAGAGAGAGCAGGGGAAACACTCGGGCCAATAAGTTTCGAGGAAGGTACAACCATTACACCCCTTTAAATGGCGACCAGGAGGAGATATTATCTGTGGTAGAAGACAAGGGACTCGCCAAATACCCCCGACAGCAGTCAGCGAATGCAAGGAGAGATACAACCAAGTACTGTCGATTCCATAAAGATCATGGACATGAAACTTCAAAGTGTTTCCAGTTGCGCGATCACATCGAAAGCCTGATCAGAGATGGGCACCTGAAAGACTTTGCCTTGAAAGGGGACAAGCACGGGGGTCGCCAAGATAGCCGCCAAGGAAACGGGCAAGATAGGAAGAGTCCAAGGAGGAACAGTCCTAACGCAGCCATAAACACTATTTTCGGCGGACCTCACACTGGGAGGAGCAATCGAGAGAGGATGTCGGAAGTTCGAGAAGTGATGTATGAAGGCAGAAGCATGGAAGTCAATTCTGTGCAGAGAAACCCCAAGAAGGGGAGAGAAGGGCATGATCCCATAACGTTTACAGCAGAAGACTCAGACGGGATTGATGCAAAGCCTAATGATGCAATAGTCGTGGGAGTTCGAATAGCCCATAGGGATGTCCTTCGAGTGATGATTGATAACGGAAGTTCGGCTGATATTTTAAGTGCCAGAGTGTATGATGAGTTGCGGCTGGACCGGAAAGATCTTGAACCGTTCCATGTACCATTGAAAGGATTTGGTGGCGCAGAGGTTAGGTCGTTAGGAACAGTGAAACTACCGGTAAGATTTGGAACAGCACCATGCCGGCGAACAATCCTGTTAGACTTTGTCGTGGTTGACATCCATAATTGGCCGTATAATGCACTACTTGGCCGACCGTTTCTTAACAAAGCTCGAGCTGTAACCTCAACCCATGCACTGAAAATAAAGTTCCCTACAGAATTCGGCGTCGGAGAATTGAAAGGGTCGCAGGAGATGGCTCGCCGCGCCAACTTGTCAGTCTTCAAAGATAAAACAGGGATGGAAACTTTGAACATATTCGAAGTAGACACAGAGACGCAGGAGGATAATCCGGAAAACTTCGAACTAGATCCAAGAGACAAAACAAGCAGAGAAAAGGAAGAACCAACTGAGTCGATTATTCTAGATGAAGCGGAACCAGATAAAACAGTAAAAATTGGAGCGAGGTTGGCTGAGCAGGTTAAGAAAGATGTGACGAACTTGTTGAAAGAATATAGGGGGATTTTCGCTTGGTGCCACGAAGACATGCCAGGGATTGATAGAAGCACAATTTCCCACAATTTAGCTGTGAATGAGAAATGCAAACCGGTAGTACAGAAAAGGAGAAGCTTCAACCCGGAAAGGAGTGCAGCGATTAAAGAGGAAGTGTCAAAATTGCTCGCCGCAGGGTCAATTAGAGAAGTTAAGTACCCGGAATGGGTGGCGAATGTAGTCTTAGTGAAAAAGAAGAACAATCAATGGAGGATGTGCGTCGACTTCACCGACCTAAACAAAGCTTGCCCCAAGGACAGCTTCCCATTACCAAGGATTGACCAGTTAGTAGATGCAACGGCCGGGCATGAGACGTTGAGTTTCATGGATGCATATTCAGGGTACAACCAGATAAAGATGCACAGGCCTGACGAAGAGAAAACAGCATTCACCACAGATCAGGGGTTGTATTGTTACAGGGTCATGCCATTCGGCTTGAAGAACGCCGGGGCAACTTATCAGCGCTTGGTCAACAAGATGTTCGCCAGACAGATAGGGAGAAATATGGAGGTTTATGTTGATGATATGCTGACAAAGAGTATTACCGCAGATAAACATGCAAATGACCTGAGGGAAACGTTCGACGTACTGGTCAAGTATGGAATGAAGTTAAATCCGGCAAAATGTGTATTCGGCGTACCATCTGGGAGGTTTCTCGGATATCAGGTGAACCAAAGAGGAATAGAGGTGAACCCTGAAAAAATCCAAGCATTAGCAAGAATGGTCTCGCCAAAGACTCTGAAAGATGTCCAAAAACTCACAGGGTGCCTAGCATCGCTGAGCAGATTCATAGCCAAATCAACAGACCGATGCCTACCATTTTTCAAAGCTTTAAAGAAGGGAAAAGGGATCGAATGGAATGAGGATTGCGAAAAAGCCTTCCAGGCCTTGAAAGACTACCTTGGACAGGCACCATTGCTATCAAAGCCAGAAACAGCCGAGACATTGTACATGTACTTATCCGTTTCTGAAGCAGCCACAAGTTCCGTGCTAGTACGACAGGAAGATGGAATCCAAAAGCCAGTATACTACACCAGCAAGGCACTGTTACCAGCCGAAACAAGGTACTCGCCGGCAGAAAAAATGGCACTCGCCCTAATAACAGCAGCAAGGAAGCTAAGACCATATTTCCAGGCTCATAGAATCAGGGTATACACCAACTGCCCACTGAAGTTAATCCTGCAGAAACCAGAGGTATCCGGTCGGTTAACAAAGTGGGCGATCGAATTAAGTGAATTCGATGTAGAATACCTCCCAAGGACAGCAATTAAAGCCCAGGCAGTGGCAGACTTCGTAGCAGAGTTCACTGAACCAAGCGTAGAGGTGGCGAGAATGATGGTGGAGCAAAATAAGAAAATATTCAAATGGCAACTTCGCGTTGATGGCTCATCAAACACGCACGGCAGCGGGGCAGGTATAGTGCTGACAACACCGGAAGGAGACTCAGTCGAATGTGCCTTGCGTTTTGACTTCAAAGCCACCAACAATCAAGCTGAGTACGAGGCACTTATAGCAGGTTTAAAGATTAGCACAATCTTAGGTGCAGACGAGGTGGAAATTTTCAGCGACTCTCAAGTTGTTGTCAATCAGGTACTAGATGAATACCAGGCGAGAGAAGAAAGCATGATCACTTACCTGGAATTAGCAAGGGAACTGTTAGAAAGATTCAAAGAGTATAGAATTGTTCACGTCCCCAGAGAAGAAAATGAAAAGGCCGACGCCTTAGCCAAACTGGCATCTGCCACGATCAACATTTGGCCCAACAATATCTCCATGATCCGCCTGTTGCAGCCGAGTATAGTTAAAACAAAGGAAGTCGGGGCAATCTTTGGCGAGAGGGACAGCTGGATCACGCCAATTAAAGAGTATCTCATCAACGATATACTTCCAAGTGACCCACTGGAAGCAAAGCGGCTAAAATACAGAGCAACAAGATACTCGGTACTCAATGGAGAACTATACAAGAGAGGATACTCGAGGGCACTGCAGAGATGTGTCGGGCCTGAAGAAGCAGAAGGTATCCTAAGAAGCATACACAGCGGAAATTGTGGGAACCATGCTGGGGGTGCCAGCCTAGCCCACAAAACATTGAGACAGGGTTTTTACTGGCCAACCCTGTTCGCCGACTCCAAAAGGGTGGCAGCGAGATGTGAAGCATGTCAGAAAATCGCCAATAACATCCGACAACCACCTGAGCTCCTGCAAAGTATTACCTCGCCTTGGCCATTTGCCATGTGGGGAATAGACTTGATCGGCCCAATGCCAACAGCAACTGGAGGAGCAAAGCATGCCATAGTAGCTGTGGATTATTTTACAAAATGGGTAGAAGCCGAGCCATTGGTGCATATAACAGAAGCAAACACCATTAGCTTTGTGAAGAAAAATATCTTGTACAGATTCGGGATACCAAACACCATCATCACAGACAATGGGACCCAATTTGATGGCAGGAAATTCAGGGAACTGTGTGATAAGTATGGCATCAACAACTACTACGCTTCTCCAGCACATCCACAGACGAATGGCCAAACTGAAGCAGTGAACAAAATCATCAAGCACAACCTGAAAGCTAAGTTAGCAACCAAAAAGGGGAGCTGGGCGGATAAGTTACCGCAAGTGCTCTGGGCATATCGCACAACGGAAAGGGGTTCAACAGGCGAAACCCCGTATTCCATGGCTTACGGAGCAGAAGCTGTTATTCCCGTGGAAACATCATTCTCTTCACCAAGGGTACAACTCTTTCAGCCAGAAATCAACGTTGATATGCTAAAGTGCGGCCTAGATGAGTTAGAAGAAAGAAGAGAGCGAGCACAAATAAGGAATGCAGCGTACCAACAGAGGGTAGCTAGATATTACAACTCGCATGTGCGTGAAAGGAGGTTCACACTTGGTGATTTAGTACTGAAGATGGTGAATCCGGGAACAAGAGACAAGGCTGCAGGATCACTCGCAGACAAATGGGAAGGGCCTTATAAGATTACGGGGATAGCTGGCCATGGGGCATATCGCATTACTCGAGAAGGATTTGGCGAGTTACCCCGTCCATGCAATGCGCAGTACTTGAAGATATATTATCCTTAAGGGACAAGTTAGATTCTTTTGAATTCCTTCTATTTTTCTATTTAGCTTAGAGAAGTTGTTCGTTTTAGCATTTTTTCTTTATGACTATGTTAATAAAGTTGCAGGAAGTATTCAATAAAGAGTAATTTATTACTAAGAGATTCTCGATTCTGACTCGCCAAACGCAAAAGGCATTCGCCAGCACACATAGCTACATCACATGAAAACGAGCTTTATGCTCGCTGCAGCGATAACTGGCGAGAAATAAAAACTCAGGGCATGGTCGAATAAACCTGCCAAAAAACTGAGTACGCCAAAATACAGCAACGGCAGCTGAATAAAAGATGAAAACATGATAAAAACTCAGGGCATGGTCGAATAAACCTGCCAAAAAACTGAGTACGCCAAAATACAGCAATGGCAGCTGAATATAGCTATAAAACACAATAAAAACTTGGTATATAGTCGGATACGTCCTGGCGAATACTAAGTATGCCGAAAACCCAGCAATGGCAGCTGAATGGAAAACAACAGTAAGCTAAAACAGCAGCTTGGTGGAAAACCAAGCCAAAGCCAAAACTCAGCAAGGGCAGCTGAACGAAGAAAAATATATATATTCATAACTTTGTATTATTTACAAATGAATGGACAAAGAATAAATTTATAGTCTTCCAAAACAACAGAAGAATCAACCGGCTGTAGGAGGGCCCTCGCTATCTTCCTCGTCTTCGATCTCCTCATCTGAAGGCCAAATGACTGCCTCATCCTCCGTTGGCATGAAGGGCTCATAATCTCTCCCAGCAACGGGGCCCAAATCGGGCTCAGCACCAGAGCCAGAAAAGCTGCCCTTCTGACCCGAGTAGTAAGTGTTGAAAGTACGCTTACTGGGAATCTCAAGATGCATAGGATGAGGCTCAGTCCGGTTATAACGGCAGTGGGCTTTCCATCGTCTCATCTGGTCTTTAATCGAGTCCACGCCGTGGGCCATATGCTGCTGGAGGGACTTGTCAAAACGCTTCAGAGCTTTCTCATTGGAATGATCCTTCATGGCAAAGAATTTCTTCGCCTGCCTCATGCCTTTCTCAAATTCGCGCAGCAAAAGCGCATCATAGGCAGGGGATCTCTTGAAGCGATCAACAGACTCAACCTCCAGCACTGCTTTCAGGTTTTCAAAAATGAGATCGCGGGAAGATAGCTGGTTACGTAAATCCGCCGCCTCCAGTTCAGCCTTCTCCTTAGCCTCCTCGGCTACCCGCTCAGCCTCCAAACGCGCTGCGAAGGATTCTTGACTCGAGGATAGGAGCTCTTTCAACGAGCGAATTTCCTCCTCAGCAGCAGAAAGTTTTTCTTCAGCGGATAGCCGAGCAGATAGATGACCGTCTGAGGACTCTCTCAACTGAGCGAATTGTTGGGCGTGGGATTCTTCAGCGGAAAGCTTCTCGGCCGCCAAAACAGAAGCCTGCTCGCGCAAGCGCTTAATTTCACGAGAAGCTTTGATCCCGAATTTATAACTATCGCCCATCTCAGACATCATCTGAGGAAGAAGACAGCCAAAGTTAAAAAAAAAGGAGAATAAAAAATACAAATACATAGAGATTTGCAGCGAAGAACTTACCAAGGAGTGGCAGTTGAAGAAAAACTCCATCTTCTTATTGCAAGACTTGTTTTTAACATGCCCCCAGCCTTCGCCGACATATACATCATTATTAGCCAAGTGGGAGCATATTTCAGTGGCAGAAAAATCAAAAAGGGACACGCTCCCTTCTTCAGCTTCAACCGGTCCGGTAGGAGGAACTTCACGGGCCGAGCCCGAACCGGAAGCAGAGGTCCCCGCCTGATGTGATGGGCCTGGCCGATCAGTCGACTCAGATGGGCCAGATGGCCTAGGTTGATCTGAGACACCTGGCTCGCCCACAACCACTGCAGGAGAAGCTGGCCGAGGAGAAGCTGGTTGAGAAGGAGCAGCAGGGGGAGTCTGTTCATTAACCCCCTCAGAGGGAGGAGCCGCCACATTCTCCGCCTCAATAGACCTCTCCGGTTGGGCAGGAGGAACCTCGGCGACATCCGGCTCCTGAACATCCTCCTCATCAGAAGAGACAACAAACTGCACTACCCGCGAAGCCCGTTTAGGAGGTCGAGCCGAGTGATCAGGAGCGCTTTCAGCAGGGCGTTTATTCCTAGCTCTGGGAGCCAAGTCACTCGCGGGATCGAGGGGGGTCTCAGAAACATCCGCGTCAAAAATAGGGATGTCGCTAGCCCCGCCTGAAACCCCCACCTTCTCCTTTCCCTTACGATTGAGGGCTGTGGCAGCAGGAACAGTCGCAGCAGTACTCACAGCAGGAGTAGAAGCCGCAGCGGGAGTACTCGCGACAACCTTCGGGCGAGCAGGCGATGGCCCAGACTCAGCACGCCTCCTGTCAGCACTGCCGACCCCCCTTGAAGCACCTGCTTTCTCTTTGCCTTTACGGCTAGGGGTAACAGCTGCAGTTGCAGCGGGAGTATTCACAGCACCCCCCCTAGAAGCATCACCAGCCTCTTCGCCGCCGTCTGAGTGATCATCACCGTTAGGACTAGCAATTCCATCCTTAGCCAAACCAGCAGCATGCCTCTTGCTGGCAGCCTCAGAATTCTTCACCGCCCGTGCTTGCAAATCGCAAACGGTGTCAAAATCACACACTGCAGGGAAAATAAAACCAAGTGTCAAACTAAGAGAATAAAATCAGGCGAGAAAGTAAAGGAAGAACAGAGTGAAACTTACAGCGAGGGAGCCTTGCGTGAAGCCGAGTAAAGATTTCAGAAGAAATCATCTTGTCCTCATCCAAGAGGAAGGACCTACCCCTCGAGTCCAAAGGAAGAACAGCCGCCGCGGCCAGATGAGAAACCTCCCTATCCGTCAAAGCAGGGGCCGCCTTCGACCAGGCTTCAGGAGATGTAAAATGCCTGGGAACTTTCCTCGCCAAAAGATTGTGGCGATTGTGGGCTGGCACATTTCGACCCCACTCGCCGCTGGCAAAAAACCAACTGTTTTTCCACCTCTTATTTGAGGTAGGGAAGCCCCAGATGAAACCCTTCTTCTTCTCGTCACTGGAGACCTCGACCTGACCAGGGTTCGCCACACCCTCGGGAATCCAGTTCTCCACCGGCGAGGAAAGGAGAAAGTATGTGCCACCATTGCCCGCCTGTCTCAAAGTATAGAAATGGCGGATCTCACGAGGTGTAGGAGGCCCGTAACCCTTCAGCTTCCACATGAGACACAGGCACATCAGTATCCTGTAACTATTTGGGGCGAGCTGAGCCGGTGCGATTTGAGCCTCCGCCAAAAACCTGGCAATAAAAGGCTGAAGGGGGAGAGTCACCCCACAACTGAGCATAGCTCCATAAATGGCGACCGCATTTTCAGGAGGATTCCACACAGCCCGGTCGCCAGGTAACACAAGAGTCACCGAGTCTGGAATATCGAAACGACTCTTGTATTTACGAAGTTCGCCCTCGCCGACCACATTTACTTCCGTATCGAAAGAACAAGGGCGAGCAGACGAGAAAAGCAACCTATCCCTCTGATGATCTTCAACATCAGAGTCAACGACCGTCTGCACATCCAGCAGAGATTCGCGAGGAGCCCTAGTGGAGCGTCGTTTACTACTTGCAGTTTTAGGAGATCTCGTCATTTCTGGAGAATCACTGTCAAAAGGTGGAGGAGAGATGTCAGGATTAGAAGCATTCTCAAAAAATGGAATATCAACAGAAATCGGGACCGGAGAATCTGGACGAAAGTTGCGAATCAGAGATTCAATTTTGTCCGCAGTACACTTATCACCAAGCTCCATAGCTTGCATCATCCTATTAAAAAGAAAAGAACGCAAGGAGGGATCCATGAGAACTCACCAGAAAACCCTAGACTCGCAAGATGTGCAGGAAAGATCAGGAGACACGGAGAAACAAGAAGAGGCGAAATCCGGTGAATCGACCGACAGTAAAAGGCACAAGAAAAGGATTGTAGTTAGCTCTCGAAGAAGTAAAAGAGACGAAAGCAGGAGATCAGCTGTTCTTTCTTTTGCTCTGATAAAAATACGATGAAGCAAGTAAAGAAAAAGAAGAGAGACGATCGGGCCTTAAAAAGAGGGAATTTCGAAATTCAAAAAAGAGCAATCAAGTACAATGATGCGTATTTAATGGGAATGACGGCCACTATTACCAAACCGCGACGGTCACCACCCAATAAGTGACATGTGGCATCTTGGGGAGAACCGAGCCGTCAGAACGTCCCTTCACCTGTCAAGCAAGTGGAGACGCCAGAAGTTATGTGGTTCAGATTGAAAGCGTGCACCGGAAGAATTAATTAATAAGTACAGCGCGTGGTTAAAAGAAGAAATTATTGCAAAAATGCGTTGAAATCTCATAAACGTAAATATAAATACTGCTCGCAGAGGCAAACGAAGTAGGAAGGACAAGTCATTCGCCCAGCTCGAAGTATTTATGGGGGTATTGTTGTATGTATAAACTCGCCCAACTGACACGTCATCAAAGGAGCTAACAAAAGGTTGCCACATCATTCATTGACCGGGTAAAAGGTAGAGGTTTGACCAGTCAAAGATGAATAAATAGCTTAGACCAGAGGGAAGTCAAAGGCATGGTCGCCAAAACCAAAAACCTACTCGCCGAATATAGAAGTGTACTCGCCAGATATACAGTACCCAGAAAGTAAAAGTACTCGCTGGACCAGCACACTGGGCTCGAACCGACTCGGCATAAACACAGAAGCAACAAGGAATCGCAAAAAGGAAAGAAGACCCAATCCGCGACAGAAAAGGATCCTAATGCAAATCAACAAGGGGAAACCCTAAATAAACATGTATAAATAGAATCACCTATCCTACGAGGAAGGGGTTCAGAGAAATAGAGAGAAAGAAAAGAGAGCAATTGTGAGAGATTAGAGAGTGTAACGAAGCAACGAAAACCTAGTATTATTCTTCTGCCCTCAGGGGCGCCGTGGTTTTTTCCCATTCAAGGGTTTTCCACGTAAAACTTGTCTTTTGCATGTGTTCTTAATTTTCTTGCTTTATATTAAATTGATTTAATTGTTGAGTGCGTGGCAATCCAAAATTCACCGTCAACATCTTGTAATGTTTAGTGGTCTATGTGTTGAAGATTTAAGAAGACAAAGAAAGTCTTGGCCACAAATTCATGCAAGATGCCGGCTTCAAAAAGATATGTGCTTCATCGATCTACAAAGGTATGTATAAGACCACATATCTCTTACAAGGCTAGGCACACACACACATGGCATCCTTGTGTGTTCCTTCATGGTTAAACATCATTTATATATCACTTTCACACACTTGAAAATGTATGCTCATGCATTTATATTATTTTGACAATCTTTGCTTGTTGCATGTTCTAGGACTATGTCTAGGAAATAGCATATGTGTGTGTCTTTGTGTTTGAATGTTTCCATATTTTTGTATTTGGACTTGAATATGTTCTATTATGATTCCTTATTGAGTTTCGGTCGTTTCGGTTACTTATTCACTTAGTTTCGAGTCCAAACGATGTAGCTACGCTACTTTTCGTTCTCATTCGTTGAGTTGACTTCATCGTCGTTTTCCGAGATGATTTCTCAACCATTTTTCAAGTTTCATAATCATTGTCGTGCGTGAGGGATTCACGATTCATAATCTGAAAACGGATTTGAAATCGAAGTTCGGAGGCCCGAATACGGCTAAATAACGCGAGAGGTGCGCGGGAGAGCAGCAAGGCCAAGTGGGCAAAGCTTGGCCAAGCCGTGTGAGAGCCGTGGGGCCCACGGCCAGAGGACTTCTCTGGTCCCGTGTGGCCCACGCGCCCCCCACGGGCTAGGCTGAGGTGGCCCTCTTTTATTGGCCAAAAATCCCTCTCTCTCTCCTTCCTTTTAAATTCCCAAATTCCCTCCATTTCATTTTTTAAGAAAAAGAATTGTAAAATCCCGTCAGATTTTTCCTCTCCAATTTTCTCACCTTCCAAACACCATAACTTTCTCATACGAAGTCGGAATTGAGTGATTCAAGTTATAGATTGTTCGTAATCGAGTCCTCTACCTTTTCCAAGTAGTTTGGCAGCTGTTTGATCGATTTTTCTGGTGGTTCCACATAGAAAACCGAACCAGCTCGTGAATCCAAGGTATTGGTCATATCTTTGGGATTTCTTATTTTATAACCTTCAATTTTCTTGAGGTTTCTTCTTCTATATATACTTGTATGTTTGGTGAATGCTATTGAGAAAGATAGCTTCACAATCAATCCTAATCAAAAGTCTATTTAGAGACATTTGTGAACTAGTTTCTTTGATTCTATATTTTTCACATGATTGTGAGTTGTATTGTGATTACGTTGATATCTTAGGTTGTTTGTGACTTGATTGAATCAATTTTGTGATAAATGACCTTGATATTTATTTTGATCCTTTGATTGATGAAATCTAGGATTATTGTATTTGTATGTGTTTTAGAGCTATCTAGGATTTAATTGATTTAGATCTTAAATCATTGCTCTATATTTTTGGCTAGAATATTGATTGATTTGATCTCATGACTCTAGCATTCTATTTTATGTTTATAGCATTCTTGAACTTGTACTTCATGAATATATATTGTTCAAGTGTTGTATGTGTGAATGAGACTTGAGCTTTATGTGTTTGGTGTTTACACATGCTCTAGGTTTTATTCTTGTATTTTGCATCTAGACTTTTATTACTTGTGATATCACATGTTTAGGTCTATTTGTACCATGGAATGTATTGATCACATGTTCTATGTTGAATTGATTGTTTGCATCATTTGCATTCACATTATCACACTAGGAAGTTCTTGTAAAAGGCATGAAGTCTTGGTTAGAGTCAGGATGACTCGGATAGCCAAGCAAGAAGACTTGTCTAGAGTCGGTAGGACTCGGATAGGCAAGCAAGAAGTCATGGCTAGAGTCGGGAGGACTCGGATAGTCATGCATGGGGGGCTCCCTAGAGGCATGAGTGCCTTGGATAGGGAGTTGGCTATTATATTGGTAGGCCTAGGCGTATGGTTAGACATAGACTTCAAAAGAGTGGGGTACACGGGAGGTGTATGCACTCTTGAGGAATTTCTAATCTTCCATCGATGTTGGTTTTGTGTGTTGTCCAATATATGGTGGTTCCGCATCATTGAGGGATTTCATACTTTCCAATAGGGTTGGGTAGACTTAGACTCCACTAGTTTGGGTGAGCTAAAGATTGGTCACTTTGTGGATTCTCTATTTTTATCATCCAATATATATATTATCCAATGGTTGTAGTTCAACCCGTGGATGTTTCCTCCTTGGAGGTTTTACCACATTAAAAAATCTCTTGTGTTAATTCTTCCTATCTCTATCTCTTATATTTTATTTGTGTATGTTATTATCTTGTTTCATATTATTCACTTGTGATGTATAGTGAAGCAAGTATTTGTAAAGTGTGATTTGTGGATTCATTCTTTTGATCATTTTTGTATGTATGATTCTTTTGTATATTGTAATTTTGTATAGTGATATATGATCACTCTTGTAACTCATTGAACATCTATTGAAATACAAGTATTCTTTGTTGTTATGTTTATTTGTTCTTATACCTCATACAACTAGGTGATAGACATAGACTTTGTTCATATGATTCCATCCACATATTGTCTATGTATGTCTTTCTTGGTTTATTTTGTTGTGTGTAAGGCTACCTTGAGGGACAAACGAAAGTTTGTTCAAGGGATTGAAAAAAGGTGTAAAAACCTATTCACCCCCCCCCCCCCCCCCCTCTCTAGGTATGCCTTAAGCAATTTAACTACATGTGTATACTTTCAGAGGGCTTATAATCCTCTCACAAGGCCGACCTAGGGTGTATAGTGAAGGACACTCGATCGAGGTTAGATTAAGACCGTGATTGTTGATTCGAATTTTCGGAAATCCTTCCATTCAATACAGCAATAAAGAATCCAAATCAGCATGCTTAGAGGGTGTATCCAAGACAAATCAATAAGGTAAATCATTCAAAGCAATAGAATATAACATAGAGATAGATATGAATATAAACAATAGAGTTTAATTACAAAAATCCAATATCCATCAACTAATCACATCAACCCCTTAGTGGGGGATTTAGCTACTCATGTTCTATTATAACAAATCAAAACTAAGAGAAAAGATTGAGAGAAAACCCTTGAAGATAATCTCCTTCCCTGTAGCTTGATTCCAATGCTCCTAGTTGCCTTTGGATGAGTAGAGATTGGTTTGGATGAGAGGGAGAAGTGTTTCTAAGACCTAAGTTACACTGAGATGCTGAAAATATAAGTGTGGGAGGATGTAAGGGGATTGTGGTTTTCGAACTAACAACTTTCTATTTATAGGGGATACAAACCGAAGCTGTCGTGCACGATGTGCAGGTGGAGTGCAGTTCAGGGACCCGCACTCATCCGCACTTTATCAATTTTTCATAGGTCCAACGTGTGAATTCCCACGCTGGAAAGTGTAGAGTGCGGTTCAAGGACCTGCTCTCACCTGCACTCCAACGTGGGAATTCCTACGCTGGAAAGTAGAGTACGGGTGAGAGTGCGGTTGGGACCCGCACTGTACCCACACTTTTTGGCGTTCTGTTGTCTTCTTCAATCCTTCTGTGTGCGGGTTGTGTGTGGGTCCTATGCAGGAATTCTTATGCTGAAAGTAGGCTGGAAGTGCGCAGGTATGTTGACCAGCATAGTACCCGCGCACTGAAGCTCCTTTTCTTGCTTTTCTAGCTTGTTTCGCAACTAAAATTCAGACTTTTCATATCCAACATCTGAATTATGTCAATTGCTTGCAATTACCACAAACGAGCCTATTAGACACGAAATACACAGAAAAACACACAAGAACGAGGCAAAGGACATGGATTTGAGGGCCGAAATATACAACAATTTAGGCACGATCAAATACCCCCAAACCAAACCTTTGCTCGTCCTCGAGCAAACACAAGATAAAACGAAGACACAACAACGAAAATGACTCGAACTAAAAAATTCCTAGACACAAAGAAAAACTTGCTACAAAGCCAACTAGTAGAGAGATAAGCAAAAAAGAGTGGAAGTGAGGAATGAGCATATGCAAAATGTTCTAAACAACTCAAAGGCACCCCAAAAGAACTTGCCCAATCACAAATCCCACACTTAAACTACCCTTGCCTTGGAAACCACTCACTCTCATGCCTCGAGCATAATTTGCTTGGACGCTAGGTTCTCACATGAATTCTCTCTTATCTTTCCTCTCAGAACCTAGGTTCACACTCATGCGAGATGTATGCAAATGAGTTTATGTAGTGGAATTGAATTGGTTGCATACATTTAGTAGAAAATACGCTCTTTTTAGTCAAGAAGTCTCATGAAAGAATCAAGTGTCATGAACGTGGAAAGAGCATGCATTAACTAATATTCCCAATCTAGACTTCCCCTAAGATCAACTAGGTCTTTTCCATTTGGTTGTAACGGGGCCACGGTGAATGGTGATTAGAAAGAATGGGAATTTAGGCACAAACACTAATCAACCAAGTTAAGGCAATACATTCTACACTTAAACATTTAATTCCTCATGCAACTCTACTCCGAAATACAATATGGCGTCCAAGCATACAATTAAGCACTGAGTGCAATCTTTAACTACTCTTGTTACGCATTTGAGTAGCATTTACAATTTAAACAAGGCACTTGAAGCATATTTATTTTTTTTTCTCTTTTGTTCCTTTTTGCTTCTTTTCTTTCTTTTCATTCATTTTTTTTTTCTTCTTTTGATTTCATGCCTTTAGACTTTGCACATTTTTACAACTCATTACTATTGCCTAGGTACATGCCTTTTATCAAATTAAAGCACAATTTTACATTCAATCCTAAGCCTCAACAAGATCAATTAAGTGAGGTTTGGCTTAGTGTTGTTATGGATAATGTGGGTGTAGAATGAAAAAATCTATATGTGTTTGGATTCAAAATTGGCTTGGGAGCACACACATAACAGGAATGGGAAGTATTTAGGCTTTTTGAGTGGCTACATCACACATTGCCTAATATCACTTCAAAGGATCTATCAAGGGAATAAAAGTTTCCGTCAAGCAGTCCACATATATGATACATGTTCTATGACACATGATGATTTTTGATGTAAGGAGACTATACATGGTGTTTGAATAGTGTTTAAAGATTTGAAAAACATTTTCCCTCAAATATACACGCTTTTGGCTTGTGTTTGTGATCTCACAAGGGAAATCTCCACTATTAGAACAAGGCGCTTGAGCACCAAGTCCCCTCGACTTAGACACTAAAAGATGGGACTAACCCATGAAGTGCAAGTGAGACCCCAAAATGACTAAGAGCTATTGAATAAGCACATTAAGCATACACACATTCGCCGCAAACACTTTGCTCAAGGTATCTCACCAAGCTAATTAAAGCTCAAAATTTTGGCTAAGTAGCATATTTTTGAAAAATTGACACAAAAACGACTCAAGACTCTAAAAGACGACTCACAAAGGCGCCAACACCCCCAAACAAAAACTCAACAATGTCCCAATTGTTGGAAACAAGAGAGTCCAGCCTAGCGGCGCGCACCTTCACGACTCAAAACAAACCTAGACACTAATCATGCACAATCAATGCCTAACAAAAATAAAGAGAAAAGACTCAAAACTAGGCTCACATAAATAATAAGGCAAACAACGCAATATGAACTCATATAACACCAACATTAAGCATTTTCTCAAAATTGGCGGAATGGGGTCCTGAACAACCCCCAAACCGAATTAAACAATATAAAGCATCAAAACCTATATAATCACACTTATGCAATAGAGCATCCAGCTCATAATCATTTAGCACATACATAAGAGCCTCCGGCTCAATCATCCACAAAAATAATCATGCGAACAAAAACATCCCAACATCCCAACATCACAAATATTGAATGAAAATGAAAATAAAAAGCATAATAAAACTTAAAAGAGATTCCACAATGTAATTTCTCCCCTAAACCTAAATCTACCCAAAATTTAGAGAGAAAATAAATTGTGCAATCTACATGCATCAAGATTATTCAATGAGATGCATTCGGGATGGGCCTAGGATTAACTAAGGGTGGTTTGACCAAGTTAGGAAATTCTCTATTTTTCACAACCCAAACAAATTTAGGTGACTTCATTATCCTTTCCTTTCCCATGTTTCTAAATAAGTGCACTTGATCTTTCCTTACCCAAACTTGTTTAACCCTAGGTGGACTCTATCTATTCCTAGGATCTTTCATCTTCCTATGTTGATTTGGCTTGTAATTCTTAGTCTTAAAATGCTCTATCCTAGAACATACATAGCAAAAGAGTTTAAAATTAGAGGAACTCCCTTTTGATGAGTGACTTTGAGGTCATTGGATATGCTTTGCTTGTAACGCCTTGACCTCCTCCTCCTTTTTGCTAAGTGCTCCCTTTGCTTCTTCTAGGGCATTAGCTTTTTATACAACATCCTTATTTATTGTTCTCGACTTGCGAATGATCTCATCTTCAAATTCCTTTGATTCCTTCGCCAAGTTCTCTAACTCCTTCAATGTTGTACTCCTTTCGGCTTCAAGTCTCTCAATTTGTGCTTCAAATTCTTTGTTCGTATTAGAGACTTTGCCATTCACCTTCTTGAGAGTACCATTCTCAACTCTGAGCATCTTCATTTCAAGTATCAGTTTCTTGTTCAACTCTTGAAGATTATTCGCCTTTTCCATTTCCAAGGCTTCCTTGCCTTCTAGCTCCTTCTTCAAGAGTTGTATATTCTTTTCGTAGTCTCCCCTCATTTGTTCTTTCTCTCGAGAGGCTTCTTATACTCTCACTTGAAATGCTTCATTCTCTTCCTTCAACACACCCCTTGCCAACACTAGCTCTGTACTCATGCTCATAAGCTCCTAGTTCATCTTGATCATCCTGTCCATCTTATCCATTCTCTTACTTCACTCCACTTCAAATTCTATTCGAAGCCTATCCATGTCTTCTTTTGAGAAATTGGAGGATTCCACCGGTTTGGTTGCCTTAACTTGGAAGCAAGGTTGATTTACAGGGGTGGACTGTTGAGCTGAATCATGCATTTGCACGGTTTTCTCTTCTATGAAGACTTGAGTCTTTTATTGAGAAGCTATCATCTGCTCAGTCTTCCAAACATGATTCTTCATGAAATTTGGTAACTAATCTTCAACGGAATTTGATTGGTATGATGAGATGGAGTTGTTGTTGGTCCTCCAATCCGTGTTGTAGGTATGGTCCTCAAGCTCGTAATTTGGCCCCAAATTTTGCCAATAGGAATCCATAGAGTCCTGAAACAAAATGAAACAAAAACTACCAAAGCAATACAAAGAAACTAACAAAACTAAAAACAACTAAGAAACTAATAATATTAAAACTAATCTAACCACTACTACACACACCGATCCCCGGCAACGGTGCCATTTGACGAATACGTTTTCGCCATTAAAAAGATCGTACATCAAAACAATTTATAAAACCTATGCGATGCGTTCACAAGTATAAATACGAGTAAAGCGATAAGCACGGGTGTCGTCCACAAGGATCGGGGTAGCGGTGACTAGATTCAGATTAACAAAACTAGCGTGCATAAAAGTAAAGGTGAATGAATGGTGGTGTGAAGTGTGAATGAAAATGCAATAAAAACTAAACTATGAATGCAATGACTAAAAATGGATGCGAATGGAGTGATATGACTAAGGAGCTGATGGACTCGTAAGTAAACAATGGGCAATGCAACAAACTCTCAATTAAGCATATTTAATCTGAAACTAAATATAGCACGGTGTGTATAAAACTATCTAGAGGGGGGTGAATAGATTTTACGCTTTTTACCCAATTTTTCGTGTTAGTCAAAATTACGAAAATGCCCTCAAGATAATATAAACAAGCAAGTGTAATATGGTGCAGAAATTAAAACAACACTTGATTTTTACGTGGAAACCCTCACGGGAAAAACCACGGGCTATGTAAGTAAGCCACACTCGAACCTCGAATCCACTAAATGTGCAAACGATTACAACCTAATCCCGGAAGTAATCACACACCTACCTAATCCCGGTATAAGTGAACCTAGTCCAATTTTACTTGCGATCTAAGCAACCTAATCCCGGATGCTACACACAAGACTTACTTTCTCTATGAAGAGAATACAACCCTAAGTGAATATATGTGAATATCCAAAATGCAACATAGAGCAAGGGAAACCCTATATGCTTATCTAAGATGAATAATATGCAATTAAGAGCAATCCTAGAAATCAAAACTAAATGACATGTCAATTAGTTTAGCTAAACAATATTAAGCACAAAACCTAATAAGCTAGCACAATACAACTTCTCAAACATACATCATACTTATCTCAAACTTGTATTCAAAGTATATAAAATAACATACAAGTAATTAATTGAGATTTCTTAGTTAAGAAAGACACTAAATATGTAAGATATTAGTGAAAAACTTACCAAGCAAAGTATGATGAAGAATCCATGCAAGATGACATCTAGATGATCTAAGATGATGCTAGATGATGATTGATGATCATGAAAAAGTGTTTGAGATGATAAAAATGAGTTCTTGGAATTTTTCTTCTCTTTGAAAAATATCCTAAGTATGAAATCTGAATATGAACTCTTGTTCTTGACCTAAAGTCAAAGTGGCATATATATAAGGGGCCAAACCAAAGTGGGGTCGTTTTGATAAGTTGGCCTCAATATTGCCTTGGGCGCATTACGTAGAGCGCCCCTGTACAGCGCCTGTACAGCGCCCTTGCTCTGTTTTCATGAGAAAACAGAGGGGCGCTGTACGAACAGCGCTTCTATACAGCGCTCGTACAGCGCCCATCTAAAATGCATCAGACCTGATGCATTTAAATGGCATTTTTGCATCAGGTCTAATGGACGCTGTTCACAACAACGCTTTGTAGAGCGCTTTGAACAGCGCCCTTTGCAAAGTAAGAATCCCAAGATTATGCATGACAAGGCAATGGGCAATGCAAGATGCAATCAACCTAACTTGCAAGAAGAGATGTTAATGAGCATTAAAGCACACAAATAAGACACACAACATACAAGGATAAAACATATGCATGAGTTGTGAGTGTGTGCAACTATCTCTTCAAGACAAGTAAGCACTTAGAGTATTACCTTTGGTGCTTATCAATAGTGAGGTCTTCAAAGGGCCTAAGCAATAACAACAACATCAAAGCTACCCTTACAAAGAATCCCCACATATGGTTTGATCACGAAATAAGCCAATTAAAAACTACGGGAATCCTTACATAATCTAATGTAACCAACCTAGGGTGTATAGTGTTGGTCATTTACCTTTAGCAAGGGGTCAACCTAAGGTGCATAGCGAAGACCTCCTACTAGCGATTAATCCCTCCTAAGTAACCAACTATGGCTAGTTGCTCAATTGGGACTCTAACCATGAAAGCTCATCTATCTAACTATGGCTCAACCTATTTCTAACATAGCCATCCTAGGGTGTATAGTGATGACTTCCAATTCCCTCACAAGTGGCCACCCTATGGTGTGCAAAAGCCACCCGTTTAAGATTGGATGAAGCTTGAGGTTATTCAACCGGGTTCTACTTGAAGGTTAGTTCTCGTAAAACCACTAAAGTAGCCAACCTAGGGTGTATAGCGAAGGCTTCTAATCCTCTTACAAGGCTGACCTAGGGTGTATAGTGAAGGACACTCGATTGAGGTTAGATTAAGACCACGGTTGTTGAGTCGGATTTTCGAAAATCCTTCCATTCAATAAAGCAATAAAGAATCCAAATCAACATGCTTAGAGGGTGTATCCAAGACAAATCAATAAGGGAAATCATTCAAAGCATTCGAATAGAACATAGAGATAGATATGAATATAAACAATAGAGTTTAAATACAAAAACCCAATATCCATCAACTAATCACATCAACCCCTTAGTGGGGGATTTAGCTACCCATATTCTATTACAACAAATCAAAACTAAGAGAAAAGATTGAGAGAAAACCTTTGAAGATAATCTCCATCCTTGAAGCTTGATTCCAATGCTCCTAGTTGCCTTTGGATGAGTATAGATGGGTTTGGATGAGAGGGAGAAGTGTTTCTAAGACCTAAGTTACACTAAGTTGCTGAAAATATAAGTGTGGGAGGATGTGGGGGGATTGTGGTTTTCGAACTAACAACTTTCTATTTATAGGGGATACAAAAACATGTCACAAATGCTTAAAAATTGAAGCTGTCGTGCATGGAGTGCGGGTGGAGTGCGGTTCAGGGACCCGCACTCACCCGCACTTTATCAATTTTTCACGGGTCCAACACGGGAATTCCCACATTTTAGGGACCCACACTTTATCAATTTCTCACAATTTTAGCTCTCAGGTTTTCCTTAAAGTGCGGGTGGAGTGTGGTTCAGGGAACTGCACTCACCCGCACTCCAACGCGGGAATTCCTACGCTGGAAAGTATAGTGTGGGTGAGAGTGCGGTTGGGACCCACATTGTACCCGCACTTTATGGCATTCTGTTGTTTTCTTCGATTCTTCAGTGTGTGGGTTGTGCGTGGGTCCTGCACGGGAATTCCAATGCTGGAAGAAGGATGGAAGTGCATGGGAATGTTGACAAGCACAGTACCCGCGCACTGAAGCTCTTTTTCTTGCTTTTTTAGCTTGTTTCGCGACTGAAATTCGCACTTTTCATATCCAACATTTGAATTACGTCAATTGCCTGCAATTACCATAAACGAGCCTATTAGACACGAAATACACGGAAAAACACATGAGAACGAGGTAAAGGACATGGATTTGAGGGCCGAAATATACAAAAATTTAGGCACGATCACTACACCTCCACGACATCCTAGGAAGAAGATTGAACTAGGATAGTCCTCAAATAGTGCTTTAATGAAGATGCCACCAAGAACTCAAGCTCAAGCTCAAGCTCAACCAATGAGAGCTCCACAACTAATCTTTCCTCAACCAAAACTTCACCAAGTGAAAGAGCAAGTCATGCAAGGTTAATCAAGGAAGCAACCAAAGCCGGTTCAACACCAAAGACAACCTCAACAACATGGGAAAACTCCAATGCATTCACAAGGATATGGTATGACTCCTTACTTTATTCATTCATGACATTTTTATGGTGTTGATGGTCACATTACACCAAATTGCTTTAAATACATTAAGAAATGTAGGATTGATAGCACGATTGAAAGAAATAGAGCTAGAGCCAATATGCATATTCCTAGAAAATCTAGAGCCAATGTACCAAAGGCCACTAGAAAAGAGAATGTATCTTCTAGGTGGATTAGAAAAGAAAAATATTTTTGCCATATGGCTCAAATTGCTTTGAAGGCAAATGCCTCTAATTCTTGGTATTTGATAGTGGATGCTCTAGGCACATGACGGGAAACAAGAGTTTCTTTGAATCTCTTGTTATGGAGGGAGGTGGATTTGTCACCTTTGTTGATGGATCTATAAAGAAAGTTATAGGGAAAGGAAACATTTCCATTCCCGGCTTACTCTCCTTGTTAAATAATTTACATGTTGATGGTTTACAAGCCAATCTCATAAGCATTTCTCATCTTAGTGATAAGGAACTTTTTGTCTTGTTTGGTAAGAATGATTGTTCCATTCTAATGCCAAATGGACAAACCTTATTAAAAGTAAAGAGATCTAGTGACAATTGTTATTGTCTAGAAGCTAGTGTCATCTCTTGTAATGTGTCCAAGTGTGAGCAAGTTGAGTTGTGGCATCAAAGGCTAGGCCATATGAACTATCGAGATTTGAGAATGTTGGATAAGTTCAAGGTTGTGCGTGGTCTTCCAAGCTTGGGAAGAAAGTTGATGGAGTTTGTGGTCCTTGTCAATAAGATAAACAAACCAAAATCTTGCACAATAAGGGCAAGTATCTCACCACCAAGGAGCCTTTAGAGCTTCTTCACATGGACCTAATAGGTCCAATGCAAACTGAAAGTTGCGGTGGCAAGAGATATATTTTTGTTTGTGTTGATGATTTCTCTAGGTTTACTTGGACTTATTTCCTTAGAGAGAAATCGAAAGCCTTTGAGAAATTTAAGATGCTTTGCACTAAAATTCAAAATGAAAAAAATTCTCATATTAAAAGCATTAAAAGAATTGGGGTTTAATGTGTAAGGGTAGATTAAGCTTTTTATTGTTGGTGATTAAGCTTAAATGGTTTCCCCAAATCATCAAGCTCAAGAGCTCTTAAAGGTATATCACTTGTGCTTGACTCATTTGAAGAGGATTAGTTGCACACACACAAAATTCATACATTGTCATTTCTCTTACATTTGTGTTCTATTTTGTGTTGCATTAGGTCTACCGCCACACACAGCGGTTTGCTCCTAGAGAATTTCGCTGTCTATATCGATATGTATTACATAGCAGTAGGCACAAAGGTTTTCACTCGAGAGCTTAAATGCATTAGGTCTACCATTGTCCCTTTGCGTTGTGCCACCTTTGTGGAATCGTTGTGCATACCAATGTGTAACCCACAACGGTACACACAACGGTTTGCGTTTGTTTTGTCAAAATGATGTCGTTTTACTTTTGACCTCATATATATACATTCTCTTCTCTTTATTTTGTCTGCAAGAGTCTAAAATCCATTTTTAAGAGAGACCATGTGTTGTTCAAGAGAGAGACTCCCAAGAACACTTTTTTACTCAACCATTCTCAATCTCATGTGCATCTAGCATCATCCAAGCATCAAATCTTCATGGGTCTTCTTTTGTTTCATAACTAGGTAATTTGAACATGCCCTAGACCTCTTTGCTTTCATTTTTGTTCATCTATGCCTAGGTTTAGCATTTGTTATGTTGATTAAATGCATGCCTCTTCTCTTTAGCTTATTTTGAATATGTTTGAGGCTTTGATAGTTGGTTGAGATAGATTGTTCATTGAGAGCTTGCATTGAGGACATTATTGCCCTTTGGCTAAGTCTTTATAATTTGCATCTAGATATTAATAATTAGGAATTGTTGATTGCATATTTTACTTCCTAATTAAGGATTTTGTGTTTGCCTGGCATTAATTGCATCTAGAATATTTTCATATTTACTTAGGTTGTTTATCTCTTCATTGAATCAAGTCTTGCTGCTAAGAGTGTTTATTGCACAAGCAATTGGTCTAGAATCGCTATTAAAGGCCTGAGGGTAGAGTGAAGTGTGTTAGTGACTAAGGATGGTTGATTAGAGGTCAACCTAGGTTGTAAACATTCATTCAAATAGTGGATTTGAGGACCGTGTATGGCTAGAAGGATAACCCGTGAGTTTTATCCAGTTGAAGGGTTTCTCACGTAAATCAATCGTTTTTTTTTATTGTTTTTCACACTTTTAAATAGTCAATTGATTGCTTTTTATGTTTGGATGATTTGATAATGTTTCATTACACTAAATCAACCAAAGTCCAATTAACTACAACTATCACTAGAAAGCAACAATTAAAGTTATCACTAATTCATGCAAATAATCCAAATAATCTACCTAAGGTAAACAATTAATTTAACTAAATCAAAGCAAGTATAATGAACTAACTACAAAGCATGTAAATGAAAGCTCACATAAATAAATACATCAACTGATTATATAGATAAGTAATAATATAAATACAACAAGATAGAATTTCAAGAGCTATTATTTAAGCTATTTAACTACATTTGTTTACTTTCAAGCTCTTCTTCGACCCTTAACAAAACTTCACCAAGGTCGCATTCCGAGCTATCTGAGGACTCGACCGGTTTGATTCCATCAACGGTTAGACAAAAAAAAAAAAAGGGTTGGTTGATTTGGGTTGGAGTCTCATCCTTGTCTTGCTCTTGGGAGTCTTTCACATATTGTGCCAATTGAATTCCAAACCTTTCTACACTTTCTTCCATGTCAAGTATTCGTTGGTCAATGGCATGTTGGTAGGATTCGTTGTCAAAGTTGCTCCGTTGGTGGTCTTGCCACTCTTGTTCATAACTTGCTTGGTGGTTGTAGTTTTGATACGGATACATGGGGGTTAATTCTTCCATTTCTGGCCATTGCTCTCTTGGAGGACAAAAGTCCACCATGTTTCCATTCCATCCATAAGGTGGATGAACCATAGCCGGTGGCTGCCCATAGTGTGATGTGAGAGTCCTCATTTCTCTTGTCAATTCGGCCAATAGAGTAGCTAAAGCTAATTTGCCCCTTTCCATCTTTGATTAGAATCTACAACAACCAAATGAACTTGACAAGAATCAAATTGAACAAGATAGGATATGATTAAGATTTATTTACAAGTTGAGATATTTGCGTTGATTGATTGAGTTATTGTTTTGTGATAGCTAGGATTTCAAGCTTATATAACATCTAACTAAGTTATCTCATTGATTGATTGAGATTGTTTGTGATAGCTATTGTATCTAGGATTGGTTATCCCTTACATAGCTAAGTTGTATGCCATGAAATATAGCAATATGATATATAGGATTGATTTTATTGACATCATTTAATCTCTAAATAAGCATTTAGTGTTGCCTAGCATTAATTGCATTTTGAATGTCATTGCATATTCACATAGGTTATTGATCTCTTCATGAGAATTAAGTCTTGTGACTAAGTTACTTAATGCACAAGCAAGATTGGTCAAGTGCCACTGTAAAAGGCTTGTGGGTAGAGTAGGAGGTGCTCACGCCAAGAGTAGTGGATCGGAGGATATCACTAGGGATTGAACCAAGAGTGGTGAGCGGTAGTGTCCATAGCCTGAGGTTGTCTAGAGTGAGAGTCCGTGTATCACTTGAGGGTGTAACCTTTTATTCATATAATGGATTTCGGTGACTGTGTGTGGCTAGCATAATAGCTCGTGGTTTTTCTTTGTTGAACGTTTCTACGTAAAAATCAAGTGTTCTTTAATTTCTACACTTTATACTTGATTTTATTGTTTGTTGAATTGGGTTTATAATTGAATATTGACTAATCCGAAAAAGTTGGTAATAATCGGATTAACAACCCATTTACCCCCCTCTAGGTTGTTTTAGACGCACGCTATAATTTGTTTCAGGACCAATTTGGTCACTTTTGTAAAAGTCCCAAACAACTTGGAATCACTACAAGAAAAATGACCTATTGGGACGAAAAATCTATAGGGACGAAATATTTTCGTCCCAATAGGCAGTCTATTGGGACGTTTTTTTTTTTTTTTTTTTTTTTTTTTTCATACCAATAGGATGTCTATTGGGACGAAATAATATATTTCATCCTAATAGACATCCTATTGGTACGAAAAAAAAAAAAAAAAAAGGTCCCAATAGACTGCCTATTGGGACGAAAATATTTCATCCCTATAGATTTTCGTCATAATAGAATGTTTATTGGGACAATTTTTGTCCAATGTGATATGACCTTTAAGGACGAATTTTTTTCGTCCCAATAGGATATCTATTGGGACAAAATATATAATTCGTCCCAATAGAAATCCTATTGGGACAAATTTTTTTCGTCCCAATAGGTCTATAGGGATGATTTTAGGGCTATTGGGATGAAAAATATCGTCCCAATAGCCCTTTTTTTGTAAAACGTTTAACCAAACAGCGTTTTAGTTGTTTTTTATTTTTAAAAACAAAAAACTGTTTTTAAAAACAGATCCAAACGCCACCTTAAATTCCCTTTATGTAAGGAACTTAATTCCTGATTTGTGTGTGAGATCTATAAAACTTAATTTCTAAAAAAAAAATATTAATAAAAATTGGAATTCATAAACAGGAATTTAATTCCCTTTCCTAAGAGAATTCTTGAATCCTGATTAGTACTAACATGCCATAAGAGTAATTTCAGGAAGAAGGAAAAAAAAAAAGTTCAAAATCTAGCTGGAAACAATTTGACTCGTCAATCTAACGTTAATTAAACTGAAATAAGATTAAACCAAGTCTGCTTCAAGCAACCATGTCAATTAATCTAACAGAACAAAATCTTAAAAGAATTAAAATATGCATCGTAACAGTACCCCCGCCGGTCAAGAACCAGCTGGCTTATCCTACAACTGATCACTACTCTTCCTCTTGCCGGTGTTGATATCTGGTTCTAGCTTATCCAGCAACTGACTATGCATCTTCTCGCCGGTGTTGATATCGCCTTTAAAGATATTGGAGGGCTGCAGCTGACTACTCTTCCTCTCACCGGTGTTGATATCACCTTTAAAGATCTTGGAGGGCTTGTCGAACTTTTCAATCATCATTTGTTTGTCACGGCACTCAATTGAACAAAATCCACGCATGCAGCTGCAAGTGCAAGTAAGAAAATTATGGACAGAATATATAGTTGGAATAACCTTAAAA
Source organism: Acer saccharum (assembly GCA_030490815.1). Taxonomy (NCBI): domain Eukaryota; kingdom Viridiplantae; phylum Streptophyta; class Magnoliopsida; order Sapindales; family Sapindaceae; genus Acer; species Acer saccharum. The sequence continues at coordinate 40,934,812 of CM059869.1, forward strand.
ATAATATTTTTTTAATTAAATATATTTATATGATTATATCTCGTTCGATTTAGATACATTTATCTTTTTGTAGTACTTGTTCAGCACGGAGCTAACCTTATTATCCACATAAAATTGTCAATCATTCAGACAAGGAATGTGTGAAAGAATTTTCATGTAGACTCATATATCAACCGCTAGATGTGATAGTTAACATACTTTTGCGTTTTACAAGTCTCATCAACATAATTATAATTTTGAATAATTAACTCTGTAACCCTATATAAATAAATATAAAATAAGATTACTATATTAATGAAATCCATACCCGTACATAAATACATCGGTCAGAGAGATGTCTTTCTTACAAAAGTGACAATTCTCAAGGAAACTCGCAAGCCTTCCGTGAACATTAACATGATCAACACTCTCCTTAGTCACCTCAAGAGATGACACCGTAAAGATCACCGGCCCGGGACTCTCTAGCTCAGTGGGCAGCAACTGCGATGAAGACTTCTTCATGGTTGGTTAGCTGGCTTGTTGTGCTAGTGAACAAATTGAAGAAAAATTTGGGAGTAAATTGAGTGTTTTTTTTTTAATTTTTTTTAATTTTTAATGTTTTTTTATTCTTAGTTGATATTTATTTGAGATGTTATGTCTTGATAACGGCGGATTTGTACTAATATAAATTTAATTCCTTTATGGTTTTATTACTTTCCTTATAAATACGGTTTTATTCAGAGTCATTTAAGTAAAAAAAAAAAAAAAAGTTCACATCTAACTAGAAAGAATTTGAAAAATCAGGAAGAGTAAAAAGAATGTTGTATTTTAAAAAAAACTAAAAAAGGGAAAAACCGCGCGTGAGCTTTTCTTTTTTCTTCTTTGAACGCGCTTAGCACGTAAGATCTATCTCGTGTCTATTGTTCACGCGCCACTCTTTCTGCTCTGTTTCACGATCCATGGAAGAAATCTTCAAGTTTTCAACTCAACCGGAGCTGGGACGAGACGAGACGAGACGTTGAAGGTGAAACCGCCGGACACTAGTACCAGTATAAAGCGGCCTCGCACCCAGGATGATGTCGACGCTGGAAAAATGAGGAAGCTGGTAAGTGAGAGCTTCAAATCGAAACTTCTAAGCAATTCTAGCCCAGGTACTTGGTCAGGATTTGGAACCGGGAAGGAGAAATTGAAGATTGGAGATGGGGATATATCGATTATTAAGGGTCTGAATGGTCCTGTCATGAAGCTCTCTTCTGAGCTTAAACTTCAGCTCTGTAAACCGTGGGCTAACGCCCTGATTCTAAAAATTTTGGGGAGACCTCACACTCTCAACTTCATGATTTCAAAGCTTAACCAAAAATGGTCTCTCATTGGTCAATGGCAGCTCACTGACTTAGAGGATGGCTATTTTGTTACTAGATTTCAGATGATTGAGGATCTGGAGTATGTGCTCACTGGAGGGTCGTGGGTCATTACAAACCAGTACCTTGTTGTTCAGAAATGGAGGCCTAATTTTGTGCCTGGTGAGGAGGATATTCAGAAGATGCCGGTTTGGGTGAGGTTGTCTAAACTGCCTATGGAGTGGATTGATGTTGAATTGCTGAGAAGTATAGGTGGTATGTTGGGGAATACCTACAAAGTTGATCCCATAACTGAATCCCAAGCTAAGGGACGTTTTGCTAGGATATGTGTTGAGATTGACATTACTAAGCCTCTCAAGAGCTCTCTAGAGGTTGATGATAGGACTATTAGAGTGGAGTATGAAAATTTAGGTCTAATTTGTTTTCAATGTGGTAGAGTGGGTCATAGCAAAGACACTTGTAAAGAGGGTGTTGGGCAGCAAAATGAGAGTGAGAAGAATTCTGAGATAGCTGTTGATACAGGGGGTGGTATGGTGGACTCTTATGGTCCTTGGATGCAAGTGTCATATGGGAGATATAGAAAGAATAATGATAGGCAGTTTTATGGTAACAAGAAACCTGGAAACATGGGAAATTATGGAAAGGCAGGGAATAGCAGTCGTAATCTAGGAGGATCTCCTGTTCGTGGAGCTGAAAAAATTGGAAAAGTTGGAGAAGTTGGGAAGGAGTTTGGCAAGATTTTGGTGAACAAAGAGCCTAAAAAGTAGGTGGTTCCTAAGAAGGATGGAGTCAAGAATTTGGGGGGCTCTAGATTCACAATCCTCTCTGAAGATATGGAGGGTGAGTCTGGCTGTCAAACTAAGGCTACTCCTAGCATGGTGCTAGCTGAAATATCTAACAAAGGGGCCTCTCGAAAGTCTCTATCAAACTGCCCCTCTTCTAGCAAGTACTTGGCTGGTAATATGCGGTGCACTTTAACAAGCCATTCAAGGAAAATGTGGAGCATAAATGGGTTAAAGAAAGTAATAAGCCTAAAGCCAAGGGTAAGCAGCAGAATGTGTGTACCCAACCTAATGATATGGAAGAGGATATTGAGGACTCTGAAGTCCTTCAATTGCTTCATAAAGAAGTCCTGGTATCTGCTGAAGCTGTCAACCATTCTCTTTCAGATAAGGTGGATAGCATCTCTACTTTGAATGGGGGGGCTGAAAATGCTTTGAACACTGTAGATGTGGTTGGTAACAGCAATTTTGATGAGGTTGCCTCGAAGCTTCGTGAGGCAATGGAGGTTGCTATGGAATAGGTGGTTTCCTGGTAACTTCTCTTCTCTTTTCCTTTTTATTTATGATTTGTACATGGAATGTTAGGGGTGCAGGTAAGAAAGGCTTTGATATTGTTATCTCTGATTTGAGGAAAATGTTTCACTTTGATGTTATTGCCATTTTGGAACCTAGAGTTAGTGGTTCTAGAGCTTCCAAAATTGTTGGTAAACTAGGGTTTACTGATAAATTTATTATTGATGCTTCTGGGTTTTCTGGGGGCATTTGGTTGTTATGGAATAGTAGGAATGTGAAGCTTCAAGTGGTGGCTAGCTCTAAGCATACCATCACTGCGGTGGTGGCTGAGGGTTCTAAGGTTTAGGTGATTACTTTTGTCTATGCTAACCCTAGTGTGACTGTTAGAAAAAGTCTGTGGAGTTATTTGAGTGCCATTAGGAGATGTTTTATAGGTCCGTGGGTTGTTATGGGGGATTTCAATGAGATTGTTGATGGGTCGGAGAAAAGAGGTGGTAGGAATTTGTTCTCTAAATCTGGGTTTACGGATTGGATTTGTGAGAATAAGCTTATTGATTTAGGTTTTATTGGGCAAAAATATACTTGGATGACTAGGAGGGGTATTAGTGAGGAGATATGGGAAAGACTGGATAGAGCTGTTTGTTCGATGGATTGGAGGGTCATTGAAAGTATACAAACGTAGTTAAATTGCTTAAAGCATACCTAGAGGGGGGGTGTGAATAGGTTTTTACACCTTTTTTCAATCCCTTGAACAAACTTTCGTTTGTCCCTCAAGATAGCCTTACACACAACAAAATAAGCCAAGAAAGATATACATAGACAATACGAGAATACAATCATAAGAGCAAGGTCTAAGTATATCATCTAGTTGTGTGAGGTATAAGAACAAATAAATACAACAACAAAGTAAGCTTGTATTTCAATAGATGTTCAATGAGTTACAAGAGTGATCAAAATATCACTATACAAAAATTACAATATACAAAAGAATCATAGATACAAAAATGATCAAAAGAATGAATCCACAAACCACACTATACAAAGTCTTGCTTCACAATACATCACACGTGAATATTATGAATCAAGATAATAAAATATATAATTAAAATATAAGAGAAAGAGATAGGAAGAATTAACACAAGAGATTTTTTAACGTGGTAAAACCTCCAAGGAGGAAACATCCACGGGTTGAACTACAACCATTGGGTATTATATTATTGGAAAGTAAACATAGAACATTCACAAAGTGACCAATCTTTAGCTCACCCAACCTAGTGAAGTCTAAGCCTACCCAACCCTATTGGAAAGTGTGAAATCCCTCAATGATGCGAAACCACCATATGTTGGACACCACACAAAACCAACATCGATGGTAGATTAGAAATTCCTCAAGAGTGCATACACCTTCCTTGTACCCCGCTCTATCGGAGTCTATGTCTAACCATACGCCTAGGCCTACCAATACAATAGCCAACTCCCTATCTAAGGCACTCTTGCCTCTAGGGAGCCTCCCATGCATGACTATCCGAGTCCTCCCGACTCTAGCCATGACTTCTTGCTTACCTATCCGAGTCATCCCGACTCTAGGCAAGTCTTCTTGCTTGGCTATCCGAGTCACCCCGACTCTAACCAAGACTTCATGCCTTTTACAAGGACTTCCTAGTGTGATCATGTGAATGCAAATGATGCAAACAATCAAATCAACATAGAACATGTGATCAATACATTCTATGGTACAAATAGACCTAAACATGTGATAACACATTCAATAAAAGTCTAGATGCAAAATACAAGAATAAAACCTAAGCATGTGAAACACCAAACACATAAGCTCAAAGTCTCATTCACATATACAACACTTGAATCAAAATATATTCATGAAGTACAAGTTCAAGATGCAATCAACATACAATAATGTAAGGATTCCCATATCTTGATTGGCTTATTTCGTGGACAAACTACGTGTTGGGGATTGTATGTAAGGGTAGCTTAAGTGATTGATATTCAAGCTCAAGACCCTCTCATGTCCTCAAGATATTCAATCCAATTAGTTACCAATTTTTTGGATTAGTCAATATTACAAAAATTAACCCAATACAATCAAATATAATCAACATAATTAAAGTGCAGAAAACAATAAATAACACATTGATTGATTTACGTGAGAAACCCTCAACAGGGAAAAATTCACGAGCTATTCTGCTAGCCACACATGGTCCTCAAACCCACTATATGTAATGATGTTACAACCTAGATTGACCTCTAGTCAAACCATTCTCGGTCACTAACCCACCACTACTACCCATAGATCTTTTATAGTTATTCTAGACCAAAATGCTCATGCACTACACACCGGTAGTCACAAGACTTAACTCTCAATGAAAAGATCAATAACCTATGTGAATATATGACAATATCCAAAATGCAAATAATGCTAGGCTATACTAAATGCTTATTTAGAGATTAAATGATGGTAATGAAATCAATCCTAGATATCAATATGTCTAAATGAATGTTCATAAAGATGTAACTAGATATAGATATGAAAACCTAAAAACTAGTCATCAACCAAAAGCCAATCAACACAAGTTGTCAATAAATATGTCAAGGACAATAAATGCAATTAAGAAATGCAATCAATGAGTCCTAATCAACAATGTCTAAATGCAAAGCATAAAGAATTAGCTAGAGGGCATAATGGTCATAAATGCTAGCTATCAAAGAAAACCACACTCAACTAACATTCAAAGTCTCGAACATATTAGAAATAACATTAAGCAAAAAGAAATGCATTTAATTAACAAATAAATGCTAAACCTAGGCAAACATGTCATAAGAATGAAACAAGAGGTTCTAGGACATGTAGAAATTACCTATTCAAAGAAAACAAGAAAGCCCACGCTTCGATGATGCTAGGAAGATGCTAGATGCTCATGGGAAAGTGTTTGGTTGAGTAAAAGTGAGTTCTTAGGAGCTTCTCTCTGTAGGGTTGAGTTTCTCTCACTATAACCTGATTTTGAGCTCACAAAAACGAGCTAGGAAGATGAAGACATATTTATAGGAGCCTTAGATGAAGTGGAGTCATTTTGGAAAAGAGCAGCCCAAAAACCCGTCAAGTGCGCTGGTCGGGTAGAGCACAATCAGCGCACATCTTCTGACCCAAACAAGTGCATAACGACCAGTGCAAGACCAGCGGTGATCCTCTACCCGAGTTGCGCTGGTGTGGCACTTAACAACCAACGCAATACGCTGGTGTTACACGGGTTAGAGGACCAGCGCACACCACAACAATACACATAGAAATATAAAAATGTGCAAGTGTAAAGAGTGAAATGAGTACTCATAAAAAGCAATGAACATACATACATGCAAGAGAAGTGTGTGTGTGTGTAACTAATCTCTTCAACAAGGGTTAAGCATAAGTGATTTTACCTTCAATGAGCTCTTATGCTTGAGGGCTTGAAATCCAAATAAACTTGATCACGAACAAGGAAGCCCTAAACTACCCTTACATATTAAACCCCAAAATGTGGTTTGTCATGAAATAAGCCAATCAAAATTAAGGAATTACATGATTGAAAAGGAGCATGAAGAAGCTAGAGAAGTGATTGCTAAGATGACCCCAAGCACGGAGAAACTTGATCATATGTTGGTGGTTGGGAAAAGGCCAAGTGACAAGAGGGATGTTGGATATATAAATGACAAGGAGACCTCCTTTTCAAGAAAGACGGTGTTCGTTAAGAGCATGGGCACCAAGAAACCTACATGATGAATACGTTTTTGTCGTTAAAAAGATTGTACGACAAAACAATTTATAAAACCTATGCGATACGTTCACAAGTATAAATACGAGTAAAGCGGTAAGCACGGGTGTCGTCCACAAGGATCGGGGTAGCGGTGACTAGATTCGGATTAATAAAACTAGCGTGCATAAAAGTAAAAGTGAATGAATGGTGGTGTGAAATGTGAATGAAAATGCAATAAAAACTAAACTATGAATGCAATGACTAAAAATGGATGCGAATGGAGTGATATGACTAAGGAGTTGATGGACTCGTAAACAAACATTAGGCAATGCAACAAACTCTCAATTAAGCATATTTAATCTAATGTAACCAACCTAGGGTATATAGTGTTGGTCATTTACCTCTAGCAAGGGGTCAACTTAGGGTGTATAGCGAAGACCTCCAACTAGCGATTAATCCCTCCTAAGCAACAAACTATGGCTAGTTGCTCAGTTGGGACTCTAACCATGAAAGCTCATCTATCTAACTATGGCTCAACCTATTTCTAACGTAGCCATCCTAGGGTGTATAGTTATGACTTCCAATTCCCTCACAAGTGCCCACCCTAGGGTGTATAGCGAAGGCCACCCGTTTAAGATTAGATTAAGCTCGAGGTTATTCAACCAGGTTCTACTCGAAGGTTAGTTCTCGTAAAACCACTAAAGTATCCAACCTAGGGTGTATAGCGAGGGTGTTAGGTTTTTGATTTGTGTTGGCATGTATTCCATATCAAAACGTGTTTCTCTTGTAATGTTTAGTGGTCTATGTGTTGAAGATTTAAGAAGACAAAGAAAGTCTTGGCCACAAATTCATGCAAGATGCCGGCTTCAAAAAGATATGTGCTTCATCGATCTACAAAGGTATGTATAAGACCACATATCTCTTACAAGGCTAGGCACACACACACATGGCATCCTTGTGTGTTCCTTCATGGTTAAACATCATTTATATATCACTTTCACACACTTGAAAATGTATGCTCATGCATTTATATTATTTTGACAATCTTTGCTTGTTGCATGTTCTAGGACTATGTCTAGGAAATAGCATATGTGTGTGTCTTTGTGTTTGAATGTTTCCATATTTTTGTATTTGGACTTGAATATGTTCTATTATGATTCCTTATTGAGTTTCGGTCGTTTCGGTTACTTATTCACTTAGTTTCGAGTCCAAACGATGTAGCTACGCTACTTTTCGTTCTCATTCGTTGAGTTGACTTCATCGTCGTTTTCCGAGATGATTCTCAACCATTTTTCAAGTTTCATAATCATTGTCGTGCGTGAGGGATTCACGATTCATAATCTGAAAACGGATTTGAAATCGAAGTTCGGAGGCCCGAATACGGCTAAATAACGCGAGAGGTGCGCGGGAGAGCAGCAAGGCCAAGTGGGCAAAGCTTGGCCAAGCCGTGTGAGAGCCGTGGGGCCCACGGCCAGAGGACTTCTCTGGTCCCGTGTGGCCCACGCGCCCCCCACGGGCCAGGCTGAGGTGGCCCTCTTTTATTGGCCAAAAATCCCTCTCTCTCTCCTTCCTTTTAAATTCCCAAATTCCCTCCATTTCATTTTTTAAGAAAAAGAATTGTAAAATCCCGTCAGATTTTTCCTCTCCAATTTTCTCACCTTCCAAACACCATAACTTTCTCATACGAAGTCGGAATTGAGTGATTCAAGTTATAGATTGTTCGTAATCGAGTCCTCTACCTTTTCCAAGTAGTTTGGCAGCTGTTTGATCGATTTTTCTGGTGGTTCCACATAGAAAACCGAACCAGCTCGTGAATCCAAGGTATTGGTCATATCTTTGGGATTTCTTATTTTATAACCTTCAATTTTCTTGAGGTTTCTTCTTCTATATATACTTGTATGTTTGGTGAATGCTATTGAGAAAGATAGCTTCACAATCAATCCTAATCAAAAGTCTATTTAGAGACATTTGTGAACTAGTTTCTTTGATTCTATATTTTTCACATGATTGTGAGTTGTATTGTGATTACGTTGATATCTTAGGTTGTTTGTGACTTGATTGAATCAATTTTGTGATAAATGACCTTGATATTTATTTTGATCCTTTGATTGATGAAATCTAGGATTATTGTATTTGTATGTGTTTTAGAGCTATCTAGGATTTAATTGATTTAGATCTTAAATCATTGCTCTATATTTTTGGCTAGAATATTGATTGATTTGATCTCATGACTCTAGCATTCTATTTTATGTTTATAGCATTCTTGAACTTGTACTTCATGAATATATATTGTTCAAGTGTTGTATGTGTGAATGAGACTTGAGCTTTATGTGTTTGGTGTTTACACATGCTCTAGGTTTTATTCTTGTATTTTGCATCTAGACTTTTATTACTTGTGATATCACATGTTTAGGTCTATTTGTACCATGGAATGTATTGATCACATGTTCTATGTTGAATTGATTGTTTGCATCATTTGCATTCACATTATCACACTAGGAAGTTCTTGTAAAAGGCATGAAGTCTTGGTTAGAGTCAGGATGACTCGGATAGCCAAGCAAGAAGACTTGTCTAGAGTCGGTAGGACTCGGATAGGCAAGCAAGAAGTCATGGCTAGAGTCGGGAGGACTCGGATAGTCATGCATGGGGGGCTCCCTAGAGGCATGAGTGCCTTGGATAGGGAGTTGGCTATTATATTGGTAGGCCTAGGCGTATGGTTAGACATAGACTTCAAAAGAGTGGGGTACACGGGAGGTGTATGCACTCTTGAGGAATTTCTAATCTTCCATCGATGTTGGTTTTGTGTGTTGTCCAATATATGGTGGTTCCGCATCATTGAGGGATTTCATACTTTCCAATAGGGTTGGGTAGACTTAGACTCCACTAGTTTGGGTGAGCTAAAGATTGGTCACTTTGTGGATTCTCTATTTTTATCATCCAATATATATATTATCCAATGGTTGTAGTTCAACCCGTGGATGTTTCCTCCTTGGAGGTTTTACCACATTAAAAAATCTCTTGTGTTAATTCTTCCTATCTCTATCTCTTATATTTTATTTGTGTATGTTATTATCTTGTTTCATATTATTCACTTGTGATGTATAGTGAAGCAAGTATTTGTAAAGTGTGATTTGTGGATTCATTCTTTTGATCATTTTTGTATGTATGATTCTTTTGTATATTGTAATTTTGTATAGTGATATATGATCACTCTTGTAACTCATTGAACATCTATTGAAATACAAGTATTCTTTGTTGTTATGTTTATTTGTTCTTATACCTCATACAACTAGGTGATAGACATAGACTTTGTTCATATGATTCCATCCACATATTGTCTATGTATGTCTTTCTTGGTTTATTTTGTTGTGTGTAAGGCTACCTTGAGGGACAAACGAAAGTTTGTTCAAGGGATTGAAAAAAGGTGTAAAAACCTATTCACCCCCCCCCCCCCCCCCCCCCCCTCTCTAGGTATGCCTTAAGCAATTTAACTACATGTGTATACTTTCAGAGGGCTTATAATCCTCTCACAAGGCCGACCTAGGGTGTATAGTGAAGGACACTCGATCGAGGTTAGATTAAGACCGTGATTGTTGATTCGAATTTTCGGAAATCCTTCCATTCAATACAGCAATAAAGAATCCAAATCAGCATGCTTAGAGGGTGTATCCAAGACAAATCAATAAGGTAAATCATTCAAAGCAATAGAATATAACATAGAGATAGATATGAATATAAACAATAGAGTTTAATTACAAAAATCCAATATCCATCAACTAATCACATCAACCCCTTAGTGGGGGATTTAGCTACTCATGTTCTATTATAACAAATCAAAACTAAGAGAAAAGATTGAGAGAAAACCCTTGAAGATAATCTCCTTCCCTGTAGCTTGATTCCAATGCTCCTAGTTGCCTTTGGATGAGTAGAGATTGGTTTGGATGAGAGGGAGAAGTGTTTCTAAGACCTAAGTTACACTGAGATGCTGAAAATATAAGTGTGGAGGATGTAAGGGGATTGTGGTTTTCGAACTAACAACTTTCTATTTATAGGGGATACAAACCGAAGCTGTCGTGCACGATGTGCAGGTGGAGTGCAGTTCAGGGACCCGCACTCATCCGCACTTTATCAATTTTTCATAGGTCCAACGTGTGAATTCCCACGCTGGAAAGTGTAGAGTGCGGTTCAAGGACCTGCTCTCACCTGCACTCCAACGTGGGAATTCCTACGCTGGAAAGTAGAGTACGGGTGAGAGTGCGGTTGGGACCCGCACTGTACCCACACTTTTTGGCGTTCTGTTGTCTTCTTCAATCCTTCTGTGTGCGGGTTGTGTGTGGGTCCTATGCAGGAATTCTTATGCTGAAAGTAGGCTGGAAGTGCGCAGGTATGTTGACCAGCATAGTACCCGCGCACTGAAGCTCCTTTTCTTGCTTTTCTAGCTTGTTTCGCAACTAAAATTCAGACTTTTCATATCCAACATCTGAATTATGTCAATTGCTTGCAATTACCACAAACGAGCCTATTAGACACGAAATACACAGAAAAACACCAAGAACGAGGCAAAGGACATGGATTTGAGGGCCGAAATATACAACAATTTAGGCACGATCAAATACCCCCAAACCAAACCTTTGCTCGTCCTCGAGCAAACACAAGATAAAACGAAGACACAACAACGAAAATGACTCGAACTAAAAAATTCCTAGACACAAAGAAAAACTTGCTACAAAGCCAACTAGTAGAGAGATAAGCAAAAAAGAGTGGAAGTGAGGAATGAGCATATGCAAAATGTTCTAAACAACTCAAAGGCACCCCAAAAGAACTTGCCCAATCACAAATCCCACACTTAAACTACCCTTGCCTTGGAAACCACTCACTCTCGCCTCGAGCATAATTTGCTTGGACGCTAGGTTCTCACATGAATTCTCTCTTATCTTTCCTCTCAGAACCTAGGTTCACACTCATGCGAGATGTATGCAAATGAGTTTATGTAGTGGAATTGAATTGGTTGCATACATTTAGTAGAAAATACGCTCTTTTTAGTCAAGAAGTCTCATGAAAGAATCAAGTGTCATGAACGTGGAAAGAGCATGCATTAACTAATATTCCCAATCTAGACTTCCCCTAAGATCAACTAGGTCTTTTCCATTTGGTTGTAACGGGGCCACGGTGAATGGTGATTAGAAAGAATGGGAATTTAGGCACAAACACTAATCAACCAAGTTAAGGCAATACATTCTACACTTAAACATTTAATTCCTCATGCAACTCTACTCCGAAATACAATATGGCGTCCAAGCATACAATTAAGCACTGAGTGCAATCTTTAACTACTCTTGTTACGCATTTGAGTAGCATTTACAATTTAAACAAGGCACTTGAAGCATATTTATTTTTTTTTCTCTTTTGTTCCTTTTTGCTTCTTTTCTTTCTTTTCATTCATTTTTTTTTCTTCTTTTGATTTCATGCCTTTAGACTTTGCACATTTTTACAACTCATTACTATTGCCTAGGTACATGCCTTTTATCAAATTAAAGCACAATTTTACATTCAATCCTAAGCCTCAACAAGATCAATTAAGTGAGGTTTGGCTTAGTGTTGTTATGGATAATGTGGGTGTAGAATGAAAAAATCTATATGTGTTTGGATTCAAAATTGGCTTGGGAGCACACACATAACAGGAATGGGAAGTATTTAGGCTTTTTGAGTGGCTACATCACACATTGCCTAATATCACTTCAAAGGATCTATCAAGGGAATAAAAGTTTCCGTCAAGCAGTCCACATATATGATACATGTTCTATGACACATGATGATTTTTGATGTAAGGAGACTATACATGGTGTTTGAATAGTGTTTAAAGATTTGAAAAACATTTTCCCTCAAATATACACGCTTTTGGCTTGTGTTTGTGATCTCACAAGGGAAATCTCCACTATTAGAACAAGGCGCTTGAGCACCAAGTCCCCTCGACTTAGACACTAAAAGATGGGACTAACCCATGAAGTGCAAGTGAGACCCCAAAATGACTAAGAGCTATTGAATAAGCACATTAAGCATACACACATTCGCCGCAAACACTTTGCTCAAGGTATCTCACCAAGCTAATTAAAGCTCAAAATTTTGGCTAAGTAGCATATTTTTGAAAAATTGACACAAAAACGACTCAAGACTCTAAAAGACGACTCACAAAGGCGCCAACAACCCCCAAACAAAAACTCAACAATGTCCCAATTGTTGGAAACAAGAGAGTCCAGCCTAGCGGCGCGCACCTTCACGACTCAAAACAAACCTAGACACTAATCATGCACAATCAATGCCTAACAAAAATAAAGAGAAAAGACTCAAAACTAGGCTCACATAAATAATAAGGCAAACAACGCAATATGAACTCATATAACACCAACATTAAGCATTTTCTCAAAATTGGCGGAATGGGGTCCTGAACAACCCCCAAACCGAATTAAACAATATAAAGCATCAAAACCTATATAATCACACTTATGCAATAGAGCATCCAGCTCATAATCATTTAGCACATACATAAGAGCCTCCGGCTCAATCATCCACAAAAATAATCATGCGAAAAAAACATCCCAACATCCCAACATCAAATATTGAATGAAAATGAAAATAAAAAGCATAATAAAACTTAAAAGAGATTCCACAATGTAATTTCTCCCCTAAACCTAAATCTACCCAAAATTTAGAGAGAAAATAAATTGTGCAATCTACATGCATCAAGATTATTCAATGAGATGCATTCGGGATGGGCCTAGGATTAACTAAGGGTGGTTTGACCAAGTTAGGAAATTCTCTATTTTTCACAACCCAAACAAATTTAGGTGACTTCATTATCCTTTCCTTTCCCATGTTTCTAAATAAGTGCACTTGATCTTTCCTTACCCAAACTTGTTTAACCCTAGGTGGACTCTATCTATTCCTAGGATCTTTCATCTTCCTATGTTGATTTGGCTTGTAATTCTTAGTCTTAAAATGCTCTATCCTAGAACATACATAGCAAAAGAGTTTAAAATTAGAGGAACTCCCTTTTGATGAGTGACTTTGAGGTCATTGGATATGCTTTGCTTGTAACGCCTTGACCTCCTCCTCCTTTTTGCTAAGTGCTCCCTTTGCTTCTTCTAGGGCATTAGCTTTTTATACAACATCCTTATTTATTGTTCTCGACTTGCGAATGATCTCATCTTCAAATTCCTTTGATTCCTTCGCCAAGTTCTCTAACTCCTTCAATGTTGTACTCCTTTCGGCTTCAAGTCTCTCAATTTGTGCTTCAAATTCTTTGTTCGTATTAGAGACTTTGCCATTCACCTTCTTGAGAGTACCATTCTCAACTCTGAGCATCTTCATTTCAAGTATCAGTTTCTTGTTCAACTCTTGAAGATTATTCGCCTTTTCCATTTCCAAGGCTTCCTTGCCTTCTAGCTCCTTCTTCAAGAGTTGTATATTCTTTTCGTAGTCTCCCCTCATTTGTTCTTTCTCTCGAGAGGCTTCTTATACTCTCACTTGAAATGCTTCATTCTCTTCCTTCAACACACCCCTTGCCAACACTAGCTCTGTACTCATGCTCATAAGCTCCTAGTTCATCTTGATCATCCTGTCCATCTTATCCATTCTCTTACTTCACTCCACTTCAAATTCTATTCGAAGCCTATCCATGTCTTCTTTTGAGAAATTGGAGGATTCCACCGGTTTGGTTGCCTTAACTTGGAAGCAAGGTTGATTTACAGGGGTGGACTGTTGAGCTGAATCATGCATTTGCACGGTTTTCTCTTCTATGAAGACTTGAGTCTTTTATTGAGAAGCTATCATCTGCTCAGTCTTCCAAACATGATTCTTCATGAAATTTGGTAACTAATCTTCAACGGAATTTGATTGGTATGATGAGATGGAGTTGTTGTTGGTCCTCCAATCCGTGTTGTAGGTATGGTCCTCAAGCTCGTAATTTGGCCCCAAATTTTGCCAATAGGAATCCATAGAGTCCTGAAACAAAATGAAACAAAAACTACCAAAGCAATACAAAGAAACTAACAAAACTAAAAACAACTAAGAAACTAATAATATTAAAACTAATCTAACCAACACCCACACCGATCCCCGGCAACGGTGCCATTTGACGAATACGTTTTCGCCATTAAAAAGATCGTACATCAAAACAATTTATAAAACCTATGCGATGCGTTCACAAGTATAAATACGAGTAAAGCGATAAGCACGGGTGTCGTCCACAAGGATCGGGGTAGCGGTGACTAGATTCAGATTAACAAAACTAGCGTGCATAAAAGTAAAGGTGAATGAATGGTGGTGTGAAGTGTGAATGAAAATGCAATAAAAACTAAACTATGAATGCAATGACTAAAAATGGATGCGAATGGAGTGATATGACTAAGGAGCTGATGGACTCGTAAGTAAACAATGGGCAATGCAACAAACTCTCAATTAAGCATATTTAATCTGAAACTAAATATAGCACGGTGTGTATAAAACTATCTAGAGGGGGGTGAATAGATTTTACGCTTTTTACCCAATTTTTCGTGTTAGTCAAAATTACGAAAATGCCCTCAAGATAATATAAACAAGCAAGTGTAATATGGTGCAGAAATTAAAACAACACTTGATTTTTACGTGGAAACCCTCACGGGAAAAACCACGGGCTATGTAAGTAAGCCACACTCGAACCTCGAATCCACTAAATGTGCAAACGATTACAACCTAATCCCGGAAGTAATCACACACCTACCTAATCCCGGTATAAGTGAACCTAGTCCAATTTTACTTGCGATCTAAGCAACCTAATCCCGGATGCTACACACAAGACTTACTTTCTCTATGAAGAGAATACAACCCTAAGTGAATATATGTGAATATCCAAAATGCAACATAGAGCAAGGGAAACCCTATATGCTTATCTAAGATGAATAATATGCAATTAAGAGCAATCCTAGAAATCAAAACTAAATGACATGTCAATTAGTTTAGCTAAACAATATTAAGCACAAAACCTAATAAGCTAGCACAATACAACTTCTCAAACATACATCATACTTATCTCAAACTTGTATTCAAAGTATAAAATAACATACAAGTAATTAATTGAGATTTCTTAGTTAAGAAAGACACTAAATATGTAAGATTTAGTGAAAAACTTACCAAGCAAAGTATGATGAAGAATCCATGCAAGATGACATCTAGATGATCTAAGATGATGCTAGATGATGATTGATGATCATGAAAAAGTGTTTGAGATGATAAAAATGAGTTCTTGGAATTTTTCTTCTCTTTGAAAAATATCCTAAGTATGAAATCTGAATATGAACTCTTGTTCTTGACCTAAAGTCAAAGTGGCATATATAAGGGGCCAAACCAAAGTGGGGTCGTTTTGATAAGTTGGCCTCAATATTGCCTTGGGCGCATTACGTAGAGCGCCCCTGTACAGCGCCTGTACAGCGCCCTTGCTCTGTTTTCATGAGAAAACAGAGGGGCGCTGTACGAACAGCGCTTCTATACAGCGCTCGTACAGCGCCCATCTAAAATGCATCAGACCTGATGCATTTAAATGGCATTTTTGCATCAGGTCTAATGGACGCTGTTCACAACAACGCTTTGTAGAGCGCTTTGAACAGCGCCCTTTGCAAAGTAAGAATCCCAAGATTATGCATGACAAGGCAATGGGCAATGCAAGATGCAATCAACCTAACTTGCAAGAAGAGATGTTAATGAGCATTAAAGCACACAAATAAGACACACAACATACAAGGATAAAACATATGCATGAGTTGTGAGTGTGTGCAACTATCTCTTCAAGACAAGTAAGCACTTAGAGTATTACCTTTGGTGCTTATCAATAGTGAGGTCTTCAAAGGGCCTAAGCAATAACAACAACATCAAAGCTACCCTTACAAAGAATCCCCACATATGGTTTGATCACGAAATAAGCCAATTAAAAACTACGGGAATCCTTACATAATCTAATGTAACCAACCTAGGGTGTATAGTGTTGGTCATTTACCTTTAGCAAGGGGTCAACCTAAGGTGCATAGCGAAGACCTCCTACTAGCGATTAATCCCTCCTAAGTAACCAACTATGGCTAGTTGCTCAATTGGGACTCTAACCATGAAAGCTCATCTATCTAACTATGGCTCAACCTATTTCTAACATAGCCATCCTAGGGTGTATAGTGATGACTTCCAATTCCCTCACAAGTGGCCACCCTATGGTGTGCAAAAGCCACCCGTTTAAGATTGGATGAAGCTTGAGGTTATTCAACCGGGTTCTACTTGAAGGTTAGTTCTCGTAAAACCACTAAAGTAGCCAACCTAGGGTGTATAGCGAAGGCTTCTAATCCTCTTACAAGGCTGACCTAGGGTGTATAGTGAAGGACACTCGATTGAGGTTAGATTAAGACCACGGTTGTTGAGTCGGATTTTCGAAAATCCTTCCATTCAATAAAGCAATAAAGAATCCAAATCAACATGCTTAGAGGGTGTATCCAAGACAAATCAATAAGGGAAATCATTCAAAGCATTCGAATAGAACATAGAGATAGATATGATAAACAATAGAGTTTAAATACAAAAACCCAATATCCATCAACTAATCACATCAACCCCTTAGGGGGATTTAGTTAGCACCCATATTTATTACAACAAATCAAAACTAAGAGAAAAGATTGAGAGAAAACCTTTGAAGATAATCTCCATCCTTGAAGCTTGATTCCAATGCTCCTAGTTGCCTTTGGATGAGTATAGATGGGTTTGGATGAGAGGGAGAAGTGTTTCTAAGACCTAAGTTACACTAAGTTGCTGAAAATATAAGTGTGGGAGGATGTGGGGGGATTGTGGTTTTCGAACTAACAACTTTCTATTTATAGGGATACAAAAACATGTCACAAATGCTTAAAAATTGAAGCTGTCGTGCATGGAGTGCGGGTGGAGTGCGGTTCAGGGACCCGCACTCACCCGCACTTTATCAATTTTTCACGGGTCCAACACGGGAATTCCCACATTTTAGGGACCCACACTTTATCAATTTCTCACAATTTTAGCTCTCAGGTTTTCCTTAAAGTGCGGGTGGAGTGTGGTTCAGGGAACTGCACTCACCCGCACTCCAACGCGGGAATTCCTACGCTGGAAAGTATAGTGTGGGTGAGAGTGCGGTTGGGACCCACATTGTACCCGCACTTTATGGCATTCTGTTGTTTTCTTCGATTCTTCAGTGTGTGGGTTGTGCGTGGGTCCTGCACGGGAATTCCAATGCTGGAAGAAGGATGGAAGTGCATGGGAATGTTGACAAGCACAGTACCCGCGCACTGAAGCTCTTTTTCTTGCTTTTTTAGCTTGTTTCGCGACTGAAATTCGCACTTTTCATATCCAACATTTGAATTACGTCAATTGCCTGCAATTACCATAAACGAGCCTATTAGACACGAAATACACGGAAAAACACATGAGAACGAGGTAAAGGACATGGATTTGAGGGCCGAAATATACAAAAATTTAGGCACGATCACTACACCTCCACGACATCCTAGGAAGAAGATTGAACTAGGATAGTCCTCAAATAGTGCTTTAATGAAGATGCCACCAAGAACTCAAGCTCAAGCTCAAGCTCAACCAATGAGAGCTCCACAACTAATCTTTCCTCAACCAAAACTTCACCAAGTGAAAGAGCAAGTCATGCAAGGTTAATCAAGGAAGCAACCAAAGCCGGTTCAACACCAAAGACAACCTCAACAACATGGGAAAACTCCAATGCATTCACAAGGATATGGTATGACTCCTTACTTTATTCATTCATGACATTTTTATGGTGTTGATGGTCACATTACACCAAATTGCTTTAAATACATTAAGAAATGTAGGATTGATAGCACGATTGAAAGAAATAGAGCTAGAGCCAATATGCATATTCCTAGAAAATCTAGAGCCAATGTACCAAAGGCCACTAGAAAAGAGAATGTATCTTCTAGGTGGATTAGAAAAGAAAAATATTTTTGCCATATGGCTCAAATTGCTTTGAAGGCAAATGCCTCTAATTCTTGGTATTTGATAGTGGATGCTCTAGGCACATGACGGGAAACAAGAGTTTCTTTGAATCTCTTGTTATGGAGGGAGGTGGATTTGTCACCTTTGTTGATGGATCTATAAAGAAAGTTATAGGGAAAGGAAACATTTCCATTCCCGGCTTACTCTCCTTGTTAAATAATTTACATGTTGATGGTTTACAAGCCAATCTCATAAGCATTTCTCATCTTAGTGATAAGGAACTTTTTGTCTTGTTTGGTAAGAATGATTGTTCCATTCTAATGCCAAATGGACAAACCTTATTAAAAGTAAAGAGATCTAGTGACAATTGTTATTGTCTAGAAGCTAGTGTCATCTCTTGTAATGTGTCCAAGTGTGAGCAAGTTGAGTTGTGGCATCAAAGGCTAGGCCATATGAACTATCGAGATTTGAGAATGTTGGATAAGTTCAAGGTTGTGCGTGGTCTTCCAAGCTTGGGAAGAAAGTTGATGGAGTTTGTGGTCCTTGTCAATAAGATAAACAAACCAAAATCTTGCACAATAAGGGCAAGTATCTCACCACCAAGGAGCCTTTAGAGCTTCTTCACATGGACCTAATAGGTCCAATGCAAACTGAAAGTTGCGGTGGCAAGAGATATATTTTTGTTTGTGTTGATGATTTCTCTAGGTTTACTTGGACTTATTTCCTTAGAGAGAAATCGAAAGCCTTTGAGAAATTTAAGATGCTTTGCACTAAAATTCAAAATGAAAAAAATTCTCATATTAAAAGCATTAAAAGAATTGGGGTTTAATGTGTAAGGGTAGATTAAGCTTTTTATTGTTGGTGATTAAGCTTAAATGGTTTCCCCAAATCATCAAGCTCAAGAGCTCTTAAAGGTATATCACTTGTGCTTGACTCATTTGAAGAGGATTAGTTGCACACACACAAAATTCATACATTGTCATTTCTCTTACATTTGTGTTCTATTTTGTGTTGCATTAGGTCTACCGCCACACACAGCGGTTTGCTCCTAGAGAATTTCGCTGTCTATATCGATATGTATTACATAGCAGTAGGCACAAAGGTTTTCACTCGAGAGCTTAAATGCATTAGGTCTACCATTGTCCCTTTGCGTTGTGCCACCTTTGTGGAATCGTTGTGCATACCAATGTGTAACCCACAACGGTACACACAACGGTTTGCGTTTGTTTTGTCAAAATGATGTCGTTTTACTTTTGACCTCATATATATACATTCTCTTCTCTTTATTTTGTCTGCAAGAGTCTAAAATCCATTTTTAAGAGAGACCATGTGTTGTTCAAGAGAGAGACTCCCAAGAACACTTTTTTACTCAACCATTCTCAATCTCATGTGCATCTAGCATCATCCAAGCATCAAATCTTCATGGGTCTTCTTTTGTTTCATAACTAGGTAATTTGAACATGCCCTAGACCTCTTTGCTTTCATTTTTGTTCATCTATGCCTAGGTTTAGCATTTGTTATGTTGATTAAATGCATGCCTCTTCTCTTTAGCTTATTTTGAATATGTTTGAGGCTTTGATAGTTGGTTGAGATAGATTGTTCATTGAGAGCTTGCATTGAGGACATTATTGCCCTTTGGCTAAGTCTTTATAATTTGCATCTAGATATTAATAATTAGGAATTGTTGATTGCATATTTTACTTCCTAATTAAGGATTTTGTGTTTGCCTGGCATTAATTGCATCTAGAATATTTTCATATTTACTTAGGTTGTTTATCTCTTCATTGAATCAAGTCTTGCTGCTAAGAGTGTTTATTGCACAAGCAATTGGTCTAGAATCGCTATTAAAGGCCTGAGGGTAGAGTGAAGTGTGTTAGTGACTAAGGATGGTTGATTAGAGGTCAACCTAGGTTGTAAACATTCATTCAAATAGTGGATTTGAGGACCGTGTATGGCTAGAAGGATAACCCGTGAGTTTTATCCAGTTGAAGGGTTTCTCACGTAAATCAATCGTTTTTTTTTATTGTTTTTCACACTTTTAAATAGTCAATTGATTGCTTTTTATGTTTGGATGATTTGATAATGTTTCATTACACTAAATCAACCAAAGTCCAATTAACTACAACTATCACTAGAAAGCAACAATTAAAGTTATCACTAATTCATGCAAATAATCCAAATAATCTACCTAAGGTAAACAATTATTTAACTAAATCAAAGCAAGTATAATGAACTAACTACAAAGCATGTAAATGAAAGCTCACATAAATAAATACATCAACTGATATATAGATAAGTAATAATATAATACAACAAGATAGAATTTCAAGAGCTATTATTTAAGCTATTTAACTACATTTGTTTACTTTCAAGCTCTTCTTCGACCCTTAACAAAACTTCACCAAGGTCGCATTCCGAGCTATCTGAGGACTCGACCGGTTTGATTCCATCAACGGTTAGACAAAAAAAAAAAAGGGTTGGTTGATTTGGGTTGGAGTCTCATCCTTGTCTTGCTCTTGGGAGTCTTTCACATATTGTGCCAATTGAATTCCAAACCTTTCTACACTTTCTTCCATGTCAAGTATTCGTTGGTCAATGGCATGTTGGTAGGATTCGTTGTCAAAGTTGCTCCGTTGGTGGTCTTGCCACTCTTGTTCATAACTTGCTTGGTGGTTGTAGTTTTGATACGGATACATGGGGGTTAATTCTTCCATTTCTGGCCATTGCTCTCTTGGAGGACAAAAGTCCACCATGTTTCCATTCCATCCATAAGGTGGATGAACCATAGCCGGTGGCTGCCCATAGTGTGATGTGAGAGTCCTCATTTCTCTTGTCAATTCGGCCAATAGAGTAGCTAAAGCTAATTTGCCCCTTTCCATCTTTGATTAGAATCTACAACAACCAAATGAACTTGACAAGAATCAAATTGAACAAGATAGGATATGATTAAGATTTATTTACAAGTTGAGATATTTGCGTTGATTGATTGAGTTATTGTTTTGTGATAGCTAGGATTTCAAGCTTATATAACATCTAACTAAGTTATCTCATTGATTGATTGAGATTGTTTGTGATAGCTATTGTATCTAGGATTGGTTATCCCTTACATAGCTAAGTTGTATGCCATGAAATATAGCAATATGATATATAGGATTGATTTTATTGACATCATTTAATCTCTAAATAAGCATTTAGTGTTGCCTAGCATTAATTGCATTTTGAATGTCATTGCATATTCACATAGGTTATTGATCTCTTCATGAGAATTAAGTCTTGTGACTAAGTTACTTAATGCACAAGCAAGATTGGTCAAGTGCCACTGTAAAAGGCTTGCGGGTAGAGTAGGAGGTGCTCACGCCAAGAGTAGTGGATCGGAGGATATCACTAGGGATTGAACCAAGAGTGGTGAGCGGTAGTGTCCATAGCCTGAGGTTGTCTAGAGTGAGAGTCCGTGTATCACTTGAGGGTGTAACCTTTTATTCATATAATGGATTTCGGTGACTGTGTGTGGCTAGCATAATAGCTCGTGGTTTTTCTTTGTTGAACGTTTCTACGTAAAAATCAAGTGTTCTTTAATTTCTACACTTTATACTTGATTTTATTGTTTGTTGAATTGGGTTTATAATTGAATATTGACTAATCCGAAAAAGTTGGTAATAATCGGATTAACAACCCATTTACCCCCCTCTAGGTTGTTTTAGACGCACGCTATAATTTGTTTCAGGACCAATTTGGTCACTTTTGTAAAAGTCCCAAACAACTTGGAATCACTACAAGAAAAATGACCTATTGGGACGAAAAATCTATAGGGACGAAATATTTTCGTCCCAATAGGCAGTCTATTGGGACGTTTTTTTTTTTTTTTTTTTTTTTTTTTCATACCAATAGGATGTCTATTGGGACGAAATAATATATTTCATCCTAATAGACATCCTATTGGTACGAAAAAAAAAAAAAAAAAGGTCCCAATAGACTGCCTATTGGGACGAAAATATTTCATCCCTATAGATTTTCGTCATAATAGAATGTTTATTGGGACAATTTTTGTCCAATGTGATATGACCTTTAAGGACGAATTTTTTTCGTCCCAATAGGATATCTATTGGGACAAAATATATAATTCGTCCCAATAGAAATCCTATTGGGACAAATTTTTTTCGTCCCAATAGGTCTATAGGGATGATTTTAGGGCTATTGGGATGAAAAATATCGTCCCAATAGCCCTTTTTTTGTAAAACGTTTAACCAAACAGCATTTTAGTTGTTTTTTATTTTTAAAAACAAAAAACTGTTTTTAAAAACAGATCCAAACGCCACCTTAAATTCCCTTTATGTAAGGAACTTAATTCCTGATTTGTGTGTGAGATCTATAAAACTTAATTTCTAAAAAAAAAAATATTAATAAAAATTGGAATTCATAAACAGGAATTTAATTCCCTTTCCTAAGAGAATTCTTGAATCCTGATTAGTACTAACATGCCATAAGAGTAATTTCAGGAAGAAGGAAAAAAAAAAGTTCAAAATCTAGCTGGAAACAATTTGACTCGTCAATCTAACGTTAATTAAACTGAAATAAGATTAAACCAAGTCTGCTTCAAGCAACCATGTCAATTAATCTAACAGAACAAAATCTTAAAAGAATTAAAATATGCATCGTAACAGTACCCCCGCCGGCAAGAACCAGCTGGCTTATCCTACAACTGATCACTACTCTTCCTCTTGCCGGTGTTGATATCTGGTTCTAGCTTATCCAGCAACTGACTATGCATCTTCTCGCCGGTGTTGATATCGCCTTTAAAGATATTGGAGGGCTGCAGCTGACTACTCTTCCTCTCACCGGTGTTGATATCGCCTTTAAAGATCTTGGAGGGCTTGTCGAACTTTTCAATCATCATTTGTTTGTCACGGCACTCAATTGAACAAAATCCACGCATGCAGCTGCAAGTGCAAGTAAGAAAATTATGGACAGAATATATAGTTGGAATAACCTTAAAAATAATATTTTTTTAATTAAATATATTTATATGATTATATCTCGTTCGATTTAGATACATTTATCTTTTTGTAGTACTTGTTCAGCACGGAGCTAACCTTATTATCCACATAAAATTGTCAATCATTCAGACAAGGAATGTGTGAAAGAATTTTCATGTAGACTCATATATCAACCGCTAGATGTGATAGTTAACATACTTTTGCGTTTTTACAAGTCTCATCAACATAATTATAATTTTGAATAATTAACTCTGTAACCCTATATAAATAAATATAAAATAAGATTACTATATTAATGAAATCCATACCCGTACATAAATACATCGGTCAGAGAGATGTCTTTCTTACAAAAGTGACAATTCTCAAGGAAACTCGCAAGCCTTCCGTGAACATTAACATGATCAACACTCTCCTTAGTCACCTCAAGAGATGACACCGTAAAGATCACCGGCCCGGGACTCTCTAGCTCAGTGGGCAGCAACTGCGATGAAGACTTCTTCATGGTTGGTTAGCTGGCTTGTTGTGCTAGTGAACAAATTGAAGAAAAATTTGGGAGTAAATTGAGTGTTTTTTTTTTAATTTTTTTTTAATTTTTAATGTTTTTTTATTCTTAGTTGATATTTATTTGAGATGTTATGTCTTGATAACGGCGGATTTGTACTAATATAAATTTAATTCCTTTATGGTTTTATTACTTTCCTTATAAATACGGTTTTATTCAGAGTCATTTAAGTAAAAAAAAAAAAAAAGTTCACATCTAACTAGAAAGAATTTGAAAAATCAGGAAGAGTAAAAAGAATGTTGTATTTTAAAAAAAACTAAAAAAGGGAAAAACCGCGCGTGAGCTTTTCTTTTTCTTCTTTGAACGCGCTTAGCACGTAAGATCTATCTCGTGTCTATTGTTCACGCGCCACTCTTTCTGCTCTGTTTCACGATCCATGGAAGAAATCTTCAAGTTTTCAACTCAACCGGAGCTGGGACGAGACGAGACGAGACGTTGAAGGTGAAACCGCCGGACACTAGTACCAGTATAAAGCGGCCTCGCACCCAGGATGATGTCGACGCTGGAAAAATGAGGAAGCTGGTAAGTGAGAGCTTCAAATCGAAACTTCTAAGCAATTCTAGCCCAGGTACTTGGTCAGGATTTGGAACCGGGAAGGAGAAATTGAAGATTGGAGATGGGGATATATCGATTATTAAGGGTCTGAATGGTCCTGTCATGAAGCTCTCTTCTGAGCTTAAACTTCAGCTCTGTAAACCGTGGGCTAACGCCCTGATTCTAAAAATTTTGGGGAGACCTCACACTCTCAACTTCATGATTTCAAAGCTTAACCAAAAATGGTCTCTCATTGGTCAATGGCAGCTCACTGACTTAGAGGATGGCTATTTTGTTACTAGATTTCAGATGATTGAGGATCTGGAGTATGTGCTCACTGGAGGGTCGTGGGTCATTACAAACCAGTACCTTGTTGTTCAGAAATGGAGGCCTAATTTTGTGCCTGGTGAGGAGGATATTCAGAAGATGCCGGTTTGGGTGAGGTTGTCTAAACTGCCTATGGAGTGGATTGATGTTGAATTGCTGAGAAGTATAGGTGGTATGTTGGGGAATACCTACAAAGTTGATCCCATAACTGAATCCCAAGCTAAGGGACGTTTTGCTAGGATATGTGTTGAGATTGACATTACTAAGCCTCTCAAGAGCTCTCTAGAGGTTGA
The DNA here is from genome assembly GCA_030490815.1 of Acer saccharum. Taxonomy (NCBI): domain Eukaryota; kingdom Viridiplantae; phylum Streptophyta; class Magnoliopsida; order Sapindales; family Sapindaceae; genus Acer; species Acer saccharum. The sequence goes on from CM059869.1 coordinate 40,959,906, forward strand.
TGATAGGACTATTAGAGTGGAGTATGAAAATTTAGGTCTAATTTGTTTTCAATGTGGTAGAGTGGGTCATAGCAAAGACACTTGTAAAGAGGGTGTTGGGCAGCAAAATGAGAGTGAGAAGAATTCTGAGATAGCTGTTGATACAGGGGGTGGTATGGTGGACTCTTATGGTCCTTGGATGCAAGTGTCATATGGGAGATATAGAAAGAATAATGATAGGCAGTTTTATGGTAACAAGAAACCTGGAAACATGGGAAATTATGGAAAGGCAGGGAATAGCAGTCGTAATCTAGGAGGATCTCCTGTTCGTGGAGCTGAAAAAATTGGAAAAGTTGGAGAAGTTGGGAAGGAGTTTGGCAAGATTTTGGTGAACAAAGAGCCTAAAAAGTAGGTGGTTCCTAAGAAGGATGGAGTCAAGAATTTGGGGGCTCTAGATTCACAATCCTCTCTGAAGATATGGAGGGTGAGTCTGGCTGTCAAACTAAGGCTACTCCTAGCATGGTGCTAGCTGAAATATCTAACAAAGGGGCCTCTCGAAAGTCTCTATCAAACTGCCCCTCTTCTAGCAAGTACTTGGCTGGTAATATGCGGTGCACTTTAACAAGCCATTCAAGGAAAATGTGGAGCATAAATGGGTTAAAGAAAGTAATAAGCCTAAAGCCAAGGGTAAGCAGCAGAATGTGTGTACCCAACCTAATGATATGGAAGAGGATATTGAGGACTCTGAAGTCCTTCAATTGCTTCATAAAGAAGTCCTGGTATCTGCTGAAGCTGTCAACCATTCTCTTTCAGATAAGGTGGATAGCATCTCTACTTTGAATGGGGGGCTGAAAATGCTTTGAACACTGTAGATGTGGTTGGTAACAGCAATTTTGATGAGGTTGCCTCGAAGCTTCGTGAGGCAATGGAGGTTGCTATGGAATAGGTGGTTTCCTGGTAACTTCTCTTCTCTTTTCCTTTTTATTTATGATTTGTACATGGAATGTTAGGGGTGCAGGTAAGAAAGGCTTTGATATTGTTATCTCTGATTTGAGGAAAATGTTTCACTTTGATGTTATTGCCATTTTGGAACCTAGAGTTAGTGGTTCTAGAGCTTCCAAAATTGTTGGTAAACTAGGGTTTACTGATAAATTTATTATTGATGCTTCTGGGTTTTCTGGGGGCATTTGGTTGTTATGGAATAGTAGGAATGTGAAGCTTCAAGTGGTGGCTAGCTCTAAGCATACCATCACTGCGGTGGTGGCTGAGGGTTCTAAGGTTTAGGTGATTACTTTTGTCTATGCTAACCCTAGTGTGACTGTTAGAAAAAGTCTGTGGAGTTATTTGAGTGCCATTAGGAGATGTTTTATAGGTCCGTGGGTTGTTATGGGGGATTTCAATGAGATTGTTGATGGGTCGGAGAAAAGAGGTGGTAGGAATTTGTTCTCTAAATCTGGGTTTACGGATTGGATTTGTGAGAATAAGCTTATTGATTTAGGTTTTATTGGGCAAAAATATACTTGGATGACTAGAGGGGTATTAGTGAGGAGATATGGGAAAGACTGGATAGAGCTGTTTGTTCGATGGATTGGAGGGTCATTGAAAGTATACAAACGTAGTTAAATTGCTTAAAGCATACCTAGAGGGGGGGTGTGAATAGGTTTTTACACCTTTTTTCAATCCCTTGAACAAACTTTCGTTTGTCCCTCAAGATAGCCTTACACACAACAAAATAAGCCAAGAAAGATATACATAGACAATACGAGAATACAATCATAAGAGCAAGGTCTAAGTATATCATCTAGTTGTGTGAGGTATAAGAACAAATAAATACAACAACAAAGTAAGCTTGTATTTCAATAGATGTTCAATGAGTTACAAGAGTGATCAAAATATCACTATACAAAAATTACAATATACAAAAGAATCATAGATACAAAAATGATCAAAAGAATGAATCCACAAACCACACTATACAAAGTCTTGCTTCACAATACATCACACGTGAATATTATGAATCAAGATAATAAAATATATAATTAAAATATAAGAGAAAGAGATAGGAAGAATTAACACAAGAGATTTTTTAACGTGGTAAAACCTCCAAGGAGGAAACATCCACGGGTTGAACTACAACCATTGGTATATTTATTGGAAAGTAAACATAGAACATTCACAAAGTGACCAATCTTTAGCTCACCCAACCTAGTGAAGTCTAAGCCTACCCAACCCTATTGGAAAGTGTGAAATCCCTCAATGATGCGAAACCACCATATGTTGGACACCACACAAAACCAACATCGATGGTAGATTAGAAATTCCTCAAGAGTGCATACACCTTCCTTGTACCCCGCTCTATCGGAGTCTATGTCTAACCATACGCCTAGGCCTACCAATACAATAGCCAACTCCCTATCTAAGGCACTCTTGCCTCTAGGGAGCCTCCCATGCATGACTATCCGAGTCCTCCCGACTCTAGCCATGACTTCTTGCTTACCTATCCGAGTCATCCCGACTCTAGGCAAGTCTTCTTGCTTGGCTATCCGAGTCACCCCGACTCTAACCAAGACTTCATGCCTTTTACAAGGACTTCCTAGTGTGATCATGTGAATGCAAATGATGCAAACAATCAAATCAACATAGAACATGTGATCAATACATTCTATGGTACAAATAGACCTAAACATGTGATAACACATTCAATAAAAGTCTAGATGCAAAATACAAGAATAAAACCTAAGCATGTGAAACACCAAACACATAAGCTCAAAGTCTCATTCACATATACAACACTTGAATCAAAATATATTCATGAAGTACAAGTTCAAGATGCAATCAACATACAATAATGTAAGGATTCCCATATCTTGATTGGCTTATTTCGTGGACAAACTACGTGTTGGGGATTGTATGTAAGGGTAGCTTAAGTGATTGATATTCAAGCTCAAGACCCTCTCATGTCCTCAAGATATTCAATCCAATTAGTTACCAATTTTTTGGATTAGTCAATATTACAAAAATTAACCCAATACAATCAAATATAATCAACATAATTAAAGTGCAGAAAACAATAAATAACACATTGATTGATTTACGTGAGAAACCCTCAACAGGGAAAAATTCACGAGCTATTCTGCTAGCCACACATGGTCCTCAAACCCACTATATGTAATGATGTTACAACCTAGATTGACCTCTAGTCAAACCATTCTCGGTCACTAACCCACCACTACTACCCATAGATCTTTTATAGTTATTCTAGACCAAAATGCTCATGCACTACACACCGGTAGTCACAAGACTTAACTCTCAATGAAAAGATCAATAACCTATGTGAATATATGACAATATCCAAAATGCAAATAATGCTAGGCTATACTAAATGCTTATTTAGAGATTAAATGATGGTAATGAAATCAATCCTAGATATCAATATGTCTAAATGAATGTTCATAAAGATGTAACTAGATATAGATATGAAAACCTAAAAACTAGTCATCAACCAAAAGCCAATCAACACAAGTTGTCAATAAATATGTCAAGGACAATAAATGCAATTAAGAAATGCAATCAATGAGTCCTAATCAACAATGTCTAAATGCAAAGCATAAAGAATTAGCTAGAGGGCATAATGGTCATAAATGCTAGCTATCAAAGAAAACCACACTCAACTAACATTCAAAGTCTCGAACATATTAGAAATAACATTAAGCAAAAAGAAATGCATTTAATTAACAAATAAATGCTAAACCTAGGCAAACATGTCATAAGAATGAAACAAGAGGTTCTAGGACATGTAGAAATTACCTATTCAAAGAAAACAAGAAAGCCCACGCTTCGATGATGCTAGGAAGATGCTAGATGCTCATGGGAAAGTGTTTGGTTGAGTAAAAGTGAGTTCTTAGGAGCTTCTCTCTGTAGGGTTGAGTTTCTCTCACTATAACCTGATTTTGAGCTCACAAAAACGAGCTAGGAAGATGAAGACATATTTATAGGAGCCTTAGATGAAGTGGAGTCATTTTGGAAAAGAGCAGCCCAAAAACCCGTCAAGTGCGCTGGTCGGGTAGAGCACAATCAGCGCACATCTTCTGACCCAAACAAGTGCATAACGACCAGTGCAAGACCAGCGGTGATCCTCTACCCGAGTTGCGCTGGTGTGGCACTTAACAACCAACGCAATACGCTGGTGTTACACGGGTTAGAGGACCAGCGCACACCACAACAATACACATAGAAATATAAAAAATGTGCAAGTGTAAAGAGTGAAATGAGTACTCATAAAAAGCAATGAACATACATACATGCAAGAGAAGTGTGTGTGTGTGTAACTAATCTCTTCAACAAGGGTTAAGCATAAGTGATTTTACCTTCAATGAGCTCTTATGCTTGAGGGCTTGAAATCCAAATAAACTTGATCACGAACAAGGAAGCCCTAAACTACCCTTACATATTAAACCCCAAAATGTGGTTTGTCATGAAATAAGCCAATCAAAATTAAGGAATTACATGATTGAAAAGGAGCATGAAGAAGCTAGAGAAGTGATTGCTAAGATGACCCCAAGCACGGAGAAACTTGATCATATGTTGGTGGTTGGGAAAAGGCCAAGTGACAAGAGGGATGTTGGATATATAAATGACAAGGAGACCTCCTTTTCAAGAAAGACGGTGTTCGTTAAGAGCATGGGCACCAAGAAACCTACATGATGAATACGTTTTTGTCGTTAAAAAGATTGTACGACAAAACAATTTATAAAACCTATGCGATACGTTCACAAGTATAAATACGAGTAAAGCGGTAAGCACGGGTGTCGTCCACAAGGATCGGGGTAGCGGTGACTAGATTCGGATTAATAAAACTAGCGTGCATAAAAGTAAAAGTGAATGAATGGTGGTGTGAAATGTGAATGAAAATGCAATAAAAACTAAACTATGAATGCAATGACTAAAAATGGATGCGAATGGAGTGATATGACTAAGGAGTTGATGGACTCGTAAACAAACATTAGGCAATGCAACAAACTCTCAATTAAGCATATTTAATCTAATGTAACCAACCTAGGGTATATAGTGTTGGTCATTTACCTCTAGCAAGGGGTCAACTTAGGGTGTATAGCGAAGACCTCCAACTAGCGATTAATCCCTCCTAAGCAACAAACTATGGCTAGTTGCTCAGTTGGGACTCTAACCATGAAAGCTCATCTATCTAACTATGGCTCAACCTATTTCTAACGTAGCCATCCTAGGGTGTATAGTTATGACTTCCAATTCCCTCACAAGTGCCCACCCTAGGGTGTATAGCGAAGGCCACCCGTTTAAGATTAGATTAAGCTCGAGGTTATTCAACCAGGTTCTACTCGAAGGTTAGTTCTCGTAAAACCACTAAAGTATCCACCTAGGGTGTATAGCGAGGGTGTTAGGTTTTTGATTTGTGTTGGCATGTATTCCATATCAAAACGTGTTTCTCTTGTAATGTTTAGTGGTCTATGTGTTGAAGATTTAAGAAGACAAAGAAAGTCTTGGCCACAAATTCATGCAAGATGCCGGCTTCAAAAAGATATGTGCTTCATCGATCTACAAAGGTATGTATAAGACCACATATCTCTTACAAGGCTAGGCACACACACACATGGCATCCTTGTGTGTTCCTTCATGGTTAAACATCATTATATATCACTTTCACACACTTGAAAATGTATGCTCATGCATTTATATTATTTTGACAATCTTTGCTTGTTGCATGTTCTAGGACTATGTCTAGGAAATAGCATATGTGTGTGTCTTTGTGTTTGAATGTTTCCATATTTTTGTATTTGGACTTGAATATGTTCTATTATGATTCCTTATTGAGTTTCGGTCGTTTCGGTTACTTATTCACTTAGTTTCGAGTCCAAACGATGTAGCTACGCTACTTTTCGTTCTCATTCGTTGAGTTGACTTCATCGTCGTTTTCCGAGATGATTTCTCAACCATTTTTCAAGTTTCATAATCATTGTCGTGCGTGAGGGATTCACGATTCATAATCTGAAAACGGATTTGAAATCGAAGTTCGGAGGCCCGAATACGGCTAAATACGCGAGAGGTGCGCGGGAGAGCAGCAAGGCCAAGTGGGCAAAGCTTGGCCAAGCCGTGTGAGAGCCGTGGGGCCCACGGCCAGAGGACTTCTCTGGTCCCGTGTGGCCCACGCGCCCCCCACGGGCCAGGCTGAGGTGGCCCTCTTTTATTGGCCAAAAATCCCTCTCTCTCTCCTTCCTTTTAAATTCCCAAATTCCCTCCATTTCATTTTTTAAGAAAAGAATTGTAAAATCCCGTCAGATTTTTCCTCTCCAATTTTCTCACCTTCCAAACACCATAACTTTCTCATACGAAGTCGGAATTGAGTGATTCAAGTTATAGATTGTTCGTAATCGAGTCCTCTACCTTTTCCAAGTAGTTTGGCAGCTGTTTGATCGATTTTTCTGGTGGTTCCACATAGAAAACCGAACCAGCTCGTGAATCCAAGGTATTGGTCATATCTTTGGGATTTCTTATTTTATAACCTTCAATTTTCTTGAGGTTTCTTCTTCTATATATACTTGTATGTTTGGTGAATGCTATTGAGAAAGATAGCTTCACAATCAATCCTAATCAAAAGTCTATTTAGAGACATTTGTGAACTAGTTTCTTTGATTCTATATTTTTCACATGATTGTGAGTTGTATTGTGATTACGTTGATATCTTAGGTTGTTTGTGACTTGATTGAATCAATTTTGTGATAAATGACCTTGATATTTATTTTGATCCTTTGATTGATGAAATCTAGGATTATTGTATTTGTATGTGTTTTAGAGCTATCTAGGATTTAATTGATTTAGATCTTAAATCATTGCTCTATATTTTTGGCTAGAATATTGATTGATTTGATCTCATGACTCTAGCATTCTATTTTATGTTTATAGCATTCTTGAACTTGTACTTCATGAATATATATTGTTCAAGTGTTGTATGTGTGAATGAGACTTGAGCTTTATGTGTTTGGTGTTTACACATGCTCTAGGTTTTATTCTTGTATTTTGCATCTAGACTTTTATTACTTGTGATATCACATGTTTAGGTCTATTTGTACCATGGAATGTATTGATCACATGTTCTATGTTGAATTGATTGTTTGCATCATTTGCATTCACATTATCACACTAGGAAGTTCTTGTAAAAGGCATGAAGTCTTGGTTAGAGTCAGGATGACTCGGATAGCCAAGCAAGAAGACTTGTCTAGAGTCGGTAGGACTCGGATAGGCAAGCAAGAAGTCATGGCTAGAGTCGGGAGGACTCGGATAGTCATGCATGGGGGGCTCCCTAGAGGCATGAGTGCCTTGGATAGGGAGTTGGCTATTATATTGGTAGGCCTAGGCGTATGGTTAGACATAGACTTCAAAAGAGTGGGGTACACGGGAGGTGTATGCACTCTTGAGGAATTTCTAATCTTCCATCGATGTTGGTTTTGTGTGTTGTCCAATATATGGTGGTTCCGCATCATTGAGGGATTTCATACTTTCCAATAGGGTTGGGTAGACTTAGACTCCACTAGTTTGGGTGAGCTAAAGATTGGTCACTTTGTGGATTCTCTATTTTTATCATCCAATATATATATTATCCAATGGTTGTAGTTCAACCCGTGGATGTTTCCTCCTTGGAGGTTTTACCACATTAAAAAATCTCTTGTGTTAATTCTTCCTATCTCTATCTCTTATATTTTATTTGTGTATGTTATTATCTTGTTTCATATTATTCACTTGTGATGTATAGTGAAGCAAGTATTTGTAAAGTGTGATTTGTGGATTCATTCTTTTGATCATTTTTGTATGTATGATTCTTTTGTATATTGTAATTTTGTATAGTGATATATGATCACTCTTGTAACTCATTGAACATCTATTGAAATACAAGTATTCTTTGTTGTTATGTTTATTTGTTCTTATACCTCATACAACTAGGTGATAGACATAGACTTGTTCATATGATTCCATCCACATATTGTCTATGTATGTCTTTCTTGGTTTATTTTGTTGTGTGTAAGGCTACCTTGAGGGACAAACGAAAGTTTGTTCAAGGGATTGAAAAAAGGTGTAAAAACCTATTCACCCCCCCCCCCCCCCCCCCCTCTCTAGGTATGCCTTAAGCAATTTAACTACATGTGTATACTTTCAGAGGGCTTATAATCCTCTCACAAGGCCGACCTAGGGTGTATAGTGAAGGACACTCGATCGAGGTTAGATTAAGACCGTGATTGTTGATTCGAATTTTCGGAAATCCTTCCATTCAATACAGCAATAAAGAATCCAAATCAGCATGCTTAGAGGGTGTATCCAAGACAAATCAATAAGGTAAATCATTCAAAGCAATAGAATATAACATAGAGATAGATATGAATATAAACAATAGAGTTTAATTACAAAAATCCAATATCCATCAACTAATCACATCAACCCCTTAGTGGGGGATTTAGCTACTCATGTTCTATTATAACAAATCAAAACTAAGAGAAAAGATTGAGAGAAAACCCTTGAAGATAATCTCCTTCCCTGTAGCTTGATTCCAATGCTCCTAGTTGCCTTTGGATGAGTAGAGATTGGTTTGGATGAGAGGGAGAAGTGTTTCTAAGACCTAAGTTACACTGAGATGCTGAAAATATAAGTGTGGGAGGATGTAAGGGGATTGTGGTTTTCGAACTAACAACTTTCTATTTATAGGGGATACAAACCGAAGCTGTCGTGCACGATGTGCAGGTGGAGTGCAGTTCAGGGACCCGCACTCATCCGCACTTTATCAATTTTTCATAGGTCCAACGTGTGAATTCCCACGCTGGAAAGTGTAGAGTGCGGTTCAAGGACCTGCTCTCACCTGCACTCCAACGTGGGAATTCCTACGCTGGAAAGTAGAGTACGGGTGAGAGTGCGGTTGGGACCCGCACTGTACCCACACTTTTTGGCGTTCTGTTGTCTTCTTCAATCCTTCTGTGTGCGGGTTGTGTGTGGGTCCTATGCAGGAATTCTTATGCTGAAAGTAGGCTGGAAGTGCGCAGGTATGTTGACCAGCATAGTACCCGCGCACTGAAGCTCCTTTTCTTGCTTTTCTAGCTTGTTTCGCAACTAAAATTCAGACTTTTCATATCCAACATCTGAATTATGTCAATTGCTTGCAATTACCACAAACGAGCCTATTAGACACGAAATACACAGAAAAACACACAAGAACGAGGCAAAGGACATGGATTTGAGGGCCGAAATATACAACAATTTAGGCACGATCAAATACCCCCAAACCAAACCTTTGCTCGTCCTCGAGCAAACACAAGATAAAACGAAGACACAACAACGAAAATGACTCGAACTAAAAAATTCCTAGACACAAAGAAAAACTTGCTACAAAGCCAACTAGTAGAGAGATAAGCAAAAAAGAGTGGAAGTGAGGAATGAGCATATGCAAAATGTTCTAAACAACTCAAAGGCACCCCAAAAGAACTTGCCCAATCACAAATCCCACACTTAAACTACCCTTGCCTTGGAAACCACTCACTCTCATGCCTCGAGCATAATTTGCTTGGACGCTAGGTTCTCACATGAATTCTCTCTTATCTTTCCTCTCAGAACCTAGGTTCACACTCATGCGAGATGTATGCAAATGAGTTTATGTAGTGGAATTGAATTGGTTGCATACATTTAGTAGAAAATACGCTCTTTTTAGTCAAGAAGTCTCATGAAAGAATCAAGTGTCATGAACGTGGAAAGAGCATGCATTAACTAATATTCCCAATCTAGACTTCCCCTAAGATCAACTAGGTCTTTTCCATTTGGTTGTAACGGGGCCACGGTGAATGGTGATTAGAAAGAATGGGAATTTAGGCACAAACACTAATCAACCAAGTTAAGGCAATACATTCTACACTTAAACATTTAATTCCTCATGCAACTCTACTCCGAAATACAATATGGCGTCCAAGCATACAATTAAGCACTGAGTGCAATCTTTAACTACTCTTGTTACGCATTTGAGTAGCATTTACAATTTAAACAAGGCACTTGAAGCATATTTATTTTTTTTTCTCTTTTGTTCCTTTTTGCTTCTTTTCTTTCTTTTCATTCATTTTTTTTTTCTTCTTTTGATTTCATGCCTTTAGACTTTGCACATTTTTACAACTCATTACTATTGCCTAGGTACATGCCTTTTATCAAATTAAAGCACAATTTTACATTCAATCCTAAGCCTCAACAAGATCAATTAAGTGAGGTTTGGCTTAGTGTTGTTATGGATAATGTGGGTGTAGAATGAAAAAATCTATATGTGTTTGGATTCAAAATTGGCTTGGGAGCACACACATAACAGGAATGGGAAGTATTTAGGCTTTTTGAGTGGCTACATCACACATTGCCTAATATCACTTCAAAGGATCTATCAAGGGAATAAAAGTTTCCGTCAAGCAGTCCACATATATGATACATGTTCTATGACACATGATGATTTTTGATGTAAGGAGACTATACATGGTGTTTGAATAGTGTTTAAAGATTTGAAAAACATTTTCCCTCAAATATACACGCTTTTGGCTTGTGTTTGTGATCTCACAAGGGAAATCTCCACTATTAGAACAAGGCGCTTGAGCACCAAGTCCCCTCGACTTAGACACTAAAAGATGGGACTAACCCATGAAGTGCAAGTGAGACCCCAAAATGACTAAGAGCTATTGAATAAGCACATTAAGCATACACACATTCGCCGCAAACACTTTGCTCAAGGTATCTCACCAAGCTAATTAAAGCTCAAAATTTTGGCTAAGTAGCATATTTTTGAAAAATTGACACAAAAACGACTCAAGACTCTAAAAGACGACTCACAAAGGCGCCAACACCCCCAAACAAAAACTCAACAATGTCCCAATTGTTGGAAACAAGAGAGTCCAGCCTAGCGGCGCGCACCTTCACGACTCAAAACAAACCTAGACACTAATCATGCACAATCAATGCCTAACAAAAATAAAGAGAAAAGACTCAAAACTAGGCTCACATAAATAATAAGGCAAACAACGCAATATGAACTCATATAACACCAACATTAAGCATTTTCTCAAAATTGGCGGAATGGGGTCCTGAACAACCCCCAAACCGAATTAAACAATATAAAGCATCAAAACCTATATAATCACACTTATGCAATAGAGCATCCAGCTCATAATCATTTAGCACATACATAAGAGCCTCCGGCTCAATCATCCACAAAAATAATCATGCGAACAAAAACATCCCAACATCCCAACATCACAAATATTGAATGAAAATGAAAATAAAAAGCATAATAAAACTTAAAAGAGATTCCACAATGTAATTTCTCCCCTAAACCTAAATCTACCCAAAATTTAGAGAGAAAATAAATTGTGCAATCTACATGCATCAAGATTATTCAATGAGATGCATTCGGGATGGGCCTAGGATTAACTAAGGGTGGTTTGACCAAGTTAGGAAATTCTCTATTTTTCACAACCCAAACAAATTTAGGTGACTTCATTATCCTTTCCTTTCCCATGTTTCTAAATAAGTGCACTTGATCTTTCCTTACCCAAACTTGTTTAACCCTAGGTGGACTCTATCTATTCCTAGGATCTTTCATCTTCCTATGTTGATTTGGCTTGTAATTCTTAGTCTTAAAATGCTCTATCCTAGAACATACATAGCAAAAGAGTTTAAAATTAGAGGAACTCCCTTTTGATGAGTGACTTTGAGGTCATTGGATATGCTTTGCTTGTAACGCCTTGACCTCCTCCTCCTTTTTGCTAAGTGCTCCCTTTGCTTCTTCTAGGGCATTAGCTTTTTATACAACATCCTTATTTATTGTTCTCGACTTGCGAATGATCTCATCTTCAAATTCCTTTGATTCCTTCGCCAAGTTCTCTAACTCCTTCAATGTTGTACTCCTTTCGGCTTCAAGTCTCTCAATTTGTGCTTCAAATTCTTTGTTCGTATTAGAGACTTTGCCATTCACCTTCTTGAGAGTACCATTCTCAACTCTGAGCATCTTCATTTCAAGTATCAGTTTCTTGTTCAACTCTTGAAGATTATTCGCCTTTTCCATTTCCAAGGCTTCCTTGCCTTCTAGCTCCTTCTTCAAGAGTTGTATATTCTTTTCGTAGTCTCCCCTCATTTGTTCTTTCTCTCGAGAGGCTTCTTATACTCTCACTTGAAATGCTTCATTCTCTTCCTTCAACACACCCCTTGCCAACACTAGCTCTGTACTCATGCTCATAAGCTCCTAGTTCATCTTGATCATCCTGTCCATCTTATCCATTCTCTTACTTCACTCCACTTCAAATTCTATTCGAAGCCTATCCATGTCTTCTTTTGAGAAATTGGAGGATTCCACCGGTTTGGTTGCCTTAACTTGGAAGCAAGGTTGATTTACAGGGGTGGACTGTTGAGCTGAATCATGCATTTGCACGGTTTTCTCTTCTATGAAGACTTGAGTCTTTTATTGAGAAGCTATCATCTGCTCAGTCTTCCAAACATGATTCTTCATGAAATTTGGTAACTAATCTTCAACGGAATTTGATTGGTATGATGAGATGGAGTTGTTGTTGGTCCTCCAATCCGTGTTGTAGGTATGGTCCTCAAGCTCGTAATTTGGCCCCAAATTTTGCCAATAGGAATCCATAGAGTCCTGAAACAAAATGAAACAAAAACTACCAAAGCAATACAAAGAAACTAACAAAACTAAAAACAACTAAGAAACTAATAATATTAAAACTAATCTAACCACTACTACACACACCGATCCCCGGCAACGGTGCCATTTGACGAATACGTTTTCGCCATTAAAAAGATCGTACATCAAAACAATTTATAAAACCTATGCGATGCGTTCACAAGTATAAATACGAGTAAAGCGATAAGCACGGGTGTCGTCCACAAGGATCGGGGTAGCGGTGACTAGATTCAGATTAACAAAACTAGCGTGCATAAAAGTAAAGGTGAATGAATGGTGGTGTGAAGTGTGAATGAAAATGCAATAAAAACTAAACTATGAATGCAATGACTAAAAATGGATGCGAATGGAGTGATATGACTAAGGAGCTGATGGACTCGTAAGTAAACAATGGGCAATGCAACAAACTCTCAATTAAGCATATTTAATCTGAAACTAAATATAGCACGGTGTGTATAAAACTATCTAGAGGGGGGTGAATAGATTTTACGCTTTTTACCCAATTTTTCGTGTTAGTCAAAATTACGAAAATGCCCTCAAGATAATATAAACAAGCAAGTGTAATATGGTGCAGAAATTAAAACAACACTTGATTTTTACGTGGAAACCCTCACGGGAAAAACCACGGGCTATGTAAGTAAGCCACACTCGAACCTCGAATCCACTAAATGTGCAAACGATTACAACCTAATCCCGGAAGTAATCACACACCTACCTAATCCCGGTATAAGTGAACCTAGTCCAATTTTACTTGCGATCTAAGCAACCTAATCCCGGATGCTACACACAAGACTTACTTTCTCTATGAAGAGAATACAACCCTAAGTGAATATATGTGAATATCCAAAATGCAACATAGAGCAAGGGAAACCCTATATGCTTATCTAAGATGAATAATATGCAATTAAGAGCAATCCTAGAAATCAAAACTAAATGACATGTCAATTAGTTTAGCTAAACAATATTAAGCACAAAACCTAATAAGCTAGCACAATACAACTTCTCAAACATACATCATACTTATCTCAAACTTGTATTCAAAGTATATAAAATAACATACAAGTAATTAATTGAGATTTCTTAGTTAAGAAAGACACTAAATATGTAAGATATTAGTGAAAAACTTACCAAGCAAAGTATGATGAAGAATCCATGCAAGATGACATCTAGATGATCTAAGATGATGCTAGATGATGATTGATGATCATGAAAAAGTGTTTGAGATGATAAAAATGAGTTCTTGGAATTTTTCTTCTCTTTGAAAAATATCCTAAGTATGAAATCTGAATATGAACTCTTGTTCTTGACCTAAAGTCAAAGTGGCATATATATAAGGGGCCAAACCAAAGTGGGGTCGTTTTGATAAGTTGGCCTCAATATTGCCTTGGGCGCATTACGTAGAGCGCCCCTGTACAGCGCCTGTACAGCGCCCTTGCTCTGTTTTCATGAGAAAACAGAGGGGCGCTGTACGAACAGCGCTTCTATACAGCGCTCGTACAGCGCCCATCTAAAATGCATCAGACCTGATGCATTTAAATGGCATTTTTGCATCAGGTCTAATGGACGCTGTTCACAACAACGCTTTGTAGAGCGCTTTGAACAGCGCCCTTTGCAAAGTAAGAATCCCAAGATTATGCATGACAAGGCAATGGGCAATGCAAGATGCAATCAACCTAACTTGCAAGAAGAGATGTTAATGAGCATTAAAGCACACAAATAAGACACACAACATACAAGGATAAAACATATGCATGAGTTGTGAGTGTGTGCAACTATCTCTTCAAGACAAGTAAGCACTTAGAGTATTACCTTTGGTGCTTATCAATAGTGAGGTCTTCAAAGGGCCTAAGCAATAACAACAACATCAAAGCTACCCTTACAAAGAATCCCCACATATGGTTTGATCACGAAATAAGCCAATTAAAAACTACGGGAATCCTTACATAATCTAATGTAACCAACCTAGGGTGTATAGTGTTGGTCATTTACCTTTAGCAAGGGGTCAACCTAAGGTGCATAGCGAAGACCTCCTACTAGCGATTAATCCCTCCTAAGTAACCAACTATGGCTAGTTGCTCAATTGGGACTCTAACCATGAAAGCTCATCTATCTAACTATGGCTCAACCTATTTCTAACATAGCCATCCTAGGGTGTATAGTGATGACTTCCAATTCCCTCACAAGTGGCCACCCTATGGTGTGCAAAAGCCACCCGTTTAAGATTGGATGAAGCTTGAGGTTATTCAACCGGGTTCTACTTGAAGGTTAGTTCTCGTAAAACCACTAAAGTAGCCAACCTAGGGTGTATAGCGAAGGCTTCTAATCCTCTTACAAGGCTGACCTAGGGTGTATAGTGAAGGACACTCGATTGAGGTTAGATTAAGACCACGGTTGTTGAGTCGGATTTTCGAAAATCCTTCCATTCAATAAAGCAATAAAGAATCCAAATCAACATGCTTAGAGGGTGTATCCAAGACAAATCAATAAGGGAAATCATTCAAAGCATTCGAATAGAACATAGAGATAGATATGAATATAAACAATAGAGTTTAAATACAAAAACCCAATATCCATCAACTAATCACATCAACCCCTTAGTGGGGGATTTAGCTACCCATATTCTATTACAACAAATCAAAACTAAGAGAAAAGATTGAGAGAAAACCTTTGAAGATAATCTCCATCCTTGAAGCTTGATTCCAATGCTCCTAGTTGCCTTTGGATGAGTATAGATGGGTTTGGATGAGAGGGAGAAGTGTTTCTAAGACCTAAGTTACACTAAGTTGCTGAAAATATAAGTGTGGGAGGATGTGGGGGGATTGTGGTTTTCGAACTAACAACTTTCTATTTATAGGGGATACAAAAACATGTCACAAATGCTTAAAAATTGAAGCTGTCGTGCATGGAGTGCGGGTGGAGTGCGGTTCAGGGACCCGCACTCACCCGCACTTTATCAATTTTTCACGGGTCCAACACGGGAATTCCCACATTTTAGGGACCCACACTTTATCAATTTCTCACAATTTTAGCTCTCAGGTTTTCCTTAAAGTGCGGGTGGAGTGTGGTTCAGGGAACTGCACTCACCCGCACTCCAACGCGGGAATTCCTACGCTGGAAAGTATAGTGTGGGTGAGAGTGCGGTTGGGACCCACATTGTACCCGCACTTTATGGCATTCTGTTGTTTTCTTCGATTCTTCAGTGTGTGGGTTGTGCGTGGGTCCTGCACGGGAATTCCAATGCTGGAAGAAGGATGGAAGTGCATGGGAATGTTGACAAGCACAGTACCCGCGCACTGAAGCTCTTTTTCTTGCTTTTTTAGCTTGTTTCGCGACTGAAATTCGCACTTTTCATATCCAACATTTGAATTACGTCAATTGCCTGCAATTACCATAAACGAGCCTATTAGACACGAAATACACGGAAAAACACATGAGAACGAGGTAAAGGACATGGATTTGAGGGCCGAAATATACAAAAATTTAGGCACGATCACTACACCTCCACGACATCCTAGGAAGAAGATTGAACTAGGATAGTCCTCAAATAGTGCTTTAATGAAGATGCCACCAAGAACTCAAGCTCAAGCTCAAGCTCAACCAATGAGAGCTCCACAACTAATCTTTCCTCAACCAAAACTTCACCAAGTGAAAGAGCAAGTCATGCAAGGTTAATCAAGGAAGCAACCAAAGCCGGTTCAACACCAAAGACAACCTCAACAACATGGGAAAACTCCAATGCATTCACAAGGATATGGTATGACTCCTTACTTTATTCATTCATGACATTTTTATGGTGTTGATGGTCACATTACACCAAATTGCTTTAAATACATTAAGAAATGTAGGATTGATAGCACGATTGAAAGAAATAGAGCTAGAGCCAATATGCATATTCCTAGAAAATCTAGAGCCAATGTACCAAAGGCCACTAGAAAGAGAATGTATCTTCTAGGTGGATTAGAAAAGAAAAATATTTTTGCCATATGGCTCAAATTGCTTTGAAGGCAAATGCCTCTAATTCTTGGTATTTGATAGTGGATGCTCTAGGCACATGACGGGAAACAAGAGTTTCTTTGAATCTCTTGTTATGGAGGGAGGTGGATTTGTCACCTTTGTTGATGGATCTATAAAGAAAGTTATAGGGAAAGGAAACATTTCCATTCCCGGCTTACTCTCCTTGTTAAATAATTTACATGTTGATGGTTTACAAGCCAATCTCATAAGCATTTCTCATCTTAGTGATAAGGAACTTTTTGTCTTGTTTGGTAAGAATGATTGTTCCATTCTAATGCCAAATGGACAAACCTTATTAAAAGTAAAGAGATCTAGTGACAATTGTTATTGTCTAGAAGCTAGTGTCATCTCTTGTAATGTGTCCAAGTGTGAGCAAGTTGAGTTGTGGCATCAAAGGCTAGGCCATATGAACTATCGAGATTTGAGAATGTTGGATAAGTTCAAGGTTGTGCGTGGTCTTCCAAGCTTGGGAAGAAAGTTGATGGAGTTTGTGGTCCTTGTCAATAAGATAAACAAACCAAAATCTTGCACAATAAGGGCAAGTATCTCACCACCAAGGAGCCTTTAGAGCTTCTTCACATGGACCTAATAGGTCCAATGCAAACTGAAAGTTGCGGTGGCAAGAGATATATTTTTGTTTGTGTTGATGATTTCTCTAGGTTTACTTGGACTTATTTCCTTAGAGAGAAATCGAAAGCCTTTGAGAAATTTAAGATGCTTTGCACTAAAATTCAAAATGAAAAAAATTCTCATATTAAAAGCATTAAAAGAATTGGGGTTTAATGTGTAAGGGTAGATTAAGCTTTTATTGTTAGTGATTAAGCTTAAATGGTTTCCCCAAATCATCAAGCTCAAGAGCTCTTAAAGGTATATCACTTGTGCTTGACTCATTTGAAGAGGATTAGTTGCACACACACAAAATTCATACATTGTCATTTCTCTTACATTTGTGTTCTATTTGTGTTGCATTAGGTCTACCGCCACACACAGCGGTTTGCTCCTAGAGAATTTCGCTGTCTATATCGATATGTATTACATAGCAGTAGGCACAAAGGTTTTCACTCGAGAGCTTAAATGCATTAGGTCTACCATTGTCCCTTTGCGTTGTGCCACCTTTGTGGAATCGTTGTGCATACCAATGTGTAACCCACAACGGTACACACAACGGTTTGCGTTTGTTTTGTCAAAATGATGTCGTTTTACTTTTGACCTCATATATATACATTCTCTTCTCTTTATTTTGTCTGCAAGAGTCTAAAATCCATTTTTAAGAGAGACCATGTGTTGTTCAAGAGAGAGACTCCCAAGAACACTTTTTTACTCAACCATTCTCAATCTCATGTGCATCTAGCATCATCCAAGCATCAAATCTTCATGGGTCTTCTTTTGTTTCATAACTAGGTAATTTGAACATGCCCTAGACCTCTTTGCTTTCATTTTTGTTCATCTATGCCTAGGTTTAGCATTTGTTATGTTGATTAAATGCATGCCTCTTCTCTTTAGCTTATTTTGAATATGTTTGAGGCTTTGATAGTTGGTTGAGATAGATTGTTCATTGAGAGCTTGCATTGAGGACATTATTGCCCTTTGGCTAAGTCTTTATAATTTGCATCTAGATATTAATAATTAGGAATTGTTGATTGCATATTTTACTTCCTAATTAAGGATTTTGTGTTTGCCTGGCATTAATTGCATCTAGAATATTTTCATATTTACTTAGGTTGTTTATCTCTTCATTGAATCAAGTCTTGCTGCTAAGAGTGTTTATTGCACAAGCAATTGGTCTAGAATCGCTATTAAAGGCCTGAGGGTAGAGTGAAGTGTGTTAGTGACTAAGGATGGTTGATTAGAGGTCAACCTAGGTTGTAAACATTCATTCAAATAGTGGATTTGAGGACCGTGTATGGCTAGAAGGATAACCCGTGAGTTTTATCCAGTTGAAGGGTTTCTCACGTAAATCAATCGTTTTTTTTTATTGTTTTTCACACTTTTAAATAGTCAATTGATTGCTTTTTATGTTTGGATGATTTGATAATGTTTCATTACACTAAATCAACCAAAGTCCAATTAACTACAACTATCACTAGAAAGCAACAATTAAAGTTATCACTAATTCATGCAAATAATCCAAATAATCTACCTAAGGTAAACAATTAATTTAACTAAATCAAAGCAAGTATAATGAACTAACTACAAAGCATGTAAATGAAAGCTCACATAAATAAATACATCAACTGATTATATAGATAAGTAATAATATAAATACAACAAGATAGAATTTCAAGAGCTATTATTTAAGCTATTTAACTACATTTGTTTACTTTCAAGCTCTTCTTCGACCCTTAACAAAACTTCACCAAGGTCGCATTCCGAGCTATCTGAGGACTCGACCGGTTTGATTCCATCAACGGTTAGACAAAAAAAAAAAAGGGTTGGTTGATTTGGGTTGGAGTCTCATCCTTGTCTTGCTCTTGGGAGTCTTTCACATATTGTGCCAATTGAATTCCAAACCTTTCTACACTTTCTTCCATGTCAAGTATTCGTTGGTCAATGGCATGTTGGTAGGATTCGTTGTCAAAGTTGCTCCGTTGGTGGTCTTGCCACTCTTGTTCATAACTTGCTTGGTGGTTGTAGTTTTGATACGGATACACGGGGGTTAATTCTTCCATTTCTGGCCATTGCTCTCTTGGAGGACAAAAGTCCACCATGTTTCCATTCCATCCATAAGGTGGATGAACCATAGCCGGTGGCTGCCCATAGTGTGATGTGAGAGTCCTCATTTCTCTTGTCAATTCGGCCAATAGAGTAGCTAAAGCTAATTTGCCCCTTTCCATCTTTGATTAGAATCTACAACAACCAAATGAACTTGACAAGAATCAAATTGAACAAGATAGGATATGATTAAGATTTATTTACAAGTTGAGATATTTGCGTTGATTGATTGAGTTATTGTTTTGTGATAGCTAGGATTTCAAGCTTATATAACATCTAACTAAGTTATCTCATTGATTGATTGAGATTGTTTGTGATAGCTATTGTATCTAGGATTGGTTATCCCTTACATAGCTAAGTTGTATGCCATGAAATATAGCAATATGATATATAGGATTGATTTTATTGACATCATTTAATCTCTAAATAAGCATTTAGTGTTGCCTAGCATTAATTGCATTTTGAATGTCATTGCATATTCACATAGGTTATTGATCTCTTCATGAGAATTAAGTCTTGTGACTAAGTTACTTAATGCACAAGCAAGATTGGTCAAGTGCCACTGTAAAAGGCTTGCGGGTAGAGTAGGAGGTGCTCACGCCAAGAGTAGTGGATCGGAGGATATCACTAGGGATTGAACCAAGAGTGGTGAGCGGTAGTGTCCATAGCCTGAGGTTGTCTAGAGTGAGAGTCCGTGTATCACTTGAGGGTGTAACCTTTTATTCATATAATGGATTTCGGTGACTGTGTGTGGCTAGCATAATAGCTCGTGGTTTTTCTTTGTTGAACGTTTCTACGTAAAAATCAAGTGTTCTTTAATTTCTACACTTTATACTTGATTTTATTGTTTGTTGAATTGGGTTTATAATTGAATATTGACTAATCCGAAAAAGTTGGTAATAATCGGATTAACAACCCATTTACCCCCCTCTAGGTTGTTTTAGACGCACGCTATAATTTGTTTCAGGACCAATTTGGTCACTTTTGTAAAAGTCCCAAACAACTTGGAATCACTACAAGAAAAATGACCTATTGGGACGAAAAATCTATAGGGACGAAATATTTTCGTCCCAATAGGCAGTCTATTGGGACGTTTTTTTTTTTTTTTTTTTTTTTTTTTCATACCAATAGGATGTCTATTGGGACGAAATAATATATTTCATCCTAATAGACATCCTATTGGTACGAAAAAAAAAAAAAAAAAAGGTCCCAATAGACTGCCTATTGGGACGAAAATATTTCATCCCTATAGATTTTCGTCATAATAGAATGTTTATTGGGACAATTTTGTCCAATGTGATATGACCTTTAAGGACGAATTTTTTTCGTCCCAATAGGATATCTATTGGGACAAAATATATAATTCGTCCCAATAGAAATCCTATTGGGACAAATTTTTTTCGTCCCAATAGGTCTATAGGGATGATTTTAGGGCTATTGGGATGAAAAATATCGTCCCAATAGCCCTTTTTTTGTAAAACGTTTAACCAAACAGCATTTTAGTGTTTTTTATTTTTAAAAACAAAAAACTGTTTTTAAAAACAGATCCAAACGCCACCTTAAATTCCCTTTATGTAAGGAACTTAATTCCTGATTTGTGTGTGAGATCTATAAAACTTAATTTCTAAAAAAAAAAATATTAATAAAAATTGGAATTCATAAACAGGAATTTAATTCCCTTTCCTAAGAGAATTCTTGAATCCTGATTAGTACTA
This sequence comes from Acer saccharum, assembly GCA_030490815.1. Lineage (NCBI taxonomy): Eukaryota > Viridiplantae > Streptophyta > Magnoliopsida > Sapindales > Sapindaceae > Acer > Acer saccharum. The sequence goes on from CM059869.1 coordinate 40,981,053, forward strand.
ACATGCCATAAGAGTAATTTCAGGAAGAAGGAAAAAAAAAAGTTCAAAATCTAGCTGGAAACAATTTGACTCGTCAATCTAACGTTAATTAAACTGAAATAAGATTAAACCAAGTCTGCTTCAAGCAACCATGTCAATTAATCTAACAGAACAAAATCTTAAAAGAATTAAAATATGCATCGTAACAGTACCCCCGCCGGTCAAGAACCAGCTGGCTTATCCTACAACTGATCACTACTCTTCCTCTTGCCGGTGTTGATATCTGGTTCTAGCTTATCCAGCAACTGACTATGCATCTTCTCGCCGGTGTTGATATCGCCTTTAAAGATATTGGAGGGCTGCAGCTGACTACTCTTCCTCTCACCGGTGTTGATATCGCCTTTAAAGATCTTGGAGGGCTTGTCGAACTTTTCAATCATCATTTGTTTGTCACGGCACTCAATTGAACAAAATCCACGCATGCAGCTGCAAGTGCAAGTAAGAAAATTATGGACAGAATATATAGTTGGAATAACCTTAAAAATAATATTTTTTTAATTAAATATATTTATATGATTATATCTCGTTCGATTTAGATACATTATCTTTTTGTAGTACTTGTTCAGCACGGAGCTAACCTTATTATCCACATAAAATTGTCAATCATTCAGACAAGGAATGTGTGAAAGAATTTTCATGTAGACTCATATATCAACCGCTAGATGTGATAGTTAACATACTTTTGCGTTTTTACAAGTCTCATCAACATAATTATAATTTTGAATAATTAACTCTGTAACCCTATATAAATAAATATAAAATAAGATTACTATATTAATGAAATCCATACCCGTACATAAATACATCGGTCAGAGAGATGTCTTTCTTACAAAAGTGACAATTCTCAAGGAAACTCGCAAGCCTTCCGTGAACATTAACATGATCAACACTCTCCTTAGTCACCTCAAGAGATGACACCGTAAAGATCACCGGCCCGGGACTCTCTAGCTCAGTGGGCAGCAACTGCGATGAAGACTTCTTCATGGTTGGTTAGCTGGCTTGTTGTGCTAGTGAACAAATTGAAGAAAAATTTGGGAGTAAATTGAGTGTTTTTTTTTTAATTTTTTTTTTAATTTTAATGTTTTTTTATTCTTAGTTGATATTTATTTGAGATGTTATGTCTTGATAACGGCGGATTTGTACTAATATAAATTTAATTCCTTTATGGTTTTATTACTTTCCTTATAAATACGGTTTTATTCAGAGTCATTTAAGTAAAAAAAAAAAAAAAAGTTCACATCTAACTAGAAAGAATTTGAAAAATCAGGAAGAGTAAAAAGAATGTTGTATTTTAAAAAAAACTAAAAAAGGGGAAAAACCGCGCGTGAGCTTTTCTTTTTCTTCTTTGAACGCGCTTAGCACGTAAGATCTATCTCGTGTCTATTGTTCACGCGCCACTCTTTCTGCTCTGTTTCACGATCCATGGAAGAAATCTTCAAGTTTTCAACTCAACCGGAGCTGGGACGAGACGAGACGAGACGTTGAAGGTGAAACCGCCGGACACTAGTACCAGTATAAAGCGGCCTCGCACCCAGGATGATGTCGACGCTGGAAAAATGAGGAAGCTGGTAAGTGAGAGCTTCAAATCGAAACTTCTAAGCAATTCTAGCCCAGGTACTTGGTCAGGATTTGGAACCGGGAAGGAGAAATTGAAGATTGGAGATGGGGATATATCGATTATTAAGGGTCTGAATGGTCCTGTCATGAAGCTCTCTTCTGAGCTTAAACTTCAGCTCTGTAAACCGTGGGCTAACGCCCTGATTCTAAAAATTTTGGGGAGACCTCACACTCTCAACTTCATGATTTCAAAGCTTAACCAAAAATGGTCTCTCATTGGTCAATGGCAGCTCACTGACTTAGAGGATGGCTATTTTGTTACTAGATTTCAGATGATTGAGGATCTGGAGTATGTGCTCACTGGAGGGTCGTGGGTCATTACAAACCAGTACCTTGTTGTTCAGAAATGGAGGCCTAATTTTGTGCCTGGTGAGGAGGATATTCAGAAGATGCCGGTTTGGGTGAGGTTGTCTAAACTGCCTATGGAGTGGATTGATGTTGAATTGCTGAGAAGTATAGGTGGTATGTTGGGGAATACCTACAAAGTTGATCCCATAACTGAATCCCAAGCTAAGGGACGTTTTGCTAGGATATGTGTTGAGATTGACATTACTAAGCCTCTCAAGAGCTCTCTAGAGGTTGATGATAGGACTATTAGAGTGGAGTATGAAAATTTAGGTCTAATTTGTTTTCAATGTGGTAGAGTGGGTCATAGCAAAGACACTTGTAAAGAGGGTGTTGGGCAGCAAAATGAGAGTGAGAAGAATTCTGAGATAGCTGTTGATACAGGGGGTGGTATGGTGGACTCTTATGTCCTTGGATGCAAGTGTCATATGGGAGATATAGAAAGAATAATGATAGGCAGTTTTATGGTAACAAGAAACCTGGAAACATGGGAAATTATGGAAAGGCAGGGAATAGCAGTCGTAATCTAGGAGGATCTCCTGTTCGTGGAGCTGAAAAAATTGGAAAAGTTGGAGAAGTTGGGAAGGAGTTTGGCAAGATTTTGGTGAACAAAGAGCCTAAAAAGTAGGTGGTTCCTAAGAAGGATGGAGTCAAGAATTTGGGGGGCTCTAGATTCACAATCCTCTCTGAAGATATGGAGGGTGAGTCTGGCTGTCAAACTAAGGCTACTCCTAGCATGGTGCTAGCTGAAATATCTAACAAAGGGGCCTCTCGAAAGTCTCTATCAAACTGCCCCTCTTCTAGCAAGTACTTGGCTGGTAATATGCGGTGCACTTTAACAAGCCATTCAAGGAAAATGTGGAGCATAAATGGGTTAAAGAAAGTAATAAGCCTAAAGCCAAGGGTAAGCAGCAGAATGTGTGTACCCAACCTAATGATATGGAAGAGGATATTGAGGACTCTGAAGTCCTTCAATTGCTTCATAAAGAAGTCCTGGTATCTGCTGAAGCTGTCAACCATTCTCTTTCAGATAAGGTGGATAGCATCTCTACTTTGAATGGGGGGGCTGAAAATGCTTTGAACACTGTAGATGTGGTTGGTAACAGCAATTTTGATGAGGTTGCCTCGAAGCTTCGTGAGGCAATGGAGGTTGCTATGGAATAGGTGGTTTCCTGGTAACTTCTCTTCTCTTTTCCTTTTTATTATGATTTGTACATGGAATGTTAGGGGTGCAGGTAAGAAGGCTTTGATATTGTTATCTCTGATTTGAGGAAAATGTTTCACTTTGATGTTATTGCCATTTTGGAACCTAGAGTTAGTGGTTCTAGAGCTTCCAAAATTGTTGGTAAACTAGGGTTACTGATAAATTTATTATTGATGCTTCTGGGTTTTCTGGGGCATTTGGTTGTTATGGAATAGTAGGAATGTGAAGCTTCAAGTGGTGGCTAGCTCTAAGCATACCATCACTGCGGTGGTGGCTGAGGGTTCTAAGGTTTAGGTGATTACTTTTGTCTATGCTAACCCTAGTGTGACTGTTAGAAAAAGTCTGTGGAGTTATTGAGTGCCATTAGGAGATGTTTTATAGGTCCGTGGGTTGTTATGGGGGATTTCAATGAGATTGTTGATGGGTCGGAGAAAAGAGGTGGTAGGAATTTGTTCTCTAAATCTGGGTTTACGGATTGGATTTGTGAGAATAAGCTTATTGATTTAGGTTTTATTGGGCAAAAATATACTTGGATGACTAGGAGGGGTATTAGTGAGGAGATATGGGAAAGACTGGATAGAGCTGTTTGTTCGATGGATTGGAGGGTCATTGAAAGTATACAAACGTAGTTAAATTGCTTAAAGCATACCTAGAGGGGGGGTGTGAATAGGTTTTTACACCTTTTTTCAATCCCTTGAACAAACTTTCGTTTGTCCCTCAAGATAGCCTTACACACAACAAAATAAGCCAAGAAAGATATACATAGACAATACGAGAATACAATCATAAGAGCAAGGTCTAAGTATATCATCTAGTTGTGTGAGGTATAAGAACAAATAAATACAACAACAAAGTAAGCTTGTATTTCAATAGATGTTCAATGAGTTACAAGAGTGATCAAAATATCACTATACAAAAATTACAATATACAAAAGAATCATAGATACAAAAATGATCAAAAGAATGAATCCACAAACCACACTATACAAAGTCTTGCTTCACAATACATCACACGTGAATATTATGAATCAAGATAATAAAATATATAATTAAAATATAAGAGAAAGAGATAGGAAGAATTAACACAAGAGATTTTTTAACGTGGTAAAACCTCCAAGGAGGAAACATCCACGGGTTGAACTACAACCATTGGGTATTATATTATTGGAAAGTAAACATAGAACATTCACAAAGTGACCAATCTTTAGCTCACCCAACCTAGTGAAGTCTAAGCCTACCCAACCCTATTGGAAAGTGTGAAATCCCTCAATGATGCGAAACCACCATATGTTGGACACCACACAAAACCAACATCGATGGTAGATTAGAAATTCCTCAAGAGTGCATACACCTTCCTTGTACCCCGCTCTATCGGAGTCTATGTCTAACCATACGCCTAGGCCTACCAATACAATAGCCAACTCCCTATCTAAGGCACTCTTGCCTCTAGGGAGCCTCCCATGCATGACTATCCGAGTCCTCCCGACTCTAGCCATGACTTCTTGCTTACCTATCCGAGTCATCCCGACTCTAGGCAAGTCTTCTTGCTTGGCTATCCGAGTCACCCCGACTCTAACCAAGACTTCATGCCTTTTACAAGGACTTCCTAGTGTGATCATGTGAATGCAAATGATGCAAACAATCAAATCAACATAGAACATGTGATCAATACATTCTATGGTACAAATAGACCTAAACATGTGATAACACATTCAATAAAAGTCTAGATGCAAAATACAAGAATAAAACCTAAGCATGTGAAACACCAAACACTCTTCACATATACAACACTTGAATCAAAATATATTCATGAAGTACAAGTTCAAGATGCAATCAACATACAATAATGTAAGGATTCCCATATCTTGATTGGCTTATTTCGTGGACAAACTACGTGTTGGGGATTGTATGTAAGGGTAGCTTAAGTGATTGATATTCAAGCTCAAGACCCTCTCATGTCCTCAAGATATTCAATCCAATTAGTTACCAATTTTTTGGATTAGTCAATATTACAAAAATTAACCCAATACAATCAAATATAATCAACATAATTAAAGTGCAGAAAACAATAAATAACACATTGATTGATTTACGTGAGAAACCCTCAACAGGGAAAAATTCACGAGCTATTCTGCTAGCCACACATGGTCCTCAAACCCACTATATGTAATGATGTTACAACCTAGATTGACCTCTAGTCAAACCATTCTCGGTCACTAACCCACCACTACTACCCATAGATCTTTTATAGTTATTCTAGACCAAAATGCTCATGCACTACACACCGGTAGTCACAAGACTTAACTCTCAATGAAAAGATCAATAACCTATGTGAATATATGACAATATCCAAAATGCAAATAATGCTAGGCTATACTAAATGCTTATTTAGAGATTAAATGATGGTAATGAAATCAATCCTAGATATCAATATGTCTAAATGAATGTTCATAAAGATGTAACTAGATATAGATATGAAAACCTAAAAACTAGTCATCAACCAAAAGCCAATCAACACAAGTTGTCAATAAATATGTCAAGGACAATAAATGCAATTAAGAAATGCAATCAATGAGTCCTAATCAACAATGTCTAAATGCAAAGCATAAAGAATTAGCTAGAGGGCATAATGGTCATAAATGCTAGCTATCAAAGAAAACCACACTCAACTAACATTCAAAGTCTCGAACATATTAGAAATAACATTAAGCAAAAAGAAATGCATTTAATTAACAAATAAATGCTAAACCTAGGCAAACATGTCATAAGAATGAAACAAGAGGTTCTAGGACATGTAGAAATTACCTATTCAAAGAAAACAAGAAAGCCCACGCTTCGATGATGCTAGGAAGATGCTAGATGCTCATGGGAAAGTGTTTGGTTGAGTAAAAGTGAGTTCTTAGGAGCTTCTCTCTGTAGGGTTGAGTTTCTCTCACTATAACCTGATTTTGAGCTCACAAAAACGAGCTAGGAAGATGAAGACATATTTATAGGAGCCTTAGATGAAGTGGAGTCATTTTGGAAAAGAGCAGCCCAAAAACCCGTCAAGTGCGCTGGTCGGGTAGAGCACAATCAGCGCACATCTTCTGACCCAAACAAGTGCATAACGACCAGTGCAAGACCAGCGGTGATCCTCTACCCGAGTTGCGCTGGTGTGGCACTTAACAACCAACGCAATACGCTGGTGTTACACGGGTTAGAGGACCAGCGCACACCACAACAATACACATAGAAATATAAAAAATGTGCAAGTGTAAAGAGTGAAATGAGTACTCATAAAAAGCAATGAACATACATACATGCAAGAGAAGTGTGTGTGTGTGTAACTAATCTCTTCAACAAGGGTTAAGCATAAGTGATTTTACCTTCAATGAGCTCTTATGCTTGAGGGCTTGAAATCCAAATAAACTTGATCACGAACAAGGAAGCCCTAAACTACCCTTACATATTAAACCCCAAAATGTGGTTTGTCATGAAATAAGCCAATCAAAATTAAGGAATTACATGATTGAAAAGGAGCATGAAGAAGCTAGAGAAGTGATTGCTAAGATGACCCCAAGCACGGAGAAACTTGATCATATGTTGGTGGTTGGGAAAAGGCCAAGTGACAAGAGGGATGTTGGATATATAAATGACAAGGAGACCTCCTTTTCAAGAAAGACGGTGTTCGTTAAGAGCATGGGCACCAAGAAACCTACATGATGAATACGTTTTTGTCGTTAAAAAGATTGTACGACAAAACAATTTATAAAACCTATGCGATACGTTCACAAGTATAAATACGAGTAAAGCGGTAAGCACGGGTGTCGTCCACAAGGATCGGGGTAGCGGTGACTAGATTCGGATTAATAAAACTAGCGTGCATAAAAGTAAAAGTGAATGAATGGTGGTGTGAAATGTGAATGAAAATGCAATAAAAACTAAACTATGAATGCAATGACTAAAAATGGATGCGAATGGAGTGATATGACTAAGGAGTTGATGGACTCGTAAACAAACATTAGGCAATGCAACAAACTCTCAATTAAGCATATTTAATCTAATGTAACCAACCTAGGGTATATAGTGTTGGTCATTTACCTCTAGCAAGGGGTCAACTTAGGGTGTATAGCGAAGACCTCCAACTAGCGATTAATCCCTCCTAAGCAACAAACTATGGCTAGTTGCTCAGTTGGGACTCTAACCATGAAAGCTCATCTATCTAACTATGGCTCAACCTATTTCTAACGTAGCCATCCTAGGGTGTATAGTTATGACTTCCAATTCCCTCACAAGTGCCCACCCTAGGGTGTATAGCGAAGGCCACCCGTTTAAGATTAGATTAAGCTCGAGGTTATTCAACCAGGTTCTACTCGAAGGTTAGTTCTCGTAAAACCACTAAAGTATCCAACCTAGGGTGTATAGCGAGGGTGTTAGGTTTTTGATTTGTGTTGGCATGTATTCCATATCAAAACGTGTTTCTCTTGTAATGTTTAGTGGTCTATGTGTTGAAGATTTAAGAAGACAAAGAAAGTCTTGGCCACAAATTCATGCAAGATGCCGGCTTCAAAAAGATATGTGCTTCATCGATCTACAAAGGTATGTATAAGACCACATATCTCTTACAAGGCTAGGCACACACACACATGGCATCCTTGTGTGTTCCTTCATGGTTAAACATCATTTATATATCACTTTCACACACTTGAAAATGTATGCTCATGCATTTATATTATTTTGACAATCTTTGCTTGTTGCATGTTCTAGGACTATGTCTAGGAAATAGCATATGTGTGTCTTTGTGTTTGAATGTTTCCATATTTTTGTATTTGGACTTGAATATGTTCTATTATGATTCCTTATTGAGTTTCGGTCGTTTCGGTTACTTATTCACTTAGTTTCGAGTCCAAACGATGTAGCTACGCTACTTTTCGTTCTCATTCGTTGAGTTGACTTCATCGTCGTTTTCCGAGATGATTTCTCAACCATTTTTCAAGTTTCATAATCATTGTCGTGCGTGAGGGATTCACGATTCATAATCTGAAAACGGATTTGAAATCGAAGTTCGGAGGCCCGAATACGGCTAAATAACGCGAGAGGTGCGCGGGAGAGCAGCAAGGCCAAGTGGGCAAAGCTTGGCCAAGCCGTGTGAGAGCCGTGGGGCCCACGGCCAGAGGACTTCTCTGGTCCCGTGTGGCCCACGCGCCCCCCACGGGCCAGGCTGAGGTGGCCCTCTTTTATTGGCCAAAAATCCCTCTCTCTCTCCTTCCTTTTAAATTCCCAAATTCCCTCCATTTCATTTTTTAAGAAAAAGAATTGTAAAATCCCGTCAGATTTTTCCTCTCCAATTTTCTCACCTTCCAAACACCATAACTTTCTCATACGAAGTCGGAATTGAGTGATTCAAGTTATAGATTGTTCGTAATCGAGTCCTCTACCTTTTCCAAGTAGTTTGGCAGCTGTTTGATCGATTTTTCTGGTGGTTCCACATAGAAAACCGAACCAGCTCGTGAATCCAAGGTATTGGTCATATCTTTGGGATTTCTTATTTTATAACCTTCAATTTTCTTGAGGTTTCTTCTTCTATATATACTTGTATGTTTGGTGAATGCTATTGAGAAAGATAGCTTCACAATCAATCCTAATCAAAGTCTATTTAGAGACATTTGTGAACTAGTTTCTTTGATTCTATATTTTTCACATGATTGTGAGTTGTATTGTGATTACGTTGATATCTTAGGTTGTTTGTGACTTGATTGAATCAATTTTGTGATAAATGACCTTGATATTTATTTTGATCCTTTGATTGATGAAATCTAGGATTATTGTATTTGTATGTGTTTTAGAGCTATCTAGGATTTAATTGATTTAGATCTTAAATCATTGCTCTATATTTTTGGCTAGAATATTGATTGATTTGATCTCATGACTCTAGCATTCTATTTTATGTTTATAGCATTCTTGAACTTGTACTTCATGAATATATTGTTCAAGTGTTGTATGTGTGAATGAGACTTGAGCTTTATGTGTTTGGTGTTTACACATGCTCTAGGTTTTATTCTTGTATTTTGCATCTAGACTTTTATTACTTGTGATATCACATGTTTAGGTCTATTTGTACCATGGAATGTATTGATCACATGTTCTATGTTGAATTGATTGTTTGCATCATTTGCATTCACATTATCACACTAGGAAGTTCTTGTAAAAGGCATGAAGTCTTGGTTAGAGTCAGGATGACTCGGATAGCCAAGCAAGAAGACTTGTCTAGAGTCGGTAGGACTCGGATAGGCAAGCAAGAAGTCATGGCTAGAGTCGGGAGGACTCGGATAGTCATGCATGGGGGCTCCCTAGAGGCATGAGTGCCTTGGATAGGGAGTTGGCTATTATATTGGTAGGCCTAGGCGTATGGTTAGACATAGACTTCAAAAGAGTGGGGTACACGGGAGGTGTATGCACTCTTGAGGAATTTCTAATCTTCCATCGATGTTGGTTTTGTGTGTTGTCCAATATATGGTGGTTCCGCATCATTGAGGGATTTCATACTTTCCAATAGGGTTGGGTAGACTTAGACTCCACTAGTTTGGGTGAGCTAAAGATTGGTCACTTTGTGGATTCTCTATTTTTATCATCCAATATATATATTATCCAATGGTTGTAGTTCAACCCGTGGATGTTTCCTCCTTGGAGGTTTTACCACATTAAAAAATCTCTTGTGTTAATTCTTCCTATCTCTATCTCTTATATTTTATTGTATGTATTATCTTGTTTCATATTATTCACTTGTGATGTATAGTGAAGCAAGTATTTGTAAAGTGTGATTTGTGGATTCATTCTTTTGATCATTTTTGTATGTATGATTCTTTTGTATATTGTAATTTTGTATAGTGATATATGATCACTCTTGTAACTCATTGAACATCTATTGAAATACAAGTATTCTTTGTTGTTATGTTTATTTGTTCTTATACCTCATACAACTAGGTGATAGACATAGACTTTGTTCATATGATTCCATCCACATATTGTCTATGTATGTCTTTCTTGGTTTATTTTGTTGTGTGTAAGGCTACCTTGAGGGACAAACGAAAGTTTGTTCAAGGGATTGAAAAAAGGTGTAAAAACCTATTCACCCCCCCCCCCCCCCCCCCCTCTCTAGGTATGCCTTAAGCAATTTAACTACATGTGTATACTTTCAGAGGGCTTATAATCCTCTCACAAGGCCGACCTAGGGTGTATAGTGAAGGACACTCGATCGAGGTTAGATTAAGACCGTGATTGTTGATTCGAATTTTCGGAAATCCTTCCATTCAATACAGCAATAAAGAATCCAAATCAGCATGCTTAGAGGGTGTATCCAAGACAAATCAATAAGGTAAATCATTCAAAGCAATAGAATATAACATAGAGATAGATATGAATATAAACAATAGAGTTTAATTACAAAAATCCAATATCCATCAACTAATCACATCAACCCCTTAGTGGGGGATTTAGCTACTCATGTTCTATTATAACAAATCAAAACTAAGAGAAAAGATTGAGAGAAAACCCTTGAAGATAATCTCCTTCCCTGTAGCTTGATTCCAATGCTCCTAGTTGCCTTTGGATGAGTAGAGATTGGTTTGGATGAGAGGGAGAAGTGTTTCTAAGACCTAAGTTACACTGAGATGCTGAAAATATAAGTGTGGGAGGATGTAAGGGGATTGTGGTTTTCGAACTAACAACTTTCTATTTATAGGGGATACAAACCGAAGCTGTCGTGCACGATGTGCAGGTGGAGTGCAGTTCAGGGACCCGCACTCATCCGCACTTTATCAATTTTTCATAGGTCCAACGTGTGAATTCCCACGCTGGAAAGTGTAGAGTGCGGTTCAAGGACCTGCTCTCACCTGCACTCCAACGTGGGAATTCCTACGCTGGAAAGTAGAGTACGGGTGAGAGTGCGGTTGGGACCCGCACTGTACCCACACTTTTTGGCGTTCTGTTGTCTTCTTCAATCCTTCTGTGTGCGGGTTGTGTGTGGGTCCTATGCAGGAATTCTTATGCTGAAAGTAGGCTGGAAGTGCGCAGGTATGTTGACCAGCATAGTACCCGCGCACTGAAGCTCCTTTTCTTGCTTTTCTAGCTTGTTTCGCAACTAAAATTCAGACTTTTCATATCCAACATCTGAATTATGTCAATTGCTTGCAATTACCACAAACGAGCCTATTAGACACGAAATACACAGAAAAACACACAAGAACGAGGCAAAGGACATGGATTTGAGGGCCGAAATATACAACAATTTAGGCACGATCAAATACCCCCAAACCAAACCTTTGCTCGTCCTCGAGCAAACACAAGATAAAACGAAGACACAACAACGAAAATGACTCGAACTAAAAAATTCCTAGACACAAAGAAAAACTTGCTACAAAGCCAACTAGTAGAGAGATAAGCAAAAAAGAGTGGAAGTGAGGAATGAGCATATGCAAAATGTTCTAAACAACTCAAAGGCACCCCAAAAGAACTTGCCCAATCACAAATCCCACACTTAAACTACCCTTGCCTTGGAAACCACTCACTCTCATGCCTCGAGCATAATTTGCTTGGACGCTAGGTTCTCACATGAATTCTCTCTTATCTTTCCTCTCAGAACCTAGGTTCACACTCATGCGAGATGTATGCAAATGAGTTTATGTAGTGGAATTGAATTGGTTGCATACATTTAGTAGAAAATACGCTCTTTTTAGTCAAGAAGTCTCATGAAAGAATCAAGTGTCATGAACGTGAAAGAGCATGCATTAACTAATATTCCCAATCTAGACTTCCCCTAAGATCAACTAAGTCTTTTCCATTTGGTTGTAACGGGGCCACGGTGAATGGTGATTAGAAAGAATGGGAATTTAGGCACAAACACTAATCAACCAAGTTAAGGCAATACATTCTACACTTAAACATTTAATTCCTCATGCAACTCTACTCCGAAATACAATATGGCGTCCAAGCATACAATTAAGCACTGAGTGCAATCTTTAACTACTCTTGTTACGCATTTGAGTAGCATTTACAATTTAAACAAGGCACTTGAAGCATATTTATTTTTTTTCTCTTTTGTTCCTTTTTGCTTCTTTTCTTTCTTTTCATTCATTTTTTTTTTCTTCTTTTGATTTCATGCCTTTAGACTTTGCACATTTTTACAACTCATTACTATTGCCTAGGTACATGCCTTTTATCAAATTAAAGCACAATTTTACATTCAATCCTAAGCCTCAACAAGATCAATTAAGTGAGGTTTGGCTTAGTGTTGTTATGGATAATGTGGGTGTAGAATGAAAAAATCTATATGTGTTTGGATTCAAAATTGGCTTGGGAGCACACACATAACAGGAATGGGAAGTATTTAGGCTTTTTGAGTGGCTACATCACACATTGCCTAATATCACTTCAAAGGATCTATCAAGGGAATAAAAGTTTCCGTCAAGCAGTCCACATATATGATACATGTTCTATGACACATGATGATTTTTGATGTAAGGAGACTATACATGGTGTTTGAATAGTGTTTAAAGATTTGAAAAACATTTTCCCTCAAATATACACGCTTTTGGCTTGTGTTTGTGATCTCACAAGGGAAATCTCCACTATTAGAACAAGGCGCTTGAGCACCAAGTCCCCTCGACTTAGACACTAAAAGATGGGACTAACCCATGAAGTGCAAGTGAGACCCCAAAATGACTAAGAGCTATTGAACAAGCACATTAAGCATACACACATTCGCCGCAAACACTTTGCTCAAGGTATCTCACCAAGCTAATTAAAGCTCAAAATTTTGGCTAAGTAGCATATTTTTGAAAAATTGACACAAAAACGACTCAAGACTCTAAAAGACGACTCACAAAGGCGCCAACACCCCCAAACAAAAACTCAACAATGTCCCAATTGTTGGAAACAAGAGAGTCCAGCCTAGCGGCGCGCACCTTCACGACTCAAAACAACCTAGACACTAATCATGCACAATCAATGCCTAACAAAAATAAAGAGAAAAGACTCAAAACTAGGCTCACATAAATAATAAGGCAAACAACGCAATATGAACTCATATAACACCAACATTAAGCATTTTCTCAAAATTGGCGGAATGGGGTCCTGAACAACCCCCAAACCGAATTAAACAATATAAAGCATCAAAACCTATATAATCACACTTATGCAATAGAGCATCCAGCTCATAATCATTTAGCACATACATAAGAGCCTCCGGCTCAATCATCCACAAAAATAATCATGCGAACAAAAACATCCCAACATCACAAATATTGAATGAAAATGAAAATAAAAAGCATAATAAAACTTAAAAGAGATTCCACAATGTAATTTCTCCCCTAAACCTAAATCTACCCAAAATTTAGAGAGAAAATAAATTGTGCAATCTACATGCATCAAGATTATTCAATGAGATGCATTCGGGATGGGCCTAGGATTAACTAAGGGTGGTTTGACCAAGTTAGGAAATTCTCTATTTTTCACAACCCAAACAAATTTAGGTGACTTCATTATCCTTTCCTTTCCCATGTTTCTAAATAAGTGCACTTGATCTTTCCTTACCCAAACTTGTTTAACCCTAGGTGGACTCTATCTATTCCTAGGATCTTTCATCTTCCTATGTTGATTTGGCTTGTAATTCTTAGTCTTAAAATGCTCTATCCTAGAACATACATAGCAAAAGAGTTTAAAATTAGAGGAACTCCCTTTTGATGAGTGACTTTGAGGTCATTGGATATGCTTTGCTTGTAACGCCTTGACCTCCTCCTCCTTTTTGCTAAGTGCTCCCTTTGCTTCTTCTAGGGCATTAGCTTTTTATACAACATCCTTATTTATTGTTCTCGACTTGCGAATGATCTCATCTTCAAATTCCTTTGATTCCTTCGCCAAGTTCTCTAACTCCTTCAATGTTGTACTCCTTTCGGCTTCAAGTCTCTCAATTTGTGCTTCAAATTCTTTGTTCGTATTAGAGACTTTGCCATTCACCTTCTTGAGAGTACCATTCTCAACTCTGAGCATCTTCATTTCAAGTATCAGTTTCTTGTTCAACTCTTGAAGATTATTCGCCTTTTCCATTTCCAAGGCTTCCTTGCCTTCTAGCTCCTTCTTCAAGAGTTGTATATTCTTTTCGTAGTCTCCCCTCATTTGTTCTTTCTCTCGAGAGGCTTCTTATACTCTCACTTGAAATGCTTCATTCTCTTCCTTCAACACACCCCTTGCCAACACTAGCTCTGTACTCATGCTCATAAGCTCCTAGTTCATCTTGATCATCCTGTCCATCTTATCCATTCTCTTACTTCACTCCACTTCAAATTCTATTCGAAGCCTATCCATGTCTTCTTTTGAGAAATTGGAGGATTCCACCGGTTTGGTTGCCTTAACTTGGAAGCAAGGTTGATTTACAGGGGTGGACTGTTGAGCTGAATCATGCATTTGCACGGTTTTCTCTTCTATGAAGACTTGAGTCTTTTATTGAGAAGCTATCATCTGCTCAGTCTTCCAAACATGATTCTTCATGAAATTTGGTAACTAATCTTCAACGGAATTTGATTGGTATGATGAGATGGAGTTGTTGTTGGTCCTCCAATCCGTGTTGTAGGTATGGTCCTCAAGCTCGTAATTTGGCCCCAAATTTTGCCAATAGGAATCCATAGAGTCCTGAAACAAAATGAAACAAAAACTACCAAAGCAATACAAAGAAACTAACAAAACTAAAAACAACTAAGAAACTAATAATATTAAAACTAATCTAACCACTACTACACACACCGATCCCCGGCAACGGTGCCATTTGACGAATACGTTTTCGCCATTAAAAAGATCGTACATCAAAACAATTTATAAAACCTATGCGATGCGTTCACAAGTATAAATACGAGTAAAGCGATAAGCACGGGTGTCGTCCACAAGGATCGGGGTAGCGGTGACTAGATTCAGATTAACAAAACTAGCGTGCATAAAAGTAAAGGTGAATGAATGGTGGTGTGAAGTGTGAATGAAAATGCAATAAAAACTAAACTATGAATGCAATGACTAAAAATGGATGCGAATGGAGTGATATGACTAAGGAGCTGATGGACTCGTAAGTAAACAATGGGCAATGCAACAAACTCTCAATTAAGCATATTTAATCTGAAACTAAATATAGCACGGTGTGTATAAAACTATCTAGAGGGGGGTGAATAGATTTTACGCTTTTTACCCAATTTTTCGTGTTAGTCAAAATTACGAAAATGCCCTCAAGATAATATAAACAAGCAAGTGTAATATGGTGCAGAAATTAAAACAACACTTGATTTTTACGTGGAAACCCTCACGGGAAAAACCACGGGCTATGTAAGTAAGCCACACTCGAACCTCGAATCCACTAAATGTGCAAACGATTACAACCTAATCCCGGTATAAGTGAACCTAGTCCAATTTTACTTGCGATCTAAGCAACCTAATCCCGGATGCTACACACAAGACTTACTTTCTCTATGAAGAGAATACAACCCTAAGTGAATATATGTGAATATCCAAAATGCAACATAGAGCAAGGGAAACCCTATATGCTTATCTAAGATGAATAATATGCAATTAAGAGCAATCCTAGAAATCAAAACTAAATGACATGTCAATTAGTTTAGCTAAACAATATTAAGCACAAAACCTAATAAGCTAGCACAATACAACTTCTCAAACATACATCATACTTATCTCAAACTTGTATTCAAAGTATATAAAATAACATACAAGTAATTAATTGAGATTTCTTAGTTAAGAAAGACACTAAATATGTAAGATATTAGTGAAAAACTTACCAAGCAAAGTATGATGAAGAATCCATGCAAGATGACATCTAGATGATCTAAGATGATGCTAGATGATGATTGATGATCATGAAAAAGTGTTTGAGATGATAAAAATGAGTTCTTGGAATTTTTCTTCTCTTTGAAAAATATCCTAAGTATGAAATCTGAATATGAACTCTTGTTCTTGACCTAAAGTCAAAGTGGCATATATATAGGGGGCCAAACCAAAGTGGGGTCGTTTGATAAGTTGGCCTCAATATTGCCTTGGGCGCATTACGTAGAGCGCCCCTGTACAGCGCCTGTACAGCGCCCTTGCTCTGTTTTCATGAGAAAACAGAGGGGCGCTGTACGAACAGCGCTTCTATACAGCGCTCGTACAGCGCCCATCTAAAATGCATCAGACCTGATGCATTTAAATGGCATTTTTGCATCAGGTCTAATGGGCGCTGTTCACAACAACGCTTTGTAGAGCGCTTTGAACAGCGCCCTTTGCAAAGTAAGAATCCCAAGATTATGCATGACAAGGCAATGGGCAATGCAAGATGCAATCAACCTAACTTGCAAGAAGAGATGTTAATGAGCATTAAAGCACACAAATAAGACACACAACATACAAGGATAAAACATATGCATGAGTTGTGAGTGTGTGCAACTATCTCTTCAAGACAAGTAAGCACTTAGAGTATTACCTTTGGTGCTTGTCAATAGTGAGGTCTTCAAAGGGCCTAAGCAATAACAACAACATCAAAGCTACCCTTACAAAGAATCCCCACATATGGTTTGATCACGAAATAAGCCAATTAAAAACTACGGGAATCCTTACATAATCTAATGTAACCAACCTAGGGTGTATAGTGTTGGTCATTTACCTTTAGCAAGGGGTCAACCTAAGGTGCATAGCGAAGATCTCCTACTAGCGATTAATCCCTCCTAAGTAACCAACTATGGCTAGTTGCTCAATTGGGACTCTAACCATGAAAGCTCATCTATCTAACTATGGCTCAACCTATTTCTAACATAGCCATCCTAGGGTGTATAGTGATGACTTCCAATTCCCTCACAAGTGGCCACCCTAGGGTGTGCAAAGGCCACCCGTTTAAGATTGGATGAAGCTTGAGGTTATTCAACCAGGTTCTACTTGAAGGTTAGTTCTCGTAAAACCACTAAAGTAGCCAACCTAGGGTGTATAGCGAAGGCTTCTAATCCTCTTACAAGGCTGACCTAGGGTGTATAGTGAAGGACACTCGATTGAGGTTAGATTAAGACCACGGTTGTTGAGTCGGATTTTCGAAAATCCTTCCATTCAATAAAGCAATAAAGAATCCAAATCAACATGCTTAGAGGGTGTATCCAAGACAAATCAATAAGGGAAATCATTCAAAGCATTCGAATAGAACATAGAGATAGATATGAATATAAACAATAGAGTTTAAATACAAAAACCCAATATCCATCAACTAATCACATCAACCCCTTAGTGGGGGATTTAGCTACCCATGTTCTATTACAACAAATCAAAACTAAGAGAAAAGATTGAGAGAAAACCTTTGAAGATAATCTCCATCCTTGAAGCTTGATTCCAATGCTCCTAGTTGCCTTTGGATGAGTATAGATGGGTTTGGATGAGAGGGAGAAGTGTTTCTAAGACCTAAGTTACACTAAGTTGCTGAAAATATAAGTGTGGGAGGATGTGGGGGGATTGTGGTTTTCGAACTAACAACTTTCTATTTATAGGGGATACAAAAACATGTCACAAATGCTTAAAAACTGAAGCTGTCGTGCATGGAGTGCGGGTGGAGTGCGGGTCAGGGACCCGCACTCACCCGCACTTTATCAATTTTTCACGGGTCCAACACGGGAATTCCCACATTTTAGGGACCCACACTTTATCAATTTCTCACAATTTTAGCTCTCAGGTTTTCCTTAAAGTGCGGGTGGAGTGTGGTTCAGGGAACTGCACTCACCCGCACTCCAACGCGGGAATTCCTACGCTGGAAAGTATAGTGTGGGTGAGAGTGCGGTTGGGACCCACATTGTACCCGCACTTTATGGCATTCTGTTGTTTTCTTCGATTCTTCAGTGTGTGGGTTGTGCGTGGGTCCTGCACGGGAATTCCAATGCTGGAAGAAGGATGGAAGTGCATGGGAATGTTGACAAGCACAGTACCCGCGCACTGAAGCTCTTTTTCTTGCTTTTTTAGCTTGTTTCGCGACTGAAATTCGCACTTTTCATATCCAACATTTGAATTACGTCAATTGCCTGCAATTACCATAAACGAGCCTATTAGACACGAAATACACGGAAAAACACATGAGAACGAGGTAAAGGACATGGATTTGAGGGCCGAAATATACAAAAATTTAGGCACGATCACTACACCTCCACGACATCCTAGGAAGAAGATTGAACTAGGATAGTCCTCAAATAGTGCTTTAATGAAGATGCCACCAAGAACTCAAGCTCAAGCTCAACCAATGAGAGCTCCACAACTAATCTTTCCTCAACCAAAACTTCACCAAGTGAAAGAGCAAGTCATGCAAGGTTAATCAAGGAAGCAACCAAAGCCGGTTCAACACCAAAGACAACCTCAACAACATGGGAAAACTCCAATGCATTCACAAGGATATGGTATGACTCCTTACTTTATTCATTCATGACATTTTTATGGTGTTGATGGTCACATTACACCAAATTGCTTTAAATACATTAAGAAATGTAGGATTGATAGCACGATTGAAAGAAATAGAGCTAGAGCCAATATGCATATTCCTAGAAAATCTAGAGCCAATGTACCAAAGGCCACTAGAAAAGAGAATGTATCTTCTAGGTGGATTAGAAAAGAAAAATATTTTTGCCATATGGCTCAAATTGCTTTGAAGGCAAATGCCTCTAATTCTTGGTATTTGATAGTGGATGCTCTAGGCACATGACGGGAAACAAGAGTTTCTTTGAATCTCTTGTTATGGAGGGAGGTGGATTTGTCACCTTTGGTGATGGATCTATAAAGAAAGTTATAGGGAAAGGAAACATTTCCATTCCCGGCTTACTCTCCTTGTTAAATAATTTACATGTTAATGGTTTACAAGCCAATCTCATAAGCATTTCTCATCTTAGTGATAAGGAACTTTTTGTCTTGTTTGGTAAGAATGATTGTTCCATTCTAATGCCAAATGGACAAACCTTATTAAAAGTAAAGAGATCTAGTGACAATTGTTATTGTCTAGAAGCTAGTGTCATCTCTTGTAATGTGTCCAAGTGTGAGCAAGTTGAGTTGTGGCATCAAAGGCTAGGCCATATGAACTATCGAGATTTGAGAATGTTGGATAAGTTCAAGGTTGTGCGTGGTCTTCCAAGCTTGGGAAGAAAGTTGATGGAGTTTGTGGTCCTTGTCAATAAGATAAACAAACCAAAATCTTGCACAATAAGGGCAAGTATCTCACCACCAAGGAGCCTTTAGAGCTTCTTCACATGGACCTAATAGGTCCAATGCAAACTGAAAGTTGCGGTGGCAAGAGATATATTTTTGTTTGTGTTGATGATTTCTCTAGGTTTACTTGGACTTATTTCCTTAGAGAGAAATCGAAAGCCTTTGAGAAATTTAAGATGCTTTGCACTAAAATTCAAAATGAAAAAAATTCTCATATTAAAAGCATTAAAAGAATTGGGGTTTAATGTGTAAGGGTAGATTAAGCTTTTATTGTTGGTGATTAAGCTTAAATGGTTTCCCCAAATCATCAAGCTCAAGAGCTCTTAAAGGTATATCACTTGTGCTTGACTCATTTGAAGAGGATTAGTTGCACACACACAAAATTCATACATTGTCATTTCTCTTACATTTGTGTTCTATTTTGTGTTGCATTAGGTCTACCGCCACACACAGCGGTTTGCTCCTAGAGAATTTCGCTGTCTATATCGATATGTATTACATAGCAGTAGGCACAAAGGTTTTCACTCGAGAGCTTAAATGCATTAGGTCTACCATTGTCCCTTTGCGTTGTGCCACCTTTGTGGAATCGTTGTGCATACCAATGTGTAACCCACAACGGTACACACAACGGTTTGCGTTTGTTTTGTCAAAATGATGTCGTTTTACTTTTGACCTCATATATATACATTCTCTTCTCTTTATTTTGTCTGCAAGAGTCTAAAATCCATTTTTAAGAGAGACCATGTGTTGTTCAAGAGAGAGACTCCCAAGAACACTTTTTTACTCAACCATTCTCAATCTCATGTGCATCTAGCATCATCCAAGCATCAAATCTTCATGGGTCTTCTTTTGTTTCATAACTAGGTAATTTGAACATGCCCTAGACCTCTTTGCTTTCATTTTTGTTCATCTATGCCTAGGTTTAGCATTTGTTATGTTGATTAAATGCATGCCTCTTCTCTTTAGCTTATTTTGAATATGTTTGAGGCTTTGATAGTTGGTTGAGATAGATTGTTCATTGAGAGCTTGCATTGAGGACATTATTGCCCTTTGGCTAAGTCTTTATAATTTGCATCTAGATATTAATAATTAGGAATTGTTGATTGCATATTTTACTTCCTAATTAAGGATTTTGTGTTTGCCTGGCATTAATTGCATCTAGAATATTTTCATATTTACTTAGGTTGTTTATCTCTTCATTGAATCAAGTCTTGCTGCTAAGAGTGTTTATTGCACAAGCAATTGGTCTAGAATCGCTATTAAAGGCCTGAGGGTAGAGTGAAGTGTGTTAGTGACTAAGGATGGTTGATTAGAGGTCAACCTAGGTTGTAAACATTCATTCAAATAGTGGATTTGAGGACCGTGTATGGCTAGAAGGATAACCCGTGAGTTTTATCCAGTTGAAGGGTTTCTCACGTAAATCAATCGTTTTTTTTTATTGTTTTTCACACTTTTAAATAGTCAATTGATTGCTTTTTATGTTTGGATGATTTGATAATGTTTCATTACACTAAATCAACCAAAGTCCAATTAACTACAACTATCACTAGAAAGCAACAATTAAAGTTATCACTAATTCATGCAAATAATCCAAATAATCTACCTAAGGTAAACAATTAATTTAACTAAATCAAAGCAAGTATAATGAACTAACTACAAAGCATGTAAATGAAAGCTCACATAAATAAATACATCAACTGATTATATAGATAAGTAATAATATAAATACAACAAGATAGAATTTCAAGAGCTATTATTTAAGCTATTTAACTACATTTGTTTACTTTCAAGCTCTTCTTCGACCCTTAACAAAACTTCACCAAGGTCGCATTCCGAGCTATCTGAGGACTC
Source organism: Acer saccharum (assembly GCA_030490815.1). NCBI lineage: Eukaryota > Viridiplantae > Streptophyta > Magnoliopsida > Sapindales > Sapindaceae > Acer > Acer saccharum. The sequence continues at coordinate 41,002,336 of CM059869.1, forward strand.
GACCGGTTTGATTCCATCAACGGTTAGACAAAAAAAAAAAAAGGGTTGGTTGATTTGGGTTGGAGTCTCATCCTTGTCTTGCTCTTGGGAGTCTTTCACATATTGTGCCAATTGAATTCCAAACCTTTCTACACTTTCTTCCATGTCAAGTATTCGTTGGTCAATGGCATGTTGGTAGGATTCGTTGTCAAAGTTGCTCCGTTGGTGGTCTTGCCACTCTTGTTCATAACTTGCTTGGTGGTTGTAGTTTTGATACGGATACATGGGGGTTAATTCTTCCATTTCTGGCCATTGCTCTCTTGGAGGACAAAAGTCCACCATGTTTCCATTCCATCCATAAGGTGGATGAACCATAGCCGGTGGCTGCCCATAGTGTGATGTGAGAGTCCTCATTTCTCTTGTCAATTCGGCCAATAGAGTAGCTAAAGCTAATTTGCCCCTTTCCATCTTTGATTAGAATCTACAACAACCAAATGAACTTGACAAGAATCAAATTGAACAAGATAGGATATGATTAAGATTTATTTACAAGTTGAGATATTTGCGTTGATTGATTGAGTTATTGTTTTGTGATAGCTAGGATTTCAAGCTTATATAACATCTAACTAAGTTATCTCATTGATTGATTGAGATTGTTTGTGATAGCTATTGTATCTAGGATTGGTTATCCCTTACATAGCTAAGTTGTATGCCATGAAATATAGCAATATGATATATAGGATTGATTTTATTGACATCATTTAATCTCTAAATAAGCATTTAGTGTTGCCTAGCATTAATTGCATTTTGAATGTCATTGCATATTCACATAGGTTATTGATCTCTTCATGAGAATTAAGTCTTGTGACTAAGTTACTTAATGCACAAGCAAGATTGGTCAAGTGCCACTGTAAAAGGCTTGCGGGTAGAGTAGGAGGTGCTCACGCCAAGAGTAGTGGATCGGAGGATATCACTAGGGATTGAACCAAGAGTGGTGAGCGGTAGTGTCCATAGCCTGAGGTTGTCTAGAGTGAGAGTCCGTGTATCACTTGAGGGTGTAACCTTTTATTCATATAATGGATTTCGGTGACTGTGTGTGGCTAGCATAATAGCTCGTGGTTTTTCTTTGTTGAACGTTTCTACGTAAAAATCAAGTGTTCTTTAATTTCTACACTTTATACTTGATTTTATTGTTTGTTGAATTGGGTTTATAATTGAATATTGACTAATCCGAAAAAGTTGGTAATAATCGGATTAACAACCCATTTACCCCCCTCTAGGTTGTTTTAGACGCACGCTATAATTTGTTTCAGGACCAATTTGGTCACTTTTGTAAAAGTCCCAAACAACTTGGAATCACTACAAGAAAAATGACCTATTGGGACGAAAAATCTATAGGGACGAAATATTTTCGTCCCAATAGGCAGTCTATTGGGACGTTTTTTTTTTTTTTTTTTTTTTTTTTCATACCAATAGGATGTCTATTGGGACGAAATAATATATTTCATCCTAATAGACATCCTATTGGTACGAAAAAAAAAAAAAAAAAAAGGTCCCAATAGACTGCCTATTGGGACGAAAATATTTCATCCCTATAGATTTTCGTCATAATAGAATGTTTATTGGGACAATTTTTGTCCAATGTGATATGACCTTTAAGGACGAATTTTTTTCGTCCCAATAGGATATCTATTGGGACAAAATATATAATTCGTCCCAATAGAAATCCTATTGGGACAAATTTTTTTCGTCCCAATAGGTCTATAGGGATGATTTTAGGGCTATTGGGATGAAAAATATCGTCCCAATAGCCCTTTTTTTGTAAAACGTTTAACCAAACAGCATTTTAGTTGTTTTTTATTTTTAAAAACAAAAAACTGTTTTTAAAAACAGATCCAAACGCCACCTTAAATTCCCTTTATGTAAGGAACTTAATTCCTGATTTGTGTGTGAGATCTATAAAACTTAATTTCTAAAAAAAAAAATATTAATAAAAATTGGAATTCATAAACAGGAATTTAATTCCCTTTCCTAAGAGAATTCTTGAATCCTGATTAGTACTAACATGCCATAAGAGTAATTTCAGGAAGAAGGAAAAAAAAAAGTTCAAAATCTAGCTGGAAACAATTTGACTCGTCAATCTAACGTTAATTAAACTGAAATAAGATTAAACCAAGTCTGCTTCAAGCAACCATGTCAATTAATCTAACAGAACAAAATCTTAAAAGAATTAAAATATGCATCGTAACAGTACCCCCGCCGGTCAAGAACCAGCTGGCTTATCCTACAACTGATCACTACTCTTCCTCTTGCCGGTGTTGATATCTGGTTCTAGCTTATCCAGCAACTGACTATGCATCTTCTCGCCGGTGTTGATATCGCCTTTAAAGATATTGGAGGGCTGCAGCTGACTACTCTTCCTCTCACCGGTGTTGATATCGCCTTTAAAGATCTTGGAGGGCTTGTCGAACTTTTCAATCATCATTTGTTTGTCACGGCACTCAATTGAACAAAATCCACGCATGCAGCTGCAAGTGCAAGTAAGAAAATTATGGACAGAATATATAGTTGGAATAACCTTAAAAATAATATTTTTTAATTAAATATATTTATATGATTATATCTCGTTCGATTTAGATACATTTATCTTTTTGTAGTACTTGTTCAGCACGGAGCTAACCTTATTATCCACATAAAATTGTCAATCATTCAGACAAGGAATGTGTGAAAGAATTTTCATGTAGACTCATATATCAACCGCTAGATGTGATAGTTAACATACTTTTGCGTTTTTACAAGTCTCATCAACATAATTATAATTTTGAATAATTAACTCTGTAACCCTATATAAATAAATATAAAATAAGATTACTATATTAATGAAATCCATACCCGTACATAAATACATCGGTCAGAGAGATGTCTTTCTTACAAAAGTGACAATTCTCAAGGAAACTCGCAAGCCTTCCGTGAACATTAACATGATCAACACTCTCCTTAGTCACCTCAAGAGATGACACCGTAAAGATCACCGGCCCGGGACTCTCTAGCTCAGTGGGCAGCAACTGCGATGAAGACTTCTTCATGGTTGGTTAGCTGGCTTGTTGTGCTAGTGAACAAATTGAAGAAAAATTTGGGAGTAAATTGAGTGTTTTTTTTTTAATTTTTTTTAATTTTTAATGTTTTTTTTATTCTTAGTTGATATTTATTTGAGATGTTATGTCTTGATAACGGCGGATTTGTACTAATATAAATTTAATTCCTTTATGGTTTTATTACTTTCCTTATAAATACGGTTTTATTCAGAGTCATTTAAGTAAAAAAAAAAAAAAAAAAGTTCACATCTAACTAGAAAGAATTTGAAAAATCAGGAAGAGTAAAAAGAATGTTGTATTTTAAAAAAAACTAAAAAAGGGAAAAACCGCGCGTGAGCTTTTCTTTTTTCTTCTTTGAACGCGCTTAGCACGTAAGATCTATCTCGTGTCTATTGTTCACGCGCCACTCTTTCTGCTCTGTTTCACGATCCATGGAAGAAATCTTCAAGTTTTCAACTCAACCGGAGCTGGGACGAGACGAGACGAGACGTTGAAGGTGAAACCGCCGGACACTAGTACCAGTATAAAGCGGCCTCGCACCCAGGATGATGTCGACGCTGGAAAAATGAGGAAGCTGGTAAGTGAGAGCTTCAAATCGAAACTTCTAAGCAATTCTAGCCCAGGTACTTGGTCAGGATTTGGAACCGGGAAGGAGAAATTGAAGATTGGAGATGGGGATATATCGATTATTAAGGGTCTGAATGGTCCTGTCATGAAGCTCTCTTCTGAGCTTAAACTTCAGCTCTGTAAACCGTGGGCTAACGCCCTGATTCTAAAAATTTTGGGGAGACCTCACACTCTCAACTTCATGATTTCAAAGCTTAACCAAAAATGGTCTCTCATTGGTCAATGGCAGCTCACTGACTTAGAGGATGGCTATTTTGTTGCTAGATTTCAGATGATTGAGGATCTGGAGTATGTGCTCACTGGAGGGTCGTGGGTCATTACAAACCAGTACCTTGTTGTTCAGAAATGGAGGCCTAATTTTGTGCCTGGTGAGGAGGATATTCATGCCGGTTTGGGTGAGGTTGTCTAAACTGCCTATGGAGTGGATTGATGTTGAATTGCTGAGAAGTATAGGTGGTATGTTGGGGAATACCTACAAAGTTGATCCCATAACTGAATCCCAAGCTAAGGGACGTTTTGCTAGGATATGTGTTGAGATTGACATTACTAAGCCTCTCAAGAGCTCTCTAGAGGTTGATGATAGGACTATTAGAGTGGAGTATGAAAATTTAGGTCTAATTTGTTTTCAATGTGGTAGAGTGGGTCATAGCAAAGACACTTGTAAAGAGGGTGTTGGGCAGCAAAATGAGAGTGAGAAGAATTCTGAGATAGCTGTTGATACAGGGGGTGGTATGGTGGACTCTTATGGTCCTTGGATGCAAGTGTCATATGGGAGATATAGAAAGAATAATGATAGGCAGTTTTATGGTAACAAGAAACCTGGAAACATGGGAAATTATGGAAAGGCAGGGAATAGCAGTCGTAATCTAGGAGGATCTCCTGTTCTTGGAGCTGAAAAAATTGGAAAAGTTGGAGAAGTTGGGAAGGAGTTTGGCAAGATTTTGGTGAACAAAGAGCCTAAAAAGTAGGTGGTTCCTAAGAAGGATGGAGTCAAGAATTTGGGGGGCTCTAGATTCACAATCCTCTCTGAAGATATGGAGGGTGAGTCTGGCTGTCAAACTAAGGCTACTCCTAGCATGGTGCTAGCTGAAATATCTAACAAAGGGGCCTCTCGAAAGTCTCTATCAAACTGCCCCTCTTCTAGCAAGTACTTGGCTGGTAATATGCGGTGCACTTTAACAAGCCATTCAAGGAAAATGTGGAGCATAAATGGGTTAAAGAAAGTAATAAGCCTAAAGCCAAGGGTAAGCAGCAGAATGTGTGTACCCAACCTAATGATATGGAAGAGGATATTGAGGACTCTGAAGTCCTTCAATTGCTTCATAAAGAAGTCCTGGTATCTGCTGAAGCTGTCAACCATTCTCTTTCAGATAAGGTGGATAGCATCTCTACTTTGAATGGGGGGGCTGAAAATGCTTTGAACACTGTAGATGTGGTTGGTAACAGCAATTTTGATGAGGTTGCCTCGAAGCTTCGTGAGGCAATGGAGGTTGCTATGGAATAGGTGGTTTCCTGGTAACTTCTCTTCTCTTTTCCTTTTTATTTATGATTTGTACATGGAATGTTAGGGGTGCAGGTAAGAAAGGCTTTGATATTGTTATCTCTGATTTGAGGAAAATGTTTCACTTTGATGTTATTGCCATTTTGGAACCTAGAGTTAGTGGTTCTAGAGCTTCCAAAATTGTTGGTAAACTAGGGTTTACTGATAAATTTATTATTGATGCTTCTGGGTTTTCTGGGGGCATTTGGTTGTTATGGAATAGTAGGAATGTGAAGCTTCAAGTGGTGGCTAGCTCTAAGCATACCATCACTGCGGTGGTGGCTGAGGGTTCTAAGGTTTAGGTGATTACTTTTGTCTATGCTAACCCTAGTGTGACTGTTAGAAAAAGTCTGTGGAGTTATTTGAGTGCCATTAGGAGATGTTTTATAGGTCCGTGGGTTGTTATGGGGGATTTCAATGAGATTGTTGATGGGTCGGAGAAAAGAGGTGGTAGGAATTTGTTCTCTAAATCTGGGTTTACGGATTGGATTTGTGAGAATAAGCTTATTGATTTAGGTTTTATTGGGCAAAAATATACTTGGATGACTAGGAGGGGTATTAGTGAGGAGATATGGGAAAGACTGGATAGAGCTGTTTGTTCGATGGATTGGAGGGTCATTGAAAGTATACAAACGTAGTTAAATTGCTTAAAGCATACCTAGAGGGGGGGTGTGAATAGGTTTTTACACCTTTTTTCAATCCCTTGAACAAACTTTCGTTTGTCCCTCAAGATAGCCTTACACACAACAAAATAAGCCAAGAAAGATATACATAGACAATACGAGAATACAATCATAAGAGCAAGGTCTAAGTATATCATCTAGTTGTGTGAGGTATAAGAACAAATAAATACAACAACAAAGTAAGCTTGTATTTCAATAGATGTTCAATGAGTTACAAGAGTGATCAAAATATCACTATACAAAAATTACAATATACAAAAGAATCATAGATACAAAAATGATCAAAAGAATGAATCCACAAACCACACTATACAAAGTCTTGCTTCACAATACATCACACGTGAATATTATGAATCAAGATAATAAAATATATAATTAAAATATAAGAGAAAGAGATAGGAAGAATTAACACAAGAGATTTTTTAACGTGGTAAAACCTCCAAGGAGGAAACATCCACGGGTTGAACTACAACCATTGGGTATTATATTATTGGAAAGTAAACATAGAACATTCACAAAGTGACCAATCTTTAGCTCACCCAACCTAGTGAAGTCTAAGCCTACCCAACCCTATTGGAAAGTGTGAAATCCCTCAATGATGCGAAACCACCATATGTTGGACACCACACAAAACCAACATCGATGGTAGATTAGAAATTCCTCAAGAGTGCATACACCTTCCTTGTACCCCGCTCTATCGGAGTCTATGTCTAACCATACGCCTAGGCCTACCAATACAATAGCCAACTCCCTATCTAAGGCACTCTTGCCTCTAGGGAGCCTCCCATGCATGACTATCCGAGTCCTCCCGACTCTAGCCATGACTTCTTGCTTACCTATCCGAGTCATCCCGACTCTAGGCAAGTCTTCTTGCTTGGCTATCCGAGTCACCCCGACTCTAACCAAGACTTCATGCCTTTTACAAGGACTTCCTAGTGTGATCATGTGAATGCAAATGATGCAAACAATCAAATCAACATAGAACATGTGATCAATACATTCTATGGTACAAATAGACCTAAACATGTGATAACACATTCAATAAAAGTCTAGATGCAAAATACAAGAATAAAACCTAAGCATGTGAAACACCAAACACATAAGCTCAAAGTCTCATTCACATATACAACACTTGAATCAAAATATATTCATGAAGTACAAGTTCAAGATGCAATCAACATACAATAATGTAAGGATTCCCATATCTTGATTGGCTTATTTCGTGGACAAACTACGTGTTGGGGATTGTATGTAAGGGTAGCTTAAGTGATTGATATTCAAGCTCAAGACCCTCTCATGTCCTCAAGGTTGATAAGCACCAAAGGTAAATTCTAGTGCTTACTTGCTTTGAAGAGATCTAGTTGCACACACACATAACTCATGCATAAATCTTATTCTTGTATGTTGTGTGTTTTATATATGTGCATGCATGTTCTTGAACATCTCTTCTTGCATGTTTTATTTTGATTGCATCTTGTTCATTGAAATGCCATGACATGTTTAGGCATTAGGATGCATTCACTTCCCACACTTGCACTTCATTATTAGTCTTAAGTGCGGTGTAATTCGTTTCTGTTTGTGTGATCGGAAACGTCCGCGCTTGCACGATGGTGTGCATGTCTTAGCGCGATGGTTGACCACTTGAGAAGGTCTCATTCTTCTCTTGGATAAGTGGTCATTTTGATTTGATTGTTTGGAGTAAAGTGTCTAGTTTCAAAAGATTAGATTTCAATGTTTTAAATGTTTTTCAAAACTGACCTTTGCATGGTCTTGTGACCATAACTTTTTATCCAAAGCTTCAAAATGAGTTTTGAAATTTTCTGTACAAACTAGACACCCATACCTTTCCAACGGTATATTATTCGTAATATTTCATGACCGTTTGGATTGGTTTTAAAATCTCCAAAGTTACAACCAAAACAGGGCAACTCTGTTGTTGTCCTTTTCTGACCTTTGGTCACTCAATTGACCATAACTTTTTCTACAGACATCGAAATGTCATTCTATAAACCAATTAGAAAGTAGACATCCATACCTTTCCAACAATATATCATATGAAAGGTTTCGATGTCGTTTGGTCATGTTTCGAAGCTCTCGAATCTTGAGTCGCTGCACTGACGCGAGTACCGCGAAAATGCCCATCATTTTTCCATTTCTTCCAAAACGACATAGTTTCACTTGGGCATTATAAATACATATCTTTCTCATCATTTTGAGGGCTGTGCCATAAAATCAAACCCTAGAGAGAGAGGCTCCATATTCTTGAGAGAGAAAGAGAGATTTGAGAGAAAATCAAATCAAGAACTCACTTTTAACCACTCAAATCAAATCCTTTTTGCATCAAATTTCATATTGCATCTTCTATGTCTATATAGAATGCATCCATGCATGGGTTTGCATCATCACAAGTTGCTTGGTAAGATTTTGATTAACTTCATCTTATTTTAGTATTTTTACTATCAAGCCATCTCTTTTAAATTACTTGTATGTTTTAGATCATATGCTAAATACAAGAAAAGAGAATTATTTGTGATGAAAATGATTGGGTGTTGTATTGTGATAGCTAATTAGGTTTTTGATTAATCTTGATTAGCTAAGCTATTTGACATGTCATCTAGCCATTTATATCTAGGATTGTTTTAATTGCAAAATCATTATCCTAGATAAGCATATAGAGTAACCTAGCTCTAATTTGCATTTTGAATATTCATACATATTCACTTAGGTTGTTTCTCTTCATTGAGAAGTAAGTCTTGGGGCTAAGAGTGCTTAGGCCTCAAGCAAATTGGAATAGGGTTGCTAATAAAGGCCCGCAGGGTAGAAGTGGGGGGTTACAGACCGGAGTGTTAGACGAGGTCTACATAGGTTGTAAACTTCATTTCAATTAGTGATTTCGAGTTCTGAGTGTGGCGCACTATACAGCCCGTGGTTTTTTCCCAGTGGTTGGGTTTCCACGTATATATCTTATGTTATTTAAATTCCGCACATATTACACTTGATATATTATTTTGACTAGTTAGGGGCATTTTCGTAAAATTGACTTGCATGCGAAAATTGGGTAATATTTGTTAAAATCTATTCACCCACCCCCCCCCCCCCCCCCCCCCCCCCCCCCCCCCTAGATATAATATATTGATAACACACCTTTAGGATTTTCAAATAAAATGCTAGATACATGAGATTTAATCAATCAATATTCTAGCTAAAAACATAGAGCAAGGATTTGAGATTTACATCAATCAAAACCTAGATTTCTCTAAATCACAAACAAATACATAAATCCTAGATTTCATCAATCAAATGATCAAATCAAATCTCAAGGTCATTTATCACAAAATTGATTCAATCAAGTTCCAAACAACCTAAGATGTCATTCTAATCACAATACAACTCACAAACATATGTAAAACCTAGAATCATAGAAACTAGTCAACATTAGTCTATAAATTGACTTTCAATTAGAATGATAATCAAGCTATCTTTCTCAATAGCTTTTACCAAACATAAACATAGATATAGAAGAAGAAACCCCAAGCAAATTGAAGGTTAAAAAGAAAGAAGTCCCAAAGATTTGTTCAATACCTTTGATTTTATAGCTGGTTCGGAAATCAGTGTGGAACCACCAGAAATCTCGATCAAACAGCTACCAAAACACTTGGAAATGATAGAGCACTCAAATACGAACACTCTCCAAGTTGAATCACTCAAATCCGACTCCGGATGAGGAAGATATGGTGTTTTGAAGTTCTGAAAATCTGGAGAGAAAATCTGACGGGAAACTTAATTTTTTCTTCTTAGATTTCAAATGGAGAGAGAGAGGGAAGATATAAGGAGGAGAGAGAATGACCAAATGGGCCAATGGTGTGAGGCCACGTCACCCCTTAGCCGTGGGGGGCACGTGGGCCTCACGGGGGCAGAGAGCCCCCTTGGCCGTGGGGCCCACGGCCTCCCTCATGGCCAGGCCAAGTGACCTCACGGCCAGCAGCCCCTCTCGCGCGCTCCCTCGGTTCTTTAGCCCGTATCTTGGGTATCCGAACTCCGATTTTGAATCCATTTTCGGATTACGAACCGTGACTCTCTTACGCATGACGACGACTACACAACTTTGAAAAATGGTTGAGAAATCATCTCGGAAAATGACGATGAAGTCAACTCAACGAATGAGAACGAAAAGTAGCGTAGCTACATCGTTTGGACTCGAAACTACATGAATGAGTAACCGAAACGACTGGAACTCAATAAGACATCAAATAAGAACATGTTCAAGTCCACGTACAAAAATACGAAAACAAACAAGCACAAATACACACACATATGCTAATTTCCAGACATAGTCTTAGAAAATGCAATAAACAAAATATTACCAATATGGTATGAATGCATGAGCATATTTTGTTAAGTGTGTGAAAGTGAAACATAAGTGATGTTTAAACATGAAGGAACACACAAGAATGCTATGTGTATATGTGTGCCTAGCCTTGTAAGAGATATGAGGTCCTTTAATACCTTTGTTGAACAATGATGCACGAATCTCTTAAAAGCTGGCTTCTTGAATGAATTGTGGTTGAGACATCCTTCGTCTTCTTAATTCTTCAATACGAACCACTAAACATTACAAGAGAAACACATTTTGATATGGAATTTATGCCAACACAAACTATAAACCTTACAATCATGTTTGCGGAAGGCTTTGTTAAACATTTGCCTAGAATTGCCTCTGATCATTGCCCTATTCTCTTATGTCCTCATAGTATTCAGACCCCCCTCAGTAATCTTAAACCTTTTAGATTTGAGGTTATGTGGCTTAAGCATGAAAATTTTGGTGATGTGGTGAAGCGTGTGTGGGAACCGAATGGGGACAGCCTAATGTATAAAATGCATAATCTGTCCAACAACCTCAAGGAGTGGAATCAGTCTACTTTTGGGTGTATTTTCCAAAAAAAAAAGAAGAATTCTTGCAAGGCTTCAGGAGATCCAAAAGAGCCTTGGTGAGAGATTTAATCTTGGATTGGTTAATCTTGAAGCTACTCTTAGAGAGGAGTATAACAAAATCATAGACCAAGAGGAGGTTTTTTGGCTTCAAAAATCTAGAAATACTTGGCTTAATGAGGGGGATAGAAATACTAAGTTTTTTCACCTTTCTACTATGATTAGGAGGAGATACAACAAGCTTGAGGGCCTTAAAGGTGAGGATGGTATTTGGAAGTGTGATAAAGCTAGTATGAAGAAAATTGCCATATCATATTTCCAAAAACTCTTCTCTACCCAAGCTGATTTGGAGAATTATGACTCTTTACCTCATCTTTTCCCTGCCTTAGAGGAAGATGTGCAGATTAATTTGTCTAGAAAAATGAGTGAGGGAGAGGTCAGGTTTAGTCTCTTTGGGATTGGTGGTTTAAAGGCCCCGGGCCCTGATGGTTTTCCGGCTGTCTTCTTTCAAAATCAGTGGGAGGTGTGTAAGATGGAGTTGGTTAGCTTGGTTATGGATAGCTTCAACACTACTATCTTCCCCATTGGTGTTAATTGCACTCTTATTTCTCTTGTCCCTAAAGTTCATAGCCTTCTTGATATGACCCAAATTAGACCCATTAGCCTTTGTAATACTACTTATAAAGTGATTAGCAAGATTATTGTTCAAAAGCTTAGGGATATTATGCCTAGTCTTGTTAGTCCTAATCAAGTGGCCTTTGTGCCTGGGAGGCAGATTCAGGACAATATAATAATTGCCCAAGAGGTCCTCCATAAGTTTAGAACCATGAAAGGGAAGAAAGGGTACATGGCTTGGAAAATTGACCTTGCTAAAGCTTATGATAAGCTTCAATGGAGCTTCATCAATAGTGTCCTTATTGAGATTGGTTTTGATATGAAGCTTGTGAAGTTGATAATGTGGTGCATTACTAGTGTCCAATATCAGGTTATTTTGAATGGGGAACTAACAGAGGCTTTTACCCCTGGGTGTGGTATTAGGCAAGGAGACCCCCTCTCCCCTTATATATTTGTGTTGTGCATGGAAAAACTTTCGCATATCATTTCTCTTAGTGTGATGCAGGATTCTTGGAAGAGTGTGAGGATTTCTAGGGGTGGTCCCGAGGTTTCCCACCTTTTCTTTGCTGACGATCTAATCCTATTTGGTCAAGCTACTATCTCTCAAGCGGAAATCATGGAAACATGCCTGGAAACTTTCTGTAGGACTTCTGGACAGCAGATTAGTTTTTCTAAATCAAGAGTTTTATGCTCGCCTAATATCAAAGAGAGTGTTGCTAAAAGACTAACGCGTGTGTGTGGCTCCCCCCTTACGGATAACCTTGGCAATTATTTGGGTGTCCCTCTTATCCATAGGAGAATTAGTAACCAAACCTATAATGCCTTAGTTGAGAAAACTCAGAAGAGAATGGCGGCCTGGAAAAGTGACACGCTCTCCTTGGCAGGTAAAGTTACTCTTATCAAAGCTGTTACTTCGGCCTTACCTGTCTACACTATGCAGTCGGCCAAACTTCCCAGTGAGATTTGTCATAAATTGGATAAGCTCAATAAAAATTTCCTTTGGGGTCATACTCCTATTAAGAAGACTGTCCATTTAATTAGCTGGGATACTGCTTGTATGCCTAAAAGAAATGGGGGTTTGGGCATCAAGAAAATTAAGGTTATGAATCAAGCCTTACTTGCCAAGATTGGGTGGCGGCTGCTGCAGAATGAGGATGCTTTTTGGTGTAATCTTTTTAAGCATAAGTACTTTCATAATAAATCTCTGCTTAACAATGTTCATACTAGAGGTGTTCCTTGTTCTAGCACTTGGAAAGGAATCATACATGGTACCAAGTTACTTTCTAAAGGTTTGAAATGGAGAATTGGTAAAGAGGATCAAATTATTTTTTGGAATGATGATTGGGTTCCAGGTGTGGGAATTCTCAAGGATCACGCTACTACCAGTTTGGAGGGTGATCTTTTGTCTCAAACTGTTGACTACTACATTGTTAATGGTGTGTGGCAGCTTCCTCTTCTTGCTTCTGTCATTCCTTGGCCAATTGTTCATAGGGTGGCTAGCTTAAATGCTGGAATGACTCACAATGGCACTGATAGACATGTTTGGGGTTGGAATCAAGATGGCAATTTTACTGTGAACTCTACCTATAAAGGGGTTTTAGAGGAGGATGGGATGCCTCTATGGTCTTGGAAGTTTATTTGGAATCTTAAAATTCCCCCTAGAGTCCAACATTTTCTTTGGATTGTGCTTCATGGCAAAATCCAAACCAACCTTCAGAGAGCAGTTCGTGGGTTGGATGTTGATACTTCGTGTCCCCGATGTAGCGATGGTATTGAGGATGTTAACCATTTGTTTCGTAACTGCAGATTTTCTATTCATGTGTGGGAGAGTTTTTATACAGGTATCACTTCTTCTATTTCTTTTAAAGATGAGATTAATGTTTGGTTTGATAAGAACCTTAGAAGTGAGAGTTTGGGCCCTAGCAACATCCCCAATTACCTTCTATTTTCCAGTGTGATTTGGTTTCTTTGGAAGTGGAGATGTAAGAAGGTTTTTGATCATGATTTTTCCATTCCCCACTCCCCTGATTTGATTATCACTAGGTTCTGTAAAGACTGGTTGAATACTAATGTGATTGGCCCTTCTAGAAATGTCTCCTCTATTTCGGTTGCTTGGATGCCTCCCCTTGAAGGATGGGTGAAGCTCAATGTGGATGGTAGCTGTAATAAGGATTCTGGTATTATCACTGCTGGTGGTGTCTTGCGGAACCATAAGAAAGAGTGGATTAATGGCTTTGTTATGAATATTGGTGTTGGTAATGTGCTTGAGGCTGAAGCTTGGGGATTATTTGAAAGTCTTTCCATGGCCTGGAAGTTAGGATTTAGGAGAGTGGCTGTTGAGTCTGATTCTCTGTCTATTGTGCAGCTGGTTGACCAAACTTTCAGCATCAATCACCCTCTGTTTAGTCTTATTCAAAGCTGCAAATTATTGATTGCTGGAGATTGGGAATGTACTGTGAATCATGTTTTTAGAGAAGGCAATGGTGTGGCTGATGCTTTGGCTCAGCTGGGTTATGATAAGGAGATTGGTATCTTGTTTTTTGAAGCTCCTCCTTATGATATTAAGGATAATTTGGCTGCTGATTTTAGAGGTTTTGTGAGCACTAGACAGTGCTCTGGTTCCTTTTTGCCTTAGTTTTTTTTCTTTTTTGGGCTTTGCCCTCCTCTGTACCAAAAAAAAAAAAAAAAGAATGCTGTATATAGAGTATAAAAGGCCGGCAGATATTTATATATGTTGTACTTAAGATTGCAACATATAATCATATAATTATATGCTTTATTTTCATACTTTCAGAACTAATTGTTCAGGTGTCCAAATTACGAACAGTACCTCTACATATCTTTTGCTATACTTAAAATTCCAACATATAATCATACACTTCTTTCTAGATGTATTACACATGAGCAGACAGTCCGTCCGTACCTGATAATTTTCATATAATCATGTTTAATTTCCGGTATCTACATACAAGTGAAACTTCAAAGATTGGATATCCATAGATTCATCTACCTTCAAAGTTCATCAGACCAATCACTGATATCACTTTCGTAGAACAAGCCATCGACAATGTGATCGATGAGTGAATCAAAGAAAGAGTTGCAGCTGAGAGTGAAGATTCGACCTACACTGTTTCTGGCACTGGAAAACCATGCGAAAACGGCAGCAAATGTCACTGCTCCCAAACAGGCCACTCCGGCTTCTTCTATCCCCTGTATGTCCATTTTTCGGAATACCGAGTTTCCCGTCACCACCTCCATCCCCACAGTCGCTGCAAACACCATCTGCACCGCAAAATATCAACCGTTGATTCGGTTGACTTCATCAAAAGTCAAACCAACCCAACTATGATCACAACAACAAAAATTCTTGATTTTTTTTTTTTTAATTGAGATAAAATCATGAATCATTAATGGGAAAATAGTGTTCAATCTAAACAGATTCGATCAACAAACATAGTGAATAATAATAATTAGTGGGAAAATGATCTAATTTGATCTAGACGGAATCGAACATCTTACTATATTGGAAAAGACAAATTTTACCAACAATCAAAAGTTGACACAAAATTAGATGTTCTTGTTTGAATTGACACAAATTCAATAGTCACCTAATTGAGCTAAAGTGATAATATTTTGATACGACATGTGATCTCGACAATAAGAGAGATGAATTTTAACAACAGAGGCTGATCCAATGGTTTGTCTCTCACGTCCACAATACACGATATGAAATTGTAGGTTCTGCTCCAAACATGACACACGAAATATAAGTCAACTAACCATGGCGAGGCGGCCGGAGATGATCTCAAACTCATGGCTTTCCTTGGAGCTCTCTATGTACTCCGACAACGTCTCAAAGAACGGCAACGACACATCATCCCCGCCGCCGTCCCTCCTCGTCTTGATCACGGCCGCCTTGTCTGACCCGTAAGATCTCAACGTGCACAGCCGAGGCTGCAACACGGTCTTCCCGTTCTCCTCCGTCGACGGAGACGTCGACGACGACGCCTCACCCACTCTCATTCTCGGAGCCTGACCCGCACTACCCACCAGTTCCCTCCTCCGCCCCAGCTTGCAGTGAATCATACGCGCCACCGTGGCCATCTAAAGCAATACCAAAAAAAAAACTGGTCTTGTTTTGTTGGATTCCGAGAATCTCAGGTTTTTTTTTAATTTTTAATTTTGAGGGTTTGTTTTTCTGATTCTCCGCGGTGGTTTATGAATCCACGACTGCTACTGTTTTGTGAGGTGGGGGTGTGGGACCCGGTGGTTACGTGGCGGGTTTTGGGTTCGGTGACGTATCTTTCAAGAGAAAAAATTCATTTACGTGGTGGTAACGAATGATGTGCTCACCAGCCTGTTGTTTAATCATTAGAGTTTGTTTGGTAGAGAGGGAAGAAAATAAGTATAAAAAGATTTTGAAGGATAGAAAATATAAAGGAAAAAAAAGAAAATAAGTTTCCCTTAAAGCTGTTTTATAAACAGGAAGGAAAGAAGAGATCTTCTTTATTGATTTTACTATTTTACCCTTACATTATAGTTTATAAATTAAAAATGGATACTATCAAAAACCACACTTTAGTTCCGATTTTTGGCTAAAAACCACCATCTAGTTTTTAATGGCTAAATATCATCCTTTTTTTTTTAATTTATTAGTCAAAAACCACCATACTATTAATATTTCTAACCAAAAATACAATTTTACCCCTATATTCAAACAATATTAAATAATATTAATTTAAATAAAACAATTATTTGATAAGAAACTAATATTAAATAATAAAAAATCAAATACATTATTTTATCCACAATATATTAATTAAAAAATAAAAAATAATTTCCTCTCTCTCAATCCATGGATCCCTCGCCCTTTGTCTCCATCAACACTGTTTCTTTCCAAACAAAAATTTACGGTGGCCGGGTTTTTATGGTGTTTTGCTAGATCTGTCAATACCCAATCCAATGCCATCAACAACCACACCACCAAATCCTTACGCTTCTCTCTCCTCCGAAATTCTAATCAATAGCCACGCCACCCCAAAGACCACCTCAACCCCAAATCCTTGGGTTTTTGATAGTTGTAAGTGTTGCAGCGGAAAGTTTTGTTAAGATCGATAGGTTTTAAAAAAAAAATAAAAATTATCGTCTTTGGACCTTTTTGTATACATGAACATGAGAAAAAAATTTGTTTTCATACCTTTAAAAAACACTCTTTCGTTTTCTTTTCGAACCTTCACTACTAAGCCTTCCGAGCTATGTCCCATAATCTAGCAACTATGTGTGTGGGGACGTCACGGATTCCGAGAGCAGTTGAATAGAGGCTTTAGGGATCTGGAAGACAACCCTTTGTCCTTTCTTGTGAATTCTGCCAAGGTAGCTGGAAGAGAAAATTCTTTTTCCTTCCTTACTCTATGTGGCCGCACCTCTTGTCTCTCAATTAGGTTTAGGTTAGTTTCTTTTTCTTGATAAGTATATCTTATATACTAGGATCCTAGGGTTTAGTAAACCAAGTTAAAATAGGATTCTAAATCATTTTTTAATTCGGTTACCACTAAGGTTTGAACATTTGACCTCCTTAAAGCAAATAAAAATAATCCCTTATTATTTTATTCTTTTGCTCTTGTCGAGGTTTGAAACTTAAACCTCCAAATAACAATTAATAATTCTT
This sequence comes from Acer saccharum, assembly GCA_030490815.1. Lineage (NCBI taxonomy): Eukaryota > Viridiplantae > Streptophyta > Magnoliopsida > Sapindales > Sapindaceae > Acer > Acer saccharum. Next base: position 41,019,472 of record CM059869.1, read on the forward strand.
AATTCTTAATATGTTGATTAAATAATCATATTATTTAATAATATTTAATTAATCAATTAAATAATATATTAATTAAATAATCATATATTTAAGTTACTTTCGTAACATAATTAATTGGACTATCCAATTCTCCATGAGCTTTGTTACTATTAATCGTAAAGGGCTAGCAAGGGGACCTAATGGACCCACAGTATTAAGCTCCAATAATACTTAGAAAAATTAATTAAACTCTTTAATTAATATTTCACAATTATTAACATCGGAGTTATTCCACTAAAAACCCAATGTTGTATTCTCATAACTATAGATGTTTTACACAACCAAATTATCAGTGTCCATCGATATAGCTATTACATATGGTATGATCCTCCACAAGTAGTTCATAATTAGAGCTAGGTCATAGAGTCCGTTATACCTCTCTAATTATATCTTTTCCTTTAAGTACCATTGAATCTCTAATGAAGGATTATATCCTTAATTCCTTTACGGAAGAAAGAGAGTGCTCTTAATTGTTCAAGTCTCAAATAACCCTTAAGGGAACTACTCATCTACTTCTAACAAGAAGGAGTGGATTCCACTATTGTGTGTATACCTTCCCTTCCAAGATACGAAGTTATTAAT